>JAJEKV010000012.1:3599788-5999788 GCA_021234155.1 Isoetes taiwanensis | reverse complement strand
GCTTGGCTCTCACCTTTGATGCTAATTCCGTTCTAGATCTTTTGCTTTTGATCTCATCATGCTTTTCCAATGATATCTTCTATGGTGCTGCTGCATTCATCTGTGGACGTTGCTGGATTTGTGTTGTTAGCATTGTGGCCCTGTCGATTTCTTCTACTCAATTCTTGCGTCTCTGCTTCTCCAGGTTTGTTGTGATTGATCATTTTAATTTCGATCTGAGAGGTTTTCGGCTCTGTACAGGTACTGTGTCCCTTGGTTGTGGTCAGGGGATTGGGCTCAAGTTTTGATCTGCTTCCTCATGGAATCGATGGTGCTTACTGGAAAACCGATCCTGAATGAAAGTGAAATCTTACTTGCTCTCTGTTCCTCTCGTCTTGCATGTTGGTGGTCGCCTCGCTCTCTGCCACAGTTAAATATGTTTTTCCCAGCATGCTTTTCGCTTCTGGATGTGCATGTTTGTGGTCGCCGCGCTTTCTGCCCCAGTTATGATATGTTTTTTTTTTTTCCCAGCATCATGCTCTTCGCTTCTGTGCCCTAGCCAGCTATAACCTCTGCCTTGTCTTGCCTTCTCTTTTTCATCACAGGCCCTGCCTTGGCCTGCATCTAGCCCATCCGACTGCCCTAGCATCACCCAACTGAAAAAATCGACATGGGATTGGCTATCTGGGCAGATCGATCGAGGTCGGCCCGTAGATTGATTCGTCCATGAGGATGACTGCGGTTGATTTGCTTTTAGGGGGTTACCGGGTGCGGTTTCCCGCCAAATTTTTGGGCTATAAATTGCATGGGGTTTCCGACTCCCGATATCCCTTAATTCTAGATTTAAAAAGTTGTAGCTTTATGTTGGTATTGTTTTAGGTCGAATTATGGTGTTTCTTGATCAGTCACGCCTGTTCAAGGTCTTAGTGGAGCCTGTCCTTTTATACGGGGTGGAAGTATGGGGCCCAGTGGTATCACTTGCTACTTGGAATGACTTGGAGCAGGTCCAGAAAGCCTTCTTAGTACGAGCACTAGGGGTGAAGTCCACAGTCCCATATCAAATTCTCTTTGCAGGAGGCGGGATTCTTGCCTCTTGAGAGGGCGGCCCTTGATCGCCACATTGTCTATTTTCGGAAGGTGGTCAATATGGACGATGCTCGTCTCCCTAAACTAGCTTATATCATGGCAATGGAGCGCAGCCCTCAAGGCTTCTTGGAGGGAAAAGAGAGCTCAATGGTTGGCTAGATGGAATGTGCGAGGAGCACAGGTGCATACATGTGCAAACAGAGGCAGATCGCCATAGCTTGAGGCAATATCTTGACGATTGCTTCCTCAGCAAGCTTTGGGATGCTAATGCCCTTGAACAGGTCAAGACAAAGACACTACCGGGCGCCACATAAATCCCACATTGGAGCGAGGCCCGCAATGCTACCTACGTACCCACTTGCCCATGAAAAGCGCGGACTCATTGCCTCCATTCGCCGCGAGGGCACATCATCTTCGAATTGAGACAGGCAGATGGATTGGTGAGCCACGCCAGGGGAGGACAGGCTCTGTCATTGCTGCCAAATGGGAGTCATTGAGGATGAATCTCATACCCTTCAAAGTTGCCCAAAGATATGATCAAATTAGGACACGATATGTTGAGTTGGTCGGGCCCGGCGGCCGTTACATGTGACATTGATTGAGCATCCGATCCGCGTCGGATGCCGGGATCATATCTTCGTGGAGGTTATGGACATGCGAGATCAGCTATGTCCTCGCACACACTTGACATGTATATAAACATTGATGTATAATTTATGCGGTTTGTGGCATTCTTATTACTGCCACGGTTTTTCCCTCGAAAACCCTTCGGGGCGGGGGTTTTTTAACCCGGACAGTAATAAGTTTGCTGCGTTCCTTATGGGTCCCATAGGCCGATTGGCCTCAGTGGACGATAAAAAATCATTCTCATTCTCATTCTTAGAGGTTGTGCCTGGGCTTGGTTTGGTTCTGTCAGGGGTCTTATTTGTATGGTTAGAATAATTTATATGTTGAGTTTGGTCAGTCTAGTCCTTGCCTCGTCTTTCCCTTGTTGTTTGACGCCATGCATAGGTCGTTTATGCCCCCTTATGTTATAAACCTTAAATCACGGGTTCCAAACATTATAACAAAGGATCTTGTGCATAATTTATTAAACATTAATCATAAAAGGTCCTTATATAGGTCGAACACTGTGCATGGTTATGTTTCGGTGTTAAGTTTGGTCAGTCGAGTTCTTGCCTCATCTTTCCCTTGTTGTTTGACACCACACGTAGGTCGTTTGTGCCCCCTTATATTACAAACCTCGTGCTAAAAACATTATAATCAAGGGTCCTTGGTGCGTATTTTATTAAACATTCATAACAAAAGTTCTTGTGCATAGATTGGTCCCTTCCCTCCCTCTTCCTTTTTCTTTGTTGTTTCTGGCGTCTTTTTCATTGGTGTTTGGGGTCTAGAGTCGGTCCTTGTTTTGCTTTGTCGTTCCCTTGGATGTCTAGTTTCTGCAGGGGTCATGTTAGGTTCGGTGCATAGTACTCTTTGGTTGCTTTTCTGGTTTTTGTTCGGTTGGTCGGTGTGTTGCTTGGATGTATGATGCGTTGTCGTCTAGGGGTTTGTGGTTGGTTTACCAGTGCTTGTTTTGGTTTTGTGCGTCCTTTTACGCTTGTAGTGTTGTTGTATTTTTGGAGTTGGGGTCGCATTTTTTCCAGTTTTTGTTTGGTGTGCCTCCGACTCGACCTTGGGATTGTCTTTTGTGTTTCATTGGGTTTCATTTTTTGGGTCAATCTTTAGTTGGTGGATAGTTGTCGTATTGTCATTTTTTTCCATCAATGGCCTGCGTGTTATTTATTCATTTTTCAGCTTTTTAGGGCGGCCGTTTTTATGATGCCCCAACCTCGTAGTTTCTATGTTGCAGTCCCTAGATTGACCCTCTTATGTGTCAACATACGTTTTTGCTTTCTTACTTGTATGTATTCGTTGGTGTATAAATTATGGATCATTGCTCGTTTTTGCGGAGTCGTTTAGTTCTTTTCCTTGAGTCGGTTTGCATTTGGCTAACTATAATTGTTGTGGTTGTTTGTTGTCATTTGGCGGCTTATCTACTCCTTGTTGTTGATCTTTTTCCTTGTCCGCCTTCATTTAGTTTGACTTGAGGGTGGGAGCATCCATTTGGGCATGAAGTGACTTCAGTCGTATGTTTAATTCTTTGCTTGGGTATTCCATGTATTTCTATCTTTGTAGTCTATGGTAGCATCCTTGGCATCATAGGTTTCTTAGTTGAGGGATGCTCATTTGTTTGTCCATTTTACATTGTTTTCTTCTTGGAATTTGTTGATCTCCTTCTGCAGGTTATGGGGTTCCCCGTCATCGCTAATTTATTTATGCAATTACATGGTTCATTGGTTTAGTTAGAAGTGGCTCATTTCTCTCCATTCTCTCCGGCCTTTAGTTTCATTTGGTACTCTTGATGCTTGCTCTATTTCTTTCTTTCTTTCTTTTTTCATTCTTTCTTTCTTTCATTCTTTCTTTCTTTCATTCTTTCTTTCTTTCTCTTACCTCATGACTTTCCCTCCTTCTTCCTTCCCTTTTGCATGAATGTCTCGTCCCATTCAACCTTTGCTGCATCGGTGGTACCCATTGCTCTATTTGTTCTTACTCCATGTATCTCACGATGTCCCCTTCGTTTGGTTTTTGATTCTGATTTGTTGTGCTCTGGTCCTTTTGTGTTAATCACATTTCTCCATCCATTTCATTTGCTTCTGTTTCCTTTCTTGCTGTATCTTCTTGTCGCCTATCTTATTTCTTGTTTACCTTCATTTAAAATTGACTAGTCCTACTAGTCTTTAGTGGTGATTGGCGTGTTTGAGTGAGTATGTTCGTCTGAGTGATAGGTTCTCTCTTTGGTAGTCTATTTTATGTCCTTTTTGCTCTCGCTTTCGGATTTGAAGGTTCGGAACCCCGTCTTGTTTTGTAAGTTACGTAGTGAGTAAAAGTAGGGTTGTTAGATGTTGGTTTTGTCAGGTTCCCTTGGGCCAGTTGATGTTTAGATTAGTATATTTGTCAGAGTTGATGGTTTTTTCCTTTGGTGGCCTGCCCATGTATGGTTCCCTCTTTTTGCGAATGTTGACAGTTTATAGCCTTCGTTGGTTTTAGTTGCAGGGTTCTTGGTGTGGAGAGATTCGAGCTATGGTTCGGTTGGGGAGGGCATCTCGAGTAGATGCTGATAAGAATCATCTTTTGACTTGGCGACTAGAGGGGTCAATGTCAGACTGGCTTCTTGGTATTTTTCGTCTTGTCATTATGAAGGGGTGGTGCCATCTCTAGTGGACATTGATGGGGATCGTTGTCAACTCTTTGTCCACATAGTTCAACAAGGTGCTAACTACTTTGTATGTTGCTTTTTTACACCAAGTCAGTTTTGCATTTTAGTTGCTTCATTGCATTTTTGGCAATTTCTCACTATATCCTATATTTAATCAACACATGCCGGTTGCCCCCTTTTTGTTGACATTTTGGCACTCGACCTAAGGACTTTAGCACGAGTTGTCGGGCGAGTCAGGTATTTCCAGTATCTTGTATATAACCACCTCCATTTGGGATAGTCTAGCATGTTTTCTACTCTTGAACTTTTCCATAGCTGCATTCGTTATGAGTTGGTGATTCATGTTAGTTCATGCCATGTTGCTTTTGGTTATTCTCAACACTTTCTATCTCGTAGACATGGTTGTGGTCCATAACGTCTATTTTTTACCGCAATTAGTCCTTTTAATGCGCTTTGCTTCCATACTTAGATGTGGTCCTTTTTTGCTTAGGATCTCAGGTTTCCCCGTCGTTGGTCTATTGGTACCATTTGTGGTGGTCGCTTACATTTGGTCGTTTTGCAGGAGTTTTACAATTGGTGGTATTTGCTAGAATCATTTGGCTCATTTATGCATGGCTTTTGCCAGTGCCATATCTCAGTTTGTATTTTGTATGGGTTGAGCTATTGCATTCTTGCTGCATTGGTGCTTGTGACATTTAGTTGCAAATTTCTTTTATATTCCTTTATGTGGCTAGTTCCTTGTACTTGTGATGACCACCGAGCCATGTGCCCCTTCAATTTTTTTGGTTCATTGGCTTCTTTCCACTGCCTTTACTCGTTCCCTTTACTACATGACGTCCATTATTCCCTTTTTTGTTGACTTTTTGTTCCATTTGTCTCGTTGAGCTCTTATGGTGTCCCTTGAGTCCTAGCTCTTGCAGTCCAGGTTGTGCTTGAGTTGCTTCCATACTTCGTTACACTGCTCTGCTTGTCCGAGTTGTCCCATCTGTCTGATTGCTCTTAGCATTCTTGTCTCATGATTTCTCAGCAGTAATTTGTTCACTTGCACATGCATGATTTGTTCCTCTCACTCGTACTTTTTCCCTGGTCTTTTCAGTTGTAGTTTGTTCGATTGCCCAATTTATTTCCCTCGCCTTTCCATTTCAGAGCGGTTTTCTAGTGCCTCTTTTCTTTATCCCATTTCTCCATCCATTTCATTTGCTTTGCTTCCCTTTTTTGCTCTAAGATTCTTGAGCTTTGTTTCTAGGTGTATGTATAGGTAGATAAGTGCATGCTTGTTTCTCATATGTTCTCAATTGTTCTTTGGATGCCTTTATGAGGGCCCATATTCTTCTCTTTCATCATTGATTCTTAGTTTCTCGTGAATGCCTTCGAGGGCTTTATTTGCATTTGTGGCCTTAGCTCCTTTGTCCCAATTTGTTCTGTTCCTCTATTCCTAGTAGTCCCTTATTCCATCCATTTCATTATAATCTCGCATTCCTCTCTTTTTTCATTTTGCATATTGTCCCTTTCCTCTTTGTTTGTTCATTTTATCTCTTGAAACGTCTTGGCTCTTCTATTATCTTGACTCCCTCCTTTGCCCGCCTCTTGTCTCATCATAGTGCTTTTTTGCCCTGGCGGTGTCCAATCATTATGTCGTTTTACTATGTTGACCCCAGTTGTTGTATCCACCTTGCTTAGCCTTTTTTATTCTTGTTGGTCTCAAAGATCGGGTTACCCTCATCAACCAAATTTGCATGTTGTTCACCGAGTTGTTCTCTTCACTCTGCTTCTTCCAACGATGTCATATAGCACCCATATTTCTCCATCTTTCTCTCACCATAATGGGTTCTTTGGTCCAGTCCTCTGGATTGTTCTTGAATCTCAAGATCCCTATCGTTGTTTCTACGTTGAAAATTCGCTTGGATCCGTGATGTATGTGGGTATACATTCATGAATTTTAGTCCTTGCTATTTATTGTTGTTGCTCTACTTGTTCTTTTACTCCAATATTCTCATATGTTCTCAGTGGTTCTCATGGATGCCCTTATGGGGGCCTATACTCGCTCTTTGTCATAGATTCTTAGTGTCTCATTAGTGCCTTTGAGGGCCTTCAGTTATTTCCATTTTGTGTCAGCCATATTGTCTTGTTTTGCTTTGTTTGCTATTCTCGATCCCTTTTTTCTATCCATTTCATTCTGGTCTCCTGTTTGTCTTTTTTCACCCTATGTTTATTCCTTTCCTCTTGTTTCCAGTTTATCCCTTAAAATACATCTTTGCTCTGCTATTGTCTTGATTCCCTCCTTTGTCCGCCCCTTGATTTGACGTAGTTCTTCTTGCCTTGTTGGTCCAGTCGTCATGCCTTTTTTGTGTTGACCTAAAGGAGTTGTTTGGTGTTCCCTTTTTCCCGTGACATTCTCTCTTTTGGCCTGTAGTTTAAATTTCAAAATGCGGTTGCATCTTCGCAGATTCGTGCATGTGTAGTGGTTCTTGTGGTCCATTGTCTTGCATTCGTAAATGGTTCTTGTTTCAGGTTGGCCTCAGTTTTCTTCATCCATTCCTCATCTTGGCGTTGATCCCATCCTCGCTGACTCTGTGGCGTCATCTACAGGTGTTCTCAATTGCATAATTGTTCTGTCACCTTATGAAACCTTTTTGTTCTTGTGTCTCGGGGTCCCTTTCGTCTTGTTCCCATGGGTTATGTTGTTTCTATTTTTTAAAGTTTGTTTGAACTGGTTATGCGTGTAGCGTATATGTTTAGGTTTTAGGTCCTTGTTTGTTGGTGTTTTTGTCATTATAGTATTCACTGTAGTTCACTACTGGTACGTTGATTCTTGAATTTTAGTTCCAGGTGCTCTTTGTTAGCTTGTTGACTATGTCCGGTCTTGATGTCTTCTCTTTTTATGCATTCCATGGTGCATGGTTTTGGTCTTTCTTATTAGGGGGTTTGCATTGTCTTCATGAAAGTTCGCTTTGAGTGCGATTCGCATGAATAATATAAGTTAGGTATGTTTGTTCTTACTTCCATAACGTCTTGTCGTTAGGTATTCTCTGTATTTTGTTGGGTACGTTGGTTCTACAATTTTGATTTCATGTGCTTTGGTGGTGGCCATAGATCTTGTTTGTGTTCGATTTTCATGCCTTCTTTGCCTTATGCAGTCTAGTTGTCTCAGGGTTTCTTGAGCCCCTTCCCCTCCATTTGCAGTGGCATCCCACCTCATCTCATGGTCGTTACACTTTCCTAGCAGTGTGCCTTACAATCTCTCGTGGTCTCAGTCTATGATGGGGTTTGAGGGAGGTTTCTCTTTGTGTCGGATGTTGATATTTGTGCATAAGGACCTTTCCCTAGAATGCAATGGTTCTCTTCTTATATAGAAGAGAACCATCATTCTAGGGAAAGGGACGCCAGTGTTGGCACCAGCTCTGCTTTTGGATCCAAGCTTTCTTTGGCACAAGCCTGCTATAGCGCAGGCTTTCTTTGGCCTTTTCTCCCATAAAAGCCTTGTGTCCAGGGAAAAAATTACTAAAGTCATATTTTAGATTAGCTAGAACAACTTTGGCTAATTTAACCCAAAATACATAGGAAAACTTTCGAATGTTTGGCTAAAGTTGAATAATTTTCCTTTACTAGTTTTGAATGTTTGGCTATTTTTTGTTTGAACCTTTATATAAACTTTAGCCAAACATTTATGCTATGCCAAAATTTTTATTGTACGAACATATTAAGAATAGAAATCTACTAGTTGGAGAACAAAAAACTGTCCACCTAATATAGTATTAGCAACCTCTATTCCATAATCTCATGAATAATCTCATATTTTGCATTAGCTATTAAAAAGTATGGCTAATCTATCCCTAAATGCATAGGAAAACTTTCGAATGAGTTGGATGATGCTGGATCAGCCTTTTTCTTCAGGACAGCCAAGAGTCGTATATTCAATAATGGAATAGTAGAGGTTGTGGATGAGCAAGGAAAATCACTGGATTCCCAATTAGAGATTCAGAAATATTTCCACAAAGAGTACCAAGCCCTTTTCAGCAACTATGAAGTAGAGAGTAAAGTAATTGAGGATTTCTTCAAGGAACTGCCCAAGGGGCCAGAAATTGAAGACAAAGACATGTTGAAAACTCCAGGAGAGAAGGAGATAGCTGAGACTTTAAGGTCAATGGCACATGGCAAAAGCCCGGGTCCAGATGGATTTCAACCAGAATTCTATGTGGAGTTCTGGAAAATCATGAAGGATGATTTCATAAAGTTTATTCAGGGAGCATGGCAGGCTAGGTTTCTACATCCAACAATTAATGCTGGTCAAATCACTTTGATTCCTAAAGTGGGGTGTCCAATCAATATAGGAGACTGGAGGCCAATATCTTTGACAAATACCACTTATAAGGTATTAGCCAAGATTCTTGCTAACAGATTAAAGGCTTGCCTTATAAATGTTATAAATCCATGTCAGTCTGCTTTCCTCCCTCAAAGGCATATTCGTGACAATTATATTGGGGCTGCTGAAGGACTACATTGGAATAAGTTGTCCAAGCAAGAATGCCTACTGCTCAAATTGGACTTCAAAAGAGCATATGATACTATCAGTTGGCAGTTTCTGGAGAAAGCTATGGCCCATCTGGGGCTATCAGAAAAGGTGTATCAAAAAGTCTTGGGATTCAACTCGACAGCAACCTCAGCTTTAATTGTCAATGGTGCAACTACTGACAAATTCCAGTGTAGGAGAGGGGTAAGGCAAGGCTGCCCTTTAGCCCCTTACCTTTTTTTGATTGTTGCAGAAGTACTTACTAAATTAGTACTACAAATGCAAGATAAAGAAGATATCCAATCATTGCAACTACCAAAAGGGGAAGGTACTTTTTCCATAATGCAATATGCTGATGACACCTTTGTGTTTTTGAAGAAGGAAGGAGAAAGTCTCCAAAAATTTCTTGCAGCAATGGAGAGATTTGGACTGGTGTCTGGAGTTTGCTTGAACAAAAATAAAAGTGCTAATATGTAGCACAATAACAGGGGGTTAGTTTTAGATTTTTATACGCTTTTTCACATGGTTTTTCTATGATTTCGTTGTTGTATTCGTTGAGGTGTACTAGATAGTATTTCTAGAGTGCACCCTTTATGGGCCGTTGATTTTCGTTGGTTGGAACAATCCGAGGGTTGTTGTCTTTCTCTGCATGTGTTTGTGCATGAACACTGCGTATGTGTATGCATGTGCATGTGCACATGCATGTGCATGTTCATGTATATGCATGTGTATTGTGCATGTGCAAGTGCAAGTGCATGTGCATGTCAGGGTTGCCCTTAAGGCCAAATTTGTCTAAGCATAATTTAGAAGGTCGGGCGAATAATAGAGTTGCAAGATTAGTTATGCTGGCGAATGTTTTCTAGACATGAATGTTTTTTATAGAAATCTAGGCGAATCATGGCCAATATTATTTTGCCAAGATTTAAGTGTCTTTATTTTTCAAGTGCAATTTTTGTGGTGAACTTTTATTCACCGGCATCCATATTTAATGAAGGACACAAACACATTATAACTATAGTTGCATGATGCGATACCACAACTTAACCTTTGCAAATGAGAACGTAGCTTATCCTTGTAGATAAAACAAATCTATTAAAAGGGAGGTCTATAAAAAGATGCTCTCTAATGCATCCTTAGAAGTGTTTGAAACACAATATCTATAAAAATAACTCTTAAAATTATCATATGTACCTGGATGGATATGGAGATTAGATTTGGTTATGAAGAAAGGCTAGAATATTAGGCGATTCCTTAAGAAATCTTCGAGAATGAGGGTAGAGGATAAGGCGAATCCATAGTTATGACGCGTAGTGGATGTGGCGAATTTTCAAGTGGAGTGAGATTTGTTTGTAGAAAAGTTGGCTAATTTTATTTTTTTCATCTATAACGGGCCCTACTAAACCATAGCATCAAAATTTCTCGATACCCTTGAAAAATAGCCTTTTGGCGAACTTTCGTCCTTAAGGGCTACCCTGGTGCATGTGCATGTGTGCATGTGTGTGCATGTGTGCATATGCATGTGTACTTGCCCTCTTGGATTCTTATTGCCGGAGTGGATTTTACTACCACGAGATGGATTTTTTGCTCACACTTACAAAGGTATTTGTTTTTTAATGTTTCTTCAGTTAGCATAATGTTTTTTTTTACAAGGAATTGGTTTCCTGCTACAATGTAGTGCTGAAAAACCCCATTTTGTTTCCTTCCTAAGATTTGCTGCAGATTCAAAAAGAATTTAGAGTTTAGCCCTCTGTTTGCTTCCAACTCTTGGATATTCACTGGCTGCCGGATTGTTCATAGCGGCCATTTTAGCTTCAATCAACAAACGGATTCTTATGCACACAACAGCGGATTATTCCACGCCCTTTTCCATGTCACGCAGATCAGTCAAACAGTGGCCACAAGAATGCATTTATATTGTAGGTTTGGAACTTTAATTGAACCATAAGGTGAATCATGCATTACCTTTAAGCTAGAGATGGAGCATCCAAAATCATATGGATTGATAAACAATGGTGTCATTGTGAAAGAGAAATAGTTGTAGCGGAAGTAACAATATGTAGCATAATAACATAGGGTTTTCTTTGTTTTGCAAACTTTATGACTTTCAGAATAATGGGATCAATCTGCTCTATCTTTATGGTAACTTTTACTTATGTTCTATTTGTTTTATTGTGATCAAATTCAAAAGCTACAATTGGTGATGAAAGCACGAAATGAATTCTAGTTTTTCGGTTTTTATGGTGTTGATTTAAATGCGTGCAAAATACAATTATGAGGCATCAACATATAAAATTAAATCCCCAACACATAACAACCAACACATAACAACCATTGACATTAACAACCAATACATAACGACCATTGACATTAATTAACACAACCATTGAGTCCAACACATTTAAATTAAAATCCCCCTTAAACCCCCTTTGGTTTGGGTGCATATTCACACGGGGGGTGACATAGGGCAGCGAGAGCCCTCATAATTGTATTTTGCACGTATGAAATCAACACCATATAGTATTCCGCTTGAAATCTTATAGTATTTTTGCGAATCTTGTTATCTGATTATAGCAAATTTTGTACTTGCATACCCCACAAACGAGGAACTTTACGTACGGTATAGATTAAGGAATAAGGGGTGAATATGCCTATCCAACAGCTCTCGTTGCCCGGAGTCACCCCCCGTGTGAATATGCACCCAAACCAAAGGGGGTTTAAGGGGGATTTTAATTTAAATGTGTTGGACTCAATGGTTGTGTTAATTAATGTCAATGGTCGTTATGTATTGGTTGTTAATGTCAATGGTTGTTATGTGTTGGTTGTTATGTGTTGGGGGATTTAATTTTTATATGTTGGATGCCTCATAATTGTATTTTGCACGTACGAAATCAACACCATAAAAACCAGAAAAAAACTAGAATTCATTTCAGGCTTTCATCACCTGTAGCTTTTGAATTTGATCACAATAAAACAAATAGAACATAAGTAAAAGTTACCATAAAGATAGAGCAGATTGATCCCATTATTCTGAAAGTCATAAAGTTTGCAAAACAAAGAAAACCCTATGTTATTATGCTACGATCATATTAGGTATTCCTTTGGCACTAAACTCCACCTTGAAAGGCCTATGGGATCCAATTGTAACCAGGATCAAAAAGAAGTTGGGATCATACTCCTCCTCTCTGTCCTTAGCAGGCAGAATTCAAATAGCAAATGATGTTATAGGCAGCACTCATGTATATTTCTCCTCGGCTGTAATAGGGGATAAAGCATCATATGGTAAGATCGAAGCAGTTATCAGGAAATTCATCTGGCAGGGGGTTCATAAAGTTGCATGGAATGATCTAACTAAGCCCAAGAAAGAAGGTGGGATGGGATGCAAAGATTTATTTCTACAGGCACAAGCTCTGGCTGCTAAGATGATTTGGAGAGCCATACAGAATAATTCCCCATCCCCTGCCCAAAAACTGGTTAGGTACTGGGTGTTAGAGTCTTACCCTGTTGGCAGCCATAGCCTCAAACACCAATTACCTGATTCTGCATTTTTCCAATTTAATCCTTGCCCTAATACCTCTTCCATCCTTAGAAGAATGTTTCAGGCTTGGAATATGGCCTCTCTTTGCTATAAGCCTCCAATTATTGACACCAGAGCCAAAGAGATAAATTTCTTTTGGCATCCAGGAATTGTTGATAGTGAAAATAATTGTCTGGCACTAATGCATCCCCAGAAGTACACACAATGGAATCAGGCTGGATTGAGACAGATTGGGGATCTCTGGGATGAAACACATGGATGGAAGTCATGGGAAATAATAGCAGAGTTGACCAAAGGTTCAAATCTAGACAAATGGATATACAACACTGTGATGGGAAAAATCAAACATGTGGATGAGTTAGCTAGTACCACCAATCAGTGGCATCTAAAAGGTAAAGAAATATACTCGGTCAGTCTGATATACAAAGCTTTAATCAGTCACAAACCTTCCAAGGCAAATCTGCTTTGGAATTGTGAAGAAGAGATACTGGCAGGTGTATGCAAAAAGGGATGGAAAAGCTACAATGCAAATAAAATCAAAACATTCAGATGGCTGATCTTACATCAAGGGCTAACAACCAATTACAAAAGGCATAAAATGGACTCTAAAATATCAGATTATTGTCCATTGGGATGTGGTGAAGTAGAAACATCCAACCATGTGTTCCAATGTCACAGGATTATGGAATTCTGGAATTGGTCAGCTCAGGTCCATAAAGGTACAATTGGAGATGGAGGTCTTATTGATTTCCTCAACACAGATAACAGAATTTTATGCACCACAAGGTCACTAGGCTGCTGGTCTATCTGGAAACACAGAAACAGGGTGGCTATGGAAAACAAAAATCCCAACATCATATGGCTAAAACAAACATTCCTGGCAGAATTAGCTATAACAGCAGTGGCACATAAGTCCTTGAAAGGGAAACATTATGACACAGGATGGAATGCCTTCGGTAGATTTCAGGGTAATTAGATTTCTTTGTTCTTAATCTAACTGCTGATGATGACATGTTACACAGATGCCATGAGGAGACTGAATAGATGGGGAGCAGCTGACAGGGGGATGGGAGTAGCAGAAGACTCGGATAATGAAGACACAAATCTGGGCAGCATTGAAGAAGAGGAGCTCTTCATACAATTAAAACAGGAAGTCATACATGCAGCTGCTCTGAAAAGAATTCTGAAAAGGTCGGAAACATGGAGGCATAATAACCTTAGGCCTTTTTTTATGAACCTGTTCCATAAGTGGCAGCAGAAGAGAGAGGCTCATGTCCTCTTGTTTCTGGATTTCACAAATTACCCAGTGGCAAAGCTTGATGAGCTACTGAATATCTTTGGAAGGAACAGGGTGCAGGATCTGACCATGCAGGATCTAATTGATGCACAGTGAGAACCTTTTTTTTCTGAAGTACTTAAACTGTTTATGATTTTGATACTCGTATAAGTACTCTCTATCTGACCATGATCAGATTTTTTGGCACTATTCCTAGTATTAGGAATGTGTTTTTTTCTACTGATATACCTCCTATGGTATATTCCCTATTTATGTAATCTTTAAGTATGAATAGAAGTCACACCTTGCCTCAAAAAAAAAAAAAAAAAAAAAACTTTCGAACGTTTGGCTAAAGTGGAAGAATGTTTCCTCTCCTTCTTTCTTATGTTTGGCTAAACCTTGGTGTAAGGGAGGTCAACTTTGAAAATATTTGGCGATTTTTTTCTTTTTTCCAAAAATTTCCTCCTTTATAGTTTAGCCGTACTTTTTCCAAAAATGTCCAAAAAATCGCCATTTGGCTAATATTAGCCGCTATTTTTTTCCCTGCTTGTGTCTTCCTGCATTCCTCATCGGCGTTTCCTCTGAGCTGAATCTTGTTGTTGTACGGAGTTCCCCCCCTCCCACCTCTTACTCTCCTATATGGGTGGAGGGGTGAACGACTGAAGGTCAGTGTTACAGGTGCTCTCATGCACGGCCATGGCACCAAGGGGAAGCCCCCCTGGGTCGGGCCTACATATATATTTTTCTTATCTCGGCGTAGCCCCGTGGCTTCCGAGTTTCATTATGGATCATCTCTTCAATTTGCAATATTATGCTCTTGTATTTCTATTCCAACTTTATAGTTTGCTGACTTTTGGCCCGTGGATGGTTTCTAACACATTTGATAATCGCATATGGTTCGGTCTTGCAGTTTGGAGCTCACTGATGTGTATGAAGCTACTTTCTTTATGCATCTGGGTCGAGCCTAGATTTCCCTATCTCGGCGTAGCCTCGTGGTTTCTGGGGATCCTCATGGATCATCTTTTCCATTTTGATATTGTGCTCTTGTATTTCTAGTCCCACTTTGTAGCTTGCTTACTCTTGGCCCGTAGATGGCTTCTAACACAGTTGACAATCGCATGTGGTTTGGTCTTGCAGTTTGGAGCTCTCTGATGTTCATGTGGCTGTTTTTTATACCAGTGGCCAGGTGGGACGCATGGAGCGGTATCTTAGCGGGGCAGATTTGAGTCATTGCTTGGATGGGTAGCGCGACCTGATTTTTTGCAGTTGTTGCAGTTTGAGTGCATTACAGTACAGCGGCCTTCTAGATGGTCTTTGTGGGGGCCTGTACTCATTGTACACAATTATCTTATACGTTGGGTGGTCTAACCCGAGGTTGTGTTTTTTTACCCATTGGGGTTCATCATTTTGTTCCCCTCTTCACTCATTTTGGGATTCATCGGTTTTTTTCCTCACTATATCCGGTATTTAATCAACACATGCCGGTTGCCCCCTTTTGTTGACATTTTGGCACTTGACCTAAGGACTTTAGCACGAGTTGTCGGGCGAGTCAGGTATTTCTAGTATCTTGTTTATAACCTTCTCCATTTGGATATTCTGGCATTTTTTCTACTCATGAACTTTTCCTTAGCTGCATTCGTCATGAGTTGGTGATTCATGTTAGTTCATGCCATGTTGCTTTTGGTTATTCTCGACACTTTCAAATTTCATAGACATGGTTGTGGTCCATAACGTCTCTATTTTCTACCGCAATTAGTCCTTTTAATGCGCTTTGCTTCCATACTTAGATGTGGTCCCTTTTTGATGAGGATCTCAGGTTTCCCCGTCATTGGTCTATTGGTACCATTTGTGGTGGTCGCTTACATTTGGTCATTTTGCAGGAGTTTTTACAATTGGTGGTATTTGCTAGAATCATTTGGCTCATGTATACATGGCTTTTGCCAGTGCCATATCTCAGTTTACATTTTGTATGGGTTGAGCTATTGCATTCTTGCTGCATTGGTGCTTGTGACATTTAGTTGCAAATCTTCTTTTATATTCCTTTAGGTGGCTAGTTCCATGTACTTGTGATGACCACCTAGCCATGTGCCCCTTCAATTCTTTTGGTTCATTGGCTTCTTTCCACTGCCTTTACTCGTTCCCTTTACTACATGATGTCCATTATTCCTTTTTGTTGACTTTTGTTCCAGTTGTCTTGTTGAGCTCTTATGGTGTCCCTTGAGTCCTAGCTCTTGCAGTCCGGGTTGTGCTTGAGTAGCTTCCATACGTCGTTACGCTGCTCTGCTTGTCCGAGTTGTCCTGAGTTTTCCCATCTGTCTGATTGCTCTTAGCATTCTTGGCTCATGATTTCTCAGCAGTAGTTTGTTCACTTGCACATGCATGATTTGTTCCTCTCACTCGTGCTTTTTCCCGGGTCTTTTCAGTTGTAGTTTGTTCGATTGCCCAATTTATTTCCCTCGTCTTTCCATTTCAGAGCGGTTTTCTAGTGCCTTTTTTCTTTATCCCATTTCTCCATCCATTTCATTTGTTTTGCTTTCCTTTTTTGCTCTAAGATTCTTGAGCTTTGTTTCTAGGTGTATGTATAGGTAGATAAGTGCATGCTTGTTTCTCATATTCTTTTGGATGCCCTGATGAGGGCCCATACTCTTCTCTTTTATCATTGATTCTTAGTTTTTCGTGAATGCCTTCGAGGGCTTTATTTGCATTTGTGGCCTTAGCTCCTTTGTCTCGATTTGCTCTGTTCCTCTATTCCTAATCCCTTATTCCATCCATTTCATTATAATCTCGCATTCCTTTCTTTTTTCATTTTGCATTTTGTCCCTTTCCTCTTTGTTTGTTCATTTTATCTCTTGAAACGTCTTTGCTCTTCTATTGTCTTGATTCCCTCCTTTGCCCGCCTCTTGACTCATCATAGTGCTTTTTGCCCTAGTGGTGTCCATTCATTATGTTGTTTTACTATGTTGACCCCAGTTGTTTCATCCACCTTGCTTAGCCTTTTTTGTTCTTGTTGGTTTCAGTGACCGGTTTACCCTCGTCAACCAAATTTGCAAGTTTTTCACCGAGTTATTCTCTTAACTCTGCTTCTTCCGACGATGTCATATAGCACCCATCTTTCTCCATCTTTCTCTCACCATAATGGGTTCTTTGGTCCAGTCCTCTAGATTGTTCTTGAGTCCCAAGGTCCCTATCGTTGTTTCTACGTTGAAAATTCGCTTGGAACGGTTATGCATGTGGGTATATATTCATGAATTTTAGTCCTTGCTATTTATTGTTGTTGCTCTATTTGTTCTTTTACTCTAATATTCTCATACTAGAAAAAGTGCCCAGCGTTGCTGGGCTTTTCGTCAGGCATATTCAAATACGGTGGATTTTAAGAGCATCTAATATTGGATTACTTGATTTAGAAGTCTCATGGACATGCAGGATGGAAGTTTAATTTAACCTTCTACTTCCAGTTGGCCTCCGTGGACGTTAAAATATACTTCCTTCCTTCCGTTATTGATTTCGACCTTGAAACGCAATTGCATACATTTAAGTCAAACGCTTAAGGTAGTACACATCTTCCACAATTTGTTCAGACTTCCACACTAAACAACATACTGCACAATAATTTCAATTCTCCACAAATGGCAAAAAAAATCACATATAATTGTTGACCATACATATCTTATACTTTTTTATAACAATATTGTCATATTTGATTGAGTTGGTGATAATTTTGTTGAATTTGGTGATCTCAGTTTATTGTGGCAGGATGATAAATTGGTAAGAATATAAAAGAATCTATTTGCAACATTGCTACCTTATCATGCATCCATACTAATGCAAGTTACCCGATTCTAGATTCTGCACTCTATCTACGCATGATCTGCATGCATAATCTCATATAATGCATTTTGTACATCATTCCAAGTGTTTAGATACTCAGATATGCATAAACTTTGAAGCCAAACTTCGTTGTTACTTGCAAATCATCCCAGATAACATAGAGCAGATCAAGCAACTTCATGTATTTCAAACGGATTCAACCCTAGAGCATCAATAGATTTCCTGCTTCTTGCTACAATATCCAACCAAAATTTGTGCAAAATGGACGTACATTATCTTGATTTTTATTTTTTATTTTTTATTTTCAAAATTTGTACAAAATCCTCGCTCAATTGTTGCAATCTTGGTCTAGTGCCAGAGATCAATCATTCAGACATCTACCACACGAATCCAAAAGATGCTAATACACTTATCTGCCATGCTTAGAACGCTGCAGGTGAAATATTCTTACATAAATATATGGAAACGACTGCAATCCATGAAGCATCATATCTGCAAGGCATTTTGTTAAGATACTCTCTCCATAATACTTTGCATCCAGGTCATTATATGCAACAATTAAAATGTTCCATGATACATACAAGAACTGTCTAGAACAACTTTTCTAGCAGTTAGTGGGTTTAATTTATGCAACAAATTTAGCATATATGTAGATCATTTAACTTTCAAGTGTATACCTGAAGTTTGGATGCAAACATCACCTCATTTCTTCTGCTATTCCATCATATGAATTCAGAATCTTGTCCACTATGAAGTCATAATGAGACCACCAGGGGTGGTCTTTTTATGGCGAAATTAAGTCTTTGTTTGAGATAAATTGCCTAGAACAATCTTGGGCACTGATATACTTATAATTTTCACCCTACATGATGATTTTGCCATATGCAACCCAAACTTTCCATGCCATAAACACCGTGCACCACCAAGAACACCCATGAATATTATGCTCACAAATTTGTACAAATGAACTTAAATGCATCGCACATGCCAAATTAAGCAGACATAGAGAGAAAACTCTTCCTTTTCTTTTCTCACTCCACTGAGCTTGCATCAATTGAGATGGAACCAAGCATATGAAATAAAATACATATCCAGTAGAGCATACTTGAAGCCTACATACATTCATTGGGAGTGGCCCGTGCAAGGAAAAAAAAGAGTAGCGGCTTTTTGTCTTTTCTTTTCTTTGGCATCCTTCCCTTTGTCTTTTTCACGCCCATTAGTTTTCATTGAAAACGGAATCTTCATCACTCATTTGAAACAACAATTCCCAATCAAAATTGATGACATACATGAGTCCAAAAATAAGATATTACTCCATTGAAGGCGGCAAACAGATGCCTGGCAAAATCTATTGTAATAGTCAACTAAATAGAATAATAACATCAAGTAAATTGATGACAATAACGCAATTCACAGTATGTTGTTAAGATATGAAGACCAGTTGCATTTCAACTTTTTTCTTCTGGACATTTTCATGTGTATATTCTTAGATCCTAAATCTGTTTTTATAGTAAAATGTCATCAATACCTTCATCCCATGCCATAATGCATTATGGCAAAGTCACTCCAGATTTGCTCTTTTTGTGTAAAAGCACTCAGGTGGATTGCCTTTGACAAAAGCATTTGTGCAAAAAATAAAATCAATATAAGAGACAAAGCCTGAGTCTCCTGCTTTTTTCCATAAAGGAACATGAATTTTCATAGCATTAAGGTGCACAAATGTGCGATGAAGAAACATCAAGGGCAGCCACAAAGAATCGTGGAATGCATTTTCCAATGCTTTTCAATACCAGTTTCGTAACCCGATGGGGTGTGCTTGTACAAGCATTTACATAACATTGATGGTGAAAATCTGGTATAATAGATTAAGAACATTATATTTGGCTAAATCACATGAGTTCATTCTTTAGCTTAGTGATTTGAAATGAATTCCAGCACATTACATGTGGCCGTGATTCCTCCCAAATGGCCATGATTCCTTTTAAAATTCTGCTATCCACCATGAATAGCAACTAAGATGGTATTATTATACCAATAAAAGGTATATCTTCTTTCGAGGGATGTTATTTAGGGAGGTATATCAAAAAGATATATATTAATCCATTTGGAGTCCATAACCACACATACACAATGAAGTCGTCTATACAAAGCACAATGGAAAGTCACATAGCAGGAAAAGCAGTACTTTGCACAGGAAAGAATGATCTAAGAGCTTCCATCCTCAGAAAAGGTAGACAGGGCTTGCATAACAAAGAGCTTGCATAACAAACAAATGCAGTGTAGAAATACCTGACAATAAGCACAAGAAGAATAAGACAGCAAATCAGCAAGGATAAAAAAGGCAAGGATCTTCATGCACACTGCCTCATTTGACACCAGAAAAATGCAACCCTAACAACCACTGTAAAAAACCACGATGGTCTCAAATCACATGTCCCAGTAGACAAAAAAACACAGATTTCTCACCAATTTGATTTGAGAATATGTACTTATGCTTGAAAGGAGAATATGACAAAGATCTGGAGGGCTGTTGGGTGTGCTGCATAATCTTCAAAGCACTGATTAAAGTACATCTGAGATAAAATCTGCAACTCATAAGAACCATTGCAACAAAAAGACCCAAACCGCAGAAAGAAATACAGCAACACATCTTGCCCAAGTGAGACTCGTTACAATCTAAACCCTGTGAATCCATCCTTGTACAAAATCCATTAATTTACTTAAGCTCTGATCTTCCTTCTTCCCTCAATAATACTTAATAGTGATAATCTTAAACCTATAGTCATTGGCTAAAGGGGAAGACTGACACATGCAAGTCTAAAATGGACTTAATCTTCTCAAGATAGAAAAGTTTGGTTAAAGAAAAGCATTAAAAGTGCAGAAGACTATTCACAGGTTTAAATAAGAACATTACTTCCAAATATGAGGTATATCCGTAGATGTCTATATTGATGCTCATTAAACTCCAACATGGCAGTCAACTATACACACAAATTGGCTCGGATATGAGCAATCACCATAAGAAATGTGTGCTTAAGAGATAAATTGGTCAAAACCTATATGGGCAGACTCTCTACCAATTTCTTATTTATATTGCTAGGTTCAAAATACTTGTTGCACAAAGATATCATTTTGGCATTAAGCGGCTGGAATGATGGGCAAACATTTGCCTGCTCATTTCATTCATGTTATTCATCTCTAGAAGTCAGGGCCTTGTCAAAATACTATGTGATTCCTAGGGTGGGCTACATTCTTGTTGAAGGACAATAGTTCAATTCAACAAAGTAATGTCTATAGTCCAAACAAAATATGCAACTCATAACCTCAGGTAAAGGAATTGATCCCAGAAAGTCCATCACTGCAAGGACAAAACAAAGACATGGAAGAAAGAAGCACAAAACTGCACAGATAAATTCTCTTGTAGCTAATGGCAAAATCTTTTAGAAATGCATCTCGAAGTTTAGTAATCACAATTAGTTACTAATAATTTCTTATCGGTATTAGGAAGCCATATCTCTTATAAAAGTCGAGGGATCTAGATTGTCTGAGAATCTCACCATTGTGAAGCTCTGAGGGCTAGAAAAGGACTTGGGAAATTAGAAATATGCAAACTGTTTTAGTCCATCAGTTTGAACTGCCAAAACATTACAGACCTTTCTACATACTCCCTGATCAAATAGCAGTAAATATACTGGAGATCACAAGAGTTATCATAGCATAACAATAAGAAACTGGAGATCACATACCAAGGTCTTGAATTTCGAAATCCGGATAGACACGGTGATCAATCGCTTATGTTCATAGAACATCGGATCTCTGTGAAAACAGAGATACACTAATGCAAAGCGGATTAGCGGTGACTGCACCATCATTTTTTACCCTTGTCCTTTCGGCCCCGCTGGTTTTCATTTTGTTGATTATTGTTTCCATTTTCCATTTCGCGTTGATGGTGCGCTACAAGAAGAAGAAAAGAAATGTCGGAATCGCCCACTTGGGCATGCAAACGGCTCTTTTGGGTGGTGAGGATTCGCTTTAATCGGCCGGTTAGAACCTTCCGCCATGTTCTTCTTCAATACGAATACAAAGACTAAATGAAAACTAAGCCTGAATGATCAGATTTAGGGCTCCATGAAAGACCCAAGAACCCCATTCCGGCATTCAGCAACAGGAACTAGGAACTGGAAAGCGAAGACGCCCAGATTTGTGGGAAGAAGAGAGCCAGAGTCGTCGTATCAAACAAAACCGCCAAAAGCCAAAATCAAGGGATGAAAATAAGTTAAAAAAATTGACAGCCAGGATTGCGCACAGACTATCACAAAACTCCTTTATTATTATATATATATAGATATATAGATAGATGTTCTCAGTGGTTCTCATGGATGCCCTTATGAGGGCCTATACTCGCTCTTTGTCATAGATTCTTGGTGTCTCATTAGTGCCTTTGAGGGCCTTTTAGTTATTTCCATTTTTGTCCTTGCTATTTCTTGTTGTTGCTCTATTTGTTCTTTTACTCCAATATTCTCATATGTTCTCAGTGGTTCTCATGGATGCCCTTATGAGGGCCTATACTCGCTCTTTGTCATGGATTCTTAGTGTCTCATTAGTGTTATTTCCTTTTTGTGCCCTCGACCATTTTGTCTCGTTTGCTTTGTTTCTCTGTTCTCGATCCCTTTTTCTATCCATTTCATTCTGGTCTCCTGTTTGTCTTTTTTCACCCTATGTTTGTTCCTTTCCTCTTGTTTCCATTTTATCCCTTGAGATACATCTTTGCTCTGCTATTGTCTTGATTCCCTCATTTGTCTGCCCCTTGATTTGACGTAGTTCTTCTTGCCTTGTTGGTCCAGTCGTCATGCCTTTTCTGTGTTGACCTCTTACAAAGTAAAGGAGTTGTTTGGTATTCCCTTTTTCCCGCGACATTCTCCCATTTGGCCTGCATTTTTAAATTTCAAAATGCGTTTGCATCTTCGCAAATTCATGCATGCTGTAGTGGTTATTGTGCTCCGTTGTCTTGCATCCTTAAATGGTATTTGTTCTTGTTTCAGGTTGCACTCAGTTTTCTTCATCCATTCTTTTTCTTGGCCTTGATCCCATCCTCGCTGTCTCTGTGGCATCGTCTACTGATGTTCTCAATTGCATAATTGTTCTGTCACCTTATGAAACCTTTTTGTTCTTGTGTCTCGGGGTCCCTATTGTCTTGTTCCCGTAGGTTATGTTGTTTCTATTTTTGAAAGTTTGTTTGAACTGGTTATGTATGTAGTGTATATGTTTAGGTTTTAGTCCTTCTTTGTTGTAGTGTTTTGTCATTATGGTATTCACTGTAGTTCACTGATGATATGTTGATTCATGAATTTTGGTTCCAGGGGCTCTTTGTTAGCTTGTTGACTATGTCCGGTCTCGATGTCTTCTCTTTTTATACATTCCATGGTGCATAGTTTTTGGTCTTTCTTATTATGGGGTTTGCATTGTCTTCATGAAAGTTCGCTTGAGTCTGTTCTGCATGGAAAATATAAGTTAGGTATGTTTGTTCTTACTTCCATAGCGTCTTGTCATTAGATATTCCCTGTAGTTTGTTGGTACGTTGGTTCTACAATTTGATTTCATGTGCTTTGGTGGTGGCCATTGATCTTGTTTGTATTCGATTTTCATGCCTTCTTTATGCGGTCCAGTTGTCTTAGGGTTTCTTGCGCCCCTTCCCCTCTATTTGCAGTGGCATCCCACCTCATCTCATGATCGTTACACTTTCCTAGCAGTGTGCCTTACAATCTCTCGTGGTCTCAATGTATGATGGGGTTTGAGGGAGGTTCCTCTTTGTGTCGGATGTTGATATTTGTGCATAACCAATGGATATTGGGCAGCTTCAAAATCTGTAGTCTATATGCCTTCACCAATGCTCTAGTCTCAGCGGACTTCCAATGGAGATAGGCAGCTTGTCCGCCTTGGTACGACTTGATTTGAGAAAATGCGCCAATTTGACAGATTTGCCTCTAACAATTGGGAGAATGTCAAGGTTAAAGTATCTTCAGCTTTGTGGTAATGTGAAATTAAAGAAGCTTACTACAGAAATTGAACACCTTGAAAACTTAATTGAGCTGAAGGTGGAATGATGCACAGCTTTTACAATATTACCCTCAGATATTGGCAGACTCTCTAAGCTTGAAAACTTAGGATTAGATTCCTGCAGATTAGATCATGATGCGATGGACACAGAGAGTGAAGAAGAAGAGATTCCAAGTTAGGATTTCTAATTATACCATCATAGATGTTATATTTGTCAAGGTTGATGGGCAAATGATAAAAGAGAAGCTCAGTCCACTTGTTTCTAATCAGCAACTTATAAATCTCATGCGAAAAATGATCATGTATTGTATCGATTTCCAGAGAATGTTTGGTGGGATCTACATGTTTCTGCTCCTGTACACACGAGCGAGAAAAACTGTTTACTATTATCTTTGAAGATTATGCTGGTAGTCCTCTGTGGCAACATTTGATTGACTGTGCAAAGGTGTATAAGGAATTTCCAGTTAAAACTTCTCATTGTCAAATGTTTAATGACATTGTCAAAGGCATAAGATTGAAGTCCAAATCCTAAGAATAGTCTCACCGGACATATCTTAGGCTCTTTCTACACAGTATACCATGGGTATCACTCCTAGCCAGGAATTTTCTCTTATAAGCAGCTTTGTTGGACACAGAAATGAGGATAAAACAAAATCTGATATGTCTTCAGAAAGAGGAAAGCATGTTCCATTATCTGATGATGCTAGGAATAATGAAGAAAAGAAGGTTATCGAGATAGTTACAATGGATAAAGATGAACTTAATCAGAACCCATGTATGAATGTTGTTTTAATATATTATTCCATCATAGAATGTAGAAGCTGGGGTGCTACCTGAACATATTCCATCACTCTGGCAAATGTGAATAAAAAGATGGGGAATATCATTTCCTGACCTGTCCTGCAACAGACAAAGAACTTACTTGTCCAATGTGCAAAAGACATTTGTTACCTTGTCAAGGAGCCAACAATATTCTCAAGCTGCAAACTCCAATCCAATTTGAAAGGAAAAGGGTACCTTAGTTAAACCCTCGGTGGCGATCCTGTCGACCTTCTAACTATCTTAAAAAGACATAGTTACAGCTAAGACGATAGCTATGCTAAACAAAATCGCGGAAAATACCTTCTCTGACGGCTGCGGCACGGGACATGATGGCGATCGAAAAAGTTGAAGGCGCTCGAATTTTCGCGAAGGCGCAAGTCGGCAGAATCGCGAACTGATCAGAAAATAAGAAGGGCTCACTTTTTTATAGGAACCGCCATTATGGCCGGGGCATTGATGAGGGGCATTTATGATGGGAGACATAATTATGACCGACGGCGTAATTATGACGGGCGGCGTCATTATGACAAGCATTTATGACAGGCTGCATGATTATGACGGGCGGCGTCATAATCACAGGCATTTATGACGGGCTACATACATGGCATATTCCATTTTTCGTCCGAATATCCCCACCCATCCCGTGCACGTACTGGAAAGTGACTCCTAAAAAATTGTGTCAGGAGGGGTGCGTGTCGCTATGCAGGGCCCGCGGGAAGGACAACAAATCACCCACGGCACTAACTTTTAATTGGATAGGGACAGGGACAATACGGCATCAAAAAGCCCCGCCAGAAGGACATTGTTTTGAAATTCAAATGCAGTTCAGCGAACGGAAAGGCTCTCCAAGACTTTCATTGTAGCAAAGCTTGGGAAAGAGTCTCTCGAGGCACTGGAGTGGAAACATACAGGCGCTCGAAAGAAATTGAAGGCGCTGTGGTAGATTTCAAAGGCGCTCGTCTGAATTTGAAGGCAATTAAGCATATTTTACGTTCTTGAATTCATCGAAGGCCAAAGGCAGGCAAGCACATTCATTAAATTGTGTTTTCATTTAAATATACCACATGCGCGCCTTCTTGGTGCCCGTTAGATCAAATACATGGGGGAAAGGGCACAAATTACATAGTCCAGCAACCTCCATTCTCCTGCATTCGTTAGAAATTTTAATTCCATTTTAGACTTTACATCTTCGCTTTATTGCATGCGAAGATGCTGCGCAAACTTCTCCACAGTCGAGATTAGGTGTATGCGTAGTTTCTATTGGAACTTGAGTGCTTCAGACAGGACCACATTTGCTTTTAACATGTTAGACGTTTGTTCAGAGAACGGACAGGTCCAGAAGCTCATGCTAAATAACAAGCAGGTATGCTTGAAAGCATGGCATAGAGCCTATGGTATTCCAATGTCCACTTTCTATATGTGGCGAAGACTTTTCCTTGCTGGTCACAGAGTTGCTGAACATGGTAACACGGGATCGAAAAAGCCGAGGCCTCACACTCTAGCAGGAAAGGCCCTGCTGTCTATGTACATAGATGAGAATGCTGAGACGATGCCCCACAGATCGAAAATCACTACTGAAGGGGTGAGAGAGAATGTGAAGAGGCTCCCCTCTGTCCTAACCAAAAAAGACATTCTTCATGAGGTGGACGCCAGTGTGATGGAGATGACAGGCAAGCACGTCTCTCATTCTTCATTCCTTGGTGGGTGGAAGCTAAATCATGCAGAGGTTGCAATAGCAAAGAGGATAGCTTTCTCCAAGTGCAATACCTGTATTGTAATAAAAGAGAAAATGGCTAAGACGAGAGATCCACGGGAGAGAAGAGAATTGCAGATTGAAAGGAAGGCACACATGACAGCCCAGATCTCTTGTAGGAGCTTGTACTGGTCATGGAGAGCTTTGTCCCATCGATCACCGGATCAGGCGCTCACTATCATACATGATAAGATGGACCAAAACAAGACAATGATTCCAAGACTGGAGAAATTAGCAAAATCGGTATGGAGAGGTGAACGCTTGAAAGTTAGCGTGACTGGTGCACTGGTGCATGGCCACGGCACAGGTGCCTTAAGACATTTCTCACTCGACCTTTGGAAGGATGATTCAAATTTTCATGTTGGTTCCGTGAATCATGCTATCAAAACACTAGAGGATACTTCCGAAGATAATTGGGGCCATTTGAGAGAAGAAGGTCGGCTTGAGGGCATGTGGAGAACCGCACTCCTCAACAGTGCGGGGTTGAGGACAAAAAAAAAACAATTGCACTGGGCAAGACTTTGTAGCACCTCCTAAGCAACCAGCGCACCTTAAGAGGTTACCTAGGCGACTCTACTTTGCTAGACAAACTGCATGCAAGGCGAGAACAAGAACATATATCTCTTCTCTTATCTATCCTATCTTGTGTGGTTGGGTGTTTTTGATCAAATACAGCTTGGCTTCATGATGGTAGGCCACACTCATGATGACATTGATGCGCTCTTCGGTAATTATTCAACGTTAATGTGCAGGTCGGATGCTCTAAATATTCTAGAACTAATGCAACTCTTCTGAGAATGTAGCACAAAGGCACCGACACCATACCTTATTATCGAGGTTCCCGATTGGAAGGGTTTCGTAGGAAGGATACATTCCTGATAAGAAGGACCGTTTGGTTGGTCACTTGGAGCCCTTATTGTTTAAGTTCTGCATGAATGATGGGTGGCCAGTAATGTATTACAAGATGAGACCTGGTCATAGAGAATGGTTGCCATAAAAGGGTATTCGGATGTGGAAAGCAGATGACAGTGGTTTGCCAAAGATACCGATTGGCTCGCCCAAGACTGTCAAGCCATATGCAAGCCTCAAGGACATAGGAGCATTGAGGCCGTCCATTGCGAAGTACATGATGCATTGGGCTAATATCTCCAGGGCTGGTGTGAACTCGTGGTCCAATACCTACATGAACGAGGTCATAGACTACTGGTGCAAAGTGATGCGTGTGCTAGGTGAAGTACCCCTGGGCAATGCGAAATTCAGAACCCGGCCTCGAACAAGGCAAGTTGTGCTTGGCGAGCTGAATCTATTAGTCGATCGATCACTGACGCTCAAGCGCCTTTGTCGGACCTGCTAAGGATAAACCCAAGAATGCGGTGGAAATATTCGACCCATACCAAGATGTCTGAGAAAGGTATGTTTTTGCTTGTAAGGCCGGCAGATGCATGTCCTACATGGGTAGCCTAGAGGGAGGCTCCTATACAAGACCCCACCGCCCCTCATTATAATGAGGTTTTTGTGTCTTGGTGGGAAACTGTGGCTAGGAAAGGTACCGCGATATCGCAGCTCAACGATGTCGGGGCTGGCTGGCATAAAAGTGGCGGCCGAATCCTAATGATGAGACCATGCTATCGGCCTCTCAAAAGCGATAGACTATGCTTGGTTAGCTGAACCAGCCATTATTGGTTGTGATCCCGCTAGCATAGGAATCAGTGCGAGGAACTATTGGCTAAAGAGGCCTCAGAGGACGGAGATGAAACTTGAGTCTTCAAGGTACATTAAAGTAGTTATTTTTTTATTACTCTCTGCATTTTTCAGATTAATACAAGTGCTCTTATGCATTACTATATTTTATATGCCAGAACATCACTACACTATACATTGCTGAATAGGTGATTCAATAATCAACACCTGCTGAGGTGATCCCATTTATCTCATAGCTATTGCGCCCAGGAAGCCAAATAAGATGGATCATAACACGAGTTAGCAACGAATCTCACCACCATTAGCTTTGGATTGCAGGTAGGGATCAAGAAGAATACCCCTTATTTGGCAACTGACAATATCATTGTAGCTCATTGAGCACTTGATTGCCTCGATGTGGTGCACCGGAATAGGCGAATAATCTATGGGAGGTGAATGACCTCTACCACCGAATGGAGCTGCTATTATAGTCAAGTAAAATTATTGATGTGAATTATTGGTGTACATTGTAGTGCCATTATTGAGCGTGTACAAGTATCATGTACACGTACAAGTATAATGCATAATTTGTATGGATATATGTATCATGTGACCTCATGTATCTTGGGCTCAAGAAGTAGGTGAAAGTATTCGTGCTTGAGCAAATTACCTATGCTTGAAATTCTCAAAATTGCGTTATTCTCTCCAATGAATGAAATCATGCTTTATTCTAATTTGGTTGTTCATGTTTTAAAGTTTTTGTATGTTATGTTCTGTGTTCTTAATACGAATATGGTGCCCTTGATCCAAAAATTCTGTCTACTTTGGTTGGGGAGAGAAATGAAAGGAAATGTGAACAAGCACTAATATTGTCACAGATTTTGTCAATCGTGCAACACATCAATGTGATTACTCTGAGGGTCCGCGAGATCTTGACAATCGTGCGCAACAAATCAATAGTCGTTTTAGTTATTATTTGAGGCCACTATGGTAGTGATTGTGAGCTAATTTATATTTAAAAAAATGACCTTGCTGTTGCAGATCTGGATAGTGAATTGAAGATTTGCAGCTTTAAGGTGAGCTGCAGCACAACCACTAAGCATCTAGAGCTAAAGAATTTATCCTTAGAGGATTCCCTTAAGTATGTGAGGATTCTTGAGAATTCTTGGCCAGTTCTTAAAGTATAGGGTTCTTGCAAGCAAACAATTCTTGCATATTTTTGGCATGGTTATTTTGACTTTGGCGGCAGAAAGAAAGCTCTGTTTGTCCAATCATACGACATATATGGCTTAAATAGACATAGCGCACAAAGCATAAGCCACATGCATAACGTACAAATCTTGTTACAATAAAATAACATATACGATAAAACTAGTAGAGTTATTGCATGCGGTTTCACTAACATGATGTGATATAGAACAGAATAGGGAAGCAAGAATGGCTGAGCCCATTTTGCTGCTTACTAGATTCTATAGGTTGAGGCGATTTGTCATTCTGCTTAAGAATGAATAAAAAACCGAACGGAATGCTCATCCACTTATCTTGATGTAATAGAGATGTAAATAGTATACCGATAAAATGATTACCGGTACTACAATTCAAGAAAAAATGATTTTTGGGTCATCAAGAAGATGATCCAGATGAAAAATTAATGATCTTCCTTAAAGATTGACACTTAGGTAACTTC
Source organism: Isoetes taiwanensis (assembly GCA_021234155.1). Taxonomy (NCBI): domain Eukaryota; kingdom Viridiplantae; phylum Streptophyta; class Lycopodiopsida; order Isoetales; family Isoetaceae; genus Isoetes; species Isoetes taiwanensis. Next base: position 5,970,316 of record JAJEKV010000012.1, on the reverse strand, counting down.
ATGCACATGCATTACCTATAACACAAGGGAATATGTCGTATTAGCCTTGGCAGAAAGGATAGTCTTATCAGCTTTACATTCTAGGTAGTCAAATTAGAATTTGTCCTTGCACAAGGATCAGTCTTATGTCATGCAAGGGGATCATTCTTGCACGGAACAACTGATACACACTTGTATGTGTGCTCAATGTTGGGGATCATTCTTACACAGAAGAACTGATACATGCTCATACTTATGTGGGGCACGCATTTATTGGTTATTTTTTAATATATCTTGAATGCCATCGGAATGTTGCAACATGATATATATTAGGCATAAAATTAAATTATTTATTTCTTAAATTTGTCCTGGACGAATTAGTTCTGAAAGATGTAATGGACGAATTGTTGGATCTCAATGTTCAAATTTGTACTCCTATTTGGATTGCAAAACATGCAATCCATTCATAAGAAAGCTAGTTAAAAATGCCATTTAAAGTTTTTATTTTTCAATCTTCGTAATTGATTTGTTCAAACACGATCTATTCAATGCCCCCCTCCCCTGTTATACATTTTAGTGAATTGAAACTAAAGGTTTTTATTTTATCCTCGAAATCAAATTCAAACACAATCTATTAAATCCCCCTCCACTCTGATAAACTTGGGTGTGTGTTGGTCCTACCTCCCCCTCACGTTTGTTTATTAGATCCAACATAATCTCAGAAAATCTTGAGGCAATCTAGGGAATCTTGAATGAGTATAAGAGAAATTCAAAATCTAGGTTAGTCACGGTTCTTCCAAAAAAAGATGTAATTTCTCTTGCGGGCTCGTGCGGGTTCTGAAAGATATGATGCCGGTGAGACCTCCTATCCAGCGGATAGGCCTATAGAAAATTCATTGCATCACAATACATTTGCAAGAAGGAGAGAAATAAGCTTGGGTGGGGAGGCATGTATGGCCTCAATTAGTTTCCATTGTAGTTGTGGGATCAGAAAATGAAGAAAGAATTAACCATCATATGAATAATAACAAATTCAATGGTGTTGCCCAGACAAGTATTTCTGGAAGGTCTATAATTTCTGAAGGAAGAATGCGGGGACAAAGGCCAGTAGAATATGTTATTAGCAGTAGACAACCTCCTGCACTTAGGCAGGTGGAATTTGCAGCTAATGGTGTGAGAAGCACCGAGCATGCATCAACATCTCATTCAAATATAAATATTTCAAAGAGAGCACAAGGAGACATTACAACAAAGAGATTCGATGTTAAGTGCTAGAAATTTTGGAAACGCATCAGAAAATGGTCATATAAGACCTCGAAGCACAGAAAGTATAGCCGGAGCTTCTGCTGCTGTTAAGCCCAGTGAAGGAAGATCATCTCAACCAGATGGGATAGGAAAGCTTCTTGGAGGCATTAAATGACGTCTATTGTCCTTTAAATTTCAATCCATATGGAATCAGGAACAAGATCCTTCCTTCCTTCCTTCCATTAACTTGGCATATTCAAATGTTTATGTGGTTGTTTTATTGGCACTTGTGAGTACTGATCATTGGCTTGCAGAAGGCTCAACAACTCAAGTGCTTTTATTATCAGTTTCAGCAATATGCAGACCTGATTATGCTAAAGATATTTTGTTTGTTTTACTTTGCTCATTTATGTGGAGAAAAAACAAATAGAGCTTTTATTATCTGTTATAGGTACAGTTTCTGGATCAACATCATTTGCTGATAAGATTTGGAAGTACTGAGGTGATTTACATCTTTTGAATGTCATTGAGTTTATATTCTCCTTATATTAGGGGTCACGCAATACAGATGTGCAGACATTAATTTTCGTGGTTTACAACTTTGAGACAACAGAAATTTTAGAATTTGAGCAGGTTTGTGACTTTGAATCTCTTGTAATGCAACTATTTTAAGGGTTGAAAACATGTTGCATCTTTGGTAATTGACAGAATTCATCTGAAGAGTTTCTTCGGTTTTATGAAAATTTCTGCAATTTTTTTCGTGTACCCTAACAGTCTATGCGATATATAACATCATATTCAAATAATGTTTTTTGCGGGTCCAACTATGAAAGCAGAGACTTGCAAAGATATATAATCATGCACAGGCAAATTCATCCAGAGATCTTTGTATCATCCTTGTTACTGATGCTGCTCATTTGCAGGTTATTAGAAGGACACTTGCAATATTGCCATTTAATGCACAATCACAAAACCCATTGGCATTTTTAGATCATTCACTTTTTAATTTTGATGAAAAGGTATGGCGTCAATAATGAAACTAGTAGCAAAGGAAATAATTGCAGCATAGATTCATGTTTAAAGGAATATATTTGTCTTCAGGAAATTGATTGTTGAGCTATTGTATGCTAACCAAGTTGTGCCTACTTTTGTTCTTGTAGATTGTATCTTCTTTAGAGCGTCATATCACTAGCATAGAGAATCCTATCAAGTTCACTTCTAGAAGACGTCCTAATGTGTTGAAGTTCAAGATTAAACCAGGTAACTCACAAACTTTGTACTTTTATGTTTTTTTTATGTAGTTTGCATCCTACGAGCAAATCATTCTTCATTTGGAATAACGATTTGGATTGGTTGGATTAGACCACTCTTTTCCGCCATCTGTGCTTTTTTTATTGTATTTTGCCATCCTCTAATATTTTAGCCTGCTATTTGTTCACTGTACAACCATCAAGAACTTTTAGGTAGCAAATAACACGATCAATTTGGATCTTTACTTTCTCTTGTTGGTTTGGCCTTTTCTCCAGAGCATTGCAGGAGGGTTTCCCCCGACAATGGACCACAAGCAGGGTTGTTCCCATTCACAAAGCGGGCGACCCACCTTTGTCCGCCAATTCCAGGACGATCATGGTCGATTCGAGTATTTGCCAAACCGTTGGCTGGCATTCTCGGCGATTGATTGAGGCGGCCGGATGTCGCGAGCCCTCACACGAGGCGGGCTTTTCGACCCCGCCACTCAGCGATTGACCATATCTTTACTGCTGCGGGCTGATTGAAGGCGGCCCGGAATCACCTTTGGACTTGTATTTTGCTTTGTGGACTTCCTTAAAGGCTTTTGATCTGGTCCGGGGAAAGTTGTGGGCTAGGCTGCGTCAAGCTGGGGCTCCGCTGCACAATGCGAATGCCATATCGGGTTGTATGAGAGTTGTTTTGGCGGGGATGCGTCGGCGGGCCAAGCATTTACCATGAGTATCCCGGTCCGGCAGGGTTGCCCCTCGTAGACACTTTTTGGCCTCTACATTGATCGGTTAGAGCCCCGGCTTCGCGAGCATGGGGGTGGCATACATCTTTTGCACTGGGTCATCCCCGGCTCATCTATGCGGGCGATGTTGGCTTTCTGGCCCACACCGAGAAGATATGCGATCTCACCGGATGCCCTAGACACATTTTGTCGGGGCTCTGGACATGTGGCGTCAATCCGCCAAGACCGGTGGTTCTCATATCCTCTTCCGTCACCCCATGCCTCTGCACTCACATATCGGGGGCGGCTTTGTGGGCGTCCGCCCACCTACAAGTACCTAGGGGTGGAGTTCCCCTCCTGCGCTCTGGCGGGGGGCGTCTATCCGCTTCTGCCGGGTGATGCCAGCTGGAAAGCGCTTTATGCAATCTGAGAACAACGATCACCCGGTGAGCTATATGATTGGGGCCATCGGTCACATCTGTTAGGCACCGGTCGAGCCTGTCCCTTCATGCGGGGTCGAGGTTTGGGGCCAGTCGTCTCTTTGACGACACTGAATGACTTGGAAAAAGTGCGAAGGCATTTTTGGCGGGCACTTGGGGTGAAACCTTCAGTTCCCTATCGATTACGCTGCAGAGGCTGGATTCTTTGCTTCAGTGGCAGCCCTTGATAGACACATCGTCTATTTTGAAAGTAGTTACTATGGGTGATGCTTTCGGCTCCGCTTTTGGCTTACATCGCGGGCCATGAGTCCGGCGGCTTAGGGCCCGTTGGAGGGGTAAGAGAGATCATGGTTCGCCGGATGGAACGTCGCGGAGAACCATGAATCGTAACGGTGGCGCAATGTGCCCGATCGTGGCGACTGCGGGAGTACCTAGATGCTTGTTTCCTTGGCAAGCTCACGGGACCCCATTGCTCTAGAAGCGAGTCAAAATGGCCCATTACAAGGAGCACATCAACCCGTGTTAGCGGGGCCCACAGCTCCTGCGTTCCCCAAATGCCTGAAAAGGCTCATTGCCTCCATTCGCGGTGCCCACCATCTTCGCGATCGAGGCAGGCGGGTGGATTGGGAGCCCCCGCCGGGACGGGCTCTGTCGGTCTTTGTCAAGCGGGTGCGCTGAGGATGAGTCTCACACTTTCGAGTTGCCCAGTCCCGGTCGGTCGGGGCGATCACGCCCCTTAGTGCTACTGGACGTGCCCTTGCATTTGCCGATGAACACGCCGTCGATGCGTGCCACGGGGTCATACATCCGGAGGTCTTTGGACCTCGCGAGGTCACCTTTGCCCCTTTGTTTGTCCCACGACTAGGCACTACGGGGGTGGTGCATGATTTGTATATATTGGGATGTTTACGCATTTTATATGATTAGCACAGTTTGTCGGTAGGCCGATTCTTCGCCCGCGGTTTTTCCCTCGAAAACCCCGGGCGGGGTTTTTAATCCGGCAAGAATCCGCTTGTAGCGTTTTTTGTATTGGGTCCCATAGACCGATTGGTCTCCGTGGACGATAAAAGTAACTTCCTTCCTTCCTTCCTTCCTTCCTTTAGTGATGCCTTTTCCATCTTTTCTTTATTTCTTTGGGCTTAAAAAACAGATCAGAGGTCTTCAAGGAGTTGCTCTCATTTCTACGCTAACAAAATATGTATTTCCATTCTCTATTCTATTAAACTTGTCCTTATGCTTCTGCAATACTTGTTATATGCCGAGCACCAAAGATTTCTTCAGGGCAATTCCCATAAAATCATGGTATCAAGTACTCTATTGTTTTGAAGTAGAAATTTTGATTGATTGTGAAAACATGACTTTGAAGTATGATTTAAGCCACTTTACCCTCCGGCCATGGAGGGCAACCCTCCGTGCGCAGCACCTTGTTTAGTGTGGTTTTTCACACGCAAATAACGCGTAGTTTTCATCCGTGATTTTCAGAGGAAAGCAATGCGTAGTTTTTATGTGTATCTTCACCATGGTTTCTAGATAAAAACAATGCGTAATTTTATGTGTAGTTTTCACTCAAAAACAGAAACATCACATAGTTTTTAAATGTGGTCTTCATCTAGGAACAATGCATAGTCTTTATATGTAGGATTTTTTAGCATAGTTTTTCTTTAATTGTCCACATATTATTTTCTTTGTTTGTAATGCAACCATGTATTGTGTGCACAATTTTTTCTAGACATATTATTTTTTTCTAGTGTAGTTTTATAGGAACAATGTATTGGATAAAATGAAAACAACAAGTATAAAAAACTTATAGTAAACAAAGGAATTTTTGCATTGTCGAATAAAATGAGTACACATGAACATGCATTTTTAGTTTAAATTTCGAAGTATACAACTCATTTCCAAGTTTGAATTTCAAAGTATACAATCACATGTTCATTTCCAAAGTATGATCTTATTTTCAAATAAAAATTCCAAGCTTTACAATTACAAACTAAGCAATGTATTCTGCAATATATATTCTGCAATGTAAAAAAATTGTGATGTTTCAAATTGTAATAAGGAACAATCTACAATATATTCCACAATATAATCAGCTATATGTTTTAATATGGGGACAAAAAATAGGGGGCTTCCATATCTGCAATGCCAAAAACAAGCAATCAGTGAAAGGACATGGAAGCAAATAAGTGAAAAGAAATGAAAGCAAAAGACAAGTATGCTTCTAAATAAAAAGGAATAAAATAGGAGATACCGAAAGGGGTCCTTTTTGTTCTTCAAGAATCTGCTCCTCTGAATCGATTCTACAGTGCCGATCTCATGAAACGGCTCCAGCTACAAACTTCCATGTGAGCTCCAATCTCCACAACTACTGCATTATGGAATTTGAAGATACCTTTTAAGGCAGTTTCCTTTGTGTTCTAAAAGCCAGTGCATCAAAACTTTCCTTCAAATGAATCCTGTTTACATCAGTATCATACTATTTTCATGTCACAGCATTCCATCCCCGTTCCTCTTTTTTGCATCGATTCAACTCCATAAAACCACCATAGGTCATTATGGCAGAGCAAGCTGGAAACAGTTGGAGCCAGTGCAGTTGGAAAAGAATAATCGAAAATAAAGAAAGGTTTAGGGTTTTGGTTCGAATAAAGAAAATAAAAACATGCTTTTCAAATTTATCCCGCCCATTGGGTGGGAGGGCGGGATAATATTTGAACTAAAGTGCTTATAGGCCTATATTGCTAATTGTGGGAACCTACCATGGCAAGAGATCCACCACTTCAATGCGGACTTGCAAATAATGCGGATAGCCCCACCACTTGGGTTAGGCATCACAAGTCTGACCCCCATCATCATGGAAGGCCAAGAATACCTCCTCCTCCATGATATCAAGAATCCCCCCGAATGCACAAATCGGGAATATAGAGTAGATGATGAGCTCCTACATCTCATGTGGTAGCAACCGGACCTAGATGACTTCATCAATCGAGAAATGTAGGATTTTCCAGTTGATATACGTGAGTTGGTATCATACACAGGCCAAACCACCACAGACCTGTAGGCCTATAGTAGGATCAGGCAGATGATGACCCAAAAGAGCTACCATCAAAGGAAGAGTTTATTGCAATCCAAAAATGAATGGGTATCAAAGGGAAGACAACAAGTGCATTTCAATCGAGCTCTTCCTTGATGGCGCCCACCCCCAGCTATAGGGCAGGAGCAGTCAACCTAACTCACCTCAGAACCCAACTTGCAGACCATAGGGAAATGATCATAGTTCCATTGGACGAGTAAGCGGGCAGACACATGCCAAGCAGAGGAACGGAGACAGAAGTCCGACAAGGAGGATAGGATAAGGCCCTCAGATACTACCTGTCACTTCTCTCCGATGGCAGGATAGCAGTGATCCATCGACTGTTTAGCCTACATGGGGAAGAGGCCATATTTATGCTAATTGCATTCTCAAGCTTCGTAGACATGCAAGACTTACAACAGAGTGTCGATCATGTCATACTAGTCAAGAGATCAATAGCATTAAGCATCTTCGACTTTGCAGTTCCTTATCGTCGATCTGGCAGGCTAGCAGTTACCGCTGCCTACACCTCAGACAGAAGAGTTGAAGAGCTCTTAGCGGCTATGCAAGGAGGAATGGCCACAAACATCCTCAGGAACTTGGGACGTACGGTTAGTACATCCCAAGTAAAGAAGTTTTTAGAAGATCACCCCAGTTATATGTGATCATATGAGTGTTATTATAGCTTTTGTATTACATTAACATATCGGATAATAATAAAATATATAAGATCTTTGCCTTGCATTATAAATGCTCCGTTGATTATTTTGTCCAAACAATTATATCATTAAACAACGAATGCAACAAGAAACAATATTCATATTAAGAGTTGTAATTTAATGTGTGCAGCTAGAACAGCAAGGACCGCTGAGCAAAACCATCGATATAGGGACGAGGAAACACCGTCCTGACAATTCCAGCCCCACAACATCTTTGAGGAATATGAGATGCCGATTCCGAAAGAAGAAATATCTCTGATAAAGTTCGACATATAGAATATAAAGGCCTTTCTAGCAGAGAGGGCAACGAACACAGTGGACTAGAATGTCCAGTTGCCTCGAGCACCGCCGTAGGCCAAGGACAAGGGAACGAAGAGGAGCCGAAGAAGGAGATCTCCCAGTACAGATTCGTCTTATAGCAGCTCTGACTCTGGCTCAGGATCGGATAAAGAAGTGGAAGTTCAGCACGATCGCTGGGGAGGTCAGAACGTAGACAGATGAGAAATGAGGCAGACTATCAAAAGAAGTGGATTCAGCCCTGAGCAACGTGTGGAAAGCTCAAAAACTTGAGCAATTTTCGAGCATTAATAGAGCAGGGATGGGGGCTGAGGCATGGCTCGATGAAATGAGGAAGTATGGCAACGCCTATAGAATGAAAGATAAGGACAAGGGTAGAGTAGCCACCACAAACCTCAAGGGAGCCGCTAGAATATGGTGGAAGGGTTATGCCAAAGCGCACGGTTTAAGAAGAGACAGCTGCAGATTTAGAAAGTCTGCAAAGGCGTTCAAATGCCATCATGTGCCTAGGGAATACAGTATGATGCAACAGTTTTATAGGCTGAAACGGGGTAATAAGTCGATGCAGAAATACACTGAAGAGTTCATGACGCTAAGGCTCTATGTGCCGAAGCTAAGTGAACAACACGCCGTGGAGGGCTACATTGAGGCCCTGAACGATGAAATCAGAAAACTCTTTTGAGCAATCAACCTGCGCACAATATCAGAAGTGGAGTCCAAAGCAATAAGCTTGCAAGGAACAGGACCCCAGGATAGTGGCCAGAAACAATATGCATATGACTCACCCTGTGCTCCTGGTAGTAAGCGTTGTACGCCTCCCCTTAGCCATATAGTCGTCGTGCTCCTTGATCCTCTTCTGATAGACCTTGACCGGGTCTATCACGTACGCCTCCCGTTGGGGTCGCGGGGCTTTAACTCTATCCCATGTCGGGAACGATGGGGGCTTCACCACCTGTCCGGGCTCCTCACGCTCTGTGCTACGCTTTCGAGGTGCCGCTTCTTTGGGGACTTCCTTCTCCCGCAGGCGGGGTTTTGGCCGAACTTCGCCCCTACGTGTGTTGGGGGCGTAGTCTCCGGTCAGAGTCGTCGGTAGAAGCGGGGGGTCTACCTTTCGCTGATGGTTCGTTGATAGCCGGGACCCACGGCTCGCTTCCCAACCTTCCGCGACTTTTTCTCTTGCACCTTTAATGGCTTTGGCCTTTCTCTTCTTGACCCGCATTTGTGGTTGGAGTCGTCTTCCGACTCTTCGTCCTCCTCTCCGGGCTCCTTGGCTTCATACTGGCGATGAAGGCGCGAGTCTGCTTCTTTGGGGGGGTCAGCGTGTACGCTGCTCCTCTCTCTCTTCTTCCTCCCGCTGACGGGCCCCGGCCTCGGGTTGCTCCTCGACGGTCGACTGCCATTTTTGCTCTCTTCTTCCCTGGCCCTCCTCTCCTCCTCGGCGACCTCCTCGAGAATCTGGTGCATGATATCCGGCCGCTCTTCTTCTATGATCTCCGTCTGGTCGCTCCGCTCGGAAAGATTCGCCTTCCCGGAAAAGGCGTTCTTGAAGGATCCTCTGAACTAGCGCAGGACCTTGGGCGCTTGATGATTCTTCTTGGCGAGGCTTCCTAGCGGTCTGTTTTGTGCGGGCCATATTTGATGGTTCGTCGATCGAGCTAAAGCCCGTAAGAAGATTGCCTTGGCGAACACGAGCAAACTTCTAAGGAAAGAATGCGGAAATGGGAGGGGTCTAGGTCTATTTATAGGTGTCATTTTTAGGTCATTTTTAAACTACCTTTTTGGGTTGCCTAAAACATCTAAAGCACCTAATTAAGCAAGGTCTCACACGTTGCGCCCAGCCCGAAAATGAAAAAGTCATTTCCTGTCCTGGCGCGACGTGTGAGACATGGTGGGACCCACTACTAAATTTTGTACTTTTTACACATGTAACATGCCAATTCTACTGATTCTTAGCTTAAATTTAGAATTATCAAGTTATTTTACTGTGATTCATGACATTTCTTAATGTTTCAAGCTGAATGTCTCACACGTTGCGCCCAGCCCGAAAATGAGAATCTCATTATCTGTCCTGGCGCGACGTGTGAGACCACTCTACTTTTTGAAGGTTGGCCCACCAATTTTAGTCTTTTTATATTTTCATTCATTTTTAACTGTTACTAGCTTAGCATAAACTACAAAAATGAGAAAAAAAAATTCCCATTTTTCGAGGTTTAAGGATCCTATTAAGTTAGTGCTACTGGGAGCATGGTCAGTGCTTTGCTCTTGGTCACCAAGAACATTGCTCTGATACCACTGTGACGTCCCCTACTCGTATACGGTGCACTCACCGTATACAAGCAGAGTTCATCCCCATACCGGCTCGGCCGATCTGGGGCCCTCCACATGACACCGCAACCGTGACGGGTTCCAGTGGGAAGAGTGAAGGGGTCATTTTACCCCGTCTCCCTCAGGGCCTACCTAGCTGCGAAAGCGTAAACATACATGTCAGTATATAACATAAGCACATATCCACCTCGAAGGGTGGTCCATCACATCTGCATAAACAAGGTGAGCACAATACATATGGGGAGTTCTACCCAAGGCTCGGACTCAAGGGGATGTGGACGGCTTGGGTCTTGAGTTCATTGCGGGGGCGAGTTCATGGCAATGGATTTGGCTGGCATATGAACATGGCATAGGGTTGTCCACTCCATCAGCCCCTCCCGTGCACACTTTGCGTGTAGTAGGGCTGAAAAGTGTCGGGACTGATTTGTAGCCAGCCGGATGCATAGCCAAAAGGGCTATTCACGGGTTTCATCTTCCCGATTCGATGGGGCGAGGAAGGAATCACCCCTCGAGAGATCTACATCTTGACTCAAGGTGACTAGAGGGCCACCGCCGTGTGTTGAACCCACTGGAAAGTGTACACCACTTCACGGGTGTCGAGTCCATGCCTTACCCGCACTCAGTGGTAAGCCATTAGACCTAGTCACAATGATCCCTGGTAGGCCTTACACACCAGAGGGATCGTTCAAGAGTCAGAACATGAACCTCCTTCTTAGCCAGTCTGGCCCCTTCACCCACAACCAAGTGTGGTTCCTGTACACAGGCCGAATCTATAGTGTGCTAGAGAGGCTAATCTAGGAGCATCTACTACCAAGCTTTAGGCCTCTACCCCCCTTCCCAATACAAGGAGTTCATAGAGATACATCATCCATATACATCACAGAAGAACTAAAGAACTATATATAATCTATGTCATAGAGTTAGGTTCTTTAGTTAGAGGCTGGTATCTAGAGATCTAGAAGGTTGCTATAGGCAATGTAATAGGCTAAACCTACTGATTCTATGACTGAAATAGGGTTTAGACTATTAAATTGGCCAAATACCTGATCCTTGAGTGGCTCCTCCTGACCTGAGCTCGACCATCCTGCTGAAACGCTCGAGTAAAGGGAAACTAATGGGGAGGTGGTTTTGGCTGTTGAGGCAGCCAAAACAGAGTTCTAAAACCCTAGAAACGAAAAATGGGCCAGTTAGGGTTTCCCTTCCTTAATAGACAAGGGGTTGGCTAGGGTTTCCAATTATCCCCTTTAGGCATGTGGGATAATTGGGAATGGGCCCACTTGCCTTTAATGGCTAGGTGGCAAAGTGTGCCCACATGGAAATGTGTGCCCACATTAATGTGTACATTGGAAAATGTGCACATTAATTGCACACTTGGGTATGGCCCACTTGGCATCAAGTGTCCACATGGAAATGTGTGCCCATATTAATGTGTACATTGGAAAATGTGCACATTAATAATTGCACATATTCCTTGCGAGCTGCCCCTAGGGCTATCCACCTGGCTACACGTCGGCGTACACGTCAGTCGGAGTGGCGTGTGCGCGTGACGAGGCGGGACCGTATACTGTCCATGAACGTCACATTCTCCCCACCTTGAAATGATGCTGTCCGCAGCATCGTGGGTCTCCCCACCTTGGGATCATCCTAACCTGCAATCAACCTGATACATACGACAAACTACTATAATACTTACACATTTATTAAGATTACCTTAAGGTAATATAATATATTTTTAGGACATTATCACGCCATTATATTATGAAATAACTTATCAATTCATAACATCTTTACGCAAGTTACTTGATAGTTTTATTTATCACGACAATTAGGTTTATCAAAATTTTAACATTTCATGTCTAACATTATTGTTCGAGGTACTCTTCATTCCTTGCAACACATTCCAACAAAATTTGTGTTGCAATTCTTCGTAACTCGACCTCCTTGCCCTCTGGAGCGCTCTATTGGCCTGCAGGTCGACACTACGTTAGTACCATTTTAATTATTAATAAAATTTTGGTTATATGGTGACCACCCCACCTATCTACATGGATGCATGGCTAATCTCCCGGCGTAGGAAGAGGGTGAATCTTCCATTATGGCCGTGGAGACAGCGCCTATATGCCTATATGCCGCTCATGCCTACACCCTAGTTGCCCAGCGTGGAGGATAGGCCCTTCCCGTATATGGGGCGTGAAGGCATGATTCCTCCTATCAAAGCATATATGGGGCTAGAGGTGCTTTTCCTATCAGTGCATTCCTTCATGACCTCCTTTCTCTCGAGGTCGTCTACTTCCGTGGGACAGAAGTAGACTTTCTAATCTACCTTCCACTCACCCAAGCGGAAACGCGGTCATGCCTACATTGACATTACACCACGCCCTAGAGATCACCGTAGTGGTCTCATCATCGGTCTGGCGCATGCGACCCATACCTAGCATAGGTTGCATCGTAGATTAATCTTAACTATACATAGAATTAATCTACACAAATCGACATGCCCGAGCCGATTTCTTCGGAGATGACCTTTGCCGTCCCATTGCTCCATAAAAGCTGCGGTCTTTGCTTTACTAGATCTTTCTTAAGTACCCCGCGTCGCGTCTTCCAGCGGTAAGTGTTTCCACTTGACCAAGTATTGAGGAACTCCGACCTCCTTTTTTTCTTGAAAGCTTTATCAAGAATCAATTGCGAATTATTTCAATTTTGCTCCTCCGTCATTTCCAACAACGTTGGAGTGTCCAAGACTGCGGATTTGGAGTGTGCTTCTTCAACAAACTCACGTGGAAGACCTTATGAATCTTTAGGTGTGCTGGCAAGTCTACCTTGTAGGATTGATTACCTACTCTCTTGACTATTCTGAAAGGTCCAGCCCACCTTGGAGCAAGCTTCTTGCAATTCCCTATCCTGAGCTTCGCCTGCTTGACCTTGATCTTGAGCCATACATCATCTCCAACTTTGAACTCTCTGACTGTTCGATGCTTGTCGGCGATGCTCTTTTGTCGACTTCTTGCTGCTAGCAGATACCCTCGAACCTCTTCCACGAGCTGCTGCATGTCGGCCAACATCTGTTGGAAACTTCCACTTTTGACACGGGGTTGTGCCAAGTGTCCGGAGTTAGGCACTGATAGCAAACGGCAACATTTGGGATGATTCCTGCTTGGTGCTATTGTATGCAAACTCTATCAAGTGAATAAATTCTTCCCATTGCTTATTCCAGACATAGTTTCGTAGCATGTCTTCCAAAATCCTGTTGGTCCGCTCCGTTTGGCCATCCGTCTGAGGATGATATGCCGTGCTCATGGATAGCTTCGTCTGAATGGTCACAAAGAGGTCTTGCCAGAAGGCCTTGCATTATATGTGGTTTGTTTGCATTATATAATATTTTGGTGCAAAAAGTCTCCGGGATCAAGAGTCTAACTAGTCTTGAAATCGCCGGTAGGACGGGTTGTCCTCAAGGAACTTCCTAACTTGGGCCGTTCCTACCGAATGACCCAAGTTCCTGAAGACGCTTGCTGACGAGCCGCCCTGCAAGGCTCTCGCCAAGTCTTCCACTCTGCGGTCGGATGTAAGGGCCGCGGCCACCGCTAATCTCGCCTGACGTCGATGAGGTATGGCGAAGTCGAGGAGGTCGAGTGCCATTGCTCTCTTGACTAGGACAGCATAGTCGACGCATGCCTGCCGAAGCCTGAGAGTGCAATCAGCATGAACACTCCTTCCTCCCCCCTAGGGCTGAATTTGCGGTGTACCACCGCTATTCTCCCGTCTAGCAGCAGTGGCAGGTAGTACCTCAGCGACATGTCGTTGTGCGTCGCGGATGATTCCCCACTTGTTTGGCCTCCTGCTCTATGCCGCCCTGCATATTCGTCGACCTCTATCTCAGTGAGCTCCCGGTAGTCTTCGATTGTTGAGTCGACTCGCCTGAGGTCGATTCCTGCTCCTCTTGCTGGAGGTGGTGTCGAGGGGCTCGGCATCAGGATGCTAGTGGTCTTGCCTCTGATCCCCATCCGTTCCTGAATGGCGAGGAACTCTTCTTCAGATGGCAGGTCTCCGGTCTCCATGACACGCCTTATCTTCTTTGTATGCACGGATGTGGAAGTCGCTTCCCACAGTGTAGGTGTCGGCTTCCCGACTTGAAGCGGAAGTCACGAGACTCCCCGGACGATGAAGTCGCCCATGTCGGTCGCCAAGATTGGTGGAAGCAGTTCATCAACCGAACTCCCTCTCCCTGCATTGAGGGGAGGTTCGGATGTCGGTGAGTAGATACTCCTCTCGTTGATGATAGGGGCTAGGCTTGTGATGCCTAGCCCAAGTGGGGAGCAACTTCGATAGTGCCCGGCCGCGCTTTCGAAGTTGACCAGCTCTGTTCGCTTTGCCGTTCCTCTTCTGAGTCTAGCTCGGTGTACTCTTCGTCGTCCGACTCCTCTTCTTCTTCCCTTCCTTCTTGCTCTTGCTGGTATTGCAAAAGCATCTGCTCTTCGGCTTGGACTGCTATGGGGTCCACCTCCATCGGAGGGGTAGAGGTTGCCCCCATGGGGTTTTCGGCGCGGTGGGATAAGAACATAGCTAGGGCGGCAGTGTAAGAGAAATACTTGGTCCTGTTGGCTGTCAGGACCATGTAGTCTGGCAGCCTCTGCGCCTTGTTAGTTAGGTACTTGGCGATGTTGGGGACATCGCCCAAGGCTGCTTGAAGGGATGGCCGGGGAACGAAATATCCTATGCAAGGGGGAACCTGAACAAGGGAGGGTCCTACCCTAGCTTGAAACTCGCTAACACTTGCCTATATCTTTGGGGTTGCATTTAGCGTAGCTTGGATATCAATTTCTTTCCCAAAGACATGGAAGATGTCGTTGACATCCACCTCGGCAGCATGGGCACTGGCGCTGTACCATCGCCTGAAGTCAGCAGTGGCCATTTATCTAGCGAAGAAGAGAGTATCGAACGGATGCAGAAGCGCCTCAGGGAGCTGGAAGATTGCCTAAGCAGTGGAGAGCAAACTTGCAGGGTGCTAAATGAGAAATGGGGGACTTATTTATAGGAAAGGGGAAAACCCTAATTTTTGGATGACCTAGAATTTACTGAGATTGGATGATTCTGATCTATTAAAGGGTGCAATTGCGAGTTTGAAGACTACTTCTAGGGGTTGAGCATGCTAAGAACAACTAATGAACCTATTGCAACAATTTGGAGATCATTTGGTGAAGAAAATGGTACGAGGTCTCACACGTTGCGCCCAGACCGATAATGAAAAGTTCATTTTCTGTCCTGGCGCGACGTGTGAGACATGGGTTCTAAATGGGCTAAACTTAATCAATTTGGATAAGCTAAAGCTGTAATTCTACTAAACTCGCCGAGTTAGGCAGAATTGACCCCTTATTTGGTCGATTTGGAGCAGTTTTGGGCATTTTTAAGCATGGTCTCACACGCGTTGCCCGGCCCAAAATGAGAATCTCATTTCCTGTCCTGGCGCGACGTGTGAGACATCGTCTCAATTTTGCTCAAAAACTCCAATTTGACCAAAACAAAAGCTAGAATTCAGTTTCTTAACTTATTTAAACAAGATTAGGCACATTATTTACACAAAAATTCCTTATATTAACAAAAATGTTCATTGTTTACAAAGAGTTCAAGGGCGTTCTCCCTTGATGTGTCTGGCCAAAAACATATCCCCGCCTCATGGCGTGACCCTCTTGGCGTGCCTTAATGCGGCCGTTGAATCTTCAAAATGCTGCACTATTTTCAAAACGCTTGCCTGTAGACACAACACAGCATTTCATCGGTCACCCGCATGTCCGTGTTGTATTCCTGCATCACTTCTCGGACCAAGCGTTGAAACGGTGCCCGGGGGATCAAGAGTCCGTAACTTCTCTGGAAGTGCCGGATTTCCTTGAGAGCTCTCTGCTCCTTCTGCTTGCTCTTGCTCCGCTTCTTTCCTGGTGCTCTGGGAGGTTTGGGCTTTGGTGGGGGTGGCTTCAGAGTCTGCTTCGGGGGTACTCCACCTTCGACTGCTCTCACCCTGTGCTCCTGGTAGTAAGCGTTGTACGCCTCCCACTTAGCCATATAGTCGTTGTGCTCCTTGATCCTCTTCTGATAGACCTTGACCGGGTCTATCACGTACGCCTCCCGTTGGGGTCGCGGGGCTTTAACTCTATCCCACGTCGGGAACGGTGGGGGCTTCACCACTGTCAGGGCTCCTCACGCTCTGTGCTACACGCTTTCGGGGTGCCACTTCTTGAGGACTTCCTTCTCCCGCAGGCGGGGGTTTTGTGAATTTCGCCCCCTCTGTGTTGGGGACGTAGTCTCCGTCTGAGTCGTCGGTAGAAGGCGAGAGTCTGCTTCTTTGATGGTTAGATTGATGGCGGGACCCTGGCCTAAGCTTCCCAACCTTCATGACTTTTTCTCTTACACCTTTAATGGCTTTGGCCTTTCTCTTCTTGACCCCAATTTTGTGGTTAAGGTCTTCTTCCGGCTCTTAGTCCTCCTCTCTCGGCTCCTTGGCTTCATACTTGCTGATGAAAGTAGCGAGTCTGCTTCTTGGCGGTCGGCGTCGGTTGCGGCTCTCCTCTCTCTCTTCTTCCTCGGCCCAGCGGCCCCGGCCTCGGGTTGCTCCTCGACGGTCGACTGCCCTTTTTGCTCTCGTTCTTCCCTGGCCCTCCTCTCCTCCTCGGCGACCTCCTCGAGAATCTGGTGCATGATATCCGGCCGCTCTTCTTCTATGATCTCCGTCTGGTCGCTCCGCTCGGATTCTGCCTCCTCGCTCGAAGAAGATTCGCCTTCCCGGAAAAGGCGTTCTTGAAGGATCCTCTGAACTAGCGCAGGACCTTGGGCGCTTGATGATTCTTCTTGGCGAGGCTTCCTAGCGGTCTGTTTTGTGCGGGCCATATTTGATGGTTCGTCGATCGGAGCTAAGCGCCAGAAGATCGCCTTGGCGAACACGAGCAAACTTCTAAGGAAAGAACGCGGAAATGGGAGGGGTCTAGGTCTATTTATAGGTGTCATTTTTAGGTCATTTTTAAACTACCTTTTTGGGTTGCCTAAAACATCTAAAGCACCTAATTAAGCAAGGTCTCACACGTTGCGCCCAGCCCGAAAATGAAAAAGTCATTTCCTGTCCTGGCGCGACGTGTGAGACATGGTGGGACCCACTACTAAATTTTGTACTTTTTACACATGTAACATGCCAATTCTACTGATTCTTAGCTTAAATTTAGAATTATCAAGTTATTTTACTGTGATTCATGACATTTCTTAATGTTTCAAGCTGAATGTCTCACACGTTGCGCCCAGCCCAAAAATGAGAATCTCATTATCTGTCCTGGCGCGACATGTGAGACCACTCTACTTTTTGAAGGTTGGCCCACCAATTTTAGTCTTTTTATGTTTTCATTCATTTTTAACTGTTACTAGCTTAGCATAAACTACAAAAATGAGAAAAAAAATTTCCCATTTTTCGAGGTTTAAGGATCCTATTAAGTTAGTGCTACTGGGAGCATGGTCAGTGCTTTGCTCTTGGTCACCAAGAACATTGCTCTGATACCACTGTGATGTCCCCTACTCGTATACGGTGCACTCACCATATACAAACAGGAGTTCATCCCCCATACCAGCTCCAGGCCGATACAGGGCCCTCCACATGACACTGCAAACCGTGACGGGTTCCAGTGGGAAGAGTGAAGGGGTCATTTTACCCCGTCTCCCTCAGGGCCTACCTAGCTGCGGAAGCGTAAACATACATGTCAGTATATAACATAAGCACATATCCACCTCGAAGGGTAGTCCATCACATCTGCATAAACAAGGTGAGCACAATACATATGGGGAGTTCTACCCAAGGCTCAGACTCAAGGGGATGACTGACGGCTTGGGTCTCCAGAGTTCATTGCAGACAGAGTTCATGGCAATGGATTTGGCTGGCATATGAACATGGCATAGGGTTGTCCACTCCATCCGCCCCTCCTGTGCACACTTTGCAGAGTAGGCTGAAAAGTGTCGGGACTCGGGATCAGAAGGCTCACGGATGCATAGCCAAAAGGGCTATACTGGTTTCATCTTCCCGCCCGATGGGGGCGTGAAGGGATCACCCCTCCAGAGATCTACATGCTGACTCAAGGTGACTAGAGGGCCACCCCTTTGATTCGGTGAACCCATCGGAAAGTGTACACCACTTCACGGGTGTGAGTCCATGCCTTACCCGCTTTCGGTGGTAAGCCATTAGACCTAGTCACAATGATCCCTGGTAGGCCTTACACACCAGAGGGATCGTTCAAGAGTCAAAACATGAACCTCCTTCTTAGCCCGGTCGCCCCTTCACCCACAACCGTGTGTGGTTCCCGCACACTGAGGCCGAATCTATAATGTGCTAGAGAGGCTAATCTAGGAGCATCTACTACCAAGCTTTTGGGTCTCTACCCCCTTCCCAATACACGGAGTTCATAGAGATACATCATCCATATACAGCACAGAAGAACTAAAGAACTATATCTAATCTATATCATAGAGTTAGGTTCTTTAGTTAGAGGCTGGTATCTAGAGATCTAGAAGGCTGCTATGGGCAATTTAATAGGCTAAACCTACGATTCTATGACCTGAAATAGGGTTTAGACTATTAAATTGGCCAAATACCTGATCCTTGAGTGGCTCCTCCTCGACTGAGCTTTCCACCATCCCTTGAAAACTTTCGAATCAAGGGAAACTAATGGTGCAATTCTCTCAGCAGAAGTCGGGAGGTGGTTTTGGTCGTTGAGGCAGCCAAAGCAGAGTTCTAAAACCCTAGAAACTAAAAAATGGGCGCTTAGGGTTTCCCTTCCTTAATAGACAAGGGGTTGGCTAGGGTTTCCAATTATCCCCTTTAGGCATGTGGGATAATTGGGAATGGGCCCACTTGCCTTTAATGGCTAGGGTGGCAAAATGTGCCCACATGGAAATGTGTGCCCACATTAATGTGTACATTGGAAAATGTGCACATTAATTGCACACTTGGGTATGGCCCACTTGGCATCAAGTGTCCACATGGGAATGTGTGCCCATATTAATGTGTACATTGGAAAATGTGCACATTAATAATTGCACATATTCCTTGCGAGCTGCCCCCTAGGGCTACCCACCTGGCTACACGCTTCGGGCGCATTACGTCGGTCGGAGTGGCGGTACGCTGGCGTGGCAGGCAAGATAAAGATAACGCCCCGGGGACCGTATATCGTCCCCGAACGTCACATTCTCCCCAATTTTGAAATGATGTTGTCCGGCAAAGATCGCGGGTCTCCCCACCTTGGGATCATCCTAACCTGCAATCAACCTGATACATACGACAAACTACTATAATACTTACACATTTATTAAGATTACCTTAAGGTAATATAATATATTTTTAGGACATTATCACGCCATTATATTATGAAATAACTTATCAATTCATAACATCTTTTACAAAGTTACTTGATAGTTTTATTTATCACGACAATTAGGTTTATCAAAATTTTAACATTTCATGTCTAACATTATTGTTCGAGGTACTCTTCATTCCTTGCAACACATTCCAACAAAATTTGTGTTGCAATTCTTAAAGCTTTCGACCTCCTTGCCCTCCGAGAGCGTTCTATTGGCCTGTAGTCGATACTAACGTTAGTACCATTTTAATTATTAATAAAATTTTGGTTATATGGTGACCACCCCACCTATCTACATGGATGCATGGCTAATCTCCCGGCGTAGGAAGAGGGTGAATCTTCCATTATGGCCGTGGAGACAGCGCCTATATGCCTATATGCCGCTCATGCCTACACCCTAGTTGCCCAGCGTGGAGGATAGGTCCTTCCCATATATGGGCGTGAAGGCACGATTCCTCCTATCAAAGCATATATGGAGCTAGAGGTGCTTTTCCTATCGGTGCATTCCTTCATGACCTCCTTTTTCGAGGTCGCCTACTTCCGCGGGGGGACAGTAGACTTTCTAATCTACCTTCCACTCACCCAAGCGGAAACGCGGTCATGCCTACATTGACATTACACCACGCCCTAGAGATCACCGTAGTGGTCTCATCATCGGTCACAACGCATGCGACCCATACCTAGCATAGGTTGCATGCGTAGATTAATCTTAACTATACATAGAATTAATCTACACAAATCGACATGCCTGAGCCGATTTCTTCGGAGATGACCTTGCCGTCCCATTGCTCCATAAACTGCGGGTACTGCTTTACTAGATCTTTCTTAAGTACCCACGTCGCGTCTTCCACTGGTAAGTGTTTCCACTTGACCAAGTATTGAAGGAACTCCGACCTCCTTGTTTTCTTGAAAGCTTTATCAAGAATCAATTCTGGAATTATTTCCAGCTGCTCCTCCGTCATTTCCAACAACGTTGGAGTGTCCAAGACTTCGTCTGGATTTGGAGTGTGCTTCTTCAACAAACTCACGTGGAAGACCTTATGAATCTTTAGGTGTGCTGGCAAGTCTAGCTTGTAGGATTGATTACCTACTCTCTTGACTATTCTGAAAGGTCCAGCCCACCTTGGAGCAAGCTTCTTGCAATTCCCTATCCTGAGCTTCGCCTGCTTGACCTTGATCTTGAGCTATACATCATCTCCAACTTTGAACTCTCTGACTGTTCGATGCTTGTCGGCGATGCTCTTTTGTCGACTTCTTGCTGCTAGCAGATACCCTCGAACCTCTTCCACGAGCTGCTGCATGTCGGCCAACATCTGCTGCGAAACTTCCACTTTTGACACGGGGTTGTGCCAAGTGTCCGGAGTTAGGCACTGATAGCCGTAATTAATCATAAACGGCGACATTTGGGATGATTCCTGCTTGGTGCTATTGTATGCAAACTCTACCAAGTGAATAAATTCTTCCCACATACCTTGCTTATTCCAGACATAGTTTCGTAGCATGTCTTCCAAAATCCTGTTGGTCCGCTCCGTTTGGCCATCCGTCTGAGGATGATATGCCGTGCTCATGGATAGCTTCGTCTGAATGGTCGCAAAGAGGTCTTGCCAGAAGGCACTCATAAACTTCGGATCCCTGTCGGAGATAATCTCCCTTGGCATGCCATGAAGCCTGAAGATCTCCTTGGTGAAGAGCTTTGCTGTATCCATAGCCGTATCTGTGGTCCTGCAAGGCACAAAATGTGCCATCTTCGACAACTTGTCGACCACTACCATCAAGGCATCCTTTCCTCTTACTGTTCTTGGAAGCCCTATGATGAAGTCCATGCTGATCACCTCCCACTTAGCGTTTGGCACCGCTAATGGCTCTAATGCTCCCGGAATTCGAAGTTGCTCTGCCTTCGTCTTGTTCTTGTGGTATAACAGGTTGCCTTCCTTCTTATAATGTTTAAAGGCTTCCCGCTTCTTATCTGTTCTAGCCTCCCTAGAGAGGCTTGCCCATACTTCCTTGAAATCCACATCCGTTGACAAGGACTCTTCAATCTTCTTACCAAAGTCACTGGAGAGCGTCGAAATTGCATTGCAATGCACTC
Organism: Isoetes taiwanensis; assembly: GCA_021234155.1. Classification (NCBI taxonomy): domain Eukaryota; kingdom Viridiplantae; phylum Streptophyta; class Lycopodiopsida; order Isoetales; family Isoetaceae; genus Isoetes; species Isoetes taiwanensis. The sequence goes on along the minus strand of JAJEKV010000012.1, from coordinate 5,948,812 downwards.
TAGTTGTCGGGGATGCCTTGAAAGCGCATCCGCTACCACATTGAGCTTCCCCGCTTATAGACTATATCAAAGTCATACTCTTCAAGGAACTCCATCCACCTTCTACGCCTCAGGTTGAGGTGTGGTTGCGTGAATACATTTGGAGGCTCATGGCTCCTTATCCAATTGGAACTTCCTTCCCAAAAGATAATGCCTCCAAATTCTTAATGCCCGACAACCGCAAGCAAGGACTGATCAATCTTGGGTTAGCCAAGGCCGCGTTCATCTTCCCGGAATCATACGCTACCACACACTCTTCTTGCATGATGCCTTGTAGCTATCTTACCGCGTCTGCCGCTACAAGCTTGTCTTTCTCCGGGTCCATAGGTTAAGATGGGCGGTTGTTAAAGCTTCCTTCAACAATTCAAACCACCTTGGGCTTTCTTGTGCCAATGCTCGCCCAATCTTTCACTTTCTCCGCCCTCGTCAAGTCTGTAAGCGGGGCGCTATCTTAGCAAAGTTCTTCATGAACTTCCTGTAGTACCGCTAGGCCGAAAACTTCCGACTTCATGCACATTCTTCGGCCGGCCTTTGAATGGCGGCTTCAATCTTGGCGGGGATCCGCCGAATTCTTTTCGCCGAGATCACATGACCGGGTATTCCACCTTCTCGTTCATAAGCGACACCCGACAACTTGGCGCATAACCGGTGCCTCTTCAACTTCTCTAGCACTCTCCTTAAGTGTTGTACGTGCTCTTCAAGGGATCTGCTATACACCAAAATGTCATCAAAGAATACAATCACAAAGGTGTCTAAAACTCCCCGAAGATGTCGTTCATGAGCCTCATGAACGTCGTGGGGCATTCGATAAGTTTAAAGGCATTACCGTGAACTCATAATGCCCATACCGCGTTCAAGGCGCCTCTTATGGACATCTTCTTCCTTTATCCGATCCGATGATAACCTGACCTTAAGTCGATTTTGGAGAAGACCTTTGCACCTTGGAGTTGATCCATCAAGTCATCGACTGGGAGCGATACTTGTTCTTAATGGTGTGCTTGTTTAAGCGCCTATAGTCTATGCACATCCTTAAACCGCCATCCTTCTTCTTTACAAAGAGAATGGGGCTCCAAATGGCGAGACACTAGGTCTAATGAAGCCTAGGTCGAGCAACTCCTCGCAATTGCTTCTTCAGCTCCGCCAACTCCCGCGGTCGTCATTACAGATGGAGCCTTGCTTGTCGGCTTTGCTCCCGGTTCGAGTGCTATCTCACACTCGACTCCCCTATAAGGAGGAAGCCGCTTGATCTCATCTGGAAAGAGATCATGGAACTCCATGATCAGCTGAGCTATTTGCTTTGGCAACTTGCTGAGCACCCTGTCTTCTTTGCTTTCCTCTGACTCTGGCTCATCAATCTCAAGCTTGAAGATGTATGCCACCTGCTCGCTCTTGATGCACTTGAACAGCCGCTTAGAAGACATGCACTGCATGATGGGAACAACTTCTTTACCTGTGATCTCGATGATCTTGCCGTCGGGTGTTGGGAAGGTCACCTTCCGCTTTCCACAATCGATAATGGCCCCTGCTGGTCCAAGGTACTCCATTCCTATGATCAAGTCGTACTTGCCAATGCCCATTACTTCTGCCCCCATCTGGATATTAATCCCTGGCAAGTCGATGTCGAAGTTAATTCTCTTGCCGGCGCCTTTCTTTGCTCCACTTGCTAAGACAAGCGGGCCTTGGCTTTGACTTTTAGTGGTTTCAACTTCAACATTTGAACCATTCTGGGGGATGCAAAGTTATGGCTACTTCCTGAGTCTATCAAGACTATGAAGGACTTGGTCTTGGCCTTCCCTACTGTGGAGATTACTTTATACTGGCTCTCTGCTTGCTCTGTATCTATTGCGGCAAAGATATGACACTCACCCTGAATGTAGTCGCGGCCTTCCTCGCCCGTCTTTGTCAGACAGTGTCCCAATCTCCCAACTCCGCTAGTGCTGCACTCATGACGTAGGGGCGTTTATTGGCCCTATGGCCTGGCCGAAGCACTGAAGCAAAAGCCGCTTTTCTATGCACTCGTCTCTTTTCCTTGGGCATCGCCGCAAAAGGATCGCCTTGCTTTGGAGTAGTTTGACCCCTCGCTGTCCTTGAAGGACACACCGCTTCTTCTCCTTTGTTTCCCTTCGGGCCGCCACCATATGGGGCTCTATTTGGACACAGGTGGCTGCCCTAGGGCTATAGCTTCCTGTCGCCTTGCCTTTATCCTGGAAATATTGCTGCCTCTGCCCGCTATTCTGAGGTCCCGTCCCTTGCAAGCTTATAGCCTTGGACTCTGCTTCTGATACTGTCTTAGGGTTTATTGCCCTCACAAGCTTGCGGATCTCCTCATTCAGCCCCCTCAATATAGCTTTCTATTGCATGCTTCTCACCCAATTTTGGCACATCTGACCTCGACCTCATGAATTCCTCTGTATATACGGGCCGATTTGTTGCCTTGCCGCAACTGTAGTAGATTCTTTGCATCATCTTTGGACTTATGTTTCCTTGGGGCGTAATGGGCTTGAAGGCTTTAGCAAACTTCCTGAACTTACAAGCATCCCTGCTTAAGCCATGTGCCTTTGCATAACCCTTCCACCAAATCCGTGCGGCTCCTTTCAAGTTGGTTGTTGCCACTCTGCCTTTGTCTTTATCCTTCATGCCATAAGCATTGCCGTACTCACTCATTTAGATCCAGCCATGCCTCTGCTTCTAATCGACTGTTCTCCCGAGAGGCTATTTCCAGTTCGGGCCTTCCATACATTGCCCAGTGCAGAATCTACCTTCTTCTGGTAGTCAGAGGCCCTGGTGTCCCTTTGCCTTGCATCTGCAGTGTTCCTCGCGCTTGCGTGCGTTCGGTCTGGGCACGCTCTTACGTCTTCCTCGGGTCGGTCTGAATCACGAGCTTGAGTCGGGGAAGATTAGGGCTGGAGGATCTCCTTCTCTTGCTCCTCTTCTTATCTCTTCACGCTCTCAGAGCTGATGCTTCGCGGCAGCTGGCGTTGCCCGCCGAACTGCTCTTGCTGGCTTGGCGGCCGGCAAGGCCTTTATCGCTCAAGGTCCGTCCTCATCACGGGATATTTCCTCTTCGGGGTCATGGGTCCAAATTCCTCAAACAGGTTCCTTTTGGGAGGTGGCACAGGCGGACTCTGTTCTTCCCTAAGGTCTTGGCGTTGTCGTTCCACGAGCCTAGGCCTCTAGCGCATACACAAATAATTCATCACTATCTGATTAGTTTTACTTGTTCCTTTGCATTATATGTGGTTTGTTGGCATAGTTGTGGAACGAAATATATCAACAAAACATTTAAGGTGCAAAAGAAATTATATTTATATTATATAATATTTTGGTACAAAAAGTCTCCGGGATCAAGAGTCTAACTAGTCTTGAAATCGCCGGTAGGACGGGTTGTCCTCAAGGAACTTCCTAACTTGGGCCGTTTCTACCGAATGACCCAAGTTCCTGAAGACGCTGGCGACGAGCATACGCAAGGCTCTCGCCAAGTCTTCCACTCTGCGCGGTCGGATGGATGGGGCCGCGGCCACCGCTAATCTCGCCTGACGTCGATGAGGTATGGCGAAGTCGAGGAGGTCGAGTGCCATTGCTCTCTTGACTAGGACAGCATAGTCGACATTTGCTGCTATTCGAGCATGCCTGCCGAAGCCTGAGAGTGCAATCAGCATGAACACTCCTTCCTCCCCCCTAGGGCTGAATTTGCGGTGTACCACTGCTATTCTCCCGTCTAGCAGCAGTGGCAGGTAGTACCTCAACGACCTGTCGTTGTGCGTCGCGGATGATTCCCCACTTGTTTGGCCTCACGCTCTATGCAGCCTGCATATTGATGCGACCTCTATCTCGGTGAGCTCCGGTAGTCTTGATTGTTGAGTCGACTTCGCGGGGTCGATTCCTGCTCCTCTTCTTTGGAGGTGGTGTCGAGGGGGCTCGGCATCGGGATGCTAGTGGTCTTGCCTCTGATCCCCATCCGTTCTGAATGGCGAGGAACTCTTCTTGGATGGCAGGTCTCGGTCTCCATGACACGCCTTATCTTCTTTGTATGCACGGATGTGGGAAGTCGCTTCCCCAGTGGCAGGTGTCGGCTTCCACGACTTGAAGCGGAAGTCACGAGACTCCCCGGACGATGAAGTCGTCCATGTCGGTCTGCCGCAGTTGGTGGAGCAGTTCATCCAATCGGAGCTCCCTCTCCCTGCATTCGGGGAGGTTCTGGATGTCGCTGAGGAGTAGATACTCCTCTCCGTTGATGATGATAGGGGCTAGGCTTGTGATGCCTAGCCCAAGTGGGGGAGCAACTTCGATGAGGGTCTGCCGTCGAAGTTGACCAGCTCACATTGCGCTTGTCGCCGTTCCTCTTCTGAGTCTAGCTCGGTGTACTCTTCGTCGTCCGACTCCTCTTCTTCTTCCCTTCCTTCTTGCTCTTGCTGGTATTGCAAAAGCATCTGCTCTTCGGCTTGGACTGCTATGGGGTCCACCTCCATCGGAGGGGTAGAGGTTGCCCCCATGGGGTTTTCGGCGCGGTGGGATAAGAACATAGCTAGGGCAGCGGTGTAAGAGAAATACTTGGTCTGTTGGTTGCCCGGGACCATGTAGTCTGGCGACCTCTGCGCCTTGTTAGTTAGGTACTTGGCGATGTTGGGGACATCGCCCAAGGTCGCTTGAAGGGATGTCCGGGGAACGAAATATCCTATGCAAGGGGGAACCTGAACAAGGGAGGGTCCTACCCTAGCTTGAAACTCTGCTAACACTTGCCTATATGCTGGGGTTGCATTTAGCGTAGCTTGGATATCAATTTCTTTCCCAAAGACTTGGAAGATGTCGTTGACATCGCCTACCGGCAAACATGGGCAATCATACGTACCATCGCCTGAAGTCAGCAGTGGCCATTGATCTAGCGAAGAAGAGAGTATCGAACGGATGCAGAAGCGCCTCAGGGAGCTGGAAGATCGCCTAAGCAGTGGAGAGCAAACTTGCAGGGTGCTAAATGAGAAATGGGGGACTTATTTATAGGAAAGGGGGAAACCCTAATTTTTGGATGACCTAGAATTTACTGAGATTGGATGATTCTGATCTATTAAAGGGTGCAATTGCGAGTTTGAAGACTACTTCTAGGGTTTGAGCATGCTAAGAACAACTAATGAACCTATTGCAACAATTTGGAGATCATTTGGTGAAGAAAATGGTACGAGGTCTCACACGTTGCGCCCAGACCGATAATGAAAAGTTCATTTTCTGTCCTGGCGCGACGTGTGAGACATGGGTTCTAAATGGGCTAAACTTAATCAATTTGGATAATCTAAGGCTGTAATTCTACTAAACTCGCCGAGTTAGGCAGAATTGACCCCTTATTTGGTCGATTTGGAGCAGTTTTGGGCATTTTTGGGCATGGTCTCACACGTTGCGCCCAACCCGAAAATGAGAATCTCATTTCCTGTCCTGGCGCGACGTGTGAGACATCGTCTCAATTTTGCTCAAAAACTCCAATTTGACCAAAACAAAAGCTAGAATTCAGTTTCTTAACTTATTTAAACAAGATTAGGCACATTATTTACACAAAAATTCCTTATATTAACAAAAATGTTCATTGTTTACAAAGAGTTCAAGGGCGTTCTCCCTTGATGTGTCTGGCCAAAAACATATCCTGCCTCATGAGCGTGACCCTCTTCGCGTGCACTGTGCAGGCCGTTGAATCTTCAAAATGCTGCACTATTTTTAAACCTGGCGCCTCCACGTAGACCACGGCAAACATTTCATCGGTCACCCGCATGTCGGTGTTGTATTCTGCATCACTTCTCCGGACCAAGCGTTGAAAGCGGTGCCGGGGGATCAAGAGTCCGTAACTTCTGCGGAAGTCTTGGGATTTCCTTGAGAGCTCTCTCGCTCCTTACGCTTGCTCTTGCTCGCTTCTTTCACGGTGCTCACGGGAGGTTTGGGCTTTGGTGGGGGTGGCCAGTGCACGCCCCGGGGGTACTCCACCTTATTTGCTCTCACCACAGTGCTCACGGTAGTAAGCGTTATGCGCCTCCCACTTAGCCATATAGTCGTTGTGCTCCTTGATCCTCTTCTGATAGACCTTGACCGGGTCTATCACGTACGCCTCCCGTTGGGGTCGCGGGGCTTTAACTCTATCCCACGTCGGGAACGGTGGGGGCTTCACCACTGTCAGGGCTCCTCACGCTCTGTGCTACACCTTTCGAGGTGCCACTTCTTGGGGACTTCCTTCTCCGCAGGCGGGGTTTTGGTGAACTTCGCCCCCTACGTGATTGGGGGCGTAGTCTCCGTCCAGGAGTCGTCGGTAGAAGGCGGGGGTCACCTTTCGCTGATGGTTTCGTTGATAGCCGGGACCCACCGCTTCGCTTCCCAACCTTCCGCGACTTTTCTCTTGCTTTTTGCTTTAATGGCTTTGGCCTTTCTCTTCTTGGCCGCCATTGTGGTTGGCTTCGTCTTCCGCTCTTCGTCCCTCCTCTCGGCGGTGCTCCTTGGCTTCATACTGGCGATGAAAGGCGAGAGTACTTCTTCGGCCGGGGGTCGGCGTCGGCTGCCATTGCTCCTCTCTCTCTTCTTCCTCCGTGGCGGGCCCGGCCTCGGGTTGCTCCTCGACGATTATTTGCCCTTTTGCTCTCGTTCTTCCACGGCCCTCCCTCCTCCTCGGCGACCTCCTCGAGAATCGGTGCATGATATCCGCCGCTCTTCTTCTATGATCTCCGATGCAGTCGGTCGCTCATTTCGGATTACGCCTCCGCTTTCGAAGAAGATTAAGCCTTCCGGAAAAAGCGTTCTTGAAGGATCCTCTGAACTAGCGCAGGACCTTGGGCGCTTGATGATTCTTCTTGGCGAGGCTTCCTAGCGGTCTGTTTTGTGCGGGCCATATTTGATGGTTCGTCGATCGGAGCTAAGCGCCAGAAGATCGCCTTGGCGAACACGAGCAAACTTCTAAGGAAAGAACGCGGAAATGGGAGGGGTCTAGGTCTATTTATAGGTGTCATTTTTAGGTCATTTTTAAACTACCTTTTTGGGTTGCCTAAAACATCTAAAGCACGTAATTAAGCAAGGTCTCACACGTTGCGCCCAGCCCGAAAATGAAAAAGTCATTTCCTGTCCTGGTGCGACGTGTGAGACATGGTGGGATCCACTACTAAATTTTGTACTTTTTACACATGTAACATGCCAATTCTACTGATTCTTAGCTTAAATTTAGAATTATCAAGTTATTTTACTGTGATTCATGACATTTCTTAATGTTTCAAGCTGAATGTCTCACACGTTGCGCCCAGCCCGAAAATGAGAATCTCATTATCTGTCCTGGCGCGACGTGTGAGACCACCCTACTTTTTGAAGGTTGGCCCACCAATTTTAGTCTTTTTATGTTTTCATTTATTTTTAACTGTTACTAGCTTAGCATAAACTACAAAAATGAGAAAAAAAAATTCCCATTTTTCGAGGTTTAAGGATCCTATTAAGTTAGTGCTACTGGGAGCATGGTCAGTGCTTTGCTCTTGGTCACCAAGAACATTGCTCTGATACCACTGTGACGTCCCCTACTCGTATACGATGCCCGCACCGCATACAAACAGGAGTTCATCCCCCATACCAGCTCCATGCTGATACAGGGCTCTCCACAGATCACTGTGACCATACTGGGTCTCCAGTGGGAAGAGTGAAGGGGTCATTTTACCCCATCTCCCTCAGGGCCTACCTAGCTGCGGAAGCGTAAACATACATGTCAGTATACAACATAATCACATATCCACCTCGAAGGGTGGTGCATCAACATCTGCATAGACAATGATCAGCATCATACATAAGGGTCCTACCCAAGGCTCAGACTCGAAGGAATGACTGACGGCTTGGGTTTCCAGAGTTCATTGCAGACAGAATTCATGGCAATGGATTTGGCTGGCATAAGAACATGGCAATGGGTAGTCCACTCCATCCGCCCCTCCTGTGCACACTTTGCAGAGTAGGCTGAAAAGTGTTGGGACGATCAGAAGCTTCGCCGGTGCATAGCCAAAGGGGCTATTCACGGGTTGCATCTCCCAGTCCCCGATGGAGCGGCGGGGATCACTCCCCAGAGATCTACATGCTGACTCAAGGTGACTAGAGGGCCCCGCCCTTATTGGTGAACCTTTGGAAGGTGAACCCCACCCCACGGGTGTCGAGCCCATGCCTTGCCCGCACTCAGTGGCAAGCCATTAGACCTAGTCACAATGATCCCCGGTAGCACTAACACACCATAGGGATTGTTCAAGAGTCAGAACATGAACCTCCTTCTTAGCCAGTCTGGCCCCTTCACCCACAACCAGGTGTGGTTCTTGTACACAGGCCGAATCTATAGTGTGCTAGAGAGGCTAATCTAGGAGCATCTACTACCAAGCTTTAGGTCTCTACCCCCCTTCCCAATACAAGGAGAGAGGCATCATCATCATGAGGAAGAACTAAAGAACTATATCTAATCTATATCCAGTTAGGTTCTTTAGTTAGGTCGGTATCTAGAGACCCCCTATGGGCAATTTAATAGGCTAAAACCTACTTGATTCTATGTCTAGAAGATGGTTTAGGCTATTAAATTGGAAATGATCCTTGGGTTGCTCCTCATGGACCATGTGTGCACCTTAATCAAGGGAAACTAATGGTGCCATTCTCGGGGCCAGTGGGAGGCGGTTTTAATAAGCCAAAAATGCACTAAAATACCGAAAATGGGCAAGTTAGGGTTCCCCTTAAATAGGGGTTAGGCTAGGGTTTCCAATTATCCCCTTTAGGCATGTGGGATAATTGGGAATGGGCTCACTTGCCTTTAATAGCTAGGTGGCCAAATGTGCCCACATGGAAATGTGTGCACCCAAATGTGCCCACATGGAAATGTGTGCACCTAAATGTGCCCACATGGAAATGTGTGCACCTAATTGTGCCCACATGGAAATGTGTGCACCTTAATAAATGTGCATGTGCATATTAATAAGAAATGCACATACCTAGCAAGTTGCCCCTAGGGGCTACTAAAGCTATACGCCCCGGGATGCGGCGTGTGCATGCGATAATGCCCCGGACCGGGATAATCGTGGCCGAACGTCACATTCTCCCCACCTTGAAATGATGTTGTCCGCAGCATCGTGGGTCTCCCCACCTTGGAATCTTCTTAACCTGCAATCAACCTTATGCATACAATGTACTATAATACTTGCACATTTATTAAGATTACCTTAAAGTAATATTTTTAGAACATTATTACGCCATTATCTTATGAAATAACTTATCAATTCGTAACATCATTAAAACAAGTTACCCAATAATTCACTTATCACGACAATTTAGTTTATCAAAATTTTCAATTAACGTTCGAGGTACTCTTCATTCCTTGCAACACATCTTCGCACCTTAAAATCCTGCATTAATTTTACAATATCTATAATTACACACTTACTATCTTAATTATTAGAATTACTCTAAGGTAATGTTTAAGACATTACTGTACTATTTCATTATCCAATTAACTTATCACTCCATAACTTAATCCACGCAAGGTAATTATTAGCCTTACTTAATACAACATTTAAGTTTATCAAAGTTTATCAATTTCATACAAAATTTACACTTATTAGGTACTCTTCATCCCTTGCAACACATTATAACAAAATTTGTGTTGCAAGCCTTCGTAGTTCGACCTCCTTGCCCTCCGGAGCGCTCTATTGGCCTGCAGGTCGACACTACCTATTATTAATTATTAATAAAATTTTGGTTATATGGTGACCACCCCACCTATCTACATGGATGCATGGCTAATCTCCCGACATAGGAAGAGGGTGGATCTTCCATTATGGCCGCGGAGACAGCGCCTATATGCCTATATGCCGCTCATGCCTACACCTCTAGTTGCCCAGCGTGGAGGATATCCTTCCCGTATATGGGGCGTGAAGGATAGATTCCTCCTATCAAAGCATATATGGGGCTAAAGGTGCCTTTCCTATCAATGCATCTCTCAATGACCTCCTTTCTCTCGAGGTCGTCTACTTCCGTGGGACAGAAGTAGACTTTCTAATCTACCTTCCACTCGTCCAAGCGGAAACGCGGTCATGCCTACATTGACATTACACCACGTCCTAGAGATCACCGTAGTGGTCCCATCATCGGTAAATACGCATGCAACCCATACCTGGCATAGGTTGCATGCATAGATTAATCTTAACTACACATAGAATTAATCTACACAAATCGACATGCTTGAGCCGATTTTTGCTGGCTCCTTTAATGCATGTGATTAACATAATTACCCTAAGGTAATATTTATGAATTAACATTATCATAGCATCGGATACATTACTTCCGATAGTACAATTATATTTACTCTAAGCTTTGCAATATTTACGACTTTTAGATCGCGATTATTTAAACAATAACCCTGATTTAGACCTATTGTATCATAGACAAGGTTCTAATTATCATACACAAGAACTAGATGTGCTTCTTATTCTCTTCCTTGGGTCCTGCACTTGGAAGTATATCCCTAAGATGCACTTAAGTATATCCGAATTCTATTTCCTATTTATATTTATAAGGACCCCGAGGTCATATAGCTATCCTTGGAAGGAATTGCATCCTTGCGAAGGATTAATTAACATGCTACCTCACATTACCGTTGTTATTTGACTTATTTCCCTATGATACATATACGTACAACAATTTTTATGCAGTTATTAGGATCTATATTTAACTTATCAATAAGACACATTAAAGCTTATAATATATGCGCACACCTTACCTCAGGCTAGAACGCATCCACCCATTGAGCCGGCGTCGAGTAGTTTGGAGATGACTTGGTCGTTGCATTGCTCCCATCGTTTTGCTCCACTTCGTTGGTGTAGTTAGCTATCACGTCAGTCTCGCACGTTGAAGGCCTCCTGAGCACTAAGGTATCTATCTATCTTACGCTCTATTCGCTTCGGCCATTGCCGGAGTGAACTCTATTCTACGGGTCGGTCAATTCGATGCGAGTACGTTCAATCATAAGATTGAGCCCTCCCACTTTCTTCGAAAAGAAAATGGTCCTGCACCCCTTCCATGACGTTGTACATAACGTCCTATCTATTCTCTCCCCTTAAGAGGTTATACGCTTCTTACTTAGCGCATTAATTTACTAGCCTTAGCTAACATATATAACCATCTAAGATGGATGCACATATTATGTTATCATTTATTTCAATATAGTTATGGGTTACTTACTTAGTTAGAACGATTCTAAACCACAAGGTTTTGTCATGACGACAATTCCTTTTGTCTCAAAAGACTATTTGATTACTATAATTCTTATTTTAGATGTACCTTACATGTATTATTCTTTTATATTCTAGAGATTCCCCCTTTCTTAGCTATTTAAACTCTTGGAATATTCCTACCAATCGAATTGATATCATCGTAACAAGTTGGCCGGACTTGTTAGATTACTTCTTTTCTTTCGGTTGGATTATTCTTTTGGAGGTACTAGATTTATACATGGTCAACAATTATCCTAGTAATGATTCCTTCTTAGCGAGGAGATCAATCTCACCAAGTGGTTTCAATACATTGGATGACTGTTAACAATCGTGTATAATTTTAGTCACTCCTATGCGTTTCCTTCCCAATCCTTGACGCTTAGCTCAATATTGGGGCAATCCTTTCAACGAGAATATCCGGACATGCCTTCTAATCCCAATATGGATGTTACCATCCACACATTTAACCTACTAGGCCCCATGGCCTTAGATCCTCGAGCTTGCTAGAAGCTCATTCACTTGTTGCCTACTTGAAGTAGCAAGGTAACATTCTTCCGAGTCGCTCGATACTTCAGTCTCCTTGACGGTGGCTCCTCTTTGATGTAGAGGTTGACGTTGTTCATTAGGAGCCTCTCATTGCTGGTGGCTTTGATGGCGTAGTTGATCACCTGAAATCTTCCATGCCGCTTTTCAAAAGCCTGAAGGTGGCGCCGTTGAAAGAGATCTTTCATCTTGAACTCTTTGTCTTGGCAGCTAACGACTCTGTATCCGATATTGTTTCTTCGACTTCATCGATGCCTCATATGTCGAGTCCTCTTGTCGTTATCGTGTTGCCCGAAGAGTGTTGAGGATGTTGATTGCTTCACCCCTGCAAATTGCCTGACATCTCTTCCTTTGATCTGTTACGCTATGGGAGGGAAGGAATAACAAGGGAACTATACATGCAAAACATATAGCTTACATAATTACAACTACTACTAGAGCTATTAGGTCCCCCTTGTGCCTCCCTTCGAGTTGCACACCTACTCCCTGGCGATGTCATTGGTGTTCATTGGTGTTGATGATCTATATCCTCCTATTTGTATGTCAGCTCATACTCCGGGGTAACTTGTTGATATACTTGGGCCCTCCGATGTTTGTCGGCTATGGCACAACCGCTTTGCATCCCATTCTAACTAAAGGTGTGCTGGTCGTTGATGCTTCGACATTTCGGTCTGCTTCCTGATCCTGTTCTCGGGCGGTAATTGTTCCCCCCTTCATGATACTTGAAGCTATTTGAAGGCGTCTCTTGAGGCTGTGCGCGATTCCTTTGGCTATACTCCTCTGGAGTTGTTCTTTTCTGTAGTTGTTCTTTGAATTGTCGATCCTTGGGTTCACCAAGTTGCATGCAAGTTCGCGTGCAAGTCATCGGTTCGCCTCGCCTAGTTGCTTCTCCATCGAGCTTCCAAACTTCCTTGTTTGATCCCCTCGATCACATGGCTTGGACGTTGTCACGTTCCTCAGTGCTATGCCGTCTCCTTGTTTTGAGGTACCTTCCGGTGGTTGATTGTTCTCGTCAGTTTTGATCCTCCTGTTGCCTCTAGGGAGCTCGTAGAAGAAGTCGGTTGCTAGCACTTATCCAGCTTTCAGTTCCTGACCTTTGTCCCTCTATGCATGTCGGTCTCTCTGTCAAGTAAAGCTTCGTGGCTCTCCTCCCTGCTGGCTATATTGTCGGGATGATGGATCCTTATATCTGCGCAGCTTGACCCTTGAGTTGAAGTACTTGCCTTAGATATACTCTTGTCGTTGAATAGCCTGGCTATTATCTTGAACTCTCTTTTTGCCGAAAGTGCTTCAGTTGCTATCCTTGTCGTTAAGGTGTCGAATGCTTCTACCTTGGGCGTTTGATGTCCCACATGTCGGAGATACGATCGGCTTCTTTTCTTCTAATTACTGGTAGGAGTACCTGACGAAGCCATCACCTAGTTGTTGAAGGCATATCTCCTCGTCGCAGTGCCTTTCGTAAGTGCCTCTCCATCAAATACGCGTGTCATAGCGCATCACCCTATATTACCACAAGGTGGAATTATGGTCGTCGAGATGTTGCCTTCTTAGTTGGCTCGTTGATGTCGGGCGTTCCTCCTTCTATTGTTGAGGCCACTCGTGTCATAAATTCGTCAAGTGTTGCTGCTGCCTCAAGATGTAGTGTTGCGCCCTGACGATGTGCTGGTGCAGTGCTGATGATCTTGACATGACTGGTGTTGTCCCTTGTTCTGACATTGGGTGGACGAGAGGTCTTCTACTTGAGGGCACTTCCAGAAGTGTTTGGAGTCGATGGTTTGCTTGGCCTCCGGTCGTTTCTCCCTCGTACTTGCTCTTCCATTTTGATCTTGGGCTATAGTTGTGCTTCCTTGCTTCCTCATTTGGTAGTCGAAGTGAAGGAGCTTCCTGATCTAAGCGCTAAATCCGTAGAACATGACATTAAACTCATGTTTCTCCACTATATCTGTGAGCACCCGAGATATACAACAGACATATACGCATTTACATTGGGATTTTAATTCATCCACTTTTTCAAAACAACTCCGAAGATCTACTTAAATGTTTATACTCCTTTAGGGTTTCCCCTCCTCCTATCGCGTTTGATCCTTCAGTTTTGCTGCATCTTCTTCGTTCTGGTTGACTCCGGGATTCCTTGAGATGCTGCTACTATTGTTGAGCTTCATGTCTGATCCGATCTCGTCACCCCAAGTTGCGAAGAGTGTTCGTCGATGTGATCCCTTGAGAAAGATGCTCCTCCTTAATGTGTATGTCCGTCGTAAGGAATGCGGTGACCGCTAAACGTCCCTACATGCGGTGTGTCGTTGCAGGGTTGCCGATGTGCGGTGCCGTTGATCGTTTGAGTAGGATCACCTGTTGTTGCAGTCAGGCATTCTTGAATGTCTTCGAATCTCTAAGATCATGGTCGGTAGGCAGGCATTGTCATTCCTCCGCAGGTTGAATTTCTGAGTGCGACTCCTGTTGCTTGGGCTTTGCTTCATTCCGAGGTGCCTCTCCTGTGCCTGGAAGTGTGGTCATCTCCATTGCACCTATCATAGCTCCTTCTGGTCGCCTTTGCGTGATTTGTACCTGCTGGCTAGGCCGTCTCCTCCGTCCTTTGGATCCTATCCATTCGAGTCTCGCACTCCTTGGCTGACGTAGTAAAGTCGTCCTTCCTTTGCTTTCTAGGTGTTTCTGGATCTGGAATTCTTGTTCGAGCGGAATATTCTCCTCCTTGATCTTGCCCCTAATGCTGATATAGGCCTTCAAGTTGGAGATGTTCCTTCCCTGATATGCGTCTCCTCCCCCTCATGGTCTCCTACCTTTTGGAACCGATGAAAGTTCTCCTGCTGGTGCAAGGGAGCTGGAAGCTCGTCCGGGTCAGCCTTAGGTGCTTTGTGGTTGCCTAGCTTGGTTGCTCCTTTTGTTGACGTTGCATGACATTTGCTTGAGCTGCTGGGCTGCAAGGTCGTGGTTGTCTTTCCTCCGTTTCTATACGCTCCTGTGTCGCCATGACTTCTCTCCTCGACGGAAGATTATGCCCTCTGGCCCTAGCTCGTGATGCTAACGAGGCATCGATGTCTAACGTCTTCCTGCACCTGTATTTTGCTGCCTTGCGTTCTTCCATTTGGAACTCATGTGTGTCGAGTTGGTGAAGGCGTCGAGATCCTCTTTCTGATGTGACCTCGTGGACGTGGTAGCCGGGATTCTTGATGCCGTTGGTTACCAAATATTCTTCCTATTTGCTGAAGATTGATGATACGCCAGTGGTGTCCTGTTCTACTCGTTTGTCGGTTGAGGTGTTTGTCGTTGTGCTTCCCTCTCTTGGGTCTGCCTTTTCGGTCTCCTCTCCTTATCTGTCTGTACATCGGCTGGGACCTTGATGTCTTCAAGAAGTTGCGCCTCTAGCTCTTCTGTGGCTCTGGCCCTGTACTTCGAAAGCAACGCTCGTATATTCTAGAGTCTAAGGTTCTACTTGAAGGTTTTTCCTATAACATTCTGGGCTCTATAAGCAAGCAAGATGGCTCGAGCAGCATTACTGGAGACATATCTATAATCTACAAGTCTATGGACATTAGGACGTGTGGTATGGCATGAAATGAGGTTTGTTTTACAAGGCCCTCATGGTGTTTGAGACATACTCTAAGGTCCTAGCAAAGTTGGTTTGGGGGGGGGTCCAATCTCTACACATGGAGTGGCTTGGGCAGCTCTAGACTCTAAGTCCTTTCTAGGTATCCTGGCAATAGGGAAGTGTCGATGTGGCGGCTATATAAGTCAAACTCTATTAGAAGGATACAGAATTAGGTCAAGGTTTATGCCTTTGGCAGCATGAGCAGAGGTGATGTACCAACAGTTGGACTTGGGTTGCTATGCTGAGGTCTAGATGACTATAACAAGGGGGTGTTCTTGAGAACTTCTATCTAGGAGTAAGGCATCAGCTTTGAGCCGAGAGCAATACTTGCGAGCTACTAATGGGGTATACTTCTATCTACAAACAAACTACAGTTTGGAAAAACAATTCAAGGGTTTGAGCAATTTTGGTCATTTTGAGCTGGGGTTTGACATTTCTAGCCTAATTTGAGGTCATAAATAGATTCTAGGCTGTCTAATGGTCCTATTGCAACAAATTTCAGGCAATTTGGAGCTCTGTAGCTCAAGTTATGGAGGTTCAAAGTTTGGAGGTCTCACACATTGCGCCCAGACCAATAATGAACTTTTCATTTTCTGTCCTAGCGCGACGTGTGAGACATTGGCTCTAAATGGGTTAAACTTGTCCAATTTGGGTGATATAAGGGTCTAATTCTACTGGACTCGTCGAGTTAGGCAGAATTGACCCCTTATTTGGTCGATTTGGAGCAGTTTTGAGCACTTTTGGGGCATGGTCTCACAGCATGGTCTCACACGTTGCGCCCAGACCGATAATGAACTTTTCATTTTCTGTCCTGGCGCGACGTGTGAGACATCCTCTCGAATTGGCCTAGGATGTCTGTTTTGACTAAGACAAAAGCTAAAACTTACTAACTCGACTTAATTAAGTAACTTCATACACTTATAATTTACTCTAAAACACTTTGTATTAAACAAAATTTTATCATTTATGAAATTAATAAGGCTCATCTTTGATGTAGCTGGCAAGCTGCATGTCCTTCTTCATTAGTGTTACTCTCTTGGCGTGTACTGTGCAGGCTGTTGAGTCTTCAAAATGTTGGACCAGCTTCTGCTCTGCTGCTTCTTGACCCTTAGCCTCCCGCTCTCGTTTTGCCCTCTCCTCTTCTTGTTTTCTTCGGCCTCCTTGGCCTCTGGCTGTTTCGCCTTGTCGAGGAAGTCGAGCGGTCTGTTTGGTGCGCGCCATGTCGATCGGTGTCCGGGTCTTGGTTTTAAGTCTAAGGCTTAGCCATTAATATTATCTAACATTATTAAAGCTTAAATCTAATTAAGAATTATAATTCAAATACAAACAATGCCCGCCCTCAGTGGTTGGCACGGGGGGGTTTGGGGGGCTTCAACCCTATGGGTGGGAGGTTTGATTCCTGCTACTGTGGGAATTCTTTTAAGATGAGGTTCAAATGGATTGAAAAGCTAGACTAATCTAGCTAATTCCTAGCTTGAAATTCGAATTACCAAGTTATTTTTTGAAATTTATGGCTTTTCGAATTACCAAGTTATTTTAAATTTATGACTTTTTGACGTGTTTTAGAATCACGTTGCGCCCAGGCTGAAAATGACTTTTTGACGTGTTTGAAATTTATGACCTAAATGAGATGAAATTTACGACTTCCTAGAATCACGTTGCGCCCAGGCTGAAAATGACTTTTTGATGTGTTTGAAAAATGACTTTTTGACGTTTTTGACGTGTTTGAAAAATGACTTTTTGACGTGTTTGAAATTTATGACTTAAATGAGATGAAATTTATGACTTTTTGACGTGTTTTAGAATCACGTTGCGCCCAGGCTGAAAATGAGATGAAATTTATGACTTAAATGAGATGAAATTTATGACTTTTTGACGTGTTTTAGAATCAATGTCTCACACGTTGCGCCCAGGCTGAAAATGAGATGAAATTTATGACTTAAATGAGATGAAATTTATGACTTTTTGACGTGGTTTAGAATCAATGTCTCACACGTTGCCCAGCTGAAAAAATGAGATGAAATTTATGACTTAAATGAGATGAAATTTATGACTTTTTGACGTGTTTTAGAATCAATGTCTCACACGTTGCACCCAGGCTGAAAATGAGATCTTCATTATCTCACACGTTGCGCCCAGACTGAAAATGAGATCTTCATTATCTGTCCTGGCGCGACGCGCCCAGGCTGAAAATGAGATCTTCATTATCTCACACGTTGCGCCCAGGCTGAAAATGAGATCTTCATTATCTCACACGTTGCGCCCAGGCTGAAAATGAGATCTTCATTATCCGTCACGGCGACGACGCCAGCTGAAAATGAGATCTTCATTATCTCACACGTTGCGCCCAGGCTGAAAATGAGATCTTCATTATCTGTCCTGGCGCGACGTGTGAGACCATCCTATTTGGCTCACTAATTTTTGACTTTTTATGTTCTCATTCATTTTAACTGTTACTTTAACTATTACTTTAACTGTTACTAGCTTAGCATAAACTACAAAAATGAGAAAAAATTTTCCCATTTTTCGAGGTTTGAGAATCCTATCAAGTTAGTACTACTGGGAGCATGGTCAGTGCTTGCTCTTGGTCACCAAGAACATTGCTCTGATACCACCGCGGACGCCCCTACTGTGATAACGATGCCCGCGACCGCATACAAAAGCGGGGAGTTCATCCCCATACCAGGCTCCATGCCGTCTGGGGCCCTCCACGGATCATCGCGGACCATACTGGGTCTCCAGTGGGAAGAGTGAAGGGGTCATTTTACCCCGTCTCCCTCAGGGCCTACCTAGCTGCGGAAGCGTAAACATACATGTCAGTATACAACATAATCACATATCCACCTCGAAGGGTGGTGCATCAACATCTGCATAGACAATGATCAGCATCATACATAAGGGTCCTACCCAAGGCTCAGACTCGAAGGAATGACTGACGGCTTGGGTTTCCAGAGTTCATTGCAGACAGAATTCATGGCAATGGATTTGGCTGGCATAAGAACATGGCAATGGGTAGTCCACTCCATCCGCCCCTCCTGTGCACACTTTGGAGAGTAGGCTGAAAAGTGTTGGGACCTGACTGTAGCTCGCCAGGTGCATAGCCAAAGGGGCTATTCCTGGGTTGCATCTCCCCAGTCCCGATGGAGCAGGCAGGGATCACTCCCCCCAGAGATCTACATGCTGACTCAAGGTGACTAGAGGGCCACTGCCCTTATTCGACTGAATCCACTGGAAGGTGAACCCCACCCCACGGGTGTCGAGCCCATGCCTTGCCCGCAGTCAGTGGCAAGCCATTAGACCTAGTCACAATGATCCCCGGTAGCACTAATACACCATAGGGATCGTTCAAGAGTCAGAACATGAACCTCCTTCTTAGCCCGACCGCCCCTTCACCCACAACTGTGTGTGGTTCTTGTACAGGCAGCCGAATCTATAGTGTGCTAGAGAGGCTAATCTAGGAGCATCTACTACCAAGCTTTAGGTCTCTACCCCCCTTCCCAATACAAGGAGTTCATAGAGATACATCATCCATATACATCACAGAAGAACTAAAGAACTATATCTAATCTATATCATAGAGTTAGGTTCTTTAGTTAGAGTCTGGTATCTAGAGATCTAGAGAGCTGCTATGGGCAATTTAATAGGCTAAACCTACTGATTCTATGTCTAGAAGATGGTTTAGGCTATTAAATTAACTAAATACCTGATCCTTGGGTTGCTCCTCCTGACCTGAGGCCGACCATCCTGCTGAACTGCTCGAATCAAGGGAAACTAATGGTGCCATTCTCTCAGACAGAGTCTGGGAGGCGGTTTTGACTCCTGGAGCAGCCAAAACAGAGCTCTAAAACCCTAGGAATGAAAATGGGCAAGTTAGGGTTCTCCTACTTAAATAGGCAAGGGGTTAGGCTAGGGTTTCCAATTATCCCCTTTAGGCATGTGGGATAATTGGGAATGGGCCCACTTGCCTTTAATAGCTAGGTGGCCAAATGTGCCCACATGGAAATGTGTGCACCCAAATGTGCCCACATGGAAATGTGTGCACCTAAATGTGCCCACATGGAAATGTGTGCACCTAATTGTGCCCACATGGAAATGTGTGCACCTTAATAAATGTGCATGTGCGCATTAATAAGAAATGCACATACCTAGCAAGTTGCCCCCTAGAGGCTACTAGCCTGGCTACACGCGGCTGCATTATCGCCGCGTCGGTGGCGGCGTGTGCTGGCGTGGCAAAGATAAAGATACGCCCCGGGACCGTGATAATCGTCTTTTGGAACGTCACATTCTCCCCACCTTGAAATGATGCTGTCCGCAGCATCGTGGGTCTCCCCACCTTGGAATCTTCTTAACCTGCAATCAACCTTATGCATACAATGTACTATAATACTTGCACATTTATTAAGATTACCTTAAGGTAATATTTTTAGAACATTATTACGCCATTATCTTATGAAATAACTTATCAATTCGTAACATCATTAAAACAAGTTACCCAATAATTCACTTATCACGACAATTTAGTTTATCAAAATTTTCAATTAACGTTCGAGGTACTCTTCATTCCTTGCAACACATCTTCGCACCTTAAAATCCTGCATTAATTTTACAATATCTATAATTACACACTTACTATCTTAATTATTAGAATTACTCTAAGGTAATGTTTAAGACATTACTGTACTATTTCATTATCCAATTAACTTATCACTCCATAACTTAATCCACGCAAGGTAATTATTAACCTTACTTAATACAACATTTAAGTTTATCAAAGTTTATCAATTTCATACAAAATGTACACTTATTAGGTACTCTTCATCCCTTGCAACACATTATAACAAAATTTGTGTTGCAAGCCTTCGTAGTTCGACCTCCTTGCCCTCCGGAGCGCTCTATTGGCTATTATTAATTATTAATAAAATTTTGGTTATATGGTGACCACCCCACCTATCTACATGGATGCATGGCTAATCTCCCAGCGTAGGAAGAGGGTGAATCTTCCATTATGGCCGTGGAGACAGCGCCTATATGCCTATATGCCGCTCATGCCTACACCCTAGTTGCCCAGCGTGGAGGATAGGTCCTTCCCGTATATGGGGCGTGAAGGCCTGATTCCTCCTATCAAAGCATATATGGGGCTAGAGGTGCTTTTCCTATCAGTGCATTCCTTCATGACCTCCTTTCTCTCGAGGTCGTCTACTTCCGTGGGACAGAAGTAGACTTTCTAATCTACCTTCCACCACCCAAGCGGAAACGCGGTCATGCCTACATTGACATTACACCACGCCCTAGAGATCACCGTAGTGGTCTCATCATCGGTCACAACGCATGCGACCCATACCTAGCATAGGTTGCATGCGTAGATTAATCTTAACTATACATAGAATTAATCTACACAAATCGACATGCCTGAGCCGATTTCTTCGGAGATGACCTTGCCGTCCCATTGCTCCATAAACTGCGGGTATTGCTTTACTAGATCTTTCTTAAGTACCCACGTCGCGTCTTCCACTGGTAAGTGTTTCCACTTGACCAAGTATTGGAGGAACTCCGACCTCCTTGTTTTCTTGAAAGCTTTATCAAGAATCAATTCTGGAATTATTTCCAGCAGCTCCTCCGCATCATTTCCAACAACGTTGAGTGTCCAAGACTTCGCCCGGATTTGGAGTGTGCTTCTTCAACAAACTCACGTGGAAGACCTTATGAATCTTTAGGTGTCTTTGGCAAGTCTAGCTTGTAGGATTGATTACCTACTCTCTTGACTATTCCGGGAAGGTCCAGCCCACCTTGGAGCAAGCTTCTTGCAATTCCCTATCCCGAAGCCACCGCTTGACCTTGATCTTGAGCCATACATCATCTCCAACTTTGAACTCTCTCGACCGCTCGATGCTTGTCTACGATGCTCTTTTGTCGACTTCTTGCCGCTAGCGATACCCTCGAACCTCTTCCATGAGCTGCCGTGATGTCGGCCAACATCTGGCCAAGCGAAACTTCCACTTTTGACACGGGGTTGTGCCAAGTGTCGGGAGTTAGCAATCGATAGCCGTAATTAATCATACTTGGCGACATTTGGGATGATTCCTGCTTGGTGCTATTGTATGCAAACTCTACCAAGTGAATAAATTCTTCCCACATACCTTGCTTATTCCAGACATAGTTTCGTATCATGTCTTCCAAAATCCTGTTGGTCCGCTCCGTTTGGCCATCCGTCTGAGGATGATATGCCGTGCTCATGGATAGCTTCGTCTGAATGGTCGCAAAGAGGTCTTGCCAGAAGGCACTCATAAACTTCGGATCCCTGTCGGAGATAATCTCCCTTGGCATGCCATGAAGCCTGAAGATCTCCTTGGTGAAGAGCTTTGCTGTATCCATAGCCGTATCTGTGGTCCTGCAAGGCACAAAATGTGCCATCTTCGACAACTTGTCGACCATTACCATCAAGGCATCCTTTCCTCTTACTGTTCTTGGAAGCCCTATGATGAAGTCCATGCTGATCACCTCCCACTTAGCGTTTGGCACCGCTAATGGCTCTAATGCTCCCGGAATTCGAAGCTGCTCTGCCTTCGTCTGCTGACATAACTGACATTCTCTGATGTAGCGAGCTACTTGCTTCTTCATTCCTGGCCAATAATAGCTGCTGTGCACTTTGAAATATGTTTTCATGAATCCCGCATGGCCAGCTATTGGGTTGTTGTGCGTGTCATGGAGAATCAATTTCCTTACACCTGATGATTCGGGTACGCACAACTTGTTCTTATGGTATAACAGGTTGCCTTCCTTCTTATAATGTTTAAAGGCTTCCCGCTCCTTATCTGTTCTAGCCTCCCTAGAGAGGCTTGCCCATACTTCCTTGAAATCCACATCCGTTGACAAGGACTCTTCAATCTTCTTACCAAAGTCACTGGAGAGCGTCGAAATTGCATTGCAATGCACTCTAGTTGTCAGGGGATGCCTTGAAAGCGCATCCGCTACCACATTGAGCTTCCCTGGCTTATAGACTATATCAAAGTCATACTCTTCAAGGAACTCCATCCACCTTCTCTGCCTCAGGTTGAGGTGTGGTTGCGTGAATACATACTGGAGGCTCTGATGGTCTGTATCCAATTGGAACTTCCTTCCCAAAAGATAATGCCTCCAAATTCTTAATGCCCTGACAACCGCAAGCAATTCCTGATCGTGGGTGGGGTAGCGCGTTTCGGCGTCGTTCATCTTCCTGGAATCATACGCTACCACACGCTCTTCTTGCATGAGCACTGCACCTGTAGCTATCTTACTCGCGTCTGTCGCTACAAGCTTGTCTTTCTCCGGTCCCAAGGTTAAAGACGGGGTTGTTAAAGCTTCCTTCAACAATTCAAACCCCGCTTTGGGCTTTCTTGTGCCAATGCTCGCCTAATCTTTCACTTCTCCGCCCTCGTCAAGTCCGATTAATCCGGGGCCGCTATCTTAGCAAAGTTCTTCACAAACTTCCTGTAGTGGCTAGGCCGAGAAAACCCACTTCATGCACATTCTTCGGCGACCGCCAATCAATGGCGGCTTCAATCTTGGCGAGGATCCGCCGAGATTCCTTCGGCTGAGATCACATGACCCGGGTATTCCACCTTCTGCATTAGTGGCGACACTTTCGACAACTTGGCGCATAACCGGTGCCTCTTCAACTTCTCTAGCACTCTCCTTAAGTGTTGTATGCGTGCTCTTCACGGGATCTGCTATACACCAAAATGTCATCAAAGAATACAATCACAAAGGTGTCTAAAAACTCCTCGAAGATGTCGCTCATGAGCCTCATGAACGCCGTGGGGCATTCGATAGTTTAAAAGGCATTACCGTGAACTCATAATGCCCATACCGCTCAAGGCGTCTTATGGACATCTTCTTCCTTTATCCCGATCTGATGATAACCTCGACCTTAAGTCGATTTTTGAGAAGACCTTTGCATCTTGGAGTTGATCCATCAAGTCATCCGACCGGGAGCGATACTTGTTCTTAATGGTGTGCTTGTTCAACCGCCTATAGTCTATGCACATCCTTAAACCGCCATCCTTCTTCTTTACAAAGAGAATGGGCGCCCAAATGGCGAGACACTAGGTCTAATGAAGCCTAGGTCGAAAGCAACTCCCGCAATTGCTTCTTCACTCAGTCAACTCTGCGCCGTCATTCTCAGATGGAGCCTTGCTTGTCGGCTTTGCTCCCGCTCGAAAGTGCTATCTCACACTCGACTCTATAAGGAGGAAGCCGCTTGATCTCATCTCGAAAGAGATCATGGAACTCCGCGTGATCACTGAGCTATTTGCTTGCAACTTGCCGAGCACCCCGCTTCTTTGCTTTCCTCGACTACGGCTCATCAATCTCAAGCTTGAAGATGTATGACACCCGCCGCTTCTTGATGCACTTGAACAGTACCGCTTAGAAGACATGCATTGCATGATGGGAACAACTTCTTTACGTGATCTCGATGATCTTGCCGTCGGGTGTTGGGAAGGTCACCTTTTTCCACAATCGATAATGGCCCCCGCTGGTCCAAGGTACTCCATTCCTATGATCAAGTCAGATTTGCCAATGCCCATTACCGCCCCCATCCGGATATTAATCCTCGGCAAGTCAAGTCGGTTAATTCTCTTGCCCGCCCTTCCGCCTTTTTGCTCCACTTGCTAAGACAACGGCCTTGGCTTTGACTTTAGTGGTTTCAACTTCAACATTTGAACCATTGCGGGGGATGCAAAGTTATGGCTACTTCCTCGAAGTCTATCAAGACTATGAAGGACTTGGTCTTGGCCTTCCCTACCGTGGAGATTACTTTATACCGCTCTCGCTTGCTCGTATCTATTGCGCGGCAAAGATATGACACTCACTGAATGTAGTCGCGGCCTTCCTCGCCGCCCTTTGTCCATGAGTGTCCCAATCTCCCAACTCCGCTAGTCTTGCCGCACTCATGACGAGGGGCAGGCCGCTATGTCCTATGGCTCGGCTGGAAGCACCCGGCAAAGCCGCTTTTCTATGCACTCCTGTCTCTTTTCCTTGGGCATCGCTTTTGCAAAAAGGATCGTGACCGCTTTGGAGTAGTTTGACCCCTCTGCTTGTCCTTGAAGGACACACCGCTTCTTCTCCTGTTTTTTCCGGCCGCCACCATATGGGGCTCTAGCTGACCTGGACCGGCTGCCCTAGGGGCTATAGCTTCCCGTCGCCTTGCCTTTATCCCCGAAATATTGCTGCCTCGCCCCGCTATTCCGAGGTCCCGCCCCTTGCAAGCTTATAGCCTTGGACTCGCTTCGATCATCGTCTTAGGGTTTATTGCCCTCACAAGCTTAAGCGGATCTCCTCATTCAGCCCCTCAATATAGCTTTCACTTTTGCATGCTTTCTCACCCAATTTTGGCACATACAACCCTCGACCTCATGAATTCCTCTCAGTATATACGGACCGATTTGTTGCCTTGCCGCGAACCTCGTAGAATTTTTTGCATCATCTTGGACTTATGTTTCCTTGGGACGTAATGGCGCTTTTGAAGGCTTTAGCAAACTTCACGAACTTACAAGCATCCCCGCTTAAGCCATGTGCCTTTGCATAACCCTTCCACCAAATCCGTGCGGCTCCTTTCAAGTTGGTTGTTGCCACTCTGCCTTTGTCTTTATCCTTCATGCCATAAGCATTGCCGTATCTCACTCATTTCGTCGGCCATGCCTCTGCTTCTAATCGACTGTTCTCCCAGAACTGTTCGATTCGGGCCTTCCATACATTGCCCGTCACGAGAATCTACCTTCTTACGGTAGTGAGGCCACAGTGTCCTTTGCCTTACATCTGCGGTGTTCCTCGCCTTTCGCGTCTCGTTAGGTCTGGGCACGCTCTTCGTCTTCCCTCGGTCGGTCTGAATCGAGCTTAGTCGGAAGATTCAGGGCTGGAGGATCTCCTTCTCTTGCTCCTCTTCTTATCTCTTCCTGCTCTCGAAGCTGATGCTTTGCGGCAAGTGGCGTTGCCACCGAACCTGCTCTCCTTGCCATGCGGCCGGCAAAGGCCTTTATCTGCTCAAGGTCCGTCCTCATCAGGATATTTCCTCTTAAGGGTCATGGGTCCAAATTCCTCAAAGCGGGTTCCTTGGGAGGTGGCACTGGGCGGTTCTGTTCTTCCCTAAGGTCTTGGCGTTGTCGTTCCCACGAGCCTAGGCCTCTAACCGCATACACAAATAATTCATCGCTATGATTAGTTTTACTTGTTCCTTTGCATTATATGTGGTTTGTTGGCATAGTTGTGGAACTAAATATATCAACAAAACATTTAAGGTGCAAAAGAAATTATATTTATATTATATAATATTTTGGTACAAAAAGTCTCCGGGATCAAGAGTCTAACTAGTCTTGAAATCATCGGTAGGACGGGTTGTCCTCAAGGAACTTCTTAACTTGGGCCGTTCCTACCGAATGACCCAAGTTCCTGAAGACGCTTGCTGACGAGCCGCCCTGCAAGGCTCTCGCCAAGTCTTCCACTCATGGGTCGGATGTGGGGGCCGCTGCCACCGCTAATCTCGCTGACGCCGATGAGGTATGGCTTAAGTCGAGGGAGGTCGAAAGTGCCATTGCTCTCTTGACTAGGACAGCATAGTCGACATTTGCTGCTATTCGAGCATGCCTGCCGAAGCCTGAGAGTGCAATCAGCATGAACACTCCTTCCTCCCCCCTAGGGCTGAATTTGCGGTGTACCACCGCTATTCTCCCCGCCTAGCAAAGAAGTGGGCGGTGTAGTACCTCGGCGACTGTCGTGCACAGCGTCCGGATGATTCCCCCACTTGTTTGGCCTCCCGCTCTATGCCGCCTCAAGATATTAAATTCGACCTCTATATCTCGGTGAGCTCCCAGAGTCTTCGATTGTTGAGTCGACTCGCCTGAGGTCGATTCCTGCTCCTCTTGCTGGAGGTGGTGTCGAGGGGCTCGGCATCAGGATGCTAGTGGTCTTGCCTCTGATCCCCATCCGTTCCTGAATGGCGAGGAACTCTTCTTCAGATGGCAGGTCTCCGGTCTCCATGACCTGCCTTCCTAGGATGGGTCCTATGATAGGCATATACTGGCCGAAGTGAAGTGGTGTTCTCATTGAGCTTTGTAAAACATTGAGTACACATGGATCCCTCACTAGGGATAGATAAATTTGGAAAATATGAACTTTAAATGCTCCGAAACTAGACAATCATCGAGAGCATGATGAAACTGAAGAATACAACATAAAAGATGGTTTTATCCGCTACTTGGTCGATGCAAAAGTGAGAAAACTCGGTGACTGCTCCTCATCGGGAAGAAGAACCACGCCTTCTTAGGTTTTTAAGGAAACTCAAGCAAATAGTTGAAGCACGACCCCACGTACTATGGCAACCACAAGACCTTAAACAATCCTGCAGAATCAAGGATGAAAGAAAAATAACCCGTCAATGAGTTAGATGCCATAGGCAAGAAGATTCGGAGGCTCCAGGGCCACGCCGAGAAAGAAACAACAAATGTAACCAATCGGGAACCGTCCGCGGAATGACCATCGCGGGAAAAAACAACCGATTAGTGCTGCCTCGGAGGCTACAGCGCCACGCCGAGAAAAAACAATAAATATGATATCGGAGGCAACAGCGCCACGCCGAGAGAAAACCTGAATAATAAATGTTGACTCAGAGGCCACAATGCCACACCGAGAGAAAACATGAATGAGTAAATAAAATACTAGTGCCATGCCGAGAAAGAGTGCCTCAGAGTGTGCCTCATGCCAAAAAGTGTGCCTCAGAGGCTACAAAGCCACGTTGAGGAAATGAAGAATGCAAATTTAAAGGACATAGAAAAGAAAACGAAATAACGAATATGATCAAATGCACACAACCATCAAGGGAGGGAGGGTGAGGGAAACTGATAGGATAGAGAAGAAGGAGAATTCTAGCTCAAGAGAACGCCGATGATAGAACAATGAAGAGATGCTGAATAAATAGGAGGAATGACAAAGGGACGTCCCCATCCAAGGAATGGGTTCTATTGTCGCCGCGAATAGAACCGTTGCATTCCTAGGATGGGTCCTATGATAGGCATATACTGGCCGATAGAAGAGGAACAAACTCAAAAACTACTCAGCATGGGGACTGAAAACCAGAGAAGCTAAAGAGAAACATAGTATAACGAAAGGGAGAAATGAGTCTACAAGGATCACTGGAAAAGAATGCACAGATAAGGCTGATGAGACAGTGGAACAAATTAGATCTAAAAATGGCAACAACAAAGGCATAAGAATAGACAGAACATCGAAAGAGCCGATGGGAGGAATGACGAGTGAAGAAGAACACATAGAAAGGAAGAACATAATATGGTAGAAAGGAGCCAGGTAAGTGGGAGCCAGAACGGATAGAGGCATGAGAAACAAGGCGACTAAGAAAACAGGCAAGTGAAGTAAAGTAAAAAGGTCGGAATAAAAGAGAGTGGAAAAGAAAAAGTGGAGAAGGTGGAAGGGGACAAAACTCGGCAGAAAAGCGGGGACGGAGAAAAGGAAACAATGATCCACATGGATTAATCTAATAAACAATGAAAAAAGACACAGAACAAATGAATACATGGAACAAAAGGAATGATAGAAAGATGAACCAACAAGGAACTAAAATTGCCAAACAGAGAGTGAACAAAAAATGAGCTAGAGACCAGCCGACTAATATGGTGCCAAACGCGACGAACCAATAGGTAGGAAATTAATAGTATCTAAAACTACACATATAGGGAGCAAGGGCAACAGCAAAGGGTGAAAGTCAAGAACATAGAAACATTTAAAGGGAGCAAAGAGTACCCTCGTGACAAATGTGACACACAAATAAATCTACTGACAAAATGGAATAAACGAAATAAGGGCCTAAAGTACCTGAAAATAGATTCAATAGAAACAACGAGCAAATGAGGTTAGAAAACAAATTGAGATAATGAAGCAATGGCGAGTGAAATGGACCATATCGCAAAAACAAGTTCATAGAAATACAAATAACTAGAATAATGATATCAAGGGGAGACCTGGAGCAACCTAGAGCAAAAAAAGACAATCATGATAAATAGACTAAGCGTATTGAAGGGATGCAAAAAGACACCAAGTAAAACCAACGTAATAAAAACATAAAAGAGGGACCAATAGTGGGCAAATGGCACAAAGGGGTAACATCGAAAGCAAAAATCAAACTGAAGCAAAGGACCAGATGACACTGGAGCCAATACATACAAAGGGGCAAAGGAACCTATGAAAACCATGGAGCAAACACAAGGCAAAAAACCAAAAGGCCAATGGTTAAACAAAGTCACTGGGGTGAAAAAGGAACTAGCCAAGCAGACGGATGACAATGGAACCTATACGACCAACTAGACTAACCGCACACCTGGCACTGAGACGAGAAACCTATGTACAGAACAACCATAAGAGAGTATCAGAAACAGAGGAACAACCCGGAGCACATGGTCCATCAATACCACAAAACCTGCTCGAGAAATGCTGGAGGTAACTAAAGATGACCATAAGGAAGTACGATGATAAAAAACAAAATCCAATTTAACAATATATAAGAGATCCCCATGGGTCAAGTGATCAAATGAAACAAACGAGTTATATAAAAACCAATGCCAAGAATGGGTCTATTGAGGAGAAGCATATATCAGATGAAACCAGATAGGCACATGTACAAATCCTAAGGCGCAATAAAACTATGCAGTACAAGCATTATCTACCAGACGCATATGACCAAAAATATGCATTAAACAAACAACGCAAAATGTCGAAGGTCAAAGCAAATTATATGAATACAACCATATAAGAATCGATTTAAGTGAAAATGTTTAATGCGAATCACCAGTCAAATACACAAACAAGTATCCTCACATCCCTTTCCTTTAAGTCAAGATAGCTATCACTCTCAATGTCATCCAAATGACAACATAGTATGTAAAAGATCTCGATCCAACTATGGCAAACAGGAGTATGATGAATCTTAAGAGGATTACGAATCAATGGTAGAAAGAACAGGAAAACTAGTGACCAGGTAACATGGCAACAATTGCACATCCAAAAAGCCAACTGAACATGAAATATAGCAGCAAAACGGAAGAACGAGTTTACAATGGTCAACAGGATGCCCAATGTGTCAATATCAAATTGAAGGGACCCATCAAACAAGAAAACAAAGTGAACCTGATAGAAAAATGGGATCGTAACAAGAGGAACATCGTACAAATGGAAGAAACAGAAGAGTTAAAGCCAACAAAGAGGACTTAAGGGAATACATATGGTAAAAAGAACCAGCAATGCGAATGACATAATTGATACTACCAACAGGAGAAAGGATGAGACACATATGAAAAAAGACAAGAAAGAGAAGAAAAGGGGCAACAAAAACGAAAAAGAAATCGAACGAAAGGAGCAAATCAGGAAGAGGCAAGAGAAAGCAAATGGAATCAAAGGGTAACGTATATCACCAAAAACATCAAGGAAAGACGAACAACAAGAGTAAATTTAGGCCAATGAAGCGAATGGTACAACAAAGAAACTAATAAGCTAAAGAATGAGGGAACAAATGGACCATATGGCACTCAAGAATAATGGAGCCCATGACAACCTTGGACAAAGCAACATTGAGAGAGCAAATGGAATAGGCTAGGCAAAATAGAACAAACACAATATTAGCCAATGAAAACAAATAAGTTCAAATGAAACAAGAATAAGCATCATGAATAGGGACAAATCAATTCAGAGGGATAAATGTCATAAACAACAGCACTACAAACTCGATAAAACGAAGAGATGTGCATCTTACCGTCCACGAGAAACAAATAAAACCACCAGAATAGATTATAACTTGCAATATTCAACGAACTTCCGATGGCAAGACTAAGAATCTACCACAATATCACGAAAACAAAGCAATGAAACTCGTAATACGTAGCACACTTCTGACGGCAAGAATAAGATTTACCACAACACAAAAGAAACCAATAATTCGGATGGGGAAAATACTATGACCGAATGGGATAATCTGGTAAAAGCACAAGAAGCCCAGAATCTTGGTGCCATGGGGTAACTCGAAGTATAATCTACCACAAACGATTAATAATCGAAGCTGGGAAAACAATATGACCAAATGGGATAATCTGGCAATGGGACAAGAAGCTCAGACGAAGTCTAAAGAGGCGAGACCTCAAAAGAAAAGAGAATGGAAGTCATGAGGCAAATGGACCAAGGCAAGCAAAAAAAAATACACGCACGCGAGAATAGATAGAATGAATCACCCATCATGAAAATTATAGAGAATGAATCACCCATCATGAAACCTACAAAACGAAAACGGACCACATAGCTACAAAAAACAATAAATATCAACCCGTAGTTTGCAAAACAAAGACAATAATATTTCTATCAAACGAAATAAACATCCCGATGACATACACATGCTAAACTAGAGCATAAGCTCCATACTTGATATAACTTCTAATGGAACTGATCACAAACAAGTGGAAAACATGCAAGTCCAAACCAACTAACAACATGCAAGCCCTAATAAATGTTGAAAAAAGTCGAGTTTCCAAGCAAAAAATACTCCCAGGCAAAGATCACACTCATGAGAAACTGACCATATTGTAGAGACACGAGACTGGAGGAACGAGTGCAAAAGCTTCTGTTAGAATGCCAGAGTAGCCAACAAGGATCCGCAACAGCCATCGACATAGAAGCCAGAAGCGAGGAGAGCCGAGGCTAAGAATTCGGACTTGGATTTTACCCGTCAGTACCTGCACCACCAAGCTGGACAACCAACAACGGCCAATGGCAAATTCAAAATTTCTCAAACAACACTGCGTTAGTGATCTCTTAGGAAATCAACAAGAACATGGTCCCAACACATGTAGAAATGTATGTAGCATGGGAATGTGAAAACACCCTAGGGCCACTCCCTTGTGAAACTAACCTTGGAACTCTATACGGAACATACATACGCATTGTTAGGACGAATAAGTGGAACGTGAAAAAACACTCGACGGCCATTCATCTGATAGAATCTCATTGAGAGAACAAAAAGTAACCTATCGAACCTCCTTGTGCAAAGCAAAGTAAGTGTCAGGATACATATGGAAAAATTGCAGTGGGATATATAAAGAAACATCACAGTGGGGATGAAATATTCGTCGGGTGCACAAAGCTCATAATGCACAACAAAAAGTTTGTAACGCTAGTAAAAACGTATAACGATACGCACAGAGACACGAGCAAACTTACAAATTGACGAATAATAATTCAAATTAAACTTCTTGACCTGGACTTGCTTAAATGCGAAACTCCTCAAAGCAGCTATTCAACAATGCACTCATAGACTGGTGTAGATACCGGCAGCGGTGGCGAGAAAAACCACCCTCCTTATCGCAAAGTAGCTGATCCGGAGCCCAAGAAATTGATGTCTACTAAGGCAAGCTAGATGATCTAACAAAAACAAATCAACCATTAGAAATAACAAAAATAGAATTGGGGGAAAGCGGGAACCCGGTATTCCCCAGCCAGTGGGGTAAGGGAATCCAAGACCGGGTAACCCTCTCCCAAAGGACCTGCGATAGCTACGCTACAGACGCGGAGGCGGTTCCGGTTTTGCAACCAAGGTAAGCTTAGATTAGAAAGGAATAATTAGATTAGAAAGGAATAAGCTTGTGGCTACGTTGAAAACAGAAGATAAAACGGGCCAGGGCTGGAATGCAGAAGACAAAAAGGGGTCAGCGATGGAATGCAGAAGGATAGGCTAGAAGCAGCGGAATCGGTCCATCAAACTTCATCGGTCACTTATGAATATATGACTTGCAAGCCACAATTATACTAAACAACAAAAAGATCCAGAAGCTTAGAAAACAAAAGAATCAGAAACAATCTCCGAATTAGAAAGTAACAGAGAAAGGCATGGATCAGACAGTATCGTCTGAGCCTGCAATCAATCAATCAGCATCTATCTACTTATCTGCTTTTCCGTACTGCGGATCTCCTTCAAATGCAGCGAAGACCATCGAGAGTTCTATTGGTTGAATCTCTCAACCGATTAACTTCAACCGATTAACCCCAAAAACTCGAATCACAATGCCACAAAATCGGCAAGGGCAAAGCGGCAGAAGAATCCTTGGCCTCTGCCGGCTAGAACAAAGGGGGCCCTAAAAAAAAAACTCAGATCTGCACACGTAGCCATAGTAGCCAAACAAAGCAAGAAATGACAGAGGCGATGAAGCAGCCCCAAAGTTCGAGCGAGACTAAGGAACTGCAGCCAGACCATACCCAGATTCCCAAATTTTAACGAATCAAAGACACAAACAATTCAAAAAAAAAAAAAAAACGGAAAGCACGAAACCACAAGCCAGATCATATACAGACTCATCTATCGGCACAAATTCGGACAAAACCGAGATGCCACTAAAATAAAATGAATGAGCAAGAAACTACGGACCTGTATGCTTGAAATCACGTTGCTTGTCGAAAAGAAGGTTTTGGAACAGAGATGCCATCATCCTCCTTGTGCCGCTGCAAACCACCGAATCTGGCAGTGACAATCTATATCCGCTTGAATCTGAACAGGACTGTCCCGGGATGCTGCCACCCATCCTGTTGCTAGATGCAGCCGCGCTTTCAACCGAGGTGATGCCAATAGGAAAATCCAAGTCTGAATCGTAGATCATCGGTACAAACTAACAGGTAGATGATTGATACTACTGGTAGGAAAATCTAAGTCCTAGTGGTAGATCATCAGTACAAACTAGCACAAACTGGCAGGTAGATGATTGATGAAACTGATAGGATAGAGAAGAAGGAGAATTCTAGCTCAAGAGAACGCCGATGATAGAACAATGAAGAGATGCTGAATAAATAGCAGGAATGACAAAGGGACGCCCCCCATCCAGGAATGTTTCGGTTCTATTGCCGCCGCAATAGAACCGTTGCATTATGCCGCTTTGTATGCCCGGATGCTCCAAGTCGCTTCTGGGTGTAGGTGTCGGCTTCCACGACTTGAAGCGGGGAAGTTCGAACTCCCCTGACGATGAAGTCGTCCATGTCGGTCCGCCGCCAGCTTGGTGGAGCAAGTTCATCAATGGGAGCTCCCTCTCCCCGCATTCGGGAGGTTCGATGTCGCCGGGGAGTAGATACTCCTCTCCGTTGATGATGATAGGGGCTAGGCTTGTGATGCCTAGCCCAAGTGGGGGAGCAACTCTGATAGTCTGCCGGCTCTCGCCGGGTTGACCAGCCTCGCTCGCTTGTCGCCGTTCCTCTTCTGAGTCTAGCTCGGTGTACTCTTCGTCGTCCGACTCCTCTTCTTCTTCCCTTCCTTCTTGCTCTTGCTGGTATTGCAAAAGCATCTGCTCTTCGGCTTGGACTGCTATGGGGTCCACCTCCATCGGAGGGGTAGAGGTTGCCCCCATGGGGTTTTCGGCGCGGTGGGATAAGAACATAGCTAGGGCGGCAGTGTAAGAGAAATACTTGGTCCTGTTGGCTGTCAGGACCATGTAGTCTGGCAGCCTCTGCGCCTTGTTAGTTAGGTACTTGGCGATGTTGGGGACATCGCCCAAGGCTGCTTGAAGGGATGGCCGGGGAACGAAATATCCTATGCAAGGGGGAACCTGAACAAGGGAGGGTCCTACCCTAGCTTGAAACTCTGCTAACACTTGCCTATATGCTGGGGTTGCATTTAGCGTAGCTTGGATATCAATTTCTTTCCCAAAGACTTGGAAGATGTCGTTGACATCCGCCTCGGCAGCATGGGCACTGGCGCTGTACCATCGCCTGAAGTCAGCAGTGGCCATTGATCTAGCGAAGAAGAGAGTATCGAACGGATGCAGAAGCGCCTCAGGGAGCTGGAAGATCGCCTAAGCAGTGGAGAGCAAACTTGCAGGGTGCTAAATGAGAAATGGGGGACTTATTTATAGGAAAGGGGGAAACCCTAATTTTTGGATGACCTAGAATTTACTGAGATTGGATGATTCTGATCTATTAAAGGGTGCAATTGCGAGTTTGAAGACTACTTCTAGGGTTTGAGCATGCTAAGAACAATAATGAACCTATTGCAATAATTTGGAGATCATTTGGTGAAGAAAATGGAACGAGGTCTCACCGCGCGCCCCGGGCCAGATAATGAAAAGTTCATTTTAAATCGTCACGCCCGGCGTGTGAGACATGGGTTCTAAATGGGCTAAACTTAATCAATTTGGATAATCTAAGGCTGTAATTCTACTAAACTCGCCAAGTTAGGCAGAAAATTGACCCCTTATTTGGTCGATTTGGAGCAGTTTTGGGCATTTTTGGGCATGGTCTCACACGTTGCGCCCAGCCCAAAAATGAGAATCTCATTTCCTGTCCTGGCGCGACGTGTGAGACATCATCTCAATTTTGCTCAAAAACTCCAATTTGACCAAAACAAAAGCTAGAATTCAGTTTCTTAACTTATTTAAACAAGATTAGGCACATTATTTACACAAAAATTCCTTATATTAACAAAAATGTTCATTGTTTACAAAGAGTTCAAGGGCGTTCTCCCTTGATGTGTCTGGCCAAAAACATATCCTGCCTCATGAGCGCGACCCTCTTCGCGTGCCAATGCGGTGCCGTTGAATCTTCAAAATCTTTGCACTATTTTCGCCTGCCGCCTCCCAGACAGACACAGAACATTTCATTGGTCACCCGCATGTCCATGTTGTATTCTCGCATCACTTCTTCGGACCAAGCGTTGAAGCGGTGCCGGGGATCAAGAGTCCAGTAACTTCTCGGAAGTGCGGATTTCCTGAGAGCTCTCACGCTCCTTACGCTTGCTCTTGCTCAGCTTCTTTCACGGTGCTCACGGGAGGTTTGGGCTTTGGTGGGGGTGGCAGTGCAGCGGGGGGGTACTCCACCTTCTACTGCTCTCACCCTGTGCTCCTGGTAGTAAGCGTTGTACGCCTCCCACTTAGCCATATAGTCGTTGTGCTCCTTGATCCTCTTCTGATAGACCTTGACCGGGTCTATCACGCACCCTGAGATTGGGGTGGCGGGGCTTTAACTCTATTCCACGTCGGGAGCGGTGGGGCTTCACCACTGTCAGGGCTCCCCTCCCCGCTTTCGAGGTGCCACTTTGCGGGGACTTCCTTCTCCGCAGGCGGGGGGGTTTTGACGAACTCGCCCCCTCTGTGTTGGGGACGTAGTCTCCGTCCGAGTCGTCGGTAGAAGGCGGGGTCTGCTCGCCTGATGGTTCGTTGATGACGGGACCCACCGCTCGCTTCCCAACCTTCACGACTTTTCTCTTGCCTGCTTTAATGGCTTTGGCCTTTCTCTTCTTCGGCCCGCCCATTTGTGGTTAATGGTCGTCTTCGGCTAACCGTCCTCCTCTCTCGGCTCCTTGGCTTCATACTGGCGATGAAGGCCGAGTGCTGCTTCCGGCGGGGGTCGGCGTCGGTTGGCCGCTCCTCTCTCTCTTCTTCCTCCCGCTGACGGGCCCCGGCCTCGGGTTGCTCCTCGACAGTCGACTGCCCTTTTTGCTCTCGTTCTTCCCTGGCCCTCCCCTCCTCCTCGGCAACCTCCTCGAGAATCTGGTGCATGATATCCGGCCGCTCTTCTTCTATGATCTTCGTCTGGTCGCTCCGCTCGGATTCTGCCGTCGCTCGAAGAAGATTCGCCTTCCCGGAAAAGGCGTTCTTGAAGGATCCTCTGAAGTAGCGCAGGACCTTGGAAACGATGATTCTTCTTGGCGAGGCTTCCTAGCGGTCACCGTTTTGTGCGGGCCATATTTGATGGTTCGTCGATCGGAGCTAAGCGCCGTAAGATCGCTTTGGCTTAACACGAGCAAACTTCTAAGGAAAGAACGCGGAAATGGGAGGGGTCTAGGTCTATTTATAGGTGTCATTTTTAGGTCATTTTTAAACTACCTTTTTGGGTTGCCTAAAACATCTAAAGCACCTAATTAAGCAAGGTCTCACACGTTGCGCCCAGCCCAAAAATGAAAAAGTTATTTCCTGTCCTGGCGCGACGTGTGAGACATGGTGGGACCCACTACTAAATTTTGTACTTTTTACACATGTAACATGCCAATTCTACTGATTCTTAGCTTAAATTTAGAATTATCAAGTTATTTTACTGTGATTCATGACATTTCTTAATGTTTCAAGCTGAATGTCTCACACGTTGCGCCCAGCCCGAAAATGAGAATCTCATTATCTGTCCTGGCGCGACGTGTGAGACCACTCTACTTTTTGAAGGTTGGCCCACCAATTTTAGTCTTTTTATGTTTTCATTCATTTTTAACTGTTACTAGCTTAGCATAAACTACAAAAATGAGAAAAAAAATTTCCCATTTTTCGAGGTTTAAGGATCCTATTAAGTTAGTGCTACTGGGAGCATGGTCAGTGCTTTGCTCTTGGTCACCAAGAACATTGCTCGATACCTTTGTGGACGTCCCTACTTCGTATACGGTGCACTCACCGTATACAAACAGGAGTTCATCCCCCATACCAGCTCCAGGCCGATACAGGGCCCTCCACATGACACTGCAACCGTGACGGGTTCCAGTGGGAAGAGTGAAGGGGTCATTTTACCCCGTCTCCCTCAGGGCCTACCTAGCTGCGGAAGCGTAAACATACATGTCAGTATATAACATAAGCACATATCCACCTCGAAGGGTGGTCCATCACATCTGCATAAACAAGGTGAGCACAATACATATGGGGAGTTCTACCCAAGGCTCAGACTCAAGGGGATGACTGACGGCTTGGGTCTCCAGAGTTCATTCTGAGGCCGAGTTCATGGCAATGGATTTGGCTGGCATATGAACATGGCATAGGGTTGTCCACTCCATCCGCCCCTCATTGCACACTTTGCGGAGTAATTTGAAAAGTGTCGGGACCTGTGTAGCCCGCCGGATGCATAGCCAAAAGGGCTATTCCTGGGTTTCATCTTCCCAGTTCCGATGGGGCAGGAAGGGATCACTCCCTCCAGAGATCTACATGCTGACTCAAGGTGACTAGAGGGCCCTTTGCCGTGATCGGTGAACCCACTGGAAAGTGTACACCACTTCACGGGTGTCGAGTCCATGCCTTACCCTTTTCGGTGGTAAGCCATTAGACCTAGTCACAATGATCCCTGGTAGGCCTTACACACCAGAGGGATCGTTCAAGAGTCAGAACATGAACCTCCTTCTTAGCCAGTCTGGCCCCTTCACCCACAACCAGGTGTGGTTCCTGTACACAGGCCGAATCTATAGTGTGCTAGAGAGGCTAATCTAGGAGCATCTACTACCAAGCTTTAGGTCTCTATCCCCCTTCCCAATACAAGGAGTTCATAGAGATACATCATCCATATACATCACAGAAGAACTAAAGAACTATATTTAATCTATATCATAGAGTTAGGTTCTTTAGTTAGAGGCTGGTATCTAGAGATCTAGAAGCTGCTATGGCAATTTAATAGGCTAAACCTACTGATTCTATGACTGAAATAGAGTTTAGACTATTAAATTGGCCAAATACCTGATCCTTGAGTGGCTCCTCCTGACCTGAGCTCGACCATCCTGCTGAAACGCTCGAGTCAAGGGAAACTAATGGTGCAATTCTCTCAGGCAGAGTCTGGGAGATGGTTTTGGCTGTTGAGGCAGCCAAAACAGAGTTCTAAAACCCTAGAAACGAAAAATGGGCCAGTTAGGGTTTCCCTTCCTTAATAGACAAGGGGTTGGCTAGGGTTTCCAATTATCCCCTTTAGGCATGTGGGATAATTGGGAATGGGCCCACTTGCCTTTAATGGCTAGGTGGCAAAATGTGCCCACATGGAAATGTGTGCCCACATTAATGTGTACATTGGAAAATGTGCACATTAATTGCACACTTGGGTATGGCCCACTTGGCATCAAGTGTCCACATGGAAATGTGTGCCCATATTAATGTGTACATTGGAAAATGTGCACATTATAATTGCACATATTCCTTGCGAGCTGCCCCCTAGGGCTACCCACCTGGCTACACGTCAGCGTACACGTCAGTCGGAGTGGCGTGTACGCGTGACGAGGCAGTACAGTATACGTCCTGGGACCGTATACTGTCCTGGAATGTCACACTACTGGTGCGAAGTGATGCGTGTGCTAGGTGAAGTACCCCTGGGCAATGCAGAAATTCAGAACTTCTGGCCTCGAACAAGGCAAGTTGTGCTTGACGAGCCTGAATCTATTCAGGTCGATCGATACAACGCTCCAACTGCCTTTGTCGAACCTGCTAAGGATAAACCCAAGAATGCAGTGGAAATATTCGACCCATACCAAGATGTACAGAAAGGTATGTTTCTGCTTGTAACGCCTGTTGGCTCACTTTCGTGGCCAACATCCTCTGTTTTTCCAATTGTGCATTGCTTCACATTTTTCTTTTATTAGACTCATTGTCTGCATATTCGGTTTCCACTATTGCACAAATTTTTCCTAGTTCTATTCATATTTTTTTCTCCGTTCCTCTCCCCAAGACCTATAAGAACTTGTCCATGCAACTATGCCAGCAAAATGAAGATGTTTGAGAAAACGTAGAGACCATTGCATACATTTGAGTACAGAGGTCCATTAATTTAGCCATGCCGCGTGCCAAGAAAAAGCACTATTTATGGGGAAAGGCCTAGAGGGCATATCCAAACAAAGGGCAAGATTGAACGGCGTAAGATAAGGTCGGTTTAGGGCCAGGATTTCTTGATTCTTGAAGAAACTCGGTGGATTGCTCTAATAAAAGGAGGAGACTCAAACGAAATGCTCACGGGCCATTATGCAAGAAGTCTTGCATTGTTGCTTTTGTCACAAAATAATATTTGATGTTATTATCTATCCTTTTCTAAATCGAGTTTGCTTGATATATAGCTGTTGTTGTTAATCCAGTGATCTGATTCAATCCTTTGTCCTGTTATTTTTGCATGGAAATATAAGAATTCGTTTGTTTCTTCAATCCTTTTGAAGTTTAAACCCAAGCTCAAAACTTATTGAGCATTACCTATGTTCTTGAGCATTTCTTAGTGCTGCGTGCCTTGACCTGTTGCATGCACATTGCCCAATCTGAACTCAGACATAATTCTGCCCCTAACTTGAACATTCTACAAAGCTTGAGTTGCCTTTAAGGCAGAGTTGTGCCATCAAACAACTCTGGAGGTCCAGACCTTAAGTATTAGATTCTGGGTGTTGATCAAGGTGCAAATCTTGCGTCAACATTATGGAGGTCCTACCGAGATAATCTTTTGGTAGCTTACTCTTACAGGGTGTTGATCAAGGTGCAAATCTTGCGTCAACATTATGGAGGTCCTACCGAGATAATCTTTTGGTAGCTTACTCTTACAGTTCAGTTTTATGCAGAGATTATGGAACTCCAAAGACAAGAAAGGAGGCTTTTACAAGCATTAGAAGGTCCACCATGTGAATTTTGTGTAGGTGAAGGGTGCAAAGACTGCATAGGAGTGGTCTGTGAATATTGCAATCTAACAGGACATACCATCAAGCATTGCCATGTTATTAGCTTCCACAACTTGCATGGAATATGCACATATTGCAGAGTCAAAGGCCATCGTCGTCTTCAGTGCCCCATTGCACCACAAATTCCAATGCCAGCTCTAAATAAATCTGTTAACGTTGTTCATGGCAGGACCATACAGTTGCAACATAAGAAACAATCTGCTGGATGCATAAAGAACACTCATTTGGAACAAAAAAAAGTTTCAGGTTCTGTGGAATTGGATGTGGCTTGTTTGGAGCAAGGTACCCATTATGCTTTTGTGGGCTTTACAGTGTTAGAGCAGCATGAAGCAATTGGGCCGCAAGGAAATCCTTATCTCAAAGAAGAGGTACAATCACAAGAACATTCTCATTTTGCTTTTGTCGGTTCTACAGAGTTAGTTGACTTGGAGCAACATGGAGAAGTTGGGCCAGAGCAAAACTTTTTTCTTAAGGAAGAGGTTCTTTCGTCTCGTTCTACAAAAGCATGGCATCCAGAATGCCAAGAAGATTTATACCTTATCTCCATGCAGTATGAAGATGAAACCCAGAAAGATTTAGAGCTTGCACAAAGAAGATATGCAGTAGAAGATTGGCAGGTTTTAGAGCTAAGCTTTGACATTGCAAGTCTGTTTAATGGTTCAACAGAAATCAAGGGTCTACAAGACCACAGTTCTATGGACACGTTAGCTAGAGATTGTCAAGCTAAAGGTTCTGATATCTGCAATGTTAATCAGAAGCAGGAAGCAAATCTGGCAGGAGATGTGTCTGGCGTTGCTAATTTAATGGCAGCATACTCAGTCCCTCTAGCAAGTGATTTGCAGAAGCCTAAGAATTTTGGACTAGAACATCTTGAAGTAATAGAGTTGTCTCAAAGGCTTTCTTTTCCTTATGCTAGTGATCTTGATATTTCAAAATGCTTTCATCTAGCAGGACCAGCAAAGCATCAACATGCTGCATTAATGAGATGTATTGAAGTAATAAAGCAAGACCTACAGCCTACAGCAGGAAGATTGCAAGCGTTTGAGGTAAGCTCTGGCATTGAGATAAAGTATTCTTTTAGTTTTGATGCAGATACTATTTCCTCCTTCCAAAATGCTTTGCCACCTATTGCCTCTATTCATACCGCTTTTTTTCTTGTCCCATTGTTGTCTCCAACTACTAATGCCAATTTCTTACCTCAAATTTTGTTGACTGCCCATGCAAGAAAATACTCTGCCAAAATCATTTCTTCTGGACAAGCTTCTGATTTATTGCTTTCATTCCAAAATCTTCTGCAAATCCTGCTCTTACATTTCATTCAAGCCAGTGCTCCATTTTTACTTCTACATGTCGTACTAAGCATGATTTTTAAGGCAGGAATTGGGTGATTCCACAACCCTAGTTGTCGGCTGAGGGGACCAGCCTGCTATTTTTGGGCCATATGTTGGCTCACTTTCGTGGCCAACATCCTCTGTTTTTCCAATTGTGCATTGCTTCACATTTTTCTTTTATTAGACCCATTGTCTGCATATTCGGTTTCCACTATTGCACAAATTTTTCCTAGTTCTATTCATATTTTTTTCTCCGTTCCTCTCCCCAAGACCTATAAGAACTTGTCCATGCAACTATGCCAGCAAAATGAAGATGTTTGAGAAAACGTAGAGACCATTGCATACATTTGAGTACAGAGGTCCATTAATTTAGCCATGCCGCGTGCCAAGAAAAAGCACTATTTATGGGGAAAGGCCTAGAATGAGATGTCCAAATTTGGGCATATACAAACAAAGGGCAAGATTGAGGTCCATTAATTTAGCCATGCCGCGTGCCAAGAAAAAGCACTATTTATGGGGAAAGGCCTAGAATGAGATGTCCAAATTTGGGCATATCCAAACAAAGGGCAAGATTGAACGGCGTAAGATAAGGTCGGTTTAGGGCCAGGATTTCTTGATTCTTGAAGAAACTCGGTGGATTGCTCTAATAAAAGGAGGAGACTCAAACGAAATGCTCACGGGCCATTATGCAAGAAGTCTTGCATTGTTGCTTTTGTCACAAAATAATATTTGATGTTATTATCTATCCTTTTCTAAATCGAGTTTGCTTGATATATAGCTGTTGTTGTTAATCCAGTGATCTGATTCAATCCTTTGTCCTGTTATTTTTGCATGGAAATATAAGAATTCGTTTGTTTCTTCAATCCTTTTGAAGTTTAAACCCAAGCTCAAAACTTATTGAGCATTACCTATGTTCTTGAGCATTTCTTAGTGCTGCGTGCCTTGACCTGTTGCATGCACATTGCCCAATCTGAACTCAGACATAATTCTGCCCCTAACTTGAACATTCTACAAAGCTTGAGTTGCCTTTAAGGCAGAGTTGTGCCATCAAACAACTCTGGAGGTCCAGACCGTAAGTATTAGATTCCAGGTGTTGATCAAGGTGCAAATCTTGCGTCAACAAGGCCGGCAGATGCATGTCCTACATGGGTAGCCTATGCAGAGGAGGCTCCTATACAAGACCCCACTGCCCCTCATTATAATGAGGTTTTTGTGTCTTGGTGGGAACCTGTGGCTAGGAAAGGTACCGCATACGCTCAACAGTATCGGGACTGCTGGCATAAAAAGTGGCGGCCGAATCCTAATGACAGACCACGCTATCAGCCTCTCAAAACGATAGACTATGCTTGGTTAGCTGAACCAGC
Organism: Isoetes taiwanensis; assembly: GCA_021234155.1. Lineage (NCBI taxonomy): Eukaryota > Viridiplantae > Streptophyta > Lycopodiopsida > Isoetales > Isoetaceae > Isoetes > Isoetes taiwanensis. Next base: position 5,906,249 of record JAJEKV010000012.1, on the reverse strand, counting down.
CATTATTGGTTGTGATCCCCGCTAGCATAGGAATCCAGGTGCAGGAACTATTGGCTAAAGAGGCCTCAGAGGACGGAGATGAAACTTGAGTCTTCAAGGTACATTAAAGTAGTTATTTTTTTATTACTCTCTGCATTTTTCATATTAATACAAGTGCTCTTATGCATTACTATATTTTATATGCCAGAACATCACTACACTATACATTGCTGAATAGGTGATTCACTCATCATCAACACCTGCTGAGGTGATCCCATTTATCTCATAGCTATTGCGCCCAGGAAGCCAAATAAGATGGATCATAACACGAGTTAGCAACGAATCTCACCACCATTAGCTTTGGATTGCAGATAGGGATCAAGAAGAATACCCCTTATTTGGCAACTGACAATATCATTGTAGCTCATTGAGCACTTGATCGCCTCGATGTGGTGCACCGGAATAGGCGAATAATCTATGGGAGGTGAATGACCTCTACCACCGAATGGAGCTGCTATTATAGTCAAGTAAAATTATTGATGTGAATTATTGGTGTACATTGTAGCGCCATTATTGAGCGTGTACAAGTATCATGTACACGTACAAGTATAATGCATAATTTGTATGAATATATGTATCATGTGACCTCATGTATCTTGGGCTCAAGAAGTAGGTGAAAGTATTCGTGCTTGAGCAAATTACCTATGCTTGAAATTCTCAAAATTGCGTTATTCTCTCCAATGAATGAAATCATGCTTTATTCTAATTTGGTTGTTCATGTTTTAAAGTTTTTGTATGTTATGTTCTGTGTTAATACGAATATGGTGCCCTTGATCCAAAAATTCTGTCTACTTTGGTTGGGGAGAGAAATGAAAGGAAATGTGAACAAGCACTAATATTGTCACAGATTTTGTCAATCGTGCAACACATCAATGTGATTACTACAGGGTCACAGATCTTGACAATCGTGCGCAACAAATCAATAGTCGTTTTAGTTATTATTTGAGGCCACTATGGTAGTGATTGTGAGCTAATTTATATTTAAAAAAACGACCTTGATGTTGCAGATCTGGATAGTGAATTGAAGATTTGCAGCTTTAAGGTGAGCTGCAGCACAACCACTAAGCAGCTAGAGCTAAAGAATTTATCCTTAGAGGATTCCCTTAAGTATGTGAGGATTCTTGAGAATTCTTGGCCAGTTCTTAAAGTATAGGGTTCTTGCAAGCAAACAATTCTTGCATATTTTTGGCATGGTTATTTTGACTTTGGCGGCAGAAAGAAAGCTCTGTTTGTCCAATCATACGACATATGGCTTAAATAGACATAGCGCACAAAGCATAAGCCACATGCATAACGTACAAATCTTGTTACAATAAAATAACATATACGATAAAACTAGTAGAGTTATTGCATGCGGTTTCACTAACATGATGTGATATAGAACAGAATAGGGAAGCAAGAATGGCTGAGCCCATTTTGCTGCTTAATAGATTCTATAGGTTGAGGCGATTTGTCATTCTGCTTAAGAATGAATAAAAAACCGAACGGAATGCTCATCCACTTATCTTGATGTAATAGAGATGTAAATAGTATACCGATAAAATGATTACCGGTACTACAATTCAAGAAAAAATGATTTTTGGGTCATCAAGAAGATGATCCAGATGAAAAATTAATGATCTTCCTTAAAGATTGACACTTAGGCAACTTCATGCACATGCATTACCTATAACACAAGGGAATATGTCGTATTAGCCTTGGCAGAAAGGATAGTCTTATCAGCTTTACATTCTAGGTAGTCAAATTAGAATTTGTCCTTGCACAAGGATCAGTCTTATGTCATGCAAGGGGATCATTCTTGCACGGAACAACTGATACACACTTGTATGTGTGCTCAATGTTGGGGATCATTCTTACACAGAAGAACTGATACACGCTCATACTTATGTGGGGCACGCATTTATTGGTTATTTTTTAATATATCTTGAATGCCATCGGAATGTTGCAACATGATATATATTAGGCATAAAATTAAATTATTTATTTCTTAAATTTGTGCCTGGACGAATTAGTTCTGAAAGATGTAATGGACGAATTGTTGGATCTCAATGTTCAAATTTGTACTCCTATTTGGATTGCAAAACATGCAATCCATTCATAAGAAAGCTAGTTAAAAATGCCATTTAAAGTTTTTATTTTTCAATCTTCGTAATTGATTTGTTCAAACACGATCTATTCAATGCCCCCCTCCCCTATTATACATTTGAGTGAATTGAAACTAAAGGTTTTTATTTTATCCTCGAAATCAAATTCAAACACAATCTATTCAATCCCCCTCCACTCTGATAAACTTGGGTGTGTGTTGGTCCTACCTCCCCCTCACGTTTGGTTATTAGATCCAACATAATCTCAGAAAATCTTGAGGCAATCTAGGGAATCTTGAATGAGTATAAGAGAAATTCAAAATCTAGGTTAGTCACGGTTCTTCCAAAAAAAGATGTAATTTCTCTTGCGGGCTCGTGCGGGTTCTGAAAGATATGATGACGGTGAGACCTCCTATCCAGCGGATAGGCCTATAGAAAATTCATTGCATCACAATACATTTGCAAGAAGGAGAGAAATAAGCTTGGGTGGGGAGGCATGTATGGCCTCAATTAGTTTCCATTGTAGTTGTGGGATCAGAAAATGAAGAAAGAATTAACCATCATATGAATAATAACAAATTCAATGGTGTTGCCCAGACAAGTATTTCTGGAAGGTCTATAATTTCTGAAGGAAGAATGCGGGGACAAAGGCCAGTAGAATATGTTATTAGCAGTAGACAACCTCCTGCACTTAGGCAGGTGGAATTTGCAGCTAATGGTGTGAGAAGCACCGAGCATGCATCAACATCTCATTCAAATATAAATATTTCAAAGAGAGCACAAGGAGACATTACAACAAAGAGATTCGATGTTAAGTGCTAGAAATTTTGGAAACGCATCAGAAAATGGTCATATAAGACCTCGAAGCACAGAAAGTATAGCCGGAGCTTCTGCTGCTGTTAAGCCCAGTGAAGGAAGATCATCTCAACCAGATGGGATAGGAAAGCTTCTTGGAGGCATTAAATGACGTCTATTGTCCTTTAAATTTCAATCCATATGGAATCAGGAACAAGATCCTTCCTTCCTTCCTTCCATTAACTTGGCATATTCAAATGTTTATGTGGTTGTTTTATTGGCACTTGTGAGTACTGATCATTGGCTTGCAGAAGGCTCAACAACTCAAGTGCTTTTATTATCGGTTCAACAATATATGGACTGATTATGCTAAAGATATTTTGTTTGTTTTACTTTGCTCATTTATGTGGAGAAAAAACAAATAGAGCTTTTATTATCTGTTATAGGTACAGTTTCTGGATCAACATCATTTGCTGATAAGATTTGGAAGTACTGAGGTGATTTACATCTTTTGAATGTCATTGAGTATATATTCTCCTTATATTAGGGGTCACATAATCTGAGATGTGCAGACATTAATTTTCGTGGTTTACAACTTTGAGACAACAGAAATTTTAGAATTTGAGCAGGTTTGTGACTTTGAATCTCTTGTAATGCATCTATTTTAAGGGTTGAAAACATGTTGCATCTTTGGTAATTGACAGAATTCATCTGAAGAGTTTCTTCGGTTTTATGAAAATTTCTGCAATTTTTTCCGTGTACCCTAACAGTCTATGCGATATATAACATCATATTCAAATAATGTTTTTTATGGTCCAACTATGAAAGCAGAGACTTGCAAAGATATATAATCATGCACAGGCAAATTCATCCAGAGATCTTTGTATCATCCTTGTTACTGATGCTGCTCATTTGCAGGTTATTAGAAGGACACTTGCAATATTGCCATTTAATGCACAATCACAAAACCCATTGGCGTTTTTAGATCATTCACTTTTTAATTTTGATGAAAAGGTATGGCGTCAATAATGAAACTAGTAGCAAAGGAAATAATTGCAGCATAGATTCATGTTTAAAGGAATATATTTGTCTTCAGGAAATTGATTGTTGAGCTATTGTATGCTAACCAAGTTGTGCCTACTTTTGTTCTTGTAGATTGTATCTTCTTTAGAGCGTCATATCACTAGCATAGAGAATCCTATCAAGTTCACTTCTAGAAGACGTCCTAATGTGCTGAAGTTCAAGATTAAACCAGGTAACTCACAAACTTTGTACTTTTATGTTTTTTTTATGTAGTTTGCATCCTACGAGCAAATCATTCTTCATTTGGAATAACGATTTGGATTGGTTGGATTAAACCACTCTTTTCCGCCATCTGTGCTTTTTTTATTGTATTTTGCCATCCTCTAATATTTTAGCCTGCTATTTGTTCACTGTACAACCATCAAGAACTTTTAGGTAGCAAATAACACGATCAATTTGGATCTTTACTTTCTCTTGTTGGTTTGGCCTTTTCTCCCCCTCCTTTAGTGATGTCTTTTCCATCTTTTCTTTATTTCTTTGGGCTTAAAAAACAGATCAGAGGTCTTCAAGGAGTTGCTCTCATTTCTACGCTAACAAAATATGTATTTCCATTCTCTATTCTATTAAACTTGTCCTTATGCTTCTGCAATACTTGTTATATGCTGAGCACCAAAGATTTCTTCAGGGCAATTCCCATAAAATCATGGTATCAAGTACTCTATTGTTTTGAAGTAGAAATTTTGATTGATTGTGAAAACATGACTTTGAAGTATGATTTAAGCCACTTTACCCTCCGGCCATGGAGGGCAACCCTCCGTGCGCAGCACCTTGTTTAGTGTGGTTTTTCACACGCAAATAACGCGTAGTTTTCATCCGTGATTTTCAGAGGAAAGCAATGCGTAGTTTTTATGTGTATCTTCACCATGGTTTCTAGATAAAAACAATGCGTAATTTTATGTGTAGTTTTCACTCAAAAACAGAAACATCACATAGTTTTTAAATGTGGTCTTCATCTAGGAACAATGCATAGTCTTTATATGTAGGATTTTTTAGCATAGTTTTTCTTTAATTGTCCACATATTATTTTCTTTGTTTGTAATGCAACCATGTATTGTGTGCACAATTTTTTCTAGACATATTATTTTTTTCTAGTGTAGTTTTATAGGAACAATGTATTGGATAAAACGAAAACAACAAGTATAAAAAACTTATAGTAAACAAAGGAATTTTTACATTGTCGAATAAAATGAGTACACATGAACATGCATTTTTAGTTTAAATTTCGAAGTATACAACTCATTTCCAAGTTTGAATTTCAAAGTATACAATCACATGTTCATTTCCAAAGTATGATCTTATTTTCAAATAAAAATTCCAAGCTTTACAATTACAAACTAAGCAATGTATTCTGCAATATATATTCTGCAATGTAAAAAATTTGTGATGTTTCAAATTGTAATAAGGAACAATCTACAATATATTCCACAATATAATCAGCTATATGTTTTAATATGGGGACAAAAAATAGGGGGCTTCCATATCTGCAATGCCAAAAACAAGCAATCAGTGAAAGGACATGGAAGCAAATAAGTGAAAAGAAATGAAAGCAAAAGACAAGTATGCTTCTAAATAAAAAGGAATAAACCGAAAGGGGTCCTTTTTGTTCTTCAAGAATCTGCTCCTCTGAATCGATTCTACAGTGCCGATCTCATGAAACGGCTCCAGCTACAAACTTCCATGTGAGCTCCAATCTCCACAACTACTGCATTATGGAATTTGAAGATACCTTTTAAGGCAGTTTCCTTTGTGTTCTGCATCAAAACTTTCCTTCAAATGAATCCTGTTTACATCAGTATCATACTATTTTCATGTCACAGCATTCCATCCCCGTTCCTCTTTTTTGCATCGATTCAACTCCATAAAACCACCAGAGGTCATTATGGCAGAGCAAGCTGGAAACAGTTGGAGCCAGTGCAGTTGGAAAAGAATAATCGAAAATAAAGAAAGGTTTAGGGTTTTGGTTCGAATAAAGAAAATAAAGACATGCTTTTCAAATTTATCCCGCCCATTGGGTGGGAGGGCGGGATAATATTTGAACTAAAGTGCTTATAGGCCTATATTGCTAATTGTGGGAACCTACCATGGCTTGAAAATATCAATCGAAGTACCTAGAGAAAATGCCGCTTCGCATTTAAGACGACCGGAAAAAACTGTTGATACTCTAATGGGTCCTTAGCTCTAATGGGTTAGAAAAAAAAAATCAAAAAGTTGTCAGCCGTTGGATGCTTGATCTCTATCAATAGTGTGATACACATGGGACTGCACAACGTACACGTGGCAAGGACCCAAACCCAAATCAGAAGGAGCTCCATGCTCCAGCCAGCGCATGCTGAGGTTTTTGGGTATTCGCTTGTGAAGCTAGAAGATGATGGCAGAGAACTCTTCTACAATACTAAGCCGAGGAATTATACACTAGGAAATTTTGAATTAGCACAAGTATCAAACATGGCCAGTTCTCAAAGCAAGCTACTCTCTGAGCCAGAGACCTATCATGCAACAACGAGAATGCAAAACATTCCTTTCATTCTTCTGCCGGCCCTCAACAACAAGAATGCAACACTTGCTGCCCATTTTTGCAAAACGGAAACACATAGCTAAGCTGCATAGCTATTTTGATTGCTATTCTGCCCATATGTGTTTGCTGCCCATATGTGTTTGCATAATGGAAGCAAGAAGCGGCAAGAGGGTCGCCGCTGGTACAAAGGAGGTGAAATGCTAGTGAGATCCGGCAGGGTTTTTAGCTCCCCCTTCCCCTGCTCTCTTTCGAAGGGCAAGGCAGTTCTATCTTGTTCAATCCACTCTCTTCCCTGATCCAGCCTGCTTCAAATTTACATTCACTTCTATTCCCTGGTCCAACCTGCTTCAAATTTACATTCACTTCTATTCCCTGGTCCAGCCTGCTTCATGCTGCACACACAATCCGCCATGCATGCTTGCTTCAATCGGCCATGCTTGCTTGCTTCCTTGCTGTCTCTTAAGCACGCTGAGATGCCACAAATAGAAACACCATCTTCAGCCGCACATAAAACCATTGAAGTAAAAAAAAACCCAATCCAAAGGCTATCATATTTTTCACCCAAAACCAATTTAACACGGACCCTAAAAATGATTGCAGAACTCTAATAGCACATCAAAAATGATGCCTATATCCTCCTTAAAATACCCCCTTTTGGAAATGGGGGATTGACGAGCAAAGGATAATTTCTTGAGGAGAAGGGGATTCTAGTTCTATGTTAGGGGTACTGAGGGAGTAACAAGGGGATTGCAATTTACAATATGGGGATTTTCTGTAAAAAATGAGGAATGGGGGATGAGGAGAAATGGGGTAGTCAGGGGCACTAGGGGTAATGAGGGAGTAATAGGGGGATTACAATTTAGAACATGGGGATTTCTACTAAAAATATGAAGAATGGGAGATGACGAGAAATGGGGTAGTCAGGGTTAATAGGGGTAATGATGGAATAATGGGGGATTGCAATTTACAATATGGGGATTTTCTGTAAAAAATGAGGAATGGGGGATGAGGAGAAATGGGGTAGTCGGGGGGGGCACTAGGGGTAATGAGGGAGTAATAGGGGGATTACAATTTAGAACATGGGGATTTCTACTAAAAATATGAAGAATGGGGGATTACGAGAAATGGGGTAGTCAGGGTTAATAGGGGTAATGAGGGAGTAATGGGGGATTGCAATTAGAATATGTGGATTTTCTTGAAGAATGGGGGAGGAGGAGAAATGGGGTAGTCAAGGATATTGGGGGGTAATGATGGAGTAATAGGGGGATTGCAGTTTAGAACATGGGAATTTCTACTAAACAAATGAAGAATGGGGGATGACGAGAAATGGATTAGTAGGCTTAGCAGGGGTAATGAGGGAGTGTAGAACTTGGGGATTTCTATGAAATTATGAAGAATGGGGATGACGAGAAATGGGGTATTCATGGTTAGTAGGGGTAATGAGAGATTGTAATGTAGAACGGGGGATTGCAATTTAAATATTTAATACTATAATGAGGGACTGTAATGTAGAACACGATTTTAATTAATGAGGGATTGTAATGTAGAATGGGGGATTGCAATTTATTATAAATATTTAATAATGACGTCAAATTTGAGTTCATCTGAGCCGTCGAATGTGTTGCATGAATAGTCCAGATATACCCACCATATAGGTTGCAATAAATGCTATATGATGAGGTGACAAGAGCCTTTTTGTGACGTGCCATAGGCCTTAAAAAAGAGGAGAAATTTAAAAAAAGGAAAAAAGAAAAAAAGAATTGGGATTCTTTTGGGCATCGACCACATATTTAATTGCCCATATGGTGAGGCGGCAAAGGAATTAATGGTGCCCATTACATTGGATTGATCTCAGCCATCGAACGTGCATGATCTATGGGGCATATTTGGCCACACGTATGCCCTAGCCCATTTAGTGGGAATATAGATTTATGATGATGTGCCGTTCTTAACCTTATCGTCTAAGTGCAACATTTTTCTTGTTTTTTAAAGTTAACCATTGGATGAAATAAATTACATACAATTAAAACCATTGGATGACGTGGATAACATAATCCACAGTGAACCCATTGTGGCACATCACACAGAGGCCGGCAAACAGAGAAGGCCACGCCAGAATTGGAACTAAACCACCACACCAGATTTAAGGTGCAAAAACGAAATATCATAAGAAGCAATAAAGAAGCAGAAGGAAGAACAAAATTACATGCCAACAAATCCGGAAGCAGAAGGAAGACAAAATCACATGCATGCAAATCTGGAACGAAATTTGAAATGAAAAATTGAAGCAAGAATTGAAGCCGTCTCTAAACGCCACCTGCAAACAAATGTGAATAAAAAAGCGAAGCAAGAATATTCGTCACAAAACGCCATCCAAGCCATCTCTAATCGCACGATGGCCAATTATAATTGTTTGTGACGTGCTATAGGCCGGATTATAACAAGATTAGGATTATACAAAACGGATGGCCGGATCCAAGCCATCTCTAAACGCAAAAATCTGTATAAGAAGATAAACTGGCTGGGGAGTTGAACCCCGGTGAATCCAAACCAGTGTGCACAAACCAATTTCTCAATCTCCCAAAAGTTACAGAGGTCATCTCTCCTCAACAAGTGCACAACGTCCAGATAAGGACAATAAACCCTCCTCTTCGTCCAACAAAAGCAACGCATGTGACGCCCATGCTTTTGCTAAAAAAAGACCATTAACCCAGAAAAAAAAAACCAAAACAAAACCTACACCATTAAAAAAAACCCATACACCATTGAAAAAAACCCATATGATCTATTACAAACCTTTTTGGGACATTGGGGAGGAAAAAAAAAGGTAAACGAAATTTCTAGAATCAATGGTTTTAGCATTCTTGTGTTTTCTTGGTTCGAATCTGTCTGCCCTGCGTAGGGGATCGAAGCTCTGGATATGGAAGCAGGCGAGCTATGGCCACGGTAATAGGGGATCCTTACGCAGAGCTTCTGGCGCATTTTTTCTGGCTCGTTCAATAGGACCTTTGAAGGGTTGATTATTTAACGGCTTCCCATGGCCTTAACGGTATTTAGCCCTAGATTCCGTATGTTAACTTCTTTATTGCTTCATTTTTGAATAACACGAGGGGTTTTTGAGGTATGAGCTTTATCCGTATGTTAAATCTTTATTCTTGCTTTGCACTTTGAGGTATGAGCTATAGAAGGAGTTATGGGAGTAATGTAAACGGGTAAGCATCTCATCTGCCATATGTTTTTGCTATGGTTTGGCTCGAAAATACGACCCTGTCTTGCCATAGCTTTCACAAATAGTGGAACAGAGCCAACTCGAGGGCCTTGGCGAAGTATATTATGTGGATCTGAGAAACACATTATGGAAATAGGACCATTAGACATATGATTTTGCTGGCTGGCAAAAAAAGAAACGGCATCTTTTCTGTTACATGCAGATTCATAATTTATGGCCTGGATTTCTTCTACTTCCACGAAAACCATCAGGTAAAACGCATATGTGGATTCTGTCTTATGATATATCTGTTTTTCGATGAATAAACTGGGTCTCTTAAATTAAGTCCGGATCAGTACAGTGTTTGGCTCATTATTCTATCCATATATATTATTATATAGCTGTAAGCTTATTATTATTAACCTTAAGCTCATTATTCTATCCTTATATACACTGAGCAAGTCTGGAAAGTTTTCTTAAAGTCTTAGTATGGCTTGGGTGACCGGAGGGTCCGATACTGAAGGCCATAATAGAGGTAAGCTGATTATTTCGGTTTTAACAGGGTAGGTTCTATTAATAATCTGAGCTAATGCACAGCAAGTCTTGCATCCCGAGTTCAAATATCTTCTTATCTGAGTTCAAATATTTTTCTGCAAAACTATGGCTCTCATGGTCGCCACGATTTTTTTTCGTGGTGATATACCTTGCTAGAATGGTAAGTTTCAAGTTGCTGCTCCGCGTTTGTTTGTGGAAAAATGCGTTTTTGTCTCCATTTCATGTGGCAGATCTTGCTCATTTGGGTTTGTGAGGTGATTTAATTTATAAATCATATAAAGTGGGGAATGTTATCGAAAAAGGGTATGAACATTGGTTGTGAGGAAAGGAGGAAAGGAGTATGAATATTACATATAGAAAGGGGTACAAATGTAAGGGATATTAGATTATAAAATCACAAAGGGGGATTGTTGAGAAAAGGGGTTTATATTAGATTATAAGTTCACAAAGGGGGATTGTTGAGAAAAGGGGTATTCACTGAGTAAGGGATTATTAGATTACAAGATTACAAAAGGGGGTTGGTTGAGAAGAGGGGGTTATGAACGGAATAATGGGATATTAAACTACAAAATCACAAAAGGGGGATTCTTGAGAAAAGGGGTATCAACAATCGTTGCAAGGACTGGGGTATGAATATTGCATATGTCGAAATGGGGTACAAAAGAATAATTTTCATGTAAGGGGATATTAAACTACAAAAGCACAAAGGGGGGATTGTTGCTAGAAAGGGGTATGAACATTAGTGTAAGAAAAAGGGTATGAACATTGCATACACAATGGGGGATATAAAAAAAATCAAATAAGGGGATATTAATCTACAAAATCACAAAGGGGGGAATGTGGCCAAATACCCCGTTTCTAAAAATCATGTCTATTCCACGAAAAGGGGGATTTTGAGGGGGTTTTTATGGGGGATTTTAAGGAGGATGTGGGCATCATTTTTGATGTGTAGTGTATGTTGTTGAATTTTGCTTTTAACGCTGAAAAATTGTCGGGAATATTTTGACTTGTCTAGAATTTTCAGAAATTGGTGGATTTTTTGGGGCCAAACCCCCCTATTTTAGAACCATAGCCTCAATGTGCTGTCAAATTTCGTTTTGTTATTCAAAACTTTGTCACTCGTGATATGTATGGTTAGTGGCATTACATAATTTTGTCTAGTCAAAATTTTAAATGCACTTCAATTCTACATGCTTAAGTTTTGGATATACTTATACCTAAACTTTGGGTGCTTAGGGTGCATCCCCATTAGGCCGTTATCCTGGCCTGACTTTGCCACATGGCAAACCCAGCCAGAATATTAGCATTCCCATTATCTTCAATGCACCGGAGTTGTGCTGACAAGTCCAGGGCAGATTCCCTTTCTTCGAAAGGTAGCAGAGACTTCCGAATTGCCCAATTTCGAATTGGGTTTGTCTTCTAGCGATGATGCTTTTATCTTCTGGCCATCAAGACAAATCCTAGTAGCTTGAAGACAAATCTTGATGAAATGGAAAATTGGGTTGCAATGGGAACAGACATCGTTCATGCGCCTCTAACTTGCTGATATAGCAAAGAGAGGAAAATCCAGCTCTTTCCGAACCTAATGATAAACTTACTCGATTCATATTTTCATTTTCACGCATGTGACAAATCTACAACTTTTTTTCCCCGTGACAAAACTTATTGTTTGTAACCTGCAACGTGTGCCAATGAGTTGGCAAAATGTGGTGATGACATGGCAGAAGTGGCATGATGATTCGGCAAGTGTTATTTTTGTAATTTTCACGAGATGCCTAAGAAATTGAAATCTACAAAAGGTGCATGGAATATGATGATATGGCACTCCAAGTGGTGACATATCATGCCAAGTAAGCAAGGCCAACCAAAAATAAAGTACGACCTTGGTTTTTCATGGGGTGATGTGGCGTGTTTGGGCGACATGGCAAGATATGGATGATCTGGACATGATGATCTGGAGTGGCGTATCTCACTCCAAAAAACCCTTTTGTCCAAAAAATTGGCCTAGCCATTTTTCTGTGTAAAGTGCATAAAATGCTTAGTCACGAAATTGTATTTCATTAAAAAACAAAAAATCATTTGAAGGAGCCTAGTGGCATGTTTGAGGCATAGTGTCTAGTCATTTTCTTTTTTAAAGTGCATAAAATGCTTAGTCATCATGTGATATGGCACACCATCCAAAGAAATGCCATGTCACCATGGAGAAATATGCCTTTCTAAAAAGTTGCCAAGTTGTCTATGCACATTTTCATTTTCGCACCCCTTCATATTTTGCCACCTCACAAGTCATATTTGCCACCTCATGATACCCATGCCATGTCATCTCTTTTGATTTTTGCCTATAATCACTTTCTCAAAAAAGAAAAAGAAAAAATGTGTTTGCTCTTTTTTATGCCACCTCGTCATTTCTAGTGCCATATCATTGCCATGTACCTTGTGTGCCACTATTCCACTCTGCATAGCCACTCTGCACCAACAAAGCAAATTTCGACCACAACCTACATCGACCATGTAAATGGCATGCTTTTCCAAGTCGAACAAGGCCAGAACTTTGCACGGCTGCCTCACTAGAGGGGAGAGGCCAGACCCCAAAAAAAAATCCTGAGGCAGCCTTTTCTAGCGACGCTCCTCCGAGAGGTCGTATGCTAATGCCCCCCCTCCGGTAGCTTGGTTTCCCTATCCAACCATTGAATCCTATGTTCAAGGACCCTGCTTTGAGCAGGTTCAAAAAACTCCAAGATTGGTCCGAAAGAACTTATCTAACCGCGAAGCGTCATGCGTGAGACCGTGTCAAAACCCAAGTGTTTTGTAGTTTGGGCAGTATAAGGGCCTCGGAATGGCGATTTGACTTCGCCAAATTGTCCAGAATGGCAAAAGTATGCTAAGGACCAAGATAAACGGCAGTTTTGGCAACAAAACAAATAAGAACACTCTACATGGCAGTATTCCCCAGCCACCTCCTAGGCCAATTGACTACATATGTGTTGGATATGAGCTACTTTGGCACTTCTTGGAGAAACGGTGGTCTTCTGTCCATGAAACTTGGTCCCTAGGGTAATATCGACGTTTTGAGTCCATTTGCAGAGCCAACTCACAGTTCCAGAGTGGAAGAATTGCACGTCCGTGGACAGGGGCTTTCGGGAGAGGACTTTTGGGGCGAGCTGCTTCTCGAGGGTTTTAAGGGTCCTTCTTCTGGCATCAACACTCTCCCTCTACATGATGATACGGCACACGGTTCTATTTGAATTGACTAGGACATGACCTCCGGAACATAAACCATGTGTATTGCTAGGTTACTGTAGGGTTTATGTTATGGAGGCCGAGTTTTGGCCGCTTGCACTTGGGACATGGTCGAGCAGCTACAGTTGAAGACATGAAGCAATAGGAACTAACAAAATGGGGTTTGAATTTATTCTCCTCCCAATGTGGCAGTTAGAAGTCAAGAGCGCCTTTTGCAGTAACAAGATTGTTTGGGATCATTCGGGATGGCCGATAGATCCGAACCCCATTTTTCCAGTCACCATGGCTCTAAATGCATGTTTAAAGATGGTGCATCGAGTTATCCATGAAAATGACTATGTTTCGGCCTCCGAAACATAGACCCTTCGTGTTGCTAGATTTTTGAAGGGTTTACGTTTTGGAGGTCGAGTTTTAGTTTGTTATACTTGGGACGTGGCTGAGAAGTCGCAGTTGAGAATGCGAAGCAATTAGAACTGACGCAACAGAGTTTGGATCTCTCCTCCTCTCGATATGCCAATTAAAAATCAAGAGCTGCTTCTGCAGTAGCAAGACATTGTTTGGGATCATTCTGGATGGTCGATATATCCGGACCCCATTTTTTTCAGTTGCCATGGCTCTGCATGCATGTTTAGAGATAGTGCACCGAGTTATCTATGGCAAGAACCGTGTTTTAGCCTCCGAAACATAAACGCTATGAGTTGCTAGGTGCTTGAAGGGTTTAAATTTTGGAGGTTGAGTTTTGGTCTTTTGCACTTAGGATGTATGTATGATATGGATATTGTGTGTTAGAACCTCTAGATTGCTTAAGGCAACCAACCTTTGTGCAAAATTTGCAAAACGCATGGCATCAATTCATGAATTACATTAGGATCCCTAAAGAAAAATGAGGTAGTTACACTCAGATCTAAATATCTTGAGCTATGCTGATCTTTTTCAAATGATTTTTAGAGGAACAACAAGAGAAACATTGCGGTGAGATGTGAGAAAGAAATGGCTCAATTTGAATCCGGTATGTTTGAGAAAATCGGGTTCAAATTTGGAAGAGAATTTGGCCAGTGCACTCCCTGAAACAAACAAAGGTCTGCACACTCAAATGATGACATCTCGAGTTTTAGTGAACATTTTTTGATAATACTGTCAAAGAAAAGTTGTAGGAACATTTGGAAAAAACTCGGCCTAATCTGGGACTGGGATGATGGAGAAAAACGAGTTCAAATTGATCTCGATAAATAGCAATGGTGTATGAAACGAGGGGAAATGATGTATAAGGATATGACTTTTTTGAGTAGAATGATGGCAGTAAAGCCTTGTGAAATGGCAAATTGTGTCTTAAGAAGTAACATCATGGCAAAAGCTTGAATCATGCAAAGTACCGTTGAATTTCGAGTGGTCTTCCAAACTTGGGGCCCTCAACCTTTGACTTCAAGTGTTCAAGATGCTTAGATGATCAAGTGTCCTTCAAGAAATGTCTATATGATGCAAAACTAGTGTCCATCTTTGGTTCTTTAAGCAATGGATGTCTTCAAGTTTCACTGTCTACAGGCTCTCGCACACACATGTATGAAGTCAAATGCTAGTGAAGTGTGTCAAGCATGCATATAGCTTTTGTGGCAGTAATGGCATGTGGACAACTTGTTCATACATGGATTCTTAGAAAACCATAAAAAACCGCATCTAGAAACAAAAACACTACCTTAAAAGACCACTTAAAAAAAACATCCCTTCAAAAAACCATACCGCCGGAGAAAACAACACATTCTTAAAAAAAAACTACACCTCCTTAAAAAACAACACATTCTTAAACTAAAAAAACTATGGCTCTTTAAGAAAAACTACAACACATCCAATAAAAACCACACGTCAATATAACTATGTGTAGATTTTTTTCAATTTACTGTTGTTTTCAGCTGTGGACCAAATGTTAGGGTTGTAGTGATGCTTTTAGTTGCCATGGCCACACAGTTACCTTGGCTAACACATCATTTCAAGTTTGTGCAATGTCTTGCATGGAGTGGTGATCTAGTTTATGGTAATGACTGACAAGCCCCAATGCTGCACAACTCTGATGCTCAATTTCTTAATGTCCACGGCTATGATTGTGGCCTGATGCACCAGGTCAGGTGCTAATGTTCTTGATGGAACTCTCTCCTTTGCTGGACAGTGCACACAACTGCATATTCGTTCTTCAGATATGTGTGCTACAATGAGTTTTTCATCACATGTTCCTAGATGTTGAACTACAACACAAGACTCAATTGCTCAATGCAAGATTTTTGCTCCAAACTTTCATTTCAGTGAATGTGAATGTGAATGATTAACTATTGGTAGTCATAACCATAGTAGCTATAATGTAAGTGAATGTGAATGGTTAAGTACTGGTAGTCATAAACATAGTAGCTATATTGTAAATTAGCTAGTTTCAGAAACCTTTAGTTTAATGCATTAGTGGAATGATGCATGTTCTTTATGACAAATGTTATTGAAATTGTATTTTAACATGCTAAATTCAGTGATTGAATGAGGTTAAGTCAAGGACATTATTGCTTACTGTTTGGATAAGTGAGGCAAGATTAGTGATGTTTTTCTTTGTTGAACTAAAGATAACTGATATTAAGATTTTATGTTTTACAGAGTACACAGGAGAAACAAAGTGTGTTTTGAGCTCATAATAGGTTACTTGAAAATAGACTTCATTACCAAGAGAGAAAATAAGTTCTTGCCTAACAAATATGTATTGCAGCCTTCAATGGCTACCCTGGTAGCCTACATGGCTGCCACCTTAGCCTTGGTGGTACTAGTACCCCCACCACTTTGGCACTTCATAAGATGAGTTGGCATTGCCATCTTGTTATGCAACAAAGCTTCCCATGTGTCCTATCTTGTTGGTCATTTTGTCATGTGGCCCACGTAGTTTGAAAGGTGTTCATTTTGCTGCTATATAAGTTTTACGCTTAAGTGCGCAGCCAATGGACACCCTCCCCTACTTTCTGGGTTATTAATCCCAATACTTCATATCTGATCCATAAAGGAGTCAATTGTGTAAATTCTTCCCATCTCGCAATATTGCATTTAAAATCTTTTTATCTGTCCTATTATATGGAGCCTATAAACAGTGTTGGAGATAGAGGGCATCCCTGGCGAACCCCAATACTGTTGTCAAATGGTTGGCCTGTCGATTCCAGCTGGCCTGAACATGTCTAGTATAGCCTATGTACCACATTCTACCGATCAAGCACCAATTCATTAATTTGATAAATTCGTGCTAATTTGAGAATTTTAAGCTAGTATGCATAACCCATTTTTGATTAACTTGAAGCTTGCAAGCATAATACATTTTGATAAACTTTAAGCTAGCAAGACGAATTTTACTCATTTTAAGCTAGCAAACTAGTCACATTTTAGTCACTTGAAGCTAGCAAACAAAACACATTTTACTCTAGATGAAAGACAAGTTTATTCTTCATCCTTGGGATCAACATGGTTCAAGGCCCTTCAACCACCCACAACCACCCATGTTGTGCAAATATACAAGCCTTCCTTTTCAACGCTAACTCTCTTCTTTCAAATCGATCACGTGTTTTCGCCAGCTTGTCTTTGATAACGATATATGTATTGCAGTTGGAGAAAGTTATGCACTTGGCCATGGCAATCTCTGAATGGTTGTCCTTCCAAATATACAAGAAAGACGAGCATGATACATGCTTACCAGTTAGTTCATCTACAATAATATCAACTTCTTATCCTAAGGCATAATGAACATAAAACAGCAATGCTTCCCACATCATGAAGATGTTATGAATTCTTTGACTGCTTGGTCGGTTGTCTTCCTAGCATCTTTGAAAGGTTTTTTCGTACGCTTTTCTCCTCTTTCGTTGCTATTGTATGGTCTCTTCCAACTAGCAGAATCTAGTTCTTTGAAGTGCTTCGTCTTGGCCTCTGATGCCTCATCAACAGCATTTTTCAAGATTATAGACAAGGGATTTTCGTCCACCACCACCAAATGAATCTCCCAACTCAAAGGGATAGGGTCATATAGTCGAGTAGGCTAAGTTTATGAATAAAAGCATCCATGATGGGATCGTGAAGCAATTACGGATAGATGCCTTGTTCAAAGTATCGCCCCAAGAATTGAGCTAATCATCCACGATTGAAAATCACAATTGTTAGCGGACATCCGACGTGATGAAACCACTTGGTGAGCTTGATCACCTTGCTAAGAAGGAATCATAACGAGGATAATTGTTAACCATGTATAAAGCTAGTACCTCCAAAAAATAATCCAATCGAATGAAAAGAAATAATGTAACAAGTCCGGCCAACTTGTTATGATGGCATCAACTCAATTGATGGGAGTATTTCAAAAGTTTAAATAACGAAGAGAGGGGGAATCTCTAGAATATGAAGATGAATTATATCATGAACTAAGCACTATAGTTGGCTATCTCTAGGCTACGTTGTGTTTAGAATTGGTTGTGTTTAGAATTGATCGCTACCCAATGTAATATATACTTATGTACTCTATTCCTGTATTGCCCCAAGTCTTTCATGGACTACCTGATGTCAATATCTCTGAAATCCCAACAGGCATAAGCGGTTTCTTATCTTCTCCCACCTTCTATAATCCCTGCAGCTAGGAGCCATTCCAGAAAACTAGCCTGTCATGTCATCTGCGTAGTGTGAACTAGTATGTTGAAAGGTTCAAAGGAGCCATTTCGGATAGCTAACCTGTCATCTACGTAAAGGGAGGCAAGATGTTGCTAAGGGCATGAATATGCACATAATTCATATGACATACCCTTGCTGAAATATTTTCTATAAATTAAGAAAGAATATTCCCGCACCTAAAAAAAATTGAAACCCTAAAACTTTGGAGGCAGAAATTTGAAGACAAAAAAGAGAATATGGAGGAAACTGAAGGGCAAAGGCAACAGCCCGATCCTCTGCACCAACTGCCTGTTGCATTCAGAAGCTCCAAAGACCGGAAGCGCAAAAGGGTACAGTATGTTTATGGTAACTATCATTCCTATTATGGTTATCGTATTGGCCATTCCCTGCCTGAGGACCCTCGCCTTCAGCTTTTCAGAAAAGAGTGGATTGAAAATAGGGTTTGCCTTGATATTGGTTGTAATGAAGGATATATGTCTATTTTCTTAGCACAAAAATTTGGGTGTAAGAGCATGTTGGGCGTTGATATAGACCCTGCTTTAATTGCTAAAGCTCGTCACAATTTGCAGGAATCAATCAGTCTTTTAGAAGCCTATACAAATGGCAAAGCAGAAAAATTTTCAGAAATGGAATTAAGCTGTGTGCAGAGTAATGTTGTGACCGAAGATTTGCTACATGAAACTATATATTTTAAGACAGAAAATTACCTTGAAAGTCCTACCAATTTTGGGACTTATGACACTATTCTGTGCTTGAGTGTCACAAAATGGATTCATTTAAACTGGGGAGATGAAGGTCTAATAAAGTTCTTTTGTAAAATAAAAAACGAGCTGCGTCCTGGTGGCCTTCTTGTGCTTGAGCCACAGCCATGGAAATCATATCAAAGCAAGCGTAGTGTTTCAGATACAACCAAGAGAAATTTTAGGGAAGCCATGTTTCGTCCTGAAAACTTCTCTGACATTTTGATTCATGCTGTTGGCTTTGTCTCATGCGAAGAGATCACTTCTGCAGCACATTCCACTGCTGGCTTCAACAGGCCCATATACGTGTATAGATTGCCCTAATCTATTTGCTTCAACAACTTTGAGACGGCATTCTTAGGGCATGGGCGAGGACATTTGTTCAAGCTAAGAAATTTTATACCTAAAAAGCATGATAAAGAACCTTCACACACATTTTATGTTTTATCGCATTTATTTTATGCAAATTTTGGCGCCTTTTGTCTAAATCTTGCTGATGCATACCGTCCTGGAGGAGTGCTTGTAAGAAATATCTAGTCCTTTTTGCCAAAGCTGTGGCCTCCATATAACAGAATAATCTAAAAGAATTTAATCAATTAAAATTGGAGGTCATGAAGAGGAGACAAAGGAAAGGTACTTTTGGTTCATAATATTTGATAGGTTTGGACCTACTTATTTGAGTTGATGAATATGTAATAAGACTTTTTCAGTTTGTCAGCCAGTGCTATGTTTCTCAGCTTTATTGACAGGTGATAGGTAGAATACTTGGTGATTACAGTGCACTCTTAGGTTGTTTCAAAGTTTTGGAAATTGGGTAAGTCAAGGCATAAGGCGCTGGTAAGGGGGATGCATTTCTGCGTCATGTCTTGTGAGTATCTAATGGCTTAAGCTTATCCGACTGTTCATTAGGAAACATATCATGTATAATACCAGGTCTAGAAGTTTCCTTCCCTAATTGAAAATGTGGTTTCGGGTATAAATTGTTTCAAATTGCTTTGACAAGGCAATGATTTAGCATCGTATTAGCAGATTTTGTAAATATGATTAGCCTTTCTCCTAACTAAGAGTGAAGGTATTAGACAGGATAGAAAAGATATATCTGGTTGGCTATACGAGCATATTCATGTCCTTAGCTGCTTTGATATAGCACGCAATGAGGCATATATGTTTTTATTTTTTTAGCAAAACAAATTGTTGCAAGAGCATTGATATAGACCTGGCTTTAGTCACAAAACCTACTGCAGCTAAGAATATATACGTGGCAAAGTTGGGATTAAGCCGTGTGCAGGACTGCAGCTTTGCTACATGGAACTGTATATTTTAAGGCAGCAAATGACCTTGAATGTCCTATTGATATGGCAGATCCTGGTGGTCTTCTTGTGCTTGGACAACGTCCATGGAAATGGTGTTCAGATTTACTGGTGGCTTCCACAGCCCCATATGTGTATAATCAATTTGTTGCCTTATATATGTTAAGCTTTATCTCATTCATTGTTTTACAATTATATTAGTTTCTATATGTGTCTTACTGTTTATTGGATCTCTGTGTTGTATTTAGATTATGCTGACAAGCGTCTTTGTACCTCTAAAAGACATTCAATTTTCTTTTGCCAATGCTATGTCCGCAATATGAAATCCTTGTCATTTACCTTCTTATCAGACAAGGTAATGTCTTGATAAAATTTCCTGCGCTAATAGAAAAGGTATATATGATCTCCAACGACATGGCCAAGGTCCCCAAATTTTGGTAGCTATTATATTAATCATTTTCTTCTTCGGTAAATTCCATTGCGTATTCTATAAAATGCCTTTGTTCCCCAAGTTTTGGTAGCTATTATATTAATCATTTCGGTAGCTGTTGTATTAATCATTTTTTTCTTGCAGTAAAGTCCACGTATTATATAAAATGTTTTGGGTTTTTACATGTAAGGGGCAAGGTGCAAAGCTTGGAGCCGCAGCCTTGCACCTCGCCCCTTACATGGCGTAATAAAACGTGAAATGAACTTTTGTTGAAATAACATGCATATAGTAATAGTATAAACTTGTACGATCTCAAAAAAGTGTAATTTGGTACAAAAGTCTTTTTACTAGAGTGAAACAAGAATCTCTTATTATATTTTTATTATATTTGCAAATAATGATTTTTTTTCAAAGTTTTGGTTGGGAAAAAAATAATTAATTAAAAAAAGGTGCTTTTTGGGTTGCCCCTTGTTTATGTGGGCTTTTGGCATATCCTAGGTATATGCTAGAATATCCCTAGGATATCTTTGGTGGACTCGCTAAAAACTTATGATTGGTCAAATGCTCTGGTCACTTACGTTGGTGGGCAACCGCTCGAAACCGGCTAACCGGGAGAGGTATCTTGGGCGGATGGCAAGTATTTTGTGTGTGTGCAGCGCCTTTAAGAACCGACCGGCTTCTACAGTTGTGTGCAAATTTGCCAAACCTTCAATGCTGATGTGAGGAGCGTTTGCTTGTGGATATACACCATGCCAAAAATTCAAACTTTGCACGATGCCAAAAAGCACTCTGTTCTTCATCTTTGGGGCTTTCATACTCCCAGCTTGGTAAGTGTTAGGCTTATTTTTCAGTCTATTTTTTGCATTAGCAATCCAAGCGGTCATCCCATCTTCCCATCTATTGGCTTTCCGTGATTGCCATTGACTCGGAAAGGCCATGTAAAGCATTTGAAGAGATTTGCAAGTATACCTTTCATTTCATTTTTTTTCTAGGGTGTTGTTCCATTTCGAAGCTTCATTATTTTTTGTGTATCTGTTTTGCAGATCCCTCGGGTATATGGATTTGATGGCAAAGTCAGCTTGAGTTTTTGTTTACTTATCTGGAAGGGCTTAAGATATTGCTAGTGATTTTTGATCAATGTCACGAATTTGGATAGGATTTAGATTCATGGAATCAGGTACTAAGTTTGTGGTAAATAGATGCGTGACTTTTTTCTTCTTCCAGAATGTTTGGTGTCAGAACTCGTATACTAGAGCAGGTAGTTGTGATGACTTTATGCCTCCAGATTTACAGGTGTTAAGTTATTCTCTGCACAGACTAGAATGGTGGATTTATTCCCCGCTTAGTTCCATTTTGTGTTATCCATCCATCCAGTTTTCGTGTTCTTCTTTACCACGTGATTTCGAATGTCTGCTGGCAGTGCAATTATGCAGTACCAATGCTAAAATCTTGGATTAAGTTCGCCGTCAGAACTTCAAGCATTGGTTCAGATAGGTCAAATTAGAGCTATGCTTAGATTTTTTGGGTTTTATTTGCCGAGGTTCATTTCATGTTCCTTGGCAAGTTCCCTAAAGGTAGTATAGCTCCTTAACATGTTTTTGAGTTCTCTGTATGGGATAAGGGTTTTTTCTGATCTGCAAGTTGCTTAGCTTTTGATCAGAGTAGAATTCCAACGCTCTTTCACATGTGGGTATTTTTTTGGTCTTCAATTTGTGTTTTGATCTATTTTTTTTTATTCAATTGTCTTAGTATAAGCTTTGTTGATATGAGTTCTGTGTTGTGGCTCAGGAGTTAGAAGCATATGCATGTCTATCTAGAGGAGCTTCTGGCTGCAAATATCATGGATAGGATCAACCAGTGCAAGATGCATTTTTTATCTTTGTTGAGCTTAATAGTTCTTATATAATCTAGACAAAAGATGCAGTACTGCACCAAGTGAATGTATTGAAATCAAATGTTTGCAATGTAGCATGTTTTCTGCAGATAATCTCGTGCTATATTTTATTTGAGCTCTTGTTGCATTTGTTATTGCTAACAAGAATGATTTGTTCCGTCGGATTTAAAACATGTCTGTTTGAGGAATTGTATGTGTTACAGGACTTTAATCTGCAGATACAAAGTCCAACATCTCTTTTGCATTGCCATAGCTTGATTAATCTGTGCTTTGATCATACTGTTGCAATTTGGCCATTTCTACTATCTAATTGATTTAACTATTTAACTCGCATATTGATGTTGTAGGTACTTGCTTTAGAGCATTTGGCAAGTCTTTGTAGATATGTGTTATTATTATCGTAAACATAATAATAGAGCTTTTGGTTTGCCGTGGTAGATCTAAATTGGGAATCGTCCATCTATAATAAAGACATGATGACTAATCCTTTGGTTTCTTTTTGCAGCATTTAGGAAAAAAAGCAGTTTGCCTTCATTTTTCTATAATTGTTTCAAGTTATTTGAGCTTGCCCACTGGGTAAAACTTGGAGCAGAACTTTTCCTTTCTTGATATTGTCTTTGATTCTTCTTTATTGTACTCGTAAAACTCGTATAAAGGTTTATCGTTGAAATCATTAGCACTGTGAATATTTACACAGAATGTCACTAAAGTGTAGATTATTATTTGCAAGCTATTGAACTATAGACTCAGAAGAACATCTTTGTTGACAGCAGTCCTTCAGCTTGCTAGTTAAGTAGAGCAAGGGTTTAACGCAATTAAAGCTCACTGATATTCAGTTTGTATATTTTCAAGCTCTGCCCACTCAGGAAATATTGAGTTCAAGAATGTGTTCATGCGCTATGGGGCTGAACTCCCCTTGGTTCTTCATAGTCTTTCAGTAACTGTAAAATGATGAGAAACTTGGTGTTGCTGGTCTGCCCAGTGCAGGGAAATCAAGCCTGTTTAATACTTTAATTCGTGTTGTGGTGCCTGAAGCAGGCCAAATACTTATTGATGAAGCAGGCCAAATACTTATTGATGGCTGTGACATTGCAAAATTTGCTCTAAATAACCTGCACAGCGGGCTTGAAACAATCCAGTTCTTTTCTGTGGTATTGTAAATATGTCTGGTAATGGATATTTTCTACTTGCCGCAAGGTGTTGGCTTAGACTTTTTTCATTCTCCAAGAACTGGCTGATTCAACTTGGATCCATTTGAGAATCATAGTGATCCAGATCTTTGAGAGGCACTTGCAAGATCTCATCCCAAGGACGTTTCAAGACAGAATGCTGCAGGCCTGCGTGCTCAGATACAATATGTAATCATGTAATATCATGTCCCTTGAAGCTTGTTTTTTACATGTTTGCAAGCTATAAACTTTATAATTCACCTAATCTACATGAACGTTCAATCCCACTGAGCTAATTAGATTCCTGAAGATTGGCTAAAGAAACGGCGCAGTTGATGTTTATTGCCATAACAAAGTTTGTACTATGTACATGACACATGTAGTGCAAACCTTTTCCTTGGGCTTGCCCCTTTATAATTCACCTCCTTTTAACGGCATTTTTCTAAGTTCTAACTAATATGTAAATGTGAATGAATGAAAACCCATTGGAGGCTCTTTTTAGGTGAGAATTTAACGTGGGAATCCATGTAAATATGGGTGCTGGATCATCAGCAAGGGGGGCCGGTGCATTGATGAAACAATGCGTGTCGAAATTATTTAACTTTATGGTAAATTGTGTTGAAACTTTTCCTGTCTAAAATTATTCCTGCTATTTCAGGTTGAAATTAAGATTTTTGATTCTTTTGTTAAGGCTGGCGGGGTTTTCTCATTTAATGAGGTATATGACTGAATCATGGTTGTACATTGAGTTTGAATATTATTCCATCGGTTGTATGTGTGAGTTATATAAAATAAGAATTATGTGTGTACATGGTATGTAAGAATTTGATAGACTAAATGTCGACGTACGAAATTTAAAATTGGGATACAGTTGCCTCGACTTTGGCCCTTTGTGTATGAAGTCCGTGTACATCCTTTATTAGTTCCCATCTCTATCTAGGCGAAACACTTAATCATTTTGATACAATTTGTCTCAAGCCTTGGGCAAAGTTAACAGCATTTGAAATTGTTGTTTCTGGTTAGGATGTTTTGAAAGGGCATATTGTTATTACTACTTTATCACCTATAGCACATCAAGGTGTAGATTGATTGGCAAAGGCTCAATAATTATGCAGGTACATTACCATATCCACTTTATTATGGAGATAATAGTAAAATGCGTGCCCTTTCAATTGTCACCGCAGACCCGTTCCCTGTTGAAAGTTAGACTTGAAATTAATCGATTTCTTTCCACATTTGTGTCCCCGCAATGAAGATCTATCCCTGAAAAAAGGGAGGTAGATAAAGCATAGTAGAAATAGAAAATGTAAATGTTGGTAACGAGTTTATGTTGGTAAATGAATTGTTTTCCCAACCCTATGTTCTTAGTGGACATTAAGGTCTTTTATGGTCTCAGTAGACATTTAAGATCTATTATAATAGTAACATTTTGGTTGTGGGACAATAAGTAGGCAAGGAATTGAGGCAACAAATCTTAATAAATGGCCATATTGGTATTGCTATTGTAGTTTGAACCAGTTATTACACTTGGTGAACATCAGGTGTCTTATGGTTTAATAAGGCCTTCCCATCTTCCATCTGAAGCCTATCTGAAGGGGGAGGTTAGCAAGTCGATCACGTCATTTGTGCATCCATATATTCTCAGCACTGTTAGATATGAGGCAAAATTTGAGGCAAATAAGCATCCTGGGTGCCAGTGTTGTCACGTACTTAGTGTACAGTACTTGTACAGTACGTCTTCCAAGGTACTGTACCTTTTATGTACTTTAGAGTTTTTTAGTACGTTATGTACGTTTACCATGTGCTGTTCTGTTTTATGTATAATACGTGCAGTACCTTACGTACGGGAAAAATATAAAGTTCTTTATGTAAATTTTGCAAATTTGCACTTGCAGTTAGACTTTTTTGAGGATTTTCTATAAGATCTGAACTATAAGGAGTTGGTTAAGAGATCTGGCTGGTCAAATAAGAACCCACAATAAAAAAATCATGTAAATGGATTGAAATTAGTATTAAAGCAAAGAAATATAAGCACAAAATTTTACCTGCTCTTTGTCGAACAACACTACAAGAGCTAGAAACATACAATTAGAGTTTTTTAAGCCTTGAAATTGACATTAGACATTAGGGAGGCATAAAATTGTCTTGAGAATATGATTTAAGCTCATAAAAAAAAATAAAAATTGACCCTACACTTTAAAGGTACAAGACGTACTGTACACTACCCAAGGTACTATAAGTACAAAATCGTAGTGTACGGGTACTTAAACAACACTGCTGGGCGCTGCCTCAAATTATTCCCATTCCTCGTCATTGGGTTTTGCCTTGGAAATTTGTGTTTGCCCGAGTTGCATTCGTTTAAGCAGAATGATGGTTCTTTACATATTTTCACTCCTTTTTGGATTGTTGCCATTGTTGAGAATATTATCGTAAGGATGAGAGTGCATAATGACCACGATGTATGGGTCGAGGATTTAGGACTCAGGACAGAACTTCCATTTTGAGCTTCCTTCTGGTCTGTCAGTTCTGCCATTAAGCATTAGAAGCTGGTATTTTCGTTGAATTTCAATGACAATGTGCTCATTATGGTTGGTCTCCGATTTCACAGCCAAAGAAGATCTTGCCACAGCTATTACATGCGTGTGGTTGCACCGATTTCTCAGGGGCTCCCTTCCTTGACTTAATTCCCAAAAAGCCCTTCGTATTTTTAAAATTCCCAAAATGCCCTTAAATTTTAAATATTTTCCCAAATAGCCCCGTATATTTTATAGTTCTGAAATTCGTGTGTTCTTTATTTCACAGGTTGCTAAACTCTTTAGCTACATTTTGGAAGATAAAGGTAGTTCGTTGGCTACAGAGGATTTCGTTTCTGAATGTTCGGGGTTATGGTTTTGAATTGACTGTCAAAATATGACTTTGAACTATGATTTAAGCCACTTCACCCTCCGGCCATGGAGGGCAACCCTCCGTGCGCAGCACCTTGTTTTTTAAGCAGGGTTGCCTAACCCGAGGTGACCGATTTGCTGTAATTCTAGCTATGCCACGTGTCATGCCACATCACCTTTTTTTCATCTCAATCGTTAAATCTTCTAATTTATAAATCGATGGCTAAGAAAAATAGAAAACCCACGTAATTCCTCCGGCCGGTCGCGGCCCTAACCATTCCGACCCAGAGGTTAAAATTTTTGCAATCTGTTGCGGAGGTGGATATGAATCGTTTTTCTTATCTGGATCTGAGTCACAACCTTTTCATAGGCGGTATACCAACAAATATGTAAAGTCTTACTTTCTTAAAGATCTTGAATCTTGAAGCGAATGCTCTAACTGGTGGAATCCCAACCTTTGTTTCTGCATTTAAGGACCTCCTTGACCTGAGATTAGGAAGCAACAGACTACAAGGCCAGATACCTGGTGAAATTGGGAGCCTAGGACGTTTAAGCATTACGCTTAATCTAAGCCTAAATGAGCTGGATCACAGTATAACACTGAAGCTGGGTGACTTGGATTTACTTCACAACATGGATTTATCACATAATAGGCTAGCAGGTACCATACCTGAAAGTTTGTCTGGCATGCAATCTTTGCAGTCTGTGAATATTTCATTCAACAATATATCAGAAAATTTTCCTCAGTCATGGAAGAATTTTTAAGTAGCTCCCGTGGATTGTGGGCAATGCGGCTGTATGCACAAATGCATCACGCAATGGAGCTAATGTTGGAGGAATGAAAGGAGGTTTAAATAGGGGCATTATTGCTGGAATTGTCCTTGTTATGTAGATTTTACAGAACGTAGTTTGGAGGTAGGAATTGGTAGCTCCATTAACAGATGCACTTGGATGGAATTAGTTCTCTTTGCTTGTAGTCATTCTTGCTTTGTTTAAATAAATTTCGGATTGCCTTCTAACCACAAGCTGTAGCAATAAAAAATGTTGAACCACAAGCTTTAGCGACCAGAAGTCTAGAGCACTCTATTGCACGATCTTTTCCTAGCACAATGTTACAAACTGGAAGAGTTAGCAAGGCTGCAAAGGCTAGAACACCCGATCCTAGAGATCCTAGTTGGCCAGAAGAATGATGCGAGAGCTTTTGCCAACAAGCTAATTGGACGTGTACCTTCCCTTCTTTCCAATTGTACCATTTTTAAATACTTATAATAAGTAAAAAAACATTGAATGCATCATTCCTGGCTATTGGGGCAACCTTAAATAGTTTTTGCTTTCTTCAGCCATTTATTCTCAACTTCTTTACCTGGATTTGGTAGATTAACAATATGACGGTACCATCCCCCCTCAACTTGGTTGCTTAGCCAATCTAACCTCTCTGCACCTTGGCAACAACAAGCTGACATGTTCTATTCTTGCTAGGCTAGCAAATTGTAGTAAACTGAGTATAAGGTTTGGTCTATACACCATGGCTATGTTTTTACATATGCAACCATTCCATCAATGAGACAATGTTCATACCTGCAAAAGTAGAACTTTTGCACTGAGGTAGAGAGGCCACTTTTCTTATATGGAGTGCTACCAAATCAGCTTGCAAGTAGGCTGCTATATTTATACCTCCAGAAGAATTGATTATGTTGGAATAATTCTCAGCATAGCTTCCAGGTTTTCAAGCCTTAAACCCCTTCTATTTCTGCTGGCATCTCCATGGTTCAAATGGACTGGCACAAAAGACTGACGCAGATGAAGATTCACAAGTGGACAGTTCTCAAGGTGATGAGTACATATCCTGCTCATACTTGGTTCCACGATTTGCCTCATTTTAGCTACTAGCAAGCTAGAAAGAGTTTATCACGGCTGATTGTTTTACTTTTCGGAACCACTTGATGCTGCTTTATTCCTTAAGATTGAGACTTCATTTGTTCAAGTGCTGAATTTCATCATTTTTCCAGTCATGCCTTTCTCTTAACTGAGACTTATCTCTACTTGCCTTGGACCTTCGGGGCTTCTTATTTGCACGCTCTTCAGACTCAACCATATCTAAATCACACAACATGCATTATTTTCTTTTGATATTAATTCTTAATCTCAATCCCCAAAGACGTCCTAAATTGCCCGATTGAAACTTAATAGTTGTTGTTTCTTAACCTTTCTAAAAGGGATCTAATCTGATGTGCCTATTTCTTGTCTTCATCATCAAACTAAACTCTCTTTCGCCGCTTTTGTATTAATATCATATGTGGAATTTGGTTGTCGAAAACCGATTGTATTAGTTCTATGTTTTAGTGGCAGAATAGTAGTGTTATAAACCTAGATAGGATGCATTTACACCTCGGGCTATAGATCACTAGCGTACGTATGCATTATATTTGACTTGTTATATATCATTTACAGTTTTTCCCAACTGTTTTCTAGGTTGATGATTGTCTAAAACTTTACTTTATCTATGGGAGCTAGTGGCCCTCTACCTCAGCACAACATAAAAAATCAAGCTAGTGGTCATGTACAACATCAAATTATTCCATATTTCTATTGCATTTTCGTTCTTAGAACAGGAATATTGTTGTTCCTATCCTTCTTATAGATAGCAATTGTCTCGAAGATGCTTCCTCCTTCAGGGATATTACTTTTTGACCTAATCAGAGATGACTGGTACACTCTATTCACTAGATTTTGCTGTATGTCTAGTCTGTTTCAAACTAATGCTTAAGTTGAGTAAATGAAATAAAGAATGATAGCAGTTGATAAAAAATATTTCTTGAGACAACTCATTGGAATGATGATAAATGATGAGGCATCATAAATGATGATCGGTCTAGTCAATAGAATTCATACTCCAGGATTAAGCTTGTAAACCGTGCATTTCATTTTATTATATTCTTGAAAGGGATAATTTTTATGTTTGACATGTGTTTTGTACGTACTGTCCTTGTATCGCTTTCTGTTCCTGTACTGATGACAAGTATTTATTTCCATTGGTTGAGCATGAAATTGTTTAGACGTGCCTGATTTTGTTTACCTCAATTATACAACAAATCTACTTCCATTATACAACAAATATCTACTTCCATTATACAACAAATATGTTCCGCTAGAAAAAGCTAATTGCATAACCCAAATGCTAGGTTCTGTCTATAGCTCTTAACTGGCAATATGCATCTGGTCTTTTTGAGAAGTAGCTCATTCACTCAAGATATCTCATTTAGTTTTCCTTCCTCACATCATATTAATTCTGTAAAATCAAGAAGATCATACGGCCAAAATGACAATCTACTGTAATAAGAAGAATTGGAGTAGAGGCAAAGGAATGGAGAAGTAGGCTAATAATGGATGTATTTGAGGACCTGATAAAAAAACGAGATTAGATGCTAGTAGAGATCAGAAAGCATGACAAAATTTGAGCTATTTAACTGCTAGAATTGTCAGGAAAACGACTGTATTGGTCCAAATGCAAGGAGAAGAAGAAAAGTCAAGTGATATTAACGGCAAACAGTTAATTAAAATGGAGAGACAAGTGCTCTGGCATGTATATCATGTGCGTGTTATCTTCGTAAAATGCCTATCTCAAGCTTGCTGCCACTTCACCACATCTGAAAGGTCTTCGATTCTTGAATCTGAAGCCACGAAGCACCTCACTAGGAATCCCAACCTATTATCAGACTTCACTGGTATATGGTCATGTTGGAGGTATTGCCATGCATGCTTTATCCCTGGATAAAATGCTGCAGGTATTCCCTTTTTGAAAGCACTCAAGCTAAGTGCAAAGTGATGCAAAAGATATGATGTAGAAATGAGATGAAAACAAAGTGAGAAAAATTGCTATAAATAAGGGATGACGAGGAAACATTAAATGAGAGGCCAGTTGATGGTTTAAATTAATTTAGACTGATCTGGCACAAAGAATCTAAAATTGCCTCTAACATAATTGCAATGACTACAGCTCTTTCTTGAGATTCAAATGTTGGGTCATCCTAGAGCCTCTCCATATCTTTGAACTTTGAGCATGCAAGAGGTTTTGTAATTGAATAGTATCTACGATCAAAAGTGGATAATCCAAGCTGTTCAAACGAAACACACTGGCAATTGTCTAGGTGCTCTTTTGGTGGGTGATATTTGTATTTTCGATAAGGTCTATAGCACCTGAATTATCCACGTGTAGTGCACTGAGGTGAGTGTGAAGAGGTGAGTGTGAAGACCTTGATCGAGATGGAGGAGCCATATCACTTTTCTTTTTTGGTTCCTACTGCCAAGGTTATTTTTTTTCCAACTAAAGGTGGGGAAGTTTTATAATTATCAGAAGAAAAAGATACACAATTACCATTGAGACATCCAATGGCATACAAAAGACATTTATGATTTAGAAGGGATAAGGGATATGATAGTACAAGTACAATAAAACGCAAAAAAAAACATTTATATAAATGTAATGAAGGCTTTGATCTGCTTTTGAGTTACCTCAATAGCTAGAAAATTAAGCTATAAATAAGTAGCAAGGTGGCTTTGGGCTATTTTAATTTAGAACAAATGTTTTTATAAGTTAATAGTTATAATTTAGTAATATCTTAATTGGTGAGCACCTTAAATAGGGGCACCCAAATCGTGAACATACTGATAGAGTGTGCACGCAGTCAAATCATGCCAATTCAAGCATGGCCATGCACGATTCTGCCTCCAGCAAAGCTTACGAGCATCTGGCAGCATGCTTTGGCAGCATGATAGACTATAAGGTGGAGTTTTTAGCTATAGAAAACTATAAAGGAAGAAGCATAATTTCAGAAAGAGACAACACCAGAAGGAGTTGAAGGCTAGAAGCGCTGAGCTAAAGCAAGGAAAAGAGAAGAGGCAAAGAAATTTGAAAAAGTTGGAAATCTGATTGCTTATGTTTGACTATTGCTGTATGTGAAGCACAAGAGTAGAAACTATAGCTTGGAGCTAGTTGCAATCCATCGTGTTTGTTCCGTATCCATTATCTGATGCGCAACCCTTAATTAGACAATGCATGCTCACACGTACAATATAAACTCAACAAAGTTCTTTTATTTCATCACATATTTAATATTTACAATCCATTCCTACTCTTAGTCGGACTTGGCCTCGTCGAGGTCAAGCAGGAAGAGTCAGATGAGTTCTCCTCCGTGGTGTACTCAACTTATCCCAAGATTCTCCGTCTGGAGACTAGATCCAGGAAAGCAGCTGTTCGTAATAGAGTTGCCGAAACAATGAGGTCAACATTTTGTATACCCTCGGCTTTGAGATCATCTCCGGCTCATCGTGAAAGAGTCGAGATGCAAGACTATGGTGGCTTTAGGACGTGCCATCTTGAACAACAAATACACACTAGGGGTTAGTCTACAAGGACTAAATGAGGGGGAAGCTTTGTAGAAGCATTCAAAACATCAATATCACAATGCATCAATAACACGAACAATGATATACCTGCTCCAGCACGACCCCTGCATGGGTTAGGACTAAATTTTGATTATGTTGGTACATTTCTATATGCCTTTTTTATGTATATTGCGACCCCAAAGAGATAGCCTTCCTCTTTCTGTATGTATAGGGGTTCTCACAAGGGGGCTCTCCCCTTGCCTCATCCGTCTAACCATCCGGCCAAAGATGCAGAGTTACACGGCCACCCCAACCCCTCCGAAGATGGGTCGTTCAATCATGATGCCAATGCCGCGTAATATTATTACAATGCTTTCCATGTCATAATCTCGTAATGTAGACTCAAGCAATATTAGCACGTACTCTATGATTTCTATGTGGCATACGCATATAGCACACCCACATCAAAAACCATTCTACTCCATCAGACAATAATAGCAAAAGACAGTTAACTACCTTCATAGATTCCAAGTAAATCACACCTAATAAATTTAAGATCCAACCAACCCACCCCATTCCCTAAGCCTGCATTACTGTCGATCGTATCGCCAATCACGACGGCGGACTTCCAGCCGAATAAAATGCTGCTAATGTAGCTGCTACAAAATCAATGGTAATCCCCAATTTGCCATACGAGAGGGAACTGTACATTTCCAAGACGCCACCGCGAG
This sequence comes from Isoetes taiwanensis, assembly GCA_021234155.1. Classification (NCBI taxonomy): domain Eukaryota; kingdom Viridiplantae; phylum Streptophyta; class Lycopodiopsida; order Isoetales; family Isoetaceae; genus Isoetes; species Isoetes taiwanensis. The sequence continues at coordinate 5,873,521 of JAJEKV010000012.1, read as the reverse complement.
GCAGATTCTTCCTATCAGGGACCCAATAAGGAATGAACAATGATATATTAATACATATTCTCTTAACATGCCGCCGAAATTCAAATTACTACAATTAAAATACCAAGTCAAATCCATCTACCTAGTTCTTCTCAACCCTACAGTGCTGGTTTTTTTTGGGTTTTTCTTTTTTTTTTTTTTTTTTCTTTTTTTTAGTTGCCCCTAGGGGGGCAATCCCTTGTTTATGTGGGTTTTTGGCATATTCATGGTATATGCTAGCATATACCTAGAATATGCCAAAAACTGCTAAAAACCTGCTGTAAGCTGTAAATGCTAGGTCATCCCTGTTGCCAGGCGGCTGCTGTGCATACCGGCTAACCGGAAGTTTGGATGCATGGAGGCCATCGGCTTCGCAGGCGTGGCTATGGCGTATTTGGGTAGCTGGCAAGCAGACCGAAGCTCCGCAAATCACACAGAGAGTAGGGACGAAGAAATCCGACAGGAAGAAGTAAATACCTAGAAGCAATGTTAAGGCAGGATGTAGGATTTTATGATACAGATACGACAACAGGTGAGATCATAATCGGCATTTCCAGTGACACAATTCTGGTTGAGGAAGCTATTGGTCGGAAGGTTTGTGAGAAACAAATGGCATCCGTATTCATGTTCTTTGTTGCAAAGCTGAAGAATAACTTTTATATTGTTACAGGCTGGAAACTTTGTTCACTACATGGCCAGATTCGTCGCTGGATTTGCGGTGGGATTCACTTTAGTGTGGCAATTGACATTACTTACTCTTGCGGTTGTCCCAGCAATTGCTGTGGCTGGAGGCACATATGCTTTTGTCGTTGGTGGTCTCTCATCTAAGAACCAAAAGGCCTATGCAAAGGCTGGAAATATTGCAGAAGAGGTCTATTTCTCTGTTATTTTACCAGTGCCTTGTATTCAGGTTGACTAAGAATAAGAACATATTGATATACAGACGATATCTCAAATCCGAACTGTGTATTCATTTGTCGGGGGAGAAAAAGCTAACAATGCTTATCAGAATGCATTGACAACAACATTAGAGCTTGGTCGGAAGTGTGGTCTAGCGAAAGGGTTAGGTCTTGGTGCTACCTATGGACTAACGTTCGGATCTTGGTCACTACTTCTATGGTATGCTGGAGTTTTGGTCCGTAATGGTACAACAAATGGTGGTAAAGCATTTACAACCATCAAACGTGATAATCGGTAGTTTGTAAGTGCGATGCATTGCTTAAGTGTTTCTGAGATTTTGTTTGTAGATAATTTATTGGTGCATAAAAACAGATCTCTAGGTAATGCAGCTCCAAATCTCACAAAGATTTGCAAAGGGCAGGGTAAGTGCATATAACATCCTTGAAATGATAAAGAGGAAGCCTCATATTGATTCACATATTGGATGGGTAGAAATTGACCGGGGTAAAAGGAAATATCGAATTTCGAAATGTCGGTTTCGGTTATCCTTCGAGACATGATGTGCATATTTTTCCGAACTTTTGTCTTAAAATAGCTTACGGAAAGATAGTTGCCATTGTAGGTGGCAAAGTGGATCGGTGCAAAAGCACAGTTATATCATCGATTGAGAGGTTCTATGACCCTACTTGAGGTAACTTTCTACTATGGAGAACCAAATTTGAAAGTAATGAATTAAGTGAGTTTTTCGATGGGCCCACCGATTTTTAAAGGTCTTATCTTGCTTGATGGTGAAGATATAAAACAGTTCCAATTAAAATGGTATAGATCACAAATTGGTTTAGTGAACCAAGAGCCCGCCTTTATTTGCGACATCCATACGTGAAAACCGATGATGAGGTCCATAGAGAGCTGCTTTAACATCCGGAGCTGATGCATTTATTCGGCAACTTCCGGATGGCTATGATACTCGGGTATGTTTTTCAAATGTTTGCTCTAAGGATGATCATTTTGTTTATAGTTCTTTCCTATCACAACCAGGTTGGCGAGAAGGGTATACGGTTGTCGTGGACAAAAGCAGAGGATTGCAATTGCAAGAGCAATGCTAAAGAACCCAACGTACTTCTTTTGGATGAAGCAACGAGTGCACTAGATGCAAAGATCCGAACAAGCAGTTCAAGAAGCTTTGGATTCCCTAATGTTGGGTCGAACTCTCGTCATTGTGGCACATCGTTTGTCAACCATTTGGAATGCCGACATGATAGCGAAGAGTACAATGCGGTAAAGTTGTAGAAACTGGAACACACGTGGATCTCATCACTAGAGGTCAAGATGGGGCATACGCAGCCCTTGTGAGGTTACAAGAACGAGGAAAAGGAAAGACCCTTGAATCTCAAGTATCCATAAAGCGTTCACGCAGGTTACTGCTTTCTAACTCATCTCAAGATTTTATGTCAATAGAGCTTTCAGGAGTATTAACATCATTGATACATACAGGAACTCTCGAGGATCTTCAATGTCACAATTCAGTTTCCATCTTAACATTCTCTCTGATTCAGATGCACAAAGCATTTTCTTGGATTATGGTCAACTTGAAAATAGGAAATCGACAAAGGGCTCGTACCTGCAGGTGCATAGACAAAGTAACTTTTGTAAGTGTTTTTGCAGCATTGCCAATGACATAGCATTTGGATGAACTTGGAGTAATCCCCTATGGCTCTTAGGATAGCAATAGTTTTAGTAACTACTTTTTGTCAAGACACAATGATGCTTGCTCAATGATAACTTTTCGATGGGTTGTAGTAAGCTTGCAGGTCGGTAGACAACGTAACTTTTGTGAGCTTTTTTGCAGCATTGCCAATGACATAGCATTTGGATGAACTTGGAGTAATCCCCTATGGTTCTTAGGATAACAATAGTTTTAATAAGTACGTTTGTCCAGATACAATATTATGCTTGCTCAATGCTAACTTTTTGATGGGTTGTAGTAAGGTTGCAAATGGGTAAACAAAGTAACTTTTGTGAGTATTTTTGCAGCATTGCCAATGACATAACATTTGGATGAACTTGGAGTAATCCCTTATGGCTCTTAAGAGTATGTGGAAACTAGAATGCTTGACAATGTCCATAGAATATTTGACAAGATGCCAAGGAAGATAAAAGGAAGCAGTTTACGACATAAAAAATTGCACAAACTATATATCACCCCAAAAAACCTTCTTCGTGTTGTGATAGGACATAGAGTGTGTTACAACCAAAATACTACACACATTAAGTATACTCTTCATGTGCAATCACATGGAATCCCCATCAAAGGTGGGCAATTTTCTAGTTTCGATATGATCAGGGCCTGAAATAGGATAACGTCCTCCTACCACACATTACGATCCCCCAAGACTCATAAAAGCATGATGATGTGGGCAATAGCTCAGGTCGGGCTCAAAAGACTGCGTAACATTATGGATCAAAAAATATTATAAAGATGGCAATTTCCACAGAATTCTCCATAACTAGTCTTGTGTATATTGTCAGGTCACATGTGGATTTAATTTAAGCCACTTCACCCTCGGGCCATAGAGGGCAACCCTCCGTGCGCAGCACCTTGTTTTGCATTGGACCATTAGGGAAGCTGAAGAAGCTAAAAAAAAAAACAAAAAAAAACCTAAAAGCTCGACAGCTGTGGCTTTTGTGCATATCAAATGCAAAGATCCAGCTAAGGTGCATGCCTTTCTCCTTTACAGCAAAGACCCAGCGTCCTTTTCCAGGGCTTAATTGATAAAAATCGCAGATCATTAGTTCAGTTAGTAGATTTTAGTTAAAATGAATTGATTTTGAGCTTTGGCCCTCATGAAGAATTTCGTTGGATTTGGCAGCATTTGTCTGGCTGTGGTGCAATTTGGAGCAGGTTGAAGCAATGGAAGAATCAGTATATTTGACACGGCAAGCAATCAAGAGAAAGAATGTCCCAAACTAGCATTCCAGTATAAGGATTTTTCCTCAGAAGAATTTGCTCTTGTTTAATCTGCCTCTGGTTTTCATCTGCCGATGTTTTAATCCTGCTTATTTCAAATTGCATGAGCAATAGAGAAATTTGTCATCTTTATAAATGTTAGCAGATATAAGAGCGGGATTAAAGAAATCAACATTGAGTAAATTGTCCGCCATAGCCATATAATGGAGGAAGTAATGCAGTGGAGTTTAGGTGTGGATGGGGAAGCTGAACTCTACCCAGGTCTGACTGCCCTTATTCCGACAGACTCAGCTCCAGTTATAGCTATTCTGGCGGGATTCTTCATGGGTTCCTTCTTTGTTCTTAGTTTTTGTCAGCCAGCTGCTGCCTTTGCCAGAGTTCCAGCTGCCTCAAAACCTTCGTTCTTCAATTCTTGGCCCTACTATTGTAAACAAGAATATGGCTCCTGCAAATAGGGCATAAAAAGGCAGAATAGGGGATTGGGAAAAACTACAAAATACCCTTATGTTTTGACGAATTTCATGACATACCTTGAGTTTTCATAAATTTTTGTAATGCCCTTGGTCAACGTATTTGGCTCTGTAGAATTTTGTTCATCATCAAATGCCCTTGTATTTTACGTATTTCATATAAAGCCCTTCTAAATGGATGTGTTTTTGGGGCAAGGATTTGACATCGGCAGTTTTTGTTTAAATAGAGCAAAGATTTAGACGTTCTAACCTGATGGAATCCCAGTGGAAAACCTTATTCGACCTTACGTGCTTGGATCCGTTCTTCACTGCCATATAGATATGAATATCTCTGAATACATTCATCTTGTATCTTTTCAAGGGCGTTTGCCAAAGCAAAACTGAATGCGAATCCATCTCCTCCAAAAGCCGTATAGTAATACTATCTAATATTCTGATCATGGCTCTCGGATTTGATGGTCATACTTGGAAAGAACCCTAATCAGATTATTAGGATAAAAACTGTATCATCTCTCATCTTAAGGGTATTTAGTGAGTTGTGTAGAATCTTAAGGGCATTTGAGTAATTAAGGTAAATCTTAAGGGCATTTTAACAATTTTCAATAAGACAAAATACTAAATACTTTGACCAAGGGCATTACAAAAATTTATGAAAACTCAGGGTTATGTCATGAAATTTGTCAAAACATAAGGGTATTTTGTAGTTTGAAGGCAATATCAAAAATTTAATGAGGAGAAGGATCTTGGCAGATTGGACGGCAGAGGAAGGACCAGGATTGGACGGCAGAGAAGAACCAAGAAGGACCTGGGCAGATTTGAATCGGCAGAGGAAGAACCTGGTCAAACTGGAATTGGACATGTTGATGGAAGCTGGACTCTTCATCTCCTTCGTCTTGAATCTTCCGATAGTCCGCCATAGCCACCATAACCACTAAGCATAAGGCCAGTAAGAAGAAGACATTAGTAACTAAAAAAATTAAAATTAAAATCCACATAGGGTATGGTCGCCTCCCTTCGTGCATAGATCCGTCATCCCCCCGAGGGCCCCGCCGCCCAAAACATATGTTGCAGGCCGTTAAAATAAATGGCTAAGATTTGATGTCATGATAATAGGGCCCATCCCCCACGATTTATGGGCTCCTCACTAAAAGTGTCATAACTTCACTTCCCCATCTAAGTCGCATTTAATTAAAGTGGTTCAGATCTCGACGTTTGGGACTCGGACTGAAAATGGGACTCGTGCAAAAAAAAAGTAAGTTGCCATTGAATCATTATTAGGTTTTTCCTTGATAAAATAAGAATAACATTTGCATACGACAATCCGAGAAAATGAACGGGGATGGTGGAGAAAGAAGAGTAGGAAGGAAGGGGAGATAGGAGGTAGGGAGGGAGAGGAAAGGCAAAGGAGCACGAGGAGGGCAAAAGGGCAAAGGGGAGGGGTCGAGCAAATTGGGGGGGGAGGGGAGGGCAAAGGGGAGGGGGCAGGACATGGGGAAGAGGAGGAGGGGCAAAGGGGGAGAGCAAAGAGGCAAAAGGGGCAAAAGGGGTGGGATATGGGGAGGGGCAAAAGGGGGAACATGAGAAAAGAAGGGAGGGAGGAGGGGTTCCATGGCTAAACAACCATTCGATAATTAATAAATGTAATTAATTAAATAATATAACTAAATAGCTTAATAATATAATTAATTAATTAAAAGTTTTTTCTCGCCTCACGAAGCGAGAATGGGCAGGATTCTGTAAAATACAAAATCAATTGTCTTAGAGGACAGTCTTTTGCGTATATATATCAAATATTTTTTACAAGACAGTCTCAGAGGGGAATCGAATCGACATAGTGTTCTCCAGCAAAAATCACAGTTAATCTCTCGCTTTTGTCTTATATCTGGCAAAGCTAAATCCATGGTCATATCAGGATGTTTCGGCGACAATCAAATCAAAGAACTACTGGCAAATTTCGGGAGGTTAGAGAGTTTAAAGAAGCTGAAAGTAGATCAAAATCCTCTGATAATACCGCCAGCGGATGTGGCCGCGTAGAAGCGGTGCTAGAGTACATGGCAGAAAAATGGAAAAGCGACATGATTTTAGACGAGGAAGAACCAAGTACGCCGGCGAGGTTTTGAAGCTCGCCATGGCACAAAGCTTCGGCATCTCCAGCTCCAGCGAAATATGGAGCATCGCCATCGCCGACCCCAAGAAGAGCTAGGAAATCCGGCGGCCATAGCCATAGCCAGGCCATAGCGGTAGACCTGCTGCCATTTTTCACCGCCCTACTTCCAAGGTTCTTAGCTATCGTTCTTCTGACGGATACTGCGATTAGTCAAAAAAAAATTCCTCCTATATCGGCTTCTTGCCATGGCTCTGTAATCTGCAAATAAGCCTGTGAAGAATGATCTGTGAAGAATGATCTGTGAAGAATGATCTGTGAAGAATGATTAGCTATCGATGGAGAAAAAGATGCAAACCTCTGATGATATCAAAGTTCATTTGGAGGATTTTCATTGGTAAGGATGATTCTCCTGGCCTGAGGTTGTTGGTGCAGTCGATTCAGCATTGTCTCCCATTTCATAAGGCCTCCATTAAGCCCCTCCTTCCTTGGGCTTTGCTTTATCATATGCATCCGTATCTTAATGCTTCTCCCTTTCTAAAGGGGTTGCTTGCGGCTTGGGACTTTGTCGGTCTCTTTTCCATATTAATCCCGAGGCATGTCTTGATTGTCCACTCCATGCTTTGGTGGATTCCTTTGCGTGACACTCCGGAGAATGTGCCTCTAAGTGTGGTTGTTCATCCAAAGACACAACGGCGATGGGTAGCATTTGGTATCAATACTATTGCAGCTTGGTATGAGTCCGATCATCTCATGTCATGGGAAGCATTTAGAACAAAGTTCTTGTTGTACGAGATGGGGACAGAGTAACGGAATCATATTCTTTGCATTGTTGCCACGGGATTACGGTCCCGCATTGAGGTAGTCATATGGGGTTGCCATCGGGATATCCGGCCAGGCGGTTTGTGTCTTCTGTACGTGTATAAATTGCTTGTGCATTCTGAAATCCCCGCCTCCATCTAATAGATGGCATCTTAGTCCCTCAAACCACAATGGAAAAGTGTTTGGATATGGGTATGGGATAAGCCGCTTCACCCCAAAGTAGTAGTTTTGTGGTGGCAAGTGATCCATAGATGCCTCGAGTCAACTGGGTTAGTCCATAAAATGGATAATCGGATTTCAGAGCTACGCCCTTTATGCCGGCAAAGGGTTGAGAGTATTGAGCATTGTTTTTTTTCTTGTGTGAGAGGCTTGGCGGTATGGTCTTGGTTGTTGACCCTTTTTTGGCACGTCTCGATCTAGCCGGCAAATTTTGCTTGCTATCTATCCGATGCTTGGCCCAAAAACAACGAAACGAGCTTTTCATCTCGCATGTGGCTGGCTTTTATGGTCAATCTGGAAGAGAAGGAGGTTGTTTATCTTTAAGGGCATAGATCTGCAGATGAGGTTGTTCTTCGATTGAGTGCAAGATAAAATTGTTATGGCTTACAATTGTTCTTCTCTTGATCAAGAGAAGAAAAAATCTTGTCCGCATACTTACCTTGATTCATTCTTTTTGCATAGGCGGTGGTTGTGCTTTCGGTTGGATCGGTTTTGTCCATCGGGGTTATAATCCCTGTCTTTGCATTTATGTTGCTCTGGTTTCTAGTTGGTGAATAAAGCTTGGCGTCCTTCAAAAAAAAAAAAAAAAAAAACCTCTCAGACTTTATATTTTCCATAGCTCCGCCATACTAGTTCTTCCCACAAAAACATGGTCGGATCTTCCAACGAGCAGCCACAGAAACAACGCGCAGCCAAAGCCGGATCTTGCACCAAAACATGGTCGGATCTGAGCAACATTTTCCCTTTCTTGGTCTGCAGGGCTAAGACGATATGATTTGATCAGGGGACGATGCTCATAAGGAAAAAAAAGGGGCAACACAACAGCCAATCAGCAAGACCTTCTGAGCAGGGCATAAACCCAACGATTTTCTGTGGGTAAGAAGCCTGTTGATCTGTCTGAGCAGGTCCCACGCTTTGGCAATGGATGGCTATGGGAGCTTCTTCCGGATGGCTATGGGAGCTTCTTCCTGAAACAAAAGAGTCCAAGTGGTACAAAGAATCTTCGTCTCAAAGGTATGTACCAAATTTTAAATTCCAAGCATGGGCGGGACAAGATGGCGGGGTATAGAAAAAAAGCGGGGTAAAAAAATACGTTGAAAAAACAAGTATAAAATAAATGTTAATATAGTATTTTAATTTGACAATTATTTATACACCCCCAATTTCTCTTTTTGTGCGTGTGCATGAGGTGCTTCTACATATTCTATAACTTAGGGCCCTGTGGGGACTGGAGCCAGTCGGCCAGCCAACCAGATGATATAGTTTGAACCTTTAGGACATTGTCCTAAATCTCTTCTTTTTCAAAGGTATGTACCAAATCCCCCCCTCCCCCCTCTTCCTCCTTTTAAATTTCAAATTTCGAATTTATCTAAGGCCAATGGGTATGGATTTAAATGTTATATATAAATTCTAATGCCATATGTTATATATTATTTATATCATATTATATTGTTTAGCTCGTCTTATTATTAAAATCCCATTTTTTTCAAGCATATTTGTGCTCCATAATATTGGAGACATTAAAATCCCATTAGTCATGATTTGTGCTCCATAATTTTGGAGATATTAAAATCCCATTAGTCATGATTTGTGCTCCATAATATTGGAGATAGAAACTATGTTTGTAGGCAAGTAGGTTTGCGACACTGTTGCATGTTTGATTACATGTTTGAGTCGAGAAAGACCTTCAGACTTAAGTTTTTCACTCTAAGCTGCCTTTCTCGACTTGCGAGTCGAGAAAGTTCCTCAAACCTGCCTTTTCCACAGAATTGGCCCACAGACCTGCGTTTTTCACTCTAAGTTGCCTTTCTCGACTTGCGAGTCGAGAAAGGCCCTCAGGCTTGCGTTTTCACTCTGAGCTACCTTTCTCGACTCACGAGTCGAGAAAGGCCATCAGAGGGGCCTTGAGGGTCTTTCTCGACTTGCGAGCCGAGAAAGGCCCTCAAAAAATTTTTTTTTTCCTACTTGAAAATAAAGGGGAATTTTTATTTTTTTATTTTATTTTTTGGGCGCTAAGCTATATTTCTCGACTCGTGAGTCGAGAAAAGCCCTCAGAGGGGCCTTGAGGGCCTTTCTTGACGTCCTCAAAAAACGTTTTTTTTCCTACTTAGAAAAAAAAAGAGATTTTTTTTTTTTTTTTTTTTTTTTTTTTTTTGGCTCTAAGCTACATTTCTCGACTCGCGAGTCGAGAAAGGCCCTCAGAAGGGCCTTAGGGCCTTTCTCGACTCGCCAGTCGAGAAAGGGCCTCATACCTACATTCTTCAGAAATAGCCCTTAGAACTGGTTGTTTTCTTATTTGTATTGTCTGTAGAATCACTTGCATTAACTTGATTTTGCCTTTCCCGGTACAGATCGCGAACAGAAAGGACATGATTGGGAGCCATGGAAAGACCCCTTCATTGAGGAAAGGGGACAAGAAGAGGTTGGTGACATGCATTGGTTAGGCTAGCGTGTTCAGATTTCTATTCTCTTCAAGTTGCTCTTGTGGCTTGGAACACCTCAGACCTTCCTCTGCATGTTGTTCCCAGTAGGTGGTCTGTGTGTGAAGATGATGTAATATTTGTGTCAGCCCGACCATCATGGTATCTTCAACCATTGTAAAATACAATGTAATGAAATTAATTATGAATAAAAATTCAGGGAAGAGCAGCACTTTGTTTACAGAGAGCATTTTCGTTGGTTTTAGTTGTGCTCTTTATCTTCTCGACTCACTAACCGAGAAAAGTAGACCACGTAATTTTCCTTAACCATTTCTTTCACATAGGAAAACATGCATCTTCTAAAGCAATAATGCAGTTTTAAAAATTTCTCTCGTCCTTTTCGTGTAAAATAACAGGGTTCCAAAAAAAAGTGGGAATGGAATGAGACCCACTTTAATTAAATGCGACTTATCTCTGTTTAACACATAAACACGTGCATTTGAAAGCTATTTGAAAGGGCTTTCTGAGAATATAGACATCTGCCATGTTTGCCTCTTAAATCTCTTGAAAAGCTCTAAAGAATTTGATGGAAACCCCGTGCACGCTAGGAAGGGGACCCGGTTCACAATGGAGGCCATTGGACCCCCTCCTCTTCCGCCTACACTTTTTTGAAGATATTTCAGAATCAGGCGATTTTTTGTTCATATGAAACACCAACACGTTAGGTATTTACAAAATTTAGAGTTTGAACGTGTATTCTCATTTTGTTAGAGGATGTTAAAGGAGGAAATACAATACGAGCTTTAGTACCATTTGGGCATGCAAGAAGCTGCAAAAAATAGTCATAATAATGTGCACGACATATTGCATAAAAAATGATTACATGCATGATAAAATCGAAAAACAAGATTGATACAAAGTGTGCTTTGATGGGAGTTCAACTTATTGCAACCCCCAGATGAGGGAATAAGCTGTAAATGGAAAGTAATGCATTGTCCATTAATGGCAATAATTAAACCCTCTATTGCAAGAATCTGAATAGGAATGAGAAATAGAGTGCAAATGCAAAATGTTCCATTGCCCACCACTCATGGCAGCAATGGTCTTTAAACCCGCTATATGCAAGAGTCAAAGTAAGACCAACAATAGATCATAAACTTGATTAAACTAGCTGCATCTCTTTTAAAACGATGGCAGACAACATACCCTAGAAGCTTTGCCTAGTTGACACACTTTATATATACTATTATCATTTGAATTTTCATGTCTCGCTTCACTAGATAGGCTGCAAATACTGCTAATGACCAGCCGGAAACATAAGGTTTTGCCCATGTTATATTGCATAAGAGGGAAAACAAAGCGAAACTAGGATGACCTTTATGGCAGATGGTTGGGATCAAGAAAGCATATAATACCTGTATTTGATAGCTTAGAAGCATCAGAATCTAAATCCTTGATCTTTTGTATGCCAACCAACTGCAACAACGCCAAAATCGAAATATAATGGGCCTATAAAGATCGGAACCTGTGATGAACAGTCACGAAAGGATTATACTTTGTTTAGAGAGTCTCTAGTTGTTGTCAAACCTGGAATATCGTTCAATCAATGCATTACTTCATATGGTCTAACAGAAATGAAGAAAAGCAAGTTTTCTCCATGTTATTGAAGCCAACAAATTAGTTTTCCATCTCAATATAATAGCATCAATCCGAGCCATCGGATCGCCATTCTGGGAAGGACGAGCTACTATATAAGGCTTTTTCCTCTTTCGGACCGGTTATCGGCATCTTCTCACAGCAGCTCTTCTTCTATTCTCGTTGCTTCCCTTGGCTCTATCCATCCTCCTTTCTCCTCTTTGGAGATTTGCTCTTTCTCTTTTTCCCTTTTAGATTGCTCTTCCTCTTTTCTGCCCTTTTAGATTGCTCTCCCTCTTTCCTTCCCTTTTCGCTTGCTCTTTCTCACGGTTTCTTGAAAGAAATTTCTTTGCTTTGCATGCTATGCAGAGGATTCACAATCTGACGCGTGATTTCTTCTTTCTTCGCGCAATTTCTTCGTGAATGCTGGTTGATTTGTGCATGTCAATTGAAGGAGTCGCTTTTGTTGCATGCATCTAGTCTAGATTGTTTTTTTTCGGATGGAACTCCTCGATTGTTTTCGTTTTTTTGCACAGATAACAGACAGGTTTTTCCTCACAGGGACACCAATGGTTGAAGGCGGCCCTGGTATCTTTCTTTGCAGTATTTTGTTGCATGCAGGGAAGATTCATCAGAATCGAATCAATTCATAGCGATTTGGGCTGCTCCGGCATCTGAGAAGTCTTCATCTTGCTTTGTCGGTTTCTATGTATTTTCCAGGTGTGATTCAGTCTTCCTTAACATAATTGCCTCATGCATGCTGGCTGATTTATGCATGTCAATTGAAGGAGTCACGTTTCTCGCATGCATCTCGGGTCCAAGTTGTTTTTTCGGATGGCATCCTTCGATTGCTTTTTGTATTTTGCACAGATAACAGACGGTTGACGTGTTAGGGTGTAGGTTTGTCATCTTATGGATGAGGGTTCGAGCCATGGTACTGTCAATTTATTTTGGTTTTCGCGTTAGTTGGTTAAGTTTAATATTTCCGCTAACCCATTTGTTTTAGCTTTAGTTGGTTGAGTTTAATATTCCTGCTAACGTATGCTTCTTCTCTTGTAGTCATCGTACAGACTTCGCTTTCCCGGGCCTCATCTCATCTACTTATGTTGTTATCCTCTCATCATAGATAGCTTTAACTGGGCTCCTCTTGCCAATTTATATTTTTTGATCCTTTCATATTTGAACAAGCTTCTTCTATTCTATTATCTGCATGCTCATTTACAGATATTCATTTGACCCTTATTATCTACGTCTCTCTTGCTTCTCTAATGTTGATCCTTTATTTGACACCCTATGCCTCAACCCATTAAATTAATGCATCCATTTCGTTCTTCTAGATTTATTGTGGTATTTTTATATTTAAAGCATATCTTTATTTTTCTATAGCTTGTGGGTTTGTATCCTCAACCTCACTACATCGACGAGGTCCCAGTGGAGTGCTAGGAGGTTAGCCATATGGTAGAATGACGACGTAGAAGGACATATGGTGAGCAAAGCTAGTGCCGTACAGATGGTCTGCAATAAGAAAGCCAACGAGGGAAAGTACATGTTAAAGGAAATGAAAACACAATGAGTATGTAATGTTACATATTATGAGCAAAGCTATTCACGGAAAAATAAACCTAATGCGAATATGACAAAGTGGAGCTAACGAAAACAAAGAATCTCCCAAATCCATAAAATTGGTACACCTAACAACATCACCCATCACCCATGTTCAAGAACAGAGAATACAACTTCGTGAAGCAACAAAATAATTGTGCTAATAAAGTGAACAAAGGAACCAACAAACACTAGAGCTCCCGGATGATCATGCCAAAAAAGAAGAAAAAATCTTAAACGCAACCCCAGATATTCAAATCCAAGTATAGGACCAAAACCAAATACATAATATACATATAAGAAATTTAGCCACAAAGGACAAAGAGGTGGAAAACATGTCACAAAATACTTCAATGGGACAGAAAAGGTTGCAAAAAATTTAAATGGAACGACAAGAGAAGAAAAATAGAGAGAGAGAAGTGAAGTGAAGTGAAGTGAAGTGAGAGAGAGAGAGAGAGAGAGAGAGAGAGAGAGAGAGAGAGAGAGAGAGAGAGAGAGAGAGAGAGAGAGAGAGAGAGAGAGAGAGAGAGAGAGAGAGAGAGAGAGAGAGAGAGAGCGCAAAACCTCCAAGCGTTGAGTTGGGTCACGAAGCATGTAGCGAGAGTGAGAAGAAGAGGAGCGCTAGCGACCGTGAGCGCACGCAACATCATGTGGAACCCCCCAAGAACTCCCAATGTGTGCGTTGAAATAGGGAGGAGATTGAGGTAGAAGTGGCAGATATGTCAGCACAAATCAAGAGGAAAGTCAAGAAGGGAAGTGTAGGTCTGGTGCAAGTTAGCAGCGTAGACATGGGTGTTGATATCATAAGAAAAAGAATGCCCCATGCCTAAAGCCATGATATCAGGAAGAAGTTGTAGACATGTTAGCACAAACAAGAGCAAGGTTAAGAGGAAGAATTGAGATTAAGGTTAACGTGAATCCTCATAAATCGAGCAAAATGAGGGTGAAGTAGTCAAAGGTGAGGTTATGGCCAATGAAAAAGAGAAGATGCAGGTCAAAAATGCCAAGGTTAGGATAGAGTGCAAGGAGGTAAGCCAGATAGTAGAAAAGGATAAATGAAAATACAATGACTAGGTAAAGTGACGAAGGGCCATATGTAGGGTCTGAAATACTAAAGCAAAAAACAGTAGTGGACATGATAAATGAACCAAAAACACAAGGACTATTGGAAGGGACATGTTAGAAAAATAAGAATGCCTGCTGAAATGTAAAATATAAAAGAACGCCTAATGATAGGACCAAAGGAATGAGCATGACGGTGAAGCAGCAAGCTGCACAACAACAAGCACTCAAATCGATGTGAGCGATTAGTAATGAGGAAAATCAACAATACATGAAAAAGAGAAGATAGCATCACCCGGAGGGTGGAGAAAAAGCTTCACCCAGTGGGTGGAAGAAAAACCATGATAAATAGAAATTTGCGTCCCCATCAGGGTGGAAAGAAACAGCACCACCCACAAAAAATAGTCCAAGAGAAACTCATGTCACAAAATTGCAATGGAGTGCCAAATGCAATATTTGACACATCCAGACATAGTTAAATACCATGTCAAGGTTGCACCAAGAAAGGGAGAGAAGGGGATGCACACCAATATCTGAGAGTGCAAGCTCCCAAAACAAAGGCAAATGGAATTGTATTCAATGGTGTATATCAATACAAAAGTACAATGATATAAACAAAACGGTGATACTAAGAATAGTATTAGCCGTTCAACCACCGCCCACTAATAACTGCCGTTACTTAGTTAGGTCGGTGCTCAGTGTTGATAAGTGCTTAGTCAGCAACTATGTGCTGAGTGCTGTCAGTGCTGTGACATCACGTCTAGCAGCAAGATGGTGATCTCGATATCATATATCTCGACACTCCTCCTTGATGAGAGATCGCCATCTCCATGCTCAGCCTCCTCCTCCTAGAGATAAGATCTGAATCTTCGTCACTTAATCAGGGTCATCTGAAAAGTTCAAAAACCAAGTTTGCATGAAGAGATCAACTCTATTCTCTCTGATAGGTAAATAGACCTGCTGATCAACCACTGTATCAGGAATAATAAGTCGATAGAGGTTGTCTTTGATATCCATTGTTTTGCCAAGAGGAACATGAAAACTATTTTCATGCATAGCCTCGATATAGGCAATAGAAGCATCAGATATGAGTATTTCGTTAAGACTTATGGATTCAACAACCATAAATGCAGCTACTGCAACAATGCTAGGTCGAAATTCTCCATGAAGATCAAACCTTAGTACCTTCGTTTGACCTTGATCAAGTGTTGCTAGAAGTAAAGAGTCAACTACTCCTCCTTGCTTTGGAATCATGATCATATATGATGCATATTCAACTCCTTCACAATCAAATGAATTAAGGTCTTCTCCTTGATCTGAAAACAGAATAGAGTTGAGTGCCATAACAGGTGCTGGAAGTGTTGGAAGTGCTATAAGTGCTGGAAGTGCTGGAAGTTTCTGTAATCCGAACAGAAAAATCAGCTGATCAGGTGTTAGAACCTGAATGCCTCCTTGCATAAACGCTGCCAAAGTATCAGAAATGAATGCCACTTGATGAAGTATTGCTACATTGCCTGAAAATGGGGAGAGGAAGGCCACATCAAGATATCCTAGCTCAATGGCTGAGGTATCTATTAATCCTTGCTTGGAAGGTGCTGGAATATCAGAAATTGGCATCCATTTATTGGCTGCTACTGCATCGTCCAGTAGAAGGATCTAAATCCACTACTTCATGCTTAATAGGAAGAGATAATCTACTGCCAATGTGCTTCTCCTCCTCATCGTGCTCATCCCCATTTAGGATAGATTGAGTCTTTGAATGCCCTGCTGCAAAGAGAGTGGCATGATTATCTTTACCTGCATCTTGCCTCATCATGATCTCCTCCTTAATAGAAGTGATTGCTTGATGGAAGCCCATATCTTTGTCTTGCATGAAGCTGCTGCACAAAGAATCAAATGCATTAGGTAATAACCTGAGGAAGAAAAATAGTTGCATCGATTGTGAGATCTGATGCTCTTCTCCAAAAGCTTCAATCTGCTGGAAGGTGTGCTTCATGTGATCCGAGAACTCGTCAAGACTTTCAGCAGTCTCGTCCCAGCACATATCCATCACCTCTGCATACAAGTGCCCAATCTTATGGGTCTTTTGGTCATGCTTCTCAATGAGAGCATGCCACAAACCATGGCTATTCTCTTGTTGGAACTAATCAAGGATAGAGTCAGCTAAAGAGAGCCCGATATATGCCATCGCCTTGTCATCTCAGCACTGCCAAGCATGCAAATCAGCAATATCTTTGGCATCCGGTGCAGGTTCTTGGCCATTGACAATTCCCTAAACTCCTTCATCCTTGAGAATGAAGATCATTCTGCTTTTCCATTGCTGGAAACCTGTGCCGTCAAAGATTTGAATCGCATGACTGCCAGGGAAGGTAATCTGGTTGTAGCTTGCATCCTTCTCCATTGCTGTGTTGATCTTGAATCAATCTCAGCACACCTAGTGCTCTGATACCATGTGAAGGTTGCACCAAGAAAGGGAGAGAAGGGGATGCACACCAATATCCGAGAGCGCAAGCTCCCAAAACAAAGGCAAATGGAATTGTATTCAATGGTGTATATCAATACAAAAGTACAATGATATAAACAAAACGGTGATACTAAGAATAGTATTAGCCGTTCAACCACCGCCCACTAATAACTGCCGTTACTTAGTTAGGTCGGTGCTCAGTGTTGATAAGTGCTTAGTCAGCAACTATGTGCTGAGTGCTGTCAGTGCTGTGACATCACGTCTAGCAGCAAGATGGTGATCTCGATATCATATATCTCGACATAGCAAACATGATGAATAATGATAGCACAATGCACAATGATATCCCAATGTACTGTGAACAAAGAGAGCTAGAAATGAATTCCCTGGCAAATGATGCATAAGGATAGCATAATGCACAATGCACAATGATAGCACAATTTACAGTGAAAAAGATCTCAACAACCAGCTAGAAAGGAATTCCCCAAGACAACTAGAATGAGGCAGGACTAGCAACCTGCACAAAATTAGAATGCGCCCAAGATAATACCTCATGCACAATAACTCAATATACGCCACATCTAGAGAAAGATAAGCATCAAAAAAAGAAAATGATCCACTAGAAACCCATGTCAAAAAATTGCAATGGAGGGCCAAACGCAATACTGGGCACATCCAGACACAGCTAAAAAGCAAATATGCAAATGGTATATAATGCTAGTGTTGGAAACATGTAAACTGGACAGAAGAACTTCAAGAACATGACGCCAAAACTGCAACTTGCCAAAAAATGAGGCTTAAGTTTGAAGAAAAGTAGGATGGCTATGCACAAGCAATGTATGTCAAATGTGAGACCAAAATCAAGGTGAGGTTCTGGCCAAGAGAACGAGGAAACGAGAGATGGTTGTTGGAGGCAAACCCGAGAAGAGGAAGCTGTGATGTCGCTATAGATGAGCCTGAAAGTGATCAAAGTGGGCTAGGTTGACAAAAGAGTGGAGATGGTTATAGGCAGGACAGTTGTGTGGAAGGAACAGTGGAGGGAGAGAGCGAAGACGGCAGCAAGGTGAATCAAGGTCAAATCGAAATCCCAAGCTCAAGATAGAACTCCAAGTCTAGAATGAGGAGAAGTGCGCTAACCCCTCCTGCGCATCCAACCAGAGATAACTGTAGAAAAACATTGAAGGAGCACCACTAGAGTTGAAAATGAATATTTGCAAAACCTAAATATCTTGGATTCGGAGGATTGCATCGCTCTGGGCTGCATGTATGCATTGTACGCCTTAACATGGTTTGTTTTTCATCGCCTTGTTGCCGTTCTCGTTGGCATGCCGGGGCGCCTCCTTAGATTCGTCATCATGGTGGGCTTACCTGGTATACACAAGGTATTATATTGGGTCGCTGCACTTCTCGGATCTCTTCTATGTCTCTCACCTTGCCTTTGACATAGACCCTCCATTTTACTCTTCATGGGACCATAGCCATCTTCGCATTCTTGTGTTTTGAGCCTTTTTATGTCTGCCACCTCTGACTTTAGCTCATCCCTTGTTTCTCTAATTGCTACTTATTTCATTTGTTTAGGGTGCCTATAGGTGGTCATCTCTGGGCCGTTATTTCGTATAACATGATCCTCCATCTTCTCCTTTTCATTGGCCATAACCTCACCTTTGACTACTTCACCCTCATTTTGCTCGATTTATGTTGATTCACGTTAACCTTAATTCTTCCTTTTAACCTTCCATAGATAGCTTTAACTGGGCTCCTCTTGCCAACTTATATTTTTTGATCCCTTCCTCTTTGCACAAGCTTCTTCTATTCTATTATCTGCATGCTCATTTACAGATATTCATTTGACCCTTATTATCTACGTCTCTCTTGCTTCTCTAATGTTGATCCTCTATTTGACACCCTGTGTCTCAACCCATTAAATTAATGCATCCATTTTGTTCTTCTGGATTTATTGTGATATTTTTATATTTAAAGCATATCTTTATTTTTCTATAGCTTGGGGGTTTGTATCCTCAACCCCACAAATCCCAGATATTTAGGGCTTGCAAGTATTCATTTTCAACTCTAGTGGTGCTCCTTCAATGTTTTTCTTCAGGCATCTCTGGTTGGATGCGCGGGAGGGGTTAGCGCACTTCTCCTCATTCTAGACTTGGAGTTCTATCTTGAGCTTGGGATTTCGATTTGACCTACCTTGCTGCCGTCTTTGCTTTCTCCACCCTTCCTTCCACACAACTGTCCTGCCCATAACATCTCCACTCTTTTGTCAACCTGGCCCACTTTGATCACTTTCAGGCTCATCTATAGCGACCTCCCAGCTTCCTCTTCGTGGGTTTGCCTCCACCAACCATCTCTCTCTCTCTCTCTCTCTCTCTCTCTCTCTCTCTCTCTCTCTCTCTCTCTCTCTCTCTCTCTCTCTCTCTCTCTCTCTCTCTCTCTCTCTCTCTCTCTCTCTCTCTATTATTTCTTCTATTGTCGCTCTATTTAAATTTTTTGACATTTTCAGTCCCATTATAGTATTTTGCGACATGTTTTCCACCTCTTGTCCTTTATGGCTAAATTTCTTATATGTATATTCTGTATTTGGTTTGGATCTATATTTGGATTTGAATATTTGGGGTTGCGTTTAAGATTTTTTCTTCTTTTTTGGCATGATCATCCGGACGCTCTAGTGTTTCTTGGTTCCTTTGTTCACTTTATTAGCGCAATTATTTTGTTGCTTCACGAAGTTGCATTCTCTGTTCTTGAACATGGGTGACGGGGGATGTTTTTCGGTGTACCAATTTTATGAATTTGGGAGCTTCTTTGTTTTCGTTAGCTCCACTTTGTCCTATTCGCAGTAGACTTATCTTTCCGTGAATAGCTTTGCTTACAATATGTAACATTACATACTCATTGTGTTTTCATTTCCTTTAATAGGCTTATCTTTCCGTGAATAGCTTTGCTCACAATATGTAACATTACATACTCATTGTGTTTTCATTTCCTTTAACATGTACATTCCCTCGTTGGCTTTCTTATTGCAGACCATCTGTACGGCACTGGCTTTGCTCACAATATGTCCTTCTACGTCGTCATTCTACCATATGGCTAACCTCCTAGCACTCCAATGGGACCTCGCCGCTGTTGACTTTCGTTTCCTCGTTCTCTTGGCCATAACCTCACCTTGATTTTGCCCTCCTCTTTGACATACATTGCTTGTGCATAGCAATTCTACTTTTCTTCAAACTTAGACCTCATTTTTGGCACATAACTCCACCTGTGACAACTTAAGCTTTATTTTTGTTCGATCTACATTGTGATTCGAAAATTTTCATCTTTTCCCTTCTTGACCTTCCTTTTGGTTGGTGCCGACATGTCTACATCCGCTTCCCCAATCTCGTCTCTTGTTTGCAAAAGTATGATTCATATTGGGCCTTTCTTCATGGCTTTAGACATGTAGCCTTCTTTGTTTTCTGACATCACCGCACATTTCTACTCTGCTAACCTGCACCAGACCTTGACACCTTCGCTCTCCTATTCCTCTTCCAAACCATTTCACCGACCTTATAAACCTCTTTGCTCTGGACTTCCTTTTTATGTCAACCTTATTTTCTTTTTGACATTGCTCTGAGATTGATCATTATGTTGGTGATTGTCATGCATCTGGTAAGCTTAGAGACGCTGCTTCTTATGTTATTGGACGTGATTGACTTTTCATGTTCTTAGTGTGATCTTTTCATTTGACAGATTAGGCATATTGTTTGTTCCTGAATACACCTTCTTTAATCATTGTGCCTTGTGCATTGCTATCATTATGCATCATTCGCCGGGAACTTCATTTCTAGCTAGCTGTTGGGCTCTTCTTTTCACAGTGCATTGTGCTATCATTGTGTATTGTGCTATCATTATACATCATCTTTTGCTCTTTAGCTGTGTCTGGATGTGCCAAATATTGCGTTTGGCACTCCATTGCAATTTTGTGACATGGGTTCCTATTGGACCATTTTTGTGGGTGGTGCTGTTTATTTCCACCGTGATGGTGACACCCATTTCTATTTCTCATGTTTTCTTCCGCCTGCTGGGTGACGCTTTTTCTCCACCCTCCGGGTGATGCTGTTTATTTCCACCTCGAGGGTGACGCATATTTCTTTCTACATGATTGTTATCCACCCGTTGGGTGACGCTTTTCTCCACCCTATGGGTGATGCTATCTCCACCTGCAGGTGATGCTGTTTATTTCCACCTCGAGGGTGGCACATATTTCTTTTTACATAATTGGTTTTCCACCCGTTGAGTGATGCTGTTCTCCACCCTATTGGATGATGCTCTTTTTTTTTCTGCTACATGTTGGATTTTCTCTAACCTTTCACGGGTGTTTTTTAGAGTTCTTTGTGTTGCTTGCAGGTTTTACGCCATCGGCTTGTAGTTGAGGAAGTCCTTGGGTAGTCGGCCAGTTTTGTGTCTCTTACGAGTCCCTTCCCAGAATAGCATCGATCAGAGCCATCGGATCGCCATTCTGGGAAGGGACGGGTTTTTTCCTCTTTCGGACTGATTATTGGCGTCTTCTCACAGCAGCTCTTCTTCTATTCTCATTGCTTCCCTCCCTTCCCATCCTGCTGCATGGGGGCATGAGTTTGCTTTTCTTTAATCATTCACGGGTGTGTTTTCGGGGTTCTTTTTGTTGCTTGCAGGCTTCCGCCGTCTTCTGGGGTCCTGCTATATTTTGTGTTCGCCATCGACCCATCTCCTTCGGTTTTCCAGGCAACACATTCAAGGTTGTTGGCGACCATTTCTCATTAGGGTTTTCCTCGAAAACCCGAAAGGGCGGGGTTTTTTTTATCCCGATGAGAAGTTGTCGCCATTACCCTTCTATATTGCCTGTGCACATTTCTTTTTACGGAATAGTCCTATATTGTTCCTATGGTCGGCTACCCCTCACTATTCTTCCAAACATTGTATACTGTTGTTGTGATGAATGACAAGCCTATCTATGGCCAGTTTTGTGTCTCTTGCGAGTCCCTTCCCAGAATAGGTCCATATAGTGAGAATGTATGGACACTCTTCTTATACAAACCTCTGATTGAATATGTAGCAAAATAACGGGGGTTTAGGGGATTTGATATGGATGCAAAAAATAACAATTCCTTAAACCATAAACCATATATCAATTGAATGTGTTGTTATATAAAAAAAAAAAAAAGGATTCAAGATAAAAAAAAATCACATTAGCTCATTGAATATATTGGTTATAGTCGTTTTATTAGAACATTAAGTTATTTTGGTAGCCCGTATTTTATAATCCAAAATCTTGGTTAAAGCCTTATCGAGGTTCGATATTCCCTCAAAACCTTAGGTGAAATCGTATTTCATATTTCAAAATCATAGGCGCCTCCAATCATAAATGACTATAAGCGAAACGAGAGGTGCTCACAGGCCTCAACATATGATCTAGGTCGTAGGATCGACGAATCCGATGACTGTGGTAGTTCAGGGTGCACCTCATTTAGAATATGTAGCAAAATAGCACTAATATAGTCTGGATATGGGTGAAAGCATGCTAGGGTGTACCATCTAAAGTTCTTTTTAGGGAGTGCGAAACTACCCAAAAAAGTACCCAGCACTGGGTACTGGAAACTTGCATAAATGCCTCATAAACAATAAGTTTGAGAGTTGGTTCATTAATTTTAGTCTCTAATAGTATTGGTATCCTCTAATACTATAGATTGACATGTTATTGACGTTCAATTCAAAAGTTTTCGATTGATTTTAATGGGAAGAAAAAACAGAAAGTACCAGTTTTAAAAGTACCCAGTGAAGGTACTTTTGAGGGTTCCAAAAGTGGTACACCGTAGCATGCTTTCACCCATATCCCTAGAGACTGTAAATCAGTAAATCTTTGCATTTCACTCGTCACATCCAGGTCTGCATTCATCATGTAATCTGGTTCTCTAAATATTAGAAAGGACCATCTTAAAGAAGTGCTTCTATGACTAGCAGAAGATAATGGAGAGTCCAAATAACTGGATATCACTGATGGAGCTACTGCATGATACCATCGTACTGTGCATTGTTCTTTCGTTGCCTCAATCAGTTTAAAGAACATACAACAGTTAGCAAATACTTCAAGACGCTACAAATTATGAAGATGTGGTACATATTTGAATGAATGCTTTGTGAACAGACTATGTAAATATTCTAGAATAATAGGAGTAAGGTTGTATTGGCTCACCAAATGTCAACATCACATGTAAATGGAAATGCCAACATCATATGACGACCACCAATGTCATAAAAATGCACTGCAATATTCCTAGCTCTTTAAAATGAGGTTAATGTCATGTTCACAAATAAGCTCGATGCTTCTTTATTTATAACATGGACCTGTGTGCATAGTTTTTTTTTTTTTTTTTGAAGGATGACAAATTCTTATTCAATATTCCAGAAGAAGTACACACATAGATGGAGAGACAGGAATAAAATCTCAGCATACAAAGATAATCCACTAAGTGCAGCCACTTGTCTATGCATAAGATAAGATACCCAGGAACAAGCTGAGAACATAGGTATGCCTTCACCAATCTGTCTTGCGCCTCGTGAAGAAGTTGGTCGACGCTAATTGATAAGCCTTTTGAAGATACACAACCGCCTTCTTTTCCAAACAGGTCACAACAACTAGCCTGAAGCTAAGTGAAAAGCCTATTGCTACAAGTTGTTCCAAGTGGAAGGATAAATGGCGAGAAGCATTTGCTGGCTAGTCAAAGCCACATGGAAGAGAGATAGTAACCATGACCAAACTGGCTAAACTTGGTCACATAGAAAGAAGCAGTGCTCGAGACTCTCAACTTGCCGCTTACACAGTGGGCAGAGTTCTGAAATGTGGGGATAAAACTTATAAACCAGCACATTAACCCCACATTAACCCGCAGACATCTGTGAAGGAGTTGCCACCATAAGGTAGAAACTTTGGAATGAAGCAATTTATTCCAGACCCAGGACCACATGCGCTTCCACTGAGGAGGAAGAATGCAGAGCGGCCAACCAGCCTGAGGAGGGACAATGTCAACATCAACCAGCTTTTGATATAACGAATGCACAAGACGTTGTGCATTAACAATTTGGGGACCAGTCCAATATAGGCACATCAACTGATTGTGACGGAGCGTCTGGTAGAATGTCAGCCAACTTTTGCCACAAAGCTCTGTCACAAGGCACCCAAAATTAAAAACATACATGGTTTTTTCCTTGGTTATGACTAGAAAACCATTCTATAAAGCCAATGGGTGTTTGTGGGTTGATATCATTAAAAACCATATGTGGCTAAACTAATGGGTTCTCTTGTTAGGTTTGTTAGGGTGGTATTATGGCATGGTAATCGCAGATGGCCTTTTTGTAGAGTTTGTCAAAATGGTATTACATATTGGTAAATGAATGTGGTATACTTATAGTATTTAAGTGTACGATTTGTCCATGTGGTTTAACATTATGGTTGTGGATGTGGCTTAATATAGTGCTCGTTTCGGGTGATTTTATAATGTGGTTGGCTATTGTAGTAAACTAGCATGGCTAAATGTCATGGTAAAGCACATGTGTATTTGTTCTATATGAGCACGGTTTTGTTATGCATTAGCTATATGGTTCTCATTTATAAACCAGTAATGGTATTGTTATGCATTAGCTATATGGTTCTCATTTATAAACCAGTAATGGTATGTTGTTTGAAGCATTTCAAGTTTTTAAGTATAAGACTATTAAGGACTGTGGATGGTTTCTTATGCATACAAGTAATGGTATGTTGTTTGAAGCATTTCAAGTATAAAAGAGTAAAACTATTAAGGACCGTATATGGTTTCTTATGTATAGTAGTACTTTTCACTGCTAATTCACTGTATCTATTTTCCTCAATAGCAACAAAATAATAGGGAGCAAGGGGATTTGAACCCCAACCATTTCCAAAACTCATAAACAATGTTACATTTATTTCCAGATATATGTAGAAAACTAATTTAGATCTAACATCTACCGCAAAGCAAAAGGTAAACAAACATCTGTGCTGATCACCCGGATTCTTCCATAACCAAACTTTGTGCTACATTCGGCATAGATCAAAGTAGAGAGCCGTAAATAAACACTTGGGTTACCTGAAAAATTGCGTTCCACATAACAAGCATTTGTACCAGTTCCTAAAATGACTGAAATCATAACATCTGCACTTTTGTAATGTCCTCGTGCCAATGTTCCGACCGTGTCATTAACCTATCTTAAGAATCAATTTGCAAAACTGTTACAGCGTTCACATAGATTTAACAGATAAAGAAGTCTAGTGTTGTACCAGTGCAGCAACTTCCATGTCCAATCCTTGACGAACCATTGCTGCTTGCAGCTCTTGTACCATGTATTTGCCAACCTACAGTCATATCACAATTTAGTACAAGACAAAGAATGCTCATAGCGGTAAAAGAGGATACAAAAGAGTAGCATTTACCGTGTCTACAACCGCAAAACCTTTTGTCCAAAAGGAAATTGATTTCTGTTGGATGGGAAAAGAGAATGTAAAATCTAATTTCCTCTTTTGGCCAAGTGGAAAATGGTATTCTTGTGTCTCGGTTGACACAAAGTCTGCTAACGCAGTGGCTATGAAATCAAACAAATCCTGCATGGAAAAAACTTAAAGCAATCAATGGTTAGAAGAATGAGCATAATAACCTGAAAGATTGAAGAGCTTGATTGCATGGAAAAAACTTAAAGCAATCAATGGTTAGAAGAATGAGCATAATAACCTGAAAGATTGAAGAGCTTGATAAGGCAAGTGGGCATGCCTTATTTGTGCCATGCATGAGCGCTGGTGGAATAACAGCTTCTTTGCTTTCATGCCTTACAACATTACCACCATTACCACCAAGTTGAACCCGCAAGACTCTAAAATTTGCACCGCCCAGATCCAAAGCATAAAATACACCTTCCTCATCCCTGGAACCATGCTACATTTAAGCTCTCGGATAGTGGAAAAGCTTACAAACAATTTTTGTATATGCTGCAATTTGAAAAAGAAACAGAAGGAAATGCTTACCCAGTAGAAGAAGAGCAGTTCAGCATCAGATCCGGCGCCGCCCTTCATGATAGAGACGATCTTCTCCATCTCTGCCGCTGCCGCCGTTGCACCAAAACATCAAGAAAACAAAACCCTAACCTAAAACGTAAAAACGTTTAACCTATTTGCAAAATCGAAAATTAGCCTACTACCATAAATATTTCCGTCATTTTCCCCTGGCTCCAGCTCTTTTTCCGTCAAAAAAAAATCTCACCCATTAGATTTTCGTGAAATGCAAAAATAAAAAAGAAAAACGATCCGACTATTTTAATAATAAGGTGTTTTTTTTAATATTTTAACGGATGCTTACAATGGTTCCTCGGAATTTCCCGAACCCTAGAGCCAGTGCACATGCTTGTAAAAGGGTTCACTGTATGTCAGTGAACCGGCTCTTAGGTCTAATTATTCTTTTTCATATATTTAAAAGTTAACCATTGGATTATAAACCATTGAAATGTTAAATATACACAATAAGTACAGCAAAATATATAAATACATGCCCGAACTGCAGTTGCACCCAAGTGAAATCAACGCAAGCATAAACCCACCAACAACTACTATAGCATGAAATTCATGACTGTAACTACAAAATTCGGGATATGTTTTAAGATTCGTGACCAGGCCGAAAATTCCTCGTGAAGTATGGCTATAGCCTTGTAGCTGGTCTAGTGGCCAAAGAACCCCTTCCCAAGTGCCAGAAATTCTTCTCAATGTATGGCCATGCTAAACAGGCATTTGATTTCTCCATGATATAGAGCCCAACGTTGGGGAAACTCCGGGGTAGAGCCATTTTTTTCGTTTTAAATTACTAGTTCACTGCCCAGCGTGGTTGAGTGGCGGAACCAGTTCCGCACATAAATTGTTGAATTCCGGGGATTGTCCGACAGGGAAAACACAAACCGACACTTACTATCCCACATAATTTATTGCAAATCGCCCACATAATTTATTGCAGACGAAAAGGGAGGGAAACTCTGCTACATAAAAACGATGCCTTATTACCTCTAATTTCAAATTGGCGTTGCCTCAGCGATGGTCAATACACATGAACTGAAGAACAATGCAGAACGGACCAGAACAAGGGCATAGAACGGATGCAGAACAAGGACCAGAACTGCAGAACGATGAAGAAAGAGGCAATTCCTTCCGCCATAAACAGCGCTCAGGGTTCTCGTGTCGTTTCTTTGCCTTATCTAATTCGGCTGTGGATATACTCGCTCTTTCCTGATTTTGGGTTTGCTGTGTATATTTTGCGCTTCACAATTTTTCTTTTGCATCTTCTTTTGTATAGATTTCTGCAAAATCGGTGCGCTTTGCTCAATCTCTGTATATAGCTTCATATTCTCTATATTCTTGGCGGATTTGCTCCTTTGGCAACCTCCTAGACGGTGAATTTGCTCTAGAAGTGTTGATTTTGAAGGAAAGGAGCCCATTAATCCGTTTTCTTTTTCACCAATTCTCTGTAAATTCGGAAACTTTCTTACAACAAAGAATTCTTTGACAAAATTTCTACACGGATTGGTGTTAATGCTTCGAAGTAATTTTTTCTCACTTCAATGTGTGTTAATGCTTGCTTTTCTGCCTTAGATAATCTATTCTCCTTTCAACGGGGAACCAAACTTATTCTTCTTCGAATACATTATAGTTAACAGGGTTAATTCCCTCTTAAGCTATTGTATTCTTTAAGTATCATTCTTTGCTTCAATATAGCATTTTGATTTGATTTTAATTTGATATTATATCTATTGAGTGCGTGGTGAATAGTGGTAGTGAATTGGTCCTAATATACTTTGAGTTCTCTTTGTCTTGGTAAAATGGGATCCGGTTGTGAATTTTGTTTGCAGGAACGATTCGGTTCAAACTTATAAATTCCGATTGGGTTTGAAATCTATAGGAAATTTTCCGATGGGAGGGAAAAGGTTTCCCCAACGCTGATAGAGCCGCACCCGGGGTGGCCGGCGCCCGAGGGGGGGGAGGGGGTGTAGCATAGAGTGGAGGGCGGGGGTTGCATTATTCTATAGAGACCCCATGATACTTTGTATTTCTCCATGGTAGAGGTATGCGTCCACCCATGTATGTGATGTTAGCTATATACAACATGGTGACCAACCTTCTTGGTTGTCGCGTATAGCCAAGGGGCATGCCCCAAGGCTAAATGATCATTTGGTGGTTTTGTTTAGCTTTGTTTTGGCCTTCCTTTACTCCAAAATTATATTTGCTTCAATCAAGAGTGGCCTCCTCCTGCGGAGGGGGGCCCAGAATTATATTTGCTTCGATCCGGGAGAGGGGGGATTCCTTGCTTCTTCATTTGAACTACGCATTTTGGCATATCAATATTTTTTTAACTTAAATGGTTGAAAGATCCTAAAAATTGTTAAATGATGTGGTCTCAGCTTAAGTAAATACCGATAACATGTTAACCTTGCTAGGCATATTAGGCCTCGGTAGGTCTAAAATGTTTTCTTCAAGCCTCGTTCGGCCTTTTCAAACCTTTTCAGAATCGATCAGACATCCAAGAGTCGTATTCTTGATACAATCATAGATTCTGGGAAGGGACTGTAATAATAGACACAAAACCGGCCGACTACCAGAGAACTTCCTTAACTATAAGCCGAGTCGCCGGGAAACCTCCAGTGATAGGCTTGTCATTCATCACAGCAGCAGTATACAATAGTTTGAAGAATATAGAGGGATAGCCGACCATAGGGACAATATCGGACTACCCCACATTTGAGAACATATCTATTGATAGGCAAGATAGAAGGATAATGGCGACAACTTCTCATCGGGATAAAAACCCGCCCTTCGGGTTTTCGAGGAAAACCCTAATGAGAAATGGTCGCCAATAGCCTTAAATGTGTTGGTTCGGAGAACAAGAGGGTTGATGGCAAACGAATCAAGCAGGAGGAAAAGCAATGAAAACCGTAGAGGAGGTGTGAGATGGAGAAGTGAGGAAATGGGCCGTGGGTGAGCGGGGAAAAAAGAACGGGCCCCGAACCCCATGAAATCCTCGCAAGCACCACAAAAGAACCCCTAAAAACACCCGTGAAAAGGTTAGAGAAAAACAACATGGGCGCGGACCTTCCCGCACCAAGAAGGTCCCAAATATGAGCGAAAAAGAACACAACAAAAGAAATAGCATCACCCCTAAGGTGGAAAGCATCACCCAACGGGTGGAAACCAATATGTGAAAATATGCAAAGACCCTCAAAGTGAAAACAAAGATCACCCGCAGTGGAAAAGAAAATGTGAGAATGCCGATGAAAAGAAACCCTGATAAGAGCAACACTCAAAGGTGGAGAACAATAATAGTGCATGAACAACAAATGTAGACAAAAAAGACGCAGACCCCACATAACAGGGTGGGAAGGGAGGGAAGCAACGGAAATAGAAGAAGGAGCTGCTGTGAGAAGACGCCGATAACTGAGCCGAAAGAGGAACGGTCCTGATATAGGAGCTCGTCCCTTCCCAGAATGTCGATCCGATGGCTCGGATCGATGCTATTAGAAAATACCTTCGACCTATGAATTGGAGGAAAATGTTTTCAGAGCGATTGAAAATTTCTCAATAGTCTTAGCATTTGTTGAAGATTTGGCCTCTTAAATAGAATTGAATCAAACTGTATTGACTTTTATCATCCACGAAGACCAAATGGCCTGTGGAACCCAAACAAAGGATAACAGGCTTATTGCTGTCCAAGATTAAAAACCCTTGTCTGAAAGGGTTTTCGAGGGAAAAACCTTAGTAGTAACAGGCTTGTTGACCAACTATACATTCGTAGATGATTGCGTGATTATCGTATCCCCAACAAGAATCCAAATGAAGTTATCTATATTTGGCATGCTCCTATATTGATATCAACATTAGAAAGCATCTAAAGATAATTCTAAATATGAAATTGGATGGATTGTATCTCGGAACCAAACTTGGTAAAGTGTATGAATGCACTAACCTTTAGCTTATTATCTGCAGGTGTAAATGGATCAACAAGGAAGGAATCCGAGCTAGGGAACATGTGCATCAAAAAAAAAAGTACTCGGATATTATATTTGATATTTTCTAATGCATCAAGTATATGCATTAGGTGACACATAATTACATTAAAAAAGTAGTTGATTCTAATGTCTAAGTAATAAATGATCTTATATTCGTAAGTAGCAACTATAGTTTCAGAACCCTGATAGAAGATGTTGGTTTTCTAAAGATGTAAAACAATTTACAAGAGACCAAACAATGACAAATTACAAAAGATACTTTTTGTGCTTTTTTCATGATATTTGAATAAGTTCAAGGTGCTTCAAAAGCACAAAAAATACAAAAGACCATATCTAGTGGTTTGGTGGTTAATTATGATAATTGTTTTTGGAGTCCTTATGAGTAATCACTATAGATAGCTGTCCTCTTAGGCGAATATCTATGAGTAATCACCATGACTATTAACTTGGTATTGAAATTATGATATAAACCACAACCATTTTATAACACACACCATGATAATAAAAAACTAGCATGAATAACCACCATGGCATTTAAGTTGGTATAAAAAAGCACGCCATAAAGTACTTCAATTTTGTGACAGTAGAAAACCAACATAAACAACCCTTGCCACATTAAAGTTGTGTTGAAAAACCATGTTGCACAACTCTGTCAATTTAATAAACCATGTGACATTAGAAAACCAACATGAATGACCACCGTTGGTGCTAGAAACTATGTAATAAAACAATATCGGTTTTAATAAACCACGCTATAATAAAAAAGCAACATGAATAACCACACTCTAGTTATGAAAACCACTATGTTATGTGGTTTTCATTAGGAATGAAAATTTTGACATAAAAAACCACATCTATAGTGGTTTTCTAGTGATTTATTATAGTGGTTAAATTTTTGGGTGTCTTGTGTATCCCATCGAGATATCATAAACTTAGTCTGAAAAGCATCCCAATTCAACAAGTGTCCAGCCTCATACCAAGCACCAACTGTGAGAATACCAGCAAGCCTCCAACGCCGCTGAGTCAATGGATGTACAGTAGCACACCGAGGCATGCGATTATCCAACACAAAGAACCTACCTGTGGACACACATTTGGATTAATCTTAAATAGCACACGAACTATCTCCCAAGAATCAAGCATCCCCTTCAAGAAGGGGGAAGCATTCAGATATGGACGAAGTTGATAGAAGAGATACCAAGGAAGAACTGCCCTAAATGCCGGTTTCCCAAAAGGAATACATTGCCCAAGTGCTTGTGCAACCAATCTCATTCCAGGCGAATGTACCATGCCCGCCAAGTAGCGACAAATGAACTTAGATATCATAATTTTACTCTGTAAATGAAAGTCAATCATACCTAGACCTCCAGCAAATTTTGATTTGATACATGTGGACCAAGTGACCTTCACAACTACATCTGTCTCAGTACCTGCCCAAATGAAGTTACAGACAATTGCGATAACCTCTTGAAACTTTGTTTGTGAGGCAAGCACAGCAGATGCCATATACACATGAGTGTTGCTGAGAACCTGCTTAGTAACTACTATCCTCTCTGCCAGAGAAAGCCTAGCTGTATTCCACCAAAAAATATGCTTACGCAGGCCTTCCACTATAACATCCTATGCATCTGAAGTAGAGATATGTATACCTACAGGAATGCCCAAGAGTTTAGTGGCCTTCCCTTGAGGAAGCACTTTCCACGAATACTCCTAAACACAAGGAGGAACATCCAGATCCAAGGTCCATAAAGCAGAGCACTTTAGCCACCCAATAAGAACCCCTGATGCCAGGGAGAAAGAGTCCAGCAAAAGCTTAGCATCTTGAAGATTATCATCCTCACCCACTAGAAAGAGAAATGTATTATCGGCATACTGATTACACACTTTTTGAGACCATCCTCCATAGCCAATCCCTGAATTATGCCATCTTGAGTAGCCGAAGAGAATATACAGTGTATTTTATTGAATTTCTCAGATTCAACTTAGGTAAAAGCAAAAGGTCTGCTGCCATATAAACCCAATCAAAAGGGTAATAAGAAGCTCTGCACACAACTTCACACTATTCTCATTTGTCTGCAGCTCCATTTGCATGTCTTATTGGATGAAGCCAACATGAGGAACTCAGTTCGCTTACACCACTTACAGTGGCCAGTTGATCTTCATATATAAAAATAAATAACTGCGTACATGTTGGATTATGACTATACAAGTTTTAGCAAGGAAACCTTTGGATGACTAGGACAATGATGTCATCAGTTTGATGAGATGGCATTGTGATGCAGCAAGAGAGGTGGCAAGAATGGCCCTTATTTTTTTGGCTTGAGTTTCCGAGTCAACTTTTGATCAAGGCATTATAATGATGTGACAAGTTGGTGTATAGATGCCATGATAACATGGCTCTTGACCCAAAGAAATACCAAGCACATCACGCATGCCTCATGCCTGTAGTAAATCTTCTGAACTTGAACCACTGAACCAACTGCATGTGAAAATAATATGACCTTTTGATGATCTCAAGTAGCTACCACTGCTGTGAACTTCCAGTAGTAATGTAAGTATTTGCCAATGTACCAGAATGCTACTTTTAACCATTTTTCATGGTGAAAATAGCTTATTCTGGCGCGTAGAGCTGTCGATGCTTTTTTGTGTAGGGTGGATTCATGATATGGTGTCTCAATTCTGCTCATTTTTGCACCACAAAAATAGTCCAAAACATAGTTCAAGATTGTGGTTTGTACACACAAAAATTCAAATCATTTAGCATTTATGATAGTGCAAAAATAAAATTCCCTCTCTTTGGCATGATATCTTTCTCGTGAATAGGACCTTTTGAATTTGCCACACAAGCCAAATGCCACGGAGACCAAAATAACGTGGACCGCCAAAAAATAACCAAAAACACCAAAAAAACCTAAATAGAGACCGCTGAAGAATAGCCAGATCTTGTGGATTGTAGCTTGTGGATCATAGCCAAACAGATCTTGTGGATCATAGCCACCAAACAGAGATTGGTGGATCATAGCTTGCCGAATCATGGGAAAAGCTTTTGGGAAAAGCTTTTGCTATATGCAGTGCCGATTTTGTTTCCATTGATTTTTGACCTTGTGAAAAGACCTAAACAGAGATTGCGGAAGCATAGCCAGATCTTGTGGATCATAGCATAAAGATTGTCGGATCATAGCTAGAGCTTGCGACAAAGCTTTTGTTGTATGTAGTGCCGATTTTGTTTCGATTGATTTTTGACCTTGTGGAGTTGGTTCAATCCTTGGTCTCTTAAATTTCATGGTTGTAGAAATGGAAAAAGTTGTCTTGAATGATAGTGGATTATCATACAGGGATTTGTTAAAGCATGCAGAAAAGTTTGTGGATCCATTAGAGATGCGCAAGTATTGCGGACTAAAGATGGAGAATAAACAATCCTATAGATTGAGGGCTCTGAAAAAAGAAAAGAAAGAGGCTTTTCTGAGCATTTATAGGGCAATCTATGAGGAAAGGAGTCATGTTCAAAATGGGCAGGTTAGTTAAGTTATGGCTGTAGCATGGTTTTTGCATGATGTTAAAGGTAAGGATATAGATTGGTTGAGTTTTTATAAGCATGCTTCAAAAAAGAGGTCTTCAATGCTAGAAGAAGATAATATACCTATCGAAGAAGATAGTGGGACTAGAAAAACACTAAAACCTATACAAGATTCAGGCATCACTGAACCACGATTGGCTTCATCATATTCTAAAACCGTGAAGTCCAAGAGACAGAAATATGGTAATACAAATTGTAGTTTTTATTTTGTTTAATTTGCATTTTGTCTGTAAATGAGCTTACGCAACACAATGTGGGTGGTTTCAGCAAAGTTGGAGATGCAAAAAGGAGATTTTACCTTTGGACATTCTGATAGTAAGTACTTTTGATAAACATTGTTCTCTTTTAATTTTTGGACTAGAATGTGGATTATATGATTTCTTAAAGGATTGTAGAGTCTTGATAATCATTGGTTTGTTCATAGCCTAACCTTTGTGGTTATTGTGGTCATAGTTTTTGTGATAGTTTTTGTGGTTTTAGTCAGCAGATCTTAAATTGTGGTTCTTTAGTAGAATTGTGGTTTGGAATTGTGAATTTATATTGTTTGTGGTATATAATTGTGATTTAGAGTTTGTGAATTTAGATTGTAGTTTATATATTTGGATTTGTTGTTTGTGGTTTATGATTTGTGGTTTGGGGTTAATGGATTTGGTTTATGAGTTGGGTGTCTTGGTTTGTAGATTGAGTGAATTTTATATTGTGTTCTGTAGTTTGTGGTTTGTGGTTGTTAGTTTGTGGATTGGGGGAATTTTATATTGTGTTCTGTGGGTTGTGGTTTTGCATTTGTGCTGGTTTGTGGTTTTGCATTTGTGACGGTTAAATTGTGGTTAAGGATTTATACTTTGTGCTTTGTGGATTATATTTTATAGATTGGACCTGAATTATAGTGAAATATGATGGAAAGCCACTGCCCTTTGTTACTATAGAGTGTAACCATCTTTACCATATTCAATGTTTGGCCTCATTATTAAGGTATGAGCAATAGTAAATTTTGATCTTAACAATAGTTATATTTTGATCATTAAGCTCTTTAAATTGATATGTATAATTTCTTGTTTTCAGTTATAGGGATAAGTGTTGTAGCCCAGATTGTGACCAGATCATATCTGCCACTTGGATTGCTGCATTTGGCGTGAAGAAAGTTGTACACTCATATGGTATGTATAAGTGGTTAAGCAATCAAATTCTTCACATCAAGTGGTTAAGCAATCAACTTCTTAACATCATTTAATGTTGATGGTTTCGTTGGTTGTCCTTTTAGATGTCCATATGAATCCCACATATGCAAGCACAAGTAGAGATAAGGGATATCGATTAGAAATGCCATCATTAGGGCAAACAGATAGAAGAGCAAAAGATATAAGTGGAGAATGCAACACAACCTGAAATTGAGAAAGAAGAGCACACTGGACAATCAAAAAGTGAGAAACAAGGTAATGTAAAAGTTAATGGTTTGTATTAGAATAACTTATGTTATTTTACATTCTTTTTGTATCTTCCTGCATGCAGGCTTCAAATTGCAGTCAAATCTAAATGAAGAGTCAAGTGCATCATATGCTGATGCTTCCAAATTTACGTCAAGTGCAGTAGATGCCTCCAAAAGTTACAATGAACCTTCTCTATTTGGAGCTCCTCGGCCTTCTAGCTTTACCAAGCAGGAAGTTTCCACCGCATCTGAAAACCCACTTTCTAGCTTCAACAAGGAGGATAAGCTCAATAAACCCTCTAGCTCTACCAAGCAAGTGGAGTCCACCGCATCTGAAAAACCGCTTTCTAGCTTCGACAATGAGGAGAAGTTTGTTGCATTAAAAAAACTACTTTTTGTAGTAGAAGTCAAAGATTTCATACTGAAGCTATAGTTTCTTTAGGTATAGATACAAGTAGCAAATTGGAAATCAAAACCAAAAATGTCGAAGAGATATCTACTAGAAAAAACAAAGGTATTCTTCCTTCACTTTTGTTCCATTACATTTAGTAAAATTAGTGTACTAATTCTCTAAATATGTAGCAACTCTCTTAGCTCAAGAAATACAATTTGATGATGACAATGTAATGTCAAATAGCATTTTACCTCAACCACCATCCACAAAACAACCAAGTAAGATACCTGCATTGATTGCGTTAAAAGGTTTCATTTTTTTCCTAGCTTCTTTTTTGTCTCGTTCTTCCTCAATATTTGACCGTTGTATCTTGTTGTTTTTACTAGTACCTGACAATTCTGATGGAGAGTTCAAAGAGAAGAAAACGGACCTTATTATACCTGGAAGTGATTGTGCATCATCTCTAGCCATCAAGAGAATCAAGTTGTCTAAAAAACTATTGATCTTTGATTCCAATGGTGTGCTTGGAAAATTCTACGAGCAAACTAGTAGGAATGTCATACCAAGGGTGGATCCACCACTAGAACTTTTGATGCTTTCCAAAACAAAGATGGTGGTATTCAGGAAAGGTTTATTCGAGTTTCTTGGCTGGTGTATAAACCAGTTTGACATTGCAATATGGGCTGATTTCGATGGTACCATCTTGAACCTGATAACTAAAAAGTTCTTTCCAGAAGATATAAGGAGTGCATTAATATTGCAGTGGGGTCTAAAGGAACTCACTAGAGCATGCACTAAAGTTAATAAAATCAATATTAACTTCAAGATTCTGGAGAAAGTATACAATCACAAACCTCTTGCAGGATCATATAAAGTGGTCAATACACTCTTGGTTGATGACCATCTGTACAAAGGTTACAAAAATGCCTGACACACTATAGTCACTCCTATCACTTCAATCCTGAGCAAGGTGATCGAGACTATTTTACCAAAGTTTTGAAGCCATGGTTATTGGGCTTTCTTCTGCTGATAGTGTTGCTACATATGTACAACATCATCCAATAGAAAATTGGTTGGATGATATCTCTGAAAAAATTATTGTGGCTATGAAGAAGAAGAACAAGATTTGATTATTACTAGAATCTATAAACTATTTTAAATTTGTTACAAAACATTGTGTAAGATATCTGAAATCTACTTTGAAATCTAAATGTGTTAAAACTACATTTCCCTTTGTGAATTTTGCATTTGTTTCCTTGGATTGTATTATTTACCTTAATAACAGATTGAGGAAGAGGAGCAGATCCCTAGTAGAATTGCTCGACAACTTTCTACCCATGGTATATTGCGCCGAGTCCAACCCAATCACTATAACGAGCACAGAAGTAGACATTCTGGACAATGAGACACGGTGGCTTAATAATACGATCATTGATCTGTTCATGAGGTAAATTGTTGCATACCCAGGATTGTACTTTCTATTGTGACCTTTTTATAGCATGGTGTGTTTTGCTTAGAAATGAATGGCTACATTTGGATGAGGAACGAAGAAAACAAGTATATATATGTCATGCACTAACATATGGATATATAAAAATGAAAAAAAAAAACTTGTAATATCCAAATTGTTGCTGGGATTGGATATGGACCATTGTGCATGTTTGATTATTCCTATGTGCCATACGAATCATTGGACTGCAGCTATGATATTGGGTCTTTTAGCCCCTAGCAATTACACTTATCGAGTTATATTGCACTTTGATAGCCTTGGTTGTCAAAGGTTTGATTGGACACCTATAAGCAGGCAAGTGGTCAATTTGTGAATTCAAATGTAAACTTATTTTGATTATGTAGGAATTGACTTTCCTCTCTTATAACAGGCTAATAGAAGCTTTGGCCAAGCTTTTCCCATGAGCAGCCCAATTTAAAGAGAATTTGCGGTGGTGCCATCTTAGCCCTCATCCTCTCCAATCAGATGGTTATTCATGTGGATTGTATATTTGTATGTTTGCTAAAATCATCATGGAGGAAGATGCTGCCATACAGAATTGGTTACAGTATTCAAACCGATGTTTTACACCACAGGTTGTGTCTAGTATAAGGGATTACTTGATTATTTGTATACGTAGTCAAGTTTTTAGAGATTATGGACATAACTTGTAATAGATATGAGATTACTTGCCTATTCAGATTTTGAATACATTGTAAACACAAACTTGGAGTTGAATACATTGTAAACACAAACTTGGAGTTGAATTGGCAGTTTGCGTTTATATACTAACAAACCACAAACAACAAAGAGAATTGGAGTTTAAGTTTTTGTATTGTAATAGACATGAGATTACTTGC
This sequence comes from Isoetes taiwanensis, assembly GCA_021234155.1. Taxonomy (NCBI): domain Eukaryota; kingdom Viridiplantae; phylum Streptophyta; class Lycopodiopsida; order Isoetales; family Isoetaceae; genus Isoetes; species Isoetes taiwanensis. Next base: position 5,836,023 of record JAJEKV010000012.1, on the reverse strand, counting down.
TTATTCAGATTTTGAATACATTGTAAACACAAACTTGGAGTTGAATACATTGTAAACACAAACTTGGAGTTGAATTGGCGGTTTGCATTTATGTACTAACAAGCCACAAACAACAAAGAGAATTGGAGTTTAAGTTTTTGCATTGTAATAGACATGACTTGCTTATTCAGATTTTGAATATATTGTAAACACAAAGTTAGAGTTGAATTGAAAGTTTGAGTTTATGTAGTAACAAGCCACAAAGAGAATTAGAGTTTTAGTTTGTGGAGTTTAGAGTTGAATTGGAAGTTTGAGTTTATGTAGTAACAAGCCACAAAGAGAATTGGAGTTTTAGTTTGTGGAGTTTGTGTTTGTGTAGTAATAAGTCACAAAAGAATTGGAGTTTGAGTTTGTTGAGTTTGAGTTTATGTAGTAACAAGCCACAAAGGGAAATGGAGTTTTGAGTTTGTGGTTTGTTTGTTTTTCTTTTTGGCGTTTTGAGTTGTATAGTTAGTTAGTTAGTTTGTTTTTTTTTTTGAAGAACTGTGTCATCAATATATTAAAAGAATGGTAATGTTACAAAGCAAGTGAGGAGGAAGGAGAACTGCCCCAAAGAGACAGCGATACCTCGACACTCCACAACAAACTCACATGTTTGTTTTTCTTTTTTTGTATAGCTAGTTTGTTTGAGCGCCCCCACCTCACTCATCCTGCTCGAGGGGAAGCGCCCCACCTCACTCATCGACCTCACTCTCGAGGGGGAAGCGCCCCCATCTCACTACTACCTCACTCACTCACTTTCTTTTTTCTTTTTAGTTGTTGTTTGGGATTTTGTTGTTTGGGGTTTTATGCATGGTAGATTATACATACCTTTATACATACCTGTAAGCACCTCCATGTCTCGTCTCGAATGTACTGTAAATTCAATTGTCAACACACACCCAACACATACCCACAAGCATATCATTCACAACAACCCCCCCACAAGTATATCATTTACAACAACCCTCTAAGACCTCTAAGAGACACTATACTATACACACCCTCTAGACCAATGTGGCTCGACTAATTGTAGGGCATCTCCTACGCGCACCGCAGGTCCATCCCCCTTGGATGTCTCCAAAGGTTCGTCAACAAGGCCCACATGATACTTAATCACTTCTAGGTGCATCTTATATACACATGCTACTTTTGCTTCTTTGGCATGTGGGATATTGGTGTGGGATATTGATAGGTTTAGGCTCTCGAATTATATCCGATTCGAGGTCGTTAGAACTCAGACCAATGTGGCTCGACTAATTGTAGGGCATCCCCTACGCGCACCACAGGTCCATCCCCCTTGGATGTCTCCAAAGGTTCGTCAACAAGGCCCAAGCACATGATAATCACTTCTAGGTGCATCTTATATACACATGCTACTTTTGCTTCTTTGGCATGTGGGATATTGATAGGTTTAGGGTTTTTGTATTGGACTACTATTTTAACATTCAGGAATACAAAATTCAAACTTAACATCCTTGGATTTGAACCTAACACCTATTCATTCAATATCTATCAAATGAATAAACCAACACACCTTTTAAACATATGTTAGTTATAACATAAAGTCTAAACAATAACATTATCATACAAGCACAGAAAACACGAGTAGAAGAATACAAGATATATCAACTCATCATCATCATCATTATCTATTAAAACATCAATACATGAAAATCATCATCATGACAACCCAGATGGCAAGTGGCTTTGATCTGTTCATCATCATTATCTGCTCACAACAACAAGTGTTCACTCGTCGTCGTCACCACCACCACCACCACCACCACCACCATCATCATCATCATCATCTGACAACACAATGGTAAGTTGGCTCTGATCTGTTCTTCATCCTTAGGACCTAGAAGGTGAAATACAGGATGTCCTTTGATAGCATAATTTCCTTTCATTAGTGGGATAACACCACATACTTGTGTAGAGTAAACCTTTGCAGCTCCTTCTTGAGAACATCATAACCTCTCTTTGAACTTGGAATTTTTTTGAAGTAAGTTCCTTCTAATATACTTTCACCTTTTAAGAACCACGTTCCATTATCTTTGAAGTCTTTTTCCACTACATACTTCTCCCTTGTACATGCAAGCAACCAAAAGTCATCCCCTTTAGGGTTGTTTTTTGGTGCTGCCACTGCAAAGTAATCTCTACATTTGACCCGGTCAGCAATATTAACACCTGAATATAAGGGCCTTTGTAACCTCCTCCAAGCGATGCATCCACTGGTCTATGGTAATATTGCCGGGTGGTTGATGCCTCTTGTACAACACCCTACGCCAGAAGGCTTTCGGCTCGGTCATCAACAAATCAAACATGCGCTGCTGATGGTCTGCAATGTACGCATGCTTTTTGGATTTCAAGAATGCTCTATAGTCCTGAATGGCCTGCTGCCGCAGCTGTGCATCTGAGACGAGGCGCAGTTGGGTCTTTAGAGCCTTGCACTCAGCGTCAAACCAGGGATTCTGAGGGAACTGCATAGTGTCCATTCGCGAGCGATCCCTCGCTGCAAAGCATGCACTAGCTGCTGTGAATAAGGCGTTTACAAGCCACTCCCACCTATCATGTAATGTGCAAAGGGCATCAATCCCCTGCAGTTCACGTTCCAACACAGACTCATATTCTGCTTGCTTTCGGTAGTCGGGGGTGTATCTCAACCCCTGATGGTTTCTACTCGGATTGCGCCTCGAAAGTGCTCCCAATCCAATGTGACATAAAGTGGATAGTGGTCAGACAAAGCCTCCTCATCTCACGGTGGGTGTGCCAATTGAGAGCTCGCTGATCATGTCAAGTCCTACCCTTTGGAGCAAGGAGATAGTCTACCATGCTAGCTCCACCATCATGTCTATCACTCTTGCAAGTAAAACCCCCTGATTGCGGCCATCTGATCATACCATTGCACATTATCATGTCAAAGACCTGGCAGAGTTGAACCAACTCCCTTCCAAAGGCGTTGGGATCAGATCTTGAGACAATGTTCGCATGTTGGCGTGCACGGTTGTTTCAAGCCAGAGTGGGTCAGAATCGGCCTCTCCCTGGAAGGTAACCGACTGCAGCTATGCAGTGTGGGCATTGAAATCTCCTAACAAGAGCACATGCCCTTGCTGGCGATATTGCTCTATGTCATCATACAGATCTCTATAAGGCATTTGTACATCCGTGTCTGCCTCCTGGACCTGGTAGAACTTAGAGGCTGCATGGGGTACATAACAGCATGCAATAAACAATGGATGATGCTGAGGCTCCAGTACTCTCACCCACAGGTAGCGGTTAAGTCTGTCAGCCTTGTGGAGCGAGACCGTGGCTGCTATAGCATCTTTGAAGTAGCATGCCACCCCTCCATATCCTCGCTTGCCATGGCGCGCATTAGCGAGCGAGAATATGTTAAGACTACACTTGGACGCAAAACCATTAGGAATATGGGATTGAGAAATATAAATGCAATGCGCACTCTAGATGTATGCGTTAGTACATCCACTTGAATACACCACTAAATCATATCAAATTCGCATTGAAAAGTGTACAAAAATCTTGCATTTGCATCTTGCATGCATTCCCTTTAAGGGCCGATATGCTTCATGGTATGCGCACTAGCGCAAGGGATTTGACTCCCCTGGCCTGATATATGCCTATGTTTCTTCTTATGTATTGCAGCTTTTCTTATGTAGTGTCAGATTCTGAAATGTGATTTGGCTGTAGGCTGCTGCAAGGCCTCAACAGCAAGCAACAGGAGAGGATCTTTTCGGAAGACAGCATTTGTGCATTATCTTACACGGGAGATTTCAATATTATGTGGAAAGGTTTAAACCAAAGTTGAGCATAAGGCACAACTATATTTTCTCAATGGGTCTCCATGGATGGTATATGTTTTGGCGCGAATGAAAATGATCTCTCATCATCTATATGTGGAAGCCCGTTAGTGAACATACCATGTGAAGATTGCATATGTTTGATATGTCCCGAGGGGGTAGTTGCAGATGATGTCCTGAGGTTGTAGATGCAGCACACATTATCTTCCATTGCGAGTTCTACAACGATAACACGCACAATACTTCAAATTGGATTGGGAATTGGACTTGGCTAGCTTCACAGATGGTCAACAACATCTGCAACAAACAATGAATCACATCGATGCTATTGAAGACCATAGACGGGGGTGAATGCAACACATTTCTCTTCTACCAATTCTATAGATTAACATTGTATATTTGTCCAATAGAACTATTTGGTCTTCACGGACATTAAAATATCATTCATTCATATGTAGAGTTTGGTGTAGTATACGCCTCAAAGTCAATTGTGTATTTAGCTTATTTCCTAAGGTAAGGTTGACCCTAAAAATAGAGCCACATAAGCTTGGATAGAGGGTCAGGATTGCATGTCTTAAGATATTCCATGGAATATCCTTGGGTCCAACGACCTAGCAACAATAATACATGGGTTCAGCAATAAGTATTGACAATAATACTTAGGTCAACTTAGACAATAAACACCAGTGAAATTAGACAAATAGACAACAGACAACGTTCGATAGCCAGCTACGTGTCACATTCTATCATGTCCACAACCCTCCTCTCTGCTCATAGACCTAACTTAAGCTATAAACCTAAAGTAGGTAACTAAACTCCAAAGCATAGAATAAAAGCCCTACATTCTTAGAGCCGGTTCACATGCAAACGCCATCACCATCGTGTAAAATGGCTCATCCTTTTACATGGACCATCACCTGCCATAGCCGATTAACACAGGGCAAAACAGGGCCCTCTCCGGCGATGCAGCCTTAGCCAAGTAGGAAATTTACATTACAATGGGTAAGCATGGCCACGACTCATTCAATGCCAAAGGATAGACAGTTATTATAAATGAAATGTAGAAAATAGAGGCTAAGGACAACCGAGTGGGCCATTTTAGGCAAGATATGTTTTGTAGGACTTCGTTCTTATCCGTTCGTTCCAATATTTCTACAAAAGGGTGCAAAATATTTCTGCCACGTTGGTCCCTTGGCCGGTTAGGCACACCCCTTCGGTCTTCTTCTTCGGACAAGCCGATCTCGGCACGCCATCAATCCGGCAGCAGTAGCCCTTTCCTTGTCAATCTTCTTATTCCATTTGGTAGGTAGATTTCTGTTTCTTCATTTTTTCTTCACACATTCAAGAAACGCCATTTGTTTTGATGTGGGTTTCTTCGGATCTGCACTTCTGATCTACAATTCAGGCGGAAGTGGTTCGTTTTGTAAGAATTACCATTGATCTGGACAGATTTAGATGTCTTTTTGATCTGCAAAGTCTGAAGTTTTTGATGGGGGTAGTTCCTGAGACCTCCGTCTTAGAACGGAGGATTAATTGTCTTGTTTCTAATGGCCGTATTGATAGGTTGAGTGGAGCATGTGTTTTAAGAATGCTCAGAAGGATTTTGGATCCAGAAGATTTCAGTGGCCGGCCAGGCTGAGATTAGATGTTTTTGTGGTTGAAATTAACAGCGATTATTACTTGACTGGTCCTCAAATGCTTGGCTAAGAAGGTGTTGATAATGGAGCCAAGTATCTGGTGTAATTTGTCGGAGGATCTCCTTGAGAAAGTGCTAGCAAAGCTTCCTCTTATTTGGATACTGAGAATGAGATATGTGTGCAAAAGATGGGACCAGATTATTAGGTCAAGACATTTCCGGCAGCTAAGCTGTATGAATCCATCAAAGAAGCCGTGCTTAGTGTTTCATGTGAGCATAGGGCGCAGTGAAGTATTGGGTGTTTATGAGCCCACTTCTGATAAGTGGTATGCCATATCTCTTTCTTTTTTGCCCCCTTGTGCAGATGTGACTCTAGTTGCCTCAGCAGGGGGGTTGCTCTGCTTTAGAACAAGAAAAATGGGTGGAGTTGTGTATCTTGTCTGCAATCCAATCACTAAAACCTGTAAGGAGCTTCCTTCTCCCCTTCATTACAGATCTGTATGTAGAATACCTTCAATGCATGCTTTAGTTGTAGACCATAGTTCCAGAAGCTTTAAAGTTATAGTGGCAGGTTATTCCTCAGGAAAAGACTCTACAACTGAGGTATATGATTCCAAAACTTATGCATGGAAACTGGTAGGCAATCTACCATTAAGAAGGGATGCTAAGACCCCTGTGTTTCAACTTTATTCTGGCAAACCATTTTGCAAGGGATATCTGTATTGTCGCGCGTGTTTTCCACCTGGAGTTATGGCATACAGTGTGCAGGAAGAGGTTTGGATCAAACCACAAGCTACCATTGACAGTGCTGTGCTAACGCCTTACCTTGTTGAACATGGTGGATGTGCAATGATGGTTGGAGGTGTTAGGAAGGCTGGTGGCAGAGAATTCAATCCAGAAAGTTTTTGCATCTGGCAACTAGACCAGAGTGCCAAGTCTTGGAAGGAGGTGACCAGGATGCCTGAGGAAACTTGCAAGAAATTTTTGCAGCTTATTGAGTTTGATAGATTCAGGTCCATTGGAGAAGGTGATCTTACTTATTTCACCAGTGCTGATGCTAGTGCTGCTCTTATGTATGATTTTTCGCGTAGTGCGTGGAAATGGTTGCCAGAGTGCAACTTACAAGTAGGAAGGCATCAGCTAAAGTCCATAGTTCGCTATACACATGGCCTAGACTGTGTATTCACATTTGAGCCCTCACTGGCTACCTTTATGTAGCATTTTCTGTGCCTGTTTGCTACTTATTCCTTGAGAAGATTGTGACAGAGCACATGTTCAGGAACCAACATCATTTATCTTGCTTTTTTTTCTCTAACCATGCTTATTTGGGCATCAGATCATATGCCATTGCTTTTGAAAATGGTATGAGCAATTGAAGTCTGACCATTTTGCAGGTTCTAACTTTTGTTATTCATGATTATTTAAACTTTGGATATAAAACTGGTGAATTTTTTATTTGTTTTGCTTTTTCTGTGCCCCTGCCCTGCAGTTCCCTGTAGTATCCCTTTTTTTCTTTTTTTTTTCACTTGAGGGATTGAGTTTGCTCTGCTGAATGATTTGTTCTTGATATTTTTGTGACATTTTTTTTCCTAGCTGCTTGTCTTTTTGCTTGGCCTCTTTATTCAAGCTTAACCAAATTTTTCTCCTAGATGCTTGTCCTTTTGCTTGGCCCCTTTATTCAAGCTTAAGCAAATGACACCCGGCTGGCATTCTTTCGATTTTTCCATGTGCTTCTTATTTTTTTTTTTTATGGAGATACGACAAAAAGAGTTCGAAGTTTGAGCCTCAGCCGCCTTAACCAAAAAGAATAATGCTTTAATGCTTTTCTTCTTGATAAAGACACACTATGCCTTGCAGAGACTAGGGCTCAAACTTAGTGGTCCACCCAACTCGAAAAAGTTACCCAATAAAAAAAAAATTCAACCTTTTTGAAGCCTATTTTTTTTGGATTTTGTTTGCCAAAACAGTTGAAAAATTGCCGGAATTATTTTTACCTCATCGGAAGTTTATAAGGATTTGGATTTTTAGGCATCATATAAGTGTAGTGCTCTCTGTTGCATAGTGACGAAACTTTATCTCATGTGATTTCAAATATGTATGCATCACTAGAACAAACAAAGTTAAGATAGATAGATAGATAGGAGAAAAAAACAACTTCTTAGTTGCAATCCTGGACGACAAGATCATGGTTGGGTCGTGATCGGGTGTGTAAAATGTGTTAAGGTTTTGCAAGAAAAATTGCTCCCCTGTTTGTATTTTGTAGGGGAACAGTGTCTAGACTACCATTTAAGCCACTCAGATCCGCTACACTCTGGCCGGGTATGTGACAGGGGTTCCTCCCCAGAATTTCCGGTTGAAGTTGTTAAAATCCGGTTTCTTTAATAGATGCCGGAAAATTTCTGGTCAAAATTTTGTAAAATGCTTGTTAAATCCGGCAAATTAGAGGATATTTTCTGAAAAATCCGGTAAGTAGCAACAAAGCACGGCATTTTGCCGGTTTAAGCAAAATCTAATCTGGAGGCATTGGAATGGTGTCCCAGTTCTCCTATATAATGTACCATCATCAACTCATTTCCCTATCAGTTATATGCCACTTCCAATTTCGAAGGAAATATAAAAGCAAGGGACAAATATGTCACTTTAAATTGGAAGGAAATGGGAATGTATAAGAATTGATTAATCATCAAAACAATGTATTATGCTTAAAGATTTAAGTTTTACACAAGAACGAATTTAGCATAGTTTTGCTTAAGAAAATACTTAGGTAGATAGATTGTATTTTGTTCGACATATGTACAACTACAAATATATTTTGACCTTGTTATACAAAGTGGCTCTGGTAGGCTTTAAGAATTAGGCTTCTCTTCCACGAAGAAATTAAAGTAATCATACTCGATAGGCACCTCATATGGCGGCCCAATTGCCCTCAAAGCATCAAAAACTTCATTGGGAACCACTTCTTTATAATGGACCAGTGGTAGGTCAGTGCATCCACCTCCGCATCTTTGAGTGCTCTGGCTATACACTTTAACTGTTTTTACTAGACCTCTAGCCAATAGATACGATATTACTCTACTTTCACACCACTCTCTAGATTGATGGTACTCCCATCCATCAATTATAGCCATCTTCTTTTCATAATCTATTTGCGTTATCCATAGGCTTTCCACCAGCTTGTTTGCAATATACATTTGAATGTCCAGGGGCAGGAGACCTATATGTTTGCCACAGAGGTTGTGGAAGTCAGCATGGAGCAGTTTTTGATTCTGTTCATCATATTGATCTTGTGGCTGGAGAGGCGCATATTCGTAAATCTCGGCATGGGGATCTTCTTCATAAATCTCGACATCGGGGGACACAGGAGGAGTCCATTGGGAGTCACAAGGCAGAGAAGAAGGTGGTGAATTGGGAGGAGCATTTTTGTAAAACTCTAGGCCTAGTTGAGGGTCACATATTGGTTCCATTTCGTCAAGAAAAGATGATTTAATCATTCCATTAGGCATATCGGCAAAAACTGGGCTATGTAAACCGTCTGCTAATTCATCAACAATTTTAGGGCAAAGGTTTTCGCTTAAGCATCCCGCCGGAGAGAAATGTCGATGCATGTGTTATCCGCTTACGAAAATTATGCTTATAATTTCTGCGAAGGGTTGGATAATGCCTTTTCTTACGTGCCTTTTTGCCATCTTACTGATTCTTACATTTGCATTTTTCTCGTATTGGAAGATTGAATTTACGTGCCTTTTTGCCTTTTTCTCGTATTGGAAGATCAACAGGTCAAGGATCATTGCCAAGAATCGGGGGATTGAGATGGGTTTGTCAGATTGTTTTTGGATTGTGGATTGTGGGTTTGAGAAGGCCGTTCTGTCGAGCTTCAACCCTTGGGCATATTGGTTGCGAAAACGAAAATGAATGCATTTATGATTGGATTTGGGGTTCTAGGATCAGAGCAATAAAGTAAACGCATTGCCGGAGCATATATTCTGCGGCAGACCATCCATCTTTTTCGTGCCCGGTCCCTCCATTCCATCTTTCCGCCAGCCCCATTTTTTTTCTTTCCCTGCCATGGCCATTGCCATAGCCAGTTCCAGACGTCGCTGTTTTTGCACAGGGCGAAGCCCAAGCTTCAGCGCCTGCGCCTAGAGAGCCGTGTTTGCATACCTTGTTAATCTTTTTGCAATTTTTTTTTTTTTGGACATACCCGAACGAAGCAGCAAATGTCGATGCCATCTTACTGGATTATAATTCTGTTATGCAGGTAACCTTTTCTCCAATGCTTTAGCTATGTCCAATTATGCCTCCTCTGCAATTCATCATGTTGCATTCTCCCGGAATGAGGATAACTTACCAATCAAAAAACAGTGGGAAATTAGAGTTCATGTTTCAATGGAGCATATCCAAGGTTCAGATTCTCGGAGTGCAAATTTCGTAAAAAATAATAAGCATACTGGGCAAGAATGGTTCTTGAAGAGGGGATTGGACGTGCCAGCTATTGGATCTTCTCTTAAGAATTGTGCTGATAAGAATGACTTGATAAGGGGAAGGAAGATTCATGAATACATCAAAAAGAATAAAGTAGAGCAGAACATTTTCCTTAGGAACTGGCTCATGTTTATGTATGGTAAATGTGGGGCAATTGAATATGCTGTAGAATTGTTCCAGAAGACGCAATTTAAGAATTGCTTCTCTTGGAATATTATGCTTTCAATTTATGCAGATCATGGAAGATTCAAAGAAGCCATCCAGCTCTTTGAGCAGATGCCAAAAAGAAATGTGGTATCATGGACGACCATGGTTAAAACATATGCCCAGAATGGGAATCTCACAGAAGCTCTTGAGCTTTTCCATAAGATGCCAGAGAGAAATGTAGTGTCATGGAATGCCATGCTTGCAGCTTATGTTGAGCATGGACGTCTTAAGGATGCCATTAATTTGTTTGAACAAATGCCTGGCCGGGATATTATTTCTTGGAACTCCATGATTGCAGCCCATGGTCAATATGGTAACCTTCAAGATGCCATCCGCCTCTTCGAACAGATGCCATCCAGAGATCTTTTTTCTTGGAATACCATGATTGCAGTGTATGCTCAGCATAAACATATTAGGGAGGCTCACAAGCTTTTTTTCCGTATGCCGGAGCGCAATGTGGTATCATGGAACTCTCTAATTGCAGGATATGTTCAGTGTGATATGCTAAAGGATGCCAAAATGCTGTTTGAAGAAATGCCTCGCCGTGATTTAGTGTCATGGAACACAATGCTAGCAGGTTATGCACTGAATGGACAGCTGGACAATGCTCTCGAACTCTTTCATGAAATGCCACATAAGGATGTAGTTTCTTACACTGCACTAATGGCAGCTTATGGAGAGTGTGGACAGATAAAGGAACTTATTCAAGTATTTCAGGAAATGAAAATGGAAGGAATAAAGCCTAATAAGACTACATATATAACTATGCTGAATGCTTGTGCGAGTCAATCAGCCTTAATAGATGGCAGGTGGGTGCACAAGTGTGTTATTGATGATGGGTTGACATCAGAAATAGTATTAGGAAATGCACTTATTGACATGTATGGTAAATCTGGGGGCCTAGATGATGCGTATGCAGTTTTCGAGAAAATGCACAATCGCAATGTCGTATCATGGAATGCTATCATTGCAGCCTATGCTCAACATGGACTTGGTGAAGATGCTGAACAATATTTCCACAAAATGCAAGCAGAAGGCTGCATACCTGATGAGGTTACCATTGTCAATATTCTGCATGCATATGTCCATGTTGACCTGATGGATGAGGGTTCTCATTGCCTGGTATCAATGAATAAGGAGTTTCGGGTTTTGCCTAGATTGGAGCATTATACCTGTAGAGTGGATCATCATGGAAGGTTAGGACAATTAGATGTGGCAGAAGATCTGATTATCAGCATGCCACTTCAAGCAGATGTTACATTATGGACGACATTGTTTCAGTCGTGCAAACTCCATGATGATATGGACAGGGCTAAGCGGGTTGCTAGACACATTATTGAAATTGCACCATCAAATGCTGGAACATATGTATCATTGGCCAATCTATACGCGATATTGAGATGATGATAAGAATCTGGTTCAATTTTCAGCTTAACCAACTTGAGAGAGAGAAATGAAATGAAATGAAATGTTTATTAGTCACGTCTGCAGACCACCAGAGAGAGAGAGAGAGAGAGAGAGAGCAATAAACTATTTCCAGTGATCTCCTAAGTTTGTGGTAAGTTTGTGAGATGAGAAACATCTGGTATTGATGCCGATTTTGAGGGAGCTTGCCAAGGGCATGTATGATCACCTGGATTGTCCAAACTACATTGTTGTCATAAATACAAGTTGTGGCACCAACTAAGTATGCAGGCTGAAGATTAAAGTATAAGGCAGCTGAACGCTTTTGCTTGAATGAATTCTCTTAACCTTGGCCATTTTCTTTGGAAGTGCATGGGCCATTTTATTTGGAAGTGCACGGCTACTTCTACTCACCAACTAAAATGCTTGTTTGGCTGCTGCTTCTGCCCAGGAGATTCATCAAAAGATTTTGACTTTTCTTGGGGGTTTCTTCTTATATCAAAGGCAAAGAATGGGCATTACCCTCTGTAGCAAAGTATATTAGAGCTCCGACTTTAAAAATTGTCACAAAGCCGCGAGGTAAGTAGGACAGCACCAAGTTTTTCTTGGATGGGGATATCCTTCGGACGATCCTGTATTGGAGCTAAACTGTGATATCTTTTTCTTGCAGATTTTCGGACACTTTGTCGATGCTGAATGTACCATATATGTTCATAATGTGGATTTAGAAAGTCCATCATTTAGCATTAACAGAGTGTGGCAGGAAGAGGATGATGTCTGGCATGTCCATCTCCAGCATTCAGATGAATTATAGATGTATTATAGATGTGGACAATATCTTCCAATCAAAGATAATTATAGATGAGGGCGATATCTTCCAATCAAAGTTAAAATCATCTCAATCAAAGTTTAGAATCACAAGTTATGTTATTTCTTAAACACAAACAAAACGTAATCATAATTTAAGATTTCGGACTCCGATTCAGGTGATTTTAACTTTGCTGGAAAAATATCATTCTCATTTATAATTCGTCTGAAGGACATATTCCTATTTGGATCATCAGAAAAAGGTTAGTCATTCTATCAAAAACACCCCTAAGATAGTGGCATTTTCACAATTTCGTAAAAACAAAGGGTATTTTTACAAATTTTCCTTAGGTAAATGAGATTTTTCTTCCCTTTCATGCAGGAGTTTATTTCACTCGAGCTGGAATGGAGCATAAAACAAGGTTATTCATTATTATCATAATTAAGTACATATTCATCACATTTTTCTTGTGTTTACTCATTCAATTGTGTGGCACATTGTGTGTATTGAGATTTGGAATCTACAGGATCTCTTTGAAGGTGGTTTTAACCATTTTGTTCATTGACTCTCAATTGACCTCTACCAAGATTAGGCAAATGTAGATTCATGTTCTGAGGTTTTTCGATTGAGCTTTCGCGGTAGATATTTAAACAAGCACGGAGGCATGATCTTTTGATTTTGCATGGCTTTAGATGTACATTCCATTTTGAAATCCATTAAGTAAGACACATGTATATATAGATCTAGTTATATATCTGTCGGGGCGTCCATCGATTTGTTATGATGTTCATAGTATTGAAATAGGAGCCGAGTTTCACCTACTGCATGCAAAGGAATAAACCACGGCGACAGCAGGAATCAAGGCCAAACTACAATTTTTCCATGAACTATAAACACAAAAGCAAATAATATGGGGCTAGTCTTTGAGGAATCTGATGATTAGAAAGAAATTTTGTCACTACATTTGCATTATGTCATTCATTTGCTCTTCAGGTTCTCATTGTGAATGTTTAAAATTGTCAAGAAACATCGAGGAAGAATGTGAACTAGATGAATATTGTTCCTTGAACATCTCTCACACACTTGCAGCGCGTCCACAGAATGACATTGAACAAACAAGCAACCTGACCAAAGCAACCCAGAGCACGGCTTTTGGTCGGTCGACACCTGCCGACCAACACGACCACACACACACACACAATTTTTACCTTTATTTTAAATACCCTCGTATATTTCTACAACTAGGCCAATTGATATGTAGCAAAATAACAGGGGGTTCCAGTGGATGTAAAAAATACAATTCCTGAAACCATAGACTATATATCCTTAAAACAATTGAATGGGTTGTTATAAAAAAAAAAAAACATAGATTCAAGATAAAAAATAATCACATTAGCTCACTAGGTATATTGGTTAAAGTAGTCTTATTAGGACATTGAGTTATTTTGGTAGACCCGTATTTCATATTCTAAAATCTCAAGCAAAGTCGTATGGAGGTTCGATATTCCCTCAAAACCTTAGGCGAAATCGTATTTCATATTTCAGTGAGAGACTCGTCTGGAGGGGGAAAACCGGCCGATATATGGCATATCTTTCATCACAGCAGTGTACAAACATGTTGAAAAAATATCTAAGGTGGAGGGTAGTCTACCAATTGGGTCTGACCACCCACTAATAATAATAAAGGGGACCTGCCATAGGAACAACCCAGGCCCCTTTAAGATGGCGTAAAATAAGAAAGGCAAATAGGAGGCAACGTGCGAAAGTTTAAAATCGGGATGAAAAACCCCGCCCTTTCGGGTTTTCGAGGAAAACCCTAATGATAAACCTTCGTCCGACGTCTCCAAAGGAAGAGCCGGGGCCATCAAAGTGGAGATCATTGATGAAAAAGTCGAGGAAGCACAAGATGGAGGTCGCAAATAAGACGATTCCTCTCGAACCCAACACGAGAGCCATAAGAAAGAAATAAATGGCCATGATCACCTGAAAACTTAAGGTAAAAGAAAACGAACAAAATGCATTAGACATTAGAATAGAATAGGAGGGAAGTAACTCAAAAAAGTTCGAGTTCCCCACAGTTGGATGAGATGGCCTGAAAAGAAACAACGTAAAAAGAAGCATGTAACTCAAAAATATAAGCCATCATGCTGGCTCGGCGAAACCCCCCACGGAGGCATAACAAATCACAATCCTTCAATAATAGAAGGGGCTGGTCACGCGAGCCACGCGATATAACATCATATAAACCCTCCTCGCCATAGAGAAATAGCATACCACATGACTATGTCATATGACTTCCTTGGCTTTAATTTATCTTCTTTATTAACTAACTGTGCCAAGATGCATCTATTTTATTTAGTAACATCCAATAAGATCCATTTTCTTATGCATCATTGATTCCTCAATCAATCACCATCAATATCAAGTAACTTAATCCAAAAGCCTTATAATACAAACTAAGAATATCACAGCAGTTCAAAAGCAAACCTCTGGTGAGACTTAACCACCCACCCGAGAATTGCTTCAAAAATGGTTCTTTGGCATCTTATAGCTGCTCTTTTCAGCTCCTAGCTCCAGGAATTAAACTATACAAAAAAATACACAGTGCAGTCCAGCAAAACCACATAACCTCTCAAACACAGAGGGGCTATACACGCGTGCCACACGAGAAATGACAAATACTTCAAGAATAAAAAAGGGGCTGGTCACGCGAGCCAAGCGACATAACATCATATCTTAAAACAACATAACCTCTCAAATACAGAGGGGCTGGTCACGCGAGCCACGCGATATAGAATCACAAATCAAAATGAAAAAACATGAATGTAAACAACTTAGGATGGGAAGGGAGGGAACTGAGACCAAAAAACTGCTGTGAGAAGACGCTGATAATGGAGAAAGAGCCCAACAACGTATATATAGCCTCGTCTCTCCCCAAAATGGCGATCCGATGGTGTCGAATCGCATGCATTTTGGTGAGAGACTCGTCTAGAGGGGGAAAGCCGACCGATCAAAAGAGAACTTCCATTTCAAAGCCTATGGTGATGAGACGGGGATATCAAGTCAGTATTGGCACAAAAGGAAGATGGTGTAGAACAATAGGTAAGGTGGATCTAAAAAGGAAGAAAAGAAGAGTTAAATACATAAAGGAAAAGGAATAAAGACAACAATTCATCAAGATTAAAAATGCTAAAAAAAGTCAACACTAGGCTTAGGTGCTACCAATATAAGTTCCGAGCAAAACCAAGTTTGAGGTGTTATAAGCATAATAGACTATAACAATCTAAATAGACTATTTAAGGCGGCTTCGATAGTAAAAACCAACTAGTATCAACTAGTATAAACCAACAATAGTAAGAAACAATATCTAAATGTGATGATGTCAAGCATATGTGGGTGAAAAATATCACGTTACTATAGAAAAAACGTATAAACCAATAAAACGCAATATCCTAAGTTGGTAACAAACGTCCATGGCGCAAAAAAGACAAGGTACATTAGAAAAATATATTCAAAAGAATAGAAACAAATGTATTCAAAAAGAAAAGGAAAATAGAAACAAATATACTCGAAAAGAAACATATCCGAAAGGAAATAGAAACGAATGTACTTAAAAGAAAATAAATTATGTCAACACATGAATTTGAACCCGTCACCACAAGTTAAAGAGCATTGCATGCTAACCATTATTACCCATAATAAGCATTAATAATAAAGAGTTTACGTTCTGTATATGTTATTCGAGTAGCGGAGGATGCATTTTTTATGCACAGGTCGACAAAGAAGCGGAGCATGCAAAGAAGCATGCATGCAAAGAAGCGGAGCATGCAAAGAAGCATGCGAAAGGGAAAACAGAGAAAGACGAATTCGACAAAATATAACGGCGGAACAAGCAGGGATTGATGGCAACGGATGTGTTTAAGAGGAAGAAGTTTGATGCCAGGAAGCAGGCCCCAGTACAAACGTGGGATACAACGGGGAAAAACATGAAAAAGCATGAAAAAACAGGCCTACAAGCAGTCAGGACATAAAGGAGATGAAGATCTGATCAAAGCATATGAGATAACGAAATTTTGATTTGGGTTTAGATTCACAGTGATAAACCTGGTGTCAAATCCAGAGAAAAACATACAACCCTAATTGAACAATAGGATAAAGAATGAAAAGCCCTACAATAACGAATATGAAGATGCTATGGGGATGCCATCAAAATAGCTATAGAACAAGAAGCAGCAAGTGATGCTTGACACAACTGACGAAAGCAGCAGCCCGCAATTGCCAACCAAAGATTTTTCATGCGAGATAAAGAACATATTAGAGAGAGAGAAAATTAAGAAGCATTGCTGAACACCCAGAGAAAAGAATGAACTCAAAAGATTAGGTGCTACCACCACACCAAGAGAAGCATCGAGCGCCATAACGAGAAAAGCATACAAGGTAACTAACATGGCAAATCTCCAACGAACAAGAGGAATGAAAGTGGAACTGAGACCAAAAAACTGATGTGAGAAGAGCCGATAATGGAGAAAGAGCCCAACAACATATATATAGCCTCGTCTCTCCCCAAAATGGCGATCCGACGGTGTCGAATCACATGCATTTCAAAATCATAGACGCCTCCAATCATAAATGACTATAAGTGAAACGAGAGATACTAACAGTCCCCAACATACGATCTGGGTCGTAGGATCGACGAATCTGACGACTGTGGTAGTCCAGGGTGCACCTCGTTTATGTAGCAAAATATCTAAACAAATATCTAAAGAATTAGATATATTTGTAGTCTAAACCGTACAATTTAAGTTCACGCACTCAAGTATCCATCATAATAGCACTCAAAACCATGAAATTCCCATTTTCAGCAAGTGTTATTTTCAAAGACATATAGAGAAGAGGATGAAAAGAGATGTTGGGGGCCATTAATGTGGGGTGTGCTTTATCATATATTATTGGAGTGGGAAATGCAATCAATGGGGAATAATTCAATAAGTAGACTTACTTGGAAGGAATTGAAACACATTAAATTGGAATAGAGCCAATTTGAGAAAAACTTGAGAATTAGAGCGGCATCGCCTCTTGTATATGCGAATGCCATCAATGATTATTACAGCCTGCCAGACTGTCCGCTGCTGTGAAGATCACAACAAATTACAGCATTGAATGCTCGAACCTTGCCAGATTGTTCATTGACATAGAATGTCGTGGCAGGTTACAACTTTTGACGTCGTGGAGATCACGACAGATTATAGCATTGAACACTCGGATCTTGCCAGAATGTTCATCAACATAGAATGTCGCGACAGGTTACAACATCCGACGTGTTTAAGAAAAATGTGGTAATAAAATGTAAACATGGATTGCGGCGCGAAAAAATTCAAGAGGAACAAAAATAAAAATGAAAAACTACAAACTCAATTGCACAGGTAGTGATAAGCAATGGTCCAAGTTCATTTATTTATGGGTAGGAGATGATTGCAAATTTAAAGTTCAAAAGGCAAATGCATTTGCCAATTAGAGCTTGAGCCGCACACATAGTAGCCTATATGCTACCATACCTGCTCTATTACTGATCATACCAATTTCATTTGCAATCACTATTTTGTACTTAATGCATCCCTATTTATATGCAATGGTCCGAGTTCAATTTGAATGTTTATTCATGGGAATGATCACTTAAGAGGGAAGATGCATTGAATACCATCTATTCCATCACGCTAACTGCATATAGATTATGGATATTTCGTACATGATGCTTGAAATCCTAGGAGAATTAAATGAATCTTGATGGAATCCAAGGTAATAATAACATACTTGCTAAGAGGCATAATAGATTGCAAAATTGCAAGTGTTAATTTGGGCAACATTCAAATCAACTCAATTCTCATCTATTTATCTCTTTGGCAAACCTACGTATTAATACCACATAAGACAATATTAGCATTTTTTTTCTTTTTTTCCTTTTTGTATGTCCTAGAGTTTTGTATGGATGATTTGTTTACAAAGAAAGATGTCTATATTTCTATATGGTTTTTACAAACGGGTTAATGTCCAATGAAATAAACCTTCGTCCAACATTTAATTTAAAATTCATGGAGGTTCGAGTTAGGGCTAGTTAAGGCTTTGATTTTAGAAAACATTAGAAAGCAAACACTACTTGCCACCAACTAAAGCAACCTTTGTCCAACATTGAAATATAGGGTTTTAAGCTCTCTCTCTCTCTCTCTCTCTCTCTCTCTCTCTCTCTCTCTCTCTCTCTCTCTCTCTCTCTCTCTCTCTCTCTCTCTCTCTCTCTCTCTCTCTCCATATCAAATGATGTTAACTGAATGTGGGCTTATGCCTTTAGAAGAAGAAGCGTTAGTCAGATGCATTAGATACCTGAAAAAAGTGGATACCATGGATAGCACAAGACTCCCTCACAAGGCCCTTTTGGTTAGCAAGGATAAAGGATGGTTTCAAGATGTTGTAAGATGGCTAAGGAAATGGGATATTGACTGGCAGGAGGCACTTCTGGTAGGCAATAACTTGAGACAATGGGTTTTTGGTAAGGTATACAAGAAGATGTGGTCTCAACCTAAAACAAAAATGATTCTATACAGGCAAAGCATGAATCCTAGTTTGGGAATAGCCAAGTACCTACATGAGAATATCTCTATAAAGAAAAGGCATGCAATAGGACGAATACGTCTTAGCTCGCATCATTTGGGAGTGGAAACTGGTAGATGGGGACATGTTATCCCTAGGATGGAGAGATATTGTAAGATTTGCGGGGAAGAACAAATAGAAGATGAAGAACATGCATTGCTTCATTGTAGTGCTTATCATGCATTAAGAGCACAACATGGGATTAATGCCCAAGATCTTTGTACCTTCTTTACCTTGGGAGGAGATAAGATTGGGGCATATATATTAGAATTGATGAGATGTAGAGAGAATTGTCTGAAGAGATTGAATAACATTATAGAGGATGATAATATGTTGAGTGAGAGTGACGAGTTAGATGAGGATTCTGAAACTCATCTACTCTTTTATGATGATGTGTAAAAGTTTGGTTGTCTTTTAGGCCTTTGAGGCCTCCCAAAGACTTAATACACTTCTCTCTCTCTCTCTCTCTCTCTCTCTCTCTCTCTCTCTCTCTCTCTCTCTCTCTCTCTCTCTCTCTCTCTCTCTCTCTCTTGCCGATAACCAAACCAACCTTTATCCACGACATTCCTTTTTTTAATTGAAGGCTATATTTGTAGTGACAGAAAACTTGTGCATAAAGTACATATGAGTACAAGAAGATAAACTTTTATTTTTTGCAATGGGAAGTTTAACCCTTCAAAGACTAAGCTTATAACAGAGTTTCAGTTGATGTCAATTGGTATTTCGGTCGATTCGACATTTATTTTCAGCCTTTTGCCGTTGTCTTTTCGCCCAATTCCTCGGGTATGAGAGATGAAGAACAGTATAGGCATTCATATATTTGACATTGCTGGGTTGGAACACCCAGCTGATCTACAACATTTATCCACAACACACGAATATAGAGTTTTTAATTAGGTTCATCTTTTAAAGTGTAAGTGGTATGCATTGTAAGCTTGGACTGGTGCAATTCCAAACTATGTTGGAGACTTATTTCTATAACCTTAGCCATGCACAACTGCCCCTTCAGATCGCACATACACAATCATATTCCAAGCTTCACAACATATTCCAAGTTTCAACATCATGGTCCTTACACTTAAGAGTGGAGATTACCTTGCAAGTATTGGACAAGATCTTGGCCACCTTTCAAATTTGGCAATATATTTATAATTATCTGCACGAGAAATAATCATTGAAGGAATAATAAACCTATGGTAAATGGATTGAGATGTAAGGCTATGTTGTTAAAGGAATTGGTTATTCAAAATTAAATGTTGTTTCATTTATTACCGATGATTTTGCCACTCTTAATCCTAAGATGTACAAGCAAACATCTGAAATATTACTGGTATAGAACTTTTCGATCAGCATAGTTTCATCAAATAGGTATTACAGTCATATTATCATGTTCTTCATGGGTCTCCTTTTGATATGATATACAAATTTGAGAGCAATCTTAATGCATACTAAATTGAAAATATGAACATATATGCTGATTTGCTTCTAAAAGAATCTAACATCATCTCCCTTCTCCCATTTTTTTTTCAATGTAATAGATCTCTACAATTAAATATATTTACTCCCGGCAATGCCGTGCATCATTACTGGTATTTTATTTTATTATATTAATATAGTCAATGGAATATAATATGATTTGTTTTGCATTATAAGTGTTCTCTTGATATCTTTGTCCATAACAATTATATCATTAAACAACAAATGCATTAATAAAGAAGCTCATAATAAATTGATATAGTGAAATATATGTTTTCAATTCGGTCCAGCCGAGAGGATTTGCACCTCGAGAGAGATGAAATGCCTAGGAGACTAGTTCTTGGTTGAGATGAATATCTGCACCCACAACTGAACTTTTATAACCTGTATTGGTGGAAACTAAATTGGCCACAAACTGACATATCTGTGCTAGAGTAGAAGATGGAAGAACTTGATCCAGGATATCAAGTCCCACTTTGACAGCAACTTGGCGATCAACTTCCTTGAGGTAGGCTGTAGAACTTGGCGTCGTAAACCGAATGTGCTGGAATAGAGCAGCTTCCATGGGGACGGTAGTATACAGGGCAGAAGGACGAGAAGAAGAGGTCATGGCAGAAAGATACAAGGTTTGGCGATGGCAGCGATGGAAGGACAAGAAGGTGCAAAAGATATTAAGATTTTTATGGGTGCTCTGTAGAGTATTTATAGATAAATTTGTGAGGAATAATCAAGGCCGTTGAAAGTGACAAGTGGCGCAACCATCAGAGGATTAGGAAAGAGAGCCAAAAATGTGACTAGGACCCGAAAGAGATTTGCATCTTAATTGCGTGAGATTTCGAATGGAATATGTAGCAAAATAACTGGGGATTCCAAAGGGATTTGATATGGTTGTAAAAATAACAATTCCTGAAACCATAGACCATATATCCCTAAAACAATTGAATGGGTTGGTATAAAAAAAACATAGATTCAAGATATAAAATAATCACATTAGCTCACTGGGTACATTGGTTAAAGTAGTCTTATTAGGACATTGAGTTATTTTGGTAGAGGTTCGAGCCCCCGTATTTTATATTCTAAAATCTTAGGCAAGGCCATATAGAGGTTCAATATTCCCTCAAAACCTTAGGCGAAATCGTATTTCATATTTCAAAATCATAGGCGCCTCCGATCATAAATGACTATAAGCAAAACGAGAGGTGCCCAGAGGCCTCAACATACAATATGGGTCATAGCATCGACGAATCCGATGACTGTGGTAGTCTAGGGTGCACCTCGTTTAGAATAGACGGTGTGATGTGAGATACGTCCGCAAGTACGAAGTATGATTTGACAGTGCCATGAAAAAAGGGGTTTAAGAGTGGTAACTTGGGAAGATGAATGTCATAATGAGCAATAGTGATAGACCATATGGACAAAGAGAAGTTAATGAAGGCAACCAGATATGCAGCATGCTATAAAAATCCTTTTAAGATTTCACCTTAATGAGCAAATTAACAGTGCAATTAACAACCCACTTTTGCAGGCTTGCCAGACAGTAAGCCTATAAAAGAAACCCTTCGATAAAACAAGAGCACACAACTGTTGGGACATGGAGATGCACAACACTATGCCCTCCTAGTGCTTGGAATGGTTGACTTGCCCTATGAATCATATGGAATGGAAGATGAAGAATCAGGGTATCTTGATGGACGGCTGGTTGATGGGGTCATTGAAGACCCTGATCCAGACTCTGGCTATATCGACGTAATCCTGCATCTGCGATTATCCCGAAATGATGGTTACTTCTGAGTATGCGTTGAACTAAATCCCAAATAAAAGGGGCAACCAAAAGTGCAAAATTCATTTTGCGCAGACATAGCTCCAAGCACAACGCTACTGGCAGGAAAGTTTTTGCATAATTGAGAGATCCATGAGTACCCAGATTTGAGAAATTGGAATGGGTCAGACGCATAAAAGGAACCTGTGTAGGAGCATGTGCTATGCAGACTTTAGCTTTTGCATGAATAACAAGAGGAGCGGCATGAATCATATTGCATTTTTGGAATAAAGCTGAATCAGTCCCTTCCCTCTTCATTATCTTAATCATCATTCATTTCTTCTGGTATTATTGGTAACCAGTCTGTCCTACATAAATCAGTATTGCTCCATGTAACAGATTCCTCAGCTACCTCGCTTCCCCCATTCCAGTGTAGAAGAATCCCAGATTCTTCAAGTGATCAAAGGAATATCAGAGATGGGGTGCAGTAAAGTTCTTCCTTCAAGAACAATGTCCTCTCTTAGAAAAGGGCCATTCTTAAATACCGCACCAAACTTGCTTAGACTGGTTCATTAGAAAGCCAAGGGGCCGAAACCCTAATTCGCCCCCGGCAGCCTCTAAATCGATCTGTTGTCGTGGCGGTCAGGAGGAACTGGCCAGCCGTGGTATTCACGCTGCCTCTCCTTCGATTTTTTCTTTTTTTCTTTTGATCCAATGGCTTTATGCCACGTCGTCACTTTGAAAGCCCAAAAATTCTCCTCTTTTTTTCAAAAAAAAAAAAAAAAAAACCCCAAACCCCAAAACCAAAATTTTATAAAAAAACATTTGCCAACGTAATTAGTCATTTTAGATTGTATGTTTTAAAGCGACTTTGTTTTGCATTGTAGAATCAACTGACTTTTAAGTTAAGATTTCAACTATGTTGAATGTTTCCTCTTAGGAAGAACTCTATGTTGCCATACAATTCTAATGTCATATTGCTATTGAATATGTGGGTGATCTTCTCAATGGTCATGGGAATGTTTTCTTTATGGTTATGGTTGCCCGATCCCATCTTTTCTCCATGAGCCAAAGTGTAGTATGTTCATTTAATATGAGTTCATTTCATTAGATATTCTTTTAGAAGTTTGTTGCCTTCAGTCTTCGTTAACTTTCCATAATCAACAACAATATTGTTTGCTTTTAGAAAATATTTCAAGAAACCTGGGTTTTAACAATGAAAAGTTTGTTAGTATAGAGGAATTTTTTTTCTTCTTCTAGTTGTTGGATAACGGATTGGGAGTGATCTGTCATTACTTGGAGAGAAGAATTTAGCTTTATAAAAGTAAAAAAGGACTTCTATTCGATGAAATTTTTTATCTTGTTTGAAACTTGGATATGGTTTGAGACATGTCATGTCTCGCAGAAAATACTAGGCATATATGAACTAATTCGCTTGTTAGATTTATGTCATCGTCAATAGAGAAACATTAAGCATTGTGGGCCATCTTATCTATCTAGTCATTTCAATGGACATCATGATGAATGATCAAGGCTTAGGATCTAGGATAAATGCATAATCTAGCTACTCAAACATTATCATCTTCTTACATCTCCAAAATGTATGGCTTGTTTAAGTTTACTTCTGCAGGATCTTCATTCTTGTCCCTTTGGAACTCATTCCTGTAGTTTCTTGCTATTTCCTTGAAGTCTATCATATCATGTTTTGTATCCATCCTTGTATATAATCAACAAGTGATTCCGCATAAGTTTACATGTCTCATAATTTGGCTTGTCAAAGTGTGTTTCGTTGCACTGGATGAGGCATTGTTGTTGTCCTCTTCTTTCTCTATCCTTTGGAGGTAATACTCCCATAACTAGGAACGCAAGGTCAATAAATTTGTTAGTATATAGAGCACAAGTTCAGATGTTACAAGGGGTTGAGTACCTTTGTGACTTGGACTCTTTATGGGTACGTGCCAATGTTTTAAAAGCTTATCCGGATATTCTTTAGGAATATAAAGATCAGAAAGCAAAGGATGCCGAGGGACAATAAGATATCCAAGGATAGGCTTCTACTAACTGGCCTAAGCGAGGGCCAAGGAAGGATTATGCTCGGATGGCTAAAGGTATTTAAACACCCTTTGCAGCAGAGGACTGCTGCAATATCAAGAGGGAAGTAATGATATATGCCAAAGATGTGGCAAAAGGCCTTGGGCCTTTTTGGGCCATGTGGGCCTTTGGACCTTTGGGCCTTTGTCCAAAGGAGGATTTGGTCTAAAGGAGCACCAAAGGGGCGTGCATGCTATATAGTTACTCGAGGGAGAGCTCTGGGGCAGCTGTGTTTTGGCTGAGGGCTCATGGTTGGGTCGTGAGATGGAGTGCTACGTCAAGCGTATGTTTTACCTACTCGTTTATGTTCAGACAATCTAAGTTTACTAGTTCTTAACTGATAAACATCTTCTTTTTTATTTGTGATAGTGTTGGATTGCGTGCCAGGGAACGCCGCATGTTACACCGCATGCGACATTTCCTCTTCCCCTTGCGGGACAGTTGAAGTTTGAATTTCTGTCTTTTCTTTTTGTTTTCCTTCGTTTCTCGATTTCCCTCTTTCTTTCGATGCCGACACTGGCACTCTGTGACATGGGGTGGCCAGGTCTAAGAGAATCACATGAGAAAGCGGCTTGAGCAACAACCTACCTATAACCAACACGACTTCATCATCTATGTCTATAATTTAAGAAATGAACAAATGCACACAATAAATGAAGGTTATGACCAACAAGACTTCATTCTCACAAAGACATCTGCTCAGTTGCCCTTGGAAAGCTGGGTACAACTTCTAGAGATATTGCTACAGTCGGCAGGGCACAGCTCAGTGAAGCACAGTAATGTTCCACCAGTGTCTGTTACAACGTCAGCACCTGAGTACGTACATGTTATACCCCAGGAAGATGATACCATACCTAGGCCCACACAGCCATCGCCGAAGGACTATTTGCCCGCTGAGCAGGCAGAGGTTTCGCACTCGGAGCCTGGTAGGGCCACAGAGCACACGTCCGCCCTGAGCCTACGCATTGTAGGCTGACACTCTTGCTATAGCTGAGGCAGGCCAGTTTTTCACTCAGGTGATGCATATACAGGCAGAGGGCATCCTTTCGGCACATCGAGTTGGAGCAGCACGACCCGACCGCCCCCGACACCTGCTAGTCCGTTTTCGGGATGGCTTGTCCAGACTGCACATCCTACGGCATGGCAATCACTTGAAAGGGACTGCCTTCTCTGTCCAGGAAGACCTCACCCCCGCACAGCTCTGCAGACGAAAGGAAGAATTATGTCGGGTCCGCGAGGCTCGCCTACAGCGGAAGTGGGCCGTCTATAGAGGAGGCCAGGCTATCATCCGAGATCACTGGCCACCCGACCCATGGACAGTTTTTGTATAGCCCTATGCTTCCCGGTTTTGTTTTGGTTTTTGTTTGATTTTCATTTCATTGGCTCTGTTGTTATTTGATATGGGGCATAGCCCCCCGCGTTCTGCTTGGGCTTATGCCAGCTTGTTTTTGTTCTCGTTATTGAGACTTGTTAGGGGGCACAGTCCCCGAGTTCTGTTAGGGCTCATGCCCTCTTTTTCTGTTCTGGTCCCATAACCCGATTGGGTTCTCGTGGACGTTAAAAACTCTTATCTTATCTTATCTATATCTAAATTTAAGAAATAAATAAATGCACATAATAAATGAAGCTTTTCCAGCTGTCTTATTACAAATAATAGAAGAACAAAGGCAATTGAAATTATTTAAGTCTTTACATAAAAAAGAGAGTATGCGACATAGAAACCAACCACTAAGGTCAAGATATCGGGCATGGAGAATGTAATGTGCATGCTTAGTAAAAATAGTTTGGGTACAAGTGGCAAAGATATTGGCTCTTTGACTTAGCATTGGGTATAAATGCTACACGCACATTCAAATAATTTATAGTTCTTCTATACATTATAAATAGCCAGAAGTCCTTAAATCTCAATGTTACAGCTCACTCTGGCATTCAAATTTCAAGTCTTCATTGGCCCAAGCCAATGGCCAAAACTACTTGATTATAATTAAGCGAACAAAATCAATACAACTATTTTTAGTGCAACAACCCAACCCTGGGTGTCACGTTATCTCAAAGCCTAGGCTATCCATGTGTCTTAAATTTTGACGTGGACACTCAATGGGCCATTAGATCTTGATTTAAAGAAATGGACAGTTAAGTAAAATAAGCCATCCATGCCTGTTGGGAACGTCGCGCACTCGACCTAATCCCTTCTTGGGATGTTCGACCCTCCCACCTCTTCATTCCTCCTTTTTTCTTCCATGTTTGCGATTCTGTTGCTTGTCGAATTCCATCCCAACGTAGTGTTTGATTGGCTTATGATAAACTCTACCTAGCCTGGAGTTTTTTCCTTTGTAGATTCATGCTGGATGATGTTGGTCGACCTCTATCTTTATTTTTGACGTCCCAACCATTCTTCCACGGATCGGGGCCATGGCTCCTTTCTTGCTTCCTTTGCTGCGGGAACAGGACTTTGGATTCGTTATTTTTTTACTCTTCTATTGCCATCGATTTCAGAAGACTTCATTTGGGTTAATCGGCCCTTTTCATCTGCATATCTTCCTTATCCAAGCTTTTACCCGTTAAATATCTGGGTCCCTATATGAAGATGATTCCAGAAATGCATACTGCAGGCATGACGACTTCATTTGCATAGCTTCTATGAAGTATAAAACACTAAGTTCTAGATTTCATTGCTGAGCCTGTCTCAATTTGTAGATGATTTGTTTTACTTGAACATGGCTTCCACTTTGTTTTGAGCCCAGAAAATTTCAGTTGTGATGTGCTTTCTGGTCTGTGGTTTTAGATGTTTTTCTCCTTCTTGACATGAGCATTGTGACCTGGGCATCGTTTCTACTTTGCATGTTCCGATTTTTTGGCTATTATTTATTTTAAGGGTTAACATGGCGCAAGAGAAATAATTAAGCAGATGTATGCAGTCTGCTTTCCCTGCACCTCTGTGGAACTCGTTTGCTTCTTCAACAATAGGCGTCTTTCAAAGTTCTTGGTTGCATTTTAAGCACATCTTTCTGTAAAAGTTGCAGAGTAAGCTTTGTTCTTAAAGCACCCAGGGATACTAAAATTGCAAATTATTTTCTTCAGTTTGTAAGTATTGAGTGCAACCATTGGTTCCTGTTTTAGTTTACCATTTTATCTCTATTATATACATCTTTACTATAATATGCCTTAGGTGAAAGACAAGAATTTGTGGAGCTTCACAACACTTGAACACAAGAAGGAGCGATCCTCAATATGTGGCTTAGGGCAATCCTCAATAACATTGCTGGTACAGGGCATGGTGAAATTATGGCCATTCTGAAAACAAAAATGTTGGCCAAGTGTCTGCCAAAGCAAAGGCCAATATCTGTGAAATCAAGTTGGGTTGTTTGCATTTGCACATTTCAGATTTTCTATTAAGCCATAAATGAAAGGAGGGCCTATTCTTGGTACTTTTCTGCTAGGTTGTTTGGGCTCACGCTACTCATATTCATGCC
Organism: Isoetes taiwanensis; assembly: GCA_021234155.1. Classification (NCBI taxonomy): domain Eukaryota; kingdom Viridiplantae; phylum Streptophyta; class Lycopodiopsida; order Isoetales; family Isoetaceae; genus Isoetes; species Isoetes taiwanensis. Next base: position 5,808,209 of record JAJEKV010000012.1, on the reverse strand, counting down.
TTCTTATAGTAGAACTCTATGGATATGGATGATCATGGAAGACAAGAGATTAGTTTAAAACAAAAGAATGAATATTAGACTCTATCTTTTCTTATGAAAATTTAACTCAGCAAAGGAAATAGGTTTGGCACACGGAATGCTGCAACTGTTATTTGCTAGCAATAAGTTGACTTCCATGAAAGATTAGACAGTTTCTTTCAGGGTGAAAGAGTACTGCTAAAGAAAGGCCAAGACAAATAAGATAATGATTCAGGAATATTATAGTGTAGCCTGCTATGCCATAATGTGGTATATTTTGCAAACTGGCTTGCACAATGGATAGTTTATTCTAATTTGTAGACCAACAGTCTTATGTCATGCATCCTAGTTGTCAACATCTCGTCGGTTTATCCCGCTTCTTTCGAGAAATGGCTGAAAAAGTCAAGGTCTTGGTCAAGCCTACTGAAGAACAGGGGAAAAAAGGGAAAGACCTGGTCCAAGAAGGGAATCTTTATATTACTCCTGCCCATCTGATCAGGAGTAATACCCTGACCATTGCTGAATCTACACATCCCCCTGTAAATCCTTACCCAGACTCTTCTGATTCGGACAGATCAGCAGGAGGAACTCTGCTTTTCAAAGGAGACTGTTCTAAAGGAACTAATCTGGATTTTTCCCCTATAGATTCAAGGAAGCAGGGGTCACAGGAAAATGAAGAATTACATGATGTTCTACTCCAACTCATGGAAAGGCAAGAAGATATGGAGAAGGAGGTGGTGCCGAATACTCCCATGGAAAAAGGGCAGATGGAAGAAATAGAGGGCAAATATAAATTCTTCACCACATCTCCCATGGATTATAAAAACAGTACAGAGGAATCATTGGACAATGGCAATGTGGAGATCACTCTGGAGGATCCTCTGGACAATGGCACTGAAGAGATCACTTTTTCTTCAGAGGACATAATGAAATCTATTGACCCTATAAGTCCTATGGGCCAGGGGATGGATAACATATGCCAACAAGAGAATCTCTTATCTAATGGCCTGGTAATTGACACTGATGTCAATAGGCTATTAAGCCCATTAGATAACAATATAGGAGAAGACAAAGAAGAGACATTTTTCACTCCTGCAAAAAGAAAGAAGATAATATCCACGGGGGGGCCTGGGAACTCATGGAAATAGACCAATAAGTCCGACTGGTAATCCTCTATCAGAAGGCCTGGGAATTAATGTGAGTAGACTAGTAAGCCCTCCTGACAAATCCATGTTAGCTGGCCAGGAGTCTAGACAGATATTGGTTGAAATCAATGGAGCAGAGAAGACTAATGCCAAGGGATTGAAAGCTGATGAGGACAAATTTTATACTCCTCACACTAGGAAGAAGGGCACTAAGATTGTGCATTTTTCAGAGAATAGTCCTGCCTTGAACCTGAGAAGCCAAGGCAAAAAGAATCTCCTTGTCCAATGAGAATCATAACTTGGAACCTGAGAGGCATCAAAGGCCCTCTCAAGAGAAAAAGGGCACTGATAGCTTTAAGAGATATGAAAGCAGAGATAATTATGCTATGCCTGAATTTGAATCCTCAAATTTAGGAAAATGGATCATACCAAATGGAGATTCCATATGGACTGCAGCTGATGGTACTAAAGGAGGGATTTGTATGGCCTGGAAAGACTTTAACTGTATTGAAAAATATAAGCATGGCAGTGGCAGGTGGACCGTGGCAGTGCTAAAAAAAGGGGAAAATGTCTTTGGGGTTATCAATGTGTATGCATCTACTGACCCAGCAGAAAGAGAAACCCAGTGGATGCAAATAGATACATGGATCCAAAATCATCAAATTAAAAATTGGCTCATGGCTGGAGATTTCAATAACACACCTGTGTGGGATCAGAAACTGGGGAAACAAATGAATATGTCCAGGGGAGAGCGAGTTGCATGGGATAGGCTGATGGCTAACTTCATTATATTCCCCCATCTTCCTCACAACAATACTCTTGGAGCAATAAAAGGAAATTGAATCAAAGAACCTACTGTCTCCTAGATAGATTCTACCTGTGTAATTTTGATCTGAAGGATTGGGACAATCTTACTATCTCGAGTGATATTGGGAATTCCATTTCAGACCACTATCCTCAGTTTTTGGGAGATATGACACCTCCTCAGAAAGGTGGTATAAAAACTTCATTTAAATTCAACACAGGAATGTTACAAAATAAGCAATTTTGTGAGGAATTCAAAAGTTTCTATCAACAGATGCCTAAGGTACCCCTTTCGGAATCCATGAAGCATTTTGTACAGAAATTGAGGGACATCAAATCATGGATTAAAGAATGGGGAAAGGTATGGAATCAGAAGAAGAAAAAGGAGAAACAAGAAGTGTATGAAGACATGAAGGCGATTAGAGGATATCTGTTCAAAGACAAAGATAATAAATGCTGGCAGGAAAAAGAGGCAGAATTGGAAATCAAGGTCAAAAAAATAGAAGAAGCAGAGGCAAAAAGTCTAGCCATAAGAAGTAAATGCAAATATATCAATCAAATGGATGATGCTGGTTCATCCTTTTTCTTCAGGACTGCTAAGAGCAGAATTATTAACAATGGTATTGTGCTAGTAAAAGATGGGAGGGGGAATACCTTAGCCTCCCAAGAGGGGATACAAGAATACTTCCACAAAGAATACCAAAACTGTTCAGCAAGTATGAAGTTGATACCAAAGACATGGAAGATTTCTTTAATCAAATTCCCAAGGGTCCAGAAATCAATGATGAGGACTTATTGAAGACACCTGAGGACATTAGGGATTTTTTGAGATCATAAAAGGGCCTTCTAAGAACTGCTGACTAAGCTATATGAACTACCAATCAAAAAATAGAGGCGGTAATCAAATAGGCCAAAAGCGAGTTTATAACTAACTCCACCATGGATCACATTTTCTAGCATAAGTATTGATAGAAAAGTCCAAATGAGCCTTTGTTTGGTGCAAAAGATAGATCTCATTGAGATCTTTCCAACCTTGGGTGGTTTGCATATCTTTTAGCCCCGTAGGATAGTAAAAAAACCATATTTTTTGGAGTTTTGACAATCATAAGTGGTTAAAATATGTGCAAAGCACCTAAGGTTAAAAAGATCTCAATGAGATCTATCTATTGCACTAAACGAGAGCTCATTTGGACTTTTCTATCAATAGTTATGCTAGAAAATATGATCCGGTGAGTTAGTTATCTTTGCTTTTTGAAATCGACTCGATTTTGATTGGTAGTTCATTTATCTTCATTTGGCTTAGTTGGCATGTTTTGAAGGCCCTTTTTTAATCTCAAAAAAACCCTAATGAAAGGGAGATCAAAGAAATTCTACAATCCATGGCATATGGCAAAAGTCCTGGCCCTGATGGGATTCAACCTGAATTCTATTTAGGTTTTTGGGAACTGGTGAAAGATGACCTCATAACTTTCATTAAGGGAGCATGGCAAGCAAGATATTTGCATCCAGCAATAAATGCAGGGCTTATTACCCTTATACCAAAAGTTAGCAGCCCAACAAACATTGGAGAGTGGAGACCAATCTCACTCACCAATACCACATACAAGATGCTAGCCAAGATCCTTGCAAAGCAGATTGAAGCCAATTCTAATGAAGGTCATTAACCCTGTCGGTCAGCCTTCCTTCCCCAAAGGAACATTAGGATAACTATATTGGAGTCTTTGAAGGTATGCCTTTGGAACAAACTCTCCAAGCGAAATGTATGCTTCTTAAGTTGGACTTTAGGAGGGCCTATGACACAATCGGTGGCAATTTCTGGAGAAAGCCATGGAGCACATAGGACTCCCAAAAAGGTTTATCAAAAAGTATATGGATTCAACATGATCGCCTCCTCATCTCGATTATCAATGGTTCCCCCTCTTTGGCGGTTCCCTTGTAGAAGAGGGGTGAGGCAAGGCTGCCCTCCTGCCCCCCCTACCTATTCACGATAGTGGCTGAAGTTCTTACAAAGTTGGTGATGCATATGCAGTCCAAAGGTGATATTCATTGCCCCGCGAACTACCGGGGAAGGAGGTATTTTTTCTATTATGCAATATCTTGTGATATTTTTTTGTTTTTGAGAGATGATGGAATAAGCCTATCCAATTTCTTAAATACAATGGAAAAATTTGGTAGCGCATATCGGGGTTTTTTGAATAAGAGCAAGTGTGCCATAATTATGGACTCGAGGAAGAAGTTGCTTCTGCAAAGGAATCAAGGTACTAAATAAGGATTACGCTCTTGTGATATTAGGTATCCCTTTGGCCTTGAATTCCACACTTTGAAAATTTGTGGGAGCCAATTGTGACCAAATAAGAAAAAACTTGGGACATATACATCTTTTTGTCCTTATTTGGAAGAATCTGATTGCCAATCTTTGTTATAGGAGTACACATGTTTACTTCTCTTCAGCTATCATTGGGGACAAAGCCTCATATGCCAAAATAGAGACAGCTATCAGAAAGTTTATTTGGCAGGGCTCACATAAGATAGCATGGGATGACTTGACCAAATCCAAGAAGGATGGGGGACTCGGTTGCAAGGACCTCTTTGTTCAGGCACAAGCTCTAGCAGCTAAAATGGTATGGAGAGCTATTCATAATAACTCTCCTTCCCCAGCTCAAAAACTGATTGCAAGAATCCTATCCTGTAGGCAGCCACACTTTGAAGCATCAGTTGCCAGACTCTGCATACTTCCAGTTTAATCCCTGTCCAAACACCTCAAGTATCCTAAGGAGAATGTTTGAGGCCTGGAACTTAGCCTCTCCGTGCTATAGACCACCAGTGATTGATAGCAATTCTAAAGAGGTGAAATTTTTCTGGCATCCAGGTATAGCAGATAGTGACATTAACTGTTTGGCATGTATTCATCCACAGAAATACATGCAATGGCATAAAACAGGTATCAGACAGATTGGGGACCTTTATGACGATAATTCAGGATGGAAATCATGGGATGAAATAGCAAATTTAACTAAAGGTTCAAATCTGGACAAGGAGATATACAATGCAGTAATGGACAAAGTTGGGAATATTGATGAGCTGGTAGACAGATATAGTCAGTGGAACTTCAAAGGCAAAGAAATATATTCGGTGAAGGAAGTATATAAAGCTCTGATCCAACACAAACCTTCCAGAGCTGCCTCTCTCTGTTGCAGGCAAAAGGTTCTAGCAAAGGTATGTAGAAAGGGATGGAAGAGCTACACAGCAAATAAAGTAAGGACCTTTTACGGCTTATATTGCATCAAGGGTGATGACCAATCAAAAGAAAGCCAAATTTGACTCATCTATATCGGGGAGATGTCTCATGGGATGTGGAAAGGAGGAATCTTCTAACCATGTCTTCCAATGTGAGATCATTAATGAATTACGAACTGGTTTTGCCCTTGAGATAAATAAAGGCACGATTGGAGGGAATGGTCTCCTAGATTTTACGAATCTGAGGAGGGCGGGGTTTTGAGCACAACAAGAGCACTTTCCTGCTGGACAGTATGGAAACACAGAAATAGAGTTACAATGGAACACAAGAATCCAAATATTATCTGGCTCAAACAAATCTTCCTAGCTGAACTTGTGAACTCGGCAATTGCACATAGATCCTTAAAGGGGATGAACTATGATAAAAAATTTTGGACGACCTTTGGTAGATTTCAAGGAGTCTATGATTTCTTTGTGCTTAATCTAACTACTGATGATGTTATTTTGCACAGATGCAATGAGGAGGCTTAATAGATATGGAGCCCAGGATCGAGGTATGGGGGTTGCTGAGGACTCGGACACTGAGGAGTCTAATCTTCCCGAAATTGAAGAAGAGGAAATTTTCATCCAGCTGAAACAAGAAATGATTCATCTTGGCGGCATTGAAGAAGATTACGAAGAGAACGAAGCACGGAGACATAACAATCTCAGGCCTTATTTCATGAATTTATTCCATAAGTGGCAGCAGAAGCGGGAGGCCCATGTTCTCCTTCTTTTGGATTTCACTAACTATCCGGTTGCCAAACTGGACCTATACCTGAATATCCTTGGCAGACGAAGAATACAGGATCTTACCATGCAAGATCTGATTGATGCACAATAGGAAGCATCAATACACTTATGAACATAAAGCTTTGATTATCTGATAATTTTATATATGTAATAGGTAACAGACCTTTTTCTGCTAACAGGCATTAGTCTGGTTTTCTTAACACATCTCCAAACCTTTGGAATGTGTATTTTTGGCATTATGCCTACCAGTATACCTCTGATGGTATACAATATCACTATGTAAGTTTCTAGTATGAATACAAAACCCACCTTACCTCCAAAAAAAAAAAAAAATTTAACTTATTTTAGTGTATCTTTGGCAGCTAGTAGCAGCATCTACACGGAATTGTATAATGCTACTTCATGATCGTTATATTTACTGTTTCTTAAATTCTAAAGGTTGCTTGAATACGAGGTACCAGTCCTTCTGCAGATTCTATAAACATGGGCAATCCATGCCGATGCCTTGCTGCAAATTCTTGAAATACAAACTTGTCTACAACTCCTCCATGTTGGCAAAGTGCTTTGTAATTTCCTGGAAATCCTTTGTAGACATGATCAAAATTCTTTACATGTGTTTCTGAAGTAACTAGTACAAATTATTACGAAGGAGCAAAGAAGATAATCAGGATCATGGATATTCCACTGATGATTAAGTACAAATGGTGACATGCAGAGATAAATACCAAGCAATATATGAAGATGAGGGATCAACAAGTCTAGTAGTACTTACATTTACCATATATCTGTCTCAAACACTTCAATAGTTCTATAATTTATTTTTGTTTTCATATAGTAAAGGTACCATGTCTAGTTTGTGATTTTATACTATACATATCAAAATTAATCTCTTGTTCTTTTTTTTTTTTTAATGTAATTTGAATTTTGTGTTATCTTAGTTAATGGCTTTGCAAGGGTCCAAATTTTTTTTAAACAACATAACCACATAACAACCACATAATAACTCTCCCTAAGACCTATTGCTTTGGATACATATTCACACAAGGGCAATGCAAGGCACTGAGAACCCTAGTTTAATGTACAATTTGCCATGAACCTATTCAAATCACACTTCCATCTAAAATACACTCAAGATCAACTCAAACACAAGGACTGAGGTGCCTAGTTTGAATATTCCTTCAACTAATAATTTGTCTAGTAATTATTTTTCTCTACAACTAACCTAATCAGTTGTAAAACTGAATCCAAGCTTAAAATTACCCAATCCTCGTGTTGCGCCTTTTTGCTAGTTCACAATTTATTTTTACTACAAAACATAGTTAGCATAAGATCAACAATATCCTGCAAAATCCAGAAGGTACAAAGGCATATTAATCCAATTTGTCTACTTACATGACATTTTTTCACATCCATGTCAAAATCTTAAAACATGACGACTTCTATTCTCCCATATCATGATAAATTGTTGCTAAAGCCCGCCAATGCCACCCACTATCATTATGACTAGGTTATATTACAACTTATCAAAGTAGAATTACCACACCCAATGACTCAAACCACATTACGCTACCAATGATAAATGTTGTATTTGAGTATTTTATCTGGGCAGTCTAAAAATTGCTCGGTGCTAAGAAATAACATGCATAGTTGAAATTCTCCATTACGCTTAACCTTCTCGAGCACTCTATCCAACACATCCTATCCTATCCTATCTTATATCATATCCATTATATTTTCACATCGATGATCAATGCCTGGCATCACATTTCTATTTGTTTATAGCCCCAACATGTGGAGCTATAGTCAACAAACATTTAAGTTTGTCTAATAATGTACGCTTCTCATCTTGACATGCATTGCTAGAAACACTCTACATCATACATTTTCCACCTCTTAATTACACGTATCACTTACATGTACGCATTTCCACAAAGCATGATATCGACCTATTCCATCCCACCTATCACTTCATTCCATCCCACCTATCCATTCCATTCGATTCCATACCAATCCATCCCATTCCATTCTCTTCTACCTATTACATTCTACCAATAACTCATTCCATTCAACCCCACACACGTCCATGATTAATGCCCGGCATTGCTGGGCACACGTTTCTAGTACCTGAGTGTTTTGCGTTGGCTTTCTCCCTTCTATGGCCTACAAGAACAACCTGCCATTTTCAGAATGCCACAGAGAATAAAGGCGAGCTCTGCCGAAGCATCTCAGTTCTTGGATCGGCCTATGGGTTCTTATGGGGCAAGAAGGCAAGCAAGCCTTCAAAAAATTTGGTTTGGTTTTCTCCACGTAAATCCGGACTACTCGCCATAGCTCCACTACTTACACTAACGCCCTCTCACGCCCTTCACGCACAATACATGTGCCCTGCAAAAACCTAACCTGGGCTCACGCTCAAGCCCATTCTATCCTAACCATCTTTCTAAGAGAATATTCGATCACATATAATCTCCATGATAAATCTACGCCTTCAAAACGTCACTTCCCCCCTCCACAACAAGGGTTCCCCCGCCCCGGCTAGGGTCAACCCAAACCATCGCGGTGAATGTCGAACGTGTGCATGTTATAGCCAGCCTTAAATGGCAAAAGATCCGCTGTCCACAAAAACGCCGTGTAATTTGTTTTGGGGTGGCTACAATATGTGAAAGACACGGATATACCACGGATATGCCCGTGGTTAGGGGCAACCCAAACCAAAAACCAGGCCCAAAAGAACCCCAAACTAGGGTTTTTGCGCGCCCTAAATGCATTTTCCTGCCAGATCTTGTAGTTTTGCTGACTCCTGCTATTTTCCGCGCATGCTGATTGTGGCATGATTCTTCATGCTCCGCTACTGTCCGTCCTCAGGTGTGAAGGTAACCAAACGGGAACTTCATTGTAATTGGATAAGCCATTATGTCTTTCTGTTTACAGTTCTAGCACAACCTGAATCATAGTCCAGAGAACCTTGATCTCGTTAGATGATCAATAGCTTGGAGTTCCCTAGTCAAAAGGAAGAACCTACTTGAAGAATTTCTCCATAACTCTGATGATCCATGAATTGGAGCTGAGGATCCTAGTGGGACTTTCCGGATTGCAATAAAGAAGGAGTTGATGAAGACCCAAATGTCTAGGGCGGTTTAATTTTCTTTAGTAGCCGGCTATGGAGGAGCATTTGCCTAAGAGGGAGGAGTCAGTTTTGCGGGGGCACGAAGGTCCTGTTCTGGCGGTGCGATTCAATGGCGATGGTAATTACTGCCTTAGCTATGGCAAAGATCGTACTCTTCGGCTCTGGAACCTGCACAAAGGCCTGCGCATCAAGTCTTATAATGCTCATGCCAGAGAAGTTAGAGATGTGGCTGTCTCTGCGGATAACTCTAAGCTTTGTTCTTGTGGAGCTGATAGACAGCTCTTTTACTGGGATGTTTCAACAGGCCGTGTGATTCGTAAATTCAGAGGCCATGATAGTGAGGTCTCCACCTTTAGCTTCTTTACCTGGTTATTTTTTGAACTTATGAGATTCTTACACTGGAAATTTGTCAGGTGAATTCAGTAAAATTCAACGAGCTCGTTACAGCTATTATTTCAGGCGGATATGATAGATCTGTGCGGGTCTGGGATTGCCGATCCCACAGCATGGAGCCCATTCAGGTATATCTCTTATCAACAGAAATATTTTTTACCTGGTAGTTATGATATTCTCGTTGAAGTAGAACTATGATTTATTGTTTGGCCTGTGAATGATCTCCTAAGGAGTGGATGGATCTTATACAGATAATGGAAGCCTTCACAGACAGTGTCACTTCTGTAGTCGTAACGAAGTTCGAAATAATTGCCGGCAGTGTTGACGGGTCGATACGTACATTTGATATTCGTGTAGGAAGGTGAATCCACTCTTTTATTTTCTTATATGAACAGTATGTAGTTTATGTAATATGCCAAAAATCTTTAGTCATATAGCTGCCTTTTCTGAACAAAGTTGTTTATTTTCCAGACAAATTGGAGACGAGTTGGGCCATTCTGTGAACAGTATTTCACTCTCAAATGATAAAAAGTGCATTCTGGCAGGCTGCCTTGATTCAACTTTAAGACTACTTGACAGGTACGAATTCGATGTTGTAAGTCCTGAGATTACATTGGAATCATATTCCTTGTCATAGATATGTAATTGGTAGAAATAGCTTCTTCAAGTGGTGGATACTTATAGTGGTCACCATTATGCAGAGAAACGGGAGAACTATTGCAAGAATATAAGGGGCATATTAACAAGGTGCATTTGTCATTTTCTTCATTCAAGTAATATTAACAGTGTCCTTTCCCATGAAGTATTGCAATCATATGGTCCTCTTATTCTGCTCTGTTCATTGGCATGTCTTCTTCAGTAGACATGAATAGATTTCCTTCCTTCTTTCCTTCCAAAGTAAAGTCACAAGCCTATGCCGCCAAAGATATGAAAGCGATGCAGATACTTCTTAAAGCTGAGGTATCAGACTAAAATACAAGTCTGACCTGGCCTCAGTAAACAGAGAAGCCTCAACATCATGGGGGCTGCCATCTCATAGTTTAATACCTGGATCATTAGAATTGGGGATGAGTTTGTATTCTATTTTGCAGCAGTATATGTCTATGACCTAGCAAACTCATAATATGGATAGAAAAGGTGTGCAGTGTGAGTGGATGTTCTTACCAAAGTACTCATCGTTACAGTCATACAAAACGGACAGCTGCTTGACAAACACGGACGCACATGTTGTTGCCGGTTCCGAAGATGGGCGCATTGTTTACTGGGATTTAGTGGATCCTTCAAAAACAGATTCTTTCAAGGCTCATGCATCAGTGGTAGGTTGCTGTTGTAATTTCAACATGTGAGAATGTCATCTGTATTTAGTAGTAAGAGCATATTTTCACCCGGTTTTTGAAAGAGAATTCAGCTATAGCTAAAATATGTGAGTGGCAGACAGCAGTTGGTGAATTGATTTAAACATAATGCTACAGGGTACAACGTAGTAAGTGATTGAATCTTATCAGAATAAACTAGGAGACAAAGAAAGAACTACAAAGGAGACATTTAGTGGTGGGGATTTTGAGGTCACAATACTGGAAGTAAGATAATCTAACAGTGTGGTGGAGTTTATAGATTTATTTGTCTCATCATTTATGCATTAAAATTTTGTCCTAATTCTTCCTCCTATAGTACATTATTCTTCCTTTATACTAATAATTGTGCTATGTGCAGGTGACAAGTGTAAGTTACCATCCTACAGATGTGTGCATGGTCACGTCCTCTGTTGATGGTACAGTTCGTCTGTGGAAGTAATGATGGTTATCTAAAAGAGGACATACACATGTACATTTTATGCCATCTTCCGACCTCTTAAGTTAGATGATGTCCTCTCTACCTTATCTTGCAGATGTCTCTTTTTATTGGTATCGCGAGATTCATCATTCTTCTATGGTAGGTTTGGAGTCATTTCTAATTCTGCTGTTGTTATGCCCAAGATCCTAAATGCAGATCCCCCATTCACATATCTTTCTTATCTGCACACCAACCAACCATAGTCTGAATGTTTCTTTTTAGCGCCACTTATAGAGGACTGTCACTACAATTATCTTTTATTCTGGTGAGACTTTTAAAAAAATAACTGGTTTTACACTGTACTACTGTAATGGCAAGAAGTGCTGCTATGTGGTATAATGGCAACAAGTGCATTCAACAAGCATCAAAATGCATTTGTTTTTTCGGGTAAAAATGTTTTCTACTTTCCTCCACAGCTCATGATGGGCTTGTGCACGTTGTCTTAACTGTTGTCCAACTGTTTTCTTGACGAGGGATGTCAAAATGATGATATTCATGGTGATTTTTTTTGTTTTTCAAGCAGTGTTCCATCAGCTCACACTTTCTCGATGGCATAAATGAGATGACATTGCATTTTCTAGATTTTGTATGCGACATTCAGTCCCGCAATCTATTTTCTAGTTGTTTTCTTGATCAAGGATGTCAAGATAATGCTAATCATTGTGATTTTTTTGGTTTTTCAAACATGCTATCAGCTCCTTGGACTGCATTTCATAGATTTTGCATGCGACATTCAGTCCAAGTTCTAAAGGTAGAATGTATCATTGGGACAATGAGCATGTAAATGGCTTAAATCCCATGCCATGCTAAATTCTAGAACAAACTCTAGTAAAACTTGACAGCAGCACTTACTAAGATTAGGAGTGTGATTTTTGCCATGTATTGTATTGCAAATTGTTTATAATTACGTAAACGACACTTAGGTATATTCAATATGGTGGTGACACGTGTCCTTTTTTATTTGATTTTCATTTTCAGGCATGTAGACTATATAGTCTACATCCATTTTATTCAGTTGCATTCCAAATATTTTAGTTGCATTCCAGTATTCGAGTTTTTCAGTTGCATTCCAATGGACAGATCATTTTACACGAAATTTTACAAATCATTTTACACAGGTTTATAGATCATTTGGAACATCATTTGACACTGATCATTACACAGTATAATTTTACACTGATCATTAGTACATTATTTAATAAATCATTTCATTCACAATGAGCACAGATATACACAAAGCACAGATTATATTCCACTATTTCAGAATGAGCACAGATCATATTCCAGTATTTCAAAACACAGATAATATTCCAAAATTTCAAAACACAGATCATATTCCAGTATTTCAAACCATATTAGACATCATAGCAAGTATTCCAAAATATATCCAATTCTCCTCAAATTCATATCAGAGTTCGGTAGGCTTAACTTTTACGATAGAAGTTGAAGATGCAATTCTGAAACTTGCCGCCAGAGATATTCATGGCAATCTGATGCTCATGTGCGACCTGTTCGAGAGATTCCCAATGGCGATTGAGGAAAGCATCATCTGCAAGATCATTATCTGCCTGAATATCACCTACAACTGCATGAATGTCACCTACAACTCCTACATTTTCTTGTGCTCCTGTGCTTGCGCTTACTACACTGTCTTTCTTGATCAACTGTTGATCAATGGACTGTAGTATTGTACCAGAATGAGAAGGAGTTGAAGCAGGAGAGATACCATATAAGGCATTTCCAGCTATCGTTCCATTCTGAATCTCATCGTATTTGTGCAGCTCATCGTTATAGACATCCTCATATAACCGCCTAGACCCGTCAGAATTGAATGGTTGTCCTGCTATTTCCATTGCTGCTTTAACCTGGAGTTCTGCGGTCTTATCATACCTGCAACATAATCTAGTAGTTTAATAAATTAATCGCATTCTACCAATTACTACTAGCATTATACTAATTATTCCACTAGCATTCTACTAGCATTCTGAATAAACTACTAGCATTCTACCAATTACTAATAATAGAAAAATAGAAACAATAATGAAAAGAAATGGAGAATTACCTGTGGAACGTTTCTGATGTTCTATGACCAGTTACTTTCATTCCGACTTGAAGAGGCACTCCAGCACGACTTAACCTTGAAACTAAAGTTGTTCTTCCACTCTTATTGCTAAATGAACCATCAGCCATTGTGATATTTTTCTTCCACTAAGGCGGTGTTTGACATTATACCATGCCTGTCAAACAAAAGTGTTAGAAATATATAACAGAAAAGAAAAACAGTAAAAAACTGAATGCTTACAAATTTGCGAGGTGAAATGATTGGTTGCTTGAACAACCAATTGGAATCATTAGGCTCAGTAGGATAGTGTCGAAAGAATTGCTTGAAGCTTAGAATAACATCATGTTCAAACACACGAAGCGGCATTCTGAAACTCTCTTCCTGGTACCTATCCATACCGACGTCATATGCCTTGGACAGCCGCTCATTATACTCCACAAATTCTTTCTCATTCTCGGAACCTATAGTAAAATCTGAAAGCTTTGAACCTGCTAGTTCTTTTTCACCTCTTATCCCAAACCTAGAAACACAATAGTACATTATCCTCTTTTGCAAACCTGCAAAACACAATATTAGAAACATTCACTTAAATAACAGAAAATAAATATAAAATTAAATACAAAAAAAGTTTTACCTTTAGAATGATTTATTGAATGATCGACATCCGCTAACAATGCTTGTTCATTTTGAAATGAGATCTCGTCCACCTTTTTTCTCTTATTACATATCCCTCGAGTCATCCTAGAGCGTCGCATAGCAGCAACACAAGCCAATCTGGCTCTCGTGAATCGGCTCCTCAATACCAATTTCTGCAATACGCCACTCCTGTTTGCGTCTAACTAGACACCCAAATCTCCTAAACAAATCCTGAAGCCTGCACAACAAAAGTAAACTATTATAACATGCATGGAAATAATTAACAAAATCAATAAATATACTTACGATTCCAACGGGAACAAGCTTCCATCCAGCTTCACAACTTGAATCATGAACGACTCTAACATACCTGCCAATTCCTTCAACTCAAGCTGCTCAATTGTTTTATCGATCGGATTTTTTTTGTGAACTCTCCAGCTATCAAACTGCCTTCTTGCCCATTGCAACTTAGCCTCAGATTTGCTGATACCGCCATTCTGGATTTCGCTTACCAGATCCTGGTCCCATTCAAGGAATGGTACTACTTTGCCATTCTCAGGCTTGTTTGCATCAGGTTCACTGTTAATTTCCAAATCACAACCTGATTCTTTCAAAAACTGTTCTACAGCCTCAACAGCAAACTCATCTTCCATGTCACTATCTTGATCATCCTGCATGTTAGAAATATCTCCAAGCATAGGGATTCTAGAAGTACAACCCTCAGGACTAAGAATGTTGAAGGTCGGGGCTGAACAATCCATGCCTGCAAACCTCGAACAAGCTCCATAAAGTAGAAGTAAAGTATGCAATAGAACCTTCAGATGAGAATCCATATCAAACCTTTACAGCAGATCTTCAATCTACAACACATTCACATTAGAATCTTTACCATAAACATGCACAATGTAAATCTTTACGTCCGTAAATACTTAACATGCAGAATACTTAACATGCAGAAAGCTAAGTGGTTACCTCAGGAATGCACAACCGATAGACCGAAACTCGGCTAAGTTCAAAGTTGAGACTCGGCTAAACTGTTGTATTCTCCACAAAATGTCATTCCAACACTATAAACTTCCAAAATATTGCAATGTACGTTCAGAAATAACAATATGACGAACCTAGTAGCAAGATCCACGCCTGCAAGTAAAAGAACAAGAAAGTTAGCTAAAAGAAAACTCATACTTCAACAAAATCACAAAAATACCTCAGTTTATTGAAACAGATCTTAAGAACCTTGAAAACTCTCGAGCAAAACAAAGTTCGAGCTTGCTTCAGGTCAAAAATCATGGATCTTAGGCCAGCGCCTAAGATTCTTTCCAAAAAAACCTTCAAATGTTGACAAAATGATACCAAATGGATGTCCCAGCTTGCGCCAAATGAAATCCTAACAATCTAACGCCAGCGCCTCAAAAATGTAGGCCGACGCCTCAAAAAGAAACATGCCGACGTCTCCGAAGATCCATCGCCACGGCACAGGCAAGCAGAAAACAGGGGAAAAAAATTGTAAAGCAAAAAAATGGTGACGTGGCGCCGAGGGGGATGACACCTAAGTGTCATCCACGTAATAGCAAAGTCCACTAAGTGGACTTTCCTAACAAGAAATTTATCACAGTGGCCTTGCGCGAATATTTCTCTTTCCTATGAAACGAGTATTGGGAAGACGAGTAACTGATTGTGAACATTCGTTTGAGCAACAGGAGAAGCATGTTGATAGGTATTCAATCACAATTTCATGTTGATAGGTATTCAATCACAATTTCACGTACAATCCAATATATGTCTACATCAAGAATACTTTGACTATGCACCCAAACTTGCACTTCAAATTCTCGTGCATCTCCCTTTGCCTGGAATCACCCATAGTTTCACTAATAACGAAATTCTATGGACAATTCAAATGCCCCTATATAACATTGTTAACTCCCCGATATTATATTGTTATTTTTTAACAAAATTCCAAGTCCAAATCAGGTTGGTTGATCTTCTTAAGTCTCGGCAGAATAGCCACAAGGAAGGAGACGTTCATCTTTCAATTTCCACACGTTCAACCTAGCAAAGACCTTTTCACAGCAAATTGGCCTTCTTGGCCTAGATTCCGACTAGTTCTGGAGGCTATTTTACCGTGGTATCATCGATTTGCAGCCTTATTCTGGTCCAACAAAGCTATTCTATTTTTTTATCCCAAGCCCAAGTATGGCAAAATCGGAAATTCCCTCGGGCAAATTGACTGTTTCAGGTTAACTCAGGGATTTGTTTCTGGCTGGGACGAATTTTATATGGCAGATCCGTAGCCTTTGCCACAGTCTTGAATCTCTCTTAACCCTCTAGGTGATTTCGGCCCAATCCAATTCCCTTCTAGCACATCTTGCATGTCGTTTGATGATCTCAACTCCAATCCTACAGTCGACTATCATCGTACAGAAATCATTTTAAAGCCCCAAACTTGCACTACTCTCCAGTTACATGTCTTTAAGACTGTCTCCACATAATCTGTGAATACATTATTCCTGCCTATTATCAGACTATACGATGCAAGTGAAGAACAAAACTATGTGGGTTGCACGCCTTACAACAATCAGCAATCAACACATGAGAAAAGTAATGGCAGGTTGTCCACACTTCTTATCCGGCTTCATGGCATCTGCAAGATTACCTTGTTTGAGTTACTGTGAGAATTACGGTGATCTAAGCTATGAGAATGGGTCTTTACTTAAGTAATGAAATCATCTTTTCCTATCTGCCATGGGTAGAGCCATGGGTAGACTTCCGGACTTGGCTATGGTTATTGCTTAGATTTTTCTGCCGGCCTGAGCCCAAATAGCTCTGATAAAATTTTCTACGGCAGATCAATACAGGACGACAGTCAATACATGACAAATAAGCCCCAAAGTAAGCCCTGTTTAAAGAAGCTTGGATGCTCGTGGCGGAGCCCCGTATATATCGGACACCATCTTTACGGGCATATAAGTGGTATATCTGTGTCTCTGACATGCTATAGCCACGCCAAAAAAAAATTACACGGCGTTTTTGTGGACAGCGGATTTTTTG
Organism: Isoetes taiwanensis; assembly: GCA_021234155.1. Taxonomy (NCBI): domain Eukaryota; kingdom Viridiplantae; phylum Streptophyta; class Lycopodiopsida; order Isoetales; family Isoetaceae; genus Isoetes; species Isoetes taiwanensis. The sequence goes on along the minus strand of JAJEKV010000012.1, from coordinate 5,791,111 downwards.
CCATTTAAGGCTGGCTATAACATGCTCACGTCCGACATTTACCGCGATGGGCTCGTGGCCCTCTTTTGTGGCAAGGCGCAGAGAAGTGGCACAGAGATCTGGCGGCTGGCTGAGCCGTCAGGGATTGCTTGAAGAGCAAGAAAGGGGAAGGTCGTGCAAGAATTTTGGGTTTTTTTAATTTTTGTTATTTTCTTAAGTACACCTTTTTTTTTGGGACGAAAATATTAGCCTCAAACAAAAAATGAGACTGCTTTATATATGTTGTGATAACATGGGCCTAGGTGCAGTAGTCCAGGAATAAAATCTCGAACTTCGTGGATATGTAGATATGATTGTATCTCTGCCTTGTTCATGTCGACCTAGAAGACTGCTGCTTTGTTTTCTTTGTGAGAGAATTTGGATGAAATCAAACTCATCCTTAATGTATTTTTGGTGTTTCATTGGTTGTTTGTAAGCAATCAGTCAGTTTGAGAGTCAGTTTGAGGCAACTAGTAGTGAAAAACAGTTTGGATATTTTATTCGGCTTTGAATACTTGTTTCCGCTTTGGAGCAGAGCCTATATTGCCCGTATTATTGAGCAGGTTATGTGGCACATAGAAGACTTAGCTTGCAATGATTCTTTGATGAATGTACTTGGAAATTATGTTGATGCAGATGAATGAATGGATGCAGATGATGAATGAATGATTCTTTGTTGATGCAGGTTATGTTCTTGCACTCTGATGAGAGTGCCTTGGCCTGAAGATTCGAACTCTGCCCCCTTTTTTGATAGCAACGGCTTCCAGTTTGTTTTTTGGCTATGTGGGCTACATGATGCCTGTTTTATAATGATTGATTCTATTTAGATTGTTGTTTAGGATTCTATAAATAAAATGTAATGACTGTGGAATATAACATAGTATATTGCTCCAAAACAAGAATGGAAAAAGGAGCTATAAAGAGAGAATAAACACATTTGAGTTATAACAATCGAAGGTTCAATTAGGAGATGATACCGCTTGCTCCGTTCGTCCCTCTTTCGATTGCCAATCTTGCTTCTGTTGACTCCGTTTTAGCCCTATCTTTTACAAACAAATCAATGTTGACAAGTTTTGTCTATACAAAGTGCTAATAAAGAGCACATTGCCTTAGTCCGCATGACACCAAAGTCAAGTCTTCGGTTCTCATTTGTGTAGGACATTTATAGTAAAGGAAAAAGTGGGCTCAAAAGACGTAAAAGTGATAATGTGAATGTTTTCAAAGGAGAGGCTGGGAAGTTTCTTGATCCTGCATAGTGCTTTCTATTGTATGGGCTCCATAAGACCATTTGGTCTGCATGAACAATAAAATTCAATTCAATTTTCTGTGACATTCTTTATTAAAATGTTAATTGAATTACCAAATCCAAGATCATCTTTGCCTCTACCCATGCTTGCTTACATCTCTCCTTTTATTTCTGTTCCATCGGAACCTATGCCTCTCTTCATCAGTGAGCTTCTGCATGAATTTATAGCTTCCTAGCCTATCCATATAGTTCTCCACATCACCTAAACGGATACTGCGCCGTTATTTCATATCTAACGGTCATGAAAAGTAGAAACTTGTGAAAAATAAGCCCGGAACTTCCACTGTTTGGCACAAAAAAAATGGCTATGCCCAATCCAATAACAATTAGTGGCTTGGAAGTTGAAAATTAGGATGTCTGTGTCCATCTGCAAGAAATCCCTAAGTGCTAAGCTTACCAAGTCGTAGGCTCTTTGATGATGAGATTGAAGTTCCCCTTTTTACTTTTGGTTGCAGATCGATCCAGGAGTGGCTATTACATGAAGAAGCCTGAGGGGAATTATGGTTCAAAATCTGGTGGCAAACCATTGGGGTTAAGTATCAGATAACTCTGAAGCTGCTGATCTACTATCTGCTCCATGGGGTTATCCGCTTATAACTGCCAGAGGTCATAGCTTAGTTGAATGTCCATGCAGAGGGGATCAATGCCATTTAATCTTTGTTTTTGTTCTTTCTATGGACCCTTCTTTTGGATTTGCTTTAGTTTAACTTATTTTCAGTCTCTGAATGTTAATTTTGCATCTGGGTTAAACTCTTGCCTGGCCACATTTATCTTCAATGTTGCCTGTTATTATCTCTACAGTAGCATTTGGTCCTTATTTTCCCATGCTCTCCACCGTAAAGATAGAAAAAATTGGAATGCTACTCTGGAGGAAATTCATGGTGCTTCTGTCTCTATGGAAGACTTCATAACATCCAAATGAATTCTGACCAAGGATATTTCCACTTTAAATTTCAAATATCCTACAAGATAAAAAGGATATAAAGCTATAATGCTGATTCACAAAAGTGTGGAGATATCGTTCAATTCAAAAGCCAAAGAGAATGAGTCTTTATTTAAGAAAGCATTTCAGTGTCCTTAAGGATTCTTTAATCTGATGTAAATAAAAATGAAGATAAGTAGAATAAGTCTACATTGGTGTGCATCAAAAAATGATAGTCTTGATTCATCCTAGTGGTTTGCTCCTTAAATAGATTAGCCTATCCAAATTCGCCAGCTCTAGAGCTATGTAGCATGAGTGTCTGCCAAGAGGGCTTGCGTGTCGTTTATTTCAAGCTTCTGATATATCATACTTGAAGCTTCTGTTCCAAGCCAAAAGCATGTTAAACGTTCTTTCTGTCATTTAATACCATCTTCAGCTAGAGTTAATGAATAATAATTATCTGAAGCAATTATGGTTCACACTTTAGATATGAAGTTGCTTCAAAAGCTATGCCAGCATGCATTCTTTTGTTCAGCATTCAACGTTTTTAACACATTATCATTGTTCGTTCACATTTCATTCTTTCTGGTATGCATTTGAATGTGTCTTCTAGTTCATGGGCACTATCTTTGTTGCATGATTTAGGAGCTACTTTTGCCATTTTTTTTGGTATAGCTAGTTGCTTCTCGTACAAGAATTGATCATGCCATGAATCACAAGGGATACATGCACGACAAGTTCTCACATTACATTATGACTTTAAAATTACTTCATAGCTTTTTTGTTGATTGTAGTTTTTTTTTTTTTTTTTTTTTTGAAGAACTGTGTCATCAATGAGGAGGAAGGAGAACTGCCCCAAAGAGACAGCGATACCTCGACACTCCACAACAAACTCACAGAAAAACTGCAACTCTACTGCTGTACAAACCGACCATCACCATCTACAACACCCAAGAAGTCCCGCCAAATGGCAAACTTCCGCTCTACTACTCCCAGAACACCAGAAAGCTTTGAAATAGCTTGTACGAAGTCGAGGAATCGAGAGAGGCCGCGGCCGCTTTGAATCCCCCGAAAGATCCACAACGTCGCCGCTTCAAATCAGCCACACCAACCAAGCCGCGATACGGATGCAAGGCTTGCTGCCGCAAGAGCGGCCAAGCACCGGATACACATGAAGCGACAAGCTGGCGGCTAGTCAATCTCACCGAAAGCAGAGCCCTAACCCAATCGAGGCGGCACTGCAAGTGAGGGCATAAAACCGGATAATGCTCCACATTCTCGATGAAGGCCACAACAAGGGCGAGAGAGGGCTCACACCCGGCCTAAACCGACTCACAAGGGCATTCACCACGATCTGGCCGGTGCACCACCCGCCACGAAGCACCCTAACCGATTGGGGAAGTGAGCTCCATGTCCACGCCCAAACCGGCGCCATCGAGAACCCGAAGGCTGCGAGAGACCACTTGCACGAAGAGGCGGTGTGTCATGAATAGCCAAAGACCGATAAGAAGACCGCACAAAGCAAGAAGACACAACATCCGGATGAACCTTCCAAACACGCACCACCACATCATCCCGAGGGACTATAGGTATGTGTAGCGGAATACTCCCGCCCGCGTGCTCCCGGATAGCCCGGTCCCTTCGCCCCCTCGGTGGCGAAGCTCGAAAGAACTCCCACGAAGCTAGCTCACCACCCCAATACCAATCCTCCAAGGTGAGCACAACGGCTTCGCCTCCAACGGGACTGCGTCCAGAGCATGCACGATGGTGACCAAGGGGCAAGTCTTGGGGGTAAAGGAACCCACAAGAAAAGGAGAAGAGTGGTGATAAACCGAGGCATAATCTAGCTGGAAGAGCACACGCACATGATCCCAAGCCCGCAACACTCTGTGATAAAAGGGGATGCATGTGGGAAAGGCCGGAGACCATACAACGGTGCGGGGCAACTCCACATGCACAGACGGCTTCCCAAACACCACACAATGGCGAAGAGCGCAACAACAAGCGCCCGCACTGGGGAGAAGATGCTCCATCCTGAGAATGCTCCAAACAAACTTGGAGACCAACACCTTACTATGCAGCTAAATCCGAGAATGGCCAAGCCCCCATCCTCCCGGGGCGGAGACACTTCCACCAAGCCATTTTAACAACCGCCCTTCATCATCCCGCCCCACACAAAATTTGAACAATCTTATCCAAAGCACGTATCTTACCCTCGGGAGCTAGCATCGCAGATCTTCAGATACACATGAGTGCTACAAAAAATCTTGACTTGGCAATAGTGATCCTATCGCCATGGACAACTTGCTACCCTTCCACCAATTGAGGTGTTTTACGCAATCCCCGCAAAATCTCATCCCACACCCTCCCCATGGAAACATCCCTCCAAAGGGAATACCCAATGACTTAGTACACACATTACACGGAAGCACCTTCCAAGGGAATAGAGCCAAACAAGGGGGGGCGGAGTCGGTGGGGGCCCATAATGCGGAGCACTTACCCCAATTGAGGAAGAATGCCACGAGGCCAAGGAGAAAGTATCCAACAAACCCTTCACATTGCGCAAATTCCTCTCTTACGCCAACAAGAAGAGGGAAAGTGTCATCGGCAAACCTGGTTAATAATTTTTTGGCTACCATCCTCGCATCCAAGCCCATCCACTACTCCCTCCTCCACCTGCTGACCAAAACAAGCGAGGCGATTGCCTCATACCCTGTCGTAAACAAAAAGCCAAAAAGGGCACCCCGACGCGCACCCCTACGCCTAAGGAGAAAAAGGAGGAGGGTTCACCTGGCACACACCACCGTAGCGTCTTGCGACCTATGCGGCTTCATGATCGTCTCGGTGAAAGCGTGGACCACGACCCAACGCTAACATCATGGCGAGACAAGAACTCCCCAGCGGACACTATCGTAAGCTTTGGCAAAGTCAAGCTTAAGATAGGCAATGCCTTGCCCCGTTCTTACGGCCCAATAAAGGCCCCTCATAAGGCTGCGGCAACATTAGTCAAAATGTTCCTCGAGGGGACAAACCCATCGCACCTTACTAATGGAAGAAGTCAACACCGGCTTCAACTTCTGCCGGGGCTTTTCGCAATAATCTTATACACGAGGACAACAAGGAGATAGGCCTCAATCATTAATAGTAGAAGGTTGCTTAACCTTAGGAATCAAGGAAATGCATGCGGTATTCAAGATCCTATCCATTTGAGAAGACTGCAGCAACTCAAGGTACACGGTACAACCGACTCACCAGCCCACTCCCAATAAGTCCGAAAGAACTCCACGGGGATGCCATCCAGCCCGGGACATTTATCCTTGGCCATGCACATACATGCCACGCAGCTAAATCCTCTCTCGGAGAGCTCTGCTCCAAGCTCTCTCATTTGGTGAGGCGAGAATAGATGGCTTAACGACCCCCAAAACAAGCTCCTGCATCTCCTGCTCATAGGGAAGAGTCTTGTTTGTCGCGAAAAACCCCGAGAAATGGGCATGCACATACCTCTGCAAATCAGCGGGATCCTCCAAAGTCCGGCCATCGGGCAAAGCAGGGGCGCCATAGATCTTTGATATCGCCCATTTGCCTAGCCGCTCAAGAAGAACCGAGCGAACTTGTGTCCCCCTCCTTCAACCCGGTGGGGCTGCCTTCACACGCGTGCCTCTCGTGACTTTAACCTGCTCGAGAGCAACAATATGGCTGCAACACGGCATTCTCCCTAATGCCATCGAGGAAGGCTGCGCCCGAATCCTCTCCAACTCCCCGATAGAGACCATGCAACTCCTGCGCTCCTGCGCACCGCGGCGCCTACCAAAGACCTTGGCAAAGCGCTTCACCACGGCCAAGGCGGTCACCATACCAGACATACCCTTCGAGGAGATGAAAAGGTATCAAGCCACAACTCGGCACCGGGGCGAAATCCGCATCAGCCAGAAGCCGGGTGTTCAAACGGAACACTGTCCTAGAGGGCCGAGAGGCAACTGCACCCTGACAGGACAAAACCTGAGGGTAATGATCAGAAATGGAGGTAGACAGAATGTTACTCCGGCGCAAAGAGGGCACACCATCCAGTGCGCATGGGGAAGCATAACACCGGTCATGCCTAGCATACGCCCGGCCCGCACCAATCTGCCTATTACAATAGGTGAAAGACAAGTCCCCAGGGACCTCAACCAAGGCCAAATCCTGCAACAAGCGAGACCACTGGTCCCTCTCAAACCCATGCACAACCTGGGTTCCAGAACCAGAGCGATCCTCTACTCGCTCTACCATATTGAACCAAGCGACCTGCAACCCACCAAGGGCTCGCAACTTATTCCGAACTGTGGCCCATAAAGCACCCCGCTGAGAAGGCTGATTAGGGGCATAAACATTAACAATCCCCCACTCTTGCCCTCCCTCCATCCACTTAATGATTGCCCACCGACCAAACCTGTCTGCTGCAGAGTACGTGACCTGCACATCCATCCTCCAAGCAATAAGAGTACCCCCACTAGTCCGCCCAGAAGAAGAAGCAATAGAGGCAAACTGCCTACCAACCATATTCATGAGCCTAGACATATCACCCCTGTGACACTTATGCTCCTGAATGCAAACAATATCAGGACGCAACTGCCGAAGTGCCAAAGAAACACGGGCCCTCTTACTACTAGAGGACCGCACCCCCCGCACATTCCAACTGAGGATCGACCTATTCATCCCGGAGGAGAAGTATCAAGCCCCACATGCCCACCCACCAGGCCATCAGTCAACTCCACATAGTCATCACCTAGAGCCAGAGGATTAATCACAGCAAAGTGACCCACAGCCGCTGTATGTGACACTCCACTTCCAACACGTGTTGGAAGTCCCCCAGGCACCTCCATAGAGTCATGGGCCACACTAGTCTCTACCTCCAACCGGACTGCTCCAGCCACCTCATGCTCAGCACATACCGCTATCTGGACATCCCCAACAGGATCACCAGCCCCTCCCACAGCCCTGTCCTCAGACCTAGCCACAACCAAATCATCATCCGAGCCCTCCCACGAGCCACCACCCCCCTAGCCACCGCCATCCAATGGGCGGCCCGGCAAGCAAGCTTTGCCCGGCCTCGTCCCACACCACCTCTCCCAACCACACCACCACCTCGTCCAACTCCACTCACTGCACCACGAAGTCCTCCGCCTGTTACCTCAGGAACAAAGGAATCCCGGGCCCCTGCACAAGCACCTGCAATCCCTACCACATCACCCGGCACCACACCCAGGATCATCAATGTGGTCGGATGGCAAAGACAATAGATGGAAACATCCACGGATCTCGAGAGCCATTCAAAAGCTTCAATCGGAATAGAAAATGCCGGGGACCACTACGTCTTGGAAGAGAAGTGGGCCTGGGCCGCAAAGCAGTGGAGAGCAACACGATCTTGGGGACTGCGCACAATAGAATGAGCCAAATATACACCCAGGCCATTAGCCATAGAAACCAAGAAATCAGGCACCATCAGATCAGGAGGAAGATCCTGAATCTGAAACCAACACGGGATTTTAACCGCTGTCAAAGAACTGGTGGACATTGCCGGAGTATAATACTGATACAACACATATGAGTCACCCAAAGTATCCACCCCTCGACTAACCAATTGCCGCACGGAAGACTCAGCCTCAAACATGATTATGAAAAAATTATTTGGGAGGAATTTCAGAGACTGATACCTGGGCAAACCAATCCGCCTCAGATGTCCAGCAAGCCAAGAGCTAAACCTCCTCGTGTCCAATATGTAACCCGTGAAGTAGCCCAATACTGCAAATGAAACTAGATTCTCAATAGTCTGAACATGCCTGGTATGATCAATATCTATCCATGGAGTCTCTGGAAGAGCTGCCTGCAGGTCAATAGAGTGATGATCCTCCACAAATTTCAGAGCCTCTTGAACTGCGGCAGTCCTACACTCAGGAGCCTTGCGCTTGATCCAATCTGAAAACCCCTACCGAAAGTGATGCGAGCAAGCGGTGTCATTGCTCGGGCCGGTAGGGCGGCGCGGGGAGTTGGGGCTGCTGCCCCGGCATCCCCGAGAGGTATCCAGGGGCACCCCAGGAGGCACATCAGCTACATGCACCCTAGAAGAGGGCGCATCACCAGCAAGTGATCCCTTCCCAAGCACAGGGGAAGAGGGCATCACAGATCCAGTTTTCAAAGGGGGCATGCTTGATGGGATCAAGACCGGAGTCTCCAAAACACAATCTACTGGGGTCTCAGAATTATATTGAGAGGAAGAGCAATCCACATACCTCTCAACCGAAGGGGATTCCAAGAGCTCCCTCATCTCTGCCACCAATTGCATGCCGCTTCCTACAGCCATCTTCATGCATGCCGAGACCCGCGCCCTTCCCCTTTACTGGAGGATTCTTCCTCCTCGCCATCTCCCTTGGCTTCAGCCCCAAGCCATGAGGCTCAATCGATCCCCCATCAGCCTGTCTGGCAGGAGCCATGACATCCGAACCAGTCCGGAAATCAGCTATTTGCGGTACCAAACCACATGCAAAACAGCTGATGCTATACACCACCGGAAAGAGCTCGGAACAAGCTTTCCAAGAGCCTGACACCAGATAAGAGAGATATCGCCGATCAAAGTTTCGCCGTCAGACAAGAGATACAAGTTTGAAGACTCCCATCGCAATTAGAGAGAGTCTTGTTGATTGTAGTTTGTGACATTGCCAGACAAAGTTTTCTTATGTTTCCACCAAACTTGTCCTTATTATAAATGTCCCTTTTTTAATATAGCAGTCTGCAACAACCATACGCCTGCATCAACATAGGATAGGCCCCATCATTTTTAGCAGAATAGATTTGACACTTTATGTTTGCTTTGGAGGTATTCATGCACCGGACCCCCCCCCCTCTTTTTTACCGGATCATTATACTTTATCTCTATTGTTAGATGAAGAGTATCTACCTAGTTTCATGATAGAAGAAGATTTTCTACTTTTGCCAATGGCTGAACAAACTTCTTTTTGTAGTTCAGCTGATGGTCACTTGAATTTAAATATTCATAAGCTGCATGTTGATCGCTCTGCAGGTTTTGAATTATCTTCTTATTTTCCTTGTATTATTCTCAAATTGATTTGTATTGTTTATCCACAGGTTCAACACATGGAGTAAATGCCTTCTGATATGGAAAACAACAATCGCAAATATTCCATATGAGGGACCAAATGCAGTATTGGTTGCATGTCAAAAGAGGAGTGTGGGTGAACTAGAATGCTTGACAAGGGTTTTCACAAATAGAAATCATATATAGAGGTTCTTGCTCCAGTTATGGGCACCAATTCTCACGTAACTTCACAACCTAAGAAGATGCTTAGGCTTATAGACAAAATCTTTTGAGGGTTTTGAAATGGATGATACTGAGCAATCTACTGCAATACCTTTCCACACCCATAATAGCCCTGAACATGTAGGTGCTGAAGATCCTAGTAAGGATATGGGACATACAAGGTGCAAACAAGAGGGAATGGAAGAAGCATTGGCACCAAAGTTTACACCAACATGCCCGAGATTTGATACACCAAAAAGTACAAAGACTTCTTTGGGAAGAAGGCAGTGCATAGCTTGTAGAAGGCAGTCAAAATCGGAAATGAAACAATGTATTTTGGCAGTAGAGTTCAACGATCCTCTAGGGGAGCCTAGTTGAATGCTTACAGCAACGTCAATGAGACGACATTCCTCATGGATCCAATGAGACATCCAGGATACTTAAGGCCCTTTACTATGAAATCCTTGGCTAATTATCATATATCTAGCCCTAAATAACTCTGCAGACTATGACCCAATGTGATTCTCCATTAAAATCAAACATCCCCTTAATGGGAATTCTAATAGGCTGGACCAGTACCCAAAATTCATGCATAATTGGCCAAAAGAGCATGTGCCAGTATCTCAGCTTGTTGACACTCCAAAGGGCACAATTTTTTACAGGCATCTGCTTAGTGACCAATCTTACAAATCCTTTTGCAAACGGGTGTAGTTTGTTTGCTCCCTAATAAATATTTTGTTATTGCAATTCAACTTTTGATTAGGTTTTATTGCAGTTAGACCATTCATATTAATTTTGGAGGGACTTACATTCATGTCAAGAACGTTAAGGAATTGCAACTCTACTATGGAAAGTATTTATGCTATTATTAAACCTACACTCTACATTATTTCCAATATCAAAAGGAAGTTATGTAATCAATTATAACTTGCGATACTCATAAAAGTTAATATCTATTGCAAACATGTTTGATTCCACTAAATCCTTTATGAAAATCACTATTATACTTCTCCTGCAGTCAAGCCTTTCAAGAAATACATCAAATACACCTCAGGAAACCATGCTTCTAAACCTGGTGTTGTTTATCCTACTTTTTTTTTCATCTGGATATCACACACTTTATAGACCCAAGTATAAATTTCATGTAACATCAATATACGACATACTATTGACACTGTTTGCTTCCATTCGCACGGGTGCGCATCGCCTCTGCATTGAGATAGGCTGATGGACTTGAGGGGCACATGAGGACAGGATCTGTCAGTGTTACCAACGAGGCACCAAATTGAGGATGAATGCCATACTCTTCAAACCTGTCTAGCATTCGATCATATCCGTGCACGGTATGTTCAGTTAGTTATGCCTGACCAGCCACTGCATGTGCAATTGAACATGACCACTGTAGGCTTGTTGGGATCATACCTTCAAGATGTTATGGTTACACGGACTCAGCTGTGTCCTCCGGTGCAGTATTGAATTGTCCTATACGATTGTACAATCTACTAGCACACTTATTATTGCTAAGGTTTTTCCCTCGAAAACCCTTCAGGGCAGGAGCTTTTTAATCCTCATAGCAATACACTTACTGCTCTTTTTGTTTGGGTCCCATAGGCCAATTGGTCTCCTTGAATGATAAAAATAGATTCTATTCTATTTTAAGGGCCTCTAAGGCAGATTATTAAGGCCTATTATAAATGAAATCATCTGCCATTAACGAGACCTAACCATAGTGTTCATATGCTTTGCCTACTCAATTTGCCTACAAAAATCATGGAAGTCCTTGTGTGTACAAATGCCAAGTTCCTAGACTTGTCATGGAATTCCATATCACAACATTGTGTGTACAAACGCCAAGTTCCTAGGCTTGCCATGCATATCCCCATACAGGCGAAGGTTCATTACCCTTTCTAAACCTGCATCCTCATCCCAACAATAGCTATGTATAGCAAGAAATCACCATGGCGATTCCAATCCCAATATTTATTTGCAAATGGAGATGGTGGAAAGCAAAAAAGGTGCAATGCCAATATAATTTTTTGCTTCATGGACAAGAAGAATTAGATGCATGCATATTAAAAAACCATTCATCTAACAACCCACACATGATAAGGGATGAAGCTACATATCTTTCTACTTCCAAATTATGCTCTTTCATTCATTGAAAAAAGCTTGTTAATTTACTATTGGGGGACACCTTACAACTAAATCTATATGATCCTCATCTACAAGCCCCCCAACCCTAGGGTGACCTCCTTGGAAAAAAAAAAAAGGGGTTTGGGGTGTGTGGATCATAGGCCAATTGGTCCCCGTGGACAATAAAAACTCTATTCTATTCCTAAACCCCGTGTAGAACAATTGGTTCAACGTCAATAAACTAATTGCTTTTTCCTTCTAGTCTCTTTTGTTTCTCCTCTTTTGTTCCTTCATGAACAAAATTGTTCATACAGTACCATTCTCAACACGATGTGTCATGTCAACCTAGTTGCACAATTAGGAAGAATTGATATTGCATATGAAGCAACTTTTCAAATTAAAAGCTTCTCAAATCTTGGTGGTAGTGGTGGGTGGGCAACTAGGGATATTGTCGAAGTAGCTAAGCAACTCTAACATGAATCCCAATCGCAAGTCCTTAACACCCTACTTCTTGGGTTTTTATGCCTAAAACAGTCATAACGCCCTAAGGCGTTATCAAGAAGGTTCATAACGCCCTAGGGCATTATCACGAAGGCTCATAACACCCTCGGAACAGGGTGTTAAGGGAGATAACACCCTGGCCCTCGGGCATTAATGGGAATAAAATTCTCGGGCAATATGGCCATGGCCAAAATGGCTTGGGCGTGCGCCCGCATGCCCTCGCCATTTTGGCCATGGCCATATTGCCCTTGAATTTTATTCCCATAACGCCCTCTGGCCAGGGCGTTACCTACCCCTTAATGATGGAAGGAATGCACTTCTAGTACATTAGTGATAGAGGCATGTTTAATGATTAGATGTTGATGTGACATATTCAATGGAATATCCGCATAGAGAAAGTTGAATAACTCAAGATTTTCATCTCTGGTTATCTTTATACTACAACATGAGGGGGTTAAGGCATTGGATAGTATGAAAGAGAACGAAACAATTGTATGTATACATGGAATTTAAATTGAGAACTGGATTGTGGAACAAGATAAGATAAGATAAGATAAGAATTTTTACGTCCACGGGAAGACCTACAAGGATTTTAAGTCCTTTGCCAAGACAGCCTTCTGTACCTGAATGACATGGTGCGTGCTCATTTCAATCATCACTCTTCAGGTAGGCTTCCAAATACCAAATCCGGCACATGCATGCCATAACTGAGAGTAAAGTGGATATCGTTTATTAAGATCAAATTGTCTATGTTGAATAAATATGGTAAGCTCATTACTATTTTGAATTGAGACTTTTGAGGCGGCATCCTCAATATAGTAATAAACCTATTTGAAATATAAATGTCAATGTGTCTGACCTTGACATATTTGTGTGCGACATTCATGTTACGTGAAAAATGGTTAGGCGTAGTTCTAGTTCTGCGAGGTGGAATGCTAGGTGGCAATAATTGTTTGGGTAACACCATAAGCTTAATCACCCAATTCGAACCCGATGGTCTACAATGGAAGGTTGCTCCCTGGGAGGAATAGAATGTAATTTGAAAGTACATGAGGTGCAACAAAGAGCACTACACTTCTAAACTATATCTTAATCCCCTCGTCCCAAAAATTTAAGCATAGCATAGTGTGTATCTCTATCGCGAAAAAGCATTATTATTTTATGGTTAAAACTTCCCAACTTTTTGTGGTATCCAACATAACAATTATAAGCATCACTAAGGAAAAAATTCAAAAGAAAGTGTCATTTCGTTAAGCTTGAATAAAGAGGTCAAGCAAAAAGACAAGCGGCTAGGAAAAAAAATGTCACAAAGATATCAAGAACCCATCCCATCATTCAGCAAAGCAAACTTAGTCCACTTAGGTACAAAAGGGAAAAAAAGGGAGACTGAGCAAAACAAATAGAAGATTGACCAGATTTATCTCCAAAGCTTAGATGGTCAGAACTAGCAGAAGTGGAACCTGCAAAATGGTCAGACTTTCAAATTGCTCATACAACTTTGTCAAAAGCAATGGCACATCTGATGCTCAAATAAGCACGGTAGAATAGCTGAAGAGAGAAAAAGAAATGCAGGACTAAGTTGCAAACAAGCACAGGAGATGCGACATAAAAGTAGCCAGTGAGGGCTCAAATGTGAATACACAGTCTAAGACCATGTGTATATGAACTATCAACTTTAGCTGATGCCTTCCTACTTGTAAATTGCACTCTGGCAACCATTTCCACACACTGCACGATAAATCATACATGAGAGCAGCACTATTGAAATAAGTAAAATCACCTTCTCCAATGGACCTGAAGCCATCAAAATCAACAAGCTACAAAAATTTCTACAGCTTCCTAATCCTAATCGCATAAACTCCTTTCCATCCAAATTTAGAAGCGTATCCCCTTAGGTTCAAAACTGTCAGGCACATCCTCCATGTGCTATACCCAAAACCATTCTTTGGAATAATAACTGGTTTACTAACTTTACTCAGTCCAGCACTAACACCAGGTTCAGCAATGGGTGGCATATGGCTGTAATTTTAGTTAGTCAGCATGTAGTTTGAATAATAAGATTGTCATGCGATCCTGTCACTTCAGGTGATGACATATTTTTCTGTTTCTTCGTCGAGCACATCTAGAAGTGTTCAATCCACACTAAAGGGCCTAGCATTGCGAGAGACCCAAAAAAAAATGCAGCTGTCCCAAGCTTTATCTGCTGGAGCGTAGGGTTCCCCGGCAAGACAAGGCACTAAATGAACCCTTGGATTAGACTGTATACTTGGATTACCAGGACATAGCACGAAAACCAACGAGAAATTTATATGTAAGATCTGCGAGTAAAAACTCCATTGTCTTTATCTCAGTCTGGTGTCAACTGGGCTGCTGCACAATATCGGGCAAAGAGTTCTGTTCCGTGTATGAATAGAGAGGGTGGCGGTTTTGAAGAAGGATAAAAAAGACGAAGAAAGAGTTTTGCAAAAGCTTTTCTACTGAATTTGTAGCTTTTCTTCTGATCTGAATGCGAAAGCTCTATTGGGCCATAAAACATACTACGGCAAGGCTGCTCTGGTTTCTGACTAATATAACATATTCAACAAAACTTAGACTTATTCAGATTTGATAGATAACACTTCAAGAATGCCATCAAAGAATATATATTATTTTCTTGATTGGTATCATATTCATAGATTTTAATTATATAAGTTTATTTTTAAATCAAAACTATAATGGTTATCAAAGAATAAAATTGCTTTCCAAACTAAATTTCTCTTGAATCTATTTAGAATTAGACATTTCAAGAATATAAAATTTCAATTTTTAGTGATTTAACAAATTTAAAATCTGGCAATGATGATAATTTCTAAATGAAATCTGATGGTTTGATAAGCGATTGACTTAAAACTATTATAAGAATTTCACAATTTACAAATGTATATACTTTTAAAAATACTTTAAGAAAAAATTTAAGTTGAGTTTATTGTTGACTAGTTTTCAATAGATTTTATTTTCATTAACAATAAACTATTCAATAGTTATTATTAAAAGATAAACATATTCAATTTCAATCTAAAATTATCTTCTTAAAATATGTTAAAAAATAATATTTTAATTATACAGAGTTTATCTTAGATGAGAATTTAATTTTAATTAAATTAAAGTAAATACTAGTTTAGAAAGCAATTTTATACTTTAGTTTTCATCATACTTTTGATGTAAAGATAAATTGAAAAAATTATTAAAAATGCATATAATCTTATCATCGCATGCATCCTTGAAGCATATCTATTAGATTTGAATAAGTCCAAATTTTGTTAAATATATCATAGTATGCTTTACATTCAAAGAATCAAAGCCCCATATGCTTTTCTAACACAAAACCTTGCCAATTTTATGATACTCCGGACACTTATAACTCAGGAGAATATGCTGCCATAGCAAAAATTAAGGAAGTTTTATTCATCAAAATGGTACGCTTCGTTATTGTGCAATTCCAACTAGGCAACTTTATAGTTGATGCTTTTGAAGATTAATACCACAGCCATGACTTCCAATCCTCAATATAGATCAATCGGTGCTAACAAGATCCCCTGCACTTTGGATGAATCATGAAAACACAAAACAAAAGCTGCCCTTCAAGGTGGTGCGCATCTGCTTTTACCTATATTTTAGATCCACTGCATTTGATGTCAAATTCTTAAACCAAATTAAAAAATTACCTGTTTGCCACACTGCTGAGTAGTACACCCTTGAGGACATCAATCAGATCTCCAAGCATATCATCCAAATAGTTCATTATGCAGGTTCAAATTGGAAGCAATCGGGACAGGAAATGGAATTTCATAGGCACCACATGCATTAACTTGATTGTTATTATTACTTTCAATAATATATTACTAATTTCAATAGTATTAGACATAAAAGGGTTAAATATTAGAATAAATATTGCTTTAGACATAAATATGCGAGCAGAATTATTGTTAAAAATCATCTTCTTAGACAGAAGAGAGAACTATATCATTGTTGCATCATGATCCTCACAATACTGCTTTGCAACAAGGTGAAGAGATTTTGGAGAAATATTAAGAACATTGAGGAATATGAAGCTAATGGTGTTGCTACAAAATGAAAGATTAAATATAACAATGAGACGAATTATAGCAGCTCTAAGTTTTTTTATATGGTGGCTAAAACTAGATTGACGAAGAATTCTATATTCTAAAATGAAAAATGACAGAGGTGAGATGCTTACAGATTAGCATAGTATTATTAACTATGAATACAAAGAGCTTTTCTCTAATATTCATATTCCTCAAGCTTTGCAATCTCAAGCATTTGATTTTCTGAACCTCTTTCACAGGCTTATTCCTAATCCAAATGAGAGCATAGATGATCTTTTATTTCCTTGCCAACTGAAATTGAAATTTTTAATGTTCTTAAGAGTTTTAGTAAAGGCAAATCACTTAGTCCTATTGGCCTTCCTCCTGAATTCTTTTCTCATTTCTGGGATCTTGTTATAGACGACATTGTCTCTTTTATTCATAGTTTTTGGCACTCTCATCATTTGCAACCTTATTTCAAGTGGGTGCATTGCCCTTATTCATCATCCTACCTATTCGCTGATTGGAGATCTATATCCCTTACCATTCCACTTAAATTATGTACCAAAATCATTGCTTTCAGGGTCAAACCTTATCTACAGAGAAATATTAGCAAGAAGCAATCTGCCTTCCTTCCTAATTGATTTATCTCGAATAACTATGTTGTGGCCATGGAGGGTCATTATTGGAATAAATTTTCTAAGCAAAAATGTGTGCTTCTTAACTTGGATTTCAAGAGAACATTTAATACAGTTAGGGATTTTATTGACGTTGCCTAAACTGCCATGCCCAAGGTCATAGGTTCAACCATGATCATTGTAGAGTTAGTGGAGGAAGGACCCACTTCAGCCTATCCATTGGAAGACACGAAATTTTTGAGGGTACTAGATGGAATACAATTTTTTTGTACATATGCTTTGAAATCTTTTGTAGAAATGTAGATCATGAAAGGTAATATTTTTAATGTCCAATGGAGACTGACATGTTACACCCTCCACGACAACATTGCTTTATAGTTCTCTATCCCAATTACGTCTTCTCATGATGCCTTGAATTAGAGGCCCATATAGTGTCTTGCTAACCAATTAATCAATTATTGGATTATGAGCTATGCGACATCACAGATTGCCAGATAAAACCATGCAAAGTATTGTTGAAAAGGGTTGGATGCAAAATGGCTTTAAGGATCTAATCCTTGCCATCTGACTATGTTTCAATTGTCTACTCCT
The DNA here is from genome assembly GCA_021234155.1 of Isoetes taiwanensis. Classification (NCBI taxonomy): domain Eukaryota; kingdom Viridiplantae; phylum Streptophyta; class Lycopodiopsida; order Isoetales; family Isoetaceae; genus Isoetes; species Isoetes taiwanensis. The sequence goes on along the minus strand of JAJEKV010000012.1, from coordinate 5,773,623 downwards.
CCTCATGCGAGATTTGTTTTCATCTTTATGTGTCTCAAATTAAGGGATTATTAGCAAATGTAAGCCCTTGCCACTTGTTTAGAAGTCAACTGCCTCTTCTTTTCAGAGCTGCTTTCACCTTAAATGTCTCATATGAGGGGGTTGTTCGCCATTGCTCGTGGTATTAATTAAAACCGATTCTCATTTCATGCATTTAAAAGATTGTCTCATATAGCGGGCCATTACCTACCATAGGTGGAGTCATGTGGCATAAATATTTGGCATTCTATACATCATCATCATCATCATCATCATCATCATCATCATCATCGTCGTCGTCGTCGTCGTCGCTCACTTTGGACCTTAAAAGGCCATGGAGCCTGCACATCTTAACTCTTTACTGTACTTTACAGAAATAAACGGTGATCTCATAAAAAAACCTAAGTTCGTGTATGATGGCACTGAAGCAAATAATGAAGAAAAGTCCCTAGCTTGTATGTTGAATCGCGGGCGGATGTCTGAGTATGCAAGGCACACGGTAAACACGTGGATTTCATTTTCCACTTCATGCAACATGCAATTCTGACATAACTTTTCTTCTGGTGGTATTTTCTGCCATCTTCCTGTCTCGATTGCCAGCCTATGAGAGTTTAATCTGTATCTTGCTACCAGCTTCTTTAAATAATGTGGCATGTCGGAATTGAGATAATCTTGGCTCTTGTGGTCTGGCCCGAGGTTCACTTTTAGCCTGTATAGTTGCAATCTGCTTCCTTGTGATGCCCAGAGGCAGGTTAAAGCATTTTGCTCCAATAAGGAATGGGTAGCCGCTTTGTCTTCCGGCCAATCGCTCTTGGATATACCCCATGCACTGGCCCAGTGCATCATATCTTGGTACCAACCATCTCGCTTAGAGAATTCTAGTGTGATGTGTGGCAATCTATTTAGGGATTATGACATGACTCTATTCACGAACGTTATAGTCTATAATAAAGCTTCCATTTCCAGTGGATATAGGCCGGTTTCACTGAGCATTAATGCTGATATTAAACAATCAGTCAATCTCTATTAGAGTATTTGTCATGAAGCTACTCGAAAACAAGGAAAATACGCAAGAAATACACAAGAAATATGCCAAGATCGGCAAAAAAATGGATATACGATGAAGAAATAAGAATACAATGACCTGAAGGCAAGCAGGAACACAAGAGAGATGCCTAGAAGCCTCAAGATTGGTGTTGAACGAGAACAAATCGACAAGAAGAAGGTGCCTCTATATATATCTAGGCCAATGGTTAGGATCGCACCACTCCAAGGGACGAGATCCTTCCAAGTGTCATGCATGCATGTAGGTTCTATAATATTCTAGACCCTCCTAGAATCAGCCCTGCACATAAAGAAGATGTGAGAGAATCTCTTCAATAAGTATTGGTAATGCATTTGGCAAAGGTAGGTGACTCGCAGCTAGAAGGTCACGAGTTTAAACCCTGCTTTATGTAACTACCTTTTTGCATCCGCGTGGTGACCATCTTTTGTACATATGAGTAGAATACTCGTATGATATGAATACCCATATGTGATGGTAGGGAATAAAATGAGCAATCCTAGAAAAGCGATCAACAACGACTGAGAGAGTGGCAGCTCTGGAATAAAGTCCACAGAAATACTCGTCCAAAGTTCATCTAGAACAACAGTGGCTGAAAAGACCACGAGGAAGATGTCTCTAAATCTTTACTCAATAGTTGACAGAGCGACGAAGCCCAGGCCACCAATACTCTCGACTAATAAGTTCAAGAGCCTTGGCTACTCCAAAATATCTAGTCATAGACGAGTCACAACAAGCCTTAAGAACCCGAAGTTGGGAAGCACCATCTGGAACATGCAGAAGCCGATCGCAGAACAGAAGTTCATCTCAAATCTCAAAACGATCATAGTCCGACCGCATTTGTCGCGAAGATGATGTTGAGCCAAGATGTGAAAATACATCTTGAGCCAATGGATCGGAGGGCAGAGATGCCCAAATAGACTCCAACAAGGCTATATCATGAGGCCTTTCAAACAAAATGGTGGCCATAAGCTGGAACCGATCAGACCCTAGGATAACCTGTGATTACTAATCAAATGCGGGATCATCCAGCTTGTGCTCAAGATAGGAGCATCTTGAGACAAGACAGCAGCCTTCCATTTGAGAGGTTCAGGATGATACTTGATCATGAAATCAATGCAGGATAATACTTGAGTACGCGACGTTTTAAGCACTCAAGCAGACTGAAAATATTCCAGATTTTGATGATCCGTATAGAATGTGACCTTGTGAGAAGTTCCTTCCAGGAATTGTCTCCACTTCTTGAAAGAATCAACTATAGCCAACAACTCAGTGTCATAAATTTCGTCCGCCTCGAACTTTTGCGAGTGATAGACAATCGGATGTACCTCATGATCATCTCCCTTTTGTGATAGGATAACATCAAGAGCAAAATCAGAAGCATCTACTTTGATAATACATGGGCGCGAAGGATCTGCATGAGCAAGAACTAGTATCGTGGTAAACGCATGCTTCAGGGTAAAGAAAGCAGTTTCCACTTTCACACTCCATTCAGATGGTATATCTTTGGTCGTGAGGCGTGTCAAAGGAAAAACGTTGATAGAAGTTGGCAAATCTAGAATATCTCGGACTCCAAAACAGTGTTGACCTTTTTGGGATTTATATGAGGAGTGATACGATAGCCAAGGAACTCCACAATATCCTGATCGAACTGGCACTTTTCGAATTTAGCATATAACCCATGCTCATGAAGCTTCCGGAGGATCTGTCGAACATGCCTCTCATGTTCTTCAAGGGTCTTAGACTAAATAAGGATATCATCCAAATAGATGATAATAAAATTGTCTAAGAACTCACAGAAGACATCGTTGGTCATATGCTGGAATATTGCTGGAGCATTGATAAGCCCAAAGGGCAAATAACTGTGTACTCAAAATGGCGATACCGAGTATGAAATGTTGTCTTCCACTCATCACTCTCTTAGATCCGAATGAGATTGTAGGCACCCCGAAGATCAATCTTCGTAAAATAGTGCACACATTGGAGCCGCTTCAACAACCCTGGAATTAGCAGAAGCATATAGCGATTCGGCATTGTGGTTGTGTTGAGGCCACGACAACCAATGACGAGGCACAGAGAACCATCCTTCTTTTTGACAAAGAATATGGGTGCGCCAATAGGGAACTCAGAATGTCAAATGAAGCTCGTAACTAGATTTTCTTTAATTCAACTCCGTGGAGGAGAGACTGTATATTGGTCCATATAGTGGCATCGTCTCGGGCTGCAAATCAATAGGACATTCATATGGACGGTGCTTTGGAAGCTTGTTGGCCTTGCTTTGTCAAAAACATTGGAAAAGCCATTATCTGGGAGCAGCCTTTATTGAAGCAGAGAGTTGGTAGATGAACTTGGATTGCAGATAATGAGCTTGGGTCCTGTCTTTTGGATTTAATAAACTCGTGAAAGGAGATCTTCGTGACACAGAATTGAGGACATGAAGAAGGTTTCACCAAAACAACGGCCTGGTCCAAGAGCAGGATCAAGAACAGGAACAAGAGCAGTAACTGGAACAGAAATAGAAAGTTGGACATCGTCTAGAACATGAACTGAGGCAGTGATAGAACTGGATCGAGACATGAAACTGAAACAGGAATTGAAGCATGAATAAGAGTGAAATCAGGAGCCCGTGATACTTATGTACTGAAGTTGATGCAGATTCAGAGGCAAGAACTGCATATGGATTGGAACTAGGGCAAGAGCCAGCAAATCGGAATGATCTAGACCACCAATTAATCTTTATGCAACTCTAGCCAAGGAAAACCCAAGACTACTGGTGCATGCAGGCTAGCGAATTGAAGAAAATGTTACAAGACGTTCCCACAAACAGAACCCGAAGAGGTGTAGTACATTCTGTGACTGCGCCCGAGGAGATCTGACATCCATTAATCAGACCGACAGAGATGGGGTGCTTAACCCTGCTTCTAGGGATGGTGTGCTTAGAAACAAATGCATTATCCATGAAGCAAGCATTTGCACTACTATCAAGTTGCGGCAATGCCTCCAACGTCCCGATCTCTGACTCCAATGATATAGAAATAAAAAAATCCTTACTGACCTTATCAAAAAGAATAAATCCTTCACTACATGCAGGTGGAGTCTAAGGGAGGCGGCCTAGTCATCGAGAGACTCCAATTACTCGGACTGGCCCCTTGGAGTTTTTCAACTGATTTGGGTGCTTAACAGGACATTTGCGAGCGATATGGCCAGTCCCACCACAATAGAGGCAGAGGTTAGCCTCTCTTCGACGCCACTTCTCGACCGCAAACAAGGGCCCTCGAACTACATGGTCAATTTGCATAGGTACCGGGCCATCTGATTTAGGGAGCATAGGCAGTGCAGAAGCTGCTTTGAGTACTGGAGCTTGCAGAATTAGGGAAACAGACTGATTTCGTCTTTCTTACCTACACTCAAATAGACGATTATTACAAAGAAGAACAGATCTAATAACTTCATCCAGAGTTCTAGGATCCTCCATGGTCAACAACAAATCCTTCATATCCTGCGGAGCCCTATTCGGAAACAATCTCGAAGGGCTACGTCATCCCATATCGTATCTATAGCAATCTGCTGAAATTCAGAGGCATAAACTGAAGCTGGACGAGAACCTTACCTGAGGTTGACAAGCTTGATAACTGTTGTACGATGTCGATCGATGTCTCCAAAACACGCCTCAAGTTCAACAGTAAACACGGCAAAATTCTGCAAATCAGGGGGGCCTCCCTCTCCAGCAAGGGGGCAAACCAGCTCAAAGCTAGCCCAGAAAGTAGGGAGCCAACTAGCCCGACCTGTTCACGATCTGTGAGATACTTGTGAGGATGGAGCCAAATAACCAGCCAAATATGGTTCAAGAAACCCCGAAGCTTGGATCTAGTACCATCAATTTTCTCCAGCAAAATAATCTTAGGCTCTGATGGCCTCCTCCCAGAGCTAGAGGCCGATTCATGAGATGCAACTCTTTTTCTGAACTCTTTATTATCCAACTACAACTGCTAATATACTTGAACAAACTGCTGGAATTGCTATAGTAAGGTCAGAACCTTCGCATAAAGATAAAATCACCAAATATGAGAATAACAAATGTTTAGGATCAGAATAGACAAGAAGATTTCGGTTCAAACTATCATGAACCTTTTCGAAAATATGTGGAGAATACGCAAGAAATATGCCAAGATGAGCAAGAAATTGAATACATATATTTATAAGTTAATGCAAGTCAATAACAATTCCGCCGCCTAGTCCAATCATGTCACCTCTTGACGTCATTTCTTTTCTAGGATGTCGATCAAAATTTATTCGTCACCGCAAATGCCACCCCTTTATGTTTTTATCCACCATTTTGAATATTTCACTTGCAATAGAATTGTTATTAACCTTGCATTCATTTTTCACCAAGGTCACTTTAAGTAACATTTATGGGAGTCAACAGTGCTTGTAAATGAGTCATTCGATGTTTTTATAATGTTGCTAGAATATTTGAACTTTCATAAAGCATCAGGGAAATCAACATTCAACAATCGCTCTCATCTATATGAGGCATCAATATATAGACTGAGGTCAAATACAATTATTGGAAATTTGCCAAGTTCAACATCCACATCTTAATCTGTTGAACAGTATAACGCAAAGAACAGAATTAAAGAAGGAACTTGGGATTTTATATTCTTTAGAGAGTTGGCGCAGGTCTATTATTTTTTTTTTTTTTATTTCTATTCATGCATCATTTCTCCATGACAGAATGGCAATTAGAAAGATACAAGAATATGTATTATAATCATCGGCATGTTGCAAATCTTTATGGCACTCTCTTGATCCTTATGGCCAATGAAGACATTTGAATTCTGCTTATGGATGGCAGTAGAATTACTACATTTTTGGTACATCAAATACTTTCAACACTTTCTTCAATTGTGTTTTCCAAGCCAATACATGATCTGGACTCCATGACTTCAACTTCAAACTTTTCCTCCTTGCTTTTAGTCAGCCTCTTGCAGCCAAGACACAATTTTTCTCCCCTTCAATTTGTTTTTTGTTATATGGTTTTTGTTCAGGCTTATTTTGAGCAGGTATGGATCAACACAAAATTGACCCTGGGAAGGCAGTCTATTGGATACTTGTTTGTTATCATCAATCTTCGCTTCATCTATCTTGACAACAAAATAGAAGTATTTTTGCAAGCTCTTCAACACTTCTCTAATACTTTGGCAAAGCTTTTAACGGAGAGATATATTACTTTTTTCATCAGAGGTATGTCCTTTAATGATAGCCTTATCACCTTAGATTATTTATATACCGTTTTTCTATCTGCCTCAATGTTAGTATTCCTTGTAATGGCAACATTTATTGCAAAATGTACTTGATTTTTCTTACTTAATGAAAAAACTAACTTTTAAAGAGAATAGAATAGGATTTTATCATCCACGGAGACCAATCAACCTATAGGGTCCAAAAGAGAGAGTGCAGCAAATCTATTACTGTCTAGGTTAAAAAAACCCGCGTCGAAAGGTTTTTAAGGGAAAAACCGTGGCAGTAATAAGAATGTTGTCAAACTGAACAAGTATACATATGAGACAAGACAAATTCAAATCATGCGTGTGTCCTGGGACAGAGTTGGTCCCGCAGATCCATGACCTCCTGGAGGTATGGTCCCAGCATCTAGATTGAAGTCGCGCTGAGTATCACGTGTAGCGGTTGGCCAGGCCTGACCAACTCAACATAGCGTGCCCGGATTTGGTCATACGTCGAACATCCCTATAGGGTATGGCATTCATCCCCAACAGCCTCCATTTGATAGCATCTACAGAGCCTGTCTTGCATGGTTCCCCAATCCATCTCCCTATCTTAATGCAGAGGCAATGTGCACCTGTGCGGATTGAGACAGTGAGCGCTTTTTCATGGGCGGATGGGTATGCAGGTAAATTGCAAGCCCCGCTCTAATGAGGGATTCACGTGGCGTTGGTAATGTGTTGTCTTGACTTGTTCAAGCGTGTCGGCATTCCAGAGTTTGCTAAGGAAGCAGACATCAAGATATTGTGGCGATCTGCTCTCTGTTTGCACCTATGTACACCTGTTCTCCTACACATTCTATTTGGCGAGCCACTGAGCTCGCTTTTCCTTCCAACAGGCCTTGAGGCATTGTGGCCCCATTGCGATGGCATAAGCCAGACTAGGGAAGTGAGCATCATCTATAATGACCACCTTCTAATTAAAGTAGACGATGTGCTGATCCAGGGCTACCCTCTGAAGAGGTAAGAAACCCATCCCCGGCAAGATCTAATATGGGACTGTGGATTTCACCCAGTGCCCAGGCCAAGAGGGCTTTCTGTATCTGCTCCAACTCATTCCAGATAGCAAGGGACACCATGGGGCCCCAGATCTCGACCCCGTACATGGATTAATTTAAGGGCTAAACTTAGCTATTTGGGAATTTTTTAACACATTTTTAAAAAATGTTGGCTCAAATAAATGGAAAAATTTGAAAAAAAATAATAATTTTAGCTTAACTTTTTTCGCACCTGCACCAATCTTCAAGCTCTTTGGCCAAACGAAAAAAAGTAAGAGAGTGAAAAATTGAAACCTTTATCTAAACCATATAAGGTGTTAGGATGAGTTTTAGGTAGTTTAGCTAAAGTGATATCAAAACCCTGTATAAAAGGACAGGCTCCACCAAGACCTTGAACATGTGCGACTGATTGGCCCAGTCATATAACTATGCTCTATGGATGTTGTTTTGCATGGCATACAACGCCTTCCAGCCCGCCGCTGCTTGTAGACAGATGAAAGCATCCCACTGCATACTAGAGGGGGAACTTGTCACGCAGGAATTCTGCAGCTTCCCAAACAATGGAAAAAGGCCACCAGTCTACCACCCACACCACGAACTCCCAGCGTTCCCCACGACCGATGGGATTAATGTCCCAGAGACTAACCAGGAAACCCAGCTTCCTCTTGATTCTGTCAACTAGAATCGAATGGTCCTTTGCACACAAGGATCAGTAAATTATCTCCCTGAGATAATTTTATGGATGCAAGTATGAACCTGGCAATCTATTGCCAGTACTGCAAATATCAATGCAAGCAATGCCCTTGTATTCCAAATACAAGGCATTGCTCTTGCAACGGAATCCAACCTCAAAGCTTGCAAGCTCTACAAGCAAGGAACAACGTAATCATGGTATTTTTTAGTGGCCCTCGCGGGCCAGATGGCCACACATTCCTCCTAGCTCTTAAGAACACCACCCAGTGATATAGCAAAGAACCAAAATCAAGCTGGTAGAGGTTGGATTTGGTATGTATGACTTTGGATCAGCAATAGCTATTCAATCTGCACAAGCACAGAAGATACGGCAAAGCTTTGTCAATCCGTGGATCTTTTATGCGCAGATAATCAGGCCTTAAATAGGGTCGATTTCCTTGCTGCATGGCTCCTCATGCAGATCCAATCACCCACATATGGCCGTCATGCTCAGGCATGGCTGAATCTGAGCGCAGATGGCCTTGCTGCCGCTCAATCCCGCCTGATATCAGGCCTAACACAAAAAGCTCGAAGCTTTTTGCCCTTTTTCTTGATTGATTCAGTTCCAACCAATCATAAGGTGCCATTGGGTACATTAACATTTATTTTAATGTTCCACCTTCCATAGCTAATGTTTATTCAATAAACATTAAAGGTCGCGCCCCTATGGCCAACTTTGCTAGCCCCGGAATGTTCCCATAGCTCGATTACGAGCTTATGGTCTGCCACATAACCAGTATGCCCCCAGCATGCTATCAACGGTACCCCCGTGCTCATGGATATCCGTCAGGAGTCCATAAAAATGGTCACCCCTGGAAGCACATGTAGCAATTCCTTTAGTTCAGATGAGGAAACTGTTGCACGAACTCATCCAACTCCCATGTGGCATCCTCGGGAGTCTGGCCTCGCCATAAGACCAAATGTTCTACAACATCTCTGTTGCGCAGCTGCCGAACTATTTTATCCAAAAGACATTCTGGCATTACAAAGGAATTTAAGACAAGCGGTATACTCTCAGGACTAAGCACATTATCCGTATCTAGTATAGCACGCTTCAGTTGACTTGTATGAAATACAGGATGGATCCTAAGGCCCTGTGGTAAGCTCAACTCGTATGCCATTTGACCTATTCTTTTCAAAATTTTAAAGGGTCCAGCATATCGCGGGGTAAGCTTAGGCACTCGTCCTTTCACTAAAGTCGTAAACTATTCACCCTTAGTGACAAAGAATAGACCACTCTCAAAAAGACATAGTCTCTTTTCTTATAGGAGACATCTCGTCTATACTTATTAGCACTAGACTTATATCGATTCTGAGCCCTTTGCAAATTCAACTTGCATTGACGCAGTATTGCATCCATGTCATGAAGCATATTCACATGGGTGTTGGCCTGGATGGGGAACCAGGTTCAACATTATGGCACTCTCGGTGAGACTCCAAGCTTCCCCAAAGGTTTTTATGCGCTAGAAGGATTTCTGCTCTCAGAATATTGAATTTAGTGCTGTTCTCAGAATACTGTCCAGTGTTGCAGATTGCTAGAGCATATCTCGATGTATTTCTAAGGCCTTGGCTTTTCAAAGCACTGTGGCCTTGGTTTATCAGAATACTAAAATTTTAGAAGAGAGTAACCGAGATATTTTTGGGCAGAAGATATAAGCAGCAGCTCTTGTGTGGCAATTCCGACCTGCTAGCCCTTTCTCCAAATCATTTTGTGCTTTTCGCTGTTGCTTCTTTTCTACAGTAGATATTTGCTAGCTAACATTCATGTCATATCCTTTGCTTGATTCTGTTCCTTTTGCTCAGCCTTTCTCTATCACTTGCCTCATAAGTTCTGTTTCATTTCCTTTGTTGGATCTGCACAAGAAAAAAAAAAGTGAGAAATGAGTTTTTCTTCTTGCATGCCTCGTCTCCTCTGCCAGTGTTGAGCTCTTTGCCGGAATCCATCTCCACCGTAATCGCTTTCTGCTCTGCCAGATTACTGTGTTGAAGCAACGACGAAATCATTTGATGCCATAGCTAAACCTTACACCTGCATCGCCATTGTTTACTCCGCCATACCTCATTCTATTTTTGCCTCTTCCAATCCACACTAGATCCACCGCCTGCCTTCCTGATGCATTCCAATCGCATGCCCTAACCCTAAGAGTTTTATTTTCCTCTTTTTTCTATCTTACCATTGCAGAAACATTATTTTAGAGCCAATTATTTTTGGGGCACCCCACGGTTTTGTGCAACACTTCGACTGTTTGGGGTCTGGGTTCGGGAACTCCTGCAAGACAGCCCTCTGTGAGGACCCGAGGATCTAACAGGAGAATCCGGGAGACTATGTCACGCGGGATTTGCAAGAAGAGAACAAGAAGAAGAAAACAGAACAAAAGAGAATAATGAGAGGAAAATGATAAGCTTCCTTGATATCAATGATGAACATACATGAGCTCTCACAATCGAGAGAAAACTGAAGTGAGACAAGACTCAAAACTCATCTAAAAACTCATGTGCTAGCTCTACTCATATATATAGTACAATGGCCTTTGGCCCAATATAGACACCTCGACCGATCTGGGTGCCGACTCACGGAAGGAGGCCCTGATTCGTGAAGGAATCTTTGGCGGTGCCTCTTGAAGTGCCTAGAATCACGCCTGGACGCCGATGAGGGGGCGGACGGGGCCGATCACTTGTCTGCGGCGCCTCTTGTTGTGGGACGCTTTTGCTTTATTTGCGTGGTCCGCTTGGTCTTCTCGGCCGAGCCTTTGATGGCTGACCCGTATCGACTGCGTGGATCCTTGTTCTTGACCTGGTCCGTCAGATGCATGAATAGTCCTGTTCCAGAGGCCTGGGACTAACACTCCCCACCAAACGACACACTCGTGGTGAAGAAAAGGAGGAAGTGTTTCGAGGGCTGAAGCCATCGGTCGAAAGTGATCCTCACGGGAGTGAGGACGAGCACCATTATGGTAAGTGCCAATGAGATCCTGGCGTATTTGAAGAGCAGGAGGAGTGTTGAGGCCAAGGGCAGGATCAACATCAATGAGAAAATGAGAGCGCACCATATCTTCAAGGGCAGCATGGGCTTCAGAAGAAACAAACTGGCACTCCATGAGTAGGCAGGTCTGGAGACCGAAGGCACTGACGCTGGCATTCGGATTGCAGTGAAAGATGGGACGCTGCCAATTTAAAGAGCTTACCAGGATGCATTTGAGAGCAGCACAGAAACCAGCTTGGCGGTGGACTGAAGGATCTGGTGAGGTGGCGGCATTCTGCAAGAAGGTGTCAAGACCATGAAGAGCATCAGCAGGGCGTTGCCAACCACGCTCATTGGCAATATAGATCCAATTTGTAGTGTTATCAAGGGTGGCACCATCCTCCCAATTGAGCGGGCGAACAAAACGGGGGATCCCAAGGAGATCGGGTCGAGATCTGAGGCTGAGTCCATCCAGATGGCCATCCATGACCTTGGTCCAAAAGGGGAGACGCCAATCAGAGGTGAGGAACCTGGGGCGTGGAGGGACACCCAGGGAAGCATAGGGAGAGGGGACCATGCCCGTGGGCGTGGGCTGCTGAGCTTGCTCCCTGAATTCACGGACAAGGGCCGGATCAAGAGCTTTGCACCAATGGTCCCAAACAGAAGCAGGGAGCTGAGAGTTTACAGGAGGGCTATCCCAACCCGTGGGGACTGTCTTGCTATCCAGAAGAGCACGCAGTTGATTGTAACCAGCCAGGTGCTGCATATAAACTTGTGCAAAGGGAAGATCCTCGGGATGTCCCAGATACTTCCTTATCCAAGGTGGCGCTTGACTTTGCCGAGAGGCAAATGATGAGCAAGCTCAGGCATGTACTCTTGATGAAGAGCATGTGTCTGATCATGATCAGACAGATAGGGGTTGTTATCCAAAAGCAACCATTGAAGTGTGGGATCACCCTGAAAGTTCTGATGTGGCCCATCTCGAAATTTGTCCTGTGTATCAGCCAGATAGAAATCATGAAAAATGTACGCCATTGGCTGAACAACTCTGAAGGTGATCATATCCGGATCGTCCACGAATGAATGAGATCAAAGACTAAAAGGGCATGAGAATAAACCTTTGTCTTCAAATGAAAGGTGCGGCGGATCCGAAGAAAATCTGTAGTCTTGCAGGGGAACATCAACGGGACCATCCGCGGTATGCCACCCGGAAGAAAGAGGTGGCGGCGGGCAACCACATAATCCGTGATAATTGGAAGGAATAGGGAAGTCAACAAAGGCAGGTTGAGAGCAATGGTAACATAGCCTTCAAGTTTGGTGCGAGCCTCATCGCCAGGTGAATAGCTTCTTTTTGTTGTTCGAGGTCGCGGATCGGTGCTTCTTTTCTAACGAAGCGTGGTCGGGTCACGGACCCGTTTCCGAGAAGTCGTGGCATGTGAGGAGGATTGCCCAGGAACATTGAGTCGAAGCACGGCAATCTCGGCGTCATCAAGAATTTTCTGTTTCTGAACCTCCGTAAGCTGATCTTGGAGGGATGTGTCGAGAGGTAGTGCGTGGAAAATTTGGTATCAAAGAGGCAATTTGAGCGTCACGCGTTGTAAGGTCTTGGGCTTGAGTGTTGTAATTTCGAGAGAGTTCTGTATCTGGCGTGTCCAGTTTGGCAATGTCTTTATCCTTGTCAACCAAGAGAGTCTCTCTTGCCTTGACTGCTCAATAATTCTGAATGGTGGTGCGCAATTGAGCACGCTGATCGGCAAGCGGAGACTATTCTACGATTTTTGGGCAGCTTTGAGATCCTCCACGCCCTGTAAAAACCTCGTGCTTGTCTTGAAGCTGGGTCTCAGTATGAACTTGCGTGGTAGCAGCTTGAAGGTCGCGGTGAACGCGTCCCGAGGCCTCCAGGGCGTTTGAACCCCATTCATGAGAGCTTCACGGGATTCTTGTAACTTGAGAGCAAAGCGGCTTGAACATCCCGCCGATATTGATACAACAATTCGGGCGAGGGTCGCGGAGGTGGTGGAGCCCTGTTGTTGCCTTGTTTGTGACGTTTGGGAGACATGGTGAGAACTAGAGTGCTTGGTTTTTCGTAGAGGAGGAGGAGGAGGTGACATGCGTGTCTTTGAAGGTTGACATGACCGTAAGAAGAAGGGCGTGAAGTGCCAACTTGGTGAGTTTGTTTGGAATCATGAGAATTAGGAGGTGTTGGAGGAAAGTAATGACGGATGATGGCTTGAAGATGGCCACCCACCGAGACTTGAGGAGATAGAAGAGGGGCAGCCCTAATCGACCGGAGATAGAAGAGGGGCCAATCAATGTGGTGGTTGGGCCGGATAGCGTTGATCACCAAATTATAGAAAGGCTTATTGATATGGGTGTTCTTGATAGAATACCCAAGGAACTTTTCGCCACGTAAACTTAACAAAAGTTTCATGGGTCTTGTCAATATTTGTCGAGGCGATGCATGTTCGCTTGATAAGCGGGAGCACCAAACTTCGGTGACATCGAGATAGTAAAGGCAGCCCAAGATAAACAAGGGGTTTGCAAAGGAATATGGAATACCTCGAAATAAGGTCTTTGGGTCAGCAAAATGGTGGTGCCATCGAGGAATGGCGTATCCATTAAAGGGATGTTGGCGATGTGCCGATGAATGGCTTCAATTGGTGCGGATTTGGAGCCGGGGAGTTCCATTTGTGAGAATGCAGAAAGCTTCCACGGCGTTCCGCGACTTCAACGATTTGGGCCAACAAGTGCTTCACGAAAAGTGGGCGTCAAGAAGGATAATCGACTTAAAAAAAAGAGCCGGTTCCGGGAGCAAAGATGGCTTGAAGTGTAGGAAATTTTGGTGCAGCCATGGCAAAGAGCCGGAAAAAATAATGGTGATGCAAAGGCGAGAGCCGGAGAACGGAGGACGAAGGCGCAGAGAGACGAAAAGGTTTAGGGCGCGCAAATGGAGGCGAAGGGGCATGATGAGGGCGAAACTGCACCCGTTGATGATGCCAGGTGGCGATAGATGCTAAGGAGGCGATTGAAAGGCAAAATTTTGGCTAAGTCCCCAAACAGTAAAGGGAGAAGCAAGGAACGGTGGAGATGAGACGTGAGAGAATGATCGGATGTGACAGGTGGCAAAAGGACGCACATTAATGGTTGACGGGCGTGAAAAGAAGAAATGGTATTTAATGCTGGCAACTCAAAGTGGGATATCATTAAAACGAATGTGTCAGAAGGTACCATGGCTAGATATGCGGCGGGAGAAAAGATTCTCATTTTAGAAACAGCCTTGCATTGCAAACACGTTGGCGATTTTTTTTATTTTTTTATTTTTTGATTGGTCCACGTCGACAAGGAGTTCCTCGGTTGGCTATATAAGACGAACCGGGAGTGAAGCGAAGACATCCGATGGCGCTCAGTATGTCTGCGGCTGGTTTGCATGATCACTGCACTATGCCTTCAAACTGTTTGGAGTGGATTACCTGCAAGATGGATTGTCTGGACCTCTGGCGTTGCCACAACCGTGGCATGGCGATGGACGGGTGGTGTGCCGGGATGGCTGAGCATCTCGATCCTAAGACCAACGGGATGGAGGTGATTCTGCACCTTCGCTGGGACCCGGAGCATAATCTCTACCACATCCTGCGTATCACCTCTGCTCCTAACCCGGAGTAGAGGGTTTTTCTTCTTAGGACTTAGTAGATAGGGCTCTGAGCCCGTTTTTGTATATAGGGCAGTGCCCATAGCGGAAATAGCTGGGCGTTGCCCACATTTTGTAAAAAATTCCACCTATAATATAAATATGCCGCTGGTTTAGTCACTATCTGTTGTGTTTGTGTCTGGAACAACATCTGTTTGTTGAGTTTCACTTTCTGTGGTATGAAATGTTTTGAGGCGAAAGCCATTAACCAGTGTAGGTAATGGAGTTCCATCAAACTCAGCCAACTGAAAAACGCTGGGTTGCACCACTTGAACAATTCGATAAGGGCCAAGCCATCGAAACTGAAGCTTATCCGGAAAATTTTTGTACCGAGAATCATAAAGAAGAACCAAATCTCCTTCTTTGAATGTTTTTGTCTTCAGATGTTTATCATGTAAGGATTTTTGCAACTGTTGTCCATGAAGAACACGAATATAAGCATCCCTTCTAAGTTCATCCAACTGTTCCAATTGATAAACCCTTTCTTTGAGTGCAGCAGGCGGATTATGGGCTGTAGCTAGTTGAAAACGGAGAGTTGGGAGAATGTACTCAAAAGGCATGAGAGCTTCTTGACCATAAACCAATTTGAAAGGAGTGTGACCGATGGCGATTTTTGAAACAAGTATTGTAAGCCCAAAGAACGAGTAGGAAGTTTGTTTTGCCGGTCGGTCGCGAGAAGCGTCACAAATTTTCTTGAGAATGGTGACCGAGTTTTGTTGGTGCTTTCAGCCAAAACCGTTCCCCGAGGATAGTAAGGTGTGCTCTTGTGATGATGTATCGGTAGATAATCCGTCGGCTCCTTGATGGTATGATTGATAAAATGGACACCACGATCGACCAGCTCAGGTAAAGGGGCCGAATCGTGTGATGATTTGTTGATAGATGACCTTGGGCGTGCTTGCCGCGGTGTTGTGCGGAAGTCGCAAGCTTCCGCCCATTTGGTAGCATAGTCGGTGAGAACAGAATGTAGCGGGCACGCGGGTGCAGCGGGGAGGATCGATGGGTCCCACAAAATCCATTCCCCATTTCTTTGAAGGGAAGTAGGCGTGGCGGCCGGCGTCAAAAGGGAAGAGCATCACGCGGGCGTGGGGGCCCCACACCGGCAAGCATCACACGCATGGGGGTGGGCATGGCGTCTTTGAAGAGCGTGGGCCAAAAATAAACCAGCAAGAAGGATTTTTGCGTGCGTGGTGTCACCATGAAAATGACCACCGAAGGAGCCCTTCATGGGCTTCTCGAACAATATCACGGGACCTCATGAGGGAGAACACATCGTCGAAGGGCCGGTATCCTTACCCTTTTGTAAAGATGGCTGCAACCATGGTGTAGTCCACGGACCTCCGCGGAGAAATTGATGTCGTCGGGATTGTCGCTTGGCTTGAGAGGCGTGGCGTCCTCACGGTGGAAGAGCGCCTATGAGGAGAATGTGGTGTTGCCGTGACGAGAAAAGAGTTGAGCATCGGGGAAAGGCGTCGAGACTCGGTGGAGGATCATCTGTGTGGATGCGTGAAAGATAATCCGGGACAACATGAGATTTGCCTGCCTTGTGAACAATTTCAAAAGGTGCAAATTCTTGCAGAAGGAGGACCCAACGAGCAATGCGGCCCGTGGGCGTGGATTTGTTGATCAAATAAAGAAGTGCTTGGTGGTCAACAAAGAATTTGATCTGGACCGCCCAAAAGATAGTGGCGGAGGCGTTGGACCTGAAAAATTAAACCCAAGGCTTCACGCTTTGTGGCGGAGTAGTTGCTTTCGCCAGAATTGAGTTTCTTTGGCGTATATCTGTTTGGTTTGTCGATTAATGCGCATCATATTTTTGAGAAAGAACAGCTCAATAGCAAACGCCTAGAGACATCTACATGGGCGTGAAAGGGCTTGTCCCATTGAGGAGGAACAAGAACCGGGGGCTGAGTAAGCAAGAGCTTCAAGCATTTGAAAGCAAAGCATCTGCTGGGAATTCCAAGCCCAGGTGGATTCATCACCCGTGAGTTTATGAATGGGATCTGCAATGGCTGAAGTCCAGGAATGAAGGTAGAGTAATAATTGACCTTACCCAGGAAAGAGCGTGTCTCCTTGATATTGGCTGGTGCTTGAGCCTTGAGCACACAAGCCCGATTTTGGCGGGATCCGGTGGTGATACGCTTTCTTCGACTCACGTGTCCTAACGAGAACACACGAAGTGGCCTAAAAGGTGCATTTCTGGATTGAGACTAATCTGGGACTCATCACATTTCTGAAAAGGCGAGTTCCAATTTATCAAATGGTCAGCCATGGAACTGTAGGCGAGAGAAGTCATCTTGAAAAATTTGTAAGAAGGGATTTTCCTTCATAAAATCATGGCGAGAGCATGATGCGTTGAAGCGTGGATGGAAAGTTTGATAATCCAAAAGGAACCACCTTGTAGGCAAAAGTGCCCCGCGGGGTGGTGAAAGTAGTCTTGAGTTGATCAGATTCTTTGATTGAGATCTGATTGTAGCGAAAAAACCATCCATGAAGGAGTACATCTCATGTCCGGCAACCTCTTCGAACACAGTGCGTGAAGGGAAGTGGAAAATGATCGCGCTCCGTGGCTTTGATTGAGTTTTCGGTAGTCCCGCAAACGCGGATCTTACCATTGTGTTTGAGTGCAATGGCGATGGGGCTCACCCATTGAGAATGTTTGACCTCATAGATCAAACTGCGGCAAAGGAGTTTGTCAATTTCGCCTTGGCCGCGATCCGCGGTAGTGGGGTTGAGCGATGTCTTGTCGTTGCTATACGGGGCGTGCATCGGTAGGAATGGTGAGTTCCCCAAGGTTTTGTTGATTCCCGAAGGTCTCTGTAGCTCGGCGAAAATGTGTTTGAACTTTTTGAAGGCGTGGCGGCCCTGTGGCGATAGGGTGTCGGAAGATTTGCAATCAATGCGGACGGTGATTGTTGCCGGCGTCCACAATCTCGACCGAGTCACGAATATGTGGGATAACTTCCATGTCTTGGACAATATGAGCGGGGAGGTTGTAACATGGCGGGATGCGTGGCACTCTGCGTGGTGAAAAAGAGGTTCTTTGAGTTTCATCAAGCGGAGGTTGCTTCATGGCGGCGTGTACATCTCGGGGAGGCTGCGGGGAGGTTCGACAGATCGAAAAGTGATCAACACGTTGGATTCGATTGCAAGGAGCGGGTAAGGGTCAAGCAAAGCAGCCACAACCTGGTCACGATCAAAGTCATTTCTCCCCAAGGATCAGCATATTGGGGTAGGATGTGAGCGGATTTCGCGGTGGAGCTGAACATGATAGATATTACAGGCGTCCTCGAGAATGCGTATTCCGGAGAGAGGGTTCGGCATGGTCAGCGGAAATGATCTTGCCTGTTTCCAAGTCCATGGTGGCATTGAGGTGACCATCGGTGATGACTAACTGATCCGTGGCCCAGTAATGGATACTCTTGGCCTGGCGGAGAAAAGGTCTGCCGACCAACATTTCATAATCACCTGGATCTTCTCGGCCTTCCAAACACCAAATTCCAAGGGGAATCGGAGATCACCAATGTTGATGTGAAGAAGAGGCGTGACACCTTGAGGTCGCGTGATATGGCCATTAGCCAATTTGATGTCATATGGGGCACGATAGAGTTGTTTGATGCCCATTTGTTTGCGGAGTTTATCCGTGATGAGATTGATCGGCGCTACCTCGTCAATTTGAACATGATTGACTTGTTGATTGCCCACCGTGGCATGTACCGTGGGTGTAGAGGGTAAGCAACAGCCCCAACCAAAATAGTTGGGAGTGGTAAGCGGTCCTTGAGGCGGGACGAGTTTCAAAATTGTTGCCAAACTTAAGGGAATTTTGATTTTTTTGCTAGCTCCTCTTGGAGTTCGAGGCACATGAGAAAAAGGATCTGCTGGATCCACAGGTGCGAGGAGTGCGCGTGGTGTGAAGCGGCAACTTCTTTGAGTAGGTCAACCTCGGCGACAATATTGGGATATGTGCGAGGCGTGGAGGTTGAGATGTGGAAGGTGAATCTTGTCGTTGTTGAGCTCGGTGGTGGCATGAACATTAGCCAGCGTCGCGGCCTTGGCGGCTTGCATGAGGTTCAAAATGCTTTGGCGAACTTTAGGCATGACATGCGGCATGAGTTTCTCAAGTCAGGTGCAAAGTGAACCTTTTTTCCTCTTCATGAGGAATGGTGTTGATTACAAAAGCGAGGTTGCGTGCCATTAGGAATAATGGTTAAAGGGCGTGGCATACAGTGCAGCGTGAAACCAAACCAACCCAATTTGTGGTGAATTTGGAGGATTAAGAGCACGAAAAATTTCTTCTGTGCTTGTTGATCCATCGAGGTTGATTGGCGAGAGCTGGTTGATAAGCGTGATTCTTTGGTAGCGAGGTGGCTTAGAAGAAACGGGGCGTGGGCCTTGTTTGCCGTTGGCAATCGAGTTAGTAAGCCGTGAGGCGGACCGATGTGGTCCGATTGGTGCGGGAAAGCGCTTTTTGAACTTGTGGAAGTTGAGGACACGCCGTGGTGGTGTGACCCCATTCTTGGCGGTGATAACACCGAGCTTTAGAAGGGTCAAAAGGAGGGCGTGTGTTGGGTCCCGTTGTTGCTCCCATTGCTGATAGAGTTGATTGGGTTCGCTTCTTTGTGGTGGCTGCTGATATTGCGATTGTTCTTTGAGGTGTTGTTTGCACTTGATAAACCGGTTTGTTGCGGAAAGGTGTAGGATGAGTGCGAGTGCACTCTTCAGGTGGCATGATTGCACATGTTGCATCTTTACAATGGGCGGGCCATTGGTGGAGTTGCACTCATTCGCCAAGTGGCCTTGATATTTGCGAGATATGGCACGGATCTGCTTGGCTAGCGGATTTGCGTGTTGAGGTTGGACAGCGATCTGTGGAACCATGGCGGGGGAATGAAAGGGAGCTCTGAAGAGCCACGCATACCGGGGAAACATTGGAAAGTGATTGACAAGGTCGATAGCTTTGCTCAAAGTCTTGGCGCCAGGTATTAGTCATGAGTCGGATAGCTGGAGGAATTCCTTGGAGAAACGGACCAAGATCGGCTCTGGGTTGGGTACTCCTTGAGTTTTTGGGCGAGAATGTGAAGTCGATCACGCAAAATCCCCTGGCGGAACTCCGTGGGCTCTTGTTGAAGGTCATTGAGTTGTTTGAGATGAAGTTGATCATCATCCGTGGTCCCATAGTGAGAAAGAAAAGCGGTTCTCATTTCGACCAATCTTGTTTCGGTGGCTTTTGTTGGACATGAGCCATTGATGAGGGGAGCCACCTTGAGGGTGGTGGAAAAGATGTGGAATTTCATTTGAGGTTCGCATGACCATTTAGGACAGCGAGCCTCAAATTCTTCCATGTGGGCTGAGCACTTTGGTCTAAGGGTTTGCCTTTCGTGTTGCCAAAGGTAGGATAAGTCGACTTAAAGGGTACGAAGGTAGAGGTGAAAGTGCTTGGCTGGGACGGGGAACTGGATAGGGATTATATTGAGGTGGAGTTGGTGGTGGCATGGTGCCTGAAGGACCACGATGGCCGGGGTGGCTGCGGGGAGAGGTGCGGAAGGTGCACGAGCATTGGTTTTGAGGTCGGTAAGGTTGTAAGCAGGGAAGAAGCGGTGGTAAAAGGTGGGGAAGGGAAATTCTGGGGAGGTGCAAAAGAGACATGTGGATATCCACGCCCACCGAGGGAGATGATGGTTGTGAAGGCAGAGGGTATGGCCGGAAGAATGATGGATGTAGGCATGTTTGGGGTATGAAAGTAAGGTTGAGAAGGTTGAGGCCTGATAGGGCTCGATAGTGATGAGGTGGCCCGAGGTTGTGAGCAATGTTTGCACGCTTGAGGCGGGGAATTTGGGACGAGACATGACCACGAGGGTGGGTGGCGCCCGAGCCCTAGGCCAGAATGTGGCCTCCCTCAATGTCATAAGCGAGATCCATACATATCACGAACAACTTCACGTCGCTGATGGCGCTCCAAGCGTCGCCGTCTGGGAAAGAAGTTCTTGGGCATGAAGTTTTGGACGGACATGGCGGCGGAAAGAAAGAAAAGCGAAATCAGACCGGCAAGGATGGCGGCGGTGTTTGGGAGTGCGGGTTGGGGAACTCTGCAAGGCGACCCTCTGTGAGGACCCGAGGATCTAACAGGGGAGAATCAGGGGGACTATGTCATATGGGATTTGCAAGAAGAGAACAAGAAGAAGAAAAGCAGAACAAAAGAGAATAATGAGAGGAAAATGATAAGCTTCCTTGATATCAATGATGAACATACATGAGCTCTCAATCGAGAGAAACCTGAAGTGAGACAAGACTCAAAACTCATCTAAAAACTCATGTGCTAGCTCTACTCATATATATAGTACAATGGCCTTTGGCCCAATATAGACACTCTGACTGATCTCGGTGCCGACTCCTGGAAGGAGGCCTGATTTGCAGGAATGCTGGCGGTGCCTCTTGAAGTGCCTAGAATCACGCTGACGCTGATGAGGGCGGTGACGGGCCGTCACTTGTCTGAGCGGCGCCTCTTGTTGTTGGAGGGCCTTGAGGCTTTGATTTGCGTGGTGCAACCGCTTGGTCTTCTCTTTGAGCCTTTGATGGCTGACCCGTGGTATTTGTGGATCCTTGTTCTTGACCTGGTCCGTCGTATGCATGAATAGTCATGTTCCAGGAGGCACAGGACTAACATCGACCATTGCCCCCACCCTTTGTTTACTATTGCGGATATTCCCCATGGTTTTATTTGGCACCCCATGGTTCTTGTTGGGACACCCTAAGGTTTTGCCAATGTATGACATGCACTAGTGATGTTATTTTATAGAACTTTATTATATTATTTTGTCAAGGAGGGTTACTTCTGCGTGGACCAGAGCCACAGTAACCAGTGCGGACGTTGGGAGTACCTTTCTTAGACTTGTTGAGTATGGTTATCCACACGTGGTCCAGAGCCAAAGTAGCCAGCGCGGACGTGTGGATGTGTTGAGCTCATTTCTATGTACTTCATAATGTATCTTTAAGTGCTATATTATGTGTTGGGTCGAGGGGACCGGCCCGCATCTTTTTGGGGCATAATGTTGAACCACAAGTGGTTCAACATGTTTTTGTAGGCCAACATATTTGGGGCATATTGTAATGGTTGATTTTAAGAGTGGGAATTAAGTGGTGGGAGTTGAAGGTTAAGATGAAGAGGCAAAATGGAAGGCTATGATGAAGAGGCAAAATAGAAGGCTATGATGAAGAGGTGGGATGTAATAGTTGGCTAAGATTTAATGGAAAAAATCTTAAATATGTTGAGGAGATACTAACTCCTCCTCTTCCCTTCACGTTTCTACATTGGAGCATGGTGGCAATGCTCATATGAGGAGGGTGGCAGCCTCCTCATCCTTATGTTGAAGGCCCTTGCAAGGGAGTTTCCTGTTGTATTTGTATTTAGTTCCTTCTAATGGAAAATAAATCTTGTTGAAAGATAAATCTTGTTGCAAGTCTTGATTTTTGGCTATGGTATTCAGATGAAATTATATGGGTGTTGGCCTGGATGGGGAACCAGGTTCAACAACACCTGCTTCTGCTTTGAGATACTTGTGCATCCCAGCATAAGTTCTCTGGTTCCTACCCATCATAGCCACAAAAGGCGTCATCTTGATATCTGTATGATGGCTATTGTTGTAGGCAAATTCCGAGTAGGGAATAATCCTCCCACTTAGACGAACAAAACTTCTCAACATATCTTCCAGAATCATGTTGATTCTCTCAGTTTATCCATCAGTCTGTGGATGATTTACTACTCACTCGTCAAACCGCACTTTTAACCCCTTCATCAGGTCTCTCCAAAATTAACCTGTGAAATTGGTATCCCTATCACATAATAGATAGCAGAAACCCAAATGTTAGAAACATGTAATGAAAAAATGCATATAAGCCGCTGCGATTCTGTGCCGAATCTTTGGAATGTAGCATCACCCCTTAGAGGTATAAACTTGCTTAACAGTCCGGGGTAATGAGACTACAAAGTCCATACTTACACATTCCCACCTCTCATTAGGTGCATTGGAATGGGTTGCAATAGGCTTAGGTCTTGCCATGGTCAAGCTTTCACGACTGCCACACCGAACAATGTGAAACCATATGTTTCACTTGGTCTTGCAAACCCGGCCAATAATATTGCCTTTTAACCAGCTCTTAGGTTTTCCATTCACCCCCATGCCCAGCTTGTGGGATGCCATGATGGTCACGAATAATTGCTTCTCGCAATTCTTCGTACAAAGGAACATACACTCTTCCCTTATAGAAGTGCAAACCTTCTTGCGCGGTCCACCAATCCCCAGTTTTGGTGACTGCAGGGTATTGTTGATCCTTTGCATACGCATCCCTAATCCTTTGGAAAAGGTCATTCTCCATGATAGCAAGAGCATTTACATGCTTAATCCTTAATAAAGCATCAGCTACTGGGTTATTCTTCATAGGCATATGCTCAATACTAAAATGAAATTCATGGAGAAAATCAAGCCATCTAGCCTGCCTAGAGCTAATCTCATTGCAAAATCCTCAACGGTTTATGATCAATATAGACGACAAACTTGTGTGGTTTCTTACTTGTACCACTTCTCAAATAACACCTCTATGTTTTTGAGCGTGAACTATTGTCAATAGCTCTTGCTCATATGTTGCAAAATTTCGCTCGACAGAATTAAGCTTTCGGCTTTCATAAGCCACTATCGATCTTTGCTGCATTAATATAGCCCCAACTGCTTGACCACAAGCATCGGCATAAACCTCAACAAATTCACTGAGATCGGGAACCTTTAGTATGAGGCTACTAACCAACAACCTCTTGTCAAGCTCAAAAGGTTCTTGTTGTGTTTTCTCCCATACATACTCACGATCTTTCTTCAAAAGATCCGTGAATGGAGCTACTACCTTTGAAAATTTCGGCACAAATTTTCTATAGTACGTAGCCAAACCCAGAAAACTTCTCAACTCGGAAACATTTTCAGGTGGTAGCCAGTCTTGCACTGCTTGCACCTTACTGGGATCCGACGACACTTCCTCCCCAAAAAGGATGTGTCCAAGGTATGCAAACATCTTAGCATAAAGTTTTTGAGTTCGAAGAGTTTGTAATATTTGCTCCAAATGAGCAAAGTGCTCTTCTAACATTTATGAACACACAAGTATATCATTGAGGAACACCTCGACAAACTTATCTAAGTATTATGAGAATACTTGATTCATCAACCTCATAAAGTTTGCAGGAGCATTTGTGAGACCAAACGGCATCACTAAGAACTCATAGTGCCCCTGATGAGTTCTAAGGTCGTCTTAGGTTCATCACCTTCCGACTCTAATTTGATGATATCCACTATGTAAATCAATCTTAGTGAACCATTTGGCTCCACCAAATCGATCTAGAATATCATCTATTCTAGGTAATGGATATCTATCCTTGATAGTTGCCTTGTTAAGTCTATGCACATTCGCATAGTCTCATCCTTTTTCTTAACAAGCAAAATTGAACTTCATAAAAAGGCGACTTACTAGGCTTAATAAATCCCCTTGCGAGCAGTTCTTTAAATTGATGCTTAACTTCCTCTAACTCTAAAGGACTAAGATGATTTGGAGCACACACCATTGGCTTCACCCCTGGTTCAAGCACAATTTCATGCTCAACTCCCCGAGAAGGTGGTGGCCCTTTCGACAACTCTTTCAGTAACACATCTTTAGATCTTTCCAAAAGATTTTGTAATTCTTGATTTACATTTGAACCCAGTTCAATGCTTACATCAGTAGGATTACAAGCCTTGACCATGTCATCATTAGGCATGATATACATCAAGAAAAAGCTATCTTTATTAACTTGAAAACATCGCTTTGCCTCAGTGGCAGACAACAATTTTCTAGGCCCCACATAAGGTAGGCCATGGAGAGTAATTGAGTTATTAGGTGAAATTTTGATCAGTAAAGTGTGGGATGACTATAAAATGATTGAGCCTTTTGCAACCACTGGATTCCCATAATCACATCATAGCAGTTTAGCTTAGCAATATCAAAATCAATGACCATAGAGGCAGCATCACGGGTCTCCTTATCCACCAAATTCAATCGAACGCCCCCCGCTTGTTGATGATAGTGCTGAGTCTGGGACCGAGCTGCAGTCTCAATAACATAAGGAGGCACCTCGCTTAGGCTCAAGCCCAGTTCCTCTACCACATCTGCAGAAATAAACTTGTGAGTACTTCCAGAATCAATCAAGACAATCAAGTCCTTACCAATGATCCTTCCTAACAACCTTATTACATTATCGGCATAAGCTTGTGTAGGACTTACCATATCCTCTTCAGGAGCAATCATCGATAATGATTTCACCTCATTCTCGCCCTTGGAGGTACCTGCTAAAACCTTCTTATCCTTTTGTGGCTTTGTACAATCCCAAGCATAATGCCCACAATGCCACAGTTATAACATCCCTTGGATGTTTTAGTTTTAGCACTAGCCTCCTTAGGCTTATCCATCCGTTTTTCCTTAGCCGGATTTTTCTTTTGCTTTTTGGAAGGTGACCCACTCTGAGAGGCACCCACGGTCCTCTTTGCCTTCCACTCAACAATTCTTTGGGCTTTACGGGATTCCTCCCTATCAACCAGCTTCATAGCCAGTTCTACCGCAAGCTCAAAGCTCGCAAGCTCAACTTGAAGCATATGCTTTTGAATATTGGCATCCTTTAGCCCATTCACAAAATGATCAACCCTCATTCTGGTTGTCATTCTGGCAAAAGCGAGAACAATGCTCGTAGTTCTGCCACATAATCTTGCAGAGTCCCAGTCTGCACAGTTTCTTTCATCTGTATCAAGGCATGTTGCCGGTCATAGTGGGGAGCATACTCTTGCCTGAATAGTTTGCAAAATTCAGATCAAATGCGTAGCTTTCGTCCATCTTGGTATGGGTATCCCACCATTTACGCGTGAGCCTTAAGCTTCAATGTGGCACACAATAAGCGAGCAAGCTCGCTCTTCTTTGTTTGCCGCCAAAATAAAGCTTCATTTGGTTAAACCAAAGCATAACTTACTCTAGAGTAACATCCTTCCCATAGAAATCGGCATTTTAACCCGTTCAAGAGACTTGATCTCTTCTTACGATAATTCTCGGAGAATATTCGGATGGGTTAGTACCTTCATGATTCTCTATGTTTATCGAGGGATCTCATTTGCGACTCAAGTTGCTTGCTATTAACCCCTCCAACAAGCGTCGTTTCTAGGTTCTCAAAAGCTTGCCCCAAGGCTATGGCAGCACCCTTGCTTCGGCCAAGTACTTTTCCATGGTGGACATCATCACATTTGTTCTTGGGCATTTTTCGAAAGCCCAAGTGCTTAACTACTCTTTAAATTTTTCCAAAATTCCCTTGAGCAATACTTCCTCATTACGAGTTTTCTCAAACTCTTCATTGAGCCGATGGAATCTGTTCCAATAGTTCTTGATTGCATTGTTTTGCCCATGAAGGTTTTCTACGGAAGGGTTTATGTTACCTGGCTAAGGTTCTCCTCCCTGAAGATCAATCATTATCCAGATGGATGTCCTGCAAAGCTGGCAGTATTCCCTCATCAGCAGGGTGGGCTTGACGACATACCATCCAGCGGCTGCCCTTTTATACGGAACATTCTCGAGAAACATTCTCGGGTCCACGATGCGCCATTATGCTCGATATCAAAAATGTCACATAGCAATTTTGCAACTTCCCAAACAATGGGAAAAGGTCACGGTCTACCACCCATACCATGAACTCCCGAGTTCCCCGGTGATGGGATTAGTCTCCCAGAGACTAACTAGGAAACCCAGCTTCCTCTTCATTTTGTCAACTATAACTGAATGATCCTTTGCACACAAGAATCAATAAATTATCTCCCTGAGATAATTCAATGGATGCAAGTATGAACCTGGCAATCAATTGCGATCGCGCAAATCAATGCAAGCAATGTCCTTGTATTCCAAATACAAGGCAATGTTCTTACAGCGGAATCAATCTCAAAGCTTGCAAGCACTACAAGCAAGGAACAACGTGATTCCTCCTAGCTCTTAAGAACACCACCTAGTGATGTAGCAAAGAACCAGAATCAAGCTGGTAAAGGTCGGATTTGGTCTGTATGGCTTTGGATCAGCAATAGCTATTCAATCTGCACAAGCACAGAAGAACGGCAAGGCTTTATCAATCCGTGGGTCTTTTCTGAGCAGATAATCAGGCCTTAAATAGGGTCGATTCCCTTGCTGCATGGCTCTTCATGCAAATCCAATCATCCACAGATGGTTGTCATGCTCAGGCATGGTTGAATCTGAGCGCAGATGACCTTGCTCCCGCTCAATCCTGCCTAATATCAGGCCTAACACAAAAAGCTCGAAGCTTTTTGCCCTTTTTCTTGATTGGTTCAATCCCAACCAATTATAAGGTGCCATGTGGATACATTAACATTTATTTTGATGTTCCACCTTACCATAGCTAATGTTTATTCAATAAACATTAAAGGTTGCGCCCCTAGGGCCAACTTTGCTACCCCTAAAATGTCCCCATAGTCCGATTACGAGCTTATGGTCCACCGCATAACCACTATGCCCCCGGCATGCTATCAACGATACCCCCACGCTCATGGATATCCGTCGAGTCCGTAAAAGCAGTTCCCTCTGGAAGCACTTGTAGAGAACTCCACCCCCAAATACTTATAGGTGAATGCCCCGTAACAGAAAGAGGGGGCCCGTGACTGCATGAGGATGATATGAGGACCATCTTAGTCTTGGCCAGGTTGGCTCGCCTCGCAGAATGTATCCAAAGCATCGAGATGGCGCTGCATGTCTGCCGCGGAGTGTAAGCACGGAGGTCTACATCATCAGATATATGAGTTGCCTGACAATCTGGTGCAAGATGTGAGCTCCATTCCCCCCTCAAACTCTCCAAGCTGTTCAATATACGGTCAAACAATGTCGATCTTTCTTTGTCGAATAGCTAGCTTGTGAGATGCAACCCGATCGAACATGTCTTGTAGAACATGTACAATGCATTACGCAAATCTTGGGAACTTCTAGATCCTCCATCCCGCAATCTTGTTCAAGTTTTCCCAAGGCGCGTGTCAAAAGCCTTTGCGAAGTCCACAAAGTAGCAATATAGGTCTTACCGTCGGTTCTTATTGTTCTCAACCAGGTCCGCGTGTGAACATGTGATCAATGATTGAGTGTCACGGCCTGAACCCTGCATGTGTGAGGGCCCGAACATCTACTGCCTTTGCCGGGGCGTCAATTTGCTCTAGAATAATGGCAGCGGTTTTGCAAACCTTGGTGACCATGATTATTCGATAATTGGCTAGGCAGTGCGGATCACCTGCCTTGTATATGGGGATAACTCGGCTAGTGGTCCACTATGGGGAGAAACCATCATGTAATGCCTTGTTGAACATGGTACTATAGACGGTCGTGCCCGCTTGAGCAACTCTGCCTGGATACCATCTAGGTCTGGCACTTTTCCATTGGCTTGATGCTGTAGGCCCTGATCTACATCTGCCTTTGTGATTTTCAGAGCTGGGCTGTGTTGTGGGGTACCGTTGTCTGTGCTCCCTGAGGGTCATAAAGCTGCTGCAAATATTGTCCCCACTGTTCGGACGTGATATTCCCTATAAGCTGTACTGGTGTTTTGAGCACCCTTCGCCAGAAGGTCCTGGGATGACGGCAGAATATTTCCTGCTTATGGGCCGCGATTTACATGGCCTTCTTAGCCTTAAGGAGAAAGCGATATTTTTTTACTGCGTATGGGCATAGAGCAGGGTTTTTGACATGGCGGTGCCAGCATTTATGTTACTTGCACTCCGCATCAAACCAACAGTTACACGGGAAGGTCGTGGCCCCCCGTGGTCCATCGGGGATGGCTTTTTCCAAAGCACCTTGTTGCCGCCATCCCGAGAACGTCAAATCAGTCAGTCTGCCTATTGCTCTAGCGTATGGGATTGCAAAATGTCTGCCCAGTCATCTGTGAGCATCCCGGCATAAGCCTCTACGTGTCATAGTCCAGTCGCAGCTGAGGCATGCGAGAGGGTGCTGCATAGGAGGTTGGGACAACCTGGCAGTTGCAAGTAGAGTGTTAGGTGGTTCGAGTCCACCTCCTCATCTCTACTATCCCCCACTCGGAAATACTTGAAACATGCATATTCTGTTTTGCCACTAACACATAGTCTACTACACTAGACCTACCCCACGGTTCTCCACCTTTTGTAAGTGTATTTGGCGGCGGGGGCGACCCGCACCCGGTCCATTGCGGTTACGAGATTGAAAATACTGTATAACAACACCAACTGCCTCCCATGGGCAAGCTTCTTCTGAGGGGCATAGTTGCAACACATCGTCAGCTAGGGGATCAAATCTTATGGGTTGTTCCATGCTGGTTCGCGCATTGAAATCTCCACAAGTATGACTCTACCCAACTGCCTGTGGAAGAAGAAGGGGTTCTTATGTGATAAGTTAAAGTGTGCTCAGACTTAACAACTTGATGTTTTAGCTCTTTCATATATATCCTAGGGATATATATTACCTTTTTTTTTTTTGAAGAACTGTGTCATCAATATATTAAAAGAATGGTAATGTTATAAAGCAAGTGAGGAGGAAGGAGAACTGCCCCAAAGAGACAGTGATACCTCGACACTCCACCACAAACTCCACGAGAAAAATTGCAACCCTCTGGCGTACAAACCGACCATCACCATCTACAACACCCAAGAAGTCCCGCCAAATGGCAAACTTCTGCTCTACTAATCCCGGGAACACCAGAAAGCTTTGAAATAGCTTGTACCTGAGTCGAGGAATCAGAGAGGCTGCAGGCTGCTGAATCCCCTGAAAGATCCACAACCGCCACCGCTTCCAAATCAGCCACACCAACCAAGCCACGCACAGATGCAAGGCTTGCTGCTGCAAGAGCGGCCAAGCACCAGGATACACATGAAGCAGCAACTGCTGGCTAGTCAATCTCACGAAGCGAGCCCTAACCCAATCCCGGGCGGCACGCAAGTGAGGGCATAAAACTAGACAATACTCCCGGTCTCACGATGAAGGCCACAACAAAGGGAGAGAGGGGCTCACATCCGGCCTAAACTGACTCACAAGGGCATTCACCCTGCAGATATATTAGTTTTGTCATCGGAGGCTTGTACTTTAATGATAGCCCTGTCATTTTAGATTATTTATATAAACTTTTTCTATCTGCCTCAATGTTGCAAGTGCTATTCCTTGTAGTGGCAACATTTATTGCAAAACTCTTACTCTTATCTTAACATGTATAAATATTATAGAGCTTTTGGAATATTCATAGATGATACCTCCTTCTAAAATCGACCACGTTTTTCCAAAAAGGAAAAATAGGGATTTAAAAACAAAGCGACAAAAATAGGGTTTTGTCACGGGATATGCGTAATAGCTTTGCCAGCAGTTCATACATAACGGCCGATGCGGCTATGGCTATGGCGACAGGTTCCAGCTTCTAAGCTTCAAAACATTGCTTCTGACCTTGGTTTCAGAAAAATACTCCCAATCTCGTCGTTTTGAAGCTTCATATCAGTTCGGAGCCACCTAACTGGCGGTACAAGTTTATTTAGGGTTCTTATGGTACATAGACATGTAATCCAAGAGTAGGCTACCATCTTTCACTGCAAGCAGGGCTTCAGATTTCTTCATCTGCTTTCTGGTTGCAGGAACAAAATAATACATTGTTGGCCTATTACTGGGTGTATAAATAGGTTATAATCATAGGCGATATTGAGAAGTGAAGCAGGTCTCATAGTGTTTTCCATTGACAAAGCATGTTCTCTCAATTTTTTTGTTGGTTGTAGCAAAAGGTTACATATTTCGATTGGGAAGGTAAGGCATGCATCTGTCCGCTTCCCTTTTGATGATCTATTTCTCTCTATATATTATTTAATGAATGATTATATATTGGGCCAGAAGACAGGTGCAACAATATTGAGCAGAGGTGGAAGTAATATAACGTTTACTGGCTACTGGTTAAGAGAAATACGGTTTCTAGCTCCTCAAGTCGGGGTATGATCCAAATAGTACTTTTATGATTTTTAACTTTTATGAGCCATGTGTAGTAATGCGAGATGATCTTTGGATCCATTTAAAGGAGTTGATTTCGTAGCTATATTCGTGTTTAACAACTTGCAGTAATATTTCTATATCTTCAGGTGCATTTTGTGGCTAGCTATGTTTCTGTCATATTTTGCTGTTTGATCATACTAATCAACAAACTAGCAATGGCAACAATGCGATCAGTTTCACATGTGCATCCCAAGATATAAGCATGAAATTATCTTCTTCAGTTGGCTCATGCACTTTCGGGCAACATGGTGCACATGCATATCCTTACTGGGTGCAATTTTCAGTGATTGATATGTATGGAAAATGTGCCAGCTTACATTATGCGGGCGAGGCAATTAAGTTCTTATAGCATGTGCAGCTGTATGGGCCTTTGATAAGGCTAAATAAATTCATTCATACATAATTGACATGTATAGAAGATGCTTGGGTCATGGGTACTATTAAATAGACTAAGATTAAGTAACTTCTTTTTCTGTAATGCATTAATTTGGGATACCTTACGTGTAATAACTTTCGGATGTCCATGTTGCAGGTACATTTCTCCATACGTATGCAAAATGTCAGAGTATGGCATATGTTGTTTCAGTGTTTGGAAGGATGCTTAACACAATGATGGCCCAGAATATTGAAGCTATTGGCTCAAATCAAGAAAGAGGAAGTGGACTCGGACAATCTCACATTTGTAGGTGCCATGTAAATGCATTATTTTCACTAACAAGACAATTTCTGAAAGCTTTCATCCTGCTAATGGCCATTGTAAACGATTTGATGCAGCCATTGAAATCACGGAACTGTGGCGTTCGGCCACGATTATCACGGTCCCGGGACATATATTTATCTTTGCATCGTCAGCGTACCGCCCATCCGATTGGCGTATGCGCCGGCGTGTAACTAAGCAAGTAGCACCCTAGGGGCAACTTGCAAGCGTGTGCACATTTATTCATGTGTACACTTTAGCCCCTTAATTAATATAGGCAAGTGGGCCACACCCAGATATCCCACATGCTCAAGGGTTGATGGAAACCCTAGCCCTAACTTATAGTTTATATAAGGCATCACGAAACCCTAACTTTCCATTTTCATCCACGACCTTCTAGAACTCCGTTTTGCTTGCTCCAAGAGCCAATCTCGACTCGAAGTGCAATGCGGCAGCCCTAGCTCATCGGCTTCCCTTTCTAGCTTCATCTTCAGCGGTTGCGGCATGGGCGTGTTGAGGCGGGAGGAGCAAGCCAGGGATCAGGTATTTTGCCAATTCAATAGTCTAATCCGCCTCCCAGGAATAGAGTAAGTAGGTTTAGCCTATTGAATTGCCCATAGCAGCCATCTAGACCTCTAGATATCAAGCCATAACTAAAGAATCTAACTCTGTGATTTAGATTAAATCTTATTCTTTAGTTCTTCTATGGTATGTATGTGGTGATGATCTCTGTGGAATCATTGTATTGGGAAGGGGGTAGAGGCCTTAAAAGCCTAGTAGTTTGATGCTCCTAGCTAGCCCTGTTTAATGAACTATTAAATTCGCATTTTGTGTATAAGAACCCACACGGTTGTGGGTGGATGGGCAGCCCGACTTACAAGGAGGTTCATGTCCTGACTCATGATCACGTCCCTCTGGTAGTAAAGCCTATCGGGGACTATAGTGCACTAGACCTAATGCTCTGCCACTGCGTGCGGGCTTTGCATGGGTTCGACACTCTTGGAGTGGTGTACACCTTCCATGGAGTTCAGTCGAGTACGGGCAGTGGCCCTCTAGTCACCTTGAGTCAGCATGATAACCTCTGGTGAGAGTAATCCCCTACGCCCCCATCGAGGTGGGGAGATGCAACCCGGGGGTAGCCCCTCGACTCGCCTCCCGTGAGCTATAGTCGGAGTCCCAAGACCTTTCAACCTACTACGCAAAGTGTGCACATGAGGGGCGGATGGAGCGGACTACCTTAAGCCATGTTCTGATGCCAGCCAAATCCATTTGCCATGAATTCTGTCTGCAATGACTTCTGGAGGCCCAAGCCGTCAGTCATCCCCCTTGAGTCTGAGCCTTGGGTAGGATCTTCATATGTGATGTACTGACCTTTGTCTATGCAGATATGTGGTGAGCCATCCTTCGTGATGGTCATGTGATGTTGATGTATTTGTACTTACATGTATGTTTACGCTTCGCTGACTAGGTAGGCCCCGAGGGAGACAGGGGTAAAATGACCCTTCATTCTTCCCTTTGGAACTTCGTCAAGGTTGCGGTGTCGTGGAGGGCCTTGTATCAGCATGGAGCTGGTATGGGGGATGAACTCCTGTTTGTATACGGTGAGTGCACCGTATATGAGTAGGGGACGTCACAGTGGTATCAGAGCAATGTTCTTGGAGACCAAGAGCAAAGCACTGGCCATGCTCCCAGTAGTACTAACTTAGTAGAATTCTCAGACCTCGAAAAAGTGGGAAAAAAATTTTCTCATTTTTTTTGTAGTTTATGCTAAGCTAGTAACAGTTAGAAGAATTGAAAACCAAACTAAAAAGTTGAACTAAATTTTGACCAAGTGTGGAAAAATGTGCATGGTATGTGCCAGAGCATCGACCTAAATTTTAGGTCAGGCCCCAGGTGCATACCATGAGTAACCCTACCACATTCACCTTGAAACTTGAAGAATTTGAACAAGATAATATGCTAGATCGAGTTTTAAGGTAAAGTTTAGTTAGATTTGTATATCACACCCCTAGGAATATGTCTAGAAGTAGTATATTTTTAGTAAAAAATGCAAAATTACTCACGGTATTATCTTGAGCCTTGATCTAAATATTAGATCAGCCCTCTAAGCGCACACCATGAGTAAAATTGCTTAGAAAACTCCGAAGTAAGTACGTGTTTTAAGTTAATAGGTGCCTTGACACATGAAAATGAGCAACTTAGAATTTGACCTAAAATTTGCCAAACTATAAATAGACCCAAACCCCTCTCATTTGTAGACTTTCTGTCTAGAAGTTAGCTCTCGCATTTCGAGGCGATTTTTGGGCGCCAGAGCTCAGATTGGCGTGAAATAAAGCATGGTGGCGCACCAAACAAGCGGCTCGGAAGTATCGACTGGCTGTGACGCCCTGGCGCCCAAGATAAGAGCGGGTACAACGGCTACGCCGAGAGGAAAGCGACTTCTGCTCGAGGAGACCAACTTTCATCAGCCGAGGAGAGTACTTGAAGAGCTACGGAGGAGGAGGGATCCACACGGGAATCACTAGAAGAGCTGGCGTGACCTCATCAACGAGAACTTAGGCGAGGAAGCGGACATTGGATTTGAGGGTTCAATGGACGAAGAAAAACCCTTGAGGGGTGTCTGAGGGAATCAAGGAGGAGATAGGAGAACAAGAAGGCGAGAACAAGAAAGGCAAGATTGAGACTAATCTTGGGACTCATCACATTTACGAAAGGCGAGTTCAATTTATCCAAATGGTCACCATGGGCTGAGCGAGAGAAGTCATCTTGAAAAATTTGTAAGAAGGGATTTTCCTTCATAAAATCATGAAAAAGCGAGAGCATGATGCGTTGAAGCGTGGATGGAGAGTTATATAATCCAAAAGGAACCACCTTGTAGGCAAAGTGCCCCCGGGGGGGTGGTGAAAGTAGTCTTGAGTTGATCAGATTCTTTGATTGAGATCGATTGTAGCGGAAAAACCATCCATGAAGGGTACATCTCATGTCCGGCAACCTCTTCGGAACACAGTGCGTGAAGGGAAGTGGAAAATGATCACGCTCAGAGTGGGCACGATTGAGTTTTCGGTAGTCCCATAAGCGGATCTTACCATTGTGTTTGAGTGCAATGGCGATGGGGCTCACCCATTGAGAATGTTTGACCTCATAGATCAAACTGCGGCAAGGAGTTTGTCAATTTCCGCCTTGGGCGATCCGCGGTAAGTGGGGTTGAGCGGTCTTGTCGTTGCTATACGGGGGCGTGCATCGGTAGGAATGGTGAGTTCCCCAAGGTTTTGTTGATTCCCGAAGGTCTCTCACGTAGCTCAGGCGAAAATGTGTTTGAACTTTTTGAAAGCGTGGCGGCCACTGTGACGATAGGGTGTCGGAAGATTTGCGGCAATCTTGAGACGGTGATTGTTGAAGCGTCCACAATCGACTTGAGGGAGTCACGAATATGTGGGATAACTTCCATGTCTTGGACAATATGGCGAGGAGGTTGTAACATGGCGGGGGATCGTGGCACTCTGCGTGGTGAAAAAAGAGGTTCTTGAGTTTCATCAAGCGAGAGGTTGCTTCATGCGGCGTGTACATCTCTGAGGAGGCTGCGGGAGGTTCAAGCATCGAAAAGTGATCAACACGTTGGATTCGATTGCAAGGAGCGAGGTAAGGGTCAAGCAAAGCAGACCACAACCTGGTCACGATCAAAGTCATTTCTCCCCAAGGATCGGCATATTAGGGGTAGGATGGCGGCTGACTTCGCGGTGGAGCTGAACATGATAGATATTACGGCGTCCTCGAATGCATTGCCGGAGAGAGGGTTCGGCATGGTCAGCGGAAATGGTCTTACTGTTTCCAAGTCCATGGTGGCATTGAGGTGACCATCGGTGATGACTAAGCGTCAGTAGCCCGATAATGGATACTCTTGGCTGGCCGGAAAAGGTCTGCCGACCAACATTTCATAATCACACGGATCTTCTCGGCCTTCCAAACACCAAATTCAAGGGGAATCGGAGATCACCAATGTTGATGTGAAGAAGAGGCATGGCCTTGAGTAAGCGTGATATGGCCATTAGCCAATTTGATGTCATATGGGGCGCGATAGAGTTGTTTGATGCCCATTTGTTTTGCGGAGTTTATCCGGTGATGAGATTGACAGCGCTATCTCCGTCAATTTGAACATGATTGACTTGTTGATTGCAAGTGGCATGTACGAGTGGGTGTAGAGGTAGCAACAACCCCAACCAAAGCAGTTGGAAGTGGTGGCGGTCCTTGAGAGCGGAGACGAGTTTCAAAATTGTTGCCAAACTTAAGGGAATTTTGATTTTGCTAGCTCCTCTTGGAGTTCGAGGCACATGAGAAAAAGGATCTGCTGGATCCACAGTCTTGGGAGTGCGTGTGATGAAGCGGCAACTTCTTTGAGTAGGTCAACCTCGGCGGCAATATTGGGATATAATGCGAGGCGTGGAGGTTGAGATGTGGAAGGTGAATCTTGTCGTTGTTGAGCTCGGTGGTGGCATGAACATTAGCCAGCGTCTCGGCCTTTGGCTGACTTGCATGAGGTTCAAAATGCTTTGGCGAACTTTAGGCATGACATGCGGCATGAGTTTCTCAAGTCGGGTGCAAAGTGAAACTTTTTTTCCTCTTCATGAGGAATGGTGTTGATTAAAAGCGCGGGTTGCGTGCCATTAGGAATAATGGTTAAGGGGCGTGGCATACAGTGCGGCGCGTGAAACCAAACCAACCCAATTTGGTGGCTGGTGGAGGATTAAGAGCCCTGAAAAATTTCTTCCGTGCTTGTTGATCCATCCGAGGTTGATTGGCGGGAGCTGGTTGATAAGCGTGATTCTTTGGCCGAGGTGGCTTAGAAGAACGGGGGCCGCGAGCCTTGTTTTGCGTTGGCAATCGAGTTGGTAAGCCGCGAGGCGGACCGATGTGGTCTAATTGGTGCGGAAGAGACCGTGAACTTGTGGAAGTTGAGGACACGCCGTGGTGGTGTGACCCCATTCTTAACAAAGTGATAACACTTGAGCTTTAGAAGGGTCAAAAAGGAGGGCGTGTGTTGGGTCCCCGTTGTTGCTCTGATTGCTTGATAGAGTTGATTGGGTTGCGCTTTGTGGTGGGCTGGCGATATTGCGATTGTTCTTTGAGGTGTTGTTTGCACTTGATAAACCCGGTTTGTTTGCGGAAAGGTGTAGGATGAGTGCGAGTGCACTCTTGGGGCATGATTGCACATATTGCATCTTTTACAATGAGGCGGGCCATTGGTGGAGTTGCACTCATTCGCCAAGTGGGCATTTGGGGTCGAACGCGCAAGGATCGCTGAGGGACGGATCTCTGTGAGATCCTTGAAGTCCGGCGGGGTAAATCACGAACACTCTTGTCCGCGCGGGATTTTTGCTATGCGGAGAGGAAAGAACAAGAAAAACTTCGGATAAAAGCGGCAATTGCAATACACAATGAAACACACAAGACACTTGTGGAGAACCACGGCAATCCATTGATCAAAACAAAGTGTACAATGAAGGCTCAAAAGAAGCACAACGAGGCGGACCGGCATGCGCTCTGTAGTGACACAAAAGAACACTCGAACCCTACGAAGGAGCAAAAATGCTACAATATATAGGAACACGGGTGGCCCCACGGGCCTGAATCTGATCCTCATCATGACAGCGTGCTCCACTACTTGGGCACTTTCGAGCGAGGAATCCCGAGCTGTCGCATGGCCCGTGCTAACAGAGACAAGTAGTGGCCCGTAGTGGGTCCTACCTTTGGGTCTTACGCTTCTTGGAGGAGCTTTGACCCCCCGTGGCTCTTGTGGATCCCTCTTCTTGGACCGCAGGTGGCGGTGGGGCCTCGCCCTCATCACGGCAAGTATAGACTGTGTAATGCGCCCGGGCCTGGGCTAACACTCCCCCTACCAAACTACACTTATTGGCTAGAAAGGGGCATGAATTAGGGGGTGGGAATCCTCGTTCATCTTTCGATCTTGAATATAGAGATGAGGGAGGCTCGGCTACTTGTATTCGAGTGTTGTTCGTCTCTTTTCAGATTTGCTTGAGTCACGGATGCCAAACATTAATTTTGCTCCTATGAGAAAGCCTTGAGAAATCATGTTCTCGGCGTGGCGTGGATCTCGGATGGAAGATTTGTGATCTCCATGTATAAGACAAGGTCAACCCGAACTTTCCGGCATTTGCATTGGGGTTGCAAAATGGATCGGCACTGCGTTTACGCATACTACGGGTATGGTCATGAGTCTTTGCCGCGAATTACGCTTGCGAAATCTGAGATGGATCAGCTGAAGTTTTGGCCTTGGCAAGGAAGGTTACAAGACCAGAAATTGCATGCGGCGGTCTTCCACGAACACGCGCATTGGGCATGTATATCCGGTTGTTGGTGTTGTCCAAAGTCTCATCCTCTCCGCCATTTGCGTCTGCGGATGGCGTGGGTCCCAACGTTTGTCTGCTTTGCAATTGCCGTGGGTGTCCAATCTGCATGTTCTTTGACTTGGTAGTCCGAATTCTTGTCTCCATCTTTGGGGAATTGACCTTGATCAGAGGTGGGCATCAAAGCTTGCTAGTGTACTTCGGTTGTTTGGGGGTTGGTGCGGTCATCTGCATCGTTCTTGGAATTCCAATAATATCTTCTCGGTAGCTGTTTTGGCTTGTCTCCCATGCACTTGGAATGTACATGTGCTGCATCCGCAGTCTGAGGGTCCCACTCATCATCGGGGAGGGCGTTACGTTTCAGCTCCGTGTCGCGGCGTGCAAGGAAGCATAATGTTGTAAGAACAAGCGTGCAAGGTCAAGT
Source organism: Isoetes taiwanensis (assembly GCA_021234155.1). Lineage (NCBI taxonomy): Eukaryota > Viridiplantae > Streptophyta > Lycopodiopsida > Isoetales > Isoetaceae > Isoetes > Isoetes taiwanensis. The sequence continues at coordinate 5,735,311 of JAJEKV010000012.1, read as the reverse complement.
TCTTGTTGAGTTGTATAGTGTAATGCGAAGGGCGTGCCAAGTTCACTAGCCATAGCTCCACTTCTTTACGTAGAAGAGGCATGTATTACGAGGTAACGGTTTTGCGAGAAATTTTGTATCTTGGAGGTACTTGTTCTTCTTGGTCAAAAGAACTGCTGCTTTGTATCTCCTTTAAAAAGTTCTCGGTGCGTTTATCGGATGAGCACGAGTAACATGTGCGAGGTAGAAGTTAAGGTGCATGACATAAGCCCGGGGGCTATGGTTACGAGGCGAAATGGTCGAGATCGCAGCACGTAGGATATCAAAATTGGCGAGAGCACAAAGTGTGCCTCGTTAGGTGGGACGAACATCAAGGGCCAATTTCGTTCGATATCAGCTTCTGATCGGGGGACTTGTGGTATCACCCTTGTTTCTCGGCCCGGAATAAAAAGAAAAGTGTTTTTCCTTGCTTGCACATAGTCATGGTAGCGGGGCCCGGATAGTCGGGGAATAGCGAAGCAAAGGCGATAGGTTTGTTACGCTTTTTCTTACGCATCATCTGGCATGCGCTTTCGGCTATCGGAAAAGCGTATCTTGTAATCTGCAATGATATCTTGTTGCTTTCGGGCCCAGTGCGAGTTAGTGACTTTGCGTGTGAGGTGTCGACTTGTCGGAGAAGTTGGGAATCGAGAGGAGCTTGAAGTCGGAGTGGCTTGCAAGTGCGTTTTGAGTCGCGACTATTTCAAGAGCATCTGCGGCGTGTTTTCGAGTGAGCTGGTCTAACTTGCCTTGGAGATGCGATGTGAGCATCCTTGATACGCAAGGTGGTTTGAAAGTCGTGACCTTGGACTCAAGTATCAAGTTGGGCATGTCACAGTGTCTTTGTTCTCGGTCGAGTAGCATTATTCGTGGCGACCCAGTTGTTGTAGCGTGTCTCAAGATCGGTGTACTTGGTGTCGTTTTGTTTGAGGGACTCCTTGAGTTCCTTGACAATTCTTTGGGATTGATGAAGGGTTGCTCGATGGATCATGAATTGATTGTGCAAGGCTTCTTCTCGGCCTCCTCCTGATCGGCCAAATCGGTCTTGATGTTGTGACTTGGCTTGGAGTTGGTCCACGGACTCGTGTCGTGCCACGGTGGCTGCTATGAAGTTACGGTGATGATCACGGAGGGCATCAAAGGCGGTGAGGGCAGCTTCCTTTGTAGGTATCCCGCGGTGTGAGGAGGTGGATGGGATGGCTTTGGTCTGTCACCCTTGTTTATAGATCCTTGGTCATTCTTTGTGAGTGTCCTTGTGAGTACTCGTGAGATCAATGGGAGTTTTGTTGTCTTTGCTTTGTTGTTTTCTTTATTCTTTGTTGAGTCACGAAAGTGGAATTGTTGCACAAGGTTAGCGGTTGTTGTTACGGTGGTTGGTTATCAACGAAGGAATAGGTTTTAGAGAATTGGAATTTCTGAGGAGGTGGAGGCGGTGGTTGTGAAATATTTAAATGCAGGTTGGCTGCCGAGATTGATGGTCTTTGAGAAGGAGGAGAGTTTGGTTGAAGACCTTTCAAAGCATCAATAAGGTCGGGATGTTGGCTTGGTGGAGAAAGGGGGCATGATGGCGTGGGGTGCGATGATTAATGAAAGCACGGAAGTGGGCTCCCATGGGGCATTAGAGGAAGAGTTAGGATTTTTTTACGAGTCTGTCAAGTTCTGTTGAAATCTCGTCTGAGGAGTTGAGTCAATTGATTGTTTTGGTGGTGTTGGTGAGGATATAAATACGGATGGTAGAAAACATCGTTAATAGAGGTATTCTTCATGGAGTAACCCAAAAATTTCCTCAAAGAAACTTGGTAAAGGCATCATGTTGCTTTGGAAAGGTGGGCGACTTGGTTTGTGCGGCATTATAAGGAATAGAAGCAGAATTTGGAAATATCATATTTACCAATGTCAAGGTAAGACAAGGCATTGGGCGGATTGGGTAGAGAAAAGGCGAGAGGCTATGGTTTGAGGGTTTAGGAGTATAGGGTTTCCATCGACTTGGGAGGCATATCCATCTTACGCCTTCACCGGGTTAGCCACAAATTCTTTGTAATTTGTTCTTGTTGGGGCGGGAGTTCTGTTGCGAGAAAATGAAACAATCAGGAACTCACGGGGAGGTTATAGGTGATGCGGATGTGGGGGCTCAGTGCGGATGAAAAGCGAACTTGATATTTTTCGAGTTTGGCTGGATCCATTAGTGCGATCAGCGTTGAGTGTTGAGTTCTTGGAGGTAGAAGCCATCTTGAAGGTCGAGGTCGCCCGAGATCTGAAGTCGGAAGGGCGGAGTGGAGTATGAGTGAAAAGTGAGGAGTGGAAGTGGCGGTTGGGAAGGTTTTTTTTTTTTTTTGAAGAGTCGTGGGAGACCGTGTGAAAAGATCGTGGCGATTGAGAATCTCAAAGAGGCGACCTTGAGACCAAGATGCGTGAGAGTTCTGGCGGAGAATAAAACTTTAATGGCGGACGGTATTAGCTCTTTGGCGGTTGTCGAGAATATTAAAAAGAGAGTTCGAAAAGTTTGCGGTACAAAAATATCGGTGGGGAATGATTACGGAATATCGTGAGGTGACCTTTTCGTGAGCATTTTGCTAGGGTTGGTATTAGCCTACAAATTGGAAGTTGGGTTTCGTCGAGAAGAACCAAAATTCGTGAAGATGGAGAACTTCGATACTTGGCCGGTCGGTGAGCTTCCTTGTTTGGATTACATGCAAGATGGACGGCGTCGATCACGTGGCGTCGAGGAATCGCCGGATCCCTATGGATCCTTGGTTGGAGGCAGCGGCCGTCAACCTTGGGAGATAAACTTCGATCGCCCGGGGAGGTGATCGTTCAATTTGGAGTGGTCGCATTTGTGGGGCTTCCGCATCCTCAGAGTGGAGTGCCCCGAGTAAAAGGCGATGTAGCGACATGATAGGGGTTTTCCCAATTTTTGTTTAGTTTAGGACTTTTGGGTGAAAAATCCCACGGTAGTGTAGTGTAGCCGGGCAATTTTGTACATAATAGAAAAGTGTTTCTCATAAATTTGTACAAGTGGTATCTTGTTGTAAATTTTGTTCTTGAGCTAAGGATCTTTGCGGCGAGGGGTTTGAAATTTCTTGAGTCGAAATCCATTGACTAATGTAGGAAATGGAGTGCCATCAATTCTTGTAATTGTAAAACTCGGGATGTGGTATCTCGGAAATTTTGTATGGTCCCGACCATCGAGCTTGAGTTTGCGGGGATGTTGTTGATATCTCGAGTCGTAAAGAAGAACTAAAGTAAGCCAATTTGAAAAGTTTTGTTTTGATGTGTTTGTCATGCCATTGTTTTGTAGTTGTTTGCCTTGTTGAAGTCTAAGAAAAGCATCTCTTGAAGTTCATCCGGTTGTTCCGGTTGATAAACTTCGTTCTTGCAAAGGCTGCTGATGGATTATGTTACATTTGCTAAGCTGAAATTTGAGTGAGGGTAAAATGAACTCAAAAGGCATAAAACCTCTTGGCCATACACAAGTCGAAAAAGGTGTTTGACCGGTTGCTACTTTGTATGTTGTATTGTAAGCCCATAAAGCTGTAGGTAACTTATCTTGCCAATCTTTTCTTGTAGGATCACAAATCTTCTTGAGAATGTGGATAAGCACCTTGTTTGTGCTTTCGGCCAAACCATTACCACGGGGATAGTAAAGCGTGCTTTTACGTGATGAATGTGCGGATAGTTAGTGAGTTCGGCAATAGTGTGATTGATGAAATGAACTCCACGATCACTAACTAATTCTAAGGGACATCAAATCGGCGTGATGATGTTCTTGTAGAGAACCTTAGGCTGTACTAGCCCGTGTTGTCGGTAGAAACTGCGCTTCAGCCCATTTGGTTGCATAGTCGGTGAAGACTAGAATGTAGCGTGCCCTAGTGTTGATTGCGGGTGGGTCCATGGGACCAACAAAATCCATACCCCATTTGGCAAAGGGAGGCGTGGCTATTGGCGTGGCCCGAGGCGTCCGCGGGCGTGGGTCTACCAAGCCTCGACAAACATCCTGCGTGCGTGTGTATTTGTGAGCATCTTTGGCGTGGGCGGTAATACCCGGCAAGGAGGAGTTTCGCTGGCGTGTTGTCTCCGCTGAAATGACCAGCGCCAAGTCCGCCGTGGGCTTGTTTGACTAGATCGGGGACCGTGAGGAAGAACACATCGTCGGAGCACATTGTCTTTGCCACATTTATAGAGATGGCCGGCAACCATCGTATAATCTCGTGCCAGCGAAGGAATTGTTGTTTATGCGAAGTTGTCTTTACGGAAGGCGTGGGGTCACTTGGCGGGGAGTGCGCCCGTGAGGAGAAAGCGTTGATAGTCGTGGTACCAATGAGGTGGCGGTGACCGAGGAACAGTTGAGCATCAGGAAGGGCATCGTGAACTCCGCCAGAGGATCATCCGTGTATATCGTGAAAGATAGTCGGGGACCGTGTGGCGTCGGCTTGTGAATAATTTCAAAGGGGCAAACTCTTGCAATATCAATATCCATCGAGCAATTGGCCCGTGGGGTTTGGCTTATTGATTAAATATAGAAGAGCTTGATGATCCACATAAAAGCGAATTTGACTACCAAGAAGATAGTGTCGGCGTTGTACACAAAAGATAAGGCCAAGGGCTTCCCTTTCAGGTGGCGAATAGTTGCTTCGGCGGGATTGAGTTTTCTGGCTGGCGTTATCGATGGGCTTGTCGATTTGGTGCATACTCTTGAGCTAGAACGGCTCAATCGCCAAAGCACGAAACATCAACATGGACATGGAATGGTTTGTCCCATTGAGGTGGTACTAGCGCGGGGGCTACGTGAGCTTGACTTTGAGTTCTTTAAAAGCTTGATTTGCATCGGATGTCAAGTCCATGTGTATGGATTTCGGTCGGTTTGTGAATTGGATCGGTGGTCGGTGCCAATGCGGAATAAAGGTGGCATAGAAGTTGACTTTGCCAAAGAAAAGGCGTGTGTCCTTGATGTTCGCGGTGGATATGCTCGATGACCACGGCTGATTTTGGTTTGGGTCCGTTGTAATGCCGTGTCGACTCACGACATGTCCCGAAGTACACCAGGGTGACACGAGAAGGTGCACTTTTCGGATTGAGGCTAATTCGATTCATCACGGCGTTGAAAAACTAGTTCAAGTTTTACCAAATGGTCCATAGCGTGGGTGTAAGTGGAGAAGTCATCTGAAAGACTTGCGAAAGGGATGAACTTGCATGTACTCTTGAAAAAGCGGCAAGCATAATGCGTTGAAATGTGGATGGTGAGTTTGACAATCCAAAAGGAGCGACTTTGTAAGCAAAAGGTACCCCATGGAGTAGTGAAGGTAGTCTTTAGTTGATCTTCTTCTCGAATGGATATTTGATTATAACTTAGGAGAAGCCGTCCATGAAGGAGTACATCTCGTGGCTGCTACATCTTCCAACACTTGATCCGTGAAGGGGGAGGGAAATGATCCCTTTCCGTGGCTTGATTGAGTTTTCTATAATCCACACAAGCGAATTTTTCCATTATGTTTGAGGGCAATAACAATAGGACTTACCCATTCGAATGTTTGACCTCGTAGATAAGTCGGCGTCAAAAGCTTGTCAATTTCGGCTTTAACCTTTTCGCGGTAGTTTGGGTTAAGCCGTGCTGTCGTTGCTAGATGGGTCTAGCATCGGCTTAGTGGGAATCGAGAGTTGTCCCAATTCTTTCTTGATACCTCGGAGGGTCTTTGTAGCTCCAAGCAAAGATGTGCTTGAAGCGTTTGAATAAGCGCAATGGCTTGCTCCACGAATCTTTGGCGTGAGGTCGCGTGCCAATCGGATTGGTTGATTTGTTCCAATATCAATTATGTCTCTGCGGGAGTTTGAATGTGTGGAATGACTTGATCATCACGAGCGGTGTGGCTGGCTGGCTCACGAGTGCGACGAGGATGTTCATGTTGACCAATTTTGAAAAATAGTGGCGTGCCACTAGGAGTTGGTGTGGTGTCTTCTTGAACAGGAGGAGGAGCTGGGGGTACCGTCTCCTCATGTGGAACCAATGTGACGTTGTTACAAGGTGTCAAATAGGGGTCAACCAGCGTTGCTATGCCTTTATCAATATCCATGTCTTCCCATGGTTGATTGTGATACGGGTAAGCCGTGAGTGGCAAACCCTTGGCTTATGGCCGATAGGTGTTGCAAACTTGTTGAGTCAGCTGTGCGATTCAGCGTGATCTACAGAAATGATCTGGCCCGTGGTCAGATCCATCGTGGCAGTGAGCTTGCCATCTGTGATAACAAGTTGATCTGTGGCCCAGTAGTGAATGCTTTTAGCTTGTCTCAAAAAGGGTCGTCCTACTAACATTTCATAATCTCCCGGATCTTCTCACGCTCTCCAAACACGAATTCCATGGTAAATTGTAGATCTCAATATTTGGTATTGGTTGTGTAACTCCTTGTGGTCGCGTGATATGGCCATTCGCATGAAGCTTGATGTCATAAAGAGGCGTATGGAGCTCCCTTATGCCCAATTGTCGTCGAGATTATCGTAATAAGATTATTTGCTTTTGCCACCATCGATCTGAACATGGTGAAGCGACCTTTTATTGCGATGTGCATGCACCGTGGGTGTTGATAATGGCATTGCATTAACAGGGTATCTGAGGTTTTGTAAAATGTGCTCGTAGTCTTTGGACATAGTTGTAGGATAGTCGTAAAAGGTGAGAGGAATTTTGATTTTAGCAAGTTCTTGTTGAAGTTCGGGGGAGGGATTGCAGGTAGTTGTGGTGGATCCGTGGGTTGTTGTTGCTCAGCAATAGATGTCGCTACATTGTTGAGGAGGTCGACTTGTGACAATGTTGAGTGGTGGTGTTGCGGATGTCGTGGCATTAGGTGGTCGTGGCTCCGTCGTGTGGTAGCATTGGCGGACTTGAGTGCCTTACCATACGCACGTTCGATGAGTTGAAGCAGACTTTTGCGAAGTTTAGGTTGAACATGAGGAAGTAGTTGATCAGATTGGGTGCAAAATGAACAGATTTGGTTGATGGCTCGGTGATGCAGAATCGGCTGCAAAAACTTGGTGCACGGGGTGCTTATGGCGTGGGGAATGAGGGAGAACCTCAATCCGGTTGGAGGATTCAAGGCTGGTGTTGATTGCATGGTAAATTTCTTCTTGGAGTTGATCATCCAATTGTTTTGAGTTGTTTCTTTGTTGGCGTGGTTGTTGTTGTGGTGGCCGTGGTGGCGTTTGAGCACTCGGGCGTGGGCCTTGCCTTCCCTTGGCTTCCCATACTTGAAAAGGTGTAAGGCCTTTATGTCGTGGTTTGATTGGTGCGAGGAATTTGTATTTGAACTTGAGGAAGTTGAGGACAATCTGCAGGGTGATGACCCCATTGGTCACCGGTTGAAACATTGGGACTTGCTTGGATCAAAAGTGGAGCGAGGAGGTCCACGTTGTGGTTCTTTGTTGTTCTTTGGGGTTGTTGTTGTTGTCGTGGGTAGGTGTGCACGTAATGCGTGGTTGAGTTTGCGTGGGTACCTTACGCACTTGGTGAACAAGGCGATGTCGTCTGGATTTGGTCGTGGATTTGTACATTCTTGGTGGTGTGGTTACGCATGTTGCGGCGTTTGCAATGGATCATGCTATCCCGCGAGTTACACTCATTCGCCGGATGTCACGATCTTGGCAAATAGTACACCAAATGTTATTTCTTGGGGGAACTGCCGTGGAGGCGGTCGAGGTCTTGGCGATGGGTGTGGCCAGGGGAAATGGGAGTATCGTGGCTTGATCACAGCGTGAGAAACATGAGCAGTGATTGACTAATTCAATGGCTTCTTGTAATGTCTTGGGGTATAAATACTCGGTCATAAATCGGATGTGAGAGGGTAAGCCTTGAAGAAACCACACTAGAATTTGGCTTTGGGTTGGAAATTCCTTCAACTTGTTGACTAAGATCTGCGGTCGATGCGCAAAGTCTCAGGCGATTCTCACGGGTTACGCTTGAGTGTGTTGAGGTCGTTCGGCGGTTGTTGATCATCGCTTAAAGGTGCGTAATGGGGAAAGAAAAAGGTCTTCATGTGTATCAATCTTGTTTCCAGTGGCTTTTGTTTGCCATCGACCATTAGGTAGGGTGCTCCACCAGTGGTCGTCGAAAAGATGTGGAATTTTAGTTTTGGATCGGGGTGACCATTGAGATCTGCAAGTGACTCAAATTCATCCATGTGAGCTGAGCACTTTGGTCTATGTGTTTACCTTTATCATTTCAAAGAGTGGATATTGGAGTTTTAAAAGCATGTGTAGAATTCGGTAGCATGAATGGGTGTTTGCATTTGTGGAAAAAAAAATGATGTAGGTGTTGGTTCTTTGCATAGGTACAAAGCTGGCATAGGTTGTGTGAGATTAGTAAAGAAAGTCTTGAAGCGGTTGTAGTGGGAACAAAGGTTGTAGCAGGCATGAGCGTGTGGGGGAGCGATTAAAGGAGCGAGGCGGTAGGGGAATTGACAAAGGTGGAAGCGGTGGTACGAAGTTCCTAAAGAAAGATTACCAATAGAAAACATTTTGCGAGATGTTCGAGAAAATTGCGGTGGTTACGCCGGATCTTGAGTTGGGGATTCGGTGGAGTAAATTCAAAAGGGCGTATTTGCGACCTCGCATGATATGGCGAGCGAGGGAGCGGAACAATGGCGACCTTCCCTGGGGGAGGTGATGCGGAAAAGTTTGTCGTGGTGTAGGTGGAACAGATTGCGCTCATTACGGAGAAGAGACAATCGAACGAGTGTATGTGGACATATTCAGCGGGGGGCGTCAGCGCGATTCATGGCGGCGGCGTCTTGACTCCATCGGTGTTGAATATCGTGGGGGAGTAAAGAAGGGATTGAACATGGTATCAATACAGCTTTCTGAAGTGAGCCCGGCAACAGGCGCCAGTGTTTGGGGTCCGGGCACGGGATCGCCTGAGGGACAGATCTCTGTGAGATCCTTGAAGTCCGGCGAGGGTAAATCTGAGACACTCTTGTCCGCAGCGGGATTTTTGCTATGAGAGGAAAGAACAAGAAAAAACTTCGGATAAAACGGCAATTGCAATACACAATGAAAACACACAAGACACTTGTGGAGAACCACGGCAATCCATTGATCAAAACAAGTGTACAATGAAGGCTCAAAAGAGCGCTAACAGCGAGGCGACCGGCATATGCGCTCAGTAGTGACACAAAAGAACACTACGAACCCTTTTTGAAGGAGCAAAAATGCTACAATATATAGGAACACGGGTGGCCCTCACGAACTGAATCGATCCTCATCATGACAAGCGTGCTCCACTACTTGGGCACTCGAGCGGGAAATGAGGAGTAAGCTGGCGGCAGGTGCTATGAGACAAGTAGTGGCCCGCCGTGGGTCCTACCTTTGGGTCTTACGCTTCTTGGAGGAGCTTTGACCCGCGCCCGTGGCGCCTTTGTGGATCCCTCTTCTTGGACTGCGTGGCGGTGGGGCCTCGCCCTCATGCACGCAAGTATAGACCTGTGTATGCCGGGCCGCGGGGGCTAACGGTGGCCTTGATATTTGCGGATATGGCACCAGATCTGGCTTGCGGCTGGATTTGCGTGTTGAGGTTGGACGGCCGATGATGCGTGGAACCATGGCGGGTGGAATGAAGGGAGCTCTGAAGAGCCCGCATACGGGGAGGAAACATTGGCGAAAGTGATTGACAAGGTCGATAGCTTTGCTCAAAGTCTTGGTAGCGGTATTCCGTCATGAGTCGGATAGGCTGGAGGAAGTCCTTGGAGAAACCGGACCAAGATCTGGCTCACGGGTTGGGTACTCCTTGAGTTTCTTTGGCGAGAATGTGAAGTCGATCACGCAAAATCCCTGGCGGAGACTCCGTGGGCTCTTGTTGAAGGTCATTGAGTTGTTTGAGATGAAGTTGATCATCATCCGTGGTCCCATAGTGAGAAAGAAAAGCGGTTATCATTTCGACCAATCTTGTTTCCGGTGGCTTTTGTTGGACATGAGCCATTGATGAGAAGCCACGCAGGTGGTGGAAAAGATGTGGAATTTCATTTGAGGTTGCGCATGACCATTTAGGACAGCCGAGTCTCAAATTCTTCCATGTGGGCTGAGCACTTTGGTCTAAGGGTTTGCCTTTCTCGTGTTGCCAAAGGTAGGATAAGTCGACTTAAGGGTGCGAAGGTAGAGGTGAAAGTGCTTGGCTGGACCGAACTGGATAGGGATTATATTGAGGTGGAGTTGGTGGTGGCATGGTGCACGAAGGACCCGATGTGGGGTGGATGCGCGGGGAAGGTGCGGAAGGTGCACGAGCATTGGTTTTGAGGTCGGTAAGGTTGTAAACAGGAAGAAGAGGTGGTAAAGGTGGGGAAGGGAAATTCACGGGAGGTGCAAAAGAGACATGTGGATATCCACCCACCCGGAGATGATGGTTGTGAAGGCAGAGGCGTATGGCCGGAAGAATGATGGATGTAGGCATGTTCTGGGGTATGAAAGTAAGGTTGAGAAGGTTGAGCCTGATAGGGCTCCTGATAGTGATGAGGTGAGTGAGGCTGTGAGCAATGTTTGCACGCTTGAGGCGGGGAATTTGGACGAGACATGACACGAGGGGTGGGTGGCGCCGACCGGCCCTAGGGCCAGAATGTGGCCTCCCTCAATGTCATAAAAGCGAGATCCATACATATCACGAACAACTTCCCGTCGCTGATGACGCTCCAAGCGAGACGCCGTCTGGGAAAGAAGTTCTTCGGGCGTGAAGTTTGGACGGAACATGGCGGCGGAAGAAAAGAAAAGCGAATCAGACCCGACAGCGGCGGCGGTGTTTGGGGTGCAGGTTTGGGAACTCTGCAAGGCGACCCTGCTGTGAGGACCGAGGATCTAACTTGGGGAGAATCCAGGGGGACTATGTCACGCGGGATTTGCAAAGAAGAGAACAAGAAGAAGAAAAACAGAACAAAAAGAGAATAATGAGAGGAAAATGATAAGCTTCCTTGATATCAATGATGAACATACATGAGCTCTCTGTCGAGAGAAAACTGAAGTGAGACAAGACTCAAAACTCATCTAAAACTCATGTGCTAGCTCTACTCATATATATAGTACAATGGCCTTTGGCCCAATATAGACACTGGTGACCCATCGATCGGTGCCGACTCACGGAAGGAGGCCTGATTCTTGAGGAATCTTTGGCGGTGCCTCTTGAAGTGCCTAGAATCACGTGACGATGATGAGGCGGATTCGGACCGATCACTTGTCGAGCGGCCGCCTCTTGTTGTGACGCAGTTTTGAGGCTTTGGCTGCGTGTGGTTACTGCTTGGTCTTCTGCTGAGCCTTTGATGGCTGACCCGTGGCTGACTGTGGATCCTTGTTCTTGACCTGGTCCGTCGTATGCATGAATAGTCCTGTTCCAGGAGGCACAGGACTAACATCGACCATTGCCCCCACCCTTTGTTTACTATTGCGGATATTCCCCATGGTTTTATTTGGCACCCCATGGTTCTTGTTGGGACACCCTAAGGTTTTGCCAATGTATGACATGCACTAGTGATGTTATTTTATAGAACTTTATTATATTATTTTGTCAAGGAGGGTTACTTCTGCGTGGACCAGAGCCACAGTAACCAGTGCGGACGTTGGGAGTACCTTTCTTAGACTTGTTGAGTATGGTTATCCACACGTGGTCCAGAGCCAAAGTAGCCAGCGCGGACGTGTGGATGTGCCCAGCTCATTTCTATGTACTTCATAATGTATCTTTAAGTGCTATATTATGTGTTGGGTCGAGGGGACCGGCCCGCATCTTTTTGGGGCATAATGTTGAACCACAAGTGGTTCAACATGTTTTTGTAGGCCAACATATTTGGGGCATATTGTAATGGTTGATTTTAAGAGTGGGAATTAAGTGGTGGGAGTTGAAGGTTAAGATGAAGAGGCAAAATGGAAGGCTATGATGAAGAGGTGGGATGTAATAGTTGGCTAAGATTTAATGGAAAAAATCTTAAATATGTTGAGGAGATACTAACTCCTCCTCTTCCCTTCACGTTTCTACATTGGAGCATGGTGGCAATGCTCATATGAGGAGGGTGGCAGCCTCCTCATCCTTATGTTGAAGGCCCTTGCAAGGGAGTTTCCTGTTGTATTTGTATTTAGTTCCTTCTAATGGAAAATAAATCTTGTTGAAAGATAAATCTTGTTGCAAGTCTTGATTTTTGGCTATGGTATTCAGATGAAATTATATGGGTGTTGGCCTGGATGGGGAACCAGGTTCAACAACACCTGCTTCTGCTTTGAGATACTTGTGCATCCCAGCATAAGTTCTCTGGTTCCTACCCATCATAGCCACAAAAGGCGTCATCTTGATATCTGTATGATGGCTATTGTTGTAGGCAAATTCCGAGTAGGGAATAATCCTCCCACTTAGACTGTTTTTCATGAATACAAAACTTCTCAACATATCTTCCAGAATCATGTTGATTCTCTCAGTTTATCCATCAGTCTGTGGATGATTTACTACTCATACGCAACCGCACTTTTAACCCCTTCATCAGGTCTCTCCAAAATTAACCTGTGAAATTGGTATCCCTATCACTTATAATAGATAGCAGAAACCCAAATGTTAGAAACATGTACTGCATATAAGCTGCAGTTACGCCGAATCCCGTAGCATCACCCCTTAGAGGTATAAACTTGCTTAACAGTCCGGGGTAATGAGACTACAAAGTCCATACTTACACATTCCCACCTCTCATTAGGTACTGGAATGGGTTGCAATAGGCTCGGGTCTTGCCATGGTCAAGCTTTCACAGCCTGCCACACCGAACAATGTGAAACCATATGTTTCACTTGGTCTTGCAAACCCGGCCAATAATATTGCCTTTTAACCAGCTCTTAGGTTTTCCATTCACCCCCATGCCCAGCTTGTGGGATGCCATGATGGTCACGAATAATTGCTTCTCGCAATTCTTCGTACAAAGGAACATACACTCTTCCCTTATAGAAGTGCAAACCTTCTTGCGCGGTCCACCAATCCCCAGTTTTGGTGACTGCAGGGTATTGTTGATCCTTTGCATACGCATCCCTAATCCTTTGGAAAAGGTCATTCTCCATGATAGCAAGAGCATTTACATGCTTAATCCTTAATAAAGCATCAGCTACTGGGTTATTCTTCACAGGCATATGCTCAATACTAAAATGAAATTCATGGAGAAAATCAAGCCATCTAGCCTGCCTAGAGCTAATCTCATTGCAAAATCCTCAACGGTTTATGATCAATATAGACGACAAACTTGTGTGGTTTCTTACTTGTACCACTTCTCAAATAACACCTCTATGTTTTCAGAGCGTGAACTATTGTCAATAGCTCTTGCTCATATGTTGCAAAATTTCGCTCGACAGAATTAAGCTTTCGGCTTTCATAAGCCACTATCTGATCTTGCTGCATTAATATAGCCCCAACTGCTTGACCACAAGCATCGGCATAAACCTCAACAAATTCACTGAGATCGGGAACCTTTAGTATGAGGCTACTAACCAACAACCTCTTGACAAGCTCAAAAGCTTCTTGTTGTGTTTTCTCCCATACATACTCACGATCTTTCTTCAAAAGATCCGTGAATGGAGCTACTACCTTTGAAAATTTCGGCACAAATTTTCTATAGTACGTAGCCAAACCCAGAAAACTTCTCAACTCGGAAACATTTTCAGGTGGTAGCCAGTCTTGCACTGCTTGCACCTTACTGGGATCCGACGACACTCCCTCCCCAAAAAGGATGTGTCCAAGGTATGCAAACATCTTAGCATAAAGTTTTTGAGTTCGAAGAGTTTGTAATATTTGCTCCAAATGAGCAAAGTGCTCTTCTAACATTTATGAACACACAAGTATATCATTGAGGAACACCTCGACAAACTTATCTAAGTATTATGAGAATACTTGATTCATCAACCTCATAAAGTTTGCAGGAGCATTTGTGAGACCAAACGGCATCACTAAGAACTCATAGTGCCCCTGATGAGTTCTAAGGTCGTCTTAGGTTCATCACCTTCCCGACTCCTAATTTGATGATATCCACTATGTAAATCAATCTTAGTGAACCATTTGGCTCCACCAAATCGATCTAGAATATCATCTATTCTAGGTAATGGATATCTATCCTTGATAGTTGCCTTGTTAAGTCTATGCACATTCGCATAGTCTCATCCTTTTTCTTAACAAGCAAAACTGAACTCGCAAAAGGCGACTTACTAGGCTTAATAAATCCCCTTGCGAGCAGTTCTTTAAATTGATGCTTAACTTCCTCTAACTCTAAAGGACTAAGATGATTTGGAGCACACACCATTGGCTTCACCCCTGGTTCAAGCACAATTTCATGCTCAACTCCCCGAGAAGGTGGTGGCCCTTTCGACAACTCTTTCAGTAACACATCTTTAGATCTTTCCAAAAGATTTTGTAATTCTTGATTTACATTTGAACCCAGTTCAATGCTTACATCAGTAGGATTACAAGCCTTGACCATGTCATCATTAGGCATGATATACATCAAGAAAAAGCTATCTTTATTAACTTGAAAACATCGCTTTGCCTCAGTGGCAGACAACAATTTTCTAGGCCCCACATAAGGTAGGCCATGGAGAGTAATTGAGTTATTAGGTGAAATTTTGATCAGTAAAGTGTGGGATGACTATAAAATGATTGAGCCTTTTGCAACCACTGGATTCCCATAATCACATCATAGCAGTTTAGCTTAGCAATATCAAAATCAATGACCATAGAGGCAGCATCACGGGTCTCCTTATCCACCAAATTCAATCGAACGCCCCCCGCTTGTTGATGATAGTGCTGAGTCTGGGACCGAGCTGCAGTCTCAATAACATAAGGAGGCACCTCGCTTAGGCTCAAGCCCAGTTCCTCTACCACATCTGCAGAAATAAACTTGTGAGTACTTCCAGAATCAATCAAGACAATCAAGTCCTTACCAATGATCCTTCCTAACAACCTTATTACATTATCGGCATAAGCTTGTGTAGGACTTACCATATCCTCTTCAGGAGCAATCATCGATAATGATTTCACCTCATTCTCGCCCTTGGAGGTACCTGCTAAAACCTTCTTATCCTTTTGTGGCTTTGTACAATCCCAAGCATAATGCCCACAATGCCACAGTTATAACATCCCTTGGATGTTTTAGTTTTAGCACTAGCCTCCTTAGGCTTATCCATCTGTTTTTCCTTAGCCGGATTTTTCTTTTGCTTTTTGGAAGGTGACCCACTCTGAGAGGCACCCACGGTCCTCTTTGCCTTCCACTCAACAATTCTTTGGGCTTTACGGGATTCCTCCCTATCAACCAGCTTCATAGCCAGTTCTACCGGAAGCTCAAAGCTCGCAAGCTCAACTTGAAGCATATGCTTTTGAATATTGGCATCCTTTAGCCCATTCACAAAATGATCAACCCTCATTAAGGTTGTCATTACGCAAAAGCGAGAACAATGCTTTCGTGGATTACGCCACATAATCTTGCGAGTCGATGCGCGCGGTTTCTTTCATCTGTATCAAGGCATGTTGCCGGTCATAGTGGGGAGCATACTCTTGCCTGAATAGTTTGCAAAATTCAGATCAAATGCGTAGCTTTCGTCCATCTTCAGTATGGGTATCCCACCATTCGGGCCGGAGCCCTTAAGCTTCAATGTGGCACACAATAAACGAGCAAGCTCGCTCTTCTTTGTTGCCGCAAAATAAAGCTTCATTTGGTTAAACCAAAGCATAACTTACTCTAGAGTAACATCCTTCCCATAGAAATCTGGCATTTTAACCCGTTCAAGAGACTTGATCTCTTCTTACGATAATTCTCCCGAGAGAATATTGGGATGGGTTAGTACCTTCATGATTCTCTATGTTTATCTGAGGGATCTCAGCTGCGACTCCAAGTTGCTTGCTATTAACCCCTCCAACAACGTCGTTTCTAGGTTCTTCGCTTGCCCCCAAGGCTATGGCAGCACCCCTTGCTTCCAGCAAGTACTTTTCCATGGTGGACATCATACTCTGTTCTTGGGCATTTTTCTCGAAAGCCCAAGTGCTTAACTACTCTTTAAATTTTTCCAAAATTCCCTTGAGCAATACTTCCTCATTACGAGTTTTCTCAAACTCTTCATTGAGCCGATGGAATCTCTGTTCCAATAGTTCTTCAGTTGCATTGTTTTGCCCATGAAGGTTTTCTACGGAAGGGTTTATGTTACCTGGCTAAGGTTCTCCTCCCTGAAGATCAATCATTATCGGATGGATGTCTGCAAAGGCTGGCGGTATTCCCTCATCGCGGGGTGGGCCCGACATACCATCCAGCGGCTGTCCCTTTTATACGGAACATTCTCGAAACATTCTCAGGTCCGATGCGCCATTATGCTCGATATCAAAAATGTCACATAGCAATTTTGCAACTTCCCAAACAATGGGAAAAGGTCACCGGTCTACCACCCATACCATGAACTCCCAGAGTTCCCCACGAGTGATGGGATTAGTCTCCCAGAGACTAACTAGGAAACCCAGCTTCCTCTTCATTTTGTCAACTATAACTGAATGATCCTTTGCACACAAGAATCAATAAATTATCTCCCTGAGATAATTCAATGGATGCAAGTATGAACCTGGCAATCAATTGCCAGTACTGCAAATCAATGCAAGCAATGTCCTTGTATTCCAAATACAAGGCAATGTTCTTGCAACGGAATCCAATCTCAAAGCTTGCAAGCACTACAAGCAAGGAACAACGTGATTCCTCCTAGCTCTTAAGAACACCACCTAGTGATGTAGCAAAGAACCAGAATCAAGCTGGTAAAGGTCGGATTTGGTCTGTATGGCTTTGGATCAGCAATAGCTATTCAATCTGCACAAGCACAGAAGAACGGCAAGGCTTTATCAATCCGTGGGTCTTTTCTGGCCGATAATCCAGGCCTTAAATAGGGTCGATTCCCTTGCTGCATGGCTCTTCATGCAAATCAATCATCCACCGGATGGTTGTCATGCTCGAGCATGGTTGAATCGGCCTTGGATGGCCTTGCTCAATCAATCTGCCTAATATCAGGCCTAACACAAAAAGCTCGAAGCTTTTTGCCCTTTTTCTTGATTGGTTCAATCCCAACCAATTATAAGGTGCCATGTGGATACATTAACATTTATTTTGATGTTCCACCTTACCATAGCTAATGTTTATTCAATAAACATTAAAGGTTGCGCCCCTAGGGCCAACTTTGCTAGCCCTAAAATGTCCCCATAGTCCGATTACGAGCTTATGGTCCACCGCATAACCACTATGCCCCCGGCATGCTATCAACGATACCCCCACGCTCATGGATATCCGTCAGGAGTCCGTAAAAACGGTTCCCTCTGGAAGCACTTGTAACAGAACTCCACCCCCAAATACTTATAGGTGAATGCCCCGTAACAGAAAGAGGGGGCCCGTGACTGCATGAGGATGATATGAGGACCATCTTAGTCTTGGCCAGGTTGGCTCGCCTCGCAGAATGTATCCAAAGCATCGAGATGGCGCTGCATGTCTGCCGCGGAGTGTAAGCACGGAGGTCTACATCATCAGATATATGAGTTGCCTGACAATCTGGTGCAAGATGTGAGCTCCATTCCCCCCCCTCCAAACTCTCCAACTGTTCAATGTACAGTCCAAACAATGTCTGATACTGCTGTCGAATAGCTAGCTTGTGAGATGCAACCGATCTGAACATGTCTTGTAGAACATGTACAATGCATTCTGCAAATCTTCAGGGACTCCTAGATCCTCCATCCTGCAATCTTGTTCACAAGTTTTCCCAAGGCACGTGTCAAAAGCCTTTGCGAAGTCCACAAAGTAGCAATATAGGTCTTACCGTCGGTTCTTATTGTTCTCAACCAGGTCCGCGTGTGAACATGTGATCAATGATTGAGTGTCACGGCCTGAACCCTGCATGTGTGAGGGCCCGAACATCTACTGCCTTTGCCGGGGCGTCAATCTTTGCTCTAGAATACCGGCAAGCAGTTTTGCAAACACTGAGCTGACCATGATTATTCGATAATTGGCTAGGCAGTGCGGATCACCTGCCTTGTATATGGGGATAACTCGGCTAGTGGTCCACTATGGGGAGAAACCATCATGTAATGCCTTGTTGAACATGGTACTATAGACGGTCGTGCCCGCTTGAGCAACTCTGCCTGGATACCATCTAGGTCTGGCACTTTTCCATTGGCTTGATGCTGTAGGCCCTGATCTACATCTGCCTTTGTGATTTTGGTGAGCTGGCCGTGTTGTGGGAATGCCGTTGAAACTGTGCTCCACAGGGGGTCATAAAGGCTGCTTTGCAAATATTGTCCCCAATTGTTGGACGTGATATTCCCTATAAAATTTGTCTTGGTGTTTTGAGCACCCTTCGCCAGAAGGTCCTGGGATGACGGCAGAATATTTCCTGCTTATGGGCCGTGATTTACATGGCCTTCTTAGCCTTAAGGAGAAAGCGATATTTTTTTACTGCGTATGGGCATAGAGCAGGGTTTTTGACATGGCGGTGCCAGCATTTATGTTACTTGCACTCCGCATCAAACCAACAGTTACACGGGAAGGTCGTGGCCCCCCGTGGTCCATCGGGGATGGCTTTTTCCAAAGCACCTTGTTGCCGCCATCCCGAGAACGTCAAATCAGTCAGTCTGCCTATTGCTCTAGCGTATGGGATTGCAAAATGTCTGCCCAGTCATATGTGAGCATCCCGGCATAAGCCTCTACGTGTCATAGTCCAGTCGCAGCTGAGGCATGCGAGAGGGTGCTGCATAGGAGGTTGGGACAACCTGGCAGTTGCAAGTAGAGTGTTAGGTGGTTCGAGTCCACCTCCTCATCTCTACTATCCCCCACTCGGAAATACTTGAAACATGCATATTCTGTTTTGCCACTAACACATAGTCTACTACACTAGACCTACCCCCCTGGTTCTCCTGCCTGTAAGTGTATTTGGCGAGCAGACGACCACTGCACCAGTCCATTGCAGATTACGAGATTGAAAATACTGTATAACAACACCAACTGCCTCCCATGGGCAAGCTTCTTCTGAGGGGCGTAGTTGCAACACATCGTCAGCTAGGGGATCAAATCTTATGGGTTGTTCCATGCTGGTTCGCGCATTGAAATCTCCACAAGTATGACTCTACCCAACTGCCTGTGGAAGAAGAAGGGGTTCTTATGTGATAAGTTAAAGTGTGCTCAGACTTAACAACTTGATGTTTTAGCTCTTTCATATATATCCTAGGGATATATATTACCTTTTTTTTTTGAAGAACTGTGTCATCAATATATTAAAAGAATGGTAATGTTATAAAGCAAGTGAGGAGGAAGGAGAACTGCCCCAAAGAGACAGTGATACCTCGACACTCCACCACAAACTCACAGAAAAATTGCAACTCTCTCTTTCTTTGTACAAACCGACCATCACCATCTACAACACCTAAGAAGTCGCCAAATGGCAAACTTCTCTCTACTAATCCAGGAACACCGAGAAAGCTTTGAAATAGCTTGTACGAAGTCGAGGAATCGAGAGAGCACTACTGGGGATCGTCGGCGTCCAAGCGGCGTCGCGTCGATGAAGCGCCAGGATCGTCGTCGTTGATCAACGACATCATCGTTCGTTCAGCGGCGACAGCGTCGTTTCGACGTCGTTCAACGGCGGTCATCGCCGCTGACGTGTCGGCCCCGCTGCGTGGCATGGGTGCTCGCCAAGGTGGCGGGCAGCTAATGTCAAACACGCCGGCTAAACGCCGTTCAACGGCGTTTCCGTAGCTGGCGTCGGCGCCCGGCGTCATGCGTGGAAATGGGCAGTTGCCAGGTGGCGGACTGCGTGTCAAAAGGCAGCGCCGTGCCGTCGTTGAACGGCGTTACAACGCCGGCGTGTCGCGTCAAGGCGTGGTATGGTCTTTGGTGCCAAAGGCTTTGCCTGCACCAGGTCAAGACACGTCGGCTTAAACGTCGTTAACGGCGTCACCACGAAGGAATTTTTTTTTTTTTTTGCCAAATAAAACCCTAACCTAACCCTAACCCTACATCCACGTTATAAGTGGATCCATCGAGAGGCTTCTTTGTTATTCTTATTTTTGAGTGTTCTTCCCTATCTTGCTATAATGGTCCGCGGGTTGAAGACCACCTTCGTAGCGATATGTTCCTTCTAGCGGTAATCCTCCTCCTCCAAGGGAAGACAACTCCAGCCAACCCCCACTTCTCCCGTGAGAACCCTCCCTTCACCATCATTGGCAAAGATGAGTGAAAAGGAGACTTCGATTGCACTAACATCGGCGTTCCATGCGGGGAGCGGCGGTAGAATGGCTCCACAGGAGCCAAACAAAAGAAAAGCGACATTAATGGGTGCGGATAATGATGCAAATGGTTGCATCAAAGCATCGCGATCCTCGGGATGGACATAAGTAATGTATAAGCTTTTTTATGAATGGAAACAATAAGTTTTTTATCTATTTGTGTTGTCGTTGTATAAGCTTATTTTATGAATGGGAACAATCGGTATTTTTATTTATTTGTGTTATTTGTATTGTATGTTGTTTTACGTTATGTTAAACAATCACGGTTGGTCGTTTAACGGCGTTATGATCATTTGGCGTCGTTAAGCGGCGTCATGATCATCGGCGTGGCATATGAGGGGGCATCGACGCGCAAAGGCGATGTGGCATGCCTAGGTGTCGGTCGGCGTCGGCTTTGGCGTCGTTAAACGGCGTCCACGGGCGTCGATAAGCGGCGTCACATATGGCGGAACCACGGCTTCGGGTTATTTACTTGTTATTTTCACTTTCGTTTGTTTTTTTTGCGCCCGTGGGTCTTCATAAGGTAAGATCTCGCTTTAATCTTTGTGTTAGAGTTAAACACCTCCAAATGCTAATAGATTAGAAGATTGAATCTTGAAAGTATGTTAAAACTTGAGGGATGCATGATCAAAGGTCTTGGTGGGTTCCATCCCGAATGGAGAAGACTAAATGTATCGGGTTTATGCACCTCGAGCGAAGTTTCAATCTTCATAGATTACAAAAGATTTGAAAGGTTGCGTGAATATAAGGTCTTGGTAGACTCCATTTCAAATGGAGAGGACTAGATGTATCGGGTTGGGGCACCCTTCAATCAAATGCTTTCTAAATATCATAAGCGTTGTATGAATCTGAATCTTAAGAATAAACATTTGATAAAATCATGAAAAAAACATGGATATTTATAATTATTATATTATTACATGGTTTTTATTAATATTTTTATTGTTTACTAGAAAAACAACATGGACGAACGTCGGAAGAATTTGAGCGTAAAGTGAGAGAGAAAGCTTTGAGAAAGTTACATGGCGACTTGCGCAAGAATGTTACCCCAACAATTGCCACAAATAGTCCAATTAGACCCAGTGGACCTAGTCTTCCTAGATTTTGGGGTGGTGTGCATGAAATGAATGCGCCCGATGTATGTACCATAAACATGTTTGAATGATTAGTTAACTTTATATCTTGATGTTACTTTTTTTGCGGTTGTACTTGTGAGGCGGTTATATTGCAATTGTTCGATGTGCAAAGGACAAATAAAGCGGATGAAAACGTCCTCGACCATGTTGAGAAATATGGTGAATGCCCGACAAATCCGGTGCTCTCGGGCCGCACATGTGGGGTATTCCAACGAGGTATAATACACGAATCTTATGAGCGATAATCAACTACTCTCATGTACTTGAATCGATGTCTTAACTTAGTTTGCTTGTATTTTGTTAGGAAGAAATTGAGAATGAAGTGAGCTCAAAAATATATAGATTTTGGGGTTATGTTGTCATTGGAAGTAGATGATGTTGATACTATGAATCGTTCATAGAAAACCCTACAAAAAGAAAGCCATCAACTTCCTCAAAGAGTATCCCATTACGTGATAGAACTTCGTCGTGCAATGGTAGTTGCCAAGATTGGAGGGAATGACAATGTTCATCAAAATTGGAATGTACTAGATCATGTCGAAGAAAATAATCTTCCACCTTCACTAGTCCATTTGGTCCAGCCCCTTCTTACGGATAAAGACATTAAGAAATTCAATGCATGGCCTAGAGGCAAGCCAATTATTTATGGGGAGCAATTTACATATTGGGGTAGGCGTTACATGATTAAAAATAGTGGGTCCCCGGTCTTTGGCTGGGATTATATATTATGACTAGTGTGAAAGTCAAAGATGGTACGAATTGTTCCTTTAATGCCATATGTAGGTCCCGAATATAACTTCGGACACTTGGCATAAATTGAGTAAGCATCATTCGATGGCGCATGCTCATCTATGGCCTAAATTCAAATGCACGAACAATATCAAGCCCGGTGACTCATGAAGCTTCACATATATTGATGGTCGTCCTCGGTTGCATGGAAACCTTCTTTGCTTTTATTAATAGCTCTATCGAGAATCCACGAAGCTACCAATTGTGAATTTGTCGAGGCAAACAAAGACCAAGAAGATTTTTTTAAGAAGTAAAATTGGCGGAGATATATCATGGTTTATGCTATAAAAACTTTGTGTATTGGTGATGAATTGTTCATTGAATATGAATACGGTAGACCAATGGGAGGTCCTTTGATGATGTACTCAAATTACTCATATAATTTTTGTCGGAATGCACCATTTTTCTTCTTCTTCTTGAATTCTTCTTCTTCTTCTCTTGGAATGAGATTGCACATATTGAAGATAAATGTATTATATCTTCAATATATGCTTTGATTATGACATAAAATTTTATATTTAGTTAGATTTATTAAATGCTTAAAATTTAACAAACACGGGCTCTCAATGTATGTATCAATCACGCATATATTTCGTTTAATCTGACGTGCAGGGTAGGCAAGTGGATATAAGACCACATCCAAGCGTACTGAATTGGCGACATCAAAAGTCATTGCGGATAGCAGAATTAGAATACATTGAGCAGTATGGTACAAACATGGGCACAACGCATAATGAAGAGTACAATGATGAAGATGAGCAGAATACGATGATGAAGATGATGACAATGCCCCTATGGGCGACTTCATGGAAGTTGAAGAACCCATAGCGGGCATGTTAGATGCATTTGGCCCAATCTTCGACAACGACCTAGATGACGATATAAATACTCCTAACGATGGTCATGAAGATCACGTTTTATTGGAGGAGGCGCATAAAGCATTATATCCAGGTGCAAGCATATCTAGATTGACGACATCTTTATTGATATTAAACCTTCAAGCCAAATTCAAATGGAGCAATGCCAGTGTTACGGCTTTGTTAGAGTAAGTACAATTGCAATCACTTGACTTATTGAATTTGTAGTTGAATGTATACGTAAAGGTCTGTTTTATACAGGTTATTGCAAGAGAAAATACTCCCACAAGGGAACACTATGCCCAAAAGTCGCACTGAAATAAAAAATATATTGGCAGCTACTGGTTTAGGCTACCATAAGATTCACGCTTGTCCAAATGATTGCATGGTATATTATCAGGATGACATCTACAAGAACACGTAAACATGCCCTAAATGTGGTGCCTCTAGGTACAATCACGGATGCAAAGGGAAAGACCGTCCGACGCCCGAAGGTGGTTCGCTACTTTCCATTGATCCCCGCGCATAAGGCTATTGTTTCGATGTGAATCTCTAAGCCAGCTCATGGGTTGGTGTCGCTAATGCCGTCAGTGACAATGTACTCGCGTGGTTAGTATTTGCAAGCAATGGAAGCATATTGATGAAACATGGCGAATTTGGAAGAGCCCACGAAATCTCAGATTAGGGTTGGCAGCGGATGGTGTTAATCCTTATGGACGCCAATCAGCCAGCGTGGTCAACTTGGCGGTGAGTGTTGATCAACTATAATTTACCACCGTGGTTACTCATGAAGACTAGCCATTTAATGGTAGTACTATTAGTTCAGGACCGAAGAAGCCCGGAAAGTCTAGATCCATATCTGAAAATAGTTATTGATGAGCTTTTGACATTGTGGAGTGAAGGTATTGAAGTTTACGATGTCTCAAGAGAACCGTCTTTGAAGCGAAGATTTACCTTGAGAGCAATCTTAATGTGGACAACGGCGATTGGCCTGGTTTGTATGAACTCTCTGGACTCAAATGTCCGGATATGCGGCATGTCACTTGTGTGGGTTTGAAGCAGTTAAACTCTCGCCCGGTCAACGGCATTGCACAAAAATGTCTATGCAAACTTCAAAGAGATATGCGCCAATGGAAAATGGACTTGATACATTAGGTCCAAGAGAAAAACATTTAATCAAGAGCCTCCCAAAAGGTTGACAATGAGAGATTGGGGTAACATGTGGGATGCGGCTGAAGGAAATAAGGTTAAGGAATGAAGTGGAAAGCATCCTTCTTCCTTCTACCCTATTGGATGAATTGAAGATCCATCATCTTCTTGATCCCATGCACATCTTTAAAAACGTTTACTTCTATTTGGAAGCATGTCACGGACGTAAGGACACGGATGCAAAGACGAGAAGATCTACAAGAAGCTGGATCAAAATCTAAAGCATGGTTAAATGTCGAGAAGAAGGAATAAGGCCACAAGTGGATTGGATCGCGTGCCTAGAAAATGTATGAAACCCGTCGAGAAGCGATCAAGGCAATAAAGACTCCGGCCCGGGATATATGCATTCGTTGCGTAATTGTTTCTCTAACGAAGGGGAGTTAATTGGGTTGAAATCTCATGATTGGCATAAGATGTTGCGGTTTGTTATGCCTATTGTTTACGAGGGGTCGCCTCACCGACGGTCCACTACATGCAATATGTCTCCTATCGAGTTTTCGAGTGTTCGATGCGGATTTAGAAAACACTTTCGATCTTTGAACTCTCACTTAACTTTTTCTTTCTTAAATCATATTTAGATGGATTACAAGGAAGGAGATACCCGACAAATGAAATTGCGGACATGCGAACTAAGGTCGTTGAGGCATGTTGTATGCTAGAGAAAGAATTCCCAACAAGTTTTCTCGGACATACAAACTCACTTACTAGTGCATTTAGTGGATGGAAGTAGAGCTTGCAGCACAACAAATCCTAGATGGATGTTTTTATAGAACGCTCGAAGGTCCTCAAGGACTTCATGACGTCGAAGGCAAGGCCGAGGAGGGTTGCATGGCCGAGGGTTGGTTAGCACGAGAGTCATTATTCTATGTCACCGAGTTCTTGGCCGATCTACACCCCAATGCTCCACGATTATGGACCGATGAAGACACTCCAACTATAGTTGGAGAAGTTCCCCGAAGGAAGACCACGTAAGAAATTGTTCACACTAGAAGAACAGGCAAAAAGTCAATAAGTTTCTCATCTACAACTCCACTCCCATGGAGAAATGGATAAAAAATACGAGGAAGAAAAAATAAAGAGAGATGAGGAGAGAAGACGCTATCGACAAAAGAATCGCAAACAACCACTTCCAGATCATCTAGGGGTCCTGCCAAGTGAGATAAACAATAAATGGCTGCTCGAACAACTAGAGATGGCAAGGCAACGTGGCTTAACATGTTTCTAGCGAAGAATTTGCATATGCTAAAGGCGTGTCACTATTTGTAAGTGCAACTTAATAGCATATAATTCACGAGTTTCGATTCGTTATTTTGAACATTTGTTCCTTTACTTTGTAGTATAATTCATATGCATCAATATGGTCTTCCGGGTGCTCACTTTCGGCGACAAAGTGTGGATCATGGCAAACGCGACTTATGATTGTGGTATATCGACAAAGTTTAGTACGGTTTGCGGGATCGGTAGTGCAGACCCAAACCCAATCGAGGCAATGTTGGAATGGATTGGTACTATAAAGACTATCATGGAGGTTGATGTCGGTAGTGCATTCAAAACAATGTTGTTTGATGCCTAATGGTTTGATCTTGTGTGTAATTTGGTGCTCATGCCACGATACACAAAGATGCGAGTGGCCTGTATTCACTAGATTCAACTTCGATTTTGGATCGTGGTCAAGACACACTCGTGAGGGTTGAGCAATGTGAACAAGTATGTTTACTTGGATGCAATAAAATTTATATATGTCATTAACAAAGGAACTAATGTAATAGAGGTTTTGTAGGTCACCTTCGTTCCAGATCCTTTGCAAGATCAGTGGTGGTTCGTAGTTCCATGTAAGGCTCGCTCCCGCCGCATATTTGAAGGTGAAGAAGAGATGGCGGTCGAATAGGAGGTTGGGGGTTGGGGGGCAGACTATTGTCATGATAGAAGACTACCATCGATTGAACCTTCATTACTTTATTATGATTATTATATTTTCTTCCCACATATGAATAAGAAAATACTTTGGCATGCGAATTTAGGCAACATTAGTATTGCAACTTCGAAGTTATCATAGACATTTATGCCAAGTTAATTGGCATCCTAGTATAGACCTATGGCTTGCAAGCCCATCGAGGCGGTTCTACATCTGATTGAGTACACGCTTTATGTTTAATTAATCATAAAATGTGAAGATTCCCTTCAAAATGCAAGATTCATATACAAAAATCATATATGTATTCCCTTCAAAATACAAAATTCATATAAAAAACCCATACACAATTCAAATACACAAAACAAAGTGGATGCCAGTGCAC
This sequence comes from Isoetes taiwanensis, assembly GCA_021234155.1. Taxonomy (NCBI): domain Eukaryota; kingdom Viridiplantae; phylum Streptophyta; class Lycopodiopsida; order Isoetales; family Isoetaceae; genus Isoetes; species Isoetes taiwanensis. The sequence continues at coordinate 5,708,735 of JAJEKV010000012.1, read as the reverse complement.
ATCTAGTGGTATATATCAGCATCCAGTGTGATCCACTCGCAGGCTCGAAGGTGCTCGACGGTGATTTCCTCCACCGGGCCGAGAACAAGCCTCCCCGGCATGGAATCCAAGCCCTCCCGGCGTGGTGTGTCATTTCCCCAAGGAATTCATGTAACGAGCACTTCGCATGCCCCGGGTTGGTGCGGTGCAACTTTTTGAAAGTAGGGCTTGACAAATGTTTCCCTTCCCAAAGGCCCCTATCCTCTAGCATACGGGCCAAACAACGAAGCTCACCATGCATTTCTTCGTGCTTTTCGAGCCCTGGATTGAGGGAAGGTTCCCGGCCCCGATGCACGCGGCGAGGTCTTTCTTTGCCCCTATCACGCAGCCTTTGTCATGGCTTGCTTGAACTCGGCCTTTCTTGGGTTGGGTTCGTCTCTAGCCACTCGACCGAGGCAGTTCAGTGCTCAGCGGCGCTGCACGGCCGCCCGTGCGGCATGATCGGGCATGCATCGGGGAGAAGCGGCCATGGCAGATGTAGGTGAGGAGCTCCACGGCGAGGAGGAGGAGGAAGCCGAGGGCGGAGGAGCAGAGGACTTGAGGGCGGCGAGAAGCCGGAGGACTAATAGGGCAATATATATGGCATCTCAGCATACGAAAACAAAACAAATTTCGTACGACGTCGCTATAGCCGAGAACGTCGTTATAGACGTCGTTAAAACGACCTTCAAGCGTCGTTAAACGACGCGTCTATCGCCTCTAAAACGACGCGTCTCGTTCTTTAAAAGTCATCGGGCTTTCATTTTTCCCATTTCTTTTTATGATTTGAGTATTGCGAGCGATCCCCGGATCCTAGTTTTTCATTGCGATTATTGTGAGAGTTTTTTCTTTATTGCTTTTTGGGATACATGGCCATGGAAGGTATGCTTCGACGCTTGAACCAGATTCAGGAGGAGATGAGGATTCAAGAGCAGAGAGATATGGAACCTGTCTTCACAAGTAAGGCTACACTCTGTAGTTTATACACTTTATTGTATTTTATCTATTTTCTAATCTATAGCTTGGTGTAGGAGCCGCCGAGGGCATGAGAAGGAAGGAATCCTCCGTGAACCCCTCCTCCACTTTCGAAGATGAGGACTATGAAACAACGATCCATCGGATGAAAGTGTTAAAGAAGTATGTGATTGGTGAGAAGGCATGACCAAATTGCTAGGAACCAGTTGAGTGCCTAGCATGATGAGGGTGCTTCTTGAAAAGATGGTCGTGGTTTGGAAGCACCACAGAAAAACAAAGATTAACATGATACTAAGCGTCGACATGTGCATGGTCGATGCGGATTATACTTGACATGGAGCTATGGTTCAAAGGGGATGGACAAGTGGAGGACTTCACGATAGAAACTATAAGCCAAGCTCGGGAGGTATCTTTGAATTGTTCAAGTGATCTTTTGTTCAATAAACCTATGTTTTGTACATTGTTATATTTTCTCTTGGGTACAATCTAGCATTGATACATATGCATGAACATGATCGAAGGATTCTTGAAGATATTTTGCATTCTTTTCATTTGGATATCGCCTTCTTGAGTTCGATTTGCCATTTCGAGCCCTGAGGTTTCTGCGACATTTCGACTTGACTGGTAGAACCAAATTCCGAGATTATTTGTGGTTTGGACTCTCTCGTAGCTCTTACAAATGGGACACTTCCATGTTCTAAATCTTTCAAATGCACATTCTTAGAAGTTTGTGATGGGACGGTCGGCTTGGATTTTTCTCAACCCTTTCGATAGATAGAAGCCACTAAATTTATGTTTCTTTGTGGCTTTGAAGTCAACCGCATCTTCCAAATCTTCCAAATCAGCTCGGTTGCCTCGCATCGGGCCAGCCCCGACGGTTCTAATGCTAACCCTTTGACCTAGACCTTCTCCAAAAATTCGAAAATTGGGCCTGTCTTTGGAGATAAATTAGGGATCCGGTGGCAAAAATCAGAATTTATTTTCGTGCAATGCATTAATTATGAATTTAATCGTGTGTTGCCAGCGCAAAGCGCCCCGACTTCTAATTGCCACATCGGGAGGAGGACAGGTCCAAACTCCGTTCCGTCGGGTTCCCCTTGCTATGCTCGGCGTTCTCGACGCGGCTTCTACGTTCCGCGTTAATCGCAACAGACTAGGACTCGGCCCCAAAACGTAAACCCTTCTAGAGCCGGCAACTCCGCGGGGGTTTTACGTTTGGGAGGCCCTCTCCTTTGTCGGTCGGTAGGGACCTAGCGACGTGTCTTGAAGTGGAGTTGGGGTGTTGGACTTGAGGCCTTGGACCCTAAAATCCCTCCGGGAGGCTGCTTTCCCCAAATTTCCTCTCCCTAAGGCCACAGGGGAAGAGCGGGCAACCTCCCCTCTCGGAACCACGATTTGGCTCTGCCAATGGACTCGAACGTTGACATTGCTCACGGAAACCAAGTTAGTGGCCAAAGACGTGACTCGCCCCCAAAACGTAAACCCTTCTAGAGCACTCGCAACCCACGGGGTTTACGTTTGGAGGCCCTCTCCTTGTCGATCCGGCTACGGGGACTTTCGCCATGTCTTGAAGTGGAGTTGGGGTGTTGACGCCGTGAGCGGGACACTAAAATCCTCCGGAAGGCGCTTGCCCCGGAATTTCCTCTCCCCAAGGCCACGGGGAAGGACGGGCAACCTCCCCTCATTGGAACCGCGATTTGGCTCGCCAATGGACTCGAATGCCGACATTGCCCCGGGGATCAAGTTCCGCGGGCGGAAGACCGGGACTCGCCCCCAAAACGTAAACCCTTCTAGAGCCCGGCAACCCACGGGGTTTACGTTTGGGAGGCCCTCTCCTTGTCGATTCGTAGGGACTTTGGCGCCCATGTCTTGAAGTGGAGTTGGGGTGTTGGCCTTGGCCGCGCGGACACTAAAATCCCTCCGAAGCCGCTTGCCCCGAATTTCCTCTCCCCAAGGCCCGGGAAGGACGGGCAACCTCCCCTCGGAACCGCGATTTGGCTCTCGCCAATGGACTCGGAATGCCGACATTGCCCCGGGATCAAGTTCCGGGCGGAAGCCGGGGACTTCGGCCCCCCAAAACGTAAACCCTTCTAGAGCCCGCAACCCACAGGGTTTTACGTTTGAGGCCCTCTCCTTGTCGGATTTGGCCGGGACCTTGCGCCCCGTGTCTTGAAGTGGAGTTGGGGTGTTGACGCCACGAGCCTTGGACCCTAAAATCCCTCGGAGGCTGCTTGCCCCAAATTTCCTCTCCCAAGGCCCACAGGGGCCGGACGAGGCGACCTCGGCAAATTTCTCAGGAATCGCGATCTCGACTCGCCAATGGACCGGAACGCCGACATTGCCACAGGGACCAAGTTCCGTGGGCGAAGACCACCCGAACTCCAAGAAGCGCCAAAGTAGCTCACTTCCATCACACTCGTAGTCAATTGGCCTAGGATGTGCATGCGGGATCTTTTTGCGTGGAGGGCGTGGAGTGTTTCCTTCTTTATAAAAACCGAGTGTAACTTGCTCCCTAGGGTAATTTCGCCATTCCGGACGATTTGGCGGGGTCTATTTGCCATTCCCGAGCATCCGATGCCCGAACGACAAAACAGTGCGGTTTCTACAAGGCCGACATCAGGACGCCCCGCGGTTTGACAAGTTCTCCGGACCGATCTGGAATCTTTTGGACCTTCCCGAAGAGGGGCCCCTGAACGGAGGATCCAACGGTCGGATAGGGGAACGGGCTCCGGGGAGGGTGGTCATTAGCGTCAGCCCGGGGGCGGGAGCGCCGGGGAAGGGCTGCCTCGAACTTTTTGGATCCCTCCTCGTCCGGACTCTCCCCTCTTGTGAGGATCCCCGCAAGGTCTGGCCTCGTTTGACTTGGGGAAGGATGCCATTTCGGTTCCCGCACGGGCTGCCCCGACCGCTCTAATGCTAACCCTTTGACCTAGACCTTCTCCCAAAAATTCCAAAATTGGGCCGTAGGCTGGAGATGAATTAGGGATCGGTACCGGGCAAAAACCGAATTTATTTTCGTGCAATGCATTAATTGGCGAATTTACTTAATGTCTTGCCACATCAAAAGCCCCCGACTTCTACTCTTGCCACATCGGGAGGAGGAGGCCCAAACTCCGCTCGCCCGGTTCCCTTGCTCCGTGATTCTCATTTGCCGCTTTTCGGCCAGGTCCCAAGTGCAACAGACTAGGACTCGCCCCCAAAACGTAAACCCTTCTAGAGCGGCAACCCGCGGGGTTTACGCCGGAGGCCCTCTCCTTGTCGATTCGGCGGGACCTTGCGCCCGTGGTCTTGAAGTGGGGTTGGGGTGTTGACGCCTTGAGAGGCGGACCCTAAAATCCCCGAGGTCGCTTGCCCAAATTTCCTCTCCCCAAGGCCCAGGGATCGGGACGGCGACCTCCGCCTCGGGAATCGCTGATCTGACTCGGGCCAATGGACTCGGAACGCCGACATTGCCCTCGGGACCAAGTTCCGTGGAGGAAGACCACCCGAACTCCAAGAAGCGCCAAAGTAGCTCACTTCCATCACACTCGTAGTCAATTGGCCTAGGATGTGCATGCGGGATCTTGTCGTGGAGGGCGCGGAGTGTTTCCTTCTTTCGCAAAACCGACCGTGTAACTTGCTCCCTAGGGTAATTTCGCCATTCGGACGATTTGGCGGGGTCTATTTGCCATTCTCGAGCATCCCGGTGCGAATCGACAAAACAAGGCGGTTTCTACAAGGCCGACATCGGGGCTTCCGCGGTTTGACAAGTTCTCGGGACCGATCACGGAATCTTTTGGACCTTCCCCAAGAGGGGCCCCGAAGCGGAGGATCCAGCGGTCGGATAGGGGCAGGGCCCGGAGGGTGGTCGATAGCGTGCAGCCGGGGGGAGCGCTGCCGGAAAGGGCTGCCCGGGGAACTTTTTGGATCCCGCCTCACGGGGTCCGGACTCTCCCCTCTTGTGAGGGGGATCCTGCAAGGTCCTGGCCTCGTTTGACTTGGGAAGGGTGCCATTTCGGTTGCCGCAGCGGGCTGCCCCGACCCGTTCTAATGCTAACCCTTTGACCTAGACCTTCTCGAAAATTCGAAAATTGGGCCGTGTCTTTGGAGATGAATTAGGGATCGGCAAAAACCGGAATTTATTTTCGTGCAATGCATTAATTGCGAATTTCTGAATGTCTTGCCAGCACCAGCCCCCGACTTCTACTTGCCACATCGGAGGAGGAAAGGCCCAAACTCCATCCGTCGGTTCCCTTGCTCCGTATTCTCGAACAGCGCTTCTCGGCCAGGTCCCAAGTGCAACAGACCAGGACTCGCCCCCAAAACGTAAACCCTTCTAGAGCACGGCAACCCACGGGGTTTTACGTTTGAGGCCCTCTCCTTGTCCGGTCGTAGGGACCTGCGGCGCGGTCTTGAGAATGGGGTTGGGGGTGTTGGCCTTGAGCTTGGACCCTAAAATCCCTCCGGGCTGCTTGCCCCAAATTTCCTCTCCCAAGGCCACGGGGCCGGTGAGGCGACCTCGGCTCTCGAATCGCGATCGACTCGCCAATGGACTCGAGCGTCGACATTGCCCACAGGGACCAAAGTTCCGCGGGCAGAAGACCACCCGAACTCAAGAAGCGCCAAAGTAGCTCACTTCCATCACACTTTCGTAGTCAATTGGCCTAGGATGTGCATGCGGGATCTTGTCGTGGAGGGCGTGAGTGTTTCCTTCTTTCGCAAAACCGGCCAGGTGTAACTTGCTCCCTAGGGTAATTCGCCATTCGGACGATTTGGCAGGGTCTATTTGCCATTAGAGCATCCCGCGTGCGAACGACAAAACAAAGGCGGTTTCTACAAGGCCGACATCCGGGGCGCCCACGGTTTGACAAGTTCTCGGACCGATCTGGAATCTTTTGGACCTTCGAAGAGGGGCCCCGAGCGGAGGATCCAACGGTCGGATAGGGGAACCGGCCAGGAGGGTGGTCATTAGCGCAGCCCCGGGAGCGCCGGAAGGGGCTGCCTCGGGAACTTTTGGATCCCGCCTCACGGGTCAGGACTCTCCCCCCCTCTTGTGAGGGGATCCCCGCAAAGGTCCCGCCTCGTTTGACTTGGGGAAGGGTGCCAGCTTTCGGTTGCCTCGCGAACGGCTGCCCGACCGTTCTAATGCTAACCCTTTGACCTAGACCTTCTCCGAAAATTCGAAAATTGGGCGTGTCTTTGCCGAGATGAATTAGGGATCCCGCCGGCAAAAAAACCGAATTTATTTTTCGTGCAATGCATTAATTGCGAATTTCTGAATGTCTTGCCAGCTGCAAAAGCCCCCGACTTCTACTTGCCACATCGGGAGGAGGAAAGGCCCAAACTCCGCTCCGTCGGTTCCCCTTGCTCCGTATTCTCTACAGCTGCTTCTCGGTCCAGTCCCAAGTGCAGACTAGGATTCCGCCCCAAAACGTAAACCCTTCTAGAGCCTGGCAACCCACAGGGTTTACGTTTCGGAGGCCCTCTCCTTGTCGGTCGGTAGGGACCTTTGCGCTCGTGTCTTAAAGTGGGGTTGGGGTGTTGGACGCTTGAGCTTGGACCCTAAAATCCTCCCAGGTCGGCTGGTTGCCCCAAATTTCTCTCCCAAGGCCCCGGGGCCGGACGGCGACCTCCGCTCTCCTAATCGCTGATCGACTGCCAATGGACTCGGGAACGTCGACATTGCCACGAGGACCAAGTTCCGTGGCGGAAGACCACCCGAACTCCAAGAAGCCAAAGTAGCTCACTTCCATCACACTCGTAGTCAATTGGCCTAGGATGTGCATGCGGGATCTTGTCGTGGAGGCGTGAGTGTTTCCTTCTTTCGCAAAACCGAGGAGTGTAACTTGCTCCCTAGGGTAATTTGCCATTCCGACGATTTGGCGGGGTCTATTTGCCATTCGGAGCATCCCTGTTGCGACGACAAAGCAAAGGCGGTTTCTACAAAGGCCGACATCGGGACGCCCAGCGGTTTGACAAGTTCTCCGGACCGTCTGGAATCTTTTGGACCTTCCCCGAAGAGGGCCCTGAGCGGAGGATCCAGCGGTGGGATAGGGGAACAGGGCTCAGGGGAGGGTGGTCATTAGCGTGCAGCCCCGGGGGCGTTGCCGGGAAGGGCTGCCACCGGGGAACTTTTTGATCCCTCCTCGGGTCGGACTCTCCCCTCTTGTGAGGGATCCCCGCAAGGTCCACGGCCTCGTTTGACTTGGGGAAGGGTGCGGCTCGGTTGCCCGCAGCGGGCTGCCCCGACCGTTCTAATGCTAACCCTTTGACCTAGACCTTCTCAGAAAATTCCGAAAATTGGGCGTGTGCTGGAGATGAATTAGGGATCCTACCGGCAAAACCGGAATTTATTTTTCGTGCAATGCATTAATTGCGAATTCTGAATGTCTTGCCAGCGCGCCCCCGACTTCTACTTGCCACATCGGGAGGAGGAAAGGCCCAAACTCCGCTCCGTCCGTTTCCCCTTGCTCCGTATTCACCACAGTGCCGCTGCGGCCCGAGGTCCCAAGTGCAATGTATCAGGACCCGGGACTCAACCCCAAAACGTAAACCCTTCTAGAGCCCTTGGCAACCCACGGGGTTTACGTTTGGAGGCCCTCTCCTTGTCGATTCGGCCGGACCTTGCTCGTGTCTTGAAGTGGGGTTGGGGTGTTGACGCCTTGAGCGCGGACCCTAAAATCCTCGAGGCTGCTTGCCCTAAATTTCCTCTCCCAAGGCCCAGGGGCCGGACGGGCGACCTCCGGCCCGAATCGCGATTCTGACTCGCCAATGGACTCAGAACGCCGACATTGCCTCGGGACCAAGTTCCGTGGGGAAGACCACCCGAACTCCAAGAAGCGCCAAAGTAGCTCACTTCCATCACACTCGTAGTCAATTGGCCTAGGATGTGCATGCGGGATCTTGTCGTGGAGGGCGGAGTGTTTCCTTCTTTCATAAAACCGACCAGGTGTAACTTGCTCCCTAGGGGTAATTTCGCCATTCCGGACGATTCAAGGGGTCTATTTGCCATTCCGGAGCATCCCGCGTGCCCAACGACAAAATAAAGGCGGTTTCTACAAAGGCCGACATCAGGACGCCCCGCGGTTTGACAAGTTCTCCCGGACCGATCTGGAATCTTTTGGACCTTCCCAAGAGGGGCCCTGAGCGGAGGATCCAACGGTCGGATAGGGGCCGGGCTCCGGGAGGGTGGTCATTAGCGCAGCCCCGGGGGCCGCCAGAAGGCTGCCTCGGGAACTTTTTGATCCGCCTCACGGGTCCTGGACTCTCCCCTCTTGTGAGGGATCCCTGCAAGGTCCTGGCCTCGTTTGACTTGGGAAGGGTGCCGGCTCGGTTGCCTACAAGCGGCTGCTGCCCGACCGTTCTAATGCTAACCCTTTGACCTAGACCTTCTCCGAAAATTCGAAAAATTGGGCCGTGTCTTTGGAGATGAATTAGGGATCCCTACCGGCAAAAACGGAATTTATTTTCGTGCAATGCATTAATTGCGAATTTACGAATGTCTTGCCCTTTGCAAAAGCCCCCGACTTCTACTTGCCACATCGGGAGGAGGAAAGGCCCAAACTCCGCTCCGTCGGTTCCCCTTCCCTTGCTCCGTATTCTCACCGGCCGCTTCCGGCCAGTCCCAAGTGCAATGAACCAGGACTCGGCCCCCAAAGCGTAAACCCTTCTAGAGCACGGCAACCCACGGGGTTTACGTTTGGAGGCCCTCTCCTTGTCGGTTCGGCGGGACCTTTGGGGGTGTCTTGAAGTGGGGTTGGGGGTGTTGGCGCTTGAGCTTGGACCCTAAAATCCCCTCGGGCTGCGCTTTTGCCCCAAATTTCCTCTCCCAAGGCCCACGGGGACGGGACGGGCGACCTCCGCTCTCGGGAATCGCGATCTGACTCTGCCAATGGACTCGAGCGTCGACATTGCCACAGGGACCAAGTTTCGTGGCAGAAGACCACCCGAACTCAAGAAGCCAAAGTAGCTCACTTCCATCACACTCGTAGTCAATTGGCCTAGGATGTGCATGCGGGATCTTGTCGTGGAGGGCGTGAGTGTTTCCTTCTTTCATAAAACCGACCGTGTAACTTGCTCCTAGGGTAATTTCGCCATTAGGACGATTTGGCGGGGGTCTATTTGCCATTAGGAGCATCCCGGTGCTCGAAGCGACAAAACAAAGGCGGTTTCTACAAGGCCGACATCGGGGCCCAGCGGTTTGACAAGTTCTCCGGACCGATCTGGAATCTTTTGGACCTTCGAAGAGGGGGCCCCGAAGCGGAGGATCCAACGGCCGGATAGGGGAACCGCCGGGAGGGTGGTCATTAGCGTCGCGGGAGGCCATTTGCCGGGGAAGGGCCTGCCGGGAACTTTTTGGATCCCGCCTCGGGTCCAGGACTCTCCCCTCTTGTGAGGGATCCCCGCAAGGTCCTGGCCTCGTTTGACTTGGGGAAGGGTGCCTTCGGTTGCCCCCGCAGCGGGCTGCCCCGACCGTTCTAATCTTAACCCTTTGACCTAGACCTTCTCGAAAATTCAAAATTGGGCGTGTCTTTGGAGATGAATTAGGGATCCCGGCAAAAGCGGAATTTATTTTAGGTGCAATGCATTAATTGCGAATTCTGAATGTCTTGCCATTGCAAAAGCCCCCGACTTCTACTTGCCACGCCGGGGAGGAGGAAAGGCCCAAACTCCGCTCCGTCCGGGTTCCCCTTGCTCCGTATTCTCGGGCTGCCGCTTCGGCCAGGTCCCAAGTGCAGCAGACCGGGACTGCGGCCCCAAAGCGTAAACCCTTCTAGAGCACGGCAACCCACGGGGTTTACGTTTGGGAACCCTCTCCTTGTCGGTCGGTAGGGACCTTGCCTGCGTGTCTTGAAGTGGGGTTGGGGTGTTGGCGAGAGCGCTTGGACCCTAAAATCCCTCTCGAGGGCTGCTTGCCCCAAATTTCCCTCTCCCAAGGCCACAGGGGCCGGGCCGAGGCGACCTCAAGCTCTCGGGAATCTTTGATCGACTCTGCCAATGGACTCGAGCGTCGACATTGCCACAGGGGACCAAGTTAAGGTGGCGGAAGACCACCGAACTCCAAGAAGCGCCAAAGTAGCTCACTTCCATCACACTCGTAGTCAATTGGCCTAGGATGTGCATGCGGGATCTTGTCGTGGAGGGCGTGAGTGTTTCCTTCTTTCGCCAAAACCGACCGTGTAACTTGCTCCCTAGGGTAATTTAAGCCATTCGGACGATTTGGCTACATATTCTAAGCGAGGTGCACCTGGACTACCGCGATCGCCGGATCATCAATCCTACTCCCCGGTCGTATGTTGGAGCTTCGGACACCTCTCGTTTCGATTATGCTCAATTATGATTAGGGGCCTATGATTTTAAGATGTCGAATCTGAGTTTGCCTAAGGTTTTGATGGTATATCGAGCCTCTATACGGTTTTTGCTTAAGCTTTTAGAATATGAAATACGGGGATTGAACCTCTACCAAAATAACTCAATGTCCTAATCTGACGACTTTAACCAATCTAACCGGTGAGCTAATGTGACTATTTTTTATCTTAAATCTATGTTTTTTTTATAATAACCCATTGAATTGTTTTAGGGATATGGTCTATGGTTTCAAGAATTATATCTATATCAAATCCCCTAGAACCCCTCGTTATTTTGCTACATATCACGGGGTCTATTTGCCATTTCGGAGCATCCCGGTGCGAACGACAAAAGCAGTCGCGGTTTCTACAAGGCCGACATCGGGGCGCCAGCGGTTTGACAAGTTCTCGGACCCGATCTGGAATCTTTTGGACCTTCAGAAGAGGGGCCCTGAGCGGAGGATCAACGGTGGGATAGGGAAGGGGGCTCGGGGGAGGGTGGTCATTAGCGTGCAGCCCGGGGCGGCGCGAGGAAGGGCTGCCTCGGGGAACTTTTTGGATCCCGCCTCACGGGGTGGGACTCTCCCCTCTTGTGAGGGATCCCGCAAGGTCCTGGCCTCGTTTGACTTGGGGAAGGGTGCATTTCGGTTGCCTACGCAGCGGGCTGCCCGACCGTTCTAATGCTAACCCTTTGACCTAGACCTTCTCCGAAAATTCGAAAAAATTGGGGTGTGTGCTGGAGATGAATTAGGGATCGGCTGGCAAAAACGAATTTATTTTCGTGCAATGCATTAATTGCGAATTTACGAATGTCTTGCCCGCAAAAGCGCCCCCGACTTCTACTTGCCACATCGGGAGGAGGAAAGGCCCAAACTCGCTCCGTCGGTTCCCTTGCTCCGTATTCTCGGCTCGCTTCTCGGCCAGGTCCCAAGTGCAGCAGACTAGGACTCGGCCCCAAAACGTAAACCCTTTATAGAGCACGGCAACCCACGGGGGTTTACGTTTGGAGGCCCTCTCCTTGTCGATCGGCCGGGACCTTCTTGCCGTGTCTTGAAGTGGAGTTGGGGTGTTGGCCTTGAGGCGCGGACCCTAAAATCCCTCAGGAGGCTGCTTGCCCCAAATTTCCTCTCCCCAAGGCCACAGGGAACTCGAAATTCAAGGTGAGGCGTCGTTGAACCACGAAGGTACGTGTCCAAAACCCTTAGCGATAATCTATGAAGAGGTTGCAACCATATATGAAGTTGTATGTGATCATGCGAGAGAATATGGCAAATCAAAAGCTCTTCTTGCAGACTTTGCATGGTTTGTATTTGGGCATGCCTTGTGTAGATTGTATGCGAGAAGAGCAACTTTGGTGAGCCATATGTTTGCCACTTTCTGATCATGGTGAAGTGATTGGCAAGCTTGATTTAGTATGAAAGTATGCAAGTGAAGCTCAATGGTGCACAAGTCTGGTTTATTAAAGTGGATAGATAAACAAGGATGGAGAGAAATCTAAGTGGATAGATAAAGAAGGATAGATAAAATACATAAGTAATCATTGCCAACTAGTGCTCCATTATTATCGCTCTCGGATGTGTGAGTTTCATTGGAAGCAATACCCCAAGAATCATTGGCATCGAGTTGCCTCCTCCCCATCTGTCATTTCCATTTGATGCAATTCCCCAACTATCATTCTCACCTGATTCCTTGTTATACGTATCATTGTTACCAATAGCATCATGTTGATTTCCTCCCCATCGATATTCACAAAGTTTCAATGATGTTCAATGCTTTAAAATCTCATTAAAAGAGCCACGAGTTTATTCTATGCATTCTACCTCAGAAAAGACTGATCTCTATCTTTGTGTAATGGTTTGATTCCTTTTATATGTAGTTTCTGAAGGAAGATGCAATGCATACTTATGCGAGAGAGATGTTTTTGGGGGGCGTTTAACAAACATTTACATCGGGCGTTGGAGTTGTTAATCGATTGTATAGTTCCTCCCGTAATATAAATGATCGATTACTTGACGAATGTGGCTTTGAAAATTAATGCCAAGGTAACTCACTTGGTACCCCATAATGGCTCCCTGTTCATTGGCGAAGACTTACTTTCAAGCTGTAGTGTGGAGGATATAATCTGATGTTATCGATGGAATTTCGTCGTGGTCTTCCAAAGGTCTCGAGGAGCCAACTATAATCTTTGGAATGGATGTGTCACATGGAGCCGCATTTCGTCAAATTCACCATCAATTGCAATTGTAAGGATTGAACTGTGTGTGCACTTGACATTTCAAATTTCAATTCATTACATTCCTATTTTAACTTGCGGTGATGGGCTCTGGCCAACGATATCGGTTTGTCATACGGGTCAAAACACAATCGAAAATGTGAAACTATGAATGCGTTTTGAACCTAAGAACCTTACGGGGGCATGATTGCGTAAGTAACATAAATAACTTTTTCAATCGATATTGAAAGGATAATTAACTTTTGCTTGTGGCGGGAATTGTTGAAAGGGTTTGCGGGCTCGGTAAGTATCGGAACAAAGCGATTTGCCTCCACGACTTGTTGTATTCAGGTTCCTACCCCTTATGGCTATGTATAGTTCTCTCCGGCTTTTCGAGGTTCAATTTTAATAAATTTTATTGTATTGTGGACTTGGGGATGGTGTCGTGAATCGGTTTGCAAGTGTTCTTAATGTAGGGTTGGCAGCAATATGAAAGGTGTGCAGATGTTGGTTTAAGAAATCGATTTTGAAATGTTTAATAAATTGATTTTTTGCAGGAGATGTTTAAAGGGCGCGTCGTTTAACACAAAGGCGTCGTTATAGGCGTCGTTTAACGACTATAATGGATAAAATTTGAAAGATAAAAATTTGAGTTTGATTTCTACATTTTCTATCACAAAAATATGCGGAGGTGGAGGCAAACCGGACTTTCAACATCTGTTCAAGAGCGACTTCACGAGTTAGATTCTTGCATAAATGTGACCCTCCTTTGGGTAACAATCCTTCTTTGTATAATAATTATAATTATAATAATAACTTATAATTATAACTTAATAAAAAAAAAGGGCACGTCGTTTAACACAAAGACGTCGTTATAGACGTCGTTTAACGACTATTGCAGACGTCGTTAAACGACCTCACGACGTCGTTCAACGACGTCTGTAACTTTTTATCGAAAGCGGCTTTTCCGCCCGCCTAGTTTTTGGTTCTAAGCGGCCTGGAGGGGCGTTTTTTGCGTGGCGATTTTTTGGCGGATCATCCTTGCGGTCCTTTCCAAGCTTCAAGCAAGCATCCAAAGGTATTTCAATGGATCAATCAACTCTATTTTTGAATTAGGCTTGTTGTTTGATAGATTTAGGGCTTCTTGTTTTTTCTTGTTTGTTTTCAATCCATCCCATTTCTATCCTCCTCTTCTTTCCATCCTTGTTTTTCTTCAATCCATTTCGCCTCTTATTAGTATGAATCGAATCCTCCTCCTTCTTCTTCCAATGATCTTCCAATCATTGGTTTCTTCCTTCTAATCTTCCGTTCTTCCAATCTTCTATTCATTTTCTTCTTCTTATTCATATTTACATCAAAACTTCACATTATTTTGTTTAATAACAAAAATATTGTTCCATCTATGATGTAAACGTTACATAAATATCCTTCCTAGTTTTAAACTAGGCCACAGTCATAATTTTATTCTTTTCATTAACATTTTTAGGAATTATTTAATTCAGTTTTTTTAGCCACATCTATTTCATGTAAACATAGTTTAAATAGTACGCAAGTAGGATATTTAACTTAACAAATCAATCTTTAAGCATCTCAAAGTTTATCATATCTAACAAGACCATAATTGTTTTAAACAAGTCAACAAGCATTTTTCTGAAATATTTCATATAAACATGTTAAATTATTCATTTTTTAAAGCTTCTATGGTTCTTCTTTTTTGGAAAATACTTTCAAATGTAGCTTATGAACTTTAATTCTTTGTAGTTTGCTTGATTATCATTTGGCGGGAAAACTCATTTATCCCACAATCTAGAATGATCTCACCAAATATATTCATATGGAACCCAAAAATCTTTGGCAACATTTAATGCTCGATCTTCAATCGCCGCCTAAGATCTTTGACTTCATAATGACCTCTGAAAATACAAAAGAGAACTCCAAGGAGAAGATATCTGGGTTACCTGCATCCAACCAATATACTAGTTAGCAATAATCTTGGTAATAGTATAAGGGATGACAGGTAAGCAGTTAGATATCTTGGCTCTTCGCCCTTCACCTAGAGAATCCCAAAGTATTATGGGTCAATTTCATAGTGAAGTATGCAAAAAGATAATACTTGTTTCAAGACAATTTTCAGCATATCTGTTCACTGTTGGCTGCTTACCACAGCCATAAGAATCTGGATAATCATCTAACCATTTGAGGCGGCCAGAACAGTAAAATATACCTTCAAATATTCTATTAGTCCAGCTTTAAGTAGTAACCAGCATTATAAACCTATTCTACTCCTATCTATTCTCAATATCAGTTAACTTAAGAGAATAAGATGTAGATTCAGCATATTTTTTCAGCCCTATTCATGGCTTTTCTTACCACGTTTTTTGAAATTCAGGAATCACATTGAGGTAAGAGTATAATAGACCTGGTATGGTTCGCTCCTTTCACCAGCGCCCTGCTTCAATCCTTTTGTAATATGCTTCCCAGCAAAACTTGGCTTAGCATTCCTCTTAAAGGGAAGATTTCCGGCCTGCTGTGCTTTACTCTTCTTGCCAGGATGTCGTTCATACACTCCTTTTGGCATTATGCTTTCAATCCGCAACACAAACAGAGTTCTTAGAGAGCCAAATACCTTCTTTTCGTAGCCCTCTTTGGTATAAGTATCCACCTTCTCATAAATTCTTCCGGCTGGTTTTCTTTGGCGCCAAAAGCATTCTCCAGGTCCAGCATATTTCCAGATATAATGTGAGTTAATGGCATATCTTCTTGGGGCATGCGACTGCCGGAACGGTGCCTCCATCCATAATTCCATTATTTTCTCCATTTATCATTTAGACTCTTCTCCAATTTCGTAAATAGATAAATGCTATAGTTTAAAATAATATACCTAATGGTCCTTATCTGTATGTGCAAGCATCTAGCAATTTTAGGTCACATTCCAATACTTAAACTTACAACTTAGGATCCAAATCGATTCCATCATTATATAAGCATTATTCCCTTTTATTTTTCAGCAAATTTTCCTATATCACCATATTTCTACATCTTATATTTGCCTTTTTTCTCCATGTTCCACGTTTTCACCACAAGTTTAAAATTATTGAACCAGCTCTATAGTTAGAGAATTCCCAGCATTTTAGTACCATTCAATATGTGGCCACCAACTATCTGTCCTAGTTTCTTATGTTTATCCTCCTCTTCTGGAGATAATCGTCCATCCCTTCTTTTTTCAATATGCACAACCTGCATAGTTAGTTTCTATTAACATAAATAGACATCACAAAACGTATCTATCCATTTGTTTTTTTAGCTCCCTTCACTATGAAGGTCCATGCTCTATATTATTTGTCATCCATCTTTTTCTTTCACCAACATAAATTAATGTCCCAAAAAGGTACTTATGCATTGGTCAACTTAGCTCACCCATACCAATACTGTTCAAGCTCAATATAATTTGTCTTCGTTTGCTCTTTTTCCATAGTATTCTTTTCTTCTTCTTCTTCTTCTTCTTCTTCTTCTTCTCCCACTACCCTCCCTCGGGTAGTAGGCCACTTCGTCTTGAAAGTAGGGAGTAGGACCCACCTTCCAAGACAGAAGGGGTCCTACTACCCTACAACCTAGTACCATATCTTTCTAATATAAGTTTGAAATCAGAGATGCTGAAGGTCAGACCAGGAAAGTCATTGCTACCAATCATTCTGCTGATATTTTCTAAGAGGTCCACCTTATTGAAACCATTCTGCATAAATTCTTTCACCAGCTTCAAAATATCTTCAGCTGCCTTTAATGGGCTGCTATGGACATATAAGAAAGGTAAAATCTGAGATATAATGACCCTGCTTGCATTAAGATATGGCCTACAACTTGTGGCATGAATATATTTTGTTATCTGGAACGGCAGTTTATCCCTTTTGTCATATCTATATGTCTTAAACAGACCGGTAGCATGGTCAATAACTTCTATTGTAACATTTAGAAAATTGCCTTTGTACCCAATAAAGTTTGTTCCAGCACCAACTCTTTTGTATTCAGTCTCATTTTTTATTTGTAGCAGCTTTAGATTATATATATTATAGCTCTCCTTCCTGTTCATGTTTTCCTGAAAGAATTCTTCTAGATTTCCGCCATTTAAGATACATAAATCATCCATGTATCTTCTAGCATCTTTAAATTTTAAAATATCTTTAAAGCGGCCTTCTTTTGCTAGTCTTTCAAGATGTAACATCTCAAAAAATGAAAGGTAAATGTTGCACCAATCTGGGGAGCACGAGAACCCCATAGGAATCCCACATGCCTGCCTCCATACATCTGCTCCCTGCCATATAAAGCAGCAGTTTAGTAGCCATTTGTTAAGCTCAATGAACTCAGTTTTGTTCATGCTTTTCCAGCTTTTTCCTGTCTGTATTTTGCTATCCCATGTATACATAACGTCATCATTGATGATCCTGTACCACAGTAGGTATTCCTGGCCATTTCCACTCATGTACCTAACTGCCATGTCAATTACCTCTGTGAGCACTTGGCATATACCATCTTCTCCATTTATTGGAATGTTTTCATAACATTTTGATATATCAGCAGTGAATATATCATGTATCTTGCCGGGTAAGTTTAGCATGATGTCATATATTGAGTTGACAATCCAAAATGGATTCACATTTCCAGGTAGTAACACATTTATTTTGCTCAGTCTGTGCATATAAGCTTTTGGCAATATTTCCAGAATTCCCTTCAATCCCCTGGTAATAATTTTGGCTGGAAGTGTAAATATCGTTTTGTTGGCATTTGTAATCCATCTATAATCATCTTTATGTGCTTTGAACGTGCCTAGTAAATAGGGGAGCCGGTCTTTATATGGACACTCCAGCTGAAATATTTCCTTAAGATCATTATCAAGTATCTTCAATATTTCTTTTCTCTCCATCTTGCATTTCTCAAAATCTTTCCCATGTAACCTTGTTCTGGCCTTATCCCTTATATGCCAAGGGCATATAAATGATGGAACATTACTCGCCTTATCCACCCCTGCTATATACAGGTTTCTTACCAGCCAATCAATACAAGAAATAACCTTTTCATCCTTGATTGCACATTTAATCTTTTTCTGGTCTTTTATAATGTTTGAGGCTTCCTGCCTTAATATCTTCAATAGGTTCATGATAATACTCTTTTTTTCATAGGGGTGTAAGATTCTTCCACGTCCTTCATGTCCGTCGAGTAATTCAGTAATTCCTCTTTCCATGTCAACCATAAATTCATCTATCTTCAGAGGTTTATCTGGTATAAAATTTAACCCCTTTTTCAACATATTCTTCAACTCTTTGGATTTAACAATATTCAGGTCTAAAGTTCTGACATGCCCAATTTTCTGGTCTATAAATTTCTCCATACCAGGTAAGTGGCATACACACCTTGGTATCTCTTCATCAGCAAATATTTTATAAGGCTTATACAGGTAATCTACCAGTTTCATATCATATCTCCATCCAAACCCAGAGTCATTTATAATGTTTGCTCCAAAATCACCCAATCTTAAAATCAGATAATCTTTAATATGCCCTCTGACTTTTATCTTGTCTATGATCTTTGAGGAGAATAGAAAATGTGTTCTAACCTTCTGTCTGGTTGTATTTGTGTTTTTTTGAAAGGTCCTCCTTCCATCAAATCCACGTCCAATAACACGGTATTCATGCTCTTCTTCCTGCATCATAGGAAGAATGATAAGCTTTTATGCTAAGTATGTAATATCTACTACATTTTAGCTTCATATAAAAGGTCACTGCATACAGTATTTTCCATTTTCTCAGATACAACTTGGTTTCTTATACTAATCATTTATTATATTGAATGAATAAAAAATTCTCCCATATATGACCATGGGATTCTGCTGGAATAACATATTTATATTATCTTGTAACAGAAGTACATATAGTAGATTTTTCAAACACCTAGCTTCAAAGCTATTTCCGATAGGAACATCTTTAAACATTTAGTTGAGAAGTTCTCAAAAAGGTTTCCAAAAAAGTAGATTTATGCTATCTACTATAAGCTTTTGAAAAATTATTTCTCTCCCGCTAAATCCGATAAGCCACAACCAACTGCAGCAACATATCATTGAGGAAGAACTTTCCATCTTTCCTTCCATATTCATCCCATCAGTACGGGATTTCGGATGCTTTATGTCATATTTTTAGCCCTGCCAAAAAAGCAAAAGGGCACCAGAGTTAGAACTCTGGTCTATTTTTAGAATGAGCTTTTAAGGTCTCTCATATGACCATAAATTTCAGTTTAAGTCTTACTTTTCAAAAGCCAGCATTGTCTGTATTCCTTCAGTATTTCTTTGCATACCATTAGGCCACGCCTTTGTGACGGATTGTTCACCTGGGGTACAACTGATAATGGTATCTGAGTTATCAGTTAGATTAATAATATTGTAGCTCGAGTCCGTGTTACTCCTTGCAACCCTAGGGGGCAGATACGATTCGCTGCTATTTCCAGACTTCTGTGGCACCCAAGAGGTATTGGCTTTTACCTCTTTGGATTTCTTATGGTATTTGCTATTCAGGAATTCTGTGTCCTTGAGCATCATTTCACAAACCTCCACCAACCTAGTATTTCCAAAATTCTGAATAACATCACAGCCAGGGTTAACCGCAAGTTTATTAGCAATTTTGATCATTGTTTCCCTGACATGTAAGTAAGCCATTTGCGCTAGAACAGGTTTTTTGAGGTTCTGCCTGATGAAATATAGAAAATATGCAATCCTTCCAGCAGCAGAATACTTTGGATATATAATCTCCAAGTGATTAAAGAGATACCATATCGCTTGGTCAAACCAAGTTATGGAATCTTTGCGGTATCTGGCGGACAACTGCATTTAAGATAAGGGCTTCAGCTTCTCCATATTTTATGCAGGTATGCATAGTTTCTTTCTGTATTCAGATAAGCCATATGGGCTTTTACACATAACGTAACTCCACTATTATTCCTGCATTTTTTATCAAAAACATCAGTTTGACATGGAAAATTGATTTCTACCTCATCCATGATTTTAACCATGTTGTTGGTGTCATTTATCACAGCTGCAAGCTCCTCATCCTTTATATTTGCCATCAGCATCCATGCTCTAGCACTAATAGGGGCTAGAGTGCCAAAGTTTAGACTTCTCCATAATCCCTGCTGGAATTCTTCACCCAGCCATTCAACCGCCATTTCTGAGATAATAGGAAATCTGAGGCAATTATTCAGGGTTAATCTGACCAGATTTTCCTTATTGTTATCATTCAGCTTTGCCTCTTTTTCTTTTTTCATAAGGTCCATATCATCCTTTGGGAAATACTTGACAATACCTTGCATGTCACCTTCATCAATTCCATAGTCTATTTGTTTCCCTTTCTCAACAGCAAAGGTGTTATCTTGTAAATCATGTACCTTTTCAAGATAAGTAACTGTTGTTTTGCACTCCACGGATAATAGATCATCCAAATCCGTCCTATCAGCAAGCACATCTTGTATAGTTGAGAATATATGTTGAATCATCCCTCTGCATTCCTCAAGTTTCATGCCTTTTTGATCCATCATGAAGAAGGTTTCCAACCATGAGCTGAAGCCTAGATGAGTGATGGGTGAAAACTGATTAGGAAGCAGCCCTTTGTTCAGGTCCAGTATCAGCATATGGATACTCAAATCAGGAATTAATCCTATAATAGCTTGGACTGCATTATTCGGTGGATCACCTATTTCTCCATAGCCCATCTCCAGTAGGTGGTTCATCCAATTATTTTTCTATATGGCAACCAACACAATTAGTATACCATAAAAATCATTATGAAATACTAGCTATTTATTTATTTATTTATTTATTTAGGAATGACTGTGTTTGTTAGATAACTCCAACAAAAGGAAATCCCAATTTCTTCTTATTCATATTTACATCAAAACTTCACATTATTTTGTTTAATAACAAAAATATTGTTCCATCTATGATGTAAACGTTACATAAATATCCTTCCTAGTTTTAAACTAGGCCACAGTCATAATTTTATTCTTTTCATTAACATTTTTAGGAATTATTTAATTCAGTTTTTTTAGCCACATCTATTTCATGTAAACATAGTTTAAATAGTACTTAAAGTAGGATATTTAACTTAACAAATCAATCTTTAAGCATCTCAAAGTTTATCATATCTAACAAGACCATAATTGTTTTAAACAAGTCAACAAGCATTTTCTGAAATATTTCATATAAACATGTAACAGTATTCATTTTTCAGCTTCTATGGTTCTTCTTTCAGAAAATACTTTCAAATGTAGCTTATGAACTTTAATTCTTTGTAGTTTGCAGATTATCATTTGGCAGGAAAACTCATTTATCCCACAATCTAGAATGATCTCACCAAATATATTCATATGGAACTGAAAATCTTTGGCAACATTTAATGCTCGATCTTCAAGCTGCCGCCTAAGATGCGACTTCATAATGACCTCACGAAAATACAAAAGAGAACTCCAAGGAGAAGATATCGGGTTACCGCATCCAACCAATATACTAGTTAGCAATAATCTTGGTAATAGTATAAGGGATGACAGGTAAGCGATTAGATATCTTGGCTCTTTCGCCCTTCACCTAGAGAATCCCAAAGTATTATGGGTCAATTTTATAGTGAAGTATGCAAAAAGATAATACTTGTTTCAAGACAATTTTCAGCAGATATTCGTTTTCATTGTTATCGCTACCACGACCATAAGAATCGGATAATCATCTAACCATTTGAGGCGCCGTAAGCAATAAAATATACCTTCAAATATTCTATTAGTCCAGCTTTAAGTAGTAACCAAAGATTATAAACCTATTCTACTCCTATCTATTCTCAATATCGGTTAACTTAAGAGAATAAGATGTAGATTCAAAGATATTTTTTTCAGCCCTATTCATGGCTTTTCTTACCACGTTTTTTGAAATTCAGGAATCACATTGAGGTAAGAGTATAATAGACCTGGTATGGTTCGCTCCTTTCACCAGCGCCCTGCTTCAATCCTTTTGTAATATGCTTCCCAGCAAAACTTGGCTTAGCATTCCTCTTAAAGGGAAGATTTTCGACTCTTTGTGCTTTTACTCTTCTTGCCAGGATGTCGTTCATACACTCCTTTTGGCATTATGCTTTCAATCCGCAACACAAACAGAGTTCTTAGAGAGCCAAATACCTTCTTTTCGTAGCCCTCTTTGGTATAAGTATCCACCTTCTCATAAATTCTTCCGGCTGGTTTTCTTTGGCGCCAAAAGCATTCTCCAGGTCCAGCATATTTCCAGATATAATGTGAGTTAATGGCATATCTTCTTGGGGCATGCGACTGCCGGAACGGTGCCTCCATCCATAATTCCATTATTTTCTCCATTTATCATTTAGACTCTTCTCCAATTTCGTAAATAGATAAATGCTATAGTTTAAAATAATATACCTAATGGTCCTTATCTGTATGTGCAAGCATCTAGCAATTTTAGGTCACATTCCAATACTTAAACTTACAACTTAGGATCCAAATCGATTCCATCATTATATAAGCATTATTCCCTTTTATTTTTCAGCAAATTTTCCTATATCACCATATTTCTACATCTTATATTTGCCTTTTTTCTCCATGTTCCACGTTTTCACCACAAGTTTAAAATTATTGAACCAGCTCTATAGTTAGAGAATTCCCAGCATTTTAGTACCATTCAATATGTGGCCACCAACTATCTGTCCTAGTTTCTTATGTTTATCCTCCTCTTCTGGAGATAATCGTCCATCCCTTCTTTTTTCAATATGCACAACCTGCATAGTTAGTTTCTATTAACATAAATAGACATCACAAAACGTATCTATCCATTTGTTTTTTTAGCTCCCTTCACTATGAAGGTCCATGCTCTATATTATTTGTCATCCATCTTTTTCTTTCACCAACATAAATTAATGTCCCAAAAAGGTACTTATGCATTGGTCAACTTAGCTCACCCATACCAATACTGTTCAAGCTCAATATAATTTGTCTTCGTTTGCTCTTTTTCCATAGTATTCTCTTCTTCTTCTTCTTCTTCTTCTTCTTCTTCTTCTTCTTCTTCTTCTTCTTCTTCTTCTTCTTCTTCTTCTTCTTCTTCTTCTTCTTCTTCTTCTTCTTCTTCTTCTTCTTCTTCTTCTTCTTCTTCTTCTTCTTCTTCTTCTTCTTCTTCTTCTTCTTCTTCTTCTTCTTCTTCTTCTTCTTCTTCTTCTTCTTCTTCTTCTTCTTCTTCTTCTTCTTCTTCTTCTTCTTCTTCTTCTTCTTCTTCTTCTTCTTCTTCTTCTTCCTCTTCTATTTTTTTTCCATGGAAGAAGGACGTCGTTGAAAGACGAGGCCCATTCTTCCTCTATTTTTTATTACAAGAAGGGGACGTCGTTGAAAGACGAGGCCCCTTCTTTTTATGTTCTTTTTTTTTTTTTTTTTCATTTTTTACATGTCAATATATAGTTCTTTTTAATTAACAATGTAAATAGTTTTAATGTCAATGATCTTTTCAATGTGAATCGTCTTTTTTTTTTTTTTTTTTTTTTTTATTTATTTTTTATTTATTTAAGTTTTATAATTATTGAATGCCTTTTTTTTTTTGCATGTACAATAATAAAAAAATCGCCGCTCTTGAAATTGATTTTTTCATTTCGAAGACATTCTAGGTAAGAATTTGAGTTTGAGTAGGAGAATAAAATTTTAATGTTTTATTTAGGTTAAAAAAAAACTTGGGGAGACTTGGACAAGGGCATGGTCGGCTCCGCCTTGAGTGGAGAAGACTAGGTGTTCCGGGTCCAAGCTCACCGTTTACTCTTGTAATTTTATTGATTAATGTATTTAGTTTAGAAAAAATTGGGGAGACTTGGACAAGGGCATGGTGGGCCCGCCTTGAGTGGAGAAGACTAGGTGTTAGGGTCCAAGCTCACCGTTTACTCTTGAAATTTTATTGATTAATGTATTTAGTTTAGAAAAATTTGGGGAGACTTGGACAAGGGCATGGTCGGCTCCGCCTTGAGTGGAGAAGACTAGGTGTTCCGGGTCCAAGCTCACCGCCTACTCTTGTTTATTTTTTTTTATTAATATATCAATAAATAGAAATCTTTACGGGATTGGACAAGGGCAGGGTTTTTGAAAAAAATTGCATTATTGATTTTCGGGTTTCTAGTTAAGAATGTTGTTTTTTAAAGATGTTAGGGATGTCAAAGAAACACTGATGTGGAGTGGTTAAGAGCAAGAAAAAATTTAAATAGTTGGTTTTAAAAAAAAAAAAAAATTAAAAGGGAAACTAACTCTTAAGAAAGTAGGTAAAGATTCATAATGAAGGTTTGAAAAAAGTCACAAAGCAAGATTAATGAATCTAAATTGGTTTGTAGGTATGGCCCCGACTGTGAAGACACTAATGATTAGTGAGATTAGACGCATGGTCATAAATGAGATATGTGCTAACGAAAGTCCCGACCGGGAGATGCAAACTGGTCAACGTGTCGACCATTTTGTCAGACATGTGAAAAGGAAGTGCCAATTTGAGTTAGCACAAAAATGGCCAGGTCAAGAAGAAATGTTGACTTCTCTCCTTGACACACATGTAAAGCCAATGATTGGAAACCCCATGGATGAACGAAGACATGTTTGAAGCATTCAAAGGCAGCCTTAAAAGTCCCAATGCCGAGGCTCGTGTCAAGGAATGGGTAGCTTCATGGAATTCCTCAAAGAAGCGACGTTTGATCACAAGAACATCATTGCGGATCTCAATGCACGCCGGTTGAGGTAATTAAAAATGCTTTGCATCGGGGGAAGCTCTAGTGGAGCGGGGCCTAGCAAGCCCCACTTTTCTTTGGAGAATCACATGAACACATCAATCTTTGTTGATCCCATGCCCGTAGAGGCCGTGGATGTGATACACCTTATTGAGGAGAAACCAACACATCGCACGTATCAAATCAAAATCAACGGAACACAACACTTCCAAGATGATGAGCTATACAGTGGATGGGTTTTCAAGGGCAAAGATAGGGCAGAGACGTATGAGATGGCTCAAAGATACATACGCTTCAAGAGCCCGTGATCCCGCTTTGGCTACATCCATTGGACTTGCATATGAAGTTGCTAGCTCTAGTGGGGATACCATAGGGCCAATGGTGATTCTACCTTTCATGAATGGAGAGACACTTGCACACTTGTTTGACTATTTACCTAATAACTTGTCACGCTTTTTAGAAGATGGTCAAATGCAATTGCTAGAGCCAAGAAGAACCGACAAAAACACATAGGCCGAACTTAGGAGCAAAATGCGAGTTGTATATCAGTATGTTCCAGAGATAGCTCTTGCCCTAGCAGAAGGTGTCGTTGAGATCCACAAAGGCCACTTCACTCACACAAAGCTTAATTGCAAGAGAGTCAAATTACATTTTGATGATGAGTACCAAAATGTGTGGGTGGCCATTGGTGATTGGGACAATGCAATTCATTTTACGCCAAAGAGCCGCCGTCCCTTGTTGAAGTGTCGGTATTTACTTTCTGGATGGACAAGCAAAATATCCATGGTTAGAGGAAACCGTGGTTTGAGAAATCAAAGGATGATGATCGCGGTATGGGGACACGAAATTCATGATGTCTATGCATTGGGATATATTTATGAGATGCTTCGGATTTCGTGCAAGCTATCAATTTAATGGAGTGGTTTAATAATAACAACAATGCCCAATGGATTAATCCAACCCATATGTACCAACGACGCCTTGACAAGTTGGAGGAGCAAAAACAAGAATGATGTGCCTACGTGAAGACGTATTCTCATCACGACCCAAAGCTTCTGAAGTTGTTGAAGCCTTACAAAGTGTTGGAATATCTTCTACCATGGTTGTGAGACAAAGACGACACATGAAGTGCATGGATGCCTTTGAGATGTCAAAATTGTTGTTGTCACAACTCAAATAATGAATACAATATTGTATATCTTGCCATGTTTAAGAGTATTAAATTTTTTAATTGTCTAATAACCAAATATATAAAGACACTTTTAATTATTCAAATCCCAATGTTTTGTAATGAACTTCCCATGTTGCTAACATTTGTTGCTTTCCTACTATGTTATTCATCGTGACTCCATATAAATAACTTGCAAGTTTTTGCACATGTCCAAAGAACCATGGGATGCGCACGATGGCATATCTATTGTTCACAACTTTACTTCGCTGCGTGGTTTGGTAGCCTTAATCGATTGACCCTAAACCCGCAAAAGGCCTTTAAGAGGCTAAGTTGGTCGCTCGGGTTTAGCTTCGCCACCACCGCCACCTCCACCATTGTGTGGATTTGGTATGGATTTTTTCTAGGATAAAATGTAAGTTAACCATTTATTTTAACGTTCTAATGTTTTTAAATGTAGCGTGTAAATGCGGTTGCGCCCTTCTTTTTCCTATGCATAATGTTCGCCGTCGTGGTTATGGGCGGATCTTCTTCTCATCACCACCGCCAAGAGACGGAAAAGGACCTCGCGATCCGCCAGGAAGACGAAGAGCGAGGGAACTCCGAGATATCAACGAGGCGATAACCCCTCAAGATAGGTGGAATGCCTTGCAATTGGGATGTCGCCCGCAGAAATGGAGATTGCGCGCCAGTCTGTTGAACAAAGTAGGCGGAGGTCCGGGCGCCCATGACCCTCCACGCCATAGCTCATACACTCCTTCAGAATTCAATCTTGGGGCCGTTCGAGCACGCAGGAGAATGAACCCCACGAAGGAGCCGCCGACCGCCGCCCACGCGTCTGAGTGGACGCAATTCCTCTTCAAGCTCGTTAAAGATCGTGCACCACCGCACCACCTCCACGAAGGCATCTCTTTCAATATGAGTGAGTTCATCTTGAATTATGCCCTTTTTGTTCACTAACACATATTCATATGTTAGTCGTGATGTTGAGTGTAGTAGCAAGAGAAGTTGCCGCGCCACAAAGACCGCAGATGGCGACAATTTTGGAAGATGGCTAATAATGTCACAAATAGCGTTTGCCATAACGTCCCACAAGGGTGAATGGAACTTCGGGGAGCCTATGATGAGGAAAAAGAGAGGATCAAGGAGATTTTAGAAGCGTAATATCCCGAGCTCAAGTCGAGAGATCTCATGGAGGGAGCTTTGTTCAAAGGGGTAAACATGTTAAATCCACTGTGTATTAGGCTCTTTCGCTCTTCATTATAACCTCATTGTACTCATATTTTATTTATATTTTGCAGAGGTAATCGAAGAAGCGGTGAAAGCTCTTGCCAAAGCTACAGGAGTCCCGATAGAGGAAGTGGCACAACCTATCCGGGTTGACTAATGAGGCATTTCAAGTACATCATCTCCCATGAGTCGATAATTAGATGATGCCATGTGGACTAAGTCCTTGTATTGCATTGTAGTGTTTGAAGGCCAACATATTATCAAAGAAAGGGGAAGCTAGAACAAAGGCAGCTACTGACGCCAGGTACGACGAAAAGTGGCGCCTATAGTGCCAATAAGACTGGTCCGGGCGGTTATGGCTTTCTCGGATAAGCTATTTGTAAGTATAAATTTGGTTTATAATGTAGGTTCTCGAGTTGAACACTAACATTAGTTTTGGTGCTCATTCTCACTAGCGCCATTTGTTGGTCGCCCTACCGCTAAAGATGAACGCGTAAAGGGCCTTCAAACAAGGCAAATATGCGGCTATCATCAGACGTCGCCAAGGCGTGAAAGGGGGATGAAGTGTGTATCATTCATTAGATAATTATTTGTGACTACAATGAACTAATTGTTGCGATACAATATAATGCGTGTAAATGAAGACGAAGCCAATGAAGAAGAAGAAGAAGAAGAGAGCAACAACTAAAGACTTAATATATTTTGTAATGTGCAAATTACATTGTGAAATATATTAATTGAATTCAATTTAAATTTTTATGCTTTGTTCTTATTATTTGTGATTTTTTTTTTGTTATGTTAATTTTATGCTCGATTCTATTTTTTTTATTCTTAGATTTATTAAACATTTAATTACATATTAAACAATAATGCTTATCTACCATTAATATAATTTAATCAATATTTGTTTCTATTTTTCGAATTTTTAAATTTTTAAATATTTATTCTCGATTTATTTTGTTCATATTTAATATTTATTAATACTATTAATATTATTGATAATATTAATATTAATAAATATTACTAAATATTTATTTATATTAAATATTTGTTAATTTTGCATATGAATATTAACTGTCCGTTAAATCATATTGAATAATATTAAATAAATATTTTTTTTTTATCAAAATTCCTTAATCGTCGTTGAACGACATTGTTCGCGCGGTCGCCACGCCGCCAGGCGTCGTTGAACGACGTTGTTCAAGCGCGGGCGCCGTGCCGCCAGAAAAGCCGACGTACCACGCAGCAGACAGGTGACAGCCACGCCAGCAACGTCGTTGAACGACGTTTCACACGCGGCCGCCACGTCAGCGCTACGCGCTGGCAACGCCACGCTGGACGGACATGATGACGTGTACTTTTCGTCGTTGAACGACGTTGCCAGGTCATCTGCCACGCCACGGCCCGCTACCGGGCGCGGCCACTGGTAAAGAAGGCGCGTGGTCGACCCACGGTAACGCTAACGACGTTGAACGACGCCATGTCGTCGCTTAAAGACGCCGCAGCTATGACGCCAGATAGCGACGATAACGTCAGATATCGACGCCCGACGTCGAAATAGAATGGTAATGTTATAAAGCAAGTGAGGAGGAAGGAGAATCGCCCCAAAGAGACAAAGTGATACCGACACTCCACCACAAACTCACGTAAAAATTGCAACCCCGCTGCACAAACCGACCATCACCATCTACAACACCCAAGAAGTCCCGCCAAATGGCAAACCGCTTCTACTAATCCCTGAACACCGTAAAGCTTTGAAATAGCTTGTACCCGAAGTCGAGGAATCGAGAGGGCCGCAGTCAGCCAATCCCCCGAAAGATCCACAACCGCCGCCTAAATCAGCCACACCAACCAAGCCACGCACAGATGCAAGGCTTGCTGCTGCAAGAGCGGCCAAGCACCAGGATACACATGAAGCAGCAACTGCTGGCTAGTCAATCTCACCTGAAACAGAGCCCTAACCCAATCCCAGGCAGCCTGCAAGTGAGGGCATAAAACTAGACAATACTCCACAGTCTCACGATGAAGGCCACAACAAGGGCAGAGAGGGCTCACATCCGGCCTAAACTGACTCACAAGGGCATTCACCCTGCAGATATATTAGTTTTGTCATCGGAGGCTTGTACTTTAATGATAGCCCTGTCATTTTAGATTATTTATATAAACTTTTTCTATCTGCCTCAATGTTGCAAGTGCTATTCCTTGTAGTGGCAACATTTATTGCAAAACTCTTACTCTTATCTTAACATGTATAAATATTATAGAGCTTTTGGAATATTCATAGATGATACCTCCTTCTAAAATCGACACGTTTTTCCAAAAGGAAAAAATAGGGATTTAAAAAACAAAACGACAAAAATAGGGTTTTTGTCACAGGATAGCCACGTAATAGCTTTGCCAACGGATTCATACATAACAGCTTCGTCTGGCTATGGCTATGGCGACAGGTTCCAGCTTCTAAGCTTCAAAACATTGCTTCTGACCTTGGTTTCAGAAAAATACTCCCAATCTCGTCGTTTTGAAGCTTCATATCAGTTCGGAGCCACCTAACTGGCGGTACAAGTTTATTTAGGGTTCTTATGGTACATAGACATGTAATCCAAGAGTAGGCTACCATCTTTCACTGCAAGCAGGGCTTCAGATTTCTTCATCTGCTTTCTGGTTGCAGGAACAAAATAATACATTGTTGGCCTATTACTGGGTGTATAAATAGGTTATAATCATAGGCGATATTGAGAAGTGAAGCAGGTCTCATAGTGTTTTCCATTGACAAAGCATGTTCTCTCAATTTTTTTGTTGGTTGTAGCAAAAGGTTACATATTTCGATTGGGAAGGTAAGGCATGCATCTGTCCGCTTCCCTTTTGATGATCTATTTTCTCTCAGATATTATTTAATGAATGATTATATATTGGGCCGTAAGACAAAAGGTGCAACAATATTGAGAGAGAGGTGGAAGTAATATAACGTTTAATGGCTACTGGTTAAGAGAAATACGGTTTCTAGCTCCTCAAGTCGGGGTATGATCCAAATAGTACTTTTATGATTTTTAACTTTTATGAGCCATGTGTAGTAATGCGAGATGATCTTTGGATCCATTTAAAGGAGTTGATTTTGTAGCTATATTTGTGTTTAACAACTTGCAGTAATATTTCTATATCTTCAGGTGCATTTTGTGGCTAGCTATGTTTCTGTCATATTTTGCTGTTTGATCATACTAATCAACAAACTAGCAATGGCAACAATGCGATCAGTTTCACATGTGCATCCCAAGATATAAGCATGAAATTATCTTCTTCCAGATTGGCTCATGCACTCAGGCAACATGGTGCACATGCATATCCTTACTGGGTGCAATTTTCAGTGATTGATATGTATGGAAAATGTGCCAGCTTACATTATGCGGGCGAGGCAATTAAGTTCTTATAGCATGTGCAGCTGTATGGGCCTTTGATAAGGCTAAATAAATTCATTCATACATAATTGACATGTATAGAAGATGCTTGGGTCATGGGTACTATTAAATAGACTAAGATTAAGTAACTTCTTTTTCTGTAATGCATTAATTTCGGGATACCTTCTGTGTAATAACTCAGATGTCCATGTTGCAGGTACATTTCTCCATACGTATGCAAAATGTCAGAGTATGGCATATGTTGTTTCAGTGTTTGGAAGGATGCTTAACACAATGATGGCCCAGAATATTGAAGCTATTGGCTCAAATCAAGAAAGAGGAAGTGGACTCGGACAATCTCACATTTGTAGGTGCCATGTAAATGCATTATTTTCACTAACAAGACAATTTCTGAAAGCTTTCATCCTGCTAATGGCCATTGTAAACGATTTGATGCAGCCATTGAAATCTGTGAACTGTGACGTTCCAGCACAGTATACGGTCCCAGGACATATACTGTACTGCATCGTCACGCGTACACGCCATCCCGATTGACGTGTACGCCGACGTGTAGCTAAGCAAGTAGCACCCTAGGGGGCAACTTGCAAGCGTGTGCACATTTATTCATGTGTACACTTTAGCCCACTTAATTAATATAGGCAAGTGGGCCACACCCAATTATCCCACATGCTCAAGGGTTGATGGAAACCCTAGCCCTAACTTATAGTTTATATAAGGCATCTGAAACCCTAACTTTCCATTTTCGTCCACAGCCTTCTAGAACTCCGTTTTGCTTGCTCCAAGAGCCAATCTCGACTCCCGAAGTCTGTCTGAGCAGCCTAGCTCATCAGCTTCCCTTTCTAGTTTCATCTTCAAGCAGTTCTGCAGCATGGACGTGTTCAGAGCAGGAGGAGCAAGCCAGGGATCAGGTATTTTGCCAATTCAATAGTCTAATCCGCCTCCCAGGAATAGAGTAAGTAGGTTTAGCCTATTGAATTGCCCATAGCAGCCATCTAGACCTCTAGATATCAAGCCATAACTAAAGAATCTAACTCTGTGATTTAGATTAAATCTTATTCTTTAGTTCTTCTATGGTATGTATGTGGTGATGATCTCTGTGGAATCATTGTATTGGGAAGGGGGTAGAGGCCTTAAAAGCCTAGTAGTTTGATGCTCCTAGCTAGCCCTGTTTAATGCACTATTAAATTCGGCCTGTGTATAAGAACCACACCTGGTTGTGGGTGGAGGGGCCAGACTGGCTTACAAGGAGGTTCATGTCCTGACTCATGATCACGTCCCTCTGGTAGTAAAGCCTATCGGGGACTATAGTGCACTAGACCTAATGCCTCGCCCACTGCGCGGCGGGCTTTGCATGGGTTCGACACTCTTGGAGTGGTGTACACCTTCCATGGAGTTCAGTCGAGTACGGGCAGTGGCCCTCTAGTCACCTTGAGTCAGCATGATAACCTCTTGTGAGAGTAATCCCTACCTGCCCCATCAGAATTGGGGAGATGCAACCCAGGAGTAGCCCCTCTGACTACGCCTCCGGCGGGCTATAGTCAGGTCCCAAAACCTTTCAACCTACTCTGCAAAGTGTGCACAGGAGGGGCGGATGGAGCGGACTACCTTAAGCCATGTTCTGATGCCAGCCAAATCCATTTGCCATGATTTCTGTCTGCAATGACTTCTGGAGGCCCAAGCCGTCAGTCATCCCCCTTGAGTCTGAGCCTTGGGTAGGATCTTCATATGTGATGTACTGACCTTTGTCTATGCAGATATGTGGCGAGCCATCCTTCGTGATGGTCATGTGATGTTGATGTATTTGTACTTACATGTATGTTTACGCTTCGCAGCCTAGGTAGGCCCCCGAGGGAGACAGTGGTAAAATGACCCCTTCATTCTTCCCCAATGGAACTCGTCAAGGTTGCGTTGATACGTGGAGGGCCTTGTATCGCGATGGAGCTGGTATGGGGATGAACTCTGTTTGTATACGGTGAGTGCACCAGATATGAGTAGGGGACGCCACAGTGGTATCGTGAGCAATGTTCTTGGAGACCAAGAGCAAGCACCGGCCATGCTCCCCAAAGAGTACTAACTTAGTAGAATTCTCGGACGAAAAGTGGGAAAAAATTTTTCATTTTTTTTGTAGTTTATGCTAAGCTAGTAACAGTTAGAAGAATTGAAAACCAAACTAAAAAGTTGAACTAAATTTTGACCAAGTGTGGAAAAATGCGCATGGTATGTGCCAGAGCATCGACCTAAATTTTAGGTCAGGCCCCAGGTGCATACCATGAGTAACCCTACCACATTCACCTTGAAACTTGAAGAATTTGAACAAGATAATATGCTAGATCGAGTTTTAAGGTAAAGTTTAGTTAGATTTGTATATCACACCCATAGGAATATATCTAGAAGTAGTATATTTTTAGTAAAAATGCAAAATTACTCAAGATAAGTTTTGAGCCTTGATCTAAATATTAGATCAGCCCTCTAGCTTAATACACCATGAGTAAAATTGCTTAGAAAACTCCCAGTAAAGCGTGTTTTAAGTTAATAGGTGCCTTGACACATGAAAATGAGCAACTTAGAATTTGACCTAAAATTTGCCAAACTATAAATAGACCCAAACCCCTCTCATTTGTAGACTTTCTATCTAGAAGTTAGCTCTCGCATTTCGAGGCGATTTTTGGGCGCCAGAGCTCCGATTGACGTGAAATAAAGCATGGCGCGCACCAAACAAACGACTCGGAAGTATCGACCTGGCGAACAGCCTAGCGCCCAAGATAAGAGGCGGATACAGCAGCTACTTCGAGAGCAGCTTCTCGCTCGAGGAGACCAACTTTCATCAGCCGAGGAGAGTACTTCGAAAGAGCTACAGGAGGAGGGATCCACACAGGAATCACTAGAAGAACTGGCTGACCTCATCAACCAGAACTTAGACGAGGAAGCAGACATTGGATTTGAGGGTTCAATGGACGAAGAAACCCGCAGGGTGTACGAGGGAATCAAGGAGGAGATAGGAGAACAAGAAGGGGCAGAACAAGAAGGGGCAGATTGAGACTAATGCCGGACTCATCACATTTCTGAAAGACGAGTTCCAATTTATCCAAATGGTCAGCCATGGAACTGTAGGCAGAGAAGTCATCTTGAAAAATTTGTAAGAAGGGATTTTCCTTCATAAAATCATGAAAAACTGAGAGCATGATGTGTTGAAACGTGGATGGAGAGTTTGATAATCCAAAAGGAACCACCTTGTAGGCAAAAGTGCCCCACGGGGTGGTGAAAGTAGTCTTGAGTTGATCTTTGACTAATTGTTTAAAAACCATCCATGAAGGAGTACATCTCATGTCCAAAGAACCTCTTCCGTAACCTCGGTCCGTGAAGGGAAGTGGAAAATGATCACGCCCGTGGCTCGATTGAGTTTTCGGTAGTCCACGCAAACGCCGGATCTTACCATTGTGTTTGAGTGCAATGACGATGGGGCTCACCCATTCGAATGTTTGACCTCATAGATCAAACCCGGCAAGAAGGAGTTTGTCAATTTCCGCCTTGACGCCGATCACGGTAATTGGGGTTGAGCCAGATCGCCGTTGCTACGGGACGTGCATCGGTAGGAATGGTGAGTTCCCCAAGGTTTTGTTGATTCCCGAAGGTCTCAGTAGCTCCGTGCTAAAATGTGTTTGAACTTTTGAAGAGCGTGGACGGCCCTGCGGACGATAGGGTGTCGGGAAGATTTGCAAAGAATGCGACAGCCGATTGTTGCCGACGCCCACAATCTCGACTTCGTGAGTCCGAATATGTGGGATAACTTCCATGTCTTGGACAATATGAGCAGGAGGTTGTAACATGACAGATGCGTGGGCACTCTGCGTGAAAAAAGAGAGGTTGCCGAAGTTTCATCAAGCGTAGGTTGCTTCATGACGCCGTGTACATCTGTGAGCCGCAGGAGGTTCAAAGATCCGAAAAGTGATCAACACGTTGGATTCGATTGCAAGGAGCCGTAAGGGTCAAGCAAAGCAGCCACAACCTGGTCCCCGATCAAGAGTCATTTTCCCCAAGGATCAAAGATATTCGGGGTAGGATGACGAGGCGCACTCGCAGTGGAGCCCCGAACATGATAGATATTCCGGGCGCCCTCTAACTGTGGTCGGAGAGAGAGGGTTTAGCATGGTCAACGGAAATGATCTTGCCTCGCTTCCAAGTCCATGGTGGCATTGAGGTGACCATCGGTGATGACTAACCGATCCGCGGGCCCAAGAATGGATACTCTTGGCCCGGGCGGAGAAAAGGTCTCACGACCAACATTTCATAATCACCTGGATCTTCTCCAGCCTTCCAAACACCAAATTCCAAGGGGAATCGGAGATCACCAATGTTGATGTGAAGAAGAGGCGTGACGCCTTGAGGTCGCGTGATATGGCCATTAGCCAATTTGATGTCATATGGGGCACGATAGAGTTGTTTGATGCCCATTTGTTTGCGGAGTTTATCCGTGATGAGATTGACCGCGCTATCTCCGTCAATTTGAACATGATTGACTTGTTGATTGCCCACCGTGGCATGTACCGTGGGTGTAGAGGTAGCAACAACCCCAACCAAAACAGTTGGAAGTGGTAACTGGTCCTTGAGAGCAGGACAGAGTTTCAAAATTGTTGCCAAACTTAAGGGAATTTTGATTTTTGCTAGCTCCTCTTGGAGTTCCAGAGGCACATGAGAAAAAGGATCTGCTGGATCCACAGGTGCCGGAGTGCGTGGTAGCGAAGCAGCAACTTCTTTGAGTAGGTCAACCTCAGCAGCAATATTGGGATATGTCTGAGAGCGTGGAGGTTGAGATGTGGAAGGTGAATCTTGTCGTTGTTGAGCTCTGGTGGTGGCATGAACATTAGCCAACGTGCGGCCTTCAGCAGCTTGCATGAGGTTCAAAATGCTTTGGCGAACTTTAGGCATGACATGCGGCATGAGTTTCTCCAAGTCAGGTGCAAAGTGAAACTTTTTTTCCTCTTCATGAGGAATGGTGTTGATTGCAAAAGCAGGTTGCGTGCCATTAGGAATAATGGTTAAGGGGCGTGACGCCCTGGTCTGGCGTGAAACCAAACCAACCCAATTTGACTACCGGACGGAGGATTAAGAGCCCGAAAAATTTCTTCCCCGTGCTTGTTGATCCATCCGAGGTTGATTGGCGGGAGAGCTGGTTGATAGCATGATTGCCGAGGCGCGAGGTGGCTTCCAAGAGAACAGACGCTGGCCTTGTTTGCCGTTGGCAATCCGTGAGTTGGATAAGCCGCGGAGGCGGACCGATGTGGTCCGATTGGTGCCGTGAAGTCGCGACTTTGTGAACTTGTGGAAGTTGAGGACACGCCGTGGTGGTGTGACCCCATTCTGACGATATAACACCGAAGCTTTAGAAGGGTCAAAAGGAGGACGGTGTTGGGTCCCCGCTGTTGCTCCCCGCTGTCGATAGAGTTGATTGGGTGCGCCGCCGCGGGTGGTGGCCGATATTGCATTGTTGCCGAGGTGTTGTTTGCACTTGATAAACCGCTTTGTTGCGAAAGGTGTAGGATGAGTGCGAGTGCACTCTTCCGCGGGCATGATTGCACATGTTGCATCTTTTTTACAATGAGGCGGGCCATTGGTGGAGTTGCACTCATTCGCCAAGTGGCCTTGATATTTGCGATATGGCACCGTGATCCGACCGCTACCGCTGGATTTTGCGTGTTGAGGTTGGACAGCCAGCCCGTGGAACCATGGCGGGTGGAATGAAAGGGAGCTCCCAAGAGCCACGCCACGGGAGGAAACATTGATCGAAAGTGATTGACAAGGTCGATAGCCCGCTCCAAAGTCTTGGCGCGCAGTATTCCGGCCATGAGTCGGATAGCCGGAGGAAGTCCTTGGAGAAACCGCACCAAGATCCGCTCGGGTTGGGTACTCCTTGAGTTTGCCGAAAGCGTAATGTGAAGTCGATTTAGCAAAATCCCCGCGACACTGGGCTCTTGTTGAAGGTCATTGAGTTGTTTGAGATGAAGTTGATCATCATCCGTGGTCCCATAGTGAGAAAGAAAAGCAGTTCTCATTTCTGACCAATCT
The DNA here is from genome assembly GCA_021234155.1 of Isoetes taiwanensis. Lineage (NCBI taxonomy): Eukaryota > Viridiplantae > Streptophyta > Lycopodiopsida > Isoetales > Isoetaceae > Isoetes > Isoetes taiwanensis. The sequence goes on along the minus strand of JAJEKV010000012.1, from coordinate 5,672,556 downwards.
TGTTTCCAGTGGCTTTTGTTGGACATGAGCCATTGATGAGGGGAGCCACGCAGGGTGGTGGAAAAGATGTGGAATTTCATTTGAGGTTGCGCATGACCATTTAGGACAGCCAGAGCCTCAAATTCTTCCATGTGGGCCTGAGCACTTTGGTCTAAGGGTTTGCCTTTCGTGTTGCCAAAGGTAGGATAAGTCAGCTTAAGGGTCTGAAAGGTAGAGGTGAAAGTGCTTGGCTGGACAGGAACTGGATAGGGATTATATTGAGGTGGAGTTGGTGGTGGCATGGTGCCTGAAGGACCCTGATGACGGGGTGACTGCGGGGGAGGTACGGAAGGTGCCTGAGCATTGGTTTTGAGGTCGGTAAGGTTGTAAACAGGAAGAGCGGTGGTAAAGGTGGGGAAGGGAAATTCCTGGGGAGGTGCAAAAGAGACATGTGGATATCCCTGCCCACCCGGGGGAGATGATGGTTGTGAAGGCAGAGGCGTATGGCCAGAAGAATGATGGATGTAGGCATGTTCGGGGGTATGAAAGTAAGGTTGAGAAGGTTGAGCCTGATAGGGCTTTTAATAGTGATGAGGTGACTGAGGTTGTGAGCAATGTTTGCACGCTTGAGGCGGGGAATTTGGACGAGACATGACACGAGGGGTGGGTGGCGCCGACTGAGCCCTAGACCGAATGTGGCCTCCCTCAATGTCATAAGCAGATCCATACATATCATTTAACAACTTCCCGCCGCGATGACGCCCAAGCGAGACCGCCCGTCTGGGAAAGAAGTTCTTCGTGCATGAAGTTTTGGACGTACATGGCGCATTTAAGAAAGGAAAAGCTTAATCGCACCCTGCAAGGCGCGCATGTTGTTTGGGGGTCGGGGTTTGGGAACTCCCGCAAGACAGCCCTCCGGAGGACCCGAGGATCTAACAGAGAACCGGGGGACTATGTCATGTGGGATTTGCAAGAAGAGAACAAGAAGAAGAAAACGTAACAAAAGAGAATAATGAGAGGAAAATGATAAGCTTCCTTGATATCAATGATGAACATACATGAGCTCTCACAATCGAGAGAAAACTGAAGTGAGACAAGACTCAAAACTCATCTAAAAACTTATGTGCTAGCTCTACTCATATATATAGTACAATGGCCTTTGGCCCAATATAGACACTCTGACTGATCTCGGTGCCGACTCCTGGAAGGAGACCTGATTTGCAGGAATGCTGGCGGTGCCTCTTGAAGTGTCTAGAATCACGCTGACGCTGATGAGGGCGGTGACGGGCCGTCACTTGTCTGAGCGGCGCCTCTTGTTGACGGACGCAGGCTTTGACTGCGTGGTCTGCTGCTTGGTCTTCTGCTGAGCCTTTGATGGCTGACCCGTGGCTGACTGTGGATCCTTGTTCTTGACCTGGTCCGTCGTATGCATGAATAGTCCCTGCTCTGTGAGGCATGTGACTAACATCAACCATTGCCCCCACCCTTTGTTTACTATTGCGGATATTCCCCATGGTTTTATTTGGCACCCCATGGTTCTTGTTGGGACACCCTAAGGTTTTGCCAATGTATGACATGCACTAGTGATGTTATTTTATAGAACTTTATTATATTATTTTGTCAAGGAGGGTTACTTCTGCGTGGACCAGAGCCACAGTAACCAGTGCGGACGTTGGGAGTACCTTTCTTAGACTTGTTGAGTATGGTTATCCACACGCGGGTCCGAGCCAAAGTAGCCAGCCATGACGACGTGTGGATGTGCCCAAATTTCATTTCTATGTACTTCATAATGTATCTTTAAGTGCTATATTATGTGTTGGGTCGAGGGGACCGGCCCGCATCTTTTTGGAGCATAATGTTGAACCACAAGTGGTTCAACATGTTTTTGTAGGCCAACATATTTGGGGCATATTGTAATGGTTGATTTTAAGAGTGGGAATTAAGTGGTGGGAGTTGAAGGTTAAGATGAAGAGGCAAAATGGAAGGCTATGATGAAGAGGTGGGATGTAATAGTTGGCTAAGATTTAATGGAAAAAATCTTAAATATGTTGAGGAGATACTAACTCCTCCTCTTCCCTTCACGTTTCTACATTGGAGCATGGTGGCAATGCTCATATGAGGAGGGTGGCAGCCTCCTCATCCTTATGTTGAAGGCCCTTGCAAGGGAGTTTCCTGTTGTATTTGTATTTAGTTCCTTCTAATGGAAAATAAATCTTGTTGAAAGATAAATCTTGTTGCAAGTCTTGATTTTTGGCTATGGTATTCAGATGAAATTATATGGGTGTTGGCCTGGATGGGGAACCAGGTTCAACAACACCTGCTTCTGCTTTGAGATACTTGTGCATCCCAGCATAAGTTCTCTGGTTCCTACCCATCATAGCCACAAAAGGCGTCATCTTGATATCTGTATGATGGCTATTGTTGTAGGCAAATTCCGAGTAGGGAATAATCCTCCCACTTAGACGAACAAAACTTCTCAACATATCTTCCAGAATCATGTTGATTCTCTCAGTTTATCCATCAGTCTGTGGATGATTTACTACTCATACGCAACCGCACTTTTAACCCCTTCATCAGGTCTCTCCAAAATTAACCTGTGAAATTGGTATCCCTATCACTTATAATAGATAGCAGAAACCCAAATGTTAGAAACAATCCTCCAATAGATATGGCTACCCTCTATAAACTCCAATTAATGCAGCACCAACCCTTCATTGCTTTTTGTTTTTCCCCATAACTTTTGATCCACTTGGGTCAAAATGAGACTACAAAGTCCATTTGATACTTACAAATGAAAAGATCTTTCTAATGATATATGGTTCGAATGTATTTCAATATGGTCATATGCCATAACCTTAAAAAATATGATTTTTACTTATTTCTTGTACATTTATATCAAGAATATGAAACCATATGTTTCATTAGATTGGTTTTGAGAAACCCGCCAACCCATTGCCTTTAACCAGTGTTAGGTTTTCCATTCACCCCATGAAAAAATGATACTCTTGTGGGATGCCATGATGGTCACATTGGAATAATTGAACTCTTCTCTTATTGGATGCTTTTAAAAGCCGACGCGTGGCATTTTAAGCATCCCTTAATGGGACAAAATGTGAACATACACTCATATTCCCTTATAGAAGGTATAAAAACCTTAATGAGACTACAAAGTCCACCAATTCCCACCTCTCATTAGGACCGGAATGGGTTGCAATAGGCTCGGGTATTGTTGATCTTTTGCACCGCCACGCATCCCTAATGAAACCATATGTTTCACTTTGAAAAGGTCAGGTTCTCCATGATATGCCCAGCTTGTGGGAGCATTTACATGCTTAATCCTTAATAAAGAACATACACTCTTCCCTTATAGAAGTGTTATTCTTCATAGGCATATGCTCAATCCCTAAAATGAAATCCATGATGGAGAAAAATGCTTAAGCCATAAAGCATCAGCCATTGGGTTATTCTTAGAGCTAATGCTCAATACTAAAATGAAATTGAAAAAAATCCTCAACGGTTTATGATCAATATAGACGACAAACTTGTGTGGTTTCTTACTTGTACCACTTCTCAAATAACACCTCTATGTTTTCAGAGCGTGAACTATTGTCAATAGCTCTTGCTCATATGTTGCAAAATTTCGCTCGACAGAATTAAGCTTTCGGCTTTCATAAGCCACTATCTGATCTTGCTGCATTAATATAGCCCCAACTGCTTGACCACAAGCATCGGCATAAACCTCAACAAATTCACTGAGATCGGGAACCTTTAGTATGAGGCTACTAACCAACAACCTCTTGACAAGCTCAAAAGCTTCTTGTTGTGTTTTCTCCCATACATACTCACGATCTTTCTTCAAAAGATCCGTGAATGGAGCTACTACCTTTGAAAATTTCGGCACAAATTTTCTATAGCACGAGCCAAACCCGTAAAACTTCTCAAACTCGAAACATTTTCGTGTGGTAGCCGGGCCTTGCAATCGCTTGCACCTTATCGGGATCCTAACGACACTCCCTCCCCAAAAAGGATGTGTCCAAGGTATGCAAACATCTTAGCATAAAGTTTTTGAGTTCGAAGAGTTTGTAATATTTGCTCCAAATGAGCAAAGTGCTCTTCTAACATTTATGAACACACAAGTATATCATTGAGGAACACCTCGACAAACTTATCTAAGTATTATGAGAATACTTGATTCATCAACCTCATAAAGTTTGCAGGAGCATTTGTGAGACCAAACGGCATCACTAAGAACTCATAGTGCCCCTGATGAGTTCTAAGGTCGTCTTAGGTTCATCACCTTCCCGACTCCTAATTTGATGATATCCACTATGTAAATCAATCTTAGTGAACCATTTGGCTCCACCAAATCGATCTAGAATATCATCTATTCTAGGTAATGGATATCTATCCTTGATAGTTGCCTTGTTAAGTCTATGCACATTCGCATAGTCTCATCCTTTTTCTTAACAAGCAAAAATGAACTTCAAAAAAGGCTTAATTTACTAGGCTTAATAAATCCCCTTGCGAGCAATTCTTTAAATTGATGCTTAACTTCCTCTAACTCTAAAGGACTAAGATGATTTGGAGCACACACCATTGGCTTCACCCCTGGTTCAAGCACAATTTCATGCTCAACTCCCCGAGAAGGTGGTGGCCCTTTCGACAACTCTTTCAGTAACACATCTTTAGATCTTTCCAAAAGATTTTGTAATTCTTGATTTACATTTGAACCCAGTTCAATGCTTACATCAGTAGGATTACAAGCCTTGACCATGTCATCATTAGGCATGATATACATCAAGAAAAAGCTATCTTTATTAACTTGAAAACATCGCTTTGCCTCGCTAAGTGCATAACAATTTTCTAGGCCCCACATAAGGTAGGCCATGGAGAGTAATTGAGTTATTAGGTGAAATTTTGATCAGTAAAGTGTGGGATGACTATAAAATGATTGAGCCTTTTGCAACCACTGGATTCCCATAATCACATCATAGCAGTTTAGCTTAGCAATATCAAAATCAATGACCATAGAGGCAGCATCACGGGTCTCCTTATCCACCAAATTCAATCAACGCTTGTTGATGATAGTGCCGAAGTCCGGGACCGAGCTGCATAGCCTCAATAACATAAGGAGGCACCTCGCTTAGGCTCAAGCCCGTTCCTCTACCACATCTGCAGAAATAAACTTGTGAGTACTTCCTAATCAATCAAGACAATCAAGTCCTTACTAATGATCCTTCCTAACAACCTTATTACATTATCGGCATAAGCTTGTGTAGGACTTACCATATCCCTTCTTCAGAGCAATCATCGATAATGATTTCACCTCATTCTCGCCCCTTGGAGGTACCGCTAAAACCTTTCTTATCCTTTTGTGGCTTTGTACAATCCCAAGCATAATGCCCACAATGCCACAGCTTATAACATCCCTTGATGTTTTAGTTTTAGCACTAGCCTCCTTAGGCTTATCCATCCGTTTTTCCTTAGCCGGATTTTTCTTTTGCTTTTTGGAAGGTGACCCACTCTGAGAGGCACCCACGGTCCTCTTTGCCTTCCACTCAACAATTCTTTGGGCTTTACGGGATTCCTCCCTATCAACCAGCTTCATAGCCAGTTCTACCGCAAGCTCAAAGCTCGCAAGCTCAACTTGAAGCATATGCTTTTGAATATTGGCATCCTTTAGCCCATTCACAAAATGATCAACCCTCATTCTGGTTGTCATTCTGGCAAAAGCGAGAACAATGCTCGTAGTTCTGCCACATAATCTTGCAGAGTCCCAGTCTGCACAGTTTCTTTCATCTGTATCAAGGCATGTTGCCGGTCATAGTGGGGAGCATACTCTTGCCTGAATAGTTTGCAAAATTCAGATCAAATGCGTAGCTTTCGTCCATCTTCAGTATGGGTATCCCACCATTCGGCCGCCCGACCCTTAAGCTTCAATGTGGCACACAATAAACGAGCAAGCTCGCTCTTCTTTGTTGCCGCAAAATAAAGCTTCATTTGGTTAAACCAAAGCATAACTTACTCTAGAGTAACATCCTTCCCATAGAAATCTGGCATTTTAACCCGTTCAAGAGACTTGATCTCTTCTTCTGATAATTCTCCCAGAGAATATTCAGATGGGTTAGTACCTTCATGATTCTCTATGTTTATCTGAGGGATCTCAGCTGCGACTCCAAGTTGCTTGCTATTAACCCCTCCAACAACGTCGTTTCTAGGTTCTCCGCTTGCCCCCAAGGCTATGGCAGCACCCCTTGCTTCCAGCAAGTACTTTTCCATGGTGGACATCATACGCTGTTCTTGGGCATTTTTCTCGAAAGCCCAAGTGCTTAACTACTCTTTAAATTTTTCCAAAATTCCCTTGAGCAATACTTCCTCATTACGAGTTTTCTCAAACTCTTCATTGAGCCGATGGAATCTCTGTTCCAATAGTTCTTCAGTTGCATTGTTTTGCCCATGAAGGTTTTCTACGGAAGGGTTTATGTTACCTGGCTAAGGTTCTCCTCCCTGAAGATCAATCATTATCCAGATGGATGTCCTGCAAAGCTGGCAGTATTCCCTCATCAGCAGGGTGGGCTTCTGACATACCATCCACTGGCTGCCCCGCACCTTCTGGAACATTCTCAGAAACATTCTCAGGTCCCTGATCTGCCATTATGCTCTGATATCAAAAATGTCACATAGCAATTTTGCAACTTCCCAAACAATGGGAAAAGGTCACCGGTCTACCACCCATACCATGAACTCCCAGAGTTCCCCACGACTGATGGGATTAGTCTCCCAGAGACTAACTAGGAAACCCAGCTTCCTCTTCATTTTGTCAACTATAACTGAATGATCCTTTGCACACAAGAATCAATAAATTATCTCCCTGAGATAATTCAATGGATGCAAGTATGAACCTGGCAATCAATTGCCAGTACTGCAAATCAATGCAAGCAATGTCCTTGTATTCCAAATACAAGGCAATGTTCTTGCAACGGAATCCAATCTCAAAGCTTGCAAGCACTACAAGCAAGGAACAACGTGATTCCTCCTAGCTCTTAAGAACACCACCTAGTGATGTAGCAAAGAACCAGAATCAAGCTGGTAAAGGTCGGATTTGGTCTGTATGGCTTTGGATCAGCAATAGCTATTCAATCTGCACAAGCACAGAAGAACGGCAAGGCTTTATCAATCCGTGGGTCTTTTCTGAGCAGATAATCAGGCCTTAAATAGGGTCGATTCCCTTGCTGCATGGCTCTTCATGCAAATCCAATCATCCACAGATGGTTGTCATGCTCAGGCATGGTTGAATCTGAGCGCAGATGGCCTTGCTCCCGCTCAATCCTGCCTAATATCAGGCCTAACACAAAAAGCTCGAAGTTTTTTGCCCTTTTTCTTGATTGGTTCAATCCCAACCAATTATAAGGTAACATTTATTTTGATGTTCCACCTTACCATAGCTAATGTTTATTCAATAAACATTAAAGGTTGCGCCCCTAGGGCCAACTTCGCTAGCCCTAAAATGTCCCCATAGTCCGATTACGAGCTTATGGTCCACCGCATAACCACTATGCCCCCGGCATGCTATCAACGATACCCCCACGCTCATGGATATCCGTCAGGAGTCCGTAAAAACGGTTCCCTCTGGAAGCACTTGTAACAGAACTCCACCCCCAAATACTTATAGGTGAATGCCCTGTAACAGAAAGATGGGGCCCGTGACTGCATGAGGATGATATGAGGACCATCTTAGTCTTGGCCAGGTTGGCTCGCCTCGCAGAATGTATCCAAAGCATCGAGATGGCGCTGCATGTCTGCCGCGGAGTGTAAGCACGGAGGTCTACATCATCAGATATATGAGTTGCCTGACAATCTGGTGCAAGATGTGAGCTCCATTCCCTCCAAACTCTCCAATCGTTCAATACAGCCCAAACAATGTCCGACATCATTGCCAATAGCTAGCTTGTGAGATGCAACCCATCCGGAACATGTCTTGTAGAACATGTACAATGCATTCTGCAAATCTTCAGGGACTCCTAGATCCTCCATCCTGCAATCTTGTTCACAAGTTTTCCCAAGGCACGTGTCAAAAGCCTTTGCGAAGTCCACAAAGTAGCAATATAGGTCTTACCGTCGGTTCTTATTGTTCTCAACCAGGTCCGCGTGTGAACATGTGATCAATGATTGAGTGTCACGGCCTGAACCCTGCATGTGTGAGGGCCCGAACATCTACTGCCTTTGCCCAGACGTCAATGCTGCTCTAGAATACCGGCAAGCAGTTTTGCAAACACTGAGCTGACCATGATTATTCGATAATTGGCTAGGCAGTGCGGATCACCTGCCTTGTATATGGGGATAACTCGGCTAGTGGTCCACTATGGGGAGAAACCATCATGTAATGCCTTGTTGAACATGGTACTATAGACGGCCGTGTGCCTTGAGCAACTCTCGCCTCGATACCATCTAGGTCCGCACTTTTCCATTGGCTTGATGTCAGAGGCCCCGATCTACACCGCCTTTGTGATTTTCGTGAGCCGGGTCAGTGTTGGGGTACCCGTTGTCTGTGCTCCCTGAGGGTCATAAAGCTGCTGCAAATATTGTCCCCACTGTTCGGACGTGATATTCCCTATAAGCTGTACTGGTGTTTTGAGCACCCTTCGCCAGAAGGTCCTGGGATGACGGCAGAATATTTCCTGCTTATGGGCCGCGATTTACATGGCCTTCTTAGCCTTAAGGAGAAAGCGATATTTTTTGACTGCGTATGGGCATAGAGCAGGGTTTTTGACATGGCGGTGCCAGCATTTATGTTACTTGCACTCCGCATCAAACCAACAGTTACACGGGAAGGTCGTGGCCCCCCGTGGTCCATCGGGGATGGCTTTTTCCAAAGCACCTTGTTGCCGCCATCCCAGAACATCAAATCGGGCCACCGCCTATTGCTCTAGCTGCATGGGATTGCAAAATGTCCGCCCACCATCAGGAGCATCCCGCAAGATAAGCCTCTACGTGTCATAGTCCGGGCCGCAAATGAGGCATGCAAGAGGGTGCTGCATAGGAGGTTGGGACAACCTGGCAGTTGCAAGTAGAGTGTTAGGTGGTTCGAGTCCACCTCCTCATCTCTACTATCCCCCACTGGAAATACTTGAAACATGCATATTCTCGCTTTTGCCACTAACACATAGTCTACTACACTAGACCCCCCGGGTTCTCCCCGCCAGAAGTGTATTTGGCGAAAGGCATCGCACCACCGCACTGGTCCATTGCAGATTGAAAATATCAGATAACAACAACAACTGCCTCCCATGGGCAAGCTTCTTCTGAGGGGCATAGTTGCAACACATCGTCAGCTAGGGGATCAAATCTTATGGGTTGTTCCATGCTGGTTCGCGCATTGAAATCTCCACAAGTATGACTCTACCCAACTGCCTGTGGAAGAAGAAGGGGTTCTTATGTGATAAGTTAAAGTGTGCTCAGACTTAACAACTTGATGTTTTAGCTCTTTCATATATATCCTAGGGATATATATTACCTTTTTTTTTTTTTTTGAAGAACTGTGTCATCAATATATTAAAAGAATGGTAATGTTATAAAGCAAGTGAGGAGGAAGGAGAACTGCCCCAAAGAGACAGTGATACCTCGACACTCCACCACAAACTCACAGAAAAATTGCAACTCTACTGCTGTACAAACCGACCATCACCATCTACAACACCCAAGAAGTCCCGCCAAATGGCAAACTTCCGCTCTACTAATCCCGGGAACACCAGAAAGCTTTGAAATAGCTTGTACCTGAGTCGAGGAATCGAGAGGCCGCAGTCGCCAATCCCCCGAAGATCCACAACCGCCCACCGCTTAAATCAGCCACACCAACCAAGCCACGACAGATGCAAGGCTTTGCTGCCGCAAGAGCTGCCAAGCACCAGGATACACATGAAGCAAAGAATCTGCCGGCTAGTCAATCTCACCTAAAACAGAGCCCTAACCCAATCCCTGTGCAGCCCGCAAGTGAGGGCATAAAACTAGACAATACTCCACAGTCTCATGATGAAGGCCACAACAAGGGCAGAGAGGGCTCACATCCGGCCTAAACTGACTCACAAGGGCATTCACCCTGCAGATATATTAGTTTTGTCATCGGAGGCTTGTACTTTAATGATAGCCCCGCCATTTTAGATTATTTATATAAACTTTTTCTATCTCGCTTCAATGTTGCAAGTGCTATTCCTTGTAGTGGCAACATTTATTGCAAAACTCTTACTCTTATCTTAACATGTATAAATATTATAGAGCTTTTGGAATATTCATAGATGATACCTCCTTCTAAAATCGACACGTTTTTTCAAAAGGAAAAAATAGGGATTTAAAAACAAAACGACAAAAATAGGGTTTTTGTCACGGGATAGCCAACGTAATAGCTTTGCCAACGGATTCATACATAATGCCTTCGTCGGGCTATGGCTATGGCATTGTGTTCCAAGCTTCTAAGCTTCAAAACATTGCTTCGACCTTGGTTTCGTAAAAAAATACTCCCAATCTCGCCGCTTTGAAGCTTCATATCGGTTCGAGCCACCTAATCAAGGCATACAAGTTTATTTAGGGTTCTTATGGTACATAGACATGTAATCCAAGAGTAGGCTACCATCTTTCACTGCAAGCAGGGCTTCTGATTTCTTCATCTGCTTTCTAGTTGCAGGAACAAAATAATACATTGTTGGCCTATTACTGGGTGTATAAATAGGTTATAATCATAGGCGATATTGAGAAGTGAAGCATGTCTCATAGTGTTTTCCATTGACAAAGCATGTTCTCTCAATTTTTTTGTTGGTTGTAGCAAAAGGTTACATATTTCGATTGGGAAGGTAAGGCATGCATCTGTCCGCTTCCCTTTTGATGATCTATTTCTCTCTATATATTATTTAATGAATGATTATATATTGGGCCAGAAGACAGGTGCAACAATATTGAGCAGAGGTGGAAGTAATATAACGTTTACTGGCTACTGGTTAAGAGAAATACGGTTTCTAGCTCCTCAAGTCGGGGTATGATCCAAATAGTACTTTTATGATTTTTAACTTTTATGAGCCATGTGTAGTAATGCGAGATGATCTTTGGATCCATTTAAAGGAGTTGATTTCGTAGCTATATTCGTGTTTAACAACTTGCAGTAATATTTCTATATCTTCAGGTGCATTTTGTGGCTAGCTATGTTTCTGTCATATTTTGCTGTTTGATCATACTAATCAACAAACTAGCAATGGCAACAATGCGATCAGTTTCACATGTGCATCCCAAGATATAAGCATGAAATTATCTTCTTCCAGATTGGCTCATGCACTCAGGCAACATGGTGCACATGCATATCCTTACTGGGTGCAATTTTCAGTGATTGATATGTATGGAAAATGTGCCAGCTTACATTATGCGGGCGAGGCAATTAAGTTCTTATAGCATGTGCAGCTGTATGGGCCTTTGATAAGGCTAAATAAATTCATTCATACATAATTGACATGTATAGAAGATGCTTGGGTCATGGGTACTATTAAATAGACTAAGATTAAGTAACTTCTTTTTCTGTAATGCATTAATTTCGGGATACCTTCTGTGTAATAACTCAGATGTCCATGTTGCAGGTACATTTCTCCATACGTATGCAAAATGTCAGAGTATGGCATATGTTGTTTCAGTGTTTGGAAGGATGCTTAACACAATGATGGCCCAGAATATTGAAGCTATTGGCTCAAATCAAGAAAGAGGAAGTGGACTCGGACAATCTCACATTTGTAGGTGCCATGTAAATGCATTATTTTCACTAACAAGACAATTTCTGAAAGCTTTCATCCTGCTAATGGCCATTGTAAACCATTTGATGCAGCCATTGAAATTGTGGAATCTGGACGTTCCAAAGACAAGAGATCACGGCCCCAGACATATATCGTATCAGATCGCCACGCCGCACACGCCATCCCGATTGACGGTATCGCCGACGTAGCTAAGCAAGTAGCACCCTAGGGGCAACTTGCAAGCAGTGCACATTTATTCATGTGTACACTTTAGCCCACTTAATTAATATAGGCAAGTGGGCCACACCCAATTATCCCACATGCTCAAGGGTTGATGGAAACCCTAGCCCTAACTTATAGTTTATATAAGGCATCTGAAACCCTAACTTTCCATTTTCGTCCACAGCCTTCTAGAACTCCGTTTTGCTTGCTCCAAGAGCCAATCTCGACTCCGGTTCTGCCCCTGAGCAGCCTAGCTCATCAGCTTCCCTTTCTAGTTTCATCTTCAAGCAGTTCTGCAGCATGGACGTGTTCAGAGCAGGAGGAGCAAGCCAGGGATCAGGTATTTTGCCAATTCAATAGTCTAATCCGCCTCCCAGGAATAGAGTAAGTAGGTTTAGCCTATTGAATTGCCCATAGCAGCCATCTAGACCTCTAGATATCAAGCCATAACTAAAGAATCTAACTCTGTGATTTAGATTAAATCTTATTCTTTAGTTCTTCTATGGTATGTATGTGGTGATGATCTCTGTGGAATCATTGTATTGGGAAGGGGGTAGAGGCCTTAAAAGCCTAGTAGTTTGATGCTCCTAGCTAGCCCTGTTTAATGAACTATTAAATTCGGCCTGTGTATAAGAACCACACCTGGTTGTGGGTGGAGGGGCCAGACTGGCTTACAAGGAGGTTCATGTCCTGACTCATGATCACGTCCCTCTGGTAGTAAAGCCTATCGGGGACTATAGTGCACTAGACCTAATGCTCTGCCACTGCGTGCGGGCTTTGCATGGGTTCGACACTCTTGGAGTGGTGTACACCTTCCATGGAGTTCAGTCGAGTACGGGCAGTGGCCCTCTAGTCACCTTGAGTCAGCATGATAACCTCTGGTGAGAGTAATCCCTACCTGCCCCATCAGAATTGGGGAGATGCAACCCAGGAGTAGCCCCTCTGACTACGCCTCCGGCGGGCTATAGTCAGGTCCCAAGACCTTTCAACCTACTCTGCAAAGTGTGCACAGGAGGGGCGGATGGAGCGGACTACCTTAAGCCATGTTCTGATGCCAGCCAAATCCATTTGCCATGAATTCTGTCTGCAATGACTTCTGGAGGCCCAAGTCGTCAGTCATCCCCCTTGAGTCTGAGCCTTGGGTAGGATCTTCATATGTGATGTACTGACCTTTGTCTATGCAGATATGTGGTGAGCCATCCTTCGTGATGGTCATGTGATGTTGATGTATTTGTACTTACATGTATGTTTACGCTTCCGCAGCTAGGTAGGCCCTGAGGGAGACAGGGTAAAATGACCCCTTCATTCTTCCCACTGGAACTCGTCAAGGTTGCAGTGATACGTGGAGGGCCTTGTATCAGCATGGAGCTGGTATGGGGGATGAACTCCTGTTTGTATACGGTGAGTGCACCGTATATGAGTAGGGGACGTCACAGTGGTATCAGAGCAATGTTCTTGGAGACCAAGAGCAAAGCACTGGCCATGCTCCCAGTAGTACTAACTTAGTAGAATTCTCAGACCTCGAAAAAGTGGGAAAAAAAATTTCTCATTTTTTTTGTAGTTTATGCTAAGCTAGTAACAGTTAGAAGAATTGAAAACCAAACTAAAAAGTTGAACTAAATTTTGACCAAGTGTGGAAAAATGCGCATGGTATGTGCCAGAGCATCGACCTAAATTTTAGGTCAGGCCCCAGGTGCATACCATGAGTAACCCTACCACATTCACCTTGAAACTTGAAGAATTTGAACAAGATAATATGCTAGATCGAGTTTTAAGGTAAAGTTTAGTTAGATTTGTATATCACACCCCTAGGAATATGTCTAAAAGTAGTATATTTTTAGTAAAAAATGCAAAATTACTCACAGTATGCGCCAGAGCCTTGATCTAAATATTAGATCAGCCCTCTAGCGCACACCATGAGTAAAATTGCTTAGAAAACTCCGAAGTAAGTACGTGTTTTAAGTTAATAGGTGCCTTGACACATGAAAATGAGCAACTTAGAATTTGACCTAAAATTTGCCAAACTATAAATAGACCCAAACCCCTCTCATTTGTAGACTTTCTGTCTAGAAGTTAGCTCTCGCATTTCGAGGCGATTTTTGGGCGCCAGAGCTCCGATTGACGTGAAATAAAGCATGGCGCGCACCAAACAAACGGCTCGGAAGTATCGACCTGGCGAACAGCCTAGCGCCCAAGATAAGAGGCGGATACAGCAGCTACTTCGAGAGCAGCTTCTCGCTCGAGGAGACCAACTTTCATCAGCCGAGGAGAGTACTTCGAAAGAGCTACAGGAGGAGGGATCCACACAGGAATCACTAGAAGAACTGGCTGACCTCATCAACCAGAACTTAGACGAGGAAGCAGACATTGGATTTGAGGGTTCAATGGACGAAGAAACCCGCAGGGTGTACGAGGGAATCAAGGAGGAGATAGGAGAACAAGAAGGGGCAGAACAAGAGCAGGCTGCCAATGCACCAGGAGAGCAGAAGGAGCCCACTCCCGAGCCGACACTAGAAGAAGAACTCGAGGCCTGGATACAAATGCAGAAGGCCAAAGTTACAACGTAAGAAGAGGAGAAAGGCCGAGAAGAAAAGAAAGCGAGAAGAACAGGAGGTAGAAGCCAAGAAGAAACTCAAGGGGAAGGGCAAGGAGGAGCCCAAGAGGAAACTAAAGAAGACCCTAATGTAAAGATCGTCATCAAGGAATGGCAGCACGACCAGCCCCCATCCTCTGACGACCCAGATGACGAGGATTACCAGCCCTTCACCGGCGGAGATCAAGAGGTAGGGGCAGACGAGGATCGAACGGACAGGGATCGGCAGATACAGACACCCCCACCCTACCCCACGTGGGAGAAGGAGAATGTGACGTCCCCTACTCGTATACGGTGCACTCACCGTATACAAACAGGAGTTCATCCCCCATACCAGCTCCATGCTAATACAGGGCCCTCCACATGACACTGCAACCGTGACGGGTTCCAGTGGGAAGAGTGGAAGGGTCATTGCACCCCGTCTTCCTCAGGGCCTACCTAGCTGCGGAAGCGTAAACATACATGTCAGTAGCACATACATCAACATCATATGACCATCATGGCGATGGTCCTCCACATATCTGCATCGACAAAGATCAAGATCGCACATAGGGAATCCTACCCAAGGCTCGGACTCAAGGGATGATCGGACGGCTTGGGTCTCCGAGTTCATTGCGCATGAATTCATGGCAATGGATTTACCGGGCATATGAACATGGCTTAGGGTTGTCCACTCCATCCGCCCCTCCCAGGTGCACACTTTGCGGAGTGGTCCGAAAAGTGTCGGGACTGGATCAGAGTTCACGGATGCATAGCCAAGAGGGCTACTCACGGGCTCATCTTCCCATTTCCGATGGGGGGGTAGGGATCACTCCCTCCAGAGATCTACATGTTGACTCAAGGTGACTAGAGGGCCACCGCCCGTGATTCGGTGAACCCACCGGAAGGTGAACACCACCTCACGGGTGTCGAGCCCATGCCTTGCCCAAGACGCGGTGGCAAGCCATTGGACCTAGCCACAATGGTTCGGTAGGGCCTTACACACCGGAGGAATCGTTCAAGAGTCGGGACATGAACCTCCTTCTCAACCCGGTCGCCCCTTCACCCACATCCGGTGTGGCTCTTTGCACACCAGGCCGAATCTACAGTGTGCTAGAGAGGCTACTCTAGGAGCATCAACTACAAAGCTTTAGGTCTCTACCCCCCTTCCCAATACAAGGAGTTCATAGAGATGCATCATCCATATACTTCACAGAGAACTAAAGAACTAGATCTAATCTACAACATAGAGTTAGGTTCTTTAGTTAGGATCTGCTATCTAGAGATCTAGAGGGCTGCTATGGGCAATCTAATAGGCTAAACCTACTGATTCAATGACTAAAATAGGGTTTAGACTATCTAATTGGCCAAATACCTGATCCTTGAGGGGCTCCTCCTGACCTGAGCTCGACCATCCTGCTGAGACGCTCGAATCAAGGGAAACTAAGGATGCAATTCTCCCAAGTAGCAGGATGCGGTTTTTTTGTTGAGGCACCAAAACAGAGTTCTAAAGCCCTAAAAATCGAAAAATTGGGCTAGTTAGGGTTTCCTACCCTATATAGACAAGGGGGTTGGCTAGGGTTTCCAATTATCCCCTTTTGGCATGTGGGATAATTGGAAATGGGCCCACTTGCCTTTAAGGGCTAGGTGGCCAAATGTGCACACATGGAAATGTGTGCCCACATTAATGTGTACATTGGAAAATGTGCACATTAATTGCACCTATGGGTGTGGCCCACTTGGCATGAGGTGTCCACTTGTAAATGTGTGCCCCATTAATGTGTACATTGGAAAATGTGCACATTAATAGTTGCACATATTTTCTCGCAAGTTGCCCCTAGGGCTACTCACCGGCTACACGCCAGCGCACACGCCGGTGGAGTGGCGTGTGATGGCGTGGCAAGGCGATGCGGTATACGCCCCGAGGCATATCGCGGCCGAACATCACATTCTCCCCACCTTGAAATGATCTTTGTCCGGCAAAGATCGCGGGTCTCCCCACCTTGGGATGCTCGTAACCTGCAATCAACCTGATACATACGATTACTACTATAATTCCTACACATTTATTAAAATTACCTTAAGGTAATATTTTTATGACATTATCACATCCTTATATTATGAAATAACTTATCAATTCACAACATTACTAAACAGATTACTTCAAAATTCACTTAACATTACGATTAAGTTTATCAAAATTTTAAAATTACGTCCGAGGTACTCCTCATTTCTTGCAACACATTCCAACAAAATTTGTGTTGCAAGTCTTCGTAGCTCGACCTCCTTGCCCTCCGGCGCGCTCTATTGGCCTGCAGGTCGACACTACGTTAGTACCATTTAATTATTAATAAAATTTTTGGTTATATGGTGACCACCCCACCTATCTACATGGATGCATGGCTAATCTCCCGGCGTAGGAAGAGGGTGAATCTTCCATTATGGCAGCGGAGACAAAGCCTATATGCCTATATGCGCTCATGCCTACACCTCTAGTTGCTTGGCGTGGAGGATATCCCTTCTCGCGTGGGGGCGTGAAGGATAGATTCCTCCTATCAAAGCATATATGGGGCTAAAGGTGCTTTCCCTATCAATGCATTCCTTCATGACCTCCTTTCTCTCGAGGTCGTCTACTTCCGTGGAACAGAAGTAGACTTTCTAATCTACCTTCCACTCGCCCAAGCGGAAACGCGGTCATGCCTACATTGACATTACACCACGCCCTAGAGATCACCGTAGTGGTCCCATCATCGGTAACAACGCATGCGACCCATACTAAGCATAGGTGGCATGCGTAGATTAATCTTAACTACACGAATTAACCTACACAAATCGACATGCGAGCGGGCGATTTCTTGGAGATGACCTTGCCGTCCCATTGCTCCATAAACTGTGGATCTTTGCTTTACTAAATCTTTCTTAAGTACCCCGTCGCGTCTTCCAGCGGTAAGTGTTTCCACTTGACCAAATCTTTGGAGGAATTCGATCTCCTCGTTTTCTTGAAAGCTTTATCAAGAATCAGTGCGGAACTATCTCCGGTGATCCTCGTCATTTCCAACAAGCGTTGGCGAATCAAGACTTCGATGCGGATTTGGAGTATGCTTCTTCAACAAACTCCGTGGAACACCTTATGAATCTTTAGGTGTCTTTGGCAAATCTAGCTTGTAGGATTGATTACCTACTCTCTTGACTATTCGAAGGTCCAGCCCACCTTGGAGCAAGCTTCTTGCAATTGTCGATCCCTGAAGCCGCTGCTTCACCTTGATCTTGAGCCAAACATCATCTCCAACTTTGAACTCTCTTCTTTGTTCGATGCTTGTCGGCGATGCTCTTCGACGACTTCTTGCCGCTAGCAAATAACCTCGAACTTCTTCCACAATTTTGCTGCATATCGGCCAACATCTGGCTGCGAAACTTCCACTTTTGACACGGGGTTGTGCCAAGTATCCGGAGTTAGGCAGCGATAGCGTAATTGATCATAAAGCGGCGACATTTGGGATGATTCTGCTTGGTGCTATTGTATGCAAACTCCACCAAGTGAATAAATTCTTCCCACATACTTTGCTTATTCGGACATAGTTTAAGTAGCATGTCCTCTAAAATCCTGTTGGTCGCTTCCGATGCGGCCATCCGTCACGAGGATGGTATGCGTGCTCATGGATAGCCGTCTGAATTGTCGTGAAGAGGTCTTGCCAAAAGGCGCTCATGAACCGGATCCACGTCGGAGATGATCTCCCTTGGCATGCCATGAAGCACGAAGATCTCTTTGGTGAAGAGCTTTCTTTGTATCCATAGTTGTATCGTGGTCCCGCAAGGCACAAAATGTGCCATCTTAGACAACTTATCGACCACTACCATCAAGGCATCCTTCCCTCTTCTTTGTTTTTGGGAGTCACGTGATGAAATCCATCTTTGATTACCTCCCACTTAGCGTTTGGCACCGCTAATGGCTCTAATGCCCACGAATTGAAGCTGCTCCTCCTTGCCGTCTGGGGCATAGTTGACATTCCTTGATGTAGCGAGCTATTTGCTTCTTCATTCCTGGCCAATAATAGGCTGCTGCGACCTTGAAATATGTTTTCATGAATCCCGCATGGCGGCTATTGGGCTGTTGTGCGTGTCATGGAGGATCAACTTCCTTACACGATGATTCTGCACGCACAACTTGTTCTTATGGTATAACAGGTTGCCTTCCTTCTTATAATGCTTGAAGGCCTCCCGCTTCTTATCTGTTCTAGCCTCCTTAGAAAGGCTTGCCCATACTTCCCTGAAATCCACATCCGTTGGCAAGGACTCTTCAATCCTCTTACCAAAGTCGTTGGATATCGTCGAAATTGCGTTGCAATGCACCCTAGTTGTCAGGGGATGCCTTGAAAGCGCATCCGCTACCACATTGAGCTTCCCTGGCTTGTAGACTATATCAAAGTCGTACTCTTCAAGGAACTCCATCCACCTTCTCTGCCTCAGGTTGAGGTGTGGTTGCGTGAATACATATTGGATGCTCTGGTGGTTATATCCAACTGGAACTTCCTTCCCAAAAGGTAGTGCCTCCATATTCTTAATGCCCCACGACAACCGCAAGCAATTCACGATGCGGCGTGGGGTGGCGGCGTCTCGGCGTCGTTCATCTTCACGGAATCATACGCTACCACACGCGGCTCTTCTTGCATAAGCACCGCACTGTAGCTATCTTACTCGCGTCTGTTGCTACAAGCTTATCTTTCTCGAGGGTCGGCAAGGTCAAGGCGGTACGCCGTCGAGCTTCTTTCAACAATTCAAACCCCTTTTGGGCTTTCTTGTGCCAATGCTCTACCCAATCTTTCACCTTCTCCGCCCGCGTCAAGTCTGTTAGCGGGGCTGCTATCTGGCAAAGTTCTTTCTGAACTTCTGTAGTACCCTGCTAAGTCGAGGAAACTTTGACTTCATGCACATTCTTCGCCGACCCTTTGAATAGCGGCTTCAATCTTTGCGGGATCCGTCGAGATGCCTTCTGCTTTGAGATCACATGACCTAGATACTCCACCTTCTGCATTTGCGAAGTGGCGCCCGACAACTTGGCGTTTTGGCTGGTGCCTCTTCAACTTTTCGGCCTCTTCTCAAGTGTTGTGCGTGCTCTTCAAGGGATGCGCTATACACCAAAATGTCATCAAAGAAAACAATCACAAAGGTGTCTAAAACTCCACGAAGATGTCGTTCATGAGCCTCATGAGCGTTGCGGGGGGCATTCGATAAGCGAAAGGCATTCACGAGTGAACTTCGTGGTGCCCATACAGCGTTCCGAAGGCGGTCTTATGGATATCTTCTTCCTTTATCCCGATCGATGATAACCCTGACCTTAAGTCGATTTTGGAGAAGATCTTTGCACCTTGGAGCTGATCCATCAAGTCGTCGATCTTGGAAGCGCATACTTGTTCTTAATGGTGTGCTTGTTCAGCGCCTATAGTCTATGCACATCCTTAAAGCGCCATCCTTCTTCTTAACGAAGAGAATGGGCTCCAAATGGCGACACACACTAGGTCTAATGAAACCTAGGTCCGGCAGCTCCTCGCAATCGCTTCTTTAGCTCCGGCAACTCTGCGTTGTCATTCTATATGGAGCTTTGCTCGTTGGCTTTGTTCACGGTTCGAAAGTGCAATCTCGCACTCAACTCCCCTATATGGAGGGAGCTGCTTGATCTCATCGGAAAGAGATCATGGAACTCGTGATCGGCTTAGCTACTTGCCCGGCAACTTCTTGAGCACCTTGTCTTCTTTGCTTCCTTCCGATTACGGCTCACTAATCTCAAGCTTGAAGATGTATGCCACTTGCTCACTCTTGATGCACTTGAGCACCGTTTAGAAGACATACACCGCATGATGGGAACAACTTCCTTTTGTTATCTCAATGATCTTGTCGTCGGGCGTTGGGAAGGTCACCTTCCGCTTTCCACAGTCGATAATGGCCCCTGCTGGCCCAAGGTACTCCATTCCTATGATCAAGTCATACTTGCCAATGCCCATTACTTCTGCCCCCATCTGGATATTAATGCCTGGCAAGTCGATGTCGAAGTTAATTCTCTTGCCCGTAAAATGCGCCTTCTTCGCACCACTTGCTAAAACAACGGGTCTTGGCTTTGACTTTAGCGGCTTCAACTTCAACATCTGAACCATTCTGGGGGATGCAAAGTTATGGCTACTTCCTGAGTCTATCAAGACTATGAAGGACTTAGCCTTGGCCTTCCCTATTGTGGAAATTACCTTATACTGGCTCTCTGCTTGCTCCGTATCTATTGCGGCAAAGATATGACACTCACCACAGATGTAGTCGCGGGCCTCTTCGCCGTCGTCGTCCGACGGTCGTCCCAATCTCCCAACTCGCTAGAGCCGCACTCATGGCGTAGGGGCGCTTTTCTGTCCTATGGCGGTTTGGAAGCACCTGAAGCACAACTGCTTTTCTATGCACTCCTGCCTCTTTTCCTTGGGCATTGCCTGCAAAAAGGATCGCACTGCTTTGGAGTAGTTTGACCCCTCCTGCTTGTCCTTGAAGGACACCTGCTTCTTCTCCCTTTGTTTCCCCGGTTCCCACCATATGGGGCTCTATTTGGACCTGGTGGCTGCCACGGGGCTATAGCTTCTGTCGCCTTGCCTTTATCCCGGAAATGCTAGCATTGTTTACGCCCGCTATTACGAGGTCGACCCCTGCAAGCTTATAGCCTTGGATTACGCCTCACGATCTTGTCCTAGGGTTTATTGCCCTCACAAGCTTTGCGGATCTCCTCATTGACCCCTCAATATAGCTTTCTTTTGCATGCTTCTCTCCCAACCCGGCACGTCTGACCTTAGCCTCATGAATTCCTCGTATATTTACGGGTGATTTGTTGCCTTAACGCAACACAATAAAAGCTATGCTTGCATCATCTTTGGACTTATGTTCCCTCGGAGCGTAATGGGCTTTGAAGGCTTTAGCAAACTTCACGAACTTACAAGCATCCTGCTTAAGCCATGTGCCTTTGCATAACCCTTCCACCAAATCCGGCGGCTCCTTTCAAGTTGTACATTTGCAACTCGCCTTTGTCCTTATCCTTCATGCCATAAGCATTTCGTACTTTCGCTCATTTCGTCCGACCATGCCTCTGCTTCCAATCGACTGTTCTCCCACGAAGCTGTTTCGATTCGGGCCTTCCATACATTGCCGGTCACGGAATCTACCTTCTTACGGTAGTCGAGGCCACGAGGTATCTCTTTGTCGTCCCTCTGGGGGTATTCCTCGCCTTCTATCACATTTGGATTTCGAGGCACGTTCTTCCTCTTCCCCGGTCGAGATCGAGTCGAACGAACTTGAGTCGGAAGATTCGAGGGCTGGAGGATCTCCTTCTCTTGCTCCTCTTCTTGTCTCTTCACGCCCTCCGGAGGATGATGCTAACCGGCTGGCTGGCGTTGCCCACCAGAACCCCTCGCTTGCTTGCGGACGGTAATGCCTTTATCTGCTCGAGTCCGTCCTCATCTGGGCTATCTCCTCCTCGGGGTCATGGGTTCCATATCTTCAAATAGGTTCCTTTAGGGGTGGTGCGGGTGGGGTTTGCTCTTCTATAAGATCTCGCGGTTGTCGTTCCCTAGCGTTTAGGCCTCTATTTGCATCCACAAACAATTCATGGCTATATGATTAGTTTCATTTGTTCTCTTGCATTATTTATGTTTGTTGGTATAATTGTGGGGCAAAAATACATCAACAAAGCATTTAAAGTGCAATAGGATTTATATTCATATATCATATAATATTTGGATACAAAAAGTCTCGGGATCAAGAGTTTAACTAGTCTTGAAATCGCCGGTAAGGCGGGTTGTCTTCAGAAACTTCTTAACTTGGGCCGTCCCTAAAGGTGACCCAAGTTCGATGATGCTTGCCGGCGAGCCTCCTGTATGGCCCTCACGGGTCTTCTACCTGCGATTAGGATGTAAGGGCGCTGATCCTTTGCTAATCGCTTTGGCGTCGGTGGGGTATGGCGAAGTCGAAGAAGGTCAAGTGCCATTGCCCTCTTGACTAAGGCGGCATAGTCGACATTTGTTGCTATTCGAGCATGCTGCTTGGAAACGAGAGTGCAATCGGCATGAACACTCCTTCTTCGCCTCACGGGACTGAACTTGCGGTGAATTACGCTATTCTCCCATCCATCGGCCAGCGGCAAGTAGTTTTGGCGACTTTTGTCGTTGTGTGTATTAGAAGCTTCTAAACTTGTTTGGCCTCCGGCTCGTGCCGCCGGCGTACTCGTCGACCTCAATTTCAGTCGGCTCCTGTAGTCTTCCATTGTCGCGGTCGAGCCTCACGAGGTCGATTCCTTCTCCTTTTGGCGGGTGGTAATATCGGAGGACTTCGGCATTAGGATGCTCGTGGTCTTCCACGGATCCCCATACGCTCTTGGAGGCGAGGAACTCCTCCTCTGTTGGCAGCTCCCTTCGTCCATCATTTGCCTTATCTTCTTTGTAGGCCCGGATATCGGAGGTCGTCTCCCACAGTGGTAGGTGTCGGCCTCCCTCACTTTGTGGAAAGTCCGAGGCCCCCGGCGATGAAGTCGTCCATGTCGGTTTGCCGCGGTTGGTGGAAGTGATTCGTCCAACTGAGCTCCCTCTCCCGCATTGGGGAAGGTTACGGATGTCGTTGAGGAGTAGGTACTCCTCTCCGTTGATGATGATAGGGGCTAGGCTTGTGATGCCTAGCCCGGTGGTGGAGCAACTCGATGCTCTGCCCGCTCGCTTTCGAAGTTGATCAGCTCACTTTCTGCTTGGCGTTCGTTCACCGATGCGAGTCGAGCTCAGGTGTATCTTCGTCGTCCGACTCCTCTTCATCCTCTCTTGCTTCTGCTTCTCGCTGATATCGCAGCAAACATCGATCTTCCTCTTGCACTTTGCTATGGGGTCTACCTCCATCGGAGGGATAGAGGTTGCCCCCATCGGGTTCTCGGCGCGGTGGGATAAGAAGATGGCTAGGGCGGCGGTGTAAGAGAAGTACTTGGGCCCTGTTGGCTGTCCGGGACCATGTAGTCAGGTAGCCTTTGCGCCTTGTTAGTCAAGTACTTGGCGATGTTGGGGACATCGCCAAGGCTGCTTGAAGAGATGGGCTGGGAACGGCATCGTATGCAAGGGGGACTTGAACAAGGGAGGGTCCTACCCTAGCACGAAATTCTGCTAGCTAGCACCTGCCTATATCTTTGGGGTTGCATTCAGCCAGTAGCTTGGATGTCGATTTCTTTCACAAAGACTTGGAAGATGTCGTTGACATCCGCCCAAGAAGATGGGCACCTATTTTGTACCATCACCGAAATCGCGAAGGGCCATTGATCTAGCAAAGAAGGGAGTATCAAACGGATGCAGAAGCGCCTCAGGGAGCTGAAAGATCGCCTAAGCAGTGGGGAGCAAATTTGCAGGGTGCCAATTGAGAAATGGGGGACTTATTTATAGAAAAAGGGGGAAACCCTAATTTTTGGGTGGCCTAGAATTTACTGAAATTAGGCAATTCTGACCTATTAAGGGATGCAATTGCAAGTTTGAAGACTATTTCTAGGGTTTGAGCATGCT
This sequence comes from Isoetes taiwanensis, assembly GCA_021234155.1. Lineage (NCBI taxonomy): Eukaryota > Viridiplantae > Streptophyta > Lycopodiopsida > Isoetales > Isoetaceae > Isoetes > Isoetes taiwanensis. The sequence goes on along the minus strand of JAJEKV010000012.1, from coordinate 5,648,467 downwards.
AAGGACAACTACTGAACCTATTGTACAACTTGGAGATCATTTGGTGAAGAAATGGTACGAGGTCTCACACGTTGCGCCCAGCCCGATTTCTAAAATGTAGAAATCTGTCCTGGCGCGACGTGTGAGACATGGGTCCTAATTGGGCTAGGATTACTCAATTTAGGTGATCTAAGGCTGTAATTCCACTAAACTCATCGAGTTAGGCAGAATTGACCCCTTACTTGGTCGATTTGGAGCTGTTTTGGGCATTTTTGGGCATGGTCTCACGCGTTCTTGGCCCGATTTCTAAAATGTAGAAATCTGTCCTGGCGCGACGTGTGAGACATCGTCTCAATTTTGCTCAAAACTCCAATTTAATTAAAACAAAAGCTAGGGATCGATATCTTGACCTATTTAAACGGGGTTTGAGACTTTATTTACACAAAATTTTCTTTATATTAACAAAATTTTTCCAGTTATTTACAAAACTCAAGGGCGTTCACCCTTGATGTGCACGGCAAGATACATCTCCGCCTCATGAGGGTAACCCTCTTGGCGTGCACCGTGCGCCGCCGTTGAATCTTCAAAATGCTTTACTATGTGTGCTTGCGGTCGCCTCTTGTAAAACCTGGAAGACATCTCGTCGGTCACGCCGCATATGCGTGTTGTATTCTTTGTATGACTTAGCGGACTAAAATTTGGAACGGGGCCGGGGATCGAGTCAGTAACTCTTCTCGGAAGTGGCGGATCTCCTTGAGTGCCCCGTCTTCCGGCTTCTTCTTCTTGCTCCGCTTCTTCCGGGTGCGGGGGAGGCTTGGGCTTTGGTGGAGGGGGCTTGATTATGCGGCTCTTTCGTCGGTGTCGCCTTCAATCGTTCTCACCGGTGCTCCCGGTAATATCGTTATCGCCTCCCACCTTGCCATATAAAGCGTTGTGCTCCTTGATCCTCTTTGGTAGACCTTTGGGGGTCTATCACATATGCTTCCGATTCGCGGCCGCGGGGCTTTGACTCTATCCCGTTGGAAGCGGTGGGGGCTTTGCTATTTGTCCGGTCTCCTCCCCTTCTTGGGCTACATGCGCTCGGGACCTCTTCCTCTGACCAAGGGGGCTTTGAAGAGCTTGCCCCGTCTGCGCCCCGGCCGCGTAGTCTCCATCCGAAGTCGTCGTCGGTGGTGGGCGGGGTCTCCCCTCCCAGGCGGCTCGTTGATGCCGGGACCCGGCTCGCTTCCGACCTTTACCCGGCTTCCTCTTGCACGCCTTTACGGCTTTGGCCCTCCTCTTCTTGGGTCCGCTGGCTGAGTCCGAGATTGCGTCTTCAGACTCTTTGTCCCTCTGCTCGGTAGCTCCTTGGCCGTGCTTGTGGGCCAGCGTCTTGTCGGCCTCTTCTTCCGGGGTGAGGTTCGTGACTCTTTGCTCCTCTTCCCTGCTCCTCCTGCGGGTGGATCTCGACACAGGGTTGCTCACAAACATTGATGGATCCTTTGTTCCCTCACACTCTTCGTGGGTTTGGCGTCCTCACGAGGTGTTGCTCTAGCTGCTGCGCTTCTCCTCTTCAGCGCGAATTTAAATTCGAGGATCTGGTTCATGACATCTGGCGGTCATCCTCCAAGAGCTTCATGTAAGTAAGCTCGGTCCGACCCTGCTTCCCTCGCTTCGGCAAGATTAAAATTCGCCGTGGAGAAAGCGTTCCCGAAAGAATCTGGAAAGAAACAGGAGCTAGATTGGGAGATTCAACTAAACTTCCTTCGATGCTTTGTCGCGGGCCATCATCTTCTACGGTTTAATCGTCCGGACTAAGGAAGATCGCCTTGACAAATCCGATCCAGCGAAGTTCTAGGGAAGAACAGGAAAAATGGGAGGGGTCTGGTTCTATTTATAGGGCCAAATTTTAGGTCAACTTTTAAACTACCTTTTTGGGTTGTCTAAGGCATCTAAAACACCTAATTAAGCAAGGTCTCAACGCTTGAGCCCATTTCTAGAATCTAGAAACCCGTCTCCGGCGCTGATGTGTGAGACATGGTGGGGCCCACTATTAAATTAACATGTATCATGCTAAATCTACTAATTCTTAGCTTAAAATTAGAATTATCAAGGTATTTTCTTTGTAATTTACAACTTTTTGGTGTCAAAATTTGAATGTCTCACCGCGTTAGCCCGGCCAGATTTCTAGAATGTAGAAATCTGTCTGCGACGACGTGTGAGACCACCCTACTTTTTGGATGTTGGCTCATCAATTTTAGTCTTTTTACGTTTCTATTCATTTTAAGCATTTACTAGCTTAGCATAAACTACAAAAATGAGAAAAAAAAAAAAAAATTCTCATTTTTAGAGGTTTGAGGATCCTATCAAGTTAGTGCTTTGGGAACATGGCGGTGCTTTGCTCTTGGTCTCCAAGAACACATAGCTCGATACCCCGTGGACGCGTCCCCTACTTCGATATACGGTGCACTCACCGTATACAAAAAGGAGTTCATCCCCATACTAGCTCCATGCTAATCTGGGGCCCTCCACATGACACACGCAAATCGCGCGACGGGTTCCGGTGGGAAGAGTGGAAGGGTCATTGCACCCCGCCTTCCTCGGGCCTACCTAGCTGCGGAAGCGTAAACATACATGTCAGTAGCACATACATCAACATCATATGACCATCACGAAGGATGGTCCTCCACATATCTGCATCGACAAAGATCAGCACTGCACATAGGGAATCCTACCCAAGGCTCAGACTCAAGGGATGACTGACGGCTTGGGTCTCCAGAGTTCATTGCAGACAGAATTCATGGCAATGGATTTGGCTGGCATATGAACATGGCTTAGGGTTGTCCACTCCATCCGCCCCTCCTGTGCACACTTTGCGAGTGGTCGAAAAGTGTTGGGACTGGATCAGAGAGCCCAGCGGGATGCATAGCCAAGAGGGCTACTCCTGGGCTCATCTTCCCAGTTCCGATGGGGCAGGTAGGGATCACTCCCTCCAGAGATCTACATGCTGACTCAAGGTGACTAGAGGGCCACTGCCCGTATTCGACTGAACCCACTGGAAGGTGAACACCACCTCACGGGTGTCGAGCCCATGCCTTGCCCGCACGCAGTGGCAAGCCATTGGACCTAGCCACAATGGTTCCCGGTAGGCCTTACACACCAGAGGAACCGTTCAAGAGTCAGGACATGAACCTCCTTCTCAGCCAGTCTGGCCCCTTCACCCACATCCCGGTGTGGCTCTTGCGCACAGGCCGAATCTACAGTGTGCTAGAGAGGCTACTCTAGGAGCATCAACTACAAAGCTTTAGGTCTCTACCCCCCTTCCCAATACAAGGAGTTCATAGAGATGCATCATCCATATACTTCACAGAGAACTAAAGAACTAGATCTAATCTACAACATAGAGTTAGGTTCCTTAGTTAGGATCTGCTATCTAGAGATCTAGAGGGCTGCTATGGGCAATCTAATAGGCTAAACCTACTGATTCAATGACTAAAATAGGGTTTAGACTATCTAATTGGCCAAATACCTGATCCTTGAGGGGCTCCTCCTGACCTGAGCTCGACCATCCTGCTGAGACGCAATTGGAGATGGGGGAGGAGGAGCAGCAGCCAGGCACCCTTCAGCAAATCGAGATGGAGCCATCCCAAGCCCGATTCGACGGTTAGTCTGTAGCTTAGCTGTGTTATCTGTAGGGTAGCGCCCCTGTTGGGCACTTGTTGTGTTCATTTCTTCTGTTCTCTCTGTGCTTTACCTGTAGGAACTAACCCTTGATTGTAAAGGTGAGTTCTCTTTATCTCTGATTCTGATCTTGTTCTTAAAGGATGGATTGATAGTTCTTTGCATAGTATTACTCTTGAAATGGGGGAATTAAGGCGGGGGTAGAGACCTCTGAGCCATGTTTAGTAGTATGCTCCTAGGTAGATCCCTGTATTTCCCATTAGTTGCGGCCTGTGCACAAGAGACCACCGAGTCGTGGATGCTATGGAATTGCTTAGCACCAGATAAGGGACGCAGTGGTGAAGTGGGGGTGGGGTCTTGCACGAACATAAAAGGCTCCTGAGACTCCTAGAGTCAAGGGAAACTAAGGATGCAATTCTCCCAGGCAGAGTCTGGGATGCGGTTTTGGCTGTTGAGGCAGCCAAAACAGAGTTCTAAAGCCCTAAAATCGAAAATTGGGCTAGTTAGGGTTTCCTACCCTATATAGACAAGGGGGTTGGCTAGGGTTTCCAATTATCCCCTTTTGGCATGTGGGATAATTGGAAATGGGCCCACTTGCCTTTAAGGGCTAGGTGGCCAAATGTGCACACATGGAAATGTGTGCCCACATTAATGTGTACATTGGAAAATGTGCACATTAATTGCACCTATGGGTGTGGCCCACTTGGCATGAGGTGTCCACTTGTAAATGTGTGCCCCATTAATGTGTACATTGGAAAATGTGCACATTAATAGTTGCACATATTTCTGGCAAGTTGCCCCCTAGGGCTACTCACCTGGCTACACGCTAGCGTACACGTCAGCTGGAGTGGCGTGTACGCGTGACGAGGCAGTACGGTATACGTCCTGAGGCGTATACTGTGCTGGAACGTCACAGAGAAGGATCCAAAGAAGCCGCCCCGACCTGCCCGGGAGTCTTATGTGGTAGACCATCGTAGGGTCTACCAGAAGAAGTTAAAGGCCTACCAGGAATACATGAAGAAGTGGGAGGCCTACAACTCCTACTATCAGGCAAACAAGGTCACTTACATCGAGGGAGGACGTCCATCGAAGAAGAAGACGCTCAAGCCACCTCCAGAGAAGCCGGTACCTCCCAAGAAGCCAATAGTGAGGAAGCCTGGATCAAGACTGTCACAAGCAGTTCGGAAAATCCGGCATTTTCAGAGAAGTTACGACCTTCTCATCCCGCGTGCACCATTCGCCAGGCTCGTCAAGGAAGTCGTACAGGAGTTTGACTCGAGCATGAGAGTCACAGGTGAAATGCTGCTAGCCTTGCAGGAGGCAGCAGAGCAGAAGTTGGTGCAACATTTTGAAGACTCAAGTGCGTGCACTATACACGCCAAAAGAGTAACGTTGATGACCAAGGATATGCACTTGGCAAGTTCCATTAAAGGAGAACGTTAATTTTGTAAATAACAAATTTTGTGAATAAAAAGTTTTGTAGAGTAAATTCTAAGTGCATAAATGTTGATAATCAAGGTAAATTAGCAGTATTTGCTTTTTGTTTTAGTCAAAATGGACATCATATGGTCGAGGAGTGAGAAGTTACTCACGGTATGCGCCAAAGCATCGACCTAAAATTTAGGTCAGGCCCCAGGCGCACACCGTGAGTATTTCACATCAAAAGTGGTCCTAAACATCTCCAAATTGGGCAAGTAAGGGGTCAATCTTGTATATCTCGAGGAGACCATCATGTTTTGACCCTTAGTTCATCCTGTTTAGATAACTAGGGCCAAATTACTCACGGTATGCGCCAGGACCTCGACCTAAACTTTAGGTCAGCCTTCTAGCGCACACCGTGAGTACTTTCAACATTATCTCTTTCATGCCACCTCCAATTGACCTCAAGTTTATTGAAATAGGTTCATTAGATAGTCTTACTCATGCTCAAACCCTCAAATTAGCTTTCAAATCCTCATTTTGACCTCAAAATAGGTGAGATTTGCCCAACCCAAAATTTTTCCAAGTTTTCCAAAAAATTAGGGTTTTTCCCTTTTTCCTATAAATAGGCCTCCATATCTCACTTAGCATCTTACAGGTTTGCTCCCAGCTTTTAGACAATTTTCCAACTCCCTTAGACGCTTCAAGAGCTGTTTGTTAGCCCAGTTTAGTCAAGATCAATGGCAACTGCAGATTTCAGGCGATGGTACAACGCCAGTGCCCATGTAGCTGAGGCTGATGTCAATGCCATCTTTGCAGTTTTCCAGAAAGAGATAGACATCCAAGCCACCTTGCAGGCAACCCCATCATATATGGAAGTCATGACTGAGTTCCAAGCTAGAGTAGGACCATCCTTGGTACAACTTCCCCCCTGTACAGGATATTTTGTTCCCAAGCAGTCCCTCCAAGCAGCCTTGAGTGATGTCCCCAATATTACCAAGTACCTGAACAACAAGGTTGCTAGATTGCCAGACTACATGGTCATGACAACAAATAGGGCGAAGTATATACCACTGCCTTAGCCATCTCTCTCTCTCACCATGCCCTGAACCCAATCGGGGAACCCTCCATCCTGGCCATGGATGTGGACCCCCTAGCCTCTTTGGCATAAGGTCAGCTCCTATTGCAGTATGAAACGGAGCGAGAAGGAAGAGCCGAAGGCGAAGAGCTCGACTCGGACGACGAAGACTACGTCGAGTTTGACCCGGACCAGGAGCGGCGACAAGCAGAGCAGGAGATCCAGTCTTTCGACCAGGACCTGCAGACCCACAGGATCACTCCCCCACTCGGGCTAGGTATCACAAGCCTAGCCCCCATCATCATCAACGGCCAGGAGTACCTGCTCCTGAGTGACATCTAGAACCTCTCCGAATGCAGAGCCAGGGAGTACAGGCGTGACGAGTTGCTGCACCTTCTGCGGCAACAACCAGATCTGGATGACTTCATCGATCGGGAGGCTTCCGACTTCCCAATCCACGTAAGGGAGGCTGACACCTACACAGGGGAGTCGACTTCAGATATCCAGGCATATAGCAGCATCCGACAAATGATGACAGCTCGGAACCTACCTTCAAAAGAAGAATTGTACGCCATCCAAGAATGGATGAGGATCCGTGGCAAGACCACGAATATTTTGATGCCAAGTTCTTCGACACCAGCTCGCACAGGTGTCCAGAGAAGAGGCAAGATCGACCTGACCAGAATCGCCTCAACAATAAGGGACCACAGAGACTTGATGGAAATTCCCGTCGATGAATATGCGGGAAGACATAGAGCCGGTGCCCGAGCTGACGAAGAATCAACAGCGACGAGCCGGGACAGGTCGCTAAGGTACTACCTTCCTCTGCTATTGGACGGGAGAATAGCGATCATCCACCGCAAGTTCAGTCCAAGGGGCGAAGGAGTGTTCATGCTCATCGCACTCTCAGGATTTGGTAGGCATGCTCGGTTGATCCAATCAGTTGATCATGTCATCCTAGTCAAGAGAACGGTGGCACTGAATATCTTCGACTTCGCGGTACCCTACCGACGACAGGGAAGATTAGCAGTGACCACGGCCTACACTTCCGACCGCAGGGTAGAAGAGTTGGTGACAGCCTTGCAGGGCGGGACACCAACAAACATCCTCAGAAACTTGGGACGCTCGGTAGGAACGGCCCAGGTTAAGAAGTTCCTTGAGGATAACCCATCCTTCCGGCAATTCCAAGAATAGTTAGACTCTTGATCCCGGAAGCATTGTAATGAAGCTGCTATATCTAACATATATATGTTCTTATGTTTGTAACATATATATGTTCTTATGTTTGTCCCGCTCAATCCAGCCATTGATCCGAGATCCTACGGCTCACGTGGCTTTGGGACGCGTCGTATGGCCCAGATGGCTTGGGAGTTTGTATATAGATTATATGTAAGCGATCCTACGGTCCAGGTTGATTTGATCCTGATCGTCGGTCCGAGATCCTATGGCTCACGTTGCTTGGGGACACATCCTACGGTGCACATGCTTTGGGAATTATATGTAATAGATCCTGCGGTCCAGATTGTTCTTGATCTTGATCGTCGATCCAGGATCTTACGGCTCACGTGGCTTGGCACATATCCTACGGTGCACATGACTTTGGGAATTATATGTAATAGATCCTATGGCTCATGTTGCTTTAATTATTGTCACGTAATAAGATCTCGACCCTTGATCGGGTCCAAGATCCTACAGCCCACGTTGAATGCTCATCCCTTAAGAAAAGGCTTTTAAAATTTTTATGTTGTGTGGGGGATTTGAACCATAGTCATTAACCCTCCAGCCCCCCATTCTAACCACTAGACCAAGCATTAATTCTATAAATAGTTTATGTTTCAATTATACTTAAGGGTAACATTCTAATCAAGATAAAATAGAGTATAATATTTTAGCTAGTTTCAAAAGAGTTCTAGAATATTCTGGAAGGCCCTAGAAAGTTCTAGAATCTTCTAGAAAGTTCCAAAATATTCTAGAAAGTTCTAGAACATAAGAGAATCTGGGGGGATCTAAGAAAATTCTTCCAGAAAGTTCCAAATTGTTCTAATAAGTTCTAGAATGTTCTAGAATGTAGGGGAATCTACGGAAATGTAAGAGAATCTAGGGAAATACTTCCAGAAAGTTCTAGCATATCTTGAAAGTCTCAGAATGTTCCAGAAAGTCTTAGAATGTTCTAAAAAGTTCTAGAATGTAAAGGAATCCAGGAGAATCTAACAGAATTTAAGAAAATCAGATAAAATATAAAAGAATCTAGGAAAATATTTACAAGCCTAAGGGAATCTCTTAAAATCTGGGGGATCTAAGGGAATCTTCATAAAATCTAAGGGAATATAAGAAAATGTTGATGAAATCTTAGAGTATCTAGGGGAATCTTTATAGAATCTCTTTGAATCTCATATAATGTAAGGGAACCTAGGGCAATCTCATAAAATCTAAAAGGATTTAAGGGAATCTAAGGGGATCTTCATAGAATCTTGGAGAATCTATGGAAATCTAATGGAATTTAGAGGGAATCTTATAAAATTTAGAGGAATCTCCACGAAACCTCTAAGAGAACCTTGATAGAATCTTAGAGAATCTATGAATTTGGAGTATTCTCAAGAGATTCTTTTAGAATGTAGGGCACGACAAGAACTTGCACCGTAGGAACATGCTAAAACTCGAACATGCACCGTAGAACGCATTAAATTTCTTGTATATAAATACATTTTGTTTCGCATTCTAAATGTTTTGTTGATGTATTTTGTTTCCACAACTATATCAGCAAACACATAAAATGCAATAAAACAAACAAAGCTAACCGTAAGGCTACGATCTACTTGTGTATGCAGCTAGAGGTCCAGGAACAGCAGAACAAGACGGGCGAGTCCATAGAGATGAAGGGACCCCAGCCAGACTGCACATAGCAAGGAACCTGTACGAAGAATTCGGTCCCATGACTCCCGAAGAGGAGGTGTCGCAGATGAGATCTGATCTTCAAGAGATAAAGGCCTTATTAGCAGCACAAGCAACAGTTGGGCCAGACTACAACGTTCAATTGCCGCAAGCACCCCCTCGAAAGACGGGAAAGGATAAGAAGAAGAGCAAGAGAGCACGGAATCCTCTGACACAAGCTCGGACTCGGACTCTGATTCCGAGGAAGAGGTGGAACAGGTGCAGGACCGTAGAGACAGCAGACTCAGGGACACAAAGACCTCAGACTACCAGAAGAAAGTAGATTCGGCGCTGAGTAACGTATGGAAGGCAAGAAAGCTTGAACAGTTCTCAGGTGACAGTCGGTCAGGCATGGAGGCAGATGCTTGGCTGGACGAGATGAGGGAATATGGGAATGCATACGGAATAAGGACAAAGACAAAGGCAAAGTGGCTACAGCCAACCTTAAAGGAGCAGCCAGGATATGGTGGAAGGGCTATGCCAAGGCCCATGGGTTGAGCAGGGATAGCTGCAGGTTCAAGAAATTTTCAAAGGCATTCAAGCGCCACTATGTGCCAAGGGAGCACAAATGCCACATGATGCAGCAATTCTATCGGCTACATCAGGGCAACAAGTCTGTGCAGAAATACACGGAAGAGTTCATGAAACTGAGGCATTATGTGCTGAAGCTGAGTGAACGCCATGCAGTGGAAGGGTACGTCAAGGGATTAAACGATGAGATAAGGAAGCTGGTAAGAGGAATCAACCCTCGAACAGTATCAGAAGCAGAATTGAAAGCAGTCAGCCTGCAAGGATCCGGCCCTCAGAACAGTGGGCAAAAACAGCAGTACTACCAGGATAAGGGCAAAGCTTCGGGAAGTTATAGCCCTAGAGCAGCTAGTCCAGGACCAGCAAAGGCTCCATACAGTGGCAATTATGGGAAGCAGCAGGAAAAGAAACAAGTATCCTTCAAGGATAAGCCGCAGCAGGAAGGGTCAAACTACGCGAAAGCGATGCGATCCTTTTTTACAAGCAATACCTAAGGAGAAGAGGCAGGAGTGCATTGAGAAACAGCTCTGCTTCAGGTGCTTCCAGCCAGGCCACAGAACAGCAAACTGCCCTTTTGTCATGAATGCAGCATTAACAGAGTTGGGTGGATGGGAGACTCCCTCTGACGACGACGGCGGGGAAGCACGCGATTTCATTTAGGGTGAGTGCCATATCTTTGCAGCCATAGATTCAGACCAAGCAGAAAATCAGTATCAGGTAATCTCCACGGTAGGGAAGGTGGATGGAGTTCCTCGAAGAATACGATTTTGATATAGTTTATAAGCTGGGGAAGCTCAATGTGGTAGCAGATGCGCTTTCAAGGCATCCTCTGACAACAAGAGTCCACTGTAATGCAATCTCGACGCTCATCAGCGACTTCGGAAAGAAGATCAAAGAAACTTTGCCGACAGATGCAGATTTCAAGGAAGTGTGGGCGAGCTTGTGCAAGGAGGCAAGAACAGATAAGGAGAGGGAGACCTTCAAGAATTTTAAGAAGGAAGGTAACCTTTTGTACCATAAGAATAAGTTGTGTGTGCCTGAGTCATCAGGAGTGAGGAAGTGTTAAATATTCATGTTATAATGTCACTTGGTTGATTTAAGGCATACGGGTTAGCACGAAATAAGAATTCCCATGGTCATGAGAAAGCATTGTATAGGTGTAAGGATGGGAAATCGGCAACATGCCTAGTATGTAGGGGTTTAGATAAACTTACCGGTTCCGGATTGTAGTGGATACGGAGGAGAAAGTGATAGACGAGTAAGGTGAGCAGCAATTGTGAAGAACGGTCAGGCCGGATTGCAAGGGGAATAATCGGCAGACTTAAGGGGAAAGACCTGTGCTACAGTGATCGGTATTGGTGCTACAATTGTTTAATGAAAATACAATTGGATTATTGTCCTTTCTAATTGTATAGTTTGTTACCTTGCTAGCATATTGGTTTAATCGATAGTAGAAGTTATTCTCAAATTCAATTGCCAATTAAAATCACAATTTGGTATCAGAGCCAGTGAAAAATGGCTAGCAGGTATGGAGCAGCTCTGTTATCCCAAGTAGATGTGTATGAAGGAGGTGCTGTATTCCAGGTGTGGAAAGAGAAAATCATACATGTTCTGGAAGCTGAAGATTTGCTGGAAATAGTTACAGGAGCAGGAGAGAACAGTCAAGTAGCAGCGGCAGCAATGTCTACTAAAGCTAGTTCATCCTCGGGGAAGAATGATGCAGTAACCACAACTAGTGAGGGAGAAGGGACTAGTGCATCAGGTAAGTTATCAACTGCTGCAAAAATTAAAGAAGCAAAAGGGATACTCTCAAGCAAGGTTGGTCCGTCAATTCTGTTAAAGATCAGGGGAAAAAGCCCAAAGGGAATTTGGGACTACTTGCTTGAACGTTTTGAATCCAAGACCTCTTCACAAATAGATGTATTGGATAAAGAGCTGCGACAGATGCAACTTGTTGATAAGGAAAATATCATGGATTTCTTTAAGAATTTTGATAACACAGTTGCAGATTTGGAAGGAGCTGGTGTTCATATGACACAGCAGCATCAGGTGCTTAACATAGCAAGATCGCTTGTTGGACATGATAATTTGGCAACGTTGATTAGAAATGTAGCAAAGACAAGAGAGCAGACAGAAGAAATGATCAGGACGGAGTTCGATCAAAAAGCCTTAAGCCGGAAGGACGAGGAGAAAACTGAGATACTTTATTCAAAGTATAGAGCTAGAGGTGGTAATATTCAAAGAGGAAGAGGTGGAACTGTAGGTTCCAGCAGAATTGGACCCTGCTTCTATTGCAATTTATATGGGCATCTAAAAGTGGATTGTCCCCGCATCAAAGGCATTGAGTGCTTCAATTGCGGCGGTAAAGGACATATAGCATCCAAGTGTTCCACTCCAAAATTGAGTAGAGGAAGGGGCAGAGCAGGGGCTAGTAGAGGAAGGAACACGACAAGGAAGAAGCCTGACGTGAACTTGGCAGAGGAGGTTGAGCCAGAAGAGGAGTTTGATGAGCAAGCAGAGGTAAGTCCTACTGTTTTGCCTATGAAAAATGAGAGCAACAAACATAATACTAATGAGTTGTTCATACTAGATAGTGGAGCTGAGAGATGCATAGCATCTTCTCCAAAACTTTTGAAGGAATGTGTTGCAAAGAGGAATGGGCATTGGGAGATGGCGGTCTGAAGCAGATTGAAGGCATGGGAATTCTAGAAGTGTTTGATTTAGATGGTAAAAGTGTAAATTTGAAGCAAGTTCTGTGTGTGCCCACGCTTGTCAGAAATCTGATATCTGTAGCTCAGTTAGTGGACATGGGCTACAAGCTCAATTTTGACAAGTTAGAATGTAAGGTCTTTTTGAATAATAAACTCAAGTTTGTGGGAAGACGTGTTGGAAATTTGTTTGCCTTGGATAAAAACAGTGCAATAAGTGTTAACATTGCATCATTGCCTTCACTAAAATTATGGCATCAAAGGCTTTGCCATGCGAATAAGGAAAACATTAAACTGATGGAAAAGAGAAAAATTATTCAAATTGGAGCAGACAAAAATGACTCTGACTCTTGGATATGCAGGGGCTGTATGCTAGGTAAATCAGCAAGGTTACCTTTTAAAAGGTCATCCAAAAGAGCAACAGAAATTCTGCAATTGGTACATACAGACTTGTGCGGTCCGATTAATGTAAGGAGTATGTCTGGGAAGCGGTACTTTATTACATTTATTGATGATTACAGTAGGAGATCAAAATGTTATTTTCTGAGAAGCAAAGATCAAGCATACGATGCCTTCAAGTTTTTTAAAGCTGAAGTGGAGAATGCAACCGGAAAAAAAATTAAATGTGTAAGATCGGATAGGGGTGGAGAATATCTTTCTGAAAGATTCAAACTGTTCTGCTTAAAGCATGGCATAAAAAGGCAGCTTACAGTTAGTCACACCCCTCAGCAGAATGGGGTGGTAGAAAGAAAGAATCGTACAATTCTTAATGCAGTAAGGTCTATGCTGAAGTTTACAGGGCTGCCAAACTATTTATGGGAAGAAGCTGCAAGAACTGCAGTGTTCGTTCAAAACATGTTACCATCTGCAAGTATCAAAGGAAAAATTCCAGAATCTCTATGGTCTGACAAGGATATAAACTATGATGTTTTAAGAGCATATGGCTGTCTTGCATATGCTCATATACCAACTGAGTTGACGAAAAAATTAGACAATAGAGCACGGATAACATATCTAGTTGGATATGATGCTAACTCAAAGGGTTATAGACTTTACGATCCTATAAGGAAGACTGTTATAGTCAGCAGAGATGTGATATTTGACGAGACGATCTTGTATAAATTCAAATCCAGTGATGAAGAAAGAAAGGTCAATAAAATTGTGAACTTGAAAGGTGATGTAGATCAAATTATTGATGATGATGATGAGAGCATAGAGAATGTGCAGCAGATTAGACCAAATAGACCAGTTGAACAGGCTGAAGCAGTTGGACCAGGAGATCAAGAACAAGTTTTAGACGAGAATAATAATGACTTAGCTGGTCCAGTAGCTACTAATAACACAATAGACAAGAAGGCTAAGAGGAAACGTACACAAGTAGAAGTGCTAAAGGAAGACACAAAAATAAATACAGAGAAGTATGGCAGAGATGTTGGAGGGAGAAGTCTCAGGCATAGACAAGAAGGATTCAAAGAATTAGAAGAAGATATCAATGCAGACGTTTTAGTTGCTCTAGATCTAGACGTGCCTAATAGTTGTGATGAAGCGCAGATAAATGGATTGAAGCAATGAGAGATGAGATGAATTCATTCATAAGGACAGACACCTATGAAGTTGCAGACATGCCGGAAAACAGAAACGTGGTAGGCAATAAATGGATATACAAAATCAAGTTGAGCACATATGGTACAACTCCAAAATACAAAGCTAGACTTGTGGCACAGGGATTTTCTCAAAAAAAAAAAGGGTCTAGATTACGAAGAGACATTCTCGCCCATTGTAAAAATGATAAGTATAAGAGCACTCTTAGCCATGGCTAATGCTTACAAATTAGAAGTACACCATATGGATGTTAGCACAACCTTCTTGAATGCAAAGTTAAACGAGGAGATTTTTATGAAGCAGGCACCAGGATTTGAAGTTGAAGGAAATAAGGTGTGGAAATTAAAAAGAGCAGTATATGGACTAAGACAGGCTCCAAGAGAATGGTACAGATGCATGGATGCATATCTGCAAGGGCAAGGGTTTGCAAAGCTCAGAAATGATGGGAATCTTTATGCTCTAAGAACTGGAAATGGATATTGCATAATCGCCTTGTACGTAGATGATTGTATAATGGCAGCTTCAAACATGGATAATCTGAATAAATGCAAGAGCATTCTAAAAGAAAGGTTTAAAATGGTCGATCTGGGAGAATTAAGAAAGTTTCTTGGAATTGAGGTTATCAGAGACAAGGAAAAACAGTTCATGCAATTGCAACAAACTAGATATGCTGAAGCAGTACTTAAAAGATTTGGCTTGCAAGATTGTAAGGAAGTTAAAACACCTCTAGCCGCCGGACAGAAACTTAATGAATACATGCAGCCACAAAATGCAGAAGAAAAAGGAAAAATGGATAGAAAACCCTATCGTGAGTTAGTGGGCTGCCTTTCATATTTATCATCATGTACGAGGCCAGATATTACATTCGCAGTGAATCTTCTAAGCAGATATAACTCAAACCCAGGACAAATGCACTGGATTGCTGCAAAAAGGGTACTTAGATATCTAAAAGGTACTCTAAATCACGGCTTATTTATTGACTGCAAAGACTTAAAGCTTACTGCATATGCTGACTCAGACTGGGCAGGAGATTTGGATGGTAGGAGATCTACCTCAGGATTTATTTTATTGTTAGATAATGTTCCTATCTCATGGAAATGCAAAAAGCAGACAGCTATAGCATTATCCACAGCGGAAGCGGAATATGCAGCAGCTTGTTTAGCCGCCAAGGAGATTATATGGTGCAAAAAATTGTTAATAGAACTTGGGATGAAGCAAGAGAAAGCTACTGTATTATACTCTGATAATCAGAGTTGCATTGCCATGTGCAAAAATCCAGTACTGCACGAAAGGTCGAAACATATAGAGATTCAAATGCATTTTGTCAGGGATGTAGTTAACAAAGGCATAATTGAGATATGCTATATAAATACAGAAGAGCAATTGGCTGATTTGCTGACAAAGCCATTAACAGAAAGAAGATACACAAATCTGAAACAGAAATTGAACTGCTGCTGTTATAACATGAAAGGGGAATGTTAAATATTCATGTTATAATGTTATAAGGTCACTTGGTTGATTTAAGGCATACGGGTTAGCACGAAATAAGAATACCCATGGTCATGAGAAAGCATTGTATAGGTGTAAGGATGGGAAATCGGCAACATGCCTAGTATGTAGGGGTTTAGATAAACTTACCGGTTCCGGATTGTAGTGGATACGGAGGAGAAAGTGATAGACGAGTAAGGTGAGCAGCAATTGTGAAGAACGGTCAGGCCGGATTGCAAGGGGAAGAATCGGCAGACTTAAGGGGAAAGACCTGTGCTACAGTGATCGATATTGGTGCTACAATTGTTTAATGAAAATACAATTGGATTATTGTCCTTTCTAATTGTATAGTTTGTTACCTTGCTAGCATATTGGTTTAATCGATAGTAGAAGTTATTCTCAAATTCAATTGCCAATTAAAATCACAGGAAGTTGATTCTCCACGACACCCACAACAGTCCAATAGCTGGCCACGCAGGATTAATGAAGACATATTTCAAAGTGCGCAGCAGTTATTATTGGCCAGGGATGAAGAAGCAGATAGCTCGCTACATCAAAGAGTGTCAGCTGTGTCAGCAGACGAAGGCAGAGCATCTTCGAATTCCAGGAGCATTGGAACCATTAGCGGTGCCAAACGCTAAGTGGGAAGTCATCAATATGGACTTCATAACAGGGCTCTCGAGGACAGCAAGAGGAAAAGATGCCCTGATGGTTGTGATTGACAAGCTGTCGAAGATGGCACACTTTGTGCCTTGCAGGACCACTGACACAGCCTTGGATACATCGGCTCTCTTCACAAAGGAAATCTTCAGGCTCCATGGTATGCCGAGAGAAATCATCTCCGACAGAGACCCGAAGTTCATGAGTGCCTTTTGGCAGGATCTTTTTGCGACGATCCAGACAAAGCTATCCATGAGCACGGCCTACCATCCTCAGACGGATGAGCAAACAGAACGGACCAACAGAATCTTGGAAGATATGCTAAGAAACTATGTCTGGAACAAGCAGAGTAAGTGGGAAGATTATATTCACTTGGTTGAGTTCTCTAAAAATAGCACCAAGCAGGAATCATCCCAGATGTCACCGTTCATGATCAACTACGGCTACCAATGTCTAACTCCAGACACTTGGCACAATCCTGTGTCAAAGGTAGAGGTTTCGCAGCAAATGTTGGCCGACATGCAGCAACTGGTAGAAGAGGTCCGAGGATATCTTCTTGCAGCAAGGAGTCGACAAAAGAGCGTCGCCGACAAGCACCGGACAGTCAGAGAGTTCCAGGTTGGTGACAACATCTGGCTCAAGATCAAAGTGAAGCATGCAAAGCTCCGCATCGGAAATTGTAAGAAGCTTGCTCTAAGGTGGGCTGACCCCTTCAGAATAGCCAAGAGAGTAGGTAACCAATCCTACAAGTTAGAGCTGCTAGCACACCTGAAAATTCATAAAGTCTTCCACATGAGTTTGTTGAAGAAGCATACTCCAAACCCAGAAGAAGTCTTGGACATGCCAACGTTGTTGGAAATGACAGAAGAGCAGCTAGAGATAGTCCCAGACTTGATCCTTGATAAGGCAATCAAGAAGACAAGGAGATCAGAGTTTCTCCAATATTTGGTCAAGTGGAAATACTTGCCGGTGGAAGACGCAACATGGGTACTTAAGAAGGGCCTGATAAGGCAGTACCCGCAGTTCATGGAGAAATGGGACGGCAAGGTCATCTCCGAAGTAATCGGCTTAGGCATGTCGATTTACGTTTAGATTAATTTCATGTGTAGTTAAGATTAATCTACGCATGCAGCCTATGCTATGTATGGGTTGCATGCGTAATTACCGATGATGGGACCACTACGGTGATCCTAGGACATGGTGTAATGTCATTGTAGGTATGACCGCGGTTTTGCTTGAGTTAGGCAAATGGTGAACATGAGCAATGTTGCACCGTAATGTAAGCATGTCCATAGGGGAAGGACATGCGATTGAAGGTAGAAGTGAACATGGGCGAGGATGAGATCATCAGGGATGTTCTCTAGTTTAAACCCTCTGGGCCATGCTGCACTGGGGTATGCAAGATCATGGAGGTCATGCATAAGGTAGCACCCAATCATGGGCTATGATAGGATCGTCTTAAACGACCCTTACGCTTAAACCCTCACGGGCCATGATCGAATGCGTGGTATAGGCATTATAGGGCGCTGTCTCCACGGCACGATGGAAGAAGCATCCTCTTCCTACGCCGGGAGATTAGTCATGCATTCATTTAGTTAATTAGATGGGTGGTTACCTTATAACCATAATTTTATTAATAATTATTAAATGGTACTAACGTAGCATCGAGCTGCAGGCCAATAGAGCGCTCCGGAGGGCAAGGAGGTCGAGCTACGAAGACTTGCAACACAATTTTGTTAGAATGTGTTGCAAAGAATGAAGAGTACCTCGAAGGATAATTGTACATGAAATTGTTAAATCTTAGCTCCATGTCCTTTCCCATTGCCAAATGGATGGCAATTACAGATCTCAGAACCCATGCGGGCTCGAGCACACATGGCGCTGGCTTTGGAATAAGTTGTTTCATCCTAAACTTTATGTACTTTGGTGGCAAGTCTTATATAGGTGTTTGCCTGTAAACACCTTGCGGCATCACTATGATCCTCACAACTCTGCAGTAAGACCGCTTTTCCTTTCAGACGTCGAAACACTTGAACATTGCCTCTTTTCTTGTCTAGAACTTCAACCAGCATGGTCTTGACTTCAACCATTATTTAACAATACACTGGATTGCTAATCTGTTCTCCTAGCATCCGAACCAGGTGCGTGGGCCCCAGATAAACGAAAGGCATTTCATCTCGGGTCTGGTTGGTTGCTGTGGTCAATTTGGAAGCATCGTAGGCTGCACATTTTCCAAGGCATTTATTCACATGTTCATAGAGTCATTGTAGCCCAGGCTAAGATACTAATGGCTTATGACTCTTCCTCCCTTGGGGAAGAAGTGAGAGACCATATTTGAATTCAATATCTTCAAATTAATTCTTATCATTAGTCTCCTATGCTGGAGTGAGCACATAATGCTTCAGGCTCGTGCTTCGCGAGCGTTGTCTTGTGCTTGCACAACTAGATGAGATTTGCACATCTTGTAATATTTACTTGTGATTAATAAACTTGCTTGTCATTCTTCAAAAAAAAAAAAAAAAAACGTGGCTTTGTTTCTTTTATAGGATGTCCATCAAAATCTGTTCGTCGCCGCAAATGCCGCCTAAAGCAGTTTTTACTTCCACTTTCGCTTCCTTTTACCTTCCATTCTAGAGTTTTGCTTGCATTCCATCAATTCTACCCCCATTCTGATGATTTTACCCTCCATTTCGACTAATTTAGTTGCAATAGAATTGTTATTAACCTGCATTCATGTTTCACCAATGTCACTTTAAGTAACATTTCTGGGAGTCAACAATGCCTAGCAGCGTCGTCATTCTTTCTGCTTGAAATGTCACCTAAAGTAACATTCATGTATACGTAGACCTAATCAATGGTTGACATTCGGCATAAAGCATGAAAAGAGATTTTAAAGCATCTTCACCGCTTTTGGAAGAAGAGGGATTATATAAAAAGAAGAAGAACCAATCTGTATCTTCATAGAAAATAGAATAGAATTTGAGCAAAAGACAAAACTGATACAATGACATTTCTTATATAACTATTTAATTCAAAAAATTATTCGTCTGGAGGGGGTACAGTTCTCTAATTTACAAATATGAAATATGTCAATGGTGAACAAGTGGAAATGTCTAGAGAATACAAAAGCCAGGTCATATAGGGCAAAAAAATAAGACCCGGAACTTTGCCGGAATTAACAACTGGATCTCCGTAATTGCAATTTTGGTGTAATACTGGGGTCGACTGGTTCCCCCCTGCTTGCTCGTGCACACCGGCGCCTCACCAGCTTAGATCTGATCATTTTTTTCTCGATCCGGTGGCCGACGGCGTTTTCCAACCCTCCAGGTTCTGCCCTTCCCGCCTCATCCTTCAGCTCGATCCATCCTGGTCTGTTCACAAAAGATTTCCAGCAATTTGAACCTGTTTTCAGATTAGGATTTGCTCGTTTGTTACATTTCATGGGAAGCCAGACTTATCCTGCTTCTTCTATATGGAATAGAAATGGATTTCGGAATGTGGGATTGAAGTTGCAGGATTGATATTGATTTAAGATTGAGGGTATGCTGGAAGGTTTAAGCTTGACTGGACTCACAGGGATCTTTGACCATTGGTCTTGATAAAAGTTTGAGAAGTCTCTAGGCAAGCATAGTATTTCTGGCAGCAGGAATGGCTTTGTCAGGTATGCGTGGATTGTCTGTGTTCATTAGTGATGTCAGAAATTGCCAGAATAAGGAGCAAGAAAGGACAAGAGTGGATAAGGAGCTTGCAAATATACGTACAAAGTTCAAGAATGAAAAGGTGAGCTAAGGATTGCGTTAGTATTTGGAAGGAATGCAGCAGGACCCTAAATTCTCCACGTGCCATGCAGGGACTGACACCATATGAGAAGAAGAAATATGTTTGGAAAATGCTGTACATATACATGCTTGGGTATGATGTTGATTTTGGGCACATGGAAACTGTTGCGCTCATATCTGCACCGAAGTATGCTGAGAAGCAGGTGATTTTCTCTATATGATGCAAGGCATGCGGTGATTTTGATCTGTGAACCAGAGTCATCCAGACATTAACAAATCAAACACACTAACATTTTATTTTTTAGAACATGAGACAAGATATGGTCAAACAAAATGTATGATCCCAAATCGGTTCTAGTAGGCATGTCCTCCAATAGTTGTAGTTAAAATATCCTTAAAAGCAACTGCGTTACTTTTGGTTAGAATTAATTGAGTGCTGCACGGAAAGCAAATGGAAGGGTTGATAATCTATTTGTATTTTTTTCCGAAGTACTTATGTGAAGGTATCTCATGTTTGCAGGTTGGCTACATAGTCACATCATGCTTGCTCAACGAGAACCATGATTTTTTGAGACTTGTGATCAACACAGTCCGCAATGATATTATTGGACGAAATGAAACATTCCAGTGTCTTGCACTAACCATGGTAGGGCGTGTTTCTTTTATGTATTTACTAAGTTCTTAAGGCACTATATAGTGAATGCTGATTAAAAACTTCTGCTTCCACCAAATCACACTATATTCATTCCTTCTACTGTGGAGACTACTTACAATGATGATTCTACGCTTTTTGAAATCAACATTTGCAATCAGTTTGGTAAAATAGCATATCACTGCAGGTTGGCAATATTGGTGGGAAAGAGTTCTCCGAGTCCCTGGCTCCTGATGTGCAAAAGTTACTTGTAAGGAGAATTTTGTTATAAAGATACAACATAAGTACTTTCTGATTAATTTTCAGTTTCATGCTTAGTTACTAGAGTCTCTGAGCCTTGGGCTTTTTCCACAGGTATCAAGCTCATGTCGGCCATTAGTGAGAAAGAAGGCTGCTTTGTGCCTGCTTCGGCTTTTTAGGAAGAATCCTGATGTTGTAAATATTGATGGCTGGTAATCGGAATATCATCTTTTAGTTAAATGTAGTTTGTTGATTGCACATCTTATGGAAGATAACTTATGATTCTCTTTAGCAGCAACCCTCGCACCTATGTTTTTTATGTTGGAGTCTCACTAGATCATGAAGCACAAGAGCTTGAAAAGGCAGATGCATGTGGATAATGTCGATGAGAACACATAAACTTTTGATAATGTTCTTTTTTACATTCTTTATTCCCTTCCTCGACAAAACACAAAAGCCTTGATAATGTGTTCTTTTCAAATTCTTCATTTCTTCCTCATCCATACTAGATGGACTGTGTTTTGAGAATTTATATTGGTACGCGTTATCTCATATGCGTGAGCAAACTAAACGTTGGACTGTATGTTTAGTCATCTCTTCTTCCATCCTTCTAGTGCTTGAGTATTTGCAACTAGATATGAACAGATCCCATGTGTTTGTATTTCCTTAAATTTTCAAACCTGGGATTTCTTTTAAGTTTATGTATTCTTGATATACCTACAGGTCGGACCGTATGGCACAATTGCTTGATGAGAGGGAAATTGGTGTTGTAACAGCTGTGATGAGTCTTCTTGTTGCTTTGGTTGCAAATAATCCTGAAGCATACTGGAGCTGTGTTCCCAAATGTGTGCGGATTTTGGAACGGCTGACAAGAAGTCAAGATATCCCACAGGAGTACACGTATTATGGGATCCCATCTCCCTGGCTTCAGGTATGTTTTTTGGTTCCATATGGATTTGCTATATCTGCAAGTAACTTTTCACATGGTATGCTGGTCTGCTGTACTTGTTTTCACCCATGTACTCCTGAGTGTACTTCTGTAGTGCAATCCTGATTACTTGGATGCTTGTCTATATAAGCTACGTTCCATTTTCATGCAACAGGATTCATGACGAATATTGAGGAGTGAAATGATTGACTTTGTACATTATGTATTTTCAGTATAGTATGTAGTGGATGCCGAGACCCTTTGGACATGTGAACCAAAATGTTACAGCGAGATTCGGTCCAGATTACGTTATTTAGAATAGTTGTAAAAATGCTTATACCAGTCTTTGTCTTTGTCTTTCTCCTGCTATTTGGTTCCAATTCATCTTATTCTGAGCTCCTCTCAAGAAAGATGTTAGTTACATCAGGCTGGAGCACATCATATGACTATAATCGTAGTGCGAGGCTAACCTGAAGCCATATCATGTTATCTGTATCGGCTCATGCTTGTTAGCTATTCATCCATAGATTCTTTTTCCTCTCTTTCGTCATAAAACCTAGCAAATTGTTAAGGTGGTGGTTGAGTTTCTGTTTTTCTGTGCCCAATCCATATATTGCTCATCCGATTCTGCGATTGTCTGGATAGGTGAAAACAATGCGTGTTTTGCAATATTTTCCAAGCATTGAAGACCCAAATATTCGGAGATCTCTTTTTGAGGTTAGCAAAACGTTCCAAGGTTTGTGATTTTGCGTAAATGTGGATGTGACGCGTCATATTTTGCAACAGGTCCTTCAACACATACTGATGGGTACTGACGTCGTGAAAAATGTGAACAAAAACAATGCTTCACATGCTGTTCTATTTGAAGCCTTGGCATTGGTAATCCTTACGTGCTTTACATTGGTGATTAATTGAGTGTTTATGGTTATAGAATGCATGTTGGATCAATAACTACCTCAGTCTCATTCCATTATTTCCATTTTGGCTTTTAATGCATATGCTGTTCCAGGTAATGCACTTGGATGCTGAAAAAGAAATGATGTCGCAGTGTGTTGCCTTATTAGGTAAATTCATAGCTGTACGTGAGCCAAATATCCGCTATCTTGGTTTGGTAAGTATCTGCAACATGGACCATTGGGCTCTCTTTTCTAGGACTGTTTTTTGGCAAGTACAGGTTGTATGTATTAGAAAGATAGATCATCAAGTTTCTGTTCCAATTATAGTCATATTTGATGTCGTCTTTCCACCCTTTGTTTTCACCAGAGTCCATTTGTCTTCTGGTTGGTCCTTGAACTCTGCCACAAGTCTTTGATACTATTCTTTTTGCTGAAAAACTCTACAAAATATAAACATGTCTATGGTAAACTATATGCCCCTGAAATCAGTAATAATCAGCAATAAAGAAATAATGAAATGCTGTGAACATAGATTGTGCCCTTCTGAAAGAATGAAATGGCAGATCAAGATGGAGATAAAAGAACGGTGTTCTTTCCTTAATGCACCAATCAAACAAAAACTAACATCATATTCTCACAGACCAGAATAAATTTGTCTCATAGTTTTGAAGAATTCTATGTGATATTTCTGATTTTTTGTGGAAGAGCTTACTTTTCTGTCAGAATGGTAATGTGTTAATGCTTAGCACAGCTGTAAATTATTTTAGTTTTGGTGTCTTCTGGGATGACTGATGCACATTTGACATTTTGACTGTGCTGATCAAAAATATATTCAAAATTCTAAGATAAAATGGATGGGAGAAGTATGTAATGGAGTTATAAGTGCTGTGATCACAACTGGGTCATGATCTTTACCATAATCTAAGGAAAATACTTACATCCGCAGGAAAACATGACTAGGATGCTTCTTGTGACGGATGTGCAAGACAGTATTAAGCGTCACCAAGCACAGATAATTACTTCATTAAAGGATCCAGATATAAGGTAATGGCCTATAGAGTGTATAATACAATTTTGACATTCTGAATTGGGTAACTTATTTGTAATTCTGAGGAGTTAAACATTACATTTAATTTATGGTGGTTGCAGTATTAGAAGGAGATCTTTGGATTTATTATATGGTATGTGTGATGTCACGAATGCCAAAGACATTGTTGAAGAACTTCTGCAGGTAATTATGGATTTATTGCCCAGTAGGAGGATACAATGTATTCGAATCTATTCTGAATGAACAAAATATGCTGGGGTGTTAGAAAAATGATCACCATTATAGGTAAACTGAATATTTCTTTGCGCAATCTCAGTATTTGACATCATCTGATTTTGGAATTCGTGAGGAGCTTACTCTAAAAACTGCAATATTGGCTGAGAAGTTCTCACCAGATCTATCCTGGTATGTTCAGAATATCGATCAATATAAAGACTGCTTTGTAGCTGCAATTTTTCTTGCTGCTTGTGGATATTGACGTTAGGCATGTGCTGTAACCTAGCCTTGATTTACTTTGTGCTCATTCTATGATACACTTTGATTCTGGAGAGTAAGTTTTGAAGGCTCCTATGGTACATCAAGATTATTATCTTTTGAGTTTGTGATGTAAAATCAGCCTGGTGTACAATGGCTTTTGCTTCACCACATGCAACAGAAATGTAATTCATATGTGATCAAATCCCATGTGGGACTTCCATGTCAGCATTTAGGAGGACTTTCATAAAAATTCATTTGAGTGAAGAGATAAATGTAGTTGTCGAGACTGCTCTTTTGTCCCGATTTAGTGGTATTAATTGACTCCTCCTTTAATGTCATCGTTTTTGCTTTAAATGTAGTTGTAGAGACTGTTGTTTTGTCCCAGCTAGTGCTAGATTTATTGGTATTAATTGACTTCTCCTTTAATGTCATTTTTGCTTATCTATCTGCTGTGCTCCTTATCTGAGAGATCGTAAACACACGTAGATACTCATGATTGCATACCGTTTCCTTGTGATTCAAGAGTGATTGAGGCATCAAGTTTTCTTTTTTGTCAGGTACGTTGATGTAATTTTGCAACTAATTGAAAAGGCAGGCGACTTTGTCAGCGATGATATTTGGTACAGAGTTATTCAATTTGTGACAAATAATGAGGATCTTCAGGTAATATATAGTTGCATTGTATTGTCAAATTTTGGCATGTGTATTTACCTTGATCTCCGTGTTCTTATAGGCTTATGCAGCTGCAAAAGCTCGAGATTTTCTAGATAAGCCTGCTGTTCATGAAACAATGGTGAAGGTGAATACAAAAAGATTGCATCTTAGTTCCTGCTTATGGAAGATTAATGTTTATTAAGGCATCATTCAAAATGCTGGTATGTAGGTTGCTGGATATTTGTTAGGCGAGTATAGTCATCTTCTGGCAAGGAGGCCTGGATGCAGTCCTAAAGAAATTTTCTCCATTATTCACGACAAGTTCCCGACGGCCATGTATTATTCTTTGTGCTAACTGACCCATGTAAAATTGCTGCACTAAGTTGTTATTGTTAAGTTCATAGCTGATTGGTTAAACAGGACATCGACCAAGGCTCTTTTGCTATCAGCATATATCAAAATTTTAATGCATGCTCAACCAATTGACCGAGATTTGCAACAGCAAGTCCTCTCAGTGTTTAAAAGGTTCGAACTTGTTTCTATCTGTGTGTTATTCACTTTGCTGTTCTTAGCAGCCGGTTGCTTGTTACGGGATGTGGCCAGAAATATGGCCCATAATATATGCCCCAAAAAAAAAAAAAAAAAAAAAAAAAAAAAAAAAAAAGAGAAAGGAAGGGGGAAAACAAAGAAAACGGGATGAGTGGATCTGTCAAAGACATTGGGTTATTTAGCTCGAATGTGTTTACGAGGTTTTGTTCAATAGTGTGTTTCAATTTTTGAGGCTATATTTGACAGATATGAGAGTTATTTGGATGCTGAAGTACAGCAACGTGCAGTTGAGTATCTTGCTTTGAGCCAGAAAGGTCCTAATATGGTTGATATAATGGCGGAAATGCCAAAATTCCCAGAGCGCCAGGTAAAATTTCTATGATCATCAATTATGGTTGATTGTTTTGCTTGTTTTGCTGATTGGAGGATAAGTGCACATTTTCATTATCACTGTGGTAGTGGAATAACCTGCTGAGTGCCGGTGTAGGAAAGACTGGGTTTTCATGTTTTTAGACAGATCCTTCTTATGTCATACCACATTGACAGCATCTCGTAGGACATATGTTGTGCCATGTTTTTAGATAGCTAGGCAAACTTCCATTCCTTGCATGTTATACATGAAAGAACAGGATTTATTTGTTATCCAGACATCCAAGTCAGAAATGAACAGCATTTTGAAATTTAAAGCTAAATACTTTAGAGTTCTGAAGCCTTTGGGCATTTTTAAACTTGTTGTCATTATTAAGTCATTGTTTTGTTACAGTCAGCACTTCTCAAGAAGGCAGAAAATACAGAAAATGATACAGCAGAGATGAGTGCCACCAAGTTGCGTCTGCAACAGCAAACATCAACAGCAGTTGTGCTGTCATCTGACCAGAGTTCTGCTAATGGAAGTCTTCATCCTGTTGCAATTCCCAGAGTTTCTGCTGGCCAAAAGATTATGGTATTTTGCTTATTATCAAAGATCTCTATGTTTTTCTAAATGTAGTCGTCATATGATGTACGTAACTTATAACTTTGTGAGCAGGATCGTTCGGGTTCATCTGAGCATCCACAACTTGGAGTTTATGAAAATGGTACTTCAGAGAAGGTGGTCAGGCAAGTATCTGGAGCCGCAGACCTTCTCGGGGATCTAATGGGGCCTTTGGCAATTGAGGATGCTCCTAGTACAAAGACACAGCCAGCTGTCTCGGATGATCCATTGGCTTTGGCACTATGTGATAATCTACCCTCTTCAGTTCAGGTATGCTGTGCTGGCATGAACTTACGATCTGGTGTCTTTCTACTTAGGAATAAGTTTGTTATTTACGTTCACATGCAGCCTGTTGGAAGCGTTGTAGATTGGTATAATGCTCTTTGCAAGAAGGACAGTGGTGTTCTTTATGAGGACCCATTTATTCAAGTAAGCCCTTGTTGAACTTTTTGCTAAGCCCCCAAATAAACTTCTGAGGCATGGTGTAATGATAATGCATCAGTATATGCTTGTTGAGCATTAGCCTTGAGTTGACAGTATCACATTCTTAAACGTGCAGATTGGTATTAAAGCCGAATGGCGTGGTGCTCAAGGACAAATGACATTATTTTTAGGAAATAAACATACGGCACCATTAGTATCGATTCGAGCAGCTCTTCTTTCGCCACCTCATTTGAGGATGGAACTTTTGCCAGTGCCAGATACTATTCTGCCAAGGGCACAGGTAGAGGAATAGTAATCTTTCTATATTTTAGGTTTCTCCATGGATAATGCGGTAACTTAGACCTTCCTTTCTTGCAGATCAAGTGTCCACTGAAGGTTCTCAGTTTGCGTGCTAGCCGGGAAGTACCTGTTATTGATTTTGCATATAACAACTCTACATTGACCGTATGTTTCTTTTAATTCAGTCTGGTTTTGCTAACTTAAAATATTCAATTGACTTATAGTTCAACTATGGCAAAGCAGGTAACCTTTAAGTTGCGCTTACCAGTTGTTTTGAGCAAATTTCTTGTTCCAGTCCAAGTTTCTCCAAACGATTTTATTGCGCACTGGAGAGCACTCGCTGGCCCTCCCAATAAGTTGCAGGAAGTGGTCTGCAACATTCGTTACTTACGTTAGAGCTTTCATTTATTTCTGCTTCAGTTTCTGACCATTATTTAAATATCAGGTTCGCGGAGTCAAGCCGTTGCCATTACCAGAAATGGCCGATCTTTTTAATGCACTTCGCATAAATGTGGCCTCTGGACTTGTACGTGATGAAGTATTTTTTTTTTTCTGCTCCCAATCCTAAAGAATAACGTTTTTCAGGATCCTAGCCCAAACAACATTGTAGCCGCAACTTCATTTTATTCTGAAACAGGAGGAGCAATTTTTTGCCTTGTAAGATTCTTAAGCTGGCCCTGCAGTTTAAAGAATTTTTTCTTTTTTTTTCTCATATAATAATTTAATCAATGAACAGGTGCGAGTGGAAACCGATCCTGCTGATCGGACACAGTTGCGTCTCACAGTGGCTTCCCCAGATCCTGTCACTGCTTATGAGTGAGATGGAAATTCCAGACTTTTCAGATTTCTGACAAGGAAAAAGGAATGATTAATATGTGCACTTCTATTTCTGGCAGGTTGAAGGAATACATAAAAGAGCAGTTAGTGGACTTGCCTCCTTCCATATCTGTGCCATCCGTACCTGTACCTGCAGCGGCACCATTGCTTTTAACTGGTCCTGCAGCTGCCCTGGCTGAGCTTATTTAGATTCGTTCTCAACTCTTTCTATAAGTTTAGCACTGCAACTCATCAATGGGCTACAGAGAGGCAGAGTGCGGTTGGCCGATTGCTGAGGCATCATCATTTTTGACTTTGCGCAGAGTAATCTTCGGACATCTGAATGTAAATTCCTTGTGGTCAATACCACCTTGTAATCATAGCATATTTTCTAGGAGTTGGGTCTCCTATTTTTTATTCTTTTGAGAAAGCTACCCTGCCACCAGTGGCTCATGAGCATTGTAATACGTTTCTCTCATTATACTATTGCAGAGTGCTTTGGAGTGCAACTTTTTTCCATAAGTATATATACAGGCATTTGGGCCAACTTGGCTCCACATTCATATCTTTGACTCCATGTTTTGTTACATCTGAGAGGGCCTTGTATGGACACTAATTCTGCTCTTGAATCTAAATTTGTGTTGCCTTAGGATTTTGTTTTGACCAAAAGAAGTTTATCTTTTCGATCAAATGTGCTTTGGCAAGAAGCAATGCATGACAAGCTAATTCTCTAGTAAAGAATTCATTTAACTCTATAACTCATCACATTCAATATTGCAAATACATATATATGATATGTCTGATGTAGAGCCAAGGAAAAATACACTTGCAGAAGGGAACAGTACATTATTTCAAGTTACTATGCAAAGTTACTATGCAAAGGAACTCAATATTCTACTGCTATCAAATATCAATTATTACGTTGGGCGTTTCTTTCAAGCTATTTGGCAATGTCGAGGCGATCACTTTAACATTAGTCAAGTAGTAAGATTTGTACCAAGTTCATGATAAATTAAGGTCCCTTTTACACTACTTGTCTCACTTATATAGAAATCTAGTAAAAGTTTTTAAAGCTCAACTTATTTCACACTATTCAAAATAAGACACGCCTCACTTAGGCTAGTGCTGCATTTGTATAAGACTACAATGCACCTTCTAGTGTAAGAATAACTTATATTTAATGTGTCCCATTCTTTGCTGTAGAGTCACAAATAGTGTCATGTATATGAAATACGATAGTCATTTTTTAGGTCGTAGGTTAAAAAGGCCTTAGCATAGGTGCATAGGTCAGAGAAGTTAAAAAAAATGCAACTGAAAAAATAAAAACTTAAAGGTGTTGTCAAACGAGACATTTTAGCATGAGCATAAGACTTTTGTGGAAAATTCCAAAAAGAAAGGAAGGGATATTCTTAAAAAAAAATGAGAGATTGTATTATTGATATGTAAGAAAGACCAAGATATTTATAAAGAGGAAAAAAAGCAATTTGTACGTCTGCCATATTGACAGCATGCTAGAATCGATTTCATGCTGCCACGTGGTAGTCCGCTACTTTGCGGAATGGAAATAGGGGCTGCTATTCCACTCATTCGATAAAGATATGATGATGTTCTCTTCAAGAACAACAAAAAATCTCAAGGAACAACAAGATCCGGTGAAGCTCCCGTCTTCTATGTTGTGGGAGGAGGGAAGTTGGGACCCCCTTCCCCAATGGACAAGGGGTGGGACCGTTTCTGCAATGGATAGGGGGAGCCTCGCAACTGGCCCGTTGGGAGGCTCCCCCGTCCACTCAACTCCCCCCCACCCACCCCATACAGTATGGTAATGGGGGTGGAAACTCCCACTGTGATTTCTTAATACTAATATGGAACACGTGATGCCACCAAAATGAATTAGCTATTTTCCTAATGGTGCAACAGAGCATGTTGATGTAGTTTATCCAATTACCTATACATCCTATGAATGAGAAACACATGGCCCAATTGAACCTAGCCTACCGAATATTCTAAGTTTGAGAATGAATTCATTTTCTAATAGAAACCCACATGGCTAAGTATATGTCATACTCATTCTGCGCAAAAACAATGCGTAATCACGTGAGCTTCTAGTTATATGTTTGAGTAGTAAATGACTCGAGAAATGGCCCTGCATAAAAATAAAGCTTAGATATGAGTTTCTCTTGATTAATAAACGATTCCATAGACTCTGTCCATAGCCTTGTATTGTAAACTTTTAACGGACTAGTACATTTGCCTTGAGGGTTAGACATTGTCCAAATATATTGTACCATGCAAAATTTTGACATGTCTCTCAAAATTGTATTGAACTTCGTAAAAAATGTGAAAGCACAATTTGGAAGATCGTCATCAACAACTTTGAAGACATCGCTTTGCAGAACTTTGCGATTGAACTCTTAATGCACTGGTGTTTCTAAAGAATCTTCTTACAACTAGTTGCCCCATTAGCTTGGAGATTGCCATTCTAGGGCATTTAATGAACACTAGCGAGTTTGACATGATTTTCAAAAGTGTGAACTTTATGGGACCTTTGAATTTTTTGAAGAAACCAAGATTCGTGGTCACCAATTTGAACATTAAAGAAACCTATGATATGGATAATGTTTTGAATAATGATCCGCATAATAAATTTTATTGCTCCCGCATCCAAAAATGGCATATGATACAATGCTAACTCAGGTTGAGATATGATACAGTGTTGACTTCGATGTTTAAACTCGATCAAAAAATTCAAAAAATTCCTGGTTGAAGATTCTTGCTAGGCTACCAGAGCCAGGGATCAACGAAGGTACAGAGCTCATCGTCGTGTTTCATTAGCTGAGGAGGAGGCAGAAGCATGGCTCGAGCCATATCAGAGAGAATAGAAGGGTTGGCCTCTTCAAAAATAATGTCTTCACACCAGTTGGTGAGAAGAGGGGGGTCACAATGGGTAGAAAGGTCCAATAGAAAGTCATCTTGGTCCCAACAAGGGGGTCCAATGGAGGTGATATCGGGGGAGGAATTCTCCATATCACAAGGGGGTTGTCCCTGATGGAGTGTGCTAGAGCTTGGAGCTTGAATTTGAAATGCAGAGGAAGAAGAGGGGCAATCTTTCCGATACCGCATCGCGGCGGCTGCGGCGGCGGCCTGGATTGCTTTTGGATTGAGCTGCTTTCCTGGAGATAGCAGAATTGCTGGAGGAGAATTTGGGAAATTGAGTGTTGCAGATGGCCCTCTGAGGCACACTACTGCTGCATCATATGCCCTGGCTGCCATTTCTGGAGTGCTGAATGATCCCAGCCAAATTCTGGACCGCTTCCGCGGCTCGCGAATCTCCGAAACCCATTTCCCCCAGCTCCTCCTCCTCACCCCCTTGTATGATTTCTCACTCTCTCCAGATTGCTGGGACAAATTCTCCTCCTCCTCGGCTGCGCTGCGCTTTTTCGCCTTTTTTCGCCCCGAATTGCCCGAAGAAATTGAAGAATTGGATGAATTGATTTTATCGTCCATGGAGAAATCCTGTGCATTGCTCCATATATTCCTGTAATCAGTCTGTGCCATTGCCAGATGCTTCGATGTATGAATATTTTTGCTGTTTAATTCCTGAAAGACCTGCTCCTGCTGTATTCAACCTGTTCGTTTTTTCAGACACAGAGTGCCCAAGGCTTATATATGTGGAAAAGCAAGGCATGTTCCTTACAGTATCCCAGGGACACGCGTCGGCTCCTCAGCAGATTTTGCAATTACGCACATGCTAGATGTGATTCTGTACGCGCTAATAAATCCAGTTGTTATCCAAGATGCTGTTTTAACTCGGGATAGGCTTTTTAACTACGCGCTGCTCGAATATATATCTTTTGGACCTATACGATTCTTCAACATATATTTTGTAACTATTATATACCCCACTTCAAAAAGTTCTCATTTGTTTGTACTCGCCCCCTAGATCCCACCCCTTAACTTCCAACTGGGTCAAATGAAATTTACTCTTAATGTACTGAGTGTCGTGGCAGAATCATGACCGCTCGAGATTTTGCAGGATGGAATCACCAAACGTTGGGATTGCACCACATACTGCTACATTAAGGTGAATTTAATTTCACCCCAACTGCCAACTTCTTGCCCCCATACTCGTCCAGGACTTTGGGTGACCCTTCTCTAGGATGACCCTCTTCAATTTCCTTGCCTTCTTCTCTCCCCCCCATATGCTACCTGTTGTTCTTTCATTAGCCCACCTGTTGACCCCCCACTTGCCCACCTACCCAACACTCCGGCCTCACACTTGACACTTTCCAATGGTTGATATGTATGAGCTGCATCTTGTTAGATCTCGTTCCACCGTACGAGAGTTGTCATGTGTTTCAACCCTGTCTCTACATGCGCGTGTGCCCAATTCTCCTATCATTCTCTGGCAACATCTCGTGTGCTGTCAATTCTGCCTCTTGTCATCCAACCATCCACTTCCATTATATTAGATTATGAATTGCATGTCACCCACATGCCCCTAGGGAACCCGCCTGTGGGCCTTCATAATATCATCTCATGTGACTTATGAAGAGAAAGTCCAAGCTTATGTTGGAGCCTTGCATATATACACTACACCATGGTGCTTCGTAGCTAAAATCAATTACAATTGTTTACGTTGTGGACTAATAACCTACTAAGACTCGTCAATGGAACAGTGAATCGGCATCACATCAAACAACTTGACAATTGAGATGTCCAAATATGAAGTCGATGTCCTTTAAATGTTTTTATATGTATATGCCACATGCAAAATGCCATGTGCTTCTACATTGTTGGGGAAGTGAAGGGATAGCCAAAAGCCTGTTATAATATATGTTTTGGAAACGTTCATTTAGTTCCTTTCTTATTAATGAAACGTAAAAACAGGGAGACAACGATTCAGCTTTATCCGCAAATCACGACACGCCACGTGTCACATTTTCTTTCCAAGAATGTTTTCCTGTTTTGAGGTCACGGACGGAACAGGGGATTCTCGATTCAACCCATCATTCCAAAGATTTCACTCTGTATTCCATCAATTTTATCTGACATTCCGGTGATTTCACCCTACATTCTACTGATTTTACCCAGCTGAATCGATTGTCTCCCTTTTTTCACATTGCAAGAATGACCTGCTGCTGCAAATTTCGGGATGTCCATCCCGAAATTTGCAGCAGCAGGTCATTCTTGTATACAGAAATCGTGATCCAAGTTATATGGTAATTTTGGTTGGCATGTTGTACGTAAACCACCACAACATGGAAATTATTAGAACTTACCCTGTTTGTTTCTTTTAGGTAATTTTTTAATTCAAGGTTTTTGGTGGCGCCGCTTAGAGCGCCACCACGAACATATAATAATTATCTTTAATTCATTTTTTAACCATTTGTTTGTTGAGATCATAGTGTAACATTGTAAATCAAACATCCCTAAGAGATAATGTTTCGTAAAATAAAGAGATCATTATTATGAAGCCCCATTTGATGTGGTAAGAGAGTCATCTATGAACCCAAAATTATTAGCCTTTGGCTTTGTGAAGATGAAACTACATTCGAATTATTATTTTCCCTCTCCAAAAAGAAGCTACTCCACTATATTCAAGCAATTGAACAAGTATTATGAAAGTTGCTTTGACGTAGTGACCAATTACAATTTAAAAGGAGGAACATTTTAAAATTGATAGCAATGGATAAATAAATGAATGAGAAACTTATAGACATTCTTCATTTGAGGAAGATACTTGTGAAGTTGTAGATTGCTCTTCAAAAAATCATCTAAGACCCAGCAATCAATCAGATTTTTATCTTCATCAGCTAACTCCAGAGGATGAAGCACATGACTAATGTCTTTGGCCTAAGTGCAATTGCACCTGATTGTACTTGGGGCTGCTTATTGAATCATGTTTGTTCTTGCAAAGATCATTTCATGGTTTAAAGTCTTGAAGGTCTTAGGATCTGATTGATTTCAAAGGTTGTTTTTTTTTTTTTTTTTTTTTTTTTTTTTTTTTTTTTTTTGTCTCGAAGAAAAAGCAATTATTTATTTTTTCCCTAGGACTTCATTATATTACCTAACAGCTTAATGCCAATTTTGATTAACTTACTGGAAACACTTTTGCATGCGTTGGCACTACAAACTATTTGGTTCATTATGAACTTCTTTCTTGATTATTGAAAAGTATTCATGCCTCTAAAAAGTAGGGCAACGCAGACCGGGGACACAATTATGTGAAAGTTGAATAGGTGATCTGAGGTAGTGCGAAGAGCTATGTTCATGCTACTAACGTCAAAGTTGAATAGATGATGTGAGTTTCTTTGAGAGCTATTTCCGAGGAGATTAGTTAAAGTTGAATGGGTCATGTGAAGTTCTTAGAGAGCCATTTTGAGAGATCTTAGACCCAATGTCCGCTAGTTTTGTGAAAGTTGAATAGGTGATGTGAGTTTCTTTGAGAGCTATTTCCGAGGAGATTAGTTAAAGTTGAATGGGTCGTGTGAAGTTCTTAGAGAGCCATTTTGAGAGTTTTGTCAATTAGGGTCTGAAGCACCTAGATGAGAAGCCCATGTGCATTTGACATTTGAATATAGTGGTAAGTCTTACGAAGTGGACGCAAGTCTGGCAGACGACAGGCTAGATTCAAGTGACACAAGGGGAAAGCATTAACACGATTAGAGCTACAAAAAGGTATAGACTGGGGGCCATTTGGGAGTGGCTCAAGGCCAAAAGAAATCGTCATGCTTTTTTTTTTTTTTTTTTTTTTTTTGGGGAGGGGGACAGAGCCTAAAGAAGAAGAGACTTCTTGCAGCAAAGCCTAAGGAAGAAGGAAGAGTTCGACCTTTAAGTACTTTGTAGGTCTAAGCATTTTGTCTAGATTTTTGCGGCCCTACAGGGGAGGCTGCCATGGCTGAAGGAGAAGAAAGCATAAGCACTTAAAGCCATTCCCTAAGCCTTTATTTATAGCCAAAATAATGCGGATCTCATTGTATTCTAAGTATTAGCATGAATTGGACACTAAGGCAAAAGCTCCAATTTCATCCGAAGACAAAAAGGACGTAGAAGAAGGATTGAGTAGACCTACCTCTTCAAGCTTTGCCGGCTTGTTGGGAGCAGATTGCATGCATCTAGTGTTGTTAATTCATCCTATTTATACAGGTTTGAATTGAATAAACTTCGAATTTGCTAGAGGAGTCGCGTTTAGAGCCACATGCCCATCCCAGGAAGGAAGAAGCAGATTAAGCCAGGATCCGCAGATTAAGCAGGAAGGCCATGAAGTGGACATGAAGTACATGCTTGAGGCAGACTATGCAGAGGTAATAATCCGGTTCGATCAATTGGGCTCTTCTCTATGCCGGGCCAAACAACATACGTACATTGGGGGGACTGTCAAGTCAAATGCCGCTTGTCCAGAGTTTTTGATGCACTTAAATGCTGTTCAGATTGAATGCATCTTTGGTCTGCTTTAAAATCCTTATTTTCTGATCAAGCCAGCAAAGATTACAGGTGTTAACTGGTTCAAATTTAAAAGTTGCTTATCTGTTAACAATTAGTCTGTGTAAATGGTAGTAAAACAAGCTTCTGCCATCAAGGGATAGCTTTAACCAAGACAATACTCACCAGCCAAATACCTGTACAGATGTTACTAAATAGCAACAAAATAAAAAGTCAAACCTGTATTTGTCTGTAATGAACACCAGAAATACTTGGGTAGCAAAATTTTTGTTGGTAAAGATATCTTTGACCAGGTCACATGCAAAATTTACCACATCCTGCCCCATGCCCATGCTACGTAATGGGATCAGGTGCTCACTAGAATGGAATACCCATATTTCATATTATGCATATGCTGGTAGATATCGAAAAGACCCCGTACAAACATATGCGTTTGGGAGGATCTAATAGAAACATCATGCAAAGTCCCTGATACACTGTACAAATGTTACAAATCTTCAATATAAACATGGTCAGAGTGAAGGGACTACTCCCTCCAAATCTCTAATTTTACAACTGCCATATCTGGCACGGGATTAATGGGAAGTATTTTACAACAAAGAGCTTTTCACTGCTCTTGCATGAATCACCTGTTTCTAATATTATGATACAATGTACAACAGTCAAAATTGTGAGACACTGATTATCTCTGCATCTTCAGACTTGTATCTTCTTGAAGAAATAATGGAAGCTTCCTAGGCTTGGCTGCACTTTCTCGCCTTTTCCTTTTCACGGTGCTGTTTGGCTCAGCATAATCATCATCATCATCAGCTTCATCATCATCGCTAACAATCCCAGTGCTAGCACGACTTTTCTTCCGCAGCACTTTTGTATGTCCATTTGACTTACATTCACTAGTTGGTGTCAAATTTGCCCGTGATCTCCTTTTCGGTGCAGTAGGAGTCGTGGCATATGAAGAGTAATCCATTGCCTCTTCCTTTAGCAACCTCTTTAGAACCTGCATGAACTGGTCAAAACAAATCCACCAAAATGTTTACAAAAAACATAAGGAACAATCAAATGTCCTACCTGATACTGCTCTAGCATGTCATCAATAGTGTGTGCCTGAGAAATAGGAAGACCACTGCAGTTGAATTCCTTAATATTCTGTTTTGACAGACTTTCGCCAGACTTGATTTGTTCAGTTGGGGAATAAGCCTGTATATGTAGCAAAATAACATTCGCATATTTATCATGTTGAACCATTGATTAAATCATAATTCCAGATACAAAAGAGCACTAGACCTGGCACCGGACATCATTGAGACAATATAAACATTTCAAATGCCGCTTTAAAGAAAGCAGCAGTCCCAAACCCACAGCAGCTTCACAATCAACCTGTGCAGTACTACGAGATAAGGATTCACATATATGCTGTTAGCATGCATACAAGCTGTTACAAAAATATACCTTTAGCTTTAAAAAAGCTTTCTGAAATGTTTCATTGTCACCATCAGTTAAGTTAGCAAGATGAGGAAGTTCCTCATTCAGATTAACAATTTTTTTCTCTCCATTTCCCTTCGTCTTGAGTATTTCTTGAGCAACGTTTGCAAGCGGTCCCTCATAAATTGCCGCTTTTATGTTGGCCTCAAGGTCCCCACCTCTAATTTGAAGTATACGGTTTATTGTATACAACAAATATAGAGGCTCATCTGGGCATGTGAATGGTAATGCAGCAAGAACCTCTGAACAATAACTGACACACAAACCAGAAAAGATATTAAACTAATTGCACAAAGAGAACCCAAAAAAAAAAGAAATTCTATTAACATTCATTAGAAACCCAATGGGTCGATGAGATCAGGCCTGCCATCATTCTAAAATTGACATCATAGTCTTCCTTCCTAACGGAATGATTCTGTGTTTTCTGGTGTAACAACAGATCGCACGTTACCTTCTCCTTGTTTGACATAGTTCATGAGAATAACAAATCACATTCTTTGTCCTAACAGTCCTTAACTGCCGAAAACCAGTAATAAGATAGCATAAATGGCACTTTCTCTTCTGAATCAACATGTCTTGCATGGGTAGCGTCAATTCCCTGTTAAGCCATTACTATATAGAATTTTCTCTTGTAAAATAGCTTTCTTTGATGGAAAGCCAAGGAATTTCATTAGTCTTAAGGTTTTCTATAACTACATAGACACTAGTGAAGGTTCAAAATATTTACTACAAGGCACTATGATATGCTATGCTGGCATCATTCTGGCAGATCCAAAATAGGCCCTAATATCATATTCCACTGCATTAAAAAAGCGTACACAAAAGTTCCAGACCAAACACCAATTACCAATTGCCAATCAATTCCTCCAATTTCCTCAATAGTTCTGCTTCCAATTGAATAGTCGGTCCCTCAGATAAGCACACCCACAAGATCATCTTCTCTGTCTTCTGTGATGACCAAAAACAGAAACACCCTTGTTCTTTAAGCAATTTCAACGGATAAGCAATTACAACCACGGAATCCTCTTCTTTGCCTTCTGTGTAACCAAAAATAAAAATACCTTTGTTCTTTAAGCATTTTAAGCACATTTAGAAGTGCCAAAAAATGGCTCCTCCTCCAGTTAACTTCCACATTTCAAAAACGTCGGAAATAGCTTTTTCTCATCAAGAATCTCATTAACAATTTAAAGGAATATTTCCGTCTTAAGATTATCGATCACTCTGTTTGCAACTGTAGATCCAGCCCTTCAAGCAACAAAGAATTGCCGGCCAAGATCCAAAAATATAGATCCAAGCTGCAAACGATTTCTAGATATAGATCTAGGATTTACAAAAGATCTCTGGAGCCTGTAAATCCCATTCCATTCCCCCTTCTGCGGGAACGCTTTATCTGGATTGACAACAGGTCCAAGATTCTTCTCCTCGCAGCAATATCAGACTAATTTTGATAAAATACTCAAGAAAATTGATTAGCCTGGGAAAACAGATCTTACTCTTGCGGATCTACACTGCTCAAAGTTTATCCCCTTTTTTTCTGCAAAAAATTACAAATCTGAAGAATTCCCCTTTATTCTGATCATTAACAACCAAAAATCTTCAAAACCAGGCCAGAGACACCTCAAATGCTCAAAGCCTGAATCTAAGAATCTGAATGTCCCTTTACAAATCTATATAATCTGATAGCCAAAGTTTAGCATTGCATCTCACGATAATCAATAGTACAATGCTGCTAAACTGTCCAACTCCACCTGAGCTCTGATACCATATTAGAATTTAGGGTTAGAGAGGACATAAGAGGGGAGAAAATAGGCCCTTGTGTTTTTCAACAACTGGAAGTGGTCTCTCATTATACTTACTTGGGTGTTCAATTTAAGGGTCCCGTTTTTAGCATGAAAGATGCAGCATATGCAAGACTCACAAAAGGAATGCTGGAAAAAGAAATGTTTCAAAGCGGATTTTCAGGATGTCCCAGAAAAGCTTCATTTTTTCAATACCTTAGCTAGGCCAGCTGCTCTATACGGAGCCTTGATGTGGGGGATGGACATAACAGCCAAAGAATGGGCTCAAATAGAGAGACTGCAAATCTATTTTCTGTCCAAAATGATTATGAGCAAAGCCTCTGTGCTGCATCCAATCATATTAGCAAAATTTTCAGCCACTCCTCTGCAACTGGACGCAACATTCCAGTTAGTCTCCTTTTTGCATAAAGTGCACCAACTTAGGTCCTCGCAGCAGGGTCAATGCAGGCTTCCATGGATTGCTCTCAAGAGTTCAAAAGATTTGGCTGAAAAGGGAGTGCAAGAATGTTGGTACGCAAAGGCATCGCAATCGGTTGCCTCTTTAGGAGTTGGTTTGGGAAACCTGCCTCCCTTTCAACATAACAGGGCCAGTCAATACTGTGGTAAAACCTAGAGCAAAAAAGAGACTTGAAAAGGATAAGAATCAGCTCACACGGCACGATCTGGAAATTTCATACATATCAAAGACATGGTTAACTCCAAGTGATCTTCCCACCAAGATGCAATTTTACAAAGATCACTTCCTTGAGATCAGTGAAGATGGTTTCATCGAGCAACCAGGATATTTGAATATTCACCTAGCATATAAAGTGAGACACGATATTGGCCAGCTCAGGGTCTCATCTCATCAGCTTGAGATTGAGGCTGGTCATGCTAGTAGACCCAAGGTGGAGCGCTCGAAGAGGATCTGCAGATTGTGTCACTTGGATGTAATTGAGTCTGAGGAACATTCCATGTTTACATGTCCAGTCTATTATGAAATACGGGAAGATTCCATTGTCCGTTTTGGGAACCTACCTCCCTCTCCAAACTGATTGCATAGAGGACCAGAAATGTATAGCGCTTTTCCTTCACCAAATGACTGTGCATAGAAGAAATCTATTGAAGGAGCAAGCTGGGGGAAGCGTGGGACAGCAAAATGACCCTACACAAAGGCTGATCACTCTCTCTCATTGGAGGTGATAATGATAATAAACAGAAGTCAGGTTTCCTTCCTGGACCATCTCATCCGATCTCAAAAGGAGTAACCATGAAAGTGTCTAGAAGAAGAAAGCGGACAGTAATGAAAAACATAAGCAGTCCTTCAAAAGAGAAAACAAGTCTGGCATCACTTTATGCTTTGAGTTCGTGGCCAAGGAGACAAAAGTTTCTTGATTTCATCGTTTAATTTTTCTTTTTTCTTTTTTTAACAATATCTCTAGGTGGCTGCAAATGAATGTCACTCCTTTATTATCTGAAATTTCTTTTTCGTTGGGGAGCCATCCACCATTCCAACCTGTTCTGACTCTTCATTAGCCCACTTGTTTCCGGAATACTCCTTTGCTGAGCAAGCTCATGAACAAATAAAGATACGCATTTCTGATTACTTCATGTCTGAAAAGATAGTACCTTCCTCTCATGTTATAGAGGTAAAGGTGAAATGCCTTCCTACTCCACCATGTTGAAATTGCATAAAGTACATTTCCCCAGCTAACTTCCAGCTGATGGGAGGACACCGTGAACTGCCCCATTGAGAATCTCATCTTATTTGGGATGTCAATATCAAGATAGCCCAGCCTTACTATACAACCATCAGGAGAGAGGGAGAGGGAGAGGGAGAGGGAGAGGGAGAGGGAGAGAGAGAGAGGGAGAGGGCAATACACCAAGAAAGAGATAGACGAGCGGGCCGATGCAATCCAATCAAATTTTCGGGTCACCGAAGAAAGGAATTTGTTTCTTGAAGAGCGATTCCCACGAATGAGCCTGTAAATTCGTGAAATGCCAGGCTTTGCAAATGCAGCAGATGCACCATCCTGTACTTGTGTGGAAGGCTTTGTCTTCCCAATGGCAGCACCAGAAATTATGAATGAGTATGAAAGCAATAAGCCATCCCCTAGTCGACTTTCAAGAAAGGAAGGGTATCTGTACATGAAAAAATGCTATATCAGAAAGAATGGCCATTAAAATTGGGCTAGTTGCCAATGAAGATGCATACTTCTCATTCATGTGAACCAACAATCTATGGGCTAGTTTAGCATTCAATTCCAGCTGATCCACTTCCAATGCAATAAGATGGGGCACACAGGTCATTGGGTGAACTAAGCCTTGGCGCAATACAATCTCGACAACCTGTTAAATGTAACATGCAATCAGGACACAACAACAAAGGTCATTAAAATGAGAAAAAAACTTGGCAAAAGTTTCGGGCACACCTTCAAGGATGCCTGTCGAACTTGGTCATGCACATCTAGGCAGCAATCTAATATTGACTCCCAGTGCAGCTGTATAATTCCCCCACAGATGTTGCTATCACCTGCTCCAGCTGCAACAGGAACACCTTTGGCTTGTTCTTTCTTCCTGCCATCCTGCTTATGGTCTTCATCTTCTCCCATTTGCTTCTCGACATCCAACAGGTAGTCATGAAAATTACGTAGAACCTGAACCTTTTGTGATTGAAAATAGACTTCTTTTTAGCATAACTAGCAAACCATGTACTTCTGTAGAAGTACTGGCCTTACCTTAGCACGTGGATCAGATTCAGGGGAGAGGGACTTCATCAAAAATTGTCCTATGTCGTTCTCCATCATCAAAATTGGCCGAGCAAGAAACACACAACCCAGAGCCTGCAGTATAGCAAACCCAATAACAATGTCATCAGTTCAGAAGATTAAATAAAATGGGACAACTTCTGTCAAAACAGGAAAACCTGTAGGGCACGGACTGCAATATCAATGTCTTTTGACTGAA
The DNA here is from genome assembly GCA_021234155.1 of Isoetes taiwanensis. Taxonomy (NCBI): domain Eukaryota; kingdom Viridiplantae; phylum Streptophyta; class Lycopodiopsida; order Isoetales; family Isoetaceae; genus Isoetes; species Isoetes taiwanensis. Next base: position 5,607,009 of record JAJEKV010000012.1, on the reverse strand, counting down.
GATAATGCTTGTAAAGCTTTAATATGTGATCCATAGTTATTTCTTGATCGTCCATTGCTTCTATTATATCGACCCCATAGCGAATAAGAAGACCTAGGCAGAATAGTGACCGCAGCACATTCTGCAGAATAAGTAAAATAAAATGGCAATTATATCTTACCTCAAAATGAAGTATCGTTTTTATATTTAGTTATAATGATAACAGAAAGAAACCAAGCTTTAGATGATATTTCGCATACCGCTTTCTCCTGACTAGATTGCTCTTTGCTCCAACTGTCTAATATCTTAAAAAATTGGCGAACCAGAAACTCGAATGAGTTTACACCCTTCAATGACACTTTACTAAGTGATGAAAGACACCTACAAAACACATTGCAAACAAGCAATTACAACTTGCAAAATATACAGAAATTGCTTTCACATGTAGTGTGCTAAATATATACTTGATACAGGCATGAACAACTGTCAAAAAGGAATATCGAACTATTAATTGCCGCAGGTCTCTATCAAGCTCTTCTATAAAGCTCTGTAGTGGCCTTCTCAGTAAGGGGAGAACTGCATCAATTACAAACACTATGCTCTGCAACAGCTGTGCAACATCTCTGTTATCAACCTGTTTGATCATAAAGCGTAATTAGGCATGCTTTTTTATAAATCAAGATAATATGAAGAATATCCTTTTCAGCCACCTGAGATTTCAAGTATGGCTGAAGTGTAGTTGCAAACCGTGATCGATCTGATCCAGGCGCACAAAGAGTGGGATCCACCATGCAGAACGCTTGTAATGCAAGCACGTAGGGAGTTGCCTGGGCCTCTGAATCTTCTGATGTTTCTTCCACCTACAAATATACAAATAAGACGACAAGAATGGTTATAGAACATAGTTGCAGCTACCCAGAATGAGCTCTGTTTTAATATACCTTAAGAATATTTTCCAATAAACACCTGCAGATAAGCTCACAACGATTGCGGACTGCGGCATGGGATAGCATCATCGTAGAATTGTTCCTAGAGGGCTGTAGATTAAAATCCAAAGCCAAACTTCTCTTTATTATCATCACCAGAGGTTGACTGTTCGTGAGACTTTGCAACACGTCTACTAACTGCTGTGCACGCTCAGCTATCCCAACAGGCACAGAACTTTCTCCTTCAATAATCTCAGCATTCTGAGAAGATGGCTCGTCAAACCACATTTCATAAAATGTTTTGAAGACAAGATCCTGAATACAACCATGCATGTGATGAGGTGTCACCAGAATGGAAAAAAGTTTCTTAAGGAACACAGGTTGTTTTTGTTTATCACCTGGATGCTAACTTCTTCATCATTGATTCGAGAAATAATGCATATGCATGCCTCTGTGGTTTTAGAAAAGCCACAGTTTGATACACATATATCTCGAATTATTTTTATGACACGTTTGCGCACACTAACACCAGTGTCCATTATCCTTTCAGCTATTCTATCAAAATACTGAAAATAGAATGCAAAAAATGTGAAATAGCTGAAAATATGTGCAACAACAGACCCAGATTCCAATAGCCACTTACTTTAAGTGCAACATCAGGGCAAGATACAATATGCCTCCCTACGAGTTCCATCGCAGCTTCCCTAACAGAGATTGCAGAATCTAAAAAGCGACCTTCAACTGCTAGTTGAACCCTTTGATCTCCTAGTACTGCAGGGTCAACCTCCACAATCGCACTGACCTAACAAATTGGCACAGAAATAATGGTTGGGTAATATGAAGAAAATGATACAGCTTCTTCAATTGGTTATGGTATATTGGAAAAGACAGACAACAACAAAACATGTGCAATATTTAGAAAGAAAGAAACTATTTAGCATCCTTGTCTCACATAGGCTAATGACTTTGGCTTGAGCTAACTTGGAACACAATCTCGGTCCCATGAAGAAACAAAACACGCAAATATCCAGAACAAAATAGACTCACCGCCCTCAGTGCTTTAGCTCGTGGAATGGGAGACTTATCCTGCAAGGTTACCTATTATAGCCACAGATAAGTAGTTATTAAAGTCTGACATGATAAAAAATGGCTAAAAGCAGAAGGTGATCAGCATACCAAGAGCTTCTCCAAGATGCGATCAAAACCCCTAGCAAGTGACCTGGATTGGGACAAAGCCCTACAAATACGGACAACAATGTCACGGGACACTGCAACAGGAGCAATACCAAAATCATGCATATGAGATTTTGCATTCCAGCGCTTGTGATAGAAATGAAGGTGATCAAGCCCTAAAGGATCATATCGATACCATAGACACAAGTAGAACCTGCAACATCATAAGCCCATGTAGCACATATCACAAAATCGATATGATCTCTATAAGGATCAAATTCAACATTAGTTAGTGTTACCGGCGTGCAAACACTGCAAAGCTGTCTGTTGACTCTAGAAGAAAATTCAACAACATCTGCTGGGCCACAACTTCCCCATCTTTTATGAAGTCAGAGTCACTGGAAGAAATACTAGTGAGTGCTCCTTCACTGTGAGCCTTTTGCGAGCGACCAACTTCAATGTCAGAACAAAAAAAAACAAGTTGCTTTCTGCAGACACAACAGTAGCACAACCATCCACGATTCAGCGGGTCATTGCCAGAGACACCTATGCAGTCACCATGAAACCAGCGACGACAACCATCACATCGAAGCATAAACTTTACACTCTTTCCATGGCCACAGACAACACAGACATCCTTGGTTATGTTGACCTCAGCGTGAGCCTGGTTGAAAAGTTCACGCAAAATCCAGAGATCATCTTTGTTGTATCGCACTGCATCCTGCTTTAAATGAGCAGCGATCTGACCAAGAAGGTCTATAGCCATTCCAAGCACAGCAGCATCTTTTATTGTCACCCCTAGTGGATTCAGAATAAGGGCACAGAAAACCTGGGAATACAATGTAAGTAATAATTTAGTGGATATAAGCACCTACTCATATACGTGCATACCTGCAGAAGAAGACTGGCCGCTGGAAACTCTGGCATATTTAAAGTCGTCAAGAGATCAGCAACAAGATTCTCAACTATGGCTTTCACATCAACTCCATCTTGTGATTTTGGGGTCACCCAACGATGCACTACAGGCTTCCAAAAATACATCGATGCATCCACTGCTGTCTCATAACATTTTGGAGCTTCAGCTCCATTGTTGCATGTTTGACTCTCATTCTGAGGCTCATTGCCAGAATATTGTGGGAGACTAACACTGCATTGCACAAGGTGTAGTAGAAGAGCTGTCACCATCTGTATCTGCTTAGATTCCTCATCAGGTAAATGAAATGTCCTCAGGTTGCGTTTTGAACATGGAAGTTTCCAGAGCATAGATAGAACTTCATCAAGAATTATAGTCCTATGTTGAGGGTATAGCTCAAAAACCTGCAATAAAAAGAATTAATGGAAGTCTTATTAAAAGCATAACTATCTAATTTAGGACAAATTGCGAAACGACCAACTTACAGTGCATGCAACACCAATTGCCTTTAGCTGCAAAAGTTGTACATTTTCAACTCCAAAAGTACCAAGCACAGTCTTCATAAGCTGAAGCAGAGTGCTATCAAGTAACCGCTCAACCGACAAGAGATCCTTTAGGGAAGCAAGGATACTGCATAGCTTCAGAAGGGCGTTATAAACAGCTGTAGATACCCTGCAACAGGGATCTGCAATCAGAACATTCTACAACCAAGGCATGATTGGTACAAGCGAAAAGAGATGCTAGCTCACTTTGTTGTTAATTTTTTTGCCTTGGCTGTTCTCCCTTTTCGACGATTTTTCTCATTACCTTCATCAAGCCCATCCTTGTCGCCTTCTTCTGCCAAGAAATGTTACATGGGTATATGAGAACCAAACGGACCTATGTGTCTTAAAAAGATCGTGATCTCTAAACTATGTCAAACAAATAAATTGCACAATGACTAAAGAAAAAAAAATGAGAAAAATGTCCATACTACAAACAAATGATATTTCAAGCATATATCACATAAGCTTGGTTTACTATCGAGCCAAGCAACATACATACATATATAGGAAGATTATTACACACCTTCTGCTCCAGCCTCAGTGTTCTTATGAAGCTGCCGATAAAATGGATCATATGCAGTGAAAACACTGTGTACAATTTGATACCTTGTAAACTCGATTATTCTGTCAATAATCTGAAAGGTAGCACAGTTAGATTTGGAAAAAAAGACTGAATGCTATCCATTTTCAGCAGCAAACTCAGTATCCATCATTAGATAAATGCTAAAACAATCACGGAAAAAGTGAAGTTGATAAATTAGTTTGTTTACTAGTTTTGGCTTGTCACTGATCATTTCTAGAAGATAAGGAACATGAAGGCCTAAACGCCTTCGACTGAGTGACCCAACCATCTTAGCTCGTGCATCTAGCAGACTTAAACAAAGTGTAAGCTATGTCTATAAATATGTGGCAGAGAAAAGAATCTGGGAAAAAGTCTCCATTGTTTTCGGGCACCCTAATGCACTTGCTCAAGCAGAGTACTGTCTTGAAGCTTCTTCAAATGAGTTAATCAAACGATGTGCTAGGTTTCCTTGTTTCAACAAGTACGGACCAATATATGTATCCCTCATAATTATAAGGCCAAATATAGGGTAATTTGACAAAACTAAAAGGTTATCTTGACAGAAATCAATTGAAAGCAAGGTTTTCCTTGCTTAAGGCCAAACGCATCATGAACGGGCAAAAGATGTTTCTTATGAGTGAATTAGGAGTAAAATTAGGCCTCACTGCCATTTTACCTAATGGTGCTTGGTAGTATCTTGCCTTTAGAAGGAAAAGCTTTCTGCCAATTTGTTGTGTAAATTGCCAGAATCAGGTTTTTGCCTGATAGCAGACTCGCATGTAAAGCTTTGGAGGATAACCGTGAGTCTGGATTGGTACCATGCAGCGATGGAATGATTAAGACATAGGAATATCTCTCTAGAAGGCATGCCATCACAAACAGTAGGAATCAGAGAATGGTTCTATGGTAAATGCACAAGGTAAGATGGACTTCTACCGACAAGAGGTAAGTCTTATGGTACCACAACAGTATCTGTTGTTAAAAAATTCGCTCAGCCACCCCTCTGCAACTGGATGCAGCATTCCATTTAGTCTCCTTTTTGCATAAAATGCACCAGCTTGGGTCCTTGCAGCAGGGTCAATGCAGGCTTCCATGGGATTGCTCTCAAAGAGTTGGCTGAAAAGGGAGTGCAAGAGTGTTGGTCTGCAAAGGCATCGCAATGGGGTCATCTTTAAATTTGGTTTGAGAAACCTGCCTCCCTTCCAATATAACATGGCTGCAGCCAATACTGTGGTAAAACCTAGAGCTAATAGAATCAGCTCATATGGCACGATTTGCAAACTTCATACATATTAAGGGCAGAGGTAACTCCAAGTGATCTTCCCACCAAGATGCAATTTTACAGAGATCACTTCCTTGAGATCAGTGAAGATGGTTTCATCGAGCAACCAGGGCATTTGAATATTCATCTAGCACATAAAGTGAGACATGCTACTGGTTAGCTCAGGGTCTCATCTCATCAGCTTACCTCTTCCTTGTAAACTTGCTTTGGCATTCCAGATGTTGCCATAATACTCAGCGCTATCTGAATGGCTTCCAATGCAGTCATGATAATCTCATTTTTGGCCTGTGGAATCAACAAGTAATATAAACTATGTATTAGTTTGTACCAATTACTTCATCATCTTATGACAAATACTAAAACCTTATGCATTCATGATAATCTCATTTTTCGCTTGTATAATTAACAAGTAATATAAACTACGTAATTTTTTGTACCAATTACTCCATCATCAGATGACAAATACCAAAACCTTGTGCAGTCAAGAGAATCTCATTTTTTGCCTGTGTACTCAACAAGTAATATAAAGTAGGCCTTTTTTTGTAGAAATTACTCCATCAGTGATCAATACGAAAGATCGACCATATTGTCAACAATCAGACCATAATGACCTGGAAATAACCAACTTTCCAACACAAAACTTAAGGTGCACTTACATCATCATCTTCATCAATGTCCATCTCGTGAGCCCGTTGCACATGCCGATCTAAAAGACCCAATAACCTCACAATATGATGCACTGGAACACTGCCCAATAGACCTTTTATATGCACAGATGCAAGTTCCTCCCCCATGCATTTAATTTCTCCGAGACACAAGAATGCCCCTTCTTGGTCGTCTTCTGCATCTGTTTTCTCAAAGAGCTCATTAAGCAACTCACAAACCCCGTTTATGGCAGCGTCTGCATTCAAAACCATGGGTTAGATTAAAATACTCTAATATAAGATCACATGGTATTTGCTTCGTGTTGATGCACTGATGCAAAATAACCTCGAGTCTCCTCTAGTGTAGGAGGGTTATTCAGTTGTATATCAGCCTCCTGCCTTCTTTTCCGTTTTGTTCTGGCTCTTTTTGGAGTAAACCCCTGAAAAATATGATATATGATTGCTGTAACTGAAACCTTGAAATTGTGCATTTGAACAACTAACCTCTTCTGCTCCATCCAAGAGCTCTTGCTTCCCAATATTTGAAGAAAAAGTAATAGGAGCTGCAAGCATTTTTTTCTCTACAGCTTGCGAATGGTGTTGTCTGGCAGGTATTCCTGACACACAATGCAGCATAAGAAAGATTATATTAACGTTTACGAAATCATGGAATAGAAATAGAGGCAAGAAAGGGATTTATCAAACAATAAGCCTGCAATGAAAACAGATGCAAGTTTCCCTTTTTTCCAACTAGAGTTGACATAACGACATATAAATGATCGAACACAGACAAATTGCAAATATAAAAGCAAGGTTCTGAACAAACTTGATGGAGAAAAGCTGAAAGCTTCAGAATTGAACTGAAGCACTGCCCCAACAAGACTCTTTGGGTTAGTAGGGACTTGCGCATCAGTAGGCTCCTCCCGCAAAGACCTGATGTTCAGAACAATAAATTCAGGTATCGTGAACAAACATACACTAGAAATTTAAAGCTGCCAAATATCCTATTTGAGCAATCAAAACATTAAAAATTTGTAATTGCACGGTTGTCTGCAGACTCCCCCTGGTTTTAAGAGCATGTAGAACAATCACTTCCCACTTCAGTTTCAATATATACAGTATTAGCTTGTCTGAGCAAATTCATAAAAGAAAGGGGTAATTTCGTCATCGAAATCAACTTTCTTCCCAACATTTCAACGTTAGAGAATAAGGGCCATGTAAAACAGAGAAAGCATGCACATAAAAAGAAAACTAGCATAACATCGAACTTACAAGTAACTAACATCCGTGTTACTCAACAACTCCGCGATTCTGGAGGCATTAGATGTATCATTTTTGTTGTAAGATTCCGGCTCATGTACCACTTGCCCGCGCTGCACGTTCTCGAAAAAGCGCAGCTCTGGAGTGTTAGCTCCAAAGCTAATTGGCAAATTAGGGAGTGGGAGAGACTGAGCAATTTCCGTATGAGAAGTATTAGAAAGTCTGTATGCGGCCATTTTCCTATGTCCTCCCGGAGTATCCATTCCTTCCTCCCTCAACCTCCGAGCTTAAAATTAATCTGTGATCCAATTTTTCGTCCACCACATTCAAACAGCTCCATTACTGTAATAAGCTATTCAGGGAGCCCTAACTTAAATCTTGCATACACAGAAGCTTTGCTCCAGTAATGGTAGCAGCAAGCCCGACATTGTATTCTCGTGAGCAAAGCCTGTAGGATAAATGCATGTCAACTCCGGCAAGCCTTCTCTCCTTTTCCCTCCACACTAAATTGTTATTTTCTTTTATCTCTTCCCAGAAATTTTGGACGGGAAAGTCTTAAAACACAGCTACATCTGGCCGTTAAAGGTAGTGTAAAGTTCACGACTTCTAGTTAGGAAAAAAATTGCTATAGGAATCGAAAGAGTATTGACATTAGATGAGTTGCTTGAACGTTAGAACATTGGTTTGCATACTGAAATGCAGGAGGTTTGCACTTTGCAGTCATTATTATCATCTCTGGGAATTTCAGTCGGAAAAGTGCTCTTTATCTCTCAGAATTTCAAAGTTGGAAAAATGCTCTTAGCCATTCTCATTGGCTTCCGGTGTTCTAGCTAGATGGCAAAAGTGTATTGCTCTCTAGATACATGCTCAAAAGAAGAAGAAAACAAAAGTAGAGGAAAGGGTTTCATGCTTTGGATTGGTCCCATCAAGCACGATTGTTCGAGGTCTTAGTGGAACTAATTTTTTTATATGGAGTGAAGTACGAGGGTCAGTGATATTCTTTGCCACTTGGAAAGATTTGGAATGGGTCCAGAAAGCCTTTCTGACTCTTGGAGTCAAGTCCACTGTTTTGTACACAATCCTCCTCTAAGAAACATGATTTTTGCCTGGAATGGTATGTACTATATTGCCAGAATGTGGCAAACATTGGAGATACCAACTTCCAAATCTGACCTACACAATGGCCATGGTGCTTGGATTCTCTACTCGAGGAGGTACAGCCATGGGCTGAGAACAAGGTGGTGGCATAGGAACCGAGAAACCAGGTGGTCCAGAGAGAGGAGCGTCCATGGGCAAAGGGTCGTGGGTGCCGTCCTCATTTAATTTGAGATCAATAATGTTGTAAACTAGAACCGAGTGTTGAAAGGAGGGGGAAGACTGAAATTCATGAACATGAGGAGGGTCAAAAGAGACATGAGGATAGGCCATCCCAGTCGGAGGAGAAGAGGGTTGCGAAGGCAAAGAGTGTGACTAGAAGGGATATGAATGTAAGTGGTGTCTGGAGTCTGAAAGTAATGAGGAATAGGATGGATCGGTGTATGATGTGGCGACTGTGGTTGAGAGCAGTGCTTACAAACGGGGGAAGACCCTGGTCGAGAACTGACATGAGGGGTGGGCGGTACCAACTGAGCACGTGAGCGGACACGGCCACCTTCGATGTCATAGTCCGGATCATACATCTCGCGAGCAGCTTCATGGCGCTGGTGGCATTCCAATCACCCGCAGTTTGGCTAAGGAGTTCCTCAAGAGTGAAAGCACGAGCAAACATATTGAGGGGAGAGAAAAAGAACTAAGACCCGGCAATGGCGACAGTGTTTAGGGTCTGGGTTCGGGATCTCCTGCAAGACAGCCCTCTATGAGGACCCTTGGATCAAACAGGAGGATCTTAACTGAGTGTCATGTGGGATTTTGCAAAGGAGAAAATAATAGAATAGAATAGAATAGATTTTTAGCGTCCACGGAGACAAGACCAAAATCTCATCTAAAAACTCAAGATCTATCTCTACCCATATATATAATACAATGGCCTTGGGCCCAAAATAGGTAGGTGGCAGGTCTCAGTTACCAACTCCCGGATCAACGCCTGATTTTCGGGGAATCTGGTAGCGTCTTCATTTTGTGTCTGGAATCCCGCTGACTTTGGACTATACTCCACGGAGGCCATCATTTGTCCGTTCTGGGTCTCTTCTTTGACTGGGACATGGTCGTCTGCGTGGGTTTAGGGGGGGGAGGGGGGGGCGTGGGTCTACTACCCGATGCTTGACCTGGTGCCTTATTCCTGCCATGCTCCGTGGTTCTCAGGAATAGTCCTGTACTTGGACGTACAGGACTAACACAGAGTCATGGTTATAAAAGGCATGAGAACTTCAAATATGCTGGCAATAAGCAGACTGCAAATGATTCCCCTGACTGTGTCCCTGATACACAAGATGATTATCTAGATTATGACAATGAAGACTACCAGGTTGGAAAAATTACCTTTAGTTGTTCTTGATTGTTGAACTTTGCTGTAATAGTTAATAAGTATACTATAGAAAAGGCATAAGTTGTGGAGGTCTGCATATAATAGCTACGTCTTATAATAAGCGTTATCTTATTAAATAAAATGGTGTTCGATAATAATACTTAGAAGCCCATGCAAATAGAAAGTAAAAATTCTCACTTGAAACTTTGCTGATTCTTCACCTCCCTAAACAGATAAATCATGAATATCAATCTTCGCATATCACCTTCCTCTTTACTTCAAAATCCTCGCTCCATGTAATTAGGAAGGAGGAAGGAGTACAAGTCCATCGACATGTTTGCTAGGTGCTGCAACAAGAAAGGAGGAACACGACATTACACAAGTTATCACCAGGATTTGTAGTCGGATGCTCCAACTTATCCTTAAGGCCGACTAACCCTACTTCTTCTAAGTTGCCCCATGCAATATCGTGTTCACTATGGACTGGATTTGATCTGCAAACTTGTTCCTCTAACAAACATGTCCTCAAGGCAGACAGCGAAGCTTTTTTCCCTTTAGAAAGCGTCATGGAAAGAGCCGTCATGGCATCATAAGAGAGCTTAATGTTCCTTTGCTCAGAATAGAGTAGCTGAAAAAATAAGGGCTCTGCACAGAGGCATTTTTTATAACATCATAGATGGCACACAGCTCCTATCATGGCATTACCAACTGATTGGTAAGAAACTATACATTGGCAATCTAAGAGTCTTTGGGTTTTTAGTTTCTTCAGCTATATGAATGATCTTCTACTCAAGCTTATAATTGTAATAGCTCTCTTGCTGGTGAACTTGGGTTGGCATACTGTTAGACTGAGGATCAACTTGCTGGCCTGTTTACGAAACCATTAGCAGCCAGTTAGACTTGCCAAATATCTTCAGCTAAAGGGAAGAATCACGCAGTTCAGAAGCTTTATTAGCTTCTTTTACACTTCAGTTTGAAGGAAAGTTATGTACAAACGAGATAAGTGTCAATGTTTGACAAGTATCACCATTAATGTAAACATGGTAAGCTAAAAGTTAGTTAGGTCATTAGTCTAAAGACATTCCTAATAACTAGCCTTGTACTACAAGCGTTATTTTATTAAATAGAATGGTGTTCGATAATAATACTTAGAAGCCCATGCAAATAGAAAGAAAACTCTCACCTGAAACTTTGCTGATTCTTCAACTCCCTAAATAGATAAATCATGAATATCAATCTTCGCATATCATCTTCATCTTTACTTCGAAATCCTCGCTCCATGTAATTAGGAAGGAGGAAGGAGTACAAGTCCATCGACATGTCTGTTAGGTGCTGCAATAAGAACAGAGGAATATGACATTGCACAAAGTATCACCAAGATTTGTAGTCGGATGCTCCAACTTATCCTTAAGGCCGACTAACCCTACTTCTTCTAAGTTGCCCCATGTAATATCGTGTTCACTATGGACTGGATTTGACTTGCAAACTTGTTCCTCCAACAAACATGTCCTCAAGGCAGAAAGCAAACACTTAAATGGCTTTCCTTGTCTGCACATCTCTATTTTCCAATTTAGCAACTTCAGGATATTATCATGGATACACCTAAACTTTTGGTGTTCTCTAAACTCTTTGAATGCTTTTAGTAGATCACGGAGCTCTATGAATGTCCGTTCATCAGAGGTCACCATTCCCCTGACAAGCCAACTTAAAATTCTAGGCATTCCACCTATTACTTTACTGCATAGCCTTATGCATTCATTTAGCTCGGGGGGTTCCTCGCAAAGACTTCTAGCAAGTCTTTGCACAAAATTACCCACTACTTCTTCTGTAGCATGTGGTGTCAATGGCCAAATTGGCACGACCTTGAACTTTGACTTCCCACTTGATGTTAAAATTTAAATTTGCAACATTATAATTAGTAGTTGCGACTGTCATCATCAAAAAGGTATTTGTTCTCTTTATAAAATGCATACCTTGTATATATGCAGATATAGGTTTTTGTACCCAAGTTGTAGTCTTTCCCAAGATTAGGATGACAACCTTTATCTCATCGAAGAAAAAAAAAAAAAAAAAGACAAGGTTGAGGCCTTTCCTCATAAAGAATAAGACATCCTGCATGTGGACATTGTCTGCCAAGGACGCTATCCTTTGAAGCATACTCTCATATGGTATCCAAGAGTCTAGACAACTTATGCTTGCACATAAGAGCTTGCACAACGAAACATGATCAAATTTTCAATGCCATCTTTAAAAAATGAAATAAAAAAAGAGTAAAAAAGAACTTTTTCTTACCTCAATGCAAGGATGTCCAAATAACGCTCTTTTTCTGCAAGTTGTAACTCAATGCCTATAAGCTTCCCACCACCATTTTCTGAAGAGAATAGTAGAGACAACAATTATAATGTAGAGATATGTCGATTATCTTCTTGAAGGCTTCAAAGTCTTGAACATTGAGAAAACCCAAATCCTGATCCGCTTTCCCAATATTGCCATTAAATATATGGCAATCTAAGAGTCTTTGGGTTTTTAGTTTCTTCAGCTATATGAATGATCTTCTACTCACGTTTATAACTGTAATAGGTCTCTTGCTGGTGAACTTGGGTTGGCATACTGTTCGACTGAGGATCAACTTGCTGACCTGTTTACGAAACCATTAGTAGCCAGTTAGACTCGCCAAATATCTTCAGCTAGAGAGAAGAATCACGCAGTTCAGAAGCTGTATTAGCTTCTTTTACACTTCAGTTTGAAGGGAAGTTATGTACAAACGAGATAAGTGTCAATGTTTGACAAGTATCACCATTAATGTAAACATGGTAAGCTAAAAGTTAGTTAGGTCATTAGTCAAAAGACATTCCTAATAACTAGCCTTGTACTATAAGCGTTATCTTATTAAATAGAATGGTGTTCGATAATAATACTTATAAGCCCATGCAAATAGAAAGAAAAAACTCTCACCTGAAACTTTGCTGATTCTTCACCTCCTTAAACAGATAAATCATGAATATCAATCTTTGTATATCACCTTCATCTTTACTTCAAAATCCTCGCTCCATGTAATTAGGAAGGAGGAAGGAGTGCAAGTCCATCGATATATCTGCTAGGTGCTGCAACAAGAAAGGAGGAACAAGACATTGCACAAAGTATCACCAGGATTTGTAGTCGGATGCTCCAACTTATCCTTAAGGCCGACAAACCCTACTTCTTCTAAGTTGGTGACATATTCAACAAAACTTAGACTTATTCAGATTTAATAGATAACACTTCAAGGATGTCATTATATATATGTATTATTTTCTTGATTATCATCATATTTATAGATTTTAATTACAAAAATTATAATGGTTATCAAAGAATAAAATTGCTTTCCAAACTAAATTTCACTTGAGTCTATTTAGAATTAGACATTTCAAGAATATGAAATTTCAAGAATATGAAATTTCAATTTCCAGTGATTTAACAAATTTAAAATCTGGCAATCATGATAATTTCTAAATAAAATCTGATAGTTTGATAAGCAATTGACTTAAAACTATTATAAGAACTTCACAATTTACAGATGTCTATACTTTTAAAAAAACTTTAAGAAAGTTTTAAGTTGAGTTTATTGTTGATTAGTTTTCAATATATTTTATTTCATTAACAATAAACTATTCAATAGTTATTATTAAGACATAAACATATTCAATTTCAATCTAAAATTATCTTCTTAAAATATGTTAAAAAAATAGTATTTTGATCATACAGAGTTTATCTTAGATGAGAATTTAATTTTACATAGATTAAAGTGAATATTGGTTTAGAAAGCAATTTTATACTTTAGTTTCCGTCATACTTTTGATGTAAAGATAAATTGAACAAATTATTAAAATCAATTAGGTTTCCAAAATGTTGTTTGGGGTGGTCTTTAAGATTTTGGATGGTTTGTGGATGTATTTGTATGTCAATTTGTTATATTGCTGACTCAGTAATTAGGTTTTGTTGTTCCAATGGTTGGATTGGGGTTGATTGGGTTTTTTCTGGAAGTTGCAATTTTTGGAAGGGCAGTGCTGGCGATGGCCGCGCGTCCGCATGGAGCGGATGGAGCAGAGCTCTTTGTTGTTGGCGATTCTCCACAGCCGGTTCTCCAAATCCGTCGATCCATCTCCACCATGTCCATGCCGGACCTTCTTGGCCTCCCAGACTTTGGGGCTTTATCCCATACGTGAAGCTTTTGCTCAGGACTGGCATTTTTTTGCCGGATTTCTCCGGCCCAATCTGGCATCCAACTCATTTTTCACGCTCTGCATGCATTAGCGCAGTGTAGATCTCATCTGATCGTTTTATTTAATACCTCCTGAATGCCTCTTCTAATTTTGACTCGTTGAACACCTTATCTCTTTGCCCTCTGTAACTCCTTCCTCCGATGAAGACCCAAGATTTTATCCTTCTTCCTAAGAAATTATTTCATTTACTTCTACCTCTGGCTATGGCTGCAGATAGTGATCTGCTTTTCTTGCAGGCAGAAACACCCTTTCCTTTCTAGGATTTTGGAGTTGCTGATTACTCTTGCATGCATGTATGAGGTTGAGATTATTTACACATTGACCTGAACCTTTGGGTGACGTGGAAATGGGGATTTGACCCCATCTTAATTTGTGGTGGACGGTTGTGGTTATTGGGTTTTGGATATGCTTGGGAATATGCTTTTTTTGAATGGCCAGGATTGAGTGATTATAGGATTGAGCGATAAAGTTAAAAATACATATAATCTTTCATGGCATCCTTGAAGCATATCTATTAGATTTGAATAAGTCCAAATTTTGCTAAATATATCATTAAGAGAAGAGGCATGTGATGGGCGACAATCTACATTGGGTGCACTTGTAGAAGGTGTTGGCTCTGTATTCCAGGTTTTCATGCATGGGCATTCTTCATTACTCACTTGCCCACCTTCTTACCTGCCGATGTTTCTCCAATCTTCTTTTTCTTCTCGACGTTTCTTGCCATAAAAGCTTTGCATATGTATTCCATCGGGTGTTTTTCACAGCAAAAAATACAAATCTTCCCAAGCTCTCCGACCAGCAGTTCATGTTGATAACACATCGATTTTTGGATTTTAGCATTCATCTACAACCAATTGCGACTTCATGACACTCTCCTTGTAAAGAATGGATGGGGCTTTTTTTCATCGGCCATAACTCCTATGACCTCCAATTACAATGGTATCTTTCATTGTGGGGCATGATGGATCCTATCGCAAAATAAACACGCGAACCCTACCACAAACGAGAAAAATCTCTCCGGGCATAAGGAATATCCAAAGATACACCACGGACTGCATCATCCTCAAGTTTTGGACCCCAAAATACAAATTTCCCGGTATCATAGATGTTTGGCTTCCTAGTGTAATTTGTGTTTCCATGATTTTCTTGCTTCTATCCATAGATCTCTGGCATCGTGCAAGGATTAAATGTTTGTTTGTGGAGAATTTTCCAAAGGTCCTTCAAACTCTTGAGGAAAAAACCAGATGTACAAGCGAGATAAGTGTCAATGTTTGACAAGTATCACCATTAATGTAAACATCCCTAAATGTTAGTTAGGTCATTAGTCTAAAAACATTCCTAATAACTAGCCTTGTACTATAAGATAAATAGAATGGTGTTCGATAATAATATTTAGAGGCCCATGCAAATAGAAAGAAAAAAACTCTCACCGAAACTTTGGGATTCTTCACCTCCCTAAACAGGATCATGAATATCAATCTTTGATATCACATTCCTTTTAATAAATCCTCGCTTCATGTAATTAGGAAAGAGAAAGGAGTGCAAGTCCATCGACATAACGCTAAACAACAAGAAAGGAGGAACGCCGACATTGCACAAAGTATCACCGAGGATTTGTAGAAGGATGCTCCAACTTATCCTTAAGGAAGACCAACCTTACTTCTTCTAAGTTGATTACATATTCAACAAAACTTAGACTTATTCCAGATTTGATAGATAACACTTCAAGGATGCCATTAAAGAATATATATGTATTATTTTCTTGATTGTTATCATATTTATAGATTTTAATTACAAATTTATAATGGTTATCAAAGAATATTTTTGCTTTTCAAACTAAATTTCACTTGAGTCTATTTAGAGTTAGACATTTCAAGAATATGAAATTTCAATTTCCAACGATTTAACAAATTTAAAAAGCAATCATGATAATTTCCCGATAGTTTGATAAGCAGTTGACTTAAAACTATTATAAGAACTTCAAGAATTGCCCCATGTCTATACTTCTAAAAAAAACTTTAAGAAAAGTTTTAAGTTGAGTATATTGTTGATTAGTTTTCAATATATATTATTTCATTAATAAGAAACTATTCAATGGTTATTATTAAGACAAAAATAATATTCAATTTCAATCTAAAATTATCTTCTTAAAATATGTTACAAAAATAGTATTTTAATCAACCGAGTTTATCTTAGAGGAGAATTTAATTTTATATAGATTAAAGGGAATATTGGTTTATAAAGAATACTTTTAGTTTAGTCATACTTTTGATGTAGAGAAACAACAAATTATTAAAATCAATGTTAAAAATACATATAATCTTTCATGGCATCCTTGAAGCATATCTATTAGATTTGAATAGAGTCCAAATAGAACTAAATATAACGTTAAAGAAGAGGCATGTGATGGGAGATAATCTACACCGGGTGAGAAGTATCCGAAGTTTTCATGCATGGGCAAGAATTACTCACTTGCCCACCTTCTAACCTAAGGATGAGATGTTTCTCCAATCTGCATTCTCGACGTTTCTTGCCATAAAAGCTTTGCATATGTATTGCAATTTTTTTCATGACAAAAGACACAAATCTTCCCAAGGTCTCGACCAGCCAGTTCATGTTGATAACGATCGATTTTTAGCATTCATCTACAACCAATTGAAGCACTGCATCACTCTCTCCTTGTCCTGCATACTGACTGTGTCATTTTTATCGGCCATAACTCCTATGACCTCCAGTAAACGAAGGCTATACCCTGCATCTTTCATTGCCTGGGCATGATGGATCCTATCACAAAATAAACACTGAACCCTACCACAATTTATGCACGACGAGAGCCCCCTCTCCAGGCATAAGCAATCTTGCTCGCAGATACACCACGGACCTGCATCCTCAAGTTTTGGATTCCAGGAAACCGTAAGATTTCCCGGGTTCCCAGACCTTGGCCGCTTCCTTGCTGTCAGTTCCTCGCCTGACTGTGTTTCCATGATTTTCTTGCTTCTATCCATAGATCTCTGGCGCCCTGTGCAAGGAGAGCCGGATGTTTGAGCTGTGGAGAATTGCTGCAAGGTCCTTCAAACTCTTGAAGCAGAATCCGTATGTACAAACGAGATAAGTGTCAATGTTTGACAAGTATCACCATTAATGTAAACATGGTAAGCTAAATGTTAGTTAGGTCATTAGTCTAAAGACATTCCTAATAACTAGCCTTGTACTATAAGATAAATAGAATGGTGTTCGATAATAATATTTAGAGGCCCATGCAAATAGAAAGAAAAAACTCTCACCTGAAACTTTGCTGATTCTTCACCTCCCTAAACAGATCATGAATATCAATCTTCGCATATCACATTCCTCTTTAATTCGAAATCCTCGCTTCATGTAATTAGGAAAGAGAAAGGAGTGCAAGTCCATCGACATGTCTGCTAGGTGCTGCAACAAGAAAGGAGGAACACGACATTGCACAAAGTATCACCAGGATTTGTAGTCGGATGCTCCAACTTATCCTTAAGGCCGACCAACCTTACTTCTTCTAAGTTGATTACATATTCAACAAAACTTAGACTTATTCAGATTTGATAGATAACACTTCAAGGATGCCATTAAAGAATATATATGTATTATTTTCTTGATTGTTATCATATTTATAGATTTTAATTACAAATTTATAATGGTTATCAAAGAATATTTTTGCTTTCCAAACTAAATTTCACTTGAGTCTATTTAGAGTTAGACATTTCAAGAATATGAAATTTCAATTTCCAGTGATTTAACAAATTTAAAATCTGGCAATCATGATAATTTCTAAATAAAATCTGATAGTTTGATAAGCAGTTGACTTAAAACTATTATAAGAACTTCACAATTTACAGATGTCTATACTTCTAAAAAAACTTTAAGAAAAGTTTTAAGTTGAGTATATTGTTGATTAGTTTTCAATATATTTTATTTCATTAATAATAAACTATTCAATGGTTATTATTAAGACAAAAATAATATTCAATTTCAATCTAAAATTATCTTCTTAAAATATGTTACAAAAATAGTATTTTAATCATACAGAGTTTATCTTAGATGAGAATTTAATTTTATATAGATTAAAGTGAATATTGGTTTATAAAGCAATCTTATACTTTAGTTTCCGTCATACTTTTGATGTAGAGATAAATCGAACAAATTATTAAAATCAATAAAGTTAAAAATACATATAATCTTTCATGGCATCCTTGAAGCATATCTATTAGATTTGAATAAGTCCAAATTTTGCTAAATATATCGTTAAGAGAAGAGGCATGTGATGGGCGATAATCTACACTGGGTGCACTTGTGGAAGGTGCTGGCTCTGTATTCCAGGTTTTCATGCATGGGCATTCTTCATTACTCACTTGCCCACCTTCTTACCTGCCGATGTTTCTCCAATCTTCTTTTTCTTCTCGACGTTTCTTGCCATAAAAGCTTTGCATATGTATTCCGTCGATTTTTTTTTTCACAGCAAAAGACACAAATCTTCCCAAGGTCTCCGACCAGCAGTTCATGTTGATAACACACTGATTTTTGAATTGTAGCGTTCATCTGCAACCAATTGAAGCACTGCATCACTCTCTCCTTGTCCTGCATATTGACTGTGTCATTTTTATCGTCCATAACTCCTATGACCTCCAGTAAACGAAGGCTATACTCTGTATCTTTCATTGCATGGGCATGATGGATCCTATCACAAAATAAACACTGGACCCTACCACAATTTATGCACTACGAGAGCCCCCACTCCAGGCATAAGCAATCTTGCTCGCAGATGCACCGCGGACCTGCATCCTCAAGTTCTGGATTCCAGGGGACCGTAAGATTTCCTGGGTTCCCAGACCTTGGCCAATTCCTTGCTGTCGGTTCCTCGCCTGGCTATGTTTCCATGATTTTCTTGCCTCTATCCATAGATCGCTGGCGCCCTGTGCAAGGAGAGCCGGATGTTTGAGTTGTTCATAATTGCTACAAGGTCCCTCAAACTCTTGAAGCAAAATCCGTCCTCGTTTTCATCCGTGCTTATAGTCTGGTAGCTTTTTAGGGTTAGCTTCCTTGTTCCCGCTCCTTTATCGCACCCGCCTTTATTAAGTGCTAGTCTTGTCTTATCTTGTCTTACATCTTTCTGGTTATTTCGTATGTGTGTGGAAGAACTATCGTAGCTGTGCCCTATATTCCTTTTCTGACAATCATACTCTGGCTTTTTAGTCCTGCGGTTAATCATTCTTAACGGCTATCCGCTCGTCGTATGGGTTAGCATGCCCATGCATGAAAACCTGGAATACAGAGCCAACACCTTCCACAAGTGCACTTAGTGTAGATTGTCGCCCATCACATGCCTTTTCTCTTCTCCAATTTGACAGTATGCACTCATTTGCAATATGTAGCAAAATAACATGGGGTTCTAGGGGGATTTGATAAATGTAAAAATAACAATTCCTGAAACTATAGACCATATATTCCTAAAGCAATTGAATGGGTTATTATAAAAAAACATAAATTCAAGATAAAAAATAATCACATTAGCTTACCGAGGACATTGGTTAAAGTAGTATTATTAGGACATTGATTTATTTTGGTAGAGGTTCGATCCTCCGTATTTCATATTATAAGCCGTATAGAGTTTCGATATTCTCTCAAAGCCTTAGGCGAAATCGTATTTCATATTTCAAAATCATAGGCACCTCCAATCATAAATGACTATAAGCGAAACGAGAGGCGCCCAGAGGCCCTAACATACGATCTGGTTGTAGGATCGACGAATTCGACGACTGCGGTAGTCCAAGAGCACCTCATTTAGAATGTGTAGCAAAATAACAGGGAGTTCCAGGGGGATTTGATATGAATGTAAAAATAACAATTCCTGAAATTATAGACCATATATCACTAAAGCAATTGAATGGGTTATTATAGAAAAAACATAGATTCAAGATAAACTAGCAAAAAGGCACGCCAGAGGCTATAGAAAATTAGGGCAAAGTAATATAAATTGAATTGTACTTATTGTGGTTAATGCGATAGAAAGAAATGTTGGATCTACTGAATGGCAGATTTATCGCATTTGATCATTTTGATGGTAAAATAGTTTGTATTAATTTTTTAGGGTCAAAATAGCAAATTTTGGCGGATTTGAACACTGTACTAGCTGATTAAAACATGATTTGCACAACAGCAAATCATGCTCTCTGTCCAAGTGATCATTCTAGTCATGTCCTCTAACCTACGTTATTGTAATGCAGTCTTCTTTTGTGAAGATATTGAAGAGACGATGTTATCGTGGGTGCGTTTTGTATCGAAAAAAAAAAATTGAAACTTTTTGTTTTAGTGTGTTATGGGATTTATGCTATATTTGATGGTTTATATGTTATTCATGAACTTGCCAATATTTTTTGAAATTTTATTTCTTTTCCAAAAAAAAAAAAAAAAAAAAAAAAAAGCAACAACATCTCCTATAACACACCGAAATAAAAGAGTTCCAATAATGCTATAGTAGCAACACAGGTATAAAGTTTACACTAGTAAGAAATAAGTAATTTTTTTTTGTATTTTTTTTTTCAATAGAACCATACAACCTATATATGAGATCTTTATGTACATCATTCTTCACATTTTCAACTACTTTTAAAACTTATTTTGGAAAAAGGTAGCTTGGGCTTGTTGGAAAGCTGGTTCAGAGAGCTTTCCAACGGTGTATGATACCTGCATGCTTGCCTTTGTTTCAGTGCTCAAATCTGCACTTTTTCGGGCTGTGTGCTAGGGTTTTGGTGGCAGCCGGTACACACTAGATATCCAGGAGTCTATTAGCCGCTTTCCTTTTTGCCCCCTTTCAGCCCCTTTGCTCCCAACCCGAATTTGGGCAGTCAGAGCATACAAATTAATGTTGAGCTAGGCTCCAACATCTACCTGACATTGCCATAGCCCAACCAACTGCCTCTTGGCCTTGCCTAGCCAGGCCACAACCCTGCCATAGCCTGCCTAGCCCTGCCAGACCTGATAAGCCCCTGCCATAGCCTACCTAAACCCTGTTTGACTTGCCATGGCCCAAGTCATACCCCAAGCCATGGCCACAGACACAGTCCCGTGTGTGGACCCACACTTGGTTGGTGAGCTACCTCAGACCACAGCAACCCATCCTGGGAAGGCCCAAACACACCAACCACCGGTTGACCCCACGCAGGCCGAGCCCTCTGGGAAAGACCAGGAGGCGGGGCCACCAAGGAAGAGGCCTCGGGCAGAGGGAGAGACGTCTTCCATGAAGAGGGAGGCCCGAGCCAAGGCCCAGTCGACCCGACAGGCGGGCTACACAGGCAATCCGCCAGTAGAACCTTGGAGCCGCATCCAGGCGAGGGTTGAGGCAACAGTGCACGCCTTGCAGGCCTCCCGACAGAGGTGGAGAACATAACATCTCGGATGTTGCGCAGGCAGTTGGTGCCAGAAAAACGACGAATCACAGAATTGGAGGATCGCGTACGACAGGCAGATGATGGCATCCGCTTGCTACAATTGGAAAGACAAAGAAATGCGGCGGGGAGCTTGCGAGCTTTGCAGATATGAGGGGCTTAGTAGACACCGTGGTTTGTGACGCCTCGCGCTTATATATCACAGTACCAGCCAGATACATCGAAGGACCTTCCCCATCCAACGGCACCCGTCGTATGGGCCCTCTGTCTAACTCGCGTCTGGGGTCCAGACTATCGAGTAGAGGACACAGAGGTGTCATTCCGTCCCGTCCTCTAGGGGTCCCTATGTCAGCGGAAGCAAAATATACAACATAAGCACTAGCAACAATAACAACAAACTACCTCGAAGGGTAGTGATAATCCATCTATCCATGTCATCAAATACAACAATACAATGAATGCATCAAATACATCAAATAGAGGCTCCTACCCAATGCTCAGACTCAAGGGGGAGTCGACTGATGGCTGGGGACCTCCAGATAGAACAGACCGAGTTATGGCAATGACTTGGGCTGGCAATAGACAATGGCTAGGGTTGACCACTCCATCCGCCCCTCCTGTGCATACTTTGCAGATAGGCTAAATCAGGCTCTGACGTGACTGTAACCTGCCGGAGACGTAATCCCATGGTATCACCCAACGAGACTACTCGGGGTTGCATCTCCCGGGTCCGATGAGGTAGGAAGGGTTGCATCTCCCCCTCCCGGAGTGCAGTGGCTCCATGGGCGGCTAGAGGATCGTGGCGACACACGTCCATACCCGACTGAACTCCCCAAAACAAAAGCCAAGCCGACACTTGCAACTCTTGAGAGTCAGGGCGACACCATTGACCCAGGAAGTGTCGGACCCATACCCGGCCCACGCGAAGTGACCGACTATGAGTCTAGCCCGCTATGGGACCCCAGTAGCCGCGCTCAGCAGGGTCCTCCCTCCACTTTGCCACTGACCCCGTTGTGTGGTGCTCAGTCATTCCATAGCCTCCGTAGCCAGGTGGGCTCTATGCACAGGCCGCATAATAATGGGAACTAGTGGGTCTAAACTAGGAGCATCATCTACTAGTGGCTACTAGGTCTCTACCCCCCTTCCCAATACACAAGAGGTGCAAATATGATATCAACCAACATCATATCAACATAATCTTGATAATAAAAGAGAATAACAACTAATCCTAATCACATACATCTAACCTATAGTTAGGGTTCATTGATTAGGGTTCATGTTCAGAACAATAGGTTCTAGAATGGCTCTACTACAATACTGAAATCTATTGAAATACGCCGACCTCGCCATCTACCGCTAATTCCTTGGTTCTCCATCTCGGCGGCAGCTGCCGCCGCAACCCAGTCTGTCGAAGACGGTCTTTGAGTCGGAGCTCGATCGCTTAACCGGGTGGTGCGAGGTTGGTGGAGCCAAATGTGGCTAGGGTTTAGGGTTTAGCCTTTTATATGTTAGGGTTTACATGAATGCCACTTGGCTCCCATAGGTGCGTCTATGTGGCGGTTCACCTATAAGATGAGGCCATGTGGAAATGGCTTCTTACCTTAGGTTGGCTAAGTTATGTAGATAACTTAGTCATCTCCCCCACATTAGGTGTATACAAGTCTACTTATGTAGAGTTGTATGGTGATGTGGCCGTGGGATATACGTATTTATACCGTATATTCCAGGGGGACGTCACATTCTCCCCCCCTTAGGATAATGCTGTCCTCAGCATTACATAAGGTGAAACGAACCTGCACAATATAAAAGAAGAATATTCACATTAACACTTAGAATTTATTACAACCATAACTTCCGGTGTTAATTACCTGTATATGGTGTGAAGCTATATTCACATTCTTATACGTTTTATATAGTTTCAGCAATTTTTACATTAGGATAACTTGAAACATCCTGAGGAGTTTTATAACTAAGACAAGATGTTATAAGCTCATATTCTTGGTGTGATGCACTCCCTCTTTACGGTCACTTTCCTCTATTGACCAACAGGAGGATATGACGTTAGTTTAATTAGTAATTTATGGTTTTAAGGGTCCACCCCCTATTTAATTTACATTACATTATACTACATGCATGTGACATGCCTATTATGCCTATGTGTCTAATGCCTACACCCTTTGTCAGCTCTGGCATAGGAGGTGGCTTTATCCCCCATAACAGCCATAGACTCTAGGTGGTTCCCTATCATGCACCTATCCATGATCCCTATTCTAGGACTCATGCATGCATACTTAACCTATAGGCATGATATCATTGCATAGGGAACATTAAGGATGATCCCATCATCGCCCATGCTCTCATGCGTCATAACCTATATACATCTTGGCTCCTAAAAGTGATTGCATGCACTCTTTGATTCGTCTCGGCCAAATCTCTATTGAGTGGATGCACTCACCTTCCCGAATTATTGTCGACGATGTCGCTGACGAGCTGGCCTTTGCATTGCTCCATAAACTGTGGGTACTATTTTTCGAGATCAGATTTAAGTACCCATGTCGCGTCTTCCACTTGTAAGTGTGTCCACATCTTCTTGTTTTCTTATGTGCCATATTGAAAAGAGCTTTTGAAACAATCTCAAGTTGTTCTTTGATCATTTCCAACAAAGTTGGTATCTCCAATATCTCCTCTGGGTTGGGAGTATGCTTTTTCAACAAGCTTATGTGGAAGACTTTATGAATTTTCAAGTGTGCAGGGAGATCCAACTTATAGGATTGGTTACCTATTCTTTGAACGATTTTGAATGGTCCCGCCCACCTTGAAGAAAGTTTCTTACAATTGTCGATGCAGAGCTTAGCTTGTTTGACTTTTATTTTGAGCAAAATATTATCCTCTACTTGGAATTCTCTTTCGGTTCTGTGTTTATCGGCTATGCCCTTTTGTCGACTTCTTGCTACCAGCCTTGAACTTCTTCCACTAATTGTTGCATATCAGTCATATTTATTGAGAAACTTCTACCTTGGACGCTCGGTTATGCCAAGTGTCTGGTGTTAAGCATGGATAACTATAATTTATCATAAAGGGGGACATTTGCGAGGGTTCTTACTTGGTACTATTATATGCAAACACTACCAAGTAAATATAGGCTCCCCACTTTGACTTATTCCACGCATAGTTCTCAATATATCTTCTGTTATCCGGCTTGTACGTTCAGTCTGCCCAGCTGTTTCGGGGTGATATGCTGTGCTCATGAATAACTTTGTCTGAATCGTGTTGAAGAAGTCCTTGCAAAAGGAAAATACTAGGCCAAAAGTAACTACTCCTTATCTTGAAGTAAGTTTTCATGAATCCCCCGTAGCCGGCTACCAAGTATCATGGAGAATTAATTTCATTACTCTTGATTACTCTGGAATGCAAAGCTTGTCTTTATGATATAAGAGTTTGCCTACATTTTTATATCTTTTATAGGCTTCTCTTTCTTTATCTATCTTTGCTTTCTTGCAAGGACCAAAGACTAGCCCATACTTCCTTGAATTCTTTGCTTGAGGGTAAAACTTCCTCAATCATTTTGCTGAATTCATTGGACAAGGTGGAGATGGCATTTCAATGCACTCGAGTCTCCAATGGTTGTCAAGAGATTGTGTCAGCAACCACATCTGACTTATAGACTATCTTGAAGTCATATTCTTCGAGGAATTCCATCCCGCGTCTTTGCCTCAAATTGCGGAGTGGTTGCATGAAAATGTATTGGAGGCTTTGGTGGTCAGTGTCTGACTGAAATTTCCTACCAAGAAAATAGTGCCGCCAATATGAAGGGCTCTTACGACAGCTAGAAGTTCTTGATCATGCATTGGATAACGTTGTTCAACGCCATTCATCTTCTTAGAATCATAAGCTATCACCCTTCCTTCTTGCATGAGAACTTCACCTGTTGTTAGCTTACTTGCATCAGTTGCTATTAACTTATCCTTATTTGGATCTGTTAGGGTGAGCACTGGTGCTCTTGTGAAGGCTTCTTTGAGCTTTTTGAATGAGGCTTGAACATTCTCTAGCCAATGTGCTACCAAATCCTTTAGTTTCTTATTCTGAGTCAGGTCCGACAAAGGGGATGCCCACTTAGCAAAATCCTTTACAAATTTCCGGTAGTAGCCTACTAATCCAAGAAACTTCTCATCTCGGAGATGTTCTTCTTTGCTGGCCAATCTACTCTTGCTTCAATTTGTATTGGATCAGTGGAGATTCCCTCCAGTGTGAACACATGCCCCAAGTATTCCACTCTACTTGCTGCAAAGTGACACTTTGAGAGTTTAGCGTATAAGCGATGATGCCTTAGCTTTTCTAAAACTCTCCTTAGAAGTCCCACATGTTCTTCCATGGACTTGCTATAGATTAGAATGTCATCGAAAAATATAATGACAAACTCATCCAAAAGTCTCTAAACATCCCATTCATTAAGCGCATAAATCTTGCTGGGGCATTTGATAGACCAAAGGGCATGACTGTGAACTTATAGTGCCCATACCACATTCTAAAAGTTGACTTATGAATATCCTCCTCCTTGATTCTTATTTGATGGTAGCCCGACCTTAGATCATTATTGGAAAAGAATTTTGCTCCTTGGAGCTAGTCCATTAAATCATCGGCTCTTGGCAATATGTATTTATTCTTTATCATTTGCTTGTCAAGCAGACGAAAATGAATGCACATCCTTAGACTTCTGTCTTTCTTCTTCACAAAGAGGACGGCTGCCCGAAGCATGATACACTCGACCTACTGAACCCAAGCTCTAATAATTCTTGCAGTTGCTTCTTGAGCTCGACTAGCTCTAGGGTGTTCATCTTATAGTGAGCCTTGCTAGTTGGTTTTGCATTGGCGTAAGAGTAATTTCACACTCAATGCCTCCATAGGGCGTTAGCTCTCCAATTTCATCCTGTAATCGGTCAACTCTTTAATTAACTTGGAAATTGCCTTAGGTAATTACTTTGTACTTGCATCCTCCTTTTTATTCTTTTGATCTGGGTCGACGACTTCAAGCTTAGGGATATATTTAATCCCATCCTTAACGATGCATTTATGATATGCACTGCATTATTGAGGCAATTTTCTTACCTTGACTACCCGGGTTCTGCGAGGGTGTCGTGAAGCTGCAAACTTTGATCACGAATATCTGTTATACAATGTGGCTACTGTGGTACTGTTGCTGTTTTTATTTTTCTTAACTCGTAGAAGAAATTATAGTGAAAACACTTATATTCATGATACATGTTTGATCTCAAAGTCTTAGTTCAAAGACATAATTTAAGGTGTATCTAAACTTTATAGATCCATTGTGGATCTAATGCTGACGTCAATGTTTGAGTTTGAAGTCGTGGCCTACGTTTTGTAGCATGTTCCATGTCGAGCATCCTTCCAGTGCTGAACTACTTTTTCCCGTGCCAAGTGCTGTATCCTGCAGCCACTACTGCTAAGGGTGCATCTCGAAGGTATCCTCGAGCTAAATGAAGGTAATGCAAGGGCATAGATCTCCTAATTAGGATTACATGGTCGATGTTCTCGCAAAGTTTGGAATGACTCCCGAAGCAAGGAAGTACTGATAGCAAGTAAATTGCCTGCTCCCATGTGGTTAAATTCTTTTTGAAAAAGAACTACTATTTGACCTTGAGTGAGCAAAGGGAGATAGTAGCGTATCCCCATGCCGATTGCGGATCTGGGCCCGTTTCTCATGGTTGCCTGACCTTGTATTTCTATCTCCATTAGGTCATTGTGATCCCTCTTCATCGAGACGATGCTATATGACCGCCCCTCAGGGTTTGGCCCCCTGATGACGTGGCTTGTTTGAGTTTGGCCGTGCTCCCACTCTATACAATCTTGCTTGAATTGCCTGAAATTCCTCTTCATCTAGAAGATCTTGATGTTGCATCCGGTGCTCGATAAAAGCATATGCTTGTCTGTCCGTGATGTTATGCGTTGTATGTGTCTCTCTTTCGGCTATTTCCCTTAAGTTCTTGCTCTGAATAGTCGATGAAGTCGTCATTATAAGTATCAATGATCATAGGTAGGAGTTCATCCATGTGAAGACCTTAATCAATGCAGTATGGTAGGTGTAAGATATCATCTGCAAAAAGGTATTCTTCCCCTTCAATAATAATTGGTATACAAGATGTGATTTCAGCTGGATTGCTGTTGCTTTTCTTGGGAGGTCCTCTATGTCTCGATGTACTTCTCTATTTTCTTGGCTAATTTGGGTTCATTCTCAAATTCATGGACCATCCTCATAGTCATGTTCCCCTTCCTAATACTTGGTTGATGGACCTTCTAGAAGGTTGGCCTTGGTGTCGAGTTCCTCTAAATGTGGTCTAGCTGCCCTCATATTCAATGGTGCTAATCAAGAGGTCGGACTGATGGTTCTCCTGTCTTATTTATTGCCTGATAATGGAAGAAGGTTTTAAAGGCTGCTTGTGCTGATAAATATTTATGCCTTTGGACCGTACATGTCATGTATCGTGGCATTCTTTCAGCCCTTTTCCAGATTGTCTTCTTTGGTGTCTGACTCAGTGCTGTGTCATAGCTTTAAGAAAGATCCACGCCCTGGTTTGCCCTTGGAGTCTCACATCCTGGCCTTGGAGTTGTTGATTGTATTGACCAAGGATATCTTGGTAATACGGTGTCCTTGATGTTGTTTCATAAAAGGTATGCTGAAAGATTTGAAATACTCCGTCGATTGGTGCCTCTTTGATGTGCTCTGAGTTGCGATACTCTTCAACAAACTCTCTAGGCACCATAGAACTAGGCGAGGTGCAGGAAACGGCTATGTAAAATAGTAGGAGGAGTGGAAAATGGCTTGAGTAAGCTGCTTGTGTCTTTTAGTAGAAGCAAGACGATATATGTACCCTAAAAGGCTCTTAGGGTTCCATGCCAAAACCCTAATTTATCATAGTTTAGGTTTTGCCCTAGTACGTGAGTATTTGGAGCTTGGAACTCAAGTAACCCAATCATGTCCCTTTTTTTTTTCTATGTTATGTACATGTACATATGTTAACAAGTTTTTATTAAAAACTTGTGCCTTGTGTTTGTGCTTGTGCCTACATAAGGCAACATGCATGTGCCTTGAATAGTTTACATGAAGCAAACCTAACCTATTGGGAAAGATTTTTGAGCCGATTTAGTAGGGCCGACCTGAGTTGAGAAGTGTAAAACATGCATCTGCCCTCAACAAACGACATGTAGCAGACCCAACTTATTTGAAAAACACGTAGCTAACTTAGTTGGGCATGCTATGCCAAATGTTGAATGCCACTTAAGGGTAATAATCTATGGAGCAAAATAATATTTTAGCACGCTCTTTATTTAATGCATCAAGTAATATATTGACATGGAAAAGTACACAATTAGTTGTAAGCTTGCTAAATGGTCTAGGCACTAAAAATTAAAAAATAATAAAAAAAAAAAAAAAAAAAAAGTCATGGCTAATCACAAGTGGCTTGGCACAAGGTGCCATTAAAGATTAAAGGAGGATGGAATCCAATAGAGTATAGTGTAAGGGAAAAAGAAAAAGAAAATAAAAATAAAGGGTTAAATTCATGGAAGAATAATAATAAAGGTCATGGAAAGGGTTAAAAATAAAGGGTCGTGGAAAAAAAAGGTATGGTCGAAGGGTATGTGTAGGAACAGAAACAGAAAGAATAAGAAATAAATGAAAAAAAAAGGCAAAAAAGCTTATCAGGGAGGTGTGATTCGATTTAGGGCTAAAGGCAAAAATAACAGGGGAGGTCGAACAGTATGACACACACCCCGCTACCGGGTCTTCCGAGATTCGGCATGGGCTGGGCAGGCTGCATGGGTCGCCTTCGGCCATTCTTCCAGTATAGCACGGTCTTGAGGAGGTTTTATTCAAGTCTGGCGATGCTTTCTTCCAAGCTGCAGGTATAGTTTGATCTTTGGCAGAAGAAGGCAGGAAAGAAGATGTTTTTTTTTTTTTTTGATGCAGATGCGACTCACCCCCCTGGGAGGTCTTCGAAAGTTTGGGGTGAGGCCAGGGCGCGGCATGCGTCGCCCTGAGCCTTGTTGCTGCTTATTCTGTCTGCCTTATATATGTTTGATACTAGTCTACTTCTGATAGCGCTACATACTTACGGTTAGCTTCAAGTTTCTACAGATTCTTCAAGCTAAGTGACAGTGACATTCTATAATTCTATGTTTATATCAAATGGCTAAGCAAGCGTTGAAGTGATAATCATCGCATCTACTGTTTTTTTCTTTTTCTTTTGTTAGGCTAGTTATGCTATGAACAGGACGTTATTCTGCTAACTGATGCTTTGGTGTGATCATTGCCAAAAGGCCACCAATTACCATTTGTTCATATATTAGGAAAAGGAAAATAACTTGCTTCTAGAAGAATCACACAAAAATTGTTGAATGTATGATGTGCAGCTGGTTTAGACTACAAGTCTATCAAGAGAAATACTCGATTTAGCACTGGTCGACGATTATAACGGCTCAATTATAATGTGTTAAACACAATATAATGTTTTAAGCTCAGTCTATTTTATGTTCGCTCCCATTGAATATTTATCTGGTATCACTCATAGCTGCCTGAATACCAAGTTAAAATACTATTCTATAAGCGCTAGAAAATTTAATATACCATAATAACTTTGTAGAAGCGCTATAGCTTTACAATTTTATGGAAACAAGGAGATTCTATAGATTCCTAAGCAAAGTTTAATACATAGTCTAATGATAGAACGAACACCTTTGAACATAAACATTTATTAATAATTATGACAAGATTTCGTGATTCTGTAACCCGTCAAAAATAACCCAATATCTTTTCCAATATCTTTTCCCTCCGTATTTGTTTCGCCAATTTCATGTCCTTTGGCACAACAGTGACTCATTTTGCATGAATAGCGTAGAGATTTGACTCCTCAAACAACTGACACAACTCTTCCTCAGCTGCTTCTTGGCAAACCTGAGCATCATATACTACGTTGTAAATTCCTGCATAATTTCTCGCACTAGCCTCTCGAAGGGGGCTCTTCGAATCAAGAGATTAACGCATTGTTGAAAATGCCTAATTTCTCTTAGGGCCCTGGAATGCTTCGAGTTTGGCCCATGCTTTGCCGGTTTCTTCGGCTCCTCCGGTCGAGGTGGGGGTTTCCGAATATCCACTGGAGGTCTTCCTCCTTTTACAAATCGGGGAATCTTCAGTGTGCTATACCAATGATTATAGGCAACCCATTGTTCCATA
This sequence comes from Isoetes taiwanensis, assembly GCA_021234155.1. Classification (NCBI taxonomy): domain Eukaryota; kingdom Viridiplantae; phylum Streptophyta; class Lycopodiopsida; order Isoetales; family Isoetaceae; genus Isoetes; species Isoetes taiwanensis. The sequence continues at coordinate 5,576,337 of JAJEKV010000012.1, read as the reverse complement.
TATGCACAGTAATCTTGCAACTTCCTCCGATATTCCCGATCATTCTGGAGGCTTAATCTCTCTCCCTTGCTCTGTACTTCTTATCGGATTTCCCATGGGTAGGCCATTTCGGATACGGTGGTGGCAGTGCTTTCGCTTGCTACAGGAGATTTTGTTCTGTTTGCTCCTGATGTCCTTGATCAGGAATTACTAGATTCGAGTTACCATACCTATCAAGGCGGCATTTAGATCGTCTCCCCCATGAAATTGACTCGTCTTGTTCCTTCGAGTCCTCTGTGGCCACGTGTGTTACTTTTCGCTTACCCGGCGTACTTCCCTCCTTTTTCGCGATTCTGAGTCCTCTCCATGCTGCGATTCTTCTTGTTCTTGTGATTCTGACTGCTGTTCTTCTGACGATGACTCCGCATAATCTACTAATACCACCGTCTCGTCTTCATGTGAACTCCGTTCGCCGGATGATTCTTCGCTCTCGCTTCTTGGATGTTTCTCAGGGTAAATCTGCTTGCCTATGCTTACGTGTCGAACACCTTCACGAGCTTGGTATTTCCTGGCTGTGGCTTTCATGCGTACCATACTCTGGAGTTGGACGAAAATTCTTAGAGATCTCCTTTTTGGAGAGAAGGTAACTCCGAAGGGATTTAAGGAACAGATTAAGGCAAAATTATTGTGGTCAAATTAGGGTATATATGGGGATAGTTACGGTTATTTATTCCAACCACCTTTATTTATATTGACCCTATAAACCAATGGTCCCTAGGTTATTTATTGTGGATTTGCACCACATTCCACCGGGAAGTCTATTTTGGCCAATTCTTGGACCTACTTCTAGTGGAATATTGGCTTAATGCATAAATTTTCATCAAGCTACTAGAATTCATGGATTCTATTACTATTATTTTCTAAGTTGACTTTAGTTTAAGGACGACCTTATCCATGGAAAAAAAAAATTCCCACTCGCGGTTCAATATTGGGATTTGCACCCCAACTTTTTTTCTAGGCCAGTTAGTTTCTATCGTAAGGTGATGGCTAGTGCTTGATCTTGGTCAACCAAGATCATTGCTCTGATACCATTGTGACGCTCCTTGCGCTATATACGACAGCCCGCCGTATACATCGAAGGACCTTCCCCATCCAACGGCACCCGTCGTATGGGCCCTCTGTCTAACTCGCGTCTGGGGTCCAGACTATCGAGTAGAGGACACAGAGGTGTCATTCCGTCCCGTCCTCTAGGGGTCCCTATGTCAGCGGAAGCAAAATATACAACATAAGCACTAGCAACAATAACAACAAACTACCTCGAAGGGTAGTGATAATCCATCTATCCATGTCATCAAATACAACAATACAATGAATGCATCAAATACATCAAATAGAGGCTCCTACCCAATGCTCAGACTCAAGGGGGAGTCGACTGACGGCTGGGGACCTCCAGATAGAACAGACCGAGTTATGGCAATGACTTGGGCTGGCAATAGACAATGGCTAGGGTTGACCACTCCATCCGCCCCTCCTGTGCATACTTTGCAGATAGGCTAAATTAGGCTCTGACGTGACTGTAACCTGCCGGAGACGTAATCCCATGGTATCACCCAACGAGACTACTCCGGGTTGCATCTCCCGGGTCCAATGAGGTAGGAAGGGTTGCATCTCCCCCTCCCGGAGTGCAGTGGCTCCATGGGCGGCTAGAGGATCGTGGCGACACACGTCCATACCCGACTGAACTCCCCAAAACAAGAGCCAAGCCGACACTTGCAACTCTTGAGAGTCAGGGCGACACCATTGACCCAGGAAGTGTCGGACCCATACCCGGCCCACGCGAAGTGACCGACTATGAGTCTAGCCCGCTATGGGACCCCAAGAGTCGGCCCCAGGTCCTCCCTCCACTTTGCCACCTGACCCGTTGTGTGGTGCTCGGTCATTCCATAGCCTCGTGTAGCGGGTGGGCTCTATGCACAGGCCGCATAATAATGGGAACTAGTGGGTCTAAACTAGGAGCATCATCTACTAGTGGCTACTAGGTCTCTACCCCCCTTCCCAATACACAAGAGGTGCAAATATGAGATCAACCAACATCATATCAACATAATCTTGATAATAAAAGAGAATAACAACTAATCCTAATCACATACATCTAACCTATAGTTAGGGTTCATTGATTAGGGTTCATGTTCAGAACAATAGGTTCTAGAATGGCTCTACTACAATACTGAAATCTATTCGAAATACCTGCCCCTGACGCGCTATCGCTAATTCCTTGGTTCTCCATCTCGGCAACCGGCTAACTGCAACCCGGCCGTCGAAGGCGGTCTTTGAGTCGAACTCGATCGTGAACCGGTGGTGCGAGGTTGGTGGAGCCAAATGTGGCTAGGGTTTAGGGTTTAGCCTTTTATATGTTAGGGTTTACATGAATGCCACTTGGCTCCCATAGGTGCGTCTATGTGGCGGTTCACCTATAAGATGAGGCCATGTGGAAATGGCTTCTTACCTTAGGTTGGCTAAGTTATGTAGATAACTTAGTCATCTCCCCCACATTAGGTGTATACAAGTCTACTTATGTAGAGTTGTATGGTGATGTGGCCGTGGGATATCGTATTTATACCGTATATTCGTGGGGACGCCAATGTTGACTATGGAAAGGCATGGAAGCCGGGGGGCAGGCGAGGCCGGGTAGAGCGGGGAGACACTCGTAACCCTGTCTCGGATCCAGGCCGAGGTTGAGGAGGCTAAGGCCACAAAGACGAGGCAGCAGGCCAACCTCCTGTCGAGGTTGAGGAGGCCACTTGCGGAGACAAGGAGTCCAGCCGCTTTGGAAGCTAGCCGAGGCGTAACTCGAAGCTCTTGAGTAAGGATTTAGCACGAGATTGGGAGCTACTGGGGAGCCGGGCGCCGTTGCCAACAAGGCAAGGGGCCTTCTAGCGAGGGCACATGAGCAACTCTGCCATTGCACGGGAGGTGGCAAGACATGACAACATCCCGCAAGAGCTGAGCTCCGGACTCGGGAGAACGTAAACCACGGCAAAGAACACACCAACCCAGCGAACCCACCAACCCAGTGCGTCAGCACTCGAACACACCTCGCCGCGGACACATCGGACACGCCGGACCGCCACCACCCGGCCCGGCCACGCCCTATGCCTCACCCACCTCAACCAACTAACACAGTGCGGCCCCCGCCGAACTCGAGAACGAGGGACGCAGGAGCCGCGAATGTGGTAGTGCGAGGGGCGACGGAGGAGTCGGGAGAACATCTCACTTCGGACTCCGCATTAACGGATCTTGGAGACGATGATGTTCCCAAAGACTGCGGACCATTGTAAAGGCGAAGTCGTCATGGAATTCGACGCCGGGATCGCCCGGGTGGTCATCTTCACGCTTGAGAGCTGCGTGCAGGCGGGTGGCCATCTGCGCCAGGGAGGAAGTTGAAGGGGGGCGGCTCAGACGTTGATAGGACTTGACCCAAAGACAAAGAAGAGACCCGGCGTGAGTGGCCAAAGTCGAGGGAATGCGCAAACATGGAGGGGCAGCGGGGCTGGTGGGGAAGGATGTGGGAATTGAGCACAAAGCGGGGATGCGGGCACTCGCCCCTCGAAGTCCCCTCGAGGGCCCCTCCCGGCCGCAGGCATCCACATCTTCCGGGCCCACAGGACCACCACTACCGCCCGGACTGAAGTGGCGATGCACGCCACTAAATAGGGATCGTGCCTCGGTGTGGTATCTGGAATTGCCGTGGCTTCCCATGGCGAAGGGGGACGATCTCAATTCCGTAAGCCATGGACATGGACCTTATCTTCCTCATGGAAACATGGGAACATCTTTGGTCCCGATCTACGATTTGCGGGATACCGGGCTACTCCGAGTCTTCAATGAGTGCAGGGGAAGCGAGGACGGAGGAATTGCGTGTTACTACGGGCGACCTTTGGCCCAATCCGGTCTCCCCAGGTTGCAAGGCATTGGGCACAACAAATACACTGGTGGGATGCAGTGAAGAACGGCGATGGCACCCTCTCTTTGTGGCGGCTTGCTACTTCCTACATCTTTGAGCAACTTTTTACCACACGCACTTGATGTGGATGAGGTGAAGGGAGCCCTATGTCGATCTATATGATGACATCTGGCCAGCATGCAACAATTGGGCAAGGTCATGTTGCTTGGAGATTTCAATGCGCCAGCAGGTGAGAGAGCAGATCCCAAAATTCACACCTCTAGCCGAGGATGTGTTGCAAATTGACCCCCGGCAGAGATGGTTTGGCCAACGTCGGATGACGACCGGTGACATGGTATGGCCTGATTGGCCGCTTGCCGGGCAATATCTTTGACCGGTCATTTGCAATGGGCTAGCACAATGGCCCTCCACCGGCTTCACTTGTAGGCACGGAGAACTGTGGGGGGGCACCCGGTGTGGTGGATTACGATGCTATGCACGCAGCAATGCCTACACTTGATCCCTCGCCCATGATCGGGACGGTGGTGGGGACGAGGAAGTAGACTCCGACCATCAGCCCCTATTCTTTGCGAGAATAGATTGGCGTGCCAACCAGAGCACCCATTGCCCCAACACCCCATGTACCACGGTTAATGCCCCGGACTATGATCATGCGGCGGTCTATGCGAGGATGCTTGAGCATGAGTCGCCGGGAGTGCTGCAGCTCCCCACACTTCAGCGAAGAACGGCCTAACCGGAACCAGCTCCTTTGAGGGTGGGGGGCCAGATGCTTTGGGAGAGGCCGCTCTCGACGATCCACAAGGGTCGCAACCACCTTCCCCCGCAATCACCTGGTTCGATGGCCTAATGCTCCGGGAGCTGAAAACGATGGCTCCGCCAAGTCTTTGGACCCCACCATTCACCCCGCAGTCGTCGTCCACAATACGCTCCTTCCTCAAGACCAAGAAAGCCGGTACCTTGCGGAGCACCAAAGAGATGTTTGGTCTACTAGACCGCCCACCCTAGGGCCTACGGAGAAAGGTCTTGAGTAAGCCCGCACAACCCACGGGAAATATTACCCGGAACAATGGGTGAGATACTTGCATTTGTATGACCCAATGGAAAGCGAGGCGGCAGTACCTCATGAGACGGCCTAACACCGGTCATTACCGAAGGGGATGTCATAATGGGCACAAGCGCCTCGCCAATCGTGAAGGCAAGCAGATTTGGATGGTATCGCGGTGAGAACTTCTCAAGTGGGGCGGGCCCCAATGGTGCCGGGTTCTCCACGGCACTCTTCAACGGGGCATTAGTAGAGTTGTGCCCATATACAAAGCGGGGGGACCCCACAGCCCGACCAACTATCGTTACCATTATGGTCGGGTTACGTCTTTGCCAAGTTGCTTGCGGGATTCTTGGCGCCGGCCCGACACTTTAGGGGAAGGATGGAGAAGGGGCTCTCACGCGAGGCAGGCTTTCGCCTCAGACATTCTACTATTGACCATATCTTCACTCGCGAACACTCATAGAGGATAGCTGGAATCAACGCCGGGAACCATGTATTGTTGCTTTGTGGATTTCGCAAAGGCTTTTGACACGGAATGCCTCGGGATAAGTTGTGGGATGATTGGTTGGATATGGAGGTTAGGGGACCCCGCCGACTCTTGCGTAATGCTATATACGTAGTGGAACTATCGAGGCTTGCTCCGGCCGTCTCACACCGTCGGGGAGCCGGTTGTTAGTAGCATTGGGGTGCACGGTGGCTGCCCTCTATCGGCGCTCTTCGGCTTGTACATTGACCGGCTAGAAGAATGGCTAGCCGAAAGAATGGAGGGGAGGCGCTTCGATTGATGCACCACATAATCCGGCAACTCATATATGCGGATGATGTTGACTGCTGCGCATATACCCCAGAGGACATGCAGCGCCACGGATGCTTTGGACACTTACGCCAATTCGGCATGAGAGTTAACTTGGCCAAGGCGAGGGTGTCTTGGCGGGTCCCATCATCCCAGCACCACGCCTTCCCCATTCACTTACCAGGGTGTAGTGGAGGTGGCTGATCTTATAAGTATTTGGGCATTGAGTTTTCTACTACCACACCTTTGGGATGCATCCATCGGGATTTACGGGTCCACTGCGGGCTAGAAAGCCCTGTATGCAATGCAAAACAAGTCGACAAAGCGAGAGTCAGATGCATGGGGTCACCGAGGCACACTTGTTGGGGGCCTTGGTTGAACCGGTCCTCCCTCTATGGGGCAGAAGTGTGGGGGCGATTGATATCCCTCACCACTTGAAGCGATCTAGAGCAGCATGAAGGCCTTCTTGGCCCGAGCTTTGGGAGTGAAATCCACGGTCCCATATCAGATCTTGCTCCGGGAGGCGAGGCTTCCTTCCATTATAGAGGGCCTGCTTGGCTGAAGCGTCACATTATTTACTTCGAAGGTGGTGGCTATGGATGAAGCCCGGCTGCCCAACCTTGCTTTGGCGTGGCGATGGGCCCATGGCGACTCAAAGCCTCTTTGGAAAGACAAAGCAAGCCCGGTGGTTCTCGCGATGGAATTTGGGGCACCACGGATGTGGACGGTGCATACACAGAAGGAATGCGTTGCCTTGAAGCGATGCCGGATGTTTGCTTCATGGCCAAGCTTTGGGATGCGAGAGGCCTGTCACATGTCAAGGTGGCAAATTATCAACAGCGGGTTAATCCCATGCTCACGAGGGGCCCACACCACTACTGCACACCCATCTACCCATGAAAAGCGCGGGGTGATTGCTTCCATTCGCCGCAGTGCACACCACCTCCGCATTGAGGCGGGGAGGTGGATTAGGGGGGCAGCGTGAGGGGCCGAGTCCGCCATCGGTCTTCAGCGAGCGCCATTGAGGGCGAAAGTCCGCCCTCCGGGCACTGTCCGAAAATGCGAGCATATCCAGGGCTCGGTATGCTTCCGGTTAGTTGTGCCCCATCGGGCCACGCGATGAGCTCGCTGAAAGCACGGCCTCGTAGGCTTGTTGGGATCGTACCTCGGGAGGGAGGTAATGGATACGCCGGACTTCGGTTATGCCCTCGTCCAGACATTAACCCTGTTTGTACTTGTGATTATGTATATAACTGTGCATTATGTCAGCATCCTTATTGCTACTAAGGTTTTTCCCCCGAAAACCCTTCGGGGCGGGGGGTTTTTTAATCCTGGTAGTAATACGCCTGCTGCTCTCTCTTTGTACTTGGGTCCCATAGGCCAGTTGGTCTCCGTGGACGATAAAATCATATTCTATTCTATTCTATTCTATTCTATGAACTAAAGAAGGCATATGGTCTAATTACATATTGTCATGGCTAAACTTCATAACATTAACTTGCATTCATCAATAAACATGACTAACCATAATCATTGTGGAGTTTTGGACCATTAGTTGTGGAGTTAAACTCAACATGCTCTAATGTGTTAATCATGTTATTGTACATCATATTTTAATCTAAAACTTGCATGGTTATACCATGGTTAACACTATACGTAAGTTGATCAGAGTTATATTCTATGTAGATATAAGTAAAACACATCATTTATTACCCGCATGGTATTATAGATAGTTGTTATTGGAGCATTTTAACATATACTTTTGTCCTGAATCTGTATAGTATATGTAGCACAATAATTGGGGTTCCATGGGGATTTGATATGGATGTAAAAATAACAATTTCTGAAACCATAGACTATACATCCCTAAAGTAATTGAACGGGTTGTTATAAAAAAAAAAAGAAAAAAAAAAAGAAAAAACATAGATTCAAGATAGAAAAGAATCATATTAGCTCGCTGGGTATATTGGTTAAAATAGTCTTATTAGGACATTGAGTTATTTTTGTGGAGATTCGAGCCCCCGTATTTCATATTCTAGGAAAAACCATATAGAGCTCGATATTCCCTCAAAACTTGCGAATTCGCATTTCATATTTCAAACTCATAGACACTTCCATCATAAATGACCATAAGCGAAACGAGAGGTGCCCAGAGACTTTGACATACGATCTAGGCCATAGGATCGACGGATCCGACGACTGTGGTAATCCAGGGTGCACCTCCTTTAGAATATGTAGCACAATAACAGGGGATTCTAGGGAATTTGATATGGATGTAAAAATAACAATTCCTGAAACCATAGACTATATATCCCTAAAACAATTGAATGGGTTGTTATGAAGGAAAAAGAAAAAAGAAAAAAGAAAACACATAGATTCAAGATAGAAAATAATCACATTATCTCATTGGGTATATTGCTTAAAGTAGTCTTATTGGGATATTGAGTTATTTTGGTGGAGATTCGAGCCCCATATTTCATATTCTAGGCAAAGCCGTATAGAGGTTCGATATTCCCTCAAAACCTTTGGCGAACTCGTATTTCATATTTCAAAATCATAGGCACATCCAATCATAAATGACCATAAGCGAAACGAGAGGTGCTCAGAGGCTCCAACATATGATCTGGGCCATAGGATCAACGGATCCGATGACTGTGGTAATCCAGGGTGCAACTCGTTGAAATGCACATTTTGGCATTGTTAACAGACTAAAAGATTTTATTTTTTTTTTTTTTTTTTTTTTTTGCTACATCGTTTTCTGCAATTTTATTTTGTATGGCTACATTGGCATCATTATCTCATTATAACAAGGACTTTGGATCATTTGGATGAGCTATGTAAGGAGAGGGGCACTATAAATAATTGAGCAACAGTGTGTTTGTATGTCTAGGGATAATGCATACTGTATTTTGCAAGAATGCATAAGAATAAAAAACCACAAAGATGGCAATAGATTACAGTCCCTCATATTGCAACATGGACTAGTTCCTGTGACTATTCTTGTTGATCATCTTATTCGGTTGCGGTTGTTGGATTGAAGCAAATGATGAATTTAAAATAGTGTGACACCCAAGCGTCTACACATGGATTGCAGTTATTTCAGCTCATGCCAACCTCGCCAAACCCATGGTACCATGGATTTGTATCATAGCATGCAATTATCATGCTTATCTATTGTTTAAATTTGGTTTTTCCGACTATCCGAAAACTTTTTGGATTTTCTTTTAAGAATGATTTCCTAAGGTTTTAAAGGTTTTTTCTACCGGGAAAGTTTTCCGATATTCCAAAAATCGGGAAAGAGTCATTGCTAAGATTTCTGCTTTTGGGTTTTCATGGATACGACGGCATGGATTTTGATAAGGTACGAGACGCGTGTAGAAGACAGAAATAGGAGTTTGTGTTTTGACCATCGCTGTGCCATTCCGGTTGAATTTTTTTAGACCCATCTCATCTCGGAGCAGAGACGTCTTCTGTGCAGGTATATTCAATCTTCTAAAGCTTCTTACAATGCTTACTTCTTTAACTGCCACTACGTTATCAAGTGACATCATGGCTTTTTTGTATGAATTCCGGCATGGATAGGACGTAGGTCAGAAATAGGAGTCTTCCTTCTGTGTGCCTCAGGATCCTATGGTTGTTTCAGGTTTTCCTCTTGAATTATTTGTCTTCTTTTTACTTGATTATCTTAGGTTTGAAAAGTCGGGCTCCAATTATTTTAGGAATACATTATGGAGCATATATGTCGCCTATGCCATGCAGAGTGATTGCTCATACTCGGCGTTTTTCTGTGGTGTTCTAACAGATTGTGTATTTATCCCTAGCAGATCATGTATTAGCTGAGCTCTATATATCACATGTATTAATTTTGTTGTGCTTTCTGAATCCTTTGCTTTATGCAAATGCTTTCATGTTGAATGGATTTCATAGATAGCATTTTGCTATTCTCACCTCTCTTGATTTTTAATCATTTGTATTTTAACTTAAAGACTGCGGTGCATTATATGGTCACTCTTTTTCCAGTTACCTACATGTGGAGCAGATCATCTAGCCCTGGTACTTGGTCTGTTGCATTATCAGAATTCAATCAAGTACAGTGGAGGATTATTCGTGATATGCTATCTTTGGTTTGACATGAAGATGTCATAGCACATTTACTTCCTGTTAGCCCTTTGGGCTAAACATATGTATGAGTGGCATAGGCCACATGTATTTATCACATTGGACCACTTGATCTAGGGCCCAGATTTAGCCCACATATGTGGTAGGTGGCATAGGCCACATGTATTTGTCATATTGGACCCCACAATCTATGGCCCAGATTTAGCCTAGATCTGTGGAGGGTGAGATGTCAGTTAGGGTTAGGGTTTTGCTCTACTATTTAGAGAGAGCATTTCCTCTCATTGTTTAGGTTTTTGCTCACGTTTTGGAGCACCTCCTTTTGGAGCATCAATATGATTCTGTTTTGTTCATTCTTTGCTTTGTTCTTGTTCTTGGAGTTCTTCCCATCTTCTTTTGTTGATCCATGAGCATTTGTGGCAGCCTTGTGGCATCCGCTGATCATGGATCTTTGGCGCAAAAGTGATGCCAAGAACCCCAAACATCAACACTGGCGCCTCATGCCGGGGTCTCTTGGGCTCATGATCACTCTCTTGTTTTTTATTTCAAGCATCTCCAAAAGTTTTCAAGAAAAAATTTGGTTCTACATCGACACTGTCTTCAATCCTCATCTCTGCTATATCTGCCCACGTTTTCAAAAAAGGGGTGAACTTAGATTGTTATTTGTCACATTTGGGTTCATTATCCACATTGTTTTTCCTATCCATACTCTGTTCTGTACTCTGTTCTCTGTAACCGTTCAAGCCAGGAGCATATAATTGTTCCATTTATTTGGGTTCAGCATCGACACATTTTATTTTTTCTATCCTGTGTGCTCACATTCAAGCCAAGGAGCAATATTTCTTCTGCGACATGATTGCCAAAGGCGGTACAGTTATGTTTTTTTGGGTGCAGACACAAGCAACACCAAATCTTGGTTCAATTTCGGCATTCTAACATCGCATCCATCAGACTTTGGCTCCTCTGAGTTCTATTCGTTACTATTTTTCTGCAGTTCAGCAAAAGGGGCAAATTTTGGGACAGCAAGCTACGGAATTTCCGCACAAAAGATCCCCAACGGCTCTGAGTATAGTTCCCCTCTCTGCAAGCACTCTTGGAGCAACATTGATTTAAGATTACATTTCGGGTTTTTTCACAAAATAGGAGCTTGGCCTTGTTTCCGACGAGCCATCATCGCCCCCTCAAAAGCATTTACGCTCTTAAGGCTGGGACTCGAGAAGTTTTTATAGCAATAGCTTCCCGGGCGTTGAGCTCAATAACACCAAGCCCGGCAAACATCCGCCGATTCTCGGTCTGGGTCGGCCCCCTAACATTTAATGTTTGGACCAATCAACCCCATATCTTGCTCGCTTTTTTCTAGAGAGTTTTCCTCGACCCACAATGATCGAATCATTTTCGGTCTTAGCATAAGATTCACCCACAAGCTTACTCTGTTTTTCCGGGACGGGATATCCTACAAGTCTGACACCGACTTCAACCGTCATGACCCGGTAAAGTCTCGGTCTGAAGAAAAAGACTCACCATTTTTGCGCAAAATTGCGTTTCCATTTTCAACATGCGTGCGGCATCTTCCAACCCTGTCGATTCTTCACTCATTCTTCAGGGGACCATATCCGACAACATATTTGCGCCACAAGAAATCCCCAACCACTGCCCACAGCGGATTATCTCTCGGAATTTTTCTGTGCTTTCTTCAAGGCTCTCCCCTTTCTGGCCCGAACAATCTCCAGTCATGCAGACATAAGCATTCGAAGCGCAAATAAGTCTTTTCGGCATATACTGTTGAGATTAACAGCGTCAGCAAGAATCTCGTCAGCAGGAATCTCCGTCAGCAGGAATCTCGGAACCACTAAGTTTGTTGTTCATGCTTTAATTAGATTCCTTTACCGTTTTAGCTTTTAAAGTTCCTTCTATTTATATGAACGATCTTGAGGGCACAACCATCAGTTCATTTGTGTGTTCCCTTGATCAAGGATCTAAACGCAAGCAAGATACTCATCTTGCCTTGCATGTTGTAATCTGTTCTTCCATTATCAACTAGACTCTTACTTGCTGTTCTGTCATTACCTTTTGAGTCTATTTACAACAGGTTATGGGCCCACGACGTTTTTGAATCGCCTAAGCCGTCTTCATTCCTTTTTTCTCAGAAGTTACCTATTCTTGATAATGGAAGCCCTTGGTTTGAACACTGCAAATCCAATTCGTACCATTCCTAGATTCAATGGCAAGAACTTCCAGATGTGGAAGTGGAGAATGCGCATGCTCTTGGAGGATCATAGCTTATGGGAAGTTGTGGATTCTCAAGCATCCAATATTGCGCATGTAGCTCCCTCGGTGGATTGGAGGTGGATCTATCTTTTGATGTTGAAAAAGATAGGAAAGCAAAACTGTGGATCTGCCAGGGATTGGATGATAATCCTGCAAGGCTGGTCAAGGGGGCCAACACAAGCAGAGATATCATGCGCCTTCTTGAGCATCATTATGCTTCAAGGAATGCATCTCAGCGTGTCCTTCTCAGAAATCAGCTTTATAACTTAAAGTTGAGTGAAGATGGAGATGTGACTGATCACATATGTCGCATGAAGGAACTAGTGGATGATTTGAATGCCACTGGAAGTGACATATCAGAAGATGAGAAGGTTTGCCTCTTACTCAATAGTTTGCCTAACACTTTTGATGGTCTGATAATCAATCTGCAAGGACACATTGAGGATTATACATTTGAGGCTGCTCTTGACCGAATTCAGCAAGAGGCACTTCGTCAACAACAACAGTCCAAGGCTGTCCCTAAAGATGCTTTGATGATTGCTGAAATCACCAAGCAAGTTGAGTCTGCCATGCTTGCAGATTTTAAAAGGGAGCCAAGGAGGCAAAATTCTCGTCGAAATCGCCCAGACAAGAGCACTGCCAAATGCCACCGCTGTAAGAAGCTTGGGCATTATGCCAAAGAATGTCCAGCACCTGCACCCATTGCCTCTCCAAGGACATTCACTGAAGAAAATGGTAATTTCTTTGAAAGCGGAAAAGAAGAGGAAGATTACAGTTGCTTTGTTGATGACACCCTTGCTCTTGATGAGCCTTTTGAGTATCTTTTGCAGCCAGATGATTCTTTTTCTTTCCATTGCCCCTCATGGTTTCTAGAACGAGCAACCACTCACATGACACCTCATCGATCCTTGTTCCTTCAGTATATGCCTCTCACCACAGCCCGCATTGTCAAGATGGGTGATCATTCACAACAATTGGGCATTGGCAAAGGGGTTGTGAATATCCATCTATCTATCTATCTGTGCTCCACGTTCCTGGTTTGCACAAAAGCCTACTTTCAGTCAGTAAGTTCACTGATGATGGTTTTCATGTGAATTTCACTCATGGTGCTTGCCACATAAGAGGTCCTGATAATGTCTTGCTTCTCTCTGGACGAAGGCTTGGAAACCTATATCAAATCACTACCCAAGAACCTGAATTTGCTCATTTTGCCTTCACTGGTCCCACTTCTGAATCTTTGTGGCACTACCGCTTGGGCCACGTTGGCTCAAACCGGATCCAACAACTCATCAAGCAAGATCTTTTGTCGAACAGTGCTCATGCTGCCAAGCCCTGCAACATTTGTCTCATCAGTAAAAGTTCCAGAGCCTCTTTTCCTCCATCCACCAGTCACGCCACTGATTTACTCCAACTTCATGCAGATTTATGTGGCCCCATAAAACCTCCTTCCTTCAATGGTTCCAAATACATTTTGGTACTTTTGGATGATTATAGCAGATATCCAGGGTAAATTTTAACAACCCTAAATGTTTTTCTATTCAAATTAAGGTTGGCTAAACCTATGAAAAACAAAAGTTCTTAGAGTTTTTTCTTGGCGAAATTTGATAAAATAAAGCCCTTGAATTATCTTCCCATTTGGCTAAAATGTAAAATTTATATGACATGAAATTTTGATGTTGGCGAATTTTTCTTGGTCCCCAGCTAAAGTGCAACTATTTAACTTCAAACTTTGAGCACTGATTAAACATTGATTCAATATGCTTCTTTTACAAAATGATAACAATTTGTTCAAAGTACAATTCATAAGGAACAAACAATATCATTTGAAGGAACATGCATGTTTACGTTGGAGTCAAATGCATCCAAATGGTGAATTTGGTGATGAAGCCCTTTAGGGTCAACAATTGCAAGAAGAGATCACTACTATTTAAAGCTTAAAATGCACATCATGTAACATTCTTCATAGCAATTAACTTAAACAGCTTATAGATACAAATTCAAAATATGATTGAGGTAGCTAATGGCAATTCCTAAATGAAAGAGATCCCTGAATAGAATTGGCATGGCTATTTTAATTGATCAGGGTTCTCCTAATCAACTTTAGAGAAGGCGATTCAGTACACCATGCAGCAAACAATCCCGGCTAAACTCTAAGCGTTCAGAATTTACCCCCTTTTGAAGTGGCTAAATTATGCTTTTTCTAAAAAAATTGCCTTTATAAACTTTAGCCATGAAATTTCACTAAAGGTCTAAAAAATAGCCATTTGGCGAATTTTAGCCACTCTTTATTACCCTGCAGATATCTTTCTATTTTTCTTCTAACTGCTAAAAGTCAAGCTTTTGAATATGTTGTTCAGTTCATCACTCAGGAGGAACGTTACACAGGCAAGCAGATGGTAACCTTCAGAAGTGATGGAGGTGGCGAGTTCAATTCCCACAGATTTCAGAATTTCTTCTCCAGTCATGGCATTCGCCATGAAGTTTCGTCTCCCTACTCTCCAGAACAAAATGGAAGAGCTGAGCGTGCAAATCGCACCTTGATGGAAATGGCCAGAAGTCTTTTGCTAGCCATGCACGTTCCTGACATTTTTTGGGGAGAAGCCATTTGTACAGCAGCCTACTTGCTCAATCGCATGCCTCACTCAAGTCTTAGCCACAAGCTTCCAGCTGAAATCCGAAATGGCAGCCCTGTTTCTCTTGATCACCTCAAGGTTTTTGGATGCAAAGCTTTTGCACATATTCCTAAAGAAAAGAGATCAAAATTGCAGCCTAAGGCCATTCCCTGCATGTTTATTGGGTATTCTTTGACACACAAAGCTTACAGACTGTTTGCTCTTGACTCCCATCGACTGATCATCACTTGCCATGCTTCTTTTAATGAACTGGAGCCTTGTTTTGCTGAAAATCCTACTCCATCCTTTGACATTTCTCTACCAGAAGTTCCTATTATTGAGATTGATTCTTCCCCACACATTCATACTACATCACAAGCGGCTTGCGCCCTTCCCTACCCTACCCTACCGATTTGTTGACCCCTTCTCCAGATACCATTCCCTCTTGTGCTGCATATGTACCTCCTTCTCCAGATACCATTCCCTCTTGTGCTACACCTGTACCTCCTGTCATTTCATCTCGCCCAATTAGAGTGAGCATTAAAGCTCCCACGGACTAAAAGTCACGGTCTCATTGTTACGGATCATCCCTCTTGAACCACAATCTTACTCTCAAGCCATTGCTAGTTCTGAAAACTCCCAGTGGATTCAAGCTATGCAGGATTAAATTGCTTCTATCCATGCTACCGGGACATGGTCTCTTGTCCCTCGCCCACCCAACCGAGCTATTGTCGGGAGCAAATGGGTCTATAAAGTTAAATATAACAGTGCTGGTTTTGTGGACAGGTTCAAAGCTCGGCTTGTTGCCCGAGGCTTCAGCCAGGTCGAAGGGCTAGACTATGCAGAAACTTTTGCTCCTGTGGCCAAGATGTCTTCTGTCAGATTGATCCTTGCACTAGCTGCTCTCAAGCACCTACACGTTCACCAGATGGATGTAAACAATGCATTCCTTTATGGTGATCTTCTTGAGGAGGTCTACATCGAACAACTTAGAAGGTTTCATTCATTCCACTAGTGCTGACATGGTTTGTCTCTTACACAAAGCCTTATACCGGACTTAAACGGGCTTCTCGATCTTGGTATGCTAAGCTTGATCAAACCTTACTGCGCCTCAAGTTTTTCCGGATGCCAATCGACCCGAAATGTCTATTTTCTTTTGGATCCTTCTCTTGTCATCATCCTTGTTTACGTTGATGATTTACTAATCATAGGCTGCCAGATGATCATCTTCTTGCTCAAGTTAAGCTCCGACTTCAAACCCATTTTCGGATGAAGGATCTTGGCCCGCTTCTTATTTTCTTGGCATGACAATCGGTATGACCGCCCCAATGGCCTCCTCCATCTTCACCCGGCATAAATACATCCAAGATATACGGCCCGTTATGGTATGCTCCATTGCAAGCCCGTTTCTACTCCTCTTGAGCCCAACATTTCCTTCCTTCCCACCGATCCTCCATGCTCTCCTGATCTTCTTCCCATCCGTGACAATTACGACACTTCTTGGCCTCTTAAACTTTTTTCTTTGCACTGCATACGATCTTTCTTTACCTGCAGTGTAAACTTCGGCCCGGTTTTGCTCTTGATCCCAAACAATCCCATTGCATTTCCATCAAGCGTGTCCTTCGCTATCTTGCTGGGTACCTCCACCTATGGCCTTCTCTATAATGCAATTGAACCTTCTATCATTCTTGGCTACGATTGATGCGCGGTGGGGCTGGTGACCACCATGACCGAAGATCCATTTCTACGTTTTGTTTTCACTCTTGCGCGGGGGCAGCCATCGGTTGGGCGATCTGAAACAAAAAATGTGTTGCTCTCTCCACCCGAATTTGAATATGTTGCTCTCTCTCATGCCGGCCAAAGAAGCCATATGGATTCAACGTCTTAGCATTGAGCTTGGTCTCACATCTTCCAATGGTCTTACGCACAGCGATAATCAAGGTGCCTTGGCTGTTGCTAAAAATCTGTCCTCCATAAACGAATGAAGCATATTGACATCCAATATCACTTCATTCGTCAACTTGTTGAAGATGGCATAATCACTCTCAAATACCTCCCTAGAAGATATGCTGAGATATCGACCAAACCATTGGGTCGTCCTAAGTTAAATGGGTTTGTCACCTTTCTTCATCTCATGGCTATGCTCACGGTGGGGATCGATCGACAGCGAGTCCGTCATTGAGATTCTTCATGTTGCTGAGTGGGGGTGTTGAGATTAACAGCGTCGCAAAAGAATCTCGGCGGCCGAGGAATCTCCGTCAAACAGAATCTCGGAACCACTAAGTTTGTTGTTCATGCTTTAATTAGATTCCTTTACCGTTTTAGCTTTTTAAAGTTCCTTCTATTTATATGAGCGATCTTGAGGGCACAACCATCGGTTCATTTGTGTGTTCCCTTGATCAAGGATCTAAACATAAGCAAGATACTCATCTTGCCTTGCATGTTGTAATCTGTTCTTCCATTATCAACTAGACTCTTACTTGCTGTTCTGTCATTACCTTTTGAGTCTATTTACAACATATACCTCTGTCCGTGCTTCCTCGACCTTCACAAAATTGTGCAAATCAACGTCCTTCAGTCACAGGCCGACTGGTTTCGCCCAGATCATGACATATCCTAGATTCTTCTCTATTTGAGCGAGGAAGGCAGATTTTGGGCGCGGTGCGTAAGTTAGCTCCAATGCATGGCATGTTTTACGCCATATCTCGCTTTCTGCTTCAAGAAAGGAGGTCCGGATTTGTCAGACCTTTGCACCATCTCATTTTTCTGTAATCAAGGCAAAACCAACATGGATTTGTCAAGCACAATGCAAAACCACTCTATAAGCATCGACCTAGCAGGGGCGACCGTCTGCCTATTTTCGAGGCATGACCTATTCCTTACCTCCACAGATTCGTTTCCCTCTACAGATTCGTTGCAGACAAAAGCGTGAATGCTCCACGGCGTTGTCATACCTCAGAAAACTCAGAGCGTGGCTTTGCACCCCACGACCCATAACGGCGTGGCCTCTCTGCCATCAAGAACCTCTTCCGTCAGAGCATCAGAGCCCCACGGCCCATCACGGCGTGGCTTCAAGTCTGCAAATCCTTACCAGCGTGCATCTGCAAAACCTTTGTAGAAGCCCAC
Organism: Isoetes taiwanensis; assembly: GCA_021234155.1. Classification (NCBI taxonomy): domain Eukaryota; kingdom Viridiplantae; phylum Streptophyta; class Lycopodiopsida; order Isoetales; family Isoetaceae; genus Isoetes; species Isoetes taiwanensis. The sequence goes on along the minus strand of JAJEKV010000012.1, from coordinate 5,558,434 downwards.
GGCCATCACGGCTTGGCTTCCACTCTGCAATATCTGCACATACCTCCCACGGCCCTTCATAGCGTGGCCTGCTCCCACGGCCCATCACGGCGTGGACGCTCCCACGGCCCGTCACGGGCGTGGCCTCTGCGTGAACCACGGCCCCATGGCGTGGCCTCAACATCCGATACCTGACGGCATCAAACCCCACGACCCATCCTCTGGCGTGGCACATTTCTCTCATGTCACCACATTGTCATCATCCTTTATGACTTTCTTTCCTAGAGAGACTTCGACACTTGAATATTCCACATGGCCCATATTTTTGGTGTTTTTCACCCCTTCTAATGTTCAAGCCATTTTTTTACATACAAGAATATCTGGTCCTATCATTCTGCCTTTGGAGGTAAAATTTCATGCAACTGTGACTTCAAACATCACGGCCCCATGGCGTGAGTCCCACAAAATTGTCATGGCCCCTCACGGCGTGACTTCAAGCACAAACTTTCGATCCACTTTTGATGCAAGCAGCATCTGGAGCATATCTTTGGCACATTTTGGGGGACGCCTCATCTTTTGCCCGATTCTTAGATCCGCTTTGCACCTTTGTACCAACAAATTTCAAGTTCCTGCAATGGCGTGAAGATGAATTCTGCCTTCCGCCCCTTCGTACATCAACCTCACATGGCCACATGGCGTGTGCAGGCCAATTTCAACAATTTCTCTTTGGTGTCAACTTTTTCAAGTTCAACATTTTGATCAACCACATCCGTCCATAATACATGGCGATTGAGCCTCGTTCACGTTCAACAAATGGCGTGAAGATGACTTAGGGCCTTCCACCCCTTCAATTTCAACTCCTTCAAGTTCAATTATCTGTTCAAACTCTTTCAAGTTCAGCACATGGCGTGAAGATGACTTAGGGCCTTAAGCCCTTCAACAATTTTGTTTCCTCATTTTTGTTCAACTCATTACAAGACACTTTGATTGGGCATGTATTGAGCTAAGTGGCAAGCTCTATGAGAAGTGGTGACAGCCTTCTCAACATTAGATTCGACTTCTATGGAATTAAAGGAGCTCGTGGCAAGCTCAAGAGAAGTGGTGACAGCCTTCTCAACCTCTCATGCTTTTGGTACTTCATCGACATTGGCATTTTTTTGATCAAGAATTTTCGGCGACATTATCGTTACCTCCCCTCACTTTGGCCTTTTGTTGTAAATGTTTAACCCGATGTTATAAAGGTTCTACATAGTTTGGTGTGGTGGGGGAGTGTTAGCCTTTGGGCTAAACATATGTATGAGTGGCATAGGCCACATGTATTTATCACATTGGACCACTTGATCTAGGGCCCAGATTTAGCCCACATATGTGGTAGGTGGCATAGGCCACATGTATTTGTCATATTGGACCCCACAATCTATGGCCCAGATTTAGCCTAGATCTGTGGAGGGTGAGATGTCAGTTAGGGTTAGGGTTTTGCTCTACTATTTAGAGAGAGCATTTCCTCTCATTGTTTAGGTTTTTGCTCACGTTTTGGAGCACCTCCTTTTGGAGCATCAATATGATTCTGTTTTGTTCATTCTTTGCTTTGTTCTTGTTCTTGGAGTTCTTCCCATCTTCTTTTGTTGATCCATGAGCATTTGTGGCAGCCTTGTGGCATCCGGCAGTCATGGACTGCTGCTGCAAGGTGATGCCAAGAACCCCAAACATCAACACTTCCATTTATTCAGAATGTGACATTGTCTGAGGTGACTTTTTGGATTTTCTTTTAAGAATGATTTCCTAAGGTTTTAAAAGTTTTTTCTACCGGGAAAGTTTTCCGATATTCCAAAAATCGGGAAAGAGTCAATGCTAAGATTTTTGCTTTTGGGTTTTCATGGATACGACGGCATGGATTTTGATAAGGTACGAGACGCGTGTAGAAGACAGAAATAGGAGTTTGTGTTTTGACCATCTCTGTGCCATTCCGGTTGAATTTTTTTAGACCCATCTCATCTCGGAGCAGAGACGTCTTCTGTGCAAGTATATTCAATCTTCTAAAGCTTCTTACAATGCTTACTTCTTTAACTGCCACTATGTTATCAAGTGACATCATGGCTTTTTTGTATGAATTCCGACATGGATAGGACGTAGGTCAGAAATAGGAGTCTTCCTTCTGTGTGCCTCAGGATCCTATGGTTGTTTCAGGTTTTCCTCTTGAATTATTTGTCTTCTTTTTTACTTCGATTATCTTAGGTTTGAAAAAGTCGGGCTCCAATTATTTTAGGGAATACGTATGGAGCATATATGTCTGCCTATGCCATACCGTGATTGCTCATACTCGGCGTTTTTCTGTGGTGTTCTAACAGATTATGTATTTATCCCTAGCAGATCATGTATTAGCTGAGCTCTATATATCACATGTATTAATTTTGTTGTGCTTTCTGAATCCTTTGCTTTATGCAAATGCTTTCATGTTGAATGGATTTCATAGATAGCATTTTGCTATTCTCACCTCTCTTGATTTTTAATCATTTGTATTTTAACTTAAAGACTGCGGTGCATTATATGGTCACTCTTTTTCCAGTTACCTACATGTGGAGCAGATCATCTAGCCCTGGTACTTGGTCTGTTGCATTATCAGAATTCAATCAATTACAGTGGAGGATTATTCGTGATATGCTATCTTTGGTTTGACATGAAGATGTCATAGCACATTTACTTCCATTTATTCAGAATGTGACATTGTCTGAGGTGCATAGCCACCAAACTTGAACGATGGTGGCACTGAAACGAAATCCAATATTTGATGGGTAAGCCCTGGGTTCTTTTGTGAAGAGACCTGTTTAATCGTATTTTATTTTGTCTTAGGTATACAGTGTGTGCTGTTTGTTCAATAGTCGTACATGCTATTTTATATTGCGTAATTCATTTGCATATTGTATTTGCATATGAGCAAACCCATACTGTATCTTATTCACATATTTTATCAGTTGTCTAAGAAATATTATGCATGCATATATGTTCTGCTTCACATTGTTATTTTTAATCCATGAACTAGACAGATTCTTACTAAGGCTTTATATATAGTAATGTCCCATTGAAATGTGTGAATTTTAGCAAGCTTAATTAGTGCATTACCTAAATATTTCTCTTGCAGAGAATATGAGGGCAGCACTGCATCTCTTATGTTCTGGTATAAACATTACTGCATTGGAGTTGGCGTCAAGTTGAAGGCATATCCAGCTAACTCGGGCAAATTAAGACAGGTGGGAAATCTGCTCACAAAGATGGTTAGTGTAATTTATAGCATTGTATATTATATTTAAACAATAGATAGCGAAATATGGTCATTGCCCACTAGCTTTACGTAATAGCCATAAAGTGGCACATGAAGTTGCAGTAAAATGGACAATTAATGTTGTTACTATACACTAACACTGAGCATAGTTTCAAAACTTCAGTGGCCTTTGCCGAACTTCAGCATTTTAGATCTCTTATATATAGTTTAATCTCTGATATTGGACTGTAGGAAGGGCATGCTCAAGCCAACTGCCTGTCTGACATCGTACATGATCAAGCTGATCAACCATACAAGTTGTGTGGCATTTTCTTTTTCATGGTTTTAAAAAGTAGTGCTCTTACTCCTTCAAATAGACTAGGTCAAGATAGCCTCTCCTCCAACCTATGCAGCAGCAGGAGCACCTATTCTTACATACATTTTTTAATATATATACAATATGATGGCAGGTTCAAGTAAGTTATTGGAGATATAACTTAACCCTTTCACATTAACCTCTTCATAACCTAGAAAGAAATTCGTTTCTGCAATGCATCCTTGATTTGGCACAGTAGACTATGCTTGGATGAGCAGAGACTATTGTACCTGAGGCCATCATTACAGGTTTCAGAAAGGGCTCTAAAATAACTGGCCATCAATCAAAATGGACTTGCAAATGATAGAATGGCTTATTCCAGACTTCTTCCAGGTTATTTTGGCAAGTCCTACATGCAATACAAAGCAGTTCATTTGTTGGATTTCCGAGCTAGGTTGGATAATGATTTAGGAGCTTACAGAATGAGAAGTGCTGGAGCTTACTGTAAGGCTGGATAATGATTTAGAAGCTTGCAGAACAGGAAGTGTTCTATCTTACTGTAAGGCTGGATAATGATCTAGAAGCTTTGCAGAATAGAAAGTGTGAACCGAGTTCTCCACATTGCATAAAGAAGGCACTTTGAAAGAAGGTGACTAGGTTATAAATGTAGATAATCTGCTAACCTTTTTGTTTACGCACAACTCATTGCTCACTAGCAAATAAGTGTAGAGACCTTGAAATATGGTGAGTAGGTTATAAATGTAGAAGGCCTTCAAACCTTTTTCTTCATTCAAAACTTATTGTTCACTTCCATAAGTGTGTGAAGGTTAAGGCTTCAGCTTTTTGCAATAAGAAGAATGGAAACTAGGCATTACATGATGTGATTTCCTTCAAGGTTTGCAGTTTGAACAAGTCATGGATCAGGTTTTTACATGGGGATATGCGCGTGCGTGAAGTTTAACATTTGAGGATTTGTTTTCTTTGATCCTCTACAGAATAGATTAGTAGTGCAAGAGTTATGTCACTTGCTTCAAACATTGTATCTGCATGCCTGGGCATATGGAGGGTGGCTTGAGGGGAGCTGCTGAATAACCACGTTTGAGGCAGATCAGTAGGACAAGAGTTTTATTATTTCCTTCGAATCTGCATCTGCATGCCTGTGCGTATGGTACTAGACTTTCTTTGGTGGGCATCATGCTTAAATAAAGGTTGGTTACATATTTTCCCTCTGTGGTATTTGTTTTTGTTTGGTTAAGAAGGTGCAGGTTTCCTTGATGCCGGCTATGGAGGATGCAATTGATGGCTAGCTTTGATGATAATAGGGATTAGGCTTCCAGATGGCAAAGCGTAAATCAAGGTTTTATATCTGGCCGTCATTCTTATGGTGAGCATACTCTATTTTGCTTTTTCTTTTGTATAAACAATAGGATGTGTACAGGTTTTTCACGATTGTGGACGATAGAGTAGAGGAAAGAGTTAGAGAAAATCTAATGTATATTCCACAAAGTATTGCCTTCTGTTTTTGCAGGTTCGAGTTAGGATTTGTTGGAGGCAGACACTAACTCCAGGTCCGGCAAACCTAATCTCGCTGAAGAGTTTATGGTTTGCAGAGGTTCTAAATACTCTGCCAGGATAGAAAGTCAGGTTATTCTCTATTATTTCCTATTGCCTAGCGGATACATGTTTTGAAGCTTTTCAATTGTGGTTATGCTTGATGTGGTTGCAAATTTCTAAGGTTAAGGGAGACAATAGATTTAAACATGTAATCTACAGCAGTGGAAGAGTAGCTGATGTAAGTGATGAAATTATTATACTTCTAACCTAGATTTAGCTTTGTAATCAATCAAAGTTAGTGAAGCATCCAGGTCTTCTTGATTATTCTCTATTTGTCTAACTACTATGGCATGCATCTTTTTTTTTTTTGTCTGTTGGATTTCAATCTTGCCTGAGAGTTTCTGTTTCCATTTCCATGCTTGCAGGTTCAATCTTTGGATTCAAGGCTTTAATATTGACAAGATGGTTTCAATCTGGTTCTATCATTTCGAGCTCCACCGGTGGCCTTTGTAGTGGCTTTGGCTTTTTCAAAGCAAAATTTGATGGTTCTTTTTTTCCCCTTCCCTAGCTTTCCTAGCTTTTCTTTTCGAAAATGGCTATAGGCTTGCATGTTAGCAAGCACAGGTGGTGCATCCATTGCATCGACAGTCACAAAAAGCAACGCTTTCCGTGAATGTCTCCAGTCAATGACATACAAAATAATTAAGAGATGGCCAAACGTTATCTTTCACGCTAATGCTGTTACTTATCCATGCAAAACATAAACCACAGGTTCCTCTCTACCGCGTATTTGCCAATCTGGAAAATCGAACTTTTGTAGTTCATTTGCATTAGGCCCATGCTCACGCAGATTTTGTTTATACCATATGGAAAAGCAACATCGTCTATCTCAATAATATGTTGCTGTTTGTTTCATGCTATTTTGGCTTCAATAACGAAGGTGTGCCATTTTGATTTTAATAAGAAATGTGTGTACCTTATTGAAACTTATCATACATCATTAACATCAGGACAAGCTACTGTCATGTCTTTTCAAATGTTGCAACTATAGGATTAAAAGAGCTTATGAAATTGAGTGCCCGACGTGACATAATTTGCAGGCTTCACTGCTAAGGTAAGTCTTCTTTAGTCAAACATTGATGAATAGCAGCTAACATTAACAAGTTCTTTATGTCCACTCGAAATTGCAGACATGGAGCAACTGTCTCTATAGAATATAGTACGTGCAAAAGAACTTATACTACACCAAGTTTTTTTGCATCTTCATAGATCAACCTTACTCTGCAGGACATTACATGTAGTACATATGTGCAACATTCTTGAAGAACTGTATTTGTAATTATTATTTTAGAAAGCTTAAATTCCATGTCCACTCCCACGTCTCCTTTTCTATGACCTCTCCCATGGATTTTCTTAACTCTTAAATCCTATCCCTACCCTATGACCGTTTCAAGTCTTCTCGCCAAATGAAACCTTCATGCTTTTTTGTCAATCCCTCCCTTTCTCTCCCCAAAATCTAAGATCAATTATAAATTTACAAAATTCTCTATACTACTATAATACAGAAATTAAATTGATATCGCTCCATCCCCTTCCCAGCCCGCTATACCAACTCCAATGTAAGGCTTTCATTGCCAAAGCCTGACAATCTTCAGAAAAATTTAGAAAACTTAATAATCATACATATTATACTCAATATATTCATCCAATAACTAAGAAGGATAAACCTATAGCTCTACTTTCCTTCGCAATTAGTCAGAATTTGGATTTTGGTTTTTCATTTGATTAGATTAGCTAGGTTATAAAAATTTGACACATATACAATTTTCATATTGTGTACGTCCACTTCCAGAGAAAGTCAATATACAACATACATTAATGCCCCTCTTTTGGTACAAGTCCATTGTCCAACACACAACATACATTAATGCCCCTATTTAGTATCACGTACAATGTCCAATGCCAAAATAGATCAACATAAACAAAATGAAACTATCTCAAATCTATGCACCTTCTAAGGTTAAACATTATCAATTTATTGTCCACCCCTACACCTACACAACTCAAAGTACTATTGTTGCTAATAATTTTGCTTGCCATGTTAGGCTCCTGTTCATTGCAGACAATGTTTTTGGCAAGTATATATACGAACTCATGCAATTTCCGGAGCCCATTTGGGATTTCTACTAGAACTACCAAGGTTAATATACTATTCTTTTCTATTTTATCAATTCCAGTGATCTGCCAATCAGGGAACTTCATGGATAGATATTTGCAACATTGAGTTGCTTGGATTTTACAACCTGATTTTTTCCTCGACATGTTCAAATGCTACAAGAGGCAACACATCTGCAAAAGCAAGGACTTAAATTCAATTTCAAAAATAAAACCATATTTATGCCCGGCAACGCCGGGCACCCGTTACTAGTATTATGATAAATACATTTATTTGTCTGTTCTCAAAGCATGGATAGCCACAACAACTCTTAGAAAGGCAATAACTCAACAAAGAGGGAGAACCGTCAATACAGCCATTGGACTTAGCCTCTTTGGACATGAGGGTAAATCAATGCTTCATCCAACATCTCGACTCCACCGAATATGTTTATCAATGCACTTCTTCAGGGCAACTTCAGCTTGAGGCAGATTGTGAAGAAGTGGAAGAACAAGACAAAGAGGAAGAGAGATGGCTTGCATAAAGGACGAAAAGTCAGATTGAGTGGCACGAGGAAGAAATAAGGAGGGCCATGGAACCACCGATAGGCATAACAACCTTATCCCCAGTGGTCATTGAAGGGGAAGAGTACCTCCTTGCCAATGATATCCTCCAGCTACTATATTGCTTGGAGGAAGAACTAATAATAGATGAACTCTTAGACCTTATGGCAGAGGGACAGCAGGGAGGCTTCATTGACTACTCCTACCAAGAGTTTCCCCGAGAGATAGCTGAGCGGCTCTCCTATTTGGGGGGGGCAATGTCATATGTGGCAGCTTATGAATATATAAGGCAAAGTTTTCAGCAGCAGCAACCATTCATATCAGAAGAAGAGTTCCAAGAAATCCAAAGGAACTTATACAAGCTAGGCAGAGGATCAAGCACGAGCAGGCCCCTCCGATCGAGCGGTGTGAGAGAAAAAACTCATGTCAACCTGAAGAATGCTGCCATCATGAAGAGAGACCATGATGACCTCCTGGTGCTAGATATCTATGGCAACTCAGTGGGAATGAAGGGAACGGGGGCATGAAAAGCAAAGGCAGGACCCCAAAGGGGGAAAGCCCTTCGATATTACCTTCCAGCCCTAAGCCAGAGGCAAATGATAGTGTTCCACAAAAAGTTCAACCCAAGGGTGGAAGAGGATGTCACCCACCTCACAACACTATCAGGCTTTGGCAAGCATGCCAAAATGAGGGAGAATAATGTCACGTTATTCTTTTCAGGAGGTCAATGGCTCTATACAGTCTGGATTTTGCACGAGGGCATCCATGTGACACACCCCTAGCGGTAGTAGCAGCCACAACATCAGAGCTTCTAGCACCTCAGTTGGCTCGAGCTTTGGAGGTGAGATCTTCAAGAAACATCCTACGAAACATCGACAAGGGCCTTAGACTAAAGGACATCAAACAGTTCTTCAAGACTAAGTGCAGATCGTGGGACTAGACCCTCCAAGCTTGTAATAACTTAAATATGCCATCAAATATATTGTTTAACTTTGGAATTAAAATTGTATAACTACGATATAATTAATAGAAATACTATTGCAACCTTATCAACTCTGTTTAATCTTGATTTCTTTATGTTTGAAATAAATCAACATAGGAGAATCATAATAACAAACAACTTGAATGATAAGCATGTATGATTAATATTTATAGCTAGAAGCTTCGGTTCAGCCTCGTAGGTCCAGGAGAACTAAGGCCGGCAACACAATTGGCTACACAGGAAGTTGTTTGGTAGGGAAACTGGCGAAAAGAAGGATATGTCAATAGAGAGTATCGACAAGCGACTGGTATAGATGCATAACCAGATGCGCAACTTGTGCAATGGGCTACCCCACTCATGCAAGCTTAGGAGTGTGGGCCGATGCCACCTCCACCACCACCTGTGATGCTCCCCACCAAATGTACAATGCCTCGTCGTACATCTCGTGGGAAATCCACCATCCAACCCTCCGGCCGTATGGGCCCTCTACCTATCCCCCACCTAAGATAATCGTGGTGCAAAAGAAGACACAAAGGTGTCTTGCGTGCCCCTTTCCCTATGGGCTCCTATAACAGCGATAGCATAAACATATCGTCAGCACTAGCAATAACAATCCAACCAACTATCTTGAAGGGTAGCACATCCGTACAACCATAAGTACATCAAATGTAATATCATACCATAAAACATATGAGCTCCTATCCAGGCCCAGACTCGTAAAGGAAATATAGACTGACAGCTAGGCCTAAAGATAGAGCAGACCAAGATATAACAATGGTGGGCCTGGCTATAGACAATGGCTGTGGTTGACCACTCCATCTGCCCTTCCTGTGCATACTTTGCAGATGGGCTAAATCGGGCTCTTGGTGTGACTATAACCTGCCGGAGACATAGTTTCATGGTATCACCCATTGGGACTACTCCAGTTTGCATCTCCCTGGTCCGATGAGGTAGGAAGGGTTGCATCTCTCCTTCCTAAGGCCTAGTGGTTTCATGGGCACTAGAGGATCATGGCGACACACGTCCTTACCCGACTGAACTCCCCAAAACAAGAGCCAGGCCGACACCTGCAACTCTTGAGAGTCAGGACAACACCATTGATCCAGGAAGTGTCGGACCCATACATGGCCCACACGAAGTGGCCGACTATAGGCCTAGCCTGCTATGGGTCCCCAGTAGTTGCGCTCAGCAGCGACCTCCCTCCACTTTGTCACTAGCCTCGTTATGTAGTGCTAAGTCACTCCATAAGCCCGTAGCCAGGTGAATTGTTATGCACAAACCGTATATAATATGAACTAAGGGGTCTAAACTAGGAGCACCATCTAAATAGTGGCTACTAGATCTCTAACCCCCTTTCCAATACAAGAGGAGCAAACACGATCAACCATCATCATATATCCATATTCCTAGGATGGGTCATATGAAACAACTAACTGGCCGCATGACAAAACTAAAGGAATACAAGATAAAAGATGAGTTATTCGTCATTTGGTCTATGCAAATATGAGAAAACCGGTGAACCCTTCTCGTTGGGATGAAAAACCCCACCTTTTTGGGTTTTCGAGGGAGACCCTAATGGGAAAAGATCACCAATGCTCTCGAAGAATGCCACTAACATACATCCGCCAAGAAGTGAGTTGATATACAACATGATGGCGTTGACAACTGAGAGAACTACAAGAAATGCTGCAATAGAAAGTTTGAAAAAGGAGAATAACCTGTTAGAAGGTTAGAAGCTTCAGGCATACTGGCATAGGCATGTGCCAAAATATCAAGAATATAAAAGCACTCGGAGGCTTCAGGGCCACGCCGAGGAAGAAACAACAGCTGACTAATTGGGAACCGTCTGCAGAATGACCATCGTGAGAAAAATACCCGATTAGTGCTGCCTCGGAGGCTACAGTGCCATGCCGAGAGAAAGTGAAAAAGAATTATGCCTCGGAGGCTACAACACCATACCGAGAAAGAATGAAATGAAATATATATGTTAGGAGAATGAATAAAAATACTGTCTTAGGGGCAACATTGTCACGCCAATAAAAATGAGATAAAACAAAGAAATGGAGGCCACTGGGCCACAACATAGAATTTGAAGTAAATATAAGACTGACTAAAAACTAATGCAGATATGACAAAGGGAGTCGGAGGGGGAGGAAAAGTTGTGGAGCTTAAATGAAAAGGATGCAAAAGAGCTCAAGGGAATGCCGATGACTGGAAATGAGAAAGGAGGCGGTATAAATAGGAAACACGAGGAAGGGCGTCCCCATCCAAGGAATGTCGGTCTTATTGCTATCGCAATAGAACCGTGGCATTCCTAGGATGGGTCCTTATGAAACAACCAATTGGCTGATAGAAGAGGAATCTAACTCAAAAGGATCAAACTATAATGACTAGGAAACATGGTAAAAAAGGGACCAACGGCACAACATGAGTAAATAGAAAAAAATGGTAAAACAAGTGGGGAGACATGATTAGAACAACAGAGACTAACAGGCTCATAGAACTACTGAATGCCAAGGTTCAAAAGAAGAAATGAACATGAAAAGTCGAACTAATGAAGCAAAAAGAAACACGGAGACGCCAACGATTAATGACATCAAAGGAAATAGGATGGGTGTAAGAGGAATGGCTGGAGAATGTGAGCAAATGCAGAGAAAATGAGTGAGAAAGATGTAGACACAGAGCAATCAACGGGATAAAGACGAACAAAGTAAGCAAGAGGAACGGTTGAAGAATGTGAGCAAAAGCAAAGAAAATGAGTGAGAGAGACAATAGGCACAAAGCGATCAATGGGATAAAGAAGAATAAAGTAAGCAAGACCAAGTTGACTACATGGTCAGACATAACAAACAAGGAGTAGAAGAACCAAGACGATTCAAGAGGTTAAACTAAAAAGAAATGACAAATAAGGAACTTGAGCAATTAGATAAATAGAAAGTGAACCCAGACGATTCAAGAGGTTAAAAATAACCTGAAGGAGACAACTAAAAAGGAACAGATGAAATATATAGAGCAGGGAAAATAGAAAAACTGACCCAAGAAAAAGCTTAAAGAACTAGACGAGATACTGACATGGGAAACACCAAACACATAGAGCAAAAAAGAGACAAAGAAAGAAAGAACTAAAAGCACTAAAAGAGAATCTAAAACTAATTGACAAAGGACACACAAGAATGATCCATAAAAGAATAGAATAGAATAGAATAGAATAGAATAGAATAGAATAGAATAGAATAGAATAGAATAGAATAATTTTTTTTAACGTCCACGGAGACCAATAAGAACATAACTAAAGAAGATATGTGGGAGACAAAGAAATGGTAATAGCAAGAGCAGACAAATGGAAAATGCAGAGCAGAAACAAGAAAGTGAGATGAAAAACGCGAATCTAAGACTAAGTGACAAAGGAAACACAAGAATGACCCATAAAAGAATAAAATAGAACTAAAAATGTGTGGGAGACAAAGAAATGATAATAACAAGAGTAGACGAATGGAAAAAGCATAGCAAAAACAAGAGAGTGCAACGAAAGAATAAATAAGCAACGGAAAACTTTAAGAGAAAAATGAGTTCAAAGGAACAAACTTGAGACGAAAAAGACAAGAAGAAATGGATTAAACGTAGGAAATAAATCTAACACCAGAGGTTTGGATGGAACGTCATGGGGCCATGGAGTAAATGTGGATAAAGGAACAAGAATGGAACAAGAATAAAATAGAGATAGTGGAAAAGAATGGAGGTCATATGATCAACGGAATAGTGCAAGCATGGGGAATACCAAAAATGGGGAACAAACACCTGAGGATGAACCAAATAAGTAAAAAATAAAACAACAGAGCATAATTGTGGATACCATAGCAGGCAAAATAAGGTCAATCATATTCCTAACAATATAATATACATGTAAAACATCATACGCTAGCCAAACAAGTGCTTAATGCCTATGCCAAACATATCTATTGAAGTATGCAGCCTGTAGAACTAGAAACATGGATCACACGATTACCAAAATTTATAGAACCATCACAAAGCCCAACATGCCATATGCCAAACATAATATTTTGCAGATAGTGCGAGTAAAACACAAATACCATGATACTTGCCGAAATGCACAAAAAGAGCAACAATGATACTTGCACAAAGTTGTGTTCACGACTCCTCCGAGTTGCTCAAGAAAACACCACCAACCAGGGGACCAGGGCAAAATGAAGAGGCGAATGAGCAAATAGAATGACTAAAGTAGATCATGCAACTGGGATGAACACGAATAAAAAGCTAAACAAGCGAATCGAGTCACAGAGATCAACAGAGTCAAGGGCATAACAACAAGACATCAACAGGACAAAAAGAATGATGAAAGAATAAGGGGGGCAAAAACGAAAGTGAAAAAGGATGTAAAGAGCCAAATGCAAGAAGAGAAACGAACAAGAATGAATTGGACAGAAAATGGGATCGTAAAAAGAGTACTAATGATCTCAGACTGATAGAAATAATGAGGAAAGTAGAATGAATGAAACCAAAAGGGGATCAAAATAGTGTGAGCAGACGAACACTTTTGAAACATGAATCAAGCATCTAAATAAGGGACATGACAACCTGTCTCACTGACAATTCAGGAAAACAAAGAAAATGGAGGAAAAAGAGCATACAAGTACCTAAATGATAACTCCATGAAGATCATGGAAATACAAAAAACTAACAACCACAACTAGAAGCAACAGAAGAAATGGAGATTATGGCAACGTAGGAACTAGCAACCATGACTAGAGGCAAGTAAAGAAATGGGCCAATGCACTAAAATCACCAAGCCCTCGCAAAAAAGGAACCATTGGACTAAAGGAAGCAAACGATGCCAAAGAATAAAAGTGGAGCAAGGAAGCAATATCATGAATAGATCAATGGAACAAAAAAAATCTATGGGAATACTAAGCAACAGTACAAATAGCATTAAGGAAATAAGACATAAATCGAAAGGACAACTGGCCCAAAGGCATTAATGCGATGCAAAAAACTCAAACTCGAGATCCTCAAGAATCACAAAAAGAATGTACAAAAGGAGATAAAAAGTATTCGCATTCAACCACCTGCTGACGAAGAGGTCCACGATTATATACACGGTGCGTCTCACATTTTTGCAGCCATTGAAACCGGCAATGCTGATAGTCAGCCTGCCGTTATTTCTGCTATAGTCCAGGTAGACAGTAAGCCCTTTGTTATTCTTATGGATACGGGTAGCACCCACAATTTTGCTTCTCCCAGAATGGCCCAAGTTTTGAAACTTGAGACCTTAAGATCAAGACCGCGACCTGTTACCTTGGCCAGTAGGTCCGACATACAAATGGCCGCCGTATTAACCTCAATATGCAGTTGCCAGGTGCACCAGTTGCGTTAGGTGCGGAACTAATGGACATTGGCAAATATGATCTTATTGTCGGCATGGAATTTCTGGCATCTGCTAAAGCCAATATAGACTGCGAGAAGCGGGAAGTGACCTTCAATGCAGCCAATGGAGCCCGAGTTACTATTACAGGTGATCCATTGAACCCAATCATGTAATCCATGTCTATTAAGCAGTTAGATAAGGCCATACGCTAGGATAAGGTACTTTGCGTTATCAGACTTGCCTCAATTGAGTCAGACGCTAAACAGAAAGAGGTAGTGGATGCATTGCCAGAAAAGATTGCTAGTCTTCTCGGAGAATTTAAGGATCTCTTCCCAGATGAGATCCAGAAACTTCCTCCTTTCAGAGGGGTGGAGTGCGAAATAGCCTTGGAACCGAGTACTAAGCCTACTAGTAAGGTCCCGTACCGCATGAGTCCACCAGAGTTAGCTGAGCTTAAAAAGCAACTTCAAGAGTTATTGAACCTAGGCTTCATTCGACCTAGTGTTTCACCCTTTGGCGCGCCTATTCTCTTTGTTAAAAAGAAGGATGGCTCCATGAGGATGTGCATTGATTATAGGCAACTCAACAAGCATACGATCAAGAACCGCTTTGCTTTGCCGAGAGCGGATGATCTCATGGACCAATTGCAAGGAGCCAAGTATTTTTCGAAGATTGACTTACGCTCAGGTTAACTTGTGTATTCTAGGACACATATTAGCTATTTCTAACTAACCCCAATGCTGAGGACATCATTATTCCAAAGGGGGGAGAATGTGACGTTCCACATATTTATACGGTATATGTATAAATATACTGACACGTCACGGCCCGAGGATACACCATCATGGGGGTATCTAACCTATGGAGTTAACCATAAAGGATTAATTTAGTTATGCTAAATTAATAAGGGTTTAATTAAGGGTTAATTGCCTAATTAACTTAATTAAGCTAATTAATTAATTAATTAGTTAAGAGACACATGGCCAAACTCGATTGGCCAGAATAAGGATGCTAATTTGAGGCAGCAAATTGGATCCCTATCCCAATTTTGCCCCAAATCGAACTAAGGAGCAGGAGCAATTGAGCGCCCAGCCTATTCAAGCATGGAGATTCCACATGACAATGGTTCCAGTCATAATTCGGGTTAGTAAATAGGTTAAACTTGGTATTTCTAGGGTCAGCGCCGTCAGTCATCCCTTCGAGTCTGAGCCTAGGGTAGGACCCCTATGTATGATGCTGATCATTGTCTATGCAGATGTTGATGCACCACCCTTCGAGGTGGATATGTGGTTGTATACTGACATGTATGTTTACGCTTCCGCAGCTAGGTAGGCCCTGAGGGAGATAGGGTGAAATGACCCCTTCACTCTTCCCACTGGGACTCGTTACGGGTGCAGTGATATGTGGAGGGCACTGTATCAGTGTGGAGCTGGTATGGGGGATGAACTCCTGTTTGTATACAGTGAGTGCACCGTATACGAGTAGGGGACGTCACAGTGGTATCAGAGCAATGTTCTTGGTGACCAAGAGCAAAGCACTGACCATGCTCCCAGTAGTACTAACTTGATAGGATCCTCAAACCTCGAAAAATGGGAAAAAAATTTCTCATTTTTATAGTATATGCTAAGCTAGTAACAGTTAAAATGAATGGAAACATAAAAAGACTAAAATTAGTGAGCCAACCTTCAAAAAGTAGGATGGTCTCACACGTCGCGCCAGGACAGATAATGAGAATCTCATTTTCGGGCTGGGCGCAACGTGTGAGACATTCATCTTGAAACACACTAAAAAGTCATAAATTACAGAAAAATAACTTGATAATTCTAATTTTGAGCTAGGAATTAGTAGAATTGGCATATCATATCCCTAGAAACATGCTTAGAAAGTATAAAATTTAGCATCAGAATCTGTTATGTCTCGCACGTCGCGCCAGGACAGAAAATGAACTTTTCATTATCGGTCTGGGCGCAACGTGTGAGACCATGCTTAAATTTAGGGGTTTTAGGCGACCCAAAAAGGTAGTTTGAAATTTGACCCAAAATCACCCGCCTATAAATAGACCTAGGCCCCCCATTTCCGCGTCCCTTCCTTAGAAAATCGCTCTCCCTCTGCTAAGGCGATTTTCCGGCGCCGACATCGGATTGACGAGCCGTCGAATATGGCGAGGACCAAACAGACTGTTAGGAAGCCCCGCCCAGGCGAATCCTTCAGCGCCCATGATCCTGCCCTCATAGAGAGGATACTGCAAGAACGCCTTTTCAGGCAAGGCGAATCTTCATCGAAAGTGAGGAGGCGACACTCGACCAAAGCGACGGGACGGGACAGGGTCCCAGGCGACAGCCCGCACATCATGCACCAAATCCTCGAAGAAGTCGCCGAGGAGGAAAGGAGGAGGAAGGAGGAACGGGAACAGCAGAGACAGCCGACCATCGAGGAGCAACTCGAAGCTTGGGCTCGTCTGAAGGAGGCTGAGGAGAGGGAGGAGCAAAGGGCGTACCGAGGCTTGACCCTCGCCGAAGAAGAAGACCTCGCAGCCGCTCATCGAAGTACGGGCCAAAGAGCCGAGAGGAAGAGAAAGAGACAGAGGAGGAGCCTCACCACAACGGGCGAAATAAGAAGAAAAAGAAGGGCAAGGGCATAAAGGCGGCAAAAGAACAAGCCAGAAGGTCAAGCGAAAGTGAAGGGTCTCGGTCATCAACGAACCATCAGCGACCTGACCCCCGCCCTCCACCGACGACCCCGGACGAAGATTACGCCCCCAACACCGAGGGGCAAGCTCGCAAAACCCCGGCCGTGGAGAAGGAAGTACCCGAAAGGTGGCACTGGCGAAAGCAGAGCAGCCCGGCGGCCGAAGCCCCCACCTTACCCAACGTGGGATAGGAACAAAGCCCAGCGGCCACAACGGGAGGCGTATGTGATAGACCCCGTAAAGGTTTATCAAAAGAAGATGAAGGAACACAACGCCTTCATGGCGAAGTGGGAAGCATATAACGCATACTATCAGGAGAACAAGGTACGGACTATTGAGGGCGGACAGCCAGACCCTAAAGCCCCACCAAAGCCCAAGCCTCCCAGAGCACCAGGAAAGAAGCAGACCGGGAGGAAGGAAACGGAGAGGAGAGCCCTCAAAGAAATCCGGCACTTCCAGCGAAGCTACGGATTTTTGATCCCCTGTGCACCGTTCCAGCGCCTAGTCCGAGAGGTCATCCAAGGGTGACCGACGAAATGTTGTTGTGCCTACAGGAGGCAGCAGAGCAGAAACTGGTGCAGCACTTTGAAGATTCGACGGCCTGCACAGTTCACGCGAAGAGAGTCACACTCATGAGGCAAGACATGCATCTTGCTAGGCATATCAAGGGAGAACGCCCTTAAGATTTTGTAAATAACAGAAAATTTTTGTTAATATAAAGAAATTTTGGGTAAATAATATGTTTAATCTTGCTTAATTAGGTTAAGATATTGAATTCTGGCTTTTGTTTTGGTAAAATTGAACTTTTTGAGCAAAATTGAGACGATGTCTCACACGTCGCGCCAGGACAGAAAATGAACTTTTCATTTTCGGGCTGGGCGCAACGTGTGAGACCATGCCCCAAAAATGCCCAAAACAGCTCCAAGTTGACCAAATAAGGGGTCAATTCTGCCTAACTCGACGAGTCCAGTAGAATTAGACCCTTAGACCACCCAAATTGATCAAGTTCAGCCCATTTAGAGCCCATGTCTCACACGTCGCGCCAGGACAGAAAATGAACTTTTCATTATCGGTCTGGGCGCAACGTGTGAGACCTCTCAGCATTTTCCTCACCATGCCATATCCAAATGATCTCCAGTTGGTTGCAATAGGTTCATGAGTTGGTCGTAGCATGCTTAAACCCTAAAAGTAGTCTTCAAATTCTCAATTGCACCTCTTAATAGGTCAGAATTGCCCAATCCCAGTAAAATTCTAGGTCATCTAAAATTAGGGTTTTCCCCTTTTCTATTAATAGGTCCCCCATTTCTCACTTAGCACCCTACAAGTTTGCTCTTGACTGTTTAGGCGATCTTCCAGCTCCCTGAGGCGCTTCTGCATCTGTTTGCTAGTCTCTTCTTCGTTAGATCAATGGCCACTGCTGACTTCAGGCGATGGTACAGCGCCAGGCCCATGCTGCCGAGGCTGATGTCAACGACATCTTCCGAGTCTTCAGGAAAGAAATAGATGTCCAAGCCACCCTGCATGCAACCCCGGCATATAGGCAAGTTTTAGCAGAGTTCCAAGCTAGGGTAGGACCCTCCCTAGTGCAGCTAACACCTTGCATAGGCCATTTTGTTCCCCGCCCATCCCTTCAAGCAGCCCTAGGCGATGTTCCGACACAGAGGCTGCCAGATTACATGGTCCTGACAGTTGACAGGACCAAGTACTTCTCCTACACCGCCGCCTTAGCCATTTTCCTTTCCCACCGTGCCGAAAACCCAATGGGGGCAACCTCTATTCCTCCCATGGAGGTGGACCCCATAGCAGCCCAAGCAGAAGAGCAGATGTTTTTACAGTATCAGCAAGAGCAAGAAGGAAGAGAAGAAGGAGAGGAGTCGGACGACAAAGAGTACACGGAGCTCGACTCAGAGGAAGAACGGCGGCAAGCAGAAGAGGAGTTGGCCAACTTCGAGCGGAGCTGGCAAAACCTCAGAGTTACTCCCCCACTTGGGCTAGGCATCACAAGCCTAGCCCCCATCATCATCGACGGTGAGGAGTATCTGCTCCTCAGCGACATCCAGAACCTCCCCGAATGCAGGGAAAGGGAGCTCCGGCTTGATGAGTTGCTGCAACAACTACGGCAGCAACCAGATTTGGATGACTTCATCGTCCGGGGAGCCTCAGACTTCCCGCTTCAAGTGCGAGAACCCGACACCTACACAGGGGAGTCGACTTCCGACATCCAGGCCTACAGCAACATAAGACAGGTTATGGAGGCCGGAGAACTGCCATCGGAAGAAGAGTTCCTCGCCATTCAGGAACGGATGGGGATCAGAGGCAAGACCACCAGCATCTTGATGCCGAGCCCCTCGACACCACCTCCAGCAAGAGGAGCAGGAATCGACATCAGGCGAGTCGACTCGACAATTGCAGACTACCAAGAACTGACTGAGGTAGAGATCGATGAGTACGCCGGACGGCATAGAGCTGGAGGCCAAGCAAGTGGAGAATCATCTGCGACACACAACGACAGGTCGCTGAGGTACTACCTGCCCCTGCTGCTGGATGGGAGAATAGCGGTGATACACCGCAAATTCAGCCCCCGGGGCGAAGAGGGAGTGTTCATGCTCATTGCACTCTCTGGCTTTGGCAGGCATGCTCGAATAGCTGCAAATGTCGACTATGCTGTCTTAGTCAAGAGAGCGATGGCACTCGACCTCTTCGACTTCGCCGTGCCCTACCGACGGCAGGGAAGATTGGCAGTAAGCGCGGCCTACACCTCCGACCGCAGAGTAGAGGAGTTGGTGACAACATTGCAGGGCGGGACGTCAACTAATGTCCTTAGGAACTTGGGACGCTCCATAGGAATGGCCCAAGTTAAAAAGTTCCTTGAGGACAACCCATCTTACCGGCGATTTCAAGATTAGTAGACTCTTGATCCCGGAGATTTTGTACTAAAATATTATATAATATAAATATAATTTCTTTTGCACTTTAAATGTTTTGTCGATGTATTTTGTTCCCCAACTATACCAACAAACATAAACAATGCAAGAGAACAAGTAAAACTAACCATATAGCCATGAATTACTTGTGTATGCAACTAGAGGCCTAGGCTCAGGGGAACGACAACGCCGAGACCATATGGAAGAACAGAGTCCGCCCAGGCCACCCCCGGCAAGGAACCTGTATGAGGAATTTGGACCCATGACCCCAGAAGAGGAAATATCATAGATGAGGACAGACCTTAAGCAGATAAAGGCTTTGCTGGCCGCACAAGCAGGAGTGGGTTCGGAGGGCAACGCTCAGTTGCCACAAGTATCAGCTCGGAAAACAGGAAGGGACAAGAAGAGGAGAAAGAGAAGGAGGTCCTCCAGCTCGGAATCCTCCGACTCAAGCTCAGATTCGGACTCCGACTCCAAGGAAGAGGAAGAGCAAGCCCAGGACCGTAGGGATGGAAGGCAGAGGGATACCACAGATGGACGACAAAGGGACACAAGAGCCTCTGACTACCAGAAAAAGGTAGATTCTGCGGAAGGCCAGGAAGCTCGAGCAGTTCTCAGGCGAGAACAGGTCAGGCATGGAGGCAGAGGCTTGGCTCGATGAAATGAGTGAATATGGCAATGCCTATGGTATGAAGGACAAGGATAAAGGCAGGGTGGCAACAGCCAACCTGAAAGGAGCAGCACGCATTTGGTGGAAGGGGTATGCAAAGGCCCATGGCTTGAGCAGGGATGCTTGCAGCTTCAGAAAGTTTGCTAAAGCCTTCAAGCGCCATTACGTCCCAAGAGAGCACAAGTCCAGCATGATGGAGCAGTTCTATAGGTTGCAATAGGGAAACAAATCAGTCCAGAAATATATAGAGGAATTCATGAGGCTAAGGCTTTATGTGCCAAAGTTGGGTGAAAAGCATGCAGTGGAGAGCTACATTGAGGGGCTGAATGAGGAGATCCGCAAGCTTGTAAGGGTAATAAACCCTAAGACAGTATCAGAAGCAGAGTCCAAGGCAATAAGCTTGCAAGGGACGGGACCTCAGAATAGCGGCGAGGCGCAGATATTACGGGGACAAAGGCAAGGGCAGGGGAGTTATAGCCCTAGGGCTGCCAGCCCAAATTGCCTAGAGCCCCATATGGTGGCAACCAGGGGAAGCAGCAGGAGAAGAAGCAGGTGTCCTTCAAGGACAAGCAGGAGGGGTCAAACTACTCCAAAGCAGTGCGGTCCTTTTTGCAGGCTATGCCCAAGGAAAAGAGGCAGGAGTGCATAGAAAAGCAGCTTTGCTTCAGGTGTTTTCAGCCAGGCCACAGGACAGCAAACTGCCCCTACGTCATGAGTGCAGCACTAGCGGAGTTGGGGGATTGGGACACTCTGTCTGACGACGACGGTGAGGCAGCCCGCGACTATATTCAGGGTGAGTGTCATATCTTTGCCGCAATAGATACGGAACAAGCAGAGAGCCAGTATAAGGTAATTTCCACAGTACGGAAGGCCAAGGCCAAGTCCTTCATAGTCCTAATAGACTCAGGAAGTAGCCATAACTTTGCATCCCCCAGAATGGTTAAAATGTTGAAGTTGAAACCGCTGAAGTCGAAGCCGAGGCCCGTTGTCTTAGCAAGTGGAGCAGTAAGGCAGACGACATGCAAGAGAATTAATTTCGACATCGACTTGCCAGGGATTAATATCCAGATGGGGGCAGAAGTAATGGGCATTGGCAAGTATGACTTGATCATAGGAATGGAGTATCTTGGACCAGCAGGGGCCATCATTGATTGTGGAAAGCGGAAGGTGACCTTCCCAACGCCCGACGGCAAGATCATCGAGATCACAGGTAAAGAAGTCGTTCCCATCATGCAATGTATGTCTTCTAAGCGGCTGTTCAAGTGCATCAAGAGCGAGCAGGTAGCATACATCTTCAAGTTTGAGATTGAAGAGCCGGAGTCAGAAGAAAGCAAAGAAGACAAAGTGCTCAGCAAGTTGCCGAAGCAAATAGCTAAGTTAATCACGGAATTCCACGATCTCTTTCCAGACGAGATCGAGCACCTCCCTCCTTACAGGGGAGTCGAGTGTGAGATAGCACTCGAACCGGGAATGAAGCCGACAAGTAAGGCCCCATACTGAATGACGACGCAGGACTTGACGGAGCTAAAGAAGCAATTGCAGGAGTTGCTCGACCTAGGCTTCATTAGACCTAGTGTCTCACCATTTGGGGCGCCCATTCTTTTTGTCAAGAAGAAGGATGGCAGCTTGAGGATGTGCATAGACTATAGCCAGTTGAATAAGCACACCATCAAGAACAAGTATGCGCTTCCCAGATCGGATGACTTGATGGACCAGCTCCAAGGGGCAAAGGTCTTCTCAAAAATCGACTTAAGGTCAGGCTATCATCAGATCCGGATAAAAGAAGAAGATATCCATAAAACCGCCTTCAGAATGCGGTATGGGCATTATGAGTTTACGATAATGCCTTTCGGCTTATCGAATGCCCCCGCGACGTTCATGAGGCTCATGAACGATATCTTCAGGGAGTTTTTAGACACCTTTGTGATTGTATTCTTTGACGACATTTTGGTGTATAGCAGATCCCTTGAAGAGCACGTACAACACTTGAGGAGAGTGCTGGAGAAGTTGAAGAGGCACCGGTTATGCGCCAAGTTGTCGGTGCCGCCTAGAATAGCGGAGAAGGTGGAATACCTAGGTCATGTGATCTGCGAGAAGGAATCTCGACGGATCCGCCAAGATTGAAGCAGTGATTGAAAGACGCAGAAGAATGTGCATGAGGTCGAAGCTTTTCGGCCTAGCGGTACTCTGAGGAAGTTCGTGAAGAACTTTGCTAAGATAGCGCCCCGCTACTGAGACTTGACGAGGGCGGAGAAGGTGAAAGATTGGGGCGAGCATTGGTACAAGAAAGCCCAAGTGGGATTTGAATTGTTGAAGGAAACTCGACGGCCGACCACTGCCTTGACCCCTCGCCGGACAGGAGAAAGATAAGCTTGTAGCCACAGATGCGAGTAAGATAGCTACAGGTGCAGTGCTCATGCAAGAAGAGCGTGTGGTAGCATATGATTCCAGGAAGATGAACGACGCCGAAACGCGCTACCCGACGCACGACCAAGAATTGCTTGCGGTTGTCAGGGCATTAAGAATTTGGAGGCACTATCTTTTGGGAAGGAAGTTCCAATTGGATACAGACCATCAGAGCCTCCAGTATGTATTCACGCAACCACACCTCAACCTGAGGCAGAGAAGGTGGATGGAGTTCCTTGAAGAATATGACTTTGATATAGTCTACAAGCCAGGGAAGCTCAATGTGGTAGCGGATGTGCTTTCAAGGCATCCCTTGGCAACTAGGGTGCATTGCAATGCAATCTCGACGCTCTCCAGTGACTTTGGTAAGAAGATTGAAGAGTCCTTGCCAACGGATGTGGATTTCAGGGAAGTATGGGCAAGCCTCTCTAGGGAGGCTAGAACAGATAAGGAGCGGGAAGCCTTCAAACATTATAAGAAGGAAGGCAACCTGTTATACCATAAGAACAAGTTGTGCGTACCCGAATCATCAGGTGTAAGGAAGTTGATCCTCCATGACACACACAACAGTCCAATAACTGGCCATGCGGGATTCATGAAGACATATTTCAAAGTGCACAGCAGCTATTATTGGCCAGGAATGAAGAAGTAGGTAGCTCGCTACATCAAGGAATGTCAGCTATGTCAGCAGACGAAGGCAGAGCAGCTTCGAATTCCATGGGCATTAGAGCCATTAGCGGTGCCAAACGCTAAGTGGGAGGTCATCAGCATGGACTTCATCACAGGGCTTCCAAGGACAGTAAGAGGGAAGGACGCCTTAATGGTAGTGGTCGACAAGTTGTCGAAGATGGCACATTTTGTGCCTTGCAGGACCACAGACACCGCTATGGATACAACGAAGCTCTTCACCAAAGAGATCTTCAGGCTTCATGGCATGCCAAGGGAGATTATCTCCGACAGGGATCCGAAATTCATGAGCGCCTTTTGGCAAGACCTCTTTGCGACCATTCAGACGAAGCTATCCATGAGCACGGCATATCATCCTCAGACGGATGGCCAAACCGAGCGAACCAACAGGATTTTGGAGGACATGCTACGGAACTACGTCTGGAACAAGCAAGGTATGTGGGAAGAATTTATTCACTTGGTGGAGTTTGCCTACAATAGCACCAAGCAAGAATCATCCCAAATGTCGCCGTTTATGATCAATTACGGCTATCAATGCCTAACTCCAGACACTTGGCACAACCCCATGTCAAAAGTAGAAGTTTCGCAGCAGATGTTGTCCGACATGCAGCAGCTCGTGGAAGAAGTGCGAGGGTATCTCCTAGCAGCAAGGAGTCGTCAAAAGAGCATCGCCGACAAGCATTGCACAGCCAGAGAGTTCCAAGTTGGAGATGATGTATGACTCAAGATCAAGGTAAAGCAGGCAAAGCTCCGCATCGGCAATTGTAAGAAACTTGCTCCAAGGTGGGCTGGACCATTCAGAATAGTCAATCCTATAGATTGGATCTACCAGCACACCTGAAGATTCATAAGGTCTTCCACGTGAGTTTGTTGAAGAAGCACACTCCCAATCCAGACGAAGTCTTGGACACTCCAACATTATTGGAAATGACGGAGGAGCAGCTGGAAATAGTTCCAGAATTGATTCTTGATAAAGCCTTCAAGAAAACAAGGAGATCAGAGTTTCTCCAATACTTGGTCAAGTGGAAACACTTGCCAGTGGAAGACGCGACATGGGTACTTAAGAAAGATCTAGTAAAGCAGTACCCACAGTTCATGGAGCAATGGGACGGCAAGGTCATCTCCGAAGAAATCGGCTCAGACATGTCGAATTGTGTAGATTAAATCTATGTGTAGTTAAGATTAATCTACGCATGCCACCTATGCTAGGTATGGGTCGCATGCGTTGTTACCGATGATGAGATCACTACGGTGATCTCTAGGGCGTGGTGTAATGTCAATGTAGGCATGACCGCGTTTCCGCTTGGACGAGTGGAAGGTAGATTAGAAAGTCTACTTCTGTCCCACGGAAGTAGACGACCTCGAGAGAAAGGAGGTCATTGAGGAATGCATTGATAGGAAAGGCACCTTTAGCCCCATATATGCTTTGATAGGAGGAATCTATCCTTCACGCCCCATATACGGGAAGGATATCCTCCACGCTGGGCAACTAGAGGTGTAGGCATGAGCGACATATAGGCATGATAGGACGCTGTCTCCACGGCCACGATGGAAGAATCATCCTCTTCCTACGCCGGGAGATTAGCCATGCATTCATGTAGATAGGTGGGGTGGTCACCATATAACCAAAAATTTTATTAATAAATAAATGGTACTAACGTAGTGTCGACCTGCAGGCCAATAGAGCGCTCCGGAGGGCAAGGAGGTCGAGCTACGAAGACTTGCAACACAAATTTTGTTGGAATGTGTTGCAAGGAATGAAGAGTACCTCGAACGTTGATTTAAAATTTTGATAAACTAAATTGTCGTGATAAGTGAAGTATCGAATAACTTGTTTTAATGATGTTATGAATTGATAAGTTATTTCATAATATAATGGCGTAGTAATGTTCTAAAAATATTACCTTAAGGTAATCTTAATAAATGTGTAAGTATTATAGTAGTATATCGTATGTATCAGGTTGATTGCAGGTTAGGAAGATCCCAAGGTGGGGAGACCCACGATGCTGCGGACAGCATCATTTCAAGGTGGGGAGAATGTGACGTTCCAGCACAGTATACGGTCCCAGGACGTATACTGTACTGCCTCGTCACGCGTACACGCCACTCCGACTGACGTGTACGCCGACGTGTAGCCAGGTGGGTAGCCCCTAGGGGGCAACTTGCTAGGTATGTGCATTTATTATTAATGTGCACATTTACCAATGTGCACATTTATTAAGGTGCACACCTTTCCATGTGGGCACATTTTGCCACCTAGCCATTAAAGGCAAGTGGGCCCATTCCCAATTATCCCACATGCCTAAAGGGATAATTGGAAACCCTAGCCCTAACCCTTGTCTATTTAGGAGGAGAAACCCTAACTTGCCCATTTTTCGTTCCTAGGGTTTTAGAGCTCTGTTTTGGCTGCTCCAAGAGCCAAAACCGCCTCCCAGACTCTGTCTGAGAGAATTGCACCATTAGTTTCCCTTGATTCGAGCAGTTCAGCAGGATGGTCAAACTCAGGTCAGGAGGAGCAACTCAAGGATCATGTATTTAGCCAATTTAATAGCTTAAACCGTCTCTCAGTCATAGAATCAGTAGGTTTAGCCTATTAAATTGCCCATAGCAGCCCTCTAGATCTCTAGATATCAGGCTCTAACTAGAGAACCTAACTCTATGATTAGATCTAGTTCTTTAGTTCTCTGTGATGTATATGGATGATGTATATCTGTGAGCTCCTTGTATTGGGAAGGGGGGTAGAGACCTCAAGCTTGGTAGTAGATGCTCCTAGATTAGCCTCTCTAGCACACTATAGATTCGGCCTGTGTACAAGAACCACACCTGGTTGTGGGTGAAGGGGCCAGACTGGCTGAGAAGGAGGTTCGTGTTCTGACTCTTGAACGATCCCTCTGGTGTGTAAGGCCTACCGGGGATCATTGTGACTAGGTCTAATGGCTTACCACTGAGTGCGGGTAAGGCATGGGCTCGACACCCGTGAAGTGGTGTACACTTTCCAGTGGGTTCAGTCGAATAAGGGCAGTGGCCCTCTAGTCACCTTCTCTGGAGGGAGTGATCCCTACCTGCCCCATCGGAACTGGGGAGATGCAACCCAGGAATAGCCCTTTTGGCTATGCATCCGGCGGGCTACAGTCAGGTCCCAACACTTTTCAGCCTACTCTGCAAAGTGTGCACAGGAGGGGCGGATGGAGTGGACAACCCTATGCCATGTTCTTATGCCAGCCAAATCCATTGTCATGAATTCCGTCTGCAATGAACTCTGGAGACCCAAGTCGTCAGTCATCCCTTCGAGTCTGAGCCTAGGGTAGGACCCCTATGTATGATGCTGATCATTGTCTATGCAGATGTTGATGCACCACCCTTCGAGGTGGATATGTGATTATGTTGTATACTGACATGTATGTTTACGCTTCCGCAGCTAGGTAGGCCCTGAGGGAGACAGGGTGAAATGACCCCTTCACTCTTCCCACTGGGACTCGTTACGGGTGCAGTGATATGTGGAGGGCCCTGTATCAGTGTGGAGCTGGTATGGGGGATGAACTCCTATTTGTATACGGTGAGTGCACCGTATACAAGTAGGGGACGTCACATTACAAAGCATGAGAAAGTGAAGGATTGGGTAGAACACTGGAAGGCAAAAGTCCAGACAGGATTTCAGAAACTTAAGGATGCCTTGACTTCAGCCCCAGTCCTCACATTGCCAGACCCCGAGAAATATAAGCTAGTAGCCACAGATGCCAGTAAAATTGCTACTGGAGGAGTTCTAATGCAGGAAGGCAAGGTTATTGCGTATGATTCTAAGAAGATGAATGACACAGAACAGCGATACCCCACCCACGATCAGGAACTCTTGGCAGTTGTGCGGGCTCTGCGCATATGGAGACACTATCTTCTTGGTAGGAGATTCCAGCTAGATACGGATCACCAGAGTCTCCGTTATCTTTCTACCCAGCCAAATCTCAATCTCCGTCAGAGAAGATGGATGGAGTTTCTTGAGGAATATGATTTGAGATCATGTATAAGCCGGGTAAGCACAATGTGGTTGCGGATGCTTTGTCACGCCATCCCTTAGTAACCCGCACCCATTGTAATGCAATTTCTCCGCTCACCTTTGAGTTCGGAAAGCAAATAGAGCAAACCTTGGCCACGGATCCAGAATTCCGGGAAGTGTGGCACAGTTTGGCCAAGGAGGCACGGACAGATAAGGAGCGTGAGACTTTCCGCTCTTATAAGAAGGAGGGCAATTTGCTTTATTGCAAAGACAAGTTGTGTGTACCCGAGACTTCAGGAGTTCATAAGCTCATTCTTCATGATACACACAACAACCCTATAGCTGGACATGCAGGCTTCATGAAGACCTATTTTAAAATTCGCTCCAGCTATTTCTGGCCAAGCATGAAGAGAGACATTGCCAGATACATTAAGCAATGTCAAGTGTGTCAGCAAACTAAGGCCGAGCAGTTGAGGGTTCCAGGAGAGTTGCAACCGTTGGATGTGCCCAACGCGAAATGGGAGGTGATAACTATGGATTTTATTGTGGGCCTTCCGCGTACCCTGCGTGGATATGACGCTTTAATGGTAGTGGTCGACAAGTTGTCGAAGATGGCTCATTTCTTGCCATGCCGTACCACAGACACGGCCTTGGATACAGCTTTGTTATTCGCGAAGGAAATCTTCAGATTGCATGGGATGCCACGGGTAATAGTATCTGACAGAGATCCAAAGTTTCTAAGTGCATTCTGGAAGGATTTCTTTGCCACCATTCAGACAAAGCATGCTATGAGCACAGCATATCATCCTCAGACGGATGGACAAACAGAGCGAACCAACCACATTATAGAAGATATGTTGCGAAGCTATGTGTGGAGTAAGCAAACTCAGTGGGCCGATTATATCTATTTAGTGGAGTTTGCTTATAATAGCATGAAGCAGGAGTCTTCTAGAATGTATCCTTTCATGATAAATTATGGCTATCAATGTCTAACTCCAGACACATGGCATAATCCTGTTTCTAAAGTGGAAGTTTCCCAACAATTCCTTTTGGAAATGCAAGCTTTGGTCGAAGAGGTTCGTGGTTATTTGTTGGCCGCGCGTAGTCGTCAGAAAAGTGTGGCTGATAAGTACAGAACCCCACGAGTGTTCCAAATGGGCGATTCAGTTTGGCTTAAGATTAAGGTTAAGCAAGCCAAGCTCAAAATTGGTAACTGCAAGAAATTGGCACCCAGATGGGCTGGGCCGTTCATGATTACTGAACGTATTGGAGAGCAGGCATATCGTTTGGATTTGCCACCCCGCTTGAAGATCCACAAGGTCTTTCACGTGAGTCTTCTGAAGAGACACACTCCTGATCCAGAGGAGATGTTGGATACACCCACCCTACTTGAAATGACAGATGAGCAACTAGAGATAGTGCCCGAAGCTCTTCTTGATCGGGCCTATAAGCAGTTTGGTCAAGTGGAAACACTTGCCGGTGGAGGATGCTACGTGGGTAATGAAGATGGACCTTGACAAGCATTATCCGGAATTCATGCGGGAATCTCAAGGCCGCACCATCAACGATGTCATCAACCCCGATTCCGGCGGTAAGCATTGAAGGCTTGATTCGGCAGGGATCATGCAGTAGCCTGCAGGGGTAGGTGCATCTTAGATCAAAGTAGTTACCGATGATGAGACCACCTTGGTGTTCTCTATGACGTGGTGTATTGTCAATGTGGGCATGACTACGGATTGCCTGAACAGCATGTAGTTCATAGGCCGCATTCATCTCGGCCATAATGGGAACATGACCATTCCTTATGCCGTGAATTGCGAACCCTAGGCATGATAGGCTTCCCTGTTAGTTTAATCTTTTACTCTAATTGAAGGGGGTGGTCCCTTCAACCACAACTTAATTATTATGTGTAAATACTGACGTATTGACATGTGCAGGCCAGTGAGCGGTAGGTGACCTGCCCATGTATAGAGGGTTGCTGATGGCCCAAGCGTCTGTATTTTCATGTCTTCTTTTATCAATTTGCTAAGGGTTTCATAATGTCTGTTATTGGACTCCGGTCCTTGAATTTTCCATGTCATAATGATCTGAAATCCACATTGGTGCGTAAACAATTTTGTGATCTTTAAACCTCAATTATGTTTTACCTTCAACAATAAGAAGTTATTCTCATCTATTCATGGGTAACTTACTGTATTTTATACTTGTGTATTCTAGGACACATATTAGCTATTTCTAACTAACCCCAATGCTGAGGACATCATTATTCCAAGGGGGGGAGAATGTGACGTTCCACATATTTATACGGTGTATGTATAAATATACTGACACGTCATGGGCCGAGGATACGCCATCATGGGGGTATGTAACCTATGGAGTTAACCATAAAGGATTAATTTAGTTATGCTAAATTAATAAGGGTTTAATTAAGGGTTAATTGCCTAATTAACTTAATTAAGCTAATTAATTAATTAATTAGTTAAGAGACACATGGCCAAACTCGATTGGCCAGAATAAGGATGCTAATTTGAGGCAGCAAATTGGATCCCTATCCCAATTTTGCCCCAAATCGAACTAAGGAGCAGGAGCAATTGAGCGCCCAGCCTATTCAAGCATGGAGATTCCACATGACAACGGTTCCAGTCGTAATTCGGGTTAGTAAATAGGTTAAACTTGGTATTTCTAGGGTCAGCGCCTCTGTCAGGCTTCTTTGTTGATCTTTTGCTGTCGAATAACCCTTGTTTGATAGTTAGAACTGTTCTTAGTTCTTGATTATGTATTGTGATAGATGGATGTCTGTTAGTTCTTCCAGAAAACAGGGATTAAGGGGGGTAGAGACCTCTGTATCCTATGCTTATTTAGTATGCTTCTATTAGATCCAGTAATACCCATTAATTGCGGCCAGCGCACAAGATCCCACGAGTTGTGGAATCTATGGCATCATTGAAGCATCAGATAAGGGGCCGTAGTGAGGAAGTGTGGGGTGAGGTCTCGCCTGAGTATAAAAGGTTACGGGGACTTCTATAGTGAGCCAGGCCTAATAGTCGGTCACGTAGAGGGCCGGGTATGGGTTTGACACTTCCTGGGTACAGAGGTGTGACCCGAAGGGGGCATCTTGTACTTTGATGATAAAGTTAGGGGAGTACGTCGGGTACGGAAGGAGGTGCTGATGGATCTCTTCCTCTAGCTCACCCATGGATTCACTGCGACTCTGGAAGGGGACACTTCCCCGACCTGCCTCATCGGACCAGGGAGATGCAACCTGGAGTAGGCTCACGGGCTTACCCTTTTGAGCCTACGTCTCCGGAAGGCTACAATGGCGCCACAGCTTGATTCAGCTCATCTGCAAAGTGTGCACAGGAGGGGCGGATGGAGTGGACAACCCTAGCCAATGTTCTATGCCAACCAATGCCTTGTTAAGATTTTGTCTACTGATCTCCTGAGACCTAGCCGTCAGTCGATCCTGAGCCGGGGTAGAACCTTGGGTTTGGGATGTTTTCCTTAGTATTAGATGTATCTTCTCTATTGCTAGTATTTGGATGGATGTGCCACCCTTCGTGGTGGTTGTTTATTATATGATTATGTGTGCTAACCTTGTATTCACGCTTCCGTGATATAGGAGATCCATTGAAGGTATAGACCGGAATGACACCTCCGTGTCCTTCCCCTGGGTACCTGCTATGCTGGTAGTCCGAGGTAGACGGAGGGCCCTGCTCATGGGGAGTTGATTGCCACGGGAGGGGGAAGTCCCTGTATGTATACGTCCGGAGTGCCGTATATGTTCAGTGAGCGTCACATCCGGCTAGTGTGGCCTTAACTTAACAAGATTCGCGGCACTAATGACGATACTGAAAAGATTCCTACAAATCAATAACCAAGATCACAAAGGCTCTGCCATAAGTCTATGTTGGGCCTAAGGCCATTGCACTATATATATCAGTAAAGTTAGACCGTAAGTTTTAGATGAAACTTAGTGTCATTTTGTTTCAATTTTCTTGTCTCATCGTCACGCGAGACTTTATGTACTCCTTATGATATTCAAAGGTTTCTTATCTTGGCATATAGTTTCCTTCGTTCTCGTTCTGTTCTTTCTGTTCTTATTTCTTTTGCAAAATTCCACGTGACACATTATACTAAGGATTCGTCTGCTTGATCCAAGGGTCCTCACATACGATTGTCTTGCAGATAATCCCAAATCCAGGCCCTAAACAATAGACCGAAGGGCATAACTGTGAACTCATAGTGCCCATACTGCATTTTGAAAGTGGTCTTATGAATATCTTCCTCCTTGATTCTTATTTGGTGATAGTCCGACAATAAATCGATTTTGGAGAAGACCCTTGCTCCCTGAAGCTAATCCATTAAGTCATCGGCCCTTGGCAATGCATATTTGTTCTTTATCATTTGCTTATTAAGCTGCTACTAATCAATGCACATTCTTAGACTTCCGTCTTTGTTCTTCACAAAGAGAATGGGAGCTTCGAAGGGCAATATGCTTGGTCGAATGAATTCAAGCTCTAGCAGTTCCTGCAATTGCTTCTCTAGTTCTGCTAGCTCTGGGGTGCTCATCCTATAGGGAGTCTTGCTAGTCAGCTTAGCATCTCGTGTAA
The DNA here is from genome assembly GCA_021234155.1 of Isoetes taiwanensis. Taxonomy (NCBI): domain Eukaryota; kingdom Viridiplantae; phylum Streptophyta; class Lycopodiopsida; order Isoetales; family Isoetaceae; genus Isoetes; species Isoetes taiwanensis. The sequence continues at coordinate 5,526,266 of JAJEKV010000012.1, read as the reverse complement.
GAGTGATCTCACACTTCACGCCTCTATAAGGCGGTACTTCACGGATTTCATCAGAAAAGAGGTCATAAAACTTCTTAATTAGCTTAGCAACTGCCCTAGGTAATTGCTTTAAGCTTATCTCTTGCTCCTTATGCTTCTGATCTGGCTCAACAACCCCTAACCTAAGGATGCATTCAACTTCATCCTTCAAGATGCATCTATACAACTGCGTCAAAGACAAGCACTGCATTACAGAAGGGATGCCCTTATCTTTGACCACAAAACGGTTGCCATTGGGCACCATGATGGAGATCTCATATATGTGTCGGCCCAATAAGGTTTGCAGTTGCCACCTTGCCAATATCCTTGTCCTTCATCCCATATGAATTCCCAAATTCTTCCATCTCATCAAGCCATGCCTCGGCTTCTATACATGACCTATCCTTCCCCGAAAATTGTCCTAGCCTTTATGAGTGTTCGAGATGTTACTCATGGCACTGTCTATCTTCTTTTGATAGTCTTCTGCTTTGCAATTTCTAGGTCTGCCATGAGAGCCGCATGATTCTCTCTCTAAACTGCTATCTGATCCGCTGACTAGATTACTATCTGTGCTAGAGCTAGAAGGACTAGGGTTCCTCCTGTTTCTTCTCTTCCTTTTCCTGTCTCTATGTGCCACTGGTGCTGCCTTCTGTTCCAGTTGGCCCACTTGCTCTATCTCCTGGAGAGGTGGTGTCACGTTCCCCTAAAATATATGGTATAAGTACGTATATTTCTAGGCCATGTCACCATACAAGCCTACTTTAGTAGCCTTGTATTTCGTATAAGTGTGGAATGCGGCATCGCTAATAACTTAGCCAACCTTAGGGATGGACCATTTTCCACAAGGCCTCATCCTATTGGGCACCTGCCACACGGACGCACCCAATTGGAGCCACGTGGCATGACATAGCAACCCTAACCTATAAATGGCCAAACCCTAATCTTAGGCCATTTTTCTTGCTCCCATAGTCTTGGAACCTGGTTCCCGCTCGAAACTCTATTTCGAGAACCGTCAGTTGTGGCACAGCCTAGAACAACAGTCCCTTGAGTGTGTGCGCATCCGAAGGAGCAGGATCTACTTCGAACCCTTCAAAGATAGGAGGGAGTTCTTCAGAAGCAGGTATTTTGGAGTAGAGTCTTTGGTAGATCACTTGGAAGTTAGAGTTCCAGGTGGGTTAGCATTTCATATCTCCAGTAGAGCTATTCTAGAACTTCAGTATAGATATTGAGCCCTAATCAATGAACCTTTACTGTAAGTTAGATGTGTGTGATTAAGATTAGATATTATTCTCATTATTTATCATGTTATGTCACCGTTCTATTGCGATAGCAATAGAACCGACAACCGACATTCCTTGGATGGGGACGCCCTTCCTCGTATCTCCTATTTATATTACCTTCTTTCTCATTTTTGAGCTCTTTTTTGCATTCTTTTCTTTTGAGCTCCACAACTTTCCTTGAGCTAGATTTTGTGTCTTTCGATCCTAGGAGTTTCGCCCAATCTATCGATGAAGAGGGTTTCTCTTCTTTCCAGGGAGTTTGCATTTTATCTTTTCTTCTTCGGTTCAGGGGACTTCAGCTGCCGTTCCATGGAGGGTGGCTCGTAGCCATGGTTGATTCGTCGCTCATATATACATATATCTTATGTCTGTCGCTTTGGCACAAAGCGGTGTGACTTTTCTGTATATATTTCCTTAGGGTTATATTCTTTGTACATGTGCTTTTTGTGGGTGGATTTCGGCAGTTCATCCATCTAGGTCACAATATTCTGGTGATTTTGGGGCTTCTTATCTGTTCATACTCAATCAATGATTGCAGGTCACACTCGATTTGGATTTATACTTGTGAAGGATTATGGTGGATCCCAACCCCAGTTTTTGGTAGATCGGTTATTGGGTTCCGCTTATCAATCTTTGCAAGCTGGATGGATTAAGGTTGTCGAGCTATTTGATCTATTAGATATCTCATTTTCCCTTCTTCGTTTTTATTTTTTGTCATATTCTTGATCTTGCAATCTTTGCACTCTGCTCCAATTGCTATGGGACTGGATTCTGGCATTCAAGCTGTTTCAAATTCTTCCTTGTGATAGGCATGAAGTCATAGTCTCCAGATCGGATCTGTCCTTAAACCTCAGTTGCGTAAAGCTTTGGTTAGACTCAGTTTAGTTTTGTTCTTTCTCTATAATCCTTTGTTCTTGGCATGCCTTTCCAATCTAGCTCCACGAAAATGAGATCTTTATGTTTTATTCAGTATCCTGTAGGATTAGCCTGTGACAAACTCCGATGTGCAGATTAGATTGTCCAGAATCATCACAAATCGTTGCAATCCAGGCAAACCCTTCCAAGCAAATGCGATATTTTCATGGATAGGCCTCCTGTTTGAAACTCATATCTCCTGATACATACGGTCATAGATCCCTTTCTCCATATTCCCACTGTTTTTCCTTTTCTGGAGCTGATGTTTCTTAGAATGCAACAAACTCAGGCATGTTGTGCCTGCCAAGCTTGGCCGCATTTGGTTCCAAGGAGCTTTTCACATCATGAGAGTTTATTTTTTGCAGCATGATACTTTGTGCTTTAGGTACTCAGATGGAGCAAAGCAGAGGTCAGCGTGAATGGTTCTACATCAGGCTCTGTTGGTTCCTCTCTCTCCCCATTGGCTTATAGATCCAAGGAAGCAAGCCTTTCTGGGTTAGTTTTTTTGTCCCTCGATTACCATGGCATGGAATACTCCAGCCAGACTTTTGCTTCCTTCTCTACTTGTGGTGGTGCCTACCTCGGATTTTCCTTTCTTATCCACTGGTGACGGTGATGGTGAGCTTGGCTTTCTAATTTTGTTGGTTAAAGCTTTCCATTTGTACTTATAACTTACAAGAAATTTATCGCGGCGGTCAAGGCTGCCGCGAACATTTCTCTTTTCCAAAATCATCATGAGGGTTTTCCAGGGTTTTTGAGTTTGGAAAAGAATCTAATAGGTCGTTGTGAACATTTCTCTCAGCAACTTTACAGAGGTTCAAAACCAAAATTTTCTCTTCAACAACTTAAAGATTTTCTCACCCATAAGTTTTTTTCTCACCACAATTTCTTATCACCTTCTGCGAAGGTACCACTTGCTAGTTATTTCATTATAACTTAGCGATTTATAAGATACTCGGTGCAAAAGTTATCAGGTTTAGTGAGACAAATACTTGCAATAAGCACATATTCTGCAGCATAATGAATGTCTATTTCAACAAATTGATCAAAACATGTGAATCTGCCCCTAGGTGGTCTCCGCCTGCAACTTAAGCTCTTACCATGTAGGGCTTAAGTATAACAATATGATCTTGTTGAAAATGTTAAACTATGGGGTGGCACTTAAATAGAAAGACATGTCTATGATATTCCACTCCATAGCATGACTTGAAAGAAAGGAGACAAAGCACTCTTTAAAACTCAAAGTAATCCAACTTTTTTCATGCTATTAATAACAGAGAATCTTCAATGCCACGCAATAAGAAGGAACTCTAAAAATAACTGCAATGACTAGCAATGGAGTCTAGCTCAACAAAAAAAATAGTGCAATTAACCAAAGGAGAGCTATGAGCTCAACAATAGTATAACTAGCAAAACCGTAAGCAACACGAAAATCTCTAGTACCATCAACAATGGGTTTTTTTGTGTTGCAACGGCAGAGCTCCATGGCCTCCAGCCACAACATCCAATCCTTTGAGTCTGTTAGAAATTGGCATCCAGCATTTATAAGCTTGGAGTTTAAAGTTGAGTTTGAAGTTTAGAATTTATGATGTTTGATAAGGGTTTTGTTAACGTTGAAAAGACAAAAATGAAGGTCGGTGAACATGAGAATATATGGAAGGAAGATTGGACGTGTAGAACGACAGAGTTTAAGCGTGACCGGTTGGATTTCCCAACGAATAGGGCATCCAATTTGATTCTGGAAGAGGCGTGAAGAATCCGCCTTTGTTCCGATTCTTTGGAGCTAAGGATTGATGCCTGGATTGATGCTAAGGATTGATGCTAAGAACATAGACATTAGCCGGCTGTAATAGAGGGATAGAGGCCCACTAAAGCTGCATGACTTTGGATTATTTCGAAAACCCAGCAGGAGAGTTGGTGGATTGCCCTTTTCCATGGTCACAATTGTAACAGGATCTGCATGCGATTTCGACAGAGAAGGCTTTACAGAAACCTCTTATTTGTAGCTCCAGATCGTGTGCCTGATGTTTCAAGCTCTAAACTAGATTTTGCAGCAAGGATCTCGAATTCACCACTCCGCTCCTGTCGGAATCCGTTGCACAGTCTGATATGCCCATGTTAGCGACAATGGATCTGTTCCAAGGCGGTATTATTTCCTCCAGCTCTTCAACCAAAAAATTAGGCAAATGAAGATTGCAGAGCGTTCAAGCATTAATCTCAGGGATTCAGACCAAGATTCGAGAGAATCCTCATCTTAAAAAAATGCAGAAAATGGAAGCAAGATGATGACTAAATTGTTGCACAAATTTAGCAAAGAAGAGAAGCCTGATTAGAAAGTTCTGGATCCATGGCTGGAAAGGTCGGGCTTTGATTCAGGAACGATTTTGAATTATGAAGCAAGAAAAAAGTGGAGGATCGATAGGGATTGCAGATCCACTGTCTGTGAAAGGATTAAACCAAAATATTTGTGTTACAAACATATAAGCTTGCTGGCCGCATCCAATAGATCACGGATCTAAATCCGATTTTATTTGAACCACAAGTTTTTAAGGACACGTGTTGAAAATTTGGCTTGAATGTGTTACAAACAGATAAGGTTACGTGTCAACAGTCAAATAAGAATTTGTATAGCATATTCGAAAAGAATCTTGCCTATCACAATTATATAGTTTAGATATTTTGTTTTAAGTTTATTCGTTTGATGTGGAGCTTTGGTTGGAATGCTTGTGTTTAATCTTCTAAGCATGGGTTCAAGTCCTTTCTATGCATATTTTACTTCTTTCTTGCTATTTTAGTTTTTTTCTATGACTTACACATTTTTACTTAGTTCCTCTTGTTTACACATATTGGCTATTTTAGCTATTTTCGAGTGGACACATATTTACTAGTGTCCCTATGGTTTACACATATTTTGTTATTTTAGTCATTTTTTGTGGATTACACTTGTTCATTGTGTCGACTTAGTTCCCGCAACACACGCATTTTACTTAGTGGGATGTTACATTGCAAGATGTCTATGGGTCGTTTCGTTGGATACAGATTTTCTTCCATATCTGATGTTACATTGCAGGGTGTCTATGGGTCATTTGGTCGGATCTAGGTTTCTTCCATATCTATGTATTTGTCTCCTTTGTCGTTCTCATTACTATGTTGTTGGACATGCACTGTTTCATTAAAATCATTATGTCTTACCTTTCTTTTATGAATCGGCTGTGTATCGCCTATGGGGACGTGCCTGGGACTGGACATTTTGCATTTATTGTTAGATTGGGCACGTGTATGTGTATTGCCTATGGGGACGTGCCTGGGACTGGACATTTTGCATTTGTTTTTAGATTGGGTATGTGTATCTACATGTATCTCATAATCATTAAGCCTCCTTTATACGATTTTTTCTTTTGCGTGCATTTGTAATTTTACCCATATGCATAATTTGCGGGGTAGTCTACGAACAAAATCAACACTATAATTGTTTGTGATGACATAATTGTGGGGAAACATATGCATCTATTCATGGCTGACGAGAAGGTTTCTTACAGTTTTTTATCATCTTCCACTTTATTCGTATGGACATCAATTTTTCATTAACTTTTGTTTCAATAGATCTAATAATCCATCTTTTTGGTACCCTATCTATCCTTAAATTTCTTTCTTTGTCTAGTCACTGGTTGTCACATTTCACCTTGGTTCTGTTCTTATACGTTGTGGGTCAAGATATTACTAAGGCCTACCATTGTTCTTCGCTTGCTCCTGCTAAGCGACAATTGATATTTGAGTCATATTTGAGTGTGTTGTCTTATGCATAGGCTGGTGGTTCTATTCAGTGGATCATGATTATCCTCTGAAATTTTATTCCCGCCTCTGCATTTGCATCTGGCTTTTGGCTTGTTGTTTCAATAAAGTTTGTCGTTCTTCAAAAAAAAAAAGAAAAAAATATTACATAGTTCTTATTTTGCAATTAAGGGGGATTCAAGGTGTTATAGTTCTTGTTTGCAATAAATGGTGCATTTTGGATGTGAACAATTTTTACTTCCATACTTCTTGTTTTGTATTTAACATTTGTGTTCAAGACATATGCTTGAAGGTCTCCCAACTGTCTCTTCATCATAATGAGCTCTTGCTCAGGTGTCAACCGGCCGGCGTCCGAAGGGGTATGCCAAAAGGCATTACGTACACCGTCTATATACACATAAGAAGGTATAAGCACCTCTAATAATATGCAAGGTGTCACAATTAAGACTATATGCAATAGTTCAATCAAGCATAGAAAATAGTTTATATTATTCGATGGCTCATTAAAAATGCCAATCAATAATTATATTTATAAACAATACAAAGATTTGTAACTATCAAAATCATATCTAAGAACTAGGTCCCGCATCTTCTTCCATAAGCATATCCGGCTGTGGTGGCGGTCGATAGCGCATCAAAGTGGTGCTAGGACTAGCAGAGAGGGCGACTCGAGATGCTGCATCTGGTGGTAGAAAAACTGCCAGAGGTGCAGCAACAAGGAGGCGCATATTGGTCCAGCCTGCAATATCCCCTAATGCTGCAAGAGCAAGATCACGTCGGACCAATACGATAGTGGTAGTATGATAATCGATCTTCTTGTGGTCAGCTAAGGTGGACAATGTACGAAGTGCCCACCAGGATGCTTCAGACTGAGGCCCAATGTGCTTGGAGAAGAAGAGAACCTCGCCCTGTCGGAAGGCAGAAAGGAAGAATCGTGTCAATTGATTTCCCATAGCCCTAACCCTTGGGTCTACTGAAGTTTCTATTTCCTTCTCCAAATTTAGGGTTATCTGCTCCTGCTCCGCATCTTCTTTGTCATCCCTAAGACTTGCCTTAAGGTCTTCTTCACCTTGATCTACCTCTCCCATGGTAATCTGTAAGGGCTGACTACTAGGAGGAGGTAGTACGGTACAAGCAAAGTGTTCTTTAGGGGGCTGAGATGGTGCATCCTGCAACATGAACTAACGTAGAGAAAGGAGGGTATCAACGGGCTCCATCTCCTCTGGCTGAAAGGTAAGCAAATCGTGGACATGTGGTGGAGAAACAATAGGTGTAGTGAAATCCACGAAATCGTCCTGGCAGAACTCTGCAAGTTCGTAAAGGACGTCAGCCTTACGCTTGCTACGGATGTCGGCTATAACTCGATAGGCCCACATGATGTCTTCGAGAAGAAGATACTCTTGATCATGCAAGAGAATAGTGGGTAAAAGATCTAGCCCGAGCTTATGAGCTCGGTCACGGGGTGTCGGTGTCTCCATTGCTACCTGCTTCCATCGAATAAAATCATTCTCATTGACAACGTCATCATCCTCCGGGTCAGAAGGTAATGGTGTCCTACTCTGCTCGGAGGGTGTCTGCACATCATCTATATACTGATCCATAACTATTGCCAATGCAAAACAAGCTTCATAGCAAAGCTTGCCGTCTATGCTAAGAATAGGAAGATCCCCTCCTCTTCTCCTGATACCTTTGGGAACATTCGCGCATGTTCATCATCTCCCAACATTGCTATCAAGGTGTTGGAGTTAAGGTACGACTGGGAGTCTGCCTCATTAAGTACACACTCAGGTACGATTTCTTCGAAGAAGAATTCAAGAAAATGGGCATAGTCAGGATGTGCCTGCATGTTGTGGATATGATCCACTTGCTGGAGCAAGTGTTCTCAAAAGGAACCGCAGGGTCCCAGTGTTCACCGTCCAGGTACCATTGTTGGAGTGTAGGTCGATCCATCACGGACGAGGAACAAGGGAGGAGGAGGAAAGGCTGAAGGAAGGGAACAAGATGAAACCCTAATGATAAAAAGTGACCTTATAGTCATCATGGCGTCACTTTTGACACGTGTTCCAGGGAAAATAAATAATATTATTTATTTAATAATTTACACTTTTATTAAAAAAAAAACATTAAATACACCATATAATTCCATATCCCAAAGAAAAAAGTGTTTTACGGTATATTCCATATCAACTTTATACAATATTTAACAAAAGATAAAGGCTTAATGCTAATCCCATGCAACTACTTGAAGTCCCCTCGAATCCTCGTGCGGTTGAAGATCCTTGGGCATAATTATGGCACATAGATTCGCATCACTCAAAATTTCCACAAAGAAAGGCGGCGACCTCACGCAAAGCAAGTAGGGCAAAGGCTTGGAACCTCATGTCCGTCTTAAATTCTTGTGTAATCTCTCGGACAAGGCGCTTAAAAAGGTAGCCGGCGTATTAGGAGCTTCGGTAGTCTTACGGTATTTTTAGTATCACGGCGCAAGGCTACGATTGCACAGTCGATACCTATGGGGCTTCGCCGGCAGGCGGCCGGTCGACTAATGGTAAAGTCTTACCAGTGGTTGAAGGGTGCTTGGCCTTCTGTACTATCCTCTCACGACGATCAGCAGCCGTGTTCTTCCCAATTTTGGCATCACGTTGCAGCCTAGTCTTGTAATGGGCACCTCCCTTCTTGGGCTTTGTGTACTTCCTCTTGCATCTAGCCACCCGCTCTTCCACTTCTTGAACTATATTACGGCGCATCCGGCTCTACAGGGCAGACTTCCCGGCTCTAATAGCGACCTCTCTCGTGACTCGGCCTCACGTTCCTGGCGCATCTGGATTCGCCGCGCTATTTCAGCATGGTAGCGGCCCGGTCGAGCTTGCATATCGGCCTCGATAATGTCCATCCTATCTTGTGTAAAATCAGGTGGAACAATCTCGAACACAAAACTATTGGAAGCTTCATCCCAATAAAAAGGAGGAAGGTTGTAATGGTCTAGATACATAAGGACACGGCCCCTCCCTAAGTAGTAGAACCGCGCTGCTCTCTCCTCTGGGGTACCACTAGCAATTTGTTGAAGGTCCTCTGTCCTTGCAAGGTCCATAACCCTCTGCGCTTCTATACGTGCAAGCTCCATGGGGTCTTCATCTGGGTTCTCCGACGGGTAGAACTTAGCGATTGCGTAGGCTTGGTCAGGCTGCTCTAGCAGAGTATAAGACTCGTTGGCCGCATTTAATTTCATAAGGAACCGCTCCGAGAAATGGAAGATGGGATATGGGATCCTACGGTTCTCAGCAAAGTGGGTAACCAGAAGGTCTAAAACAAGGTCAACCATATCGCTATCGTCTCCAAGATGATCTACAAGTACACTATAGAGCTGGTAAACGCTCATGTTTCTCAGATCGACAGTAAGCTTGAAACGTGGCATGGTGAACAAGTGGCAGTAGACACTATTACCAGAAAGGTATGGCGCTTGGAGAAAATTAGGTTGGCGCTAGACCCTATGTGGAGGCGCCAGGGTGTTAAGGTGTAAACAGGGTGCAAGGTAAGGTCAGCTATGGCGGCGTTGGAGCTCGGGTCCGTCGGCTATGGCGGAAAGAAGGCGTCAAAGAAAGCACACTTTCAAAAAGACAAGTTTAAAACTAGACGTTTAAAATTTTTTATACATTAACTTTTATACTACACGTATTTTATATGGTGAAGCCGTATAGGTGCGCTGAGGCACAAATACGCGCTCAACTTTCGATTCTAAAACCAAAAATGTATGTCAGCGCACCTTTTGTCTCCTGGCCTTGGGGTCGCCATCTTCGCCTCGGGAAATGTGCCCCCTAGGGTATTTGGGATGTCTTGGGAGGCGTTGGAGCAATTTTAAGCCTCCATCCAGAGCTATCCACTAAAAGTTCTGACCCATCTAAACTTGGGTCCTTTAATTATACCATTTCCACACCAAATTCACCCTAAACTTCCTAAATCTCAAACAATTTATTACACGAACCTAGCATAAAGACTAAATCACTGAGAAGTTAGGCAGTTTAGCTAAACTTAAACTCCCACGTAACCACCGAACTAACGGTTTAGAATTTGGTCAGTGCTATGATTCCGGTCAACCAAAACCATGGCTCTGATACCATTGTGACGCTCCCTGAACATATACGGCACTCCGGACGTATACATACAGGGACTTCCCCCTCCCATGGCAATCAACTCGCCATGAGCAGGGCCCTCCGTCTACCTCAGACTACCCGCATAGCAGGTACCCAGGGGAAGGACACGGAGGTGTCATTCCGGTCCATACCTTCAATGGATCTCCTATATCGCAGAAGCGTGAATACAAGGTTAGCACACAGCATAATCATATAATAAAGAACCACCACGAAGGGTGGCACATCCATCCAAATACTAGCAACAGAGAAGATACATCTAATACTAAGGAAAACATCCCAAACCCAAGGTTCTACCCTGGCTTAGACTCCAATGGGGATCGACTGACGGCTAGGTCTCAGGAGATCAGCAGACAGAATCTTAACAAGGCATTGGCTGGCATAGAACATTGGGGCTAGGGTTGTCCACTCCATCCGCCCCTCCTATGCACACTTTGCAGATGAGCTGAATCAAGCTGTGGCGCCATTGTAGCCTTCCGGAGATGTAGGCTCAAAGGGGTAAGCCCGTGAGCCTACTCCAGGTTGCATCTCCCTAGTGTGATGAGGCAGGTCGGGGAAGTGTCCCCTTCCAGAGTCGCAGTGAATCCATGGGTGAGCTAGAGGAAGAGATCCATCAGCACCTCCTTCCGTACCCGACGTACTCCCCTAACTTTATCATCAAAGTACAGGATGCCCCCTTCGGGTCACATCTCTGTACCCAGGGAGTGTCAGACCCATACCCGGCCCTCTACGTGACTGACTATTAGGCCTAGCTCACTATAGGAGTCCCCGTAGCCTTTTATGCTCAGGCGAGACCCCACCCCACACTTCCTCACTACAGCCCCTTATCTGGTGCTTCAATGATGCCATAGATTCCACAGCACGGTGGGATGTTGTGCGCAGGCCGCAATTAATGGGTATTACTGGATCTAATAGAAGCATACTAAATAAGCATAGGATACAAAGGTCTCTACCCCCCTTAATCCCTGTTTTCTGGAAGAACTAATAGAGATGCTACCAAAGATACATCCATCCATCACAATACATAATCAAGAACTAAGAACAGTTCTAACTATCAAACAAGGGTTATTCAATAGCAAAAGATCAACAAAGAAGCCTGACAGAGGCGCTGACCCTAGAAATACCAAGTTAACCTATTTACTAACCCGAATTACGACTGGAACCGTTGTCATGTGGAGTCTCCATGCTTGAATAGGTTGGGCGCTCAACTGCTCTCTCCTGCTCCTTAGTTCAATTTGGGGCAAAATTGGGATAGGGATCCAATTTGCTGCCTCAAATTAGCATCCTTATTTTGGCCAATCGAGTTTGGCCAGGTGTCTCTTGACTAATTAATTAATTAGCTTAATTAAGTTAACTAGGCAATTAGCCCTTAATTAAACCCTTATTAATTTAGCATAGCTAAATTAATCCTTTATGGTTAACTCCATGGGTTACATACCCCCATGATGGCGTATCCTCGGCCCGTGATGTGTCAGTATATTTATACATACACCGTATAAATATGTGGAACATCACACCGGAGGTAGTTATTTGTCACCCTTCGCCCTCTTCTTTGATGGGTGCGTGGGTTTTCTGAGTGGGCGTGGATTTGCTACTTGACGCTCCTGCTTGACCTTGACCCGTGCCTTTGGGCTCTTGTGTGCTGGCCTACGTAGTGCTCAGAAATAGTCCAGTGCCTGATGGCACAGAACTAACACCCCCCTCCCCTCTCCCCCCCAACCAAAGAACACTCGGAGGAGAGAAAAGCAGGCATGGTCTCAGGAGATGGAAAACCTGTGACTTGATTGAAATCATCATGACGACTATGAGGATGAGCCTCGGAGTGATACTTCTGAATGAGATCTTGTCAGTCTTTCAAAGCATCCGCAGTGTTTAACCCAATAGATGGTGAACGTGTCCAACAAAAATCCAGACTGTGCCATGTCTTTAAAGGCACAGTGAGCTTTGCTAGAACAAACTGGCATTCAATCATCAAGCAGGTTTGGAGGCCAAACGCAGTGGCACTAGCATTGGGATTGCAACTGCGAGCCAAGGAGCAGGTGAGGAGACATTTCAAAGCAACACAAAAACCTACTTGTTTGTAAACAGACGGATCCGAGAAAGTGGTAGTTCTTTCAAAAAATTGAGCGAGTCCCCAGACCGCATTGGCTGTGATTTTCCAACCTCGTTTATTTGGGATGTATATCCAATCTCTAGTATAATCAAAGTTGTCCCCTTCTTGCGAAGCATTCCTACGCACAAAGCATGGATCCCAACGGATATCTATAGATCTATATCCGGAGGTCCAATCAACATGATCAGCCAAAGCTTTGATCCAAAAGGATGAGCACCAATCAAAGGTGAGAAAATGACCGCGTGGTGGTGCTCCTAGTGATGCATAAGGAGTGTCGTGTTGAGGAGCAGATTGCATCATGAGCTTTTAAGCTTGAGTGCAGAATTTCTAAAGCAAATCCAAATCCAGGACTCGACACTAGCGTTCCCATTCAGGACAGGGGAGTAGAGTATTCAGAGGGGGAGGATCCCAATCCACAGGAATGGTCTGGCTCTCAAGATAGGCACAGAGACTGTTGAAGGAGCCTAAGTGCTGTAAGTAAAGTTGAGCATACCCAATCCTCAATTCCTCATACATGTACTTACAGAGCTCATGCAAGGCTTCCTCAATCAAAGAGGCAAATAAGCGACAAAATTTGGGGCATGTACTCACTTTGACGAGCATTAACCCAGGATTGATCGTGAACATACTTGTTGTCTTGTTATAACAACCACCTTGCGTGGATATCTCCTTGGAAGGCACAGGATGGACTGTCAATGAACTTGTCGCAGGTGTCGGCGAGATAGAAATCATGCATGACATAGGCCATGGGTTGGACAAGTCGAAGAATGAAGAAATCTTGGTCTTCACAGGTGATGAGCTAAAAGGTAAGCAAGCCACAAAGAAGTCCCTTTTCTTCAATAGTAAGGTCTGGCCAGAGAATAAGCAAATCCTTGCTGGTGAAGATCACATCGATAGCACCGTTGGCATTGAACCATCTGAGCATGAAAAGATGTCTTTGTCACTTCACATAATCCAAATAGCTTGTGAGCATGGAAAAATCACTAGGAATATTGATAGCTAAAGCTATGTAAGTCTCTTGCTGTTGATGGGCTTCATCTGCAGACTGGATTACCCGTTGCAACTGATGTTCTAGATATTTGATTTTGTTTTCTTTCTCAGCAAGGAGACGAAGTTGTTCTTTGAGTTTTCGGTGAGCCTATATGGCCTGGAAAGGCATGGGATCTTGAGTAGAGACTTGTAGCTAGAGGTTAGCAATCTTTGCGTCATCCACAATCTTTTGTTTTTGCAGGTCACTAAGCGGTGCTTGAAGTTCTGTGACCTAGATTTTAACAGCAACTATCTGACTATCTGGCCTTCCAAAACAGAAATACGGACTTCACCTTGCGTGCTGCAAGCTCCAATCCATTGTGGATATGGATGTCAACGATGTAATCTGTCCACAAACCGGCATTTCAGACAGGAGAAAACGAAGAAGAACCAAGGAAGAAGAAATGTTGAAGAAAAGATGCCAGAGGAAGAAGAGAAGAAAAATTGGAGCTTGCAGAATTGGCAGAAGGAACCGGTTCATCAAGAAGTGCAAGCAGTAAACGCCGCATTGTCCTTAATTTGCTAACATCTTTCCATAAACAGACCAAAAGAATTGAGGATAGCATGAAGAAAGAAAATTTACTTGAGTTTTTGAGGGATAAAACATTGGAAAAATTCATAGGTGAAGAATTAAAAGATTTGGAAGCCAAGAGCATCGTTATAAGGAGCCTCTAGAACTCCATGCAGACTGTGAAACTCTCTACCAGCAATGACTGCCTAGCAGCCAAGAATAGCTGCCTTGCAATGTCTGTACCATGCCGTGCAGATTCTGAAACAAGTGACAAAATCAGCCAGCGAGATCTTGGAAATGTATTAGGTGTTCACCCAAGAAACCTGCAAAAGGCAAAGAAAAAGAGGGAAGAGATCGATTACAATGATGGGAAATGGGTTTCTTATAAGAGGGCTAAAAGATTCGATGCAATTTCAGATGAACAGATAGAAAATATTCAAAATTTTTGGATTGAGAACACCAGAATGTCTCCTAACACAAAGGATGTCAGAACTAGAAGATTGGAGAGAAATGTAAGAGGAGAAGAACATGCTGCTCACTATCTGAAGGAATCAGAGGTTAGTTTATTTCTGTTATTCATGTTTTCTTAGTTATGGTGCTTAGTGTGGTGGTTATTGTGTTCTACAGTGATTGTGATGTACTGTATGCAGCATGTGAATTGTGTGTAGTTGACTCTGAAATGCAGCTTATAAATAATATTTAATATTGGAAATATTAGAACATGACAGAATTGAGTTACAAGTACTATATTCCTTTCTTTGCATTATTGTTAATGCAGTCTAAAAATATTTGAGAATGACAGACAACTAACTGATCCTAAAAAGTACAAATTTTTGTTGAATAAAAATAAATTTTTGTCAGATTAAAGTCTGACTCTGTTGGAAAATATAATATATTAAAAAGGGAGCATATCTTACAAAGTTTGGCTTTCCATTGAAAGCTCTGTACCCGAGAACTAAATTTACATGCATTTCTAAAGCGTGAGGAAATCTTTGGTATGTTAGCAGCTCGACGGTGCATCAAAATTGCATTTTACGCACTAAAGCATCGAGCTTTTCGTGATCATCCCAAAATTGCATAGGATGAGGTTTGCCAATGCTTCTGCATCCCCTCATGGTAAGCATAGCAACGCTACCGGTAATTCCTTTGTTCTTGAGCTCGGAGGCGAGCAAGTCTTAGAATAACCCATGTTATACTGTCTTTGGGCAGCATGTAACATAAGGTCATGGACCTTGTCGAGAGCTCACTTCTGTCAATCCGACCCCAAAATAGCCATTGAAAGCCCGGCATCGGTCTCTTTGTATGGGTTTAGGGTGGCTTAGAATTGAGTAAAGAAGGTGGATTAGGCATATCCACCTTGGAGAGATTGATCACGAGCCACGGTTAAAGCATGCAGAAGGCCCTCCTCGCTCACTTTAGATAGGTCGTACCCATATTGATCTCTGAACATCCCTCCCATTGCCGGAATGAACTTGGAAGCTTGAGAGCGAAGCGCCAAAAATCTAGTGTAGGAGCGAGATTTAGGGGGTAGATCCTAATCATTAGAAGAGGAATGTAATTATTATCAGGGTGTACGAATTTCAGAAATGTTATGAGAGCAGGATAGGCAGATTTTTTATGGCAGACAAAATAGGATCAAAGTGATGTGATGTGATGTGATGTGATGTGTGGTGCGGTGCGGTGCGGTGCGGTGCGGTGTGGTGTGCGTTATATCTATGGTGTCATGTGGGTGTGTGCATGTTAAATGTATGATATGTGTGGATTCAATTTTATTTATTCTTCCCCCTCACCCCACCACACCCCATCATCTATCCCACCACTAAATTTCATCCACCATAGACTACCACCACATCTTTGCGACCACTACATTTATCACCATATTTCAAACCACCACCACATGCACCACATTGTCCATTACCACCACACTCCACCATATCCCACACCAACACCCCTCCACCACACTCCACCACCACCACCACACTCCACCATGTCCCACACAACACCCCTCCACCACACTCCACCACACCACCCCCACCCACCCCACCACCACCCTCCACCACCACCACTCCTCCAAGACCACCACACTCCACCACACCACACCATACCACCACACACCACCACACACCACCACCACCACCACACCCCACCACACCACACCACACCATACCACCACCACTACACACCCTGCACAATGTCCTACAACTCCTTGCTACCACCACACATTTGGTGTATGGTATGTGGTGAATGGTGTGTGTGTGGTAAAGGTGTGTTGCCAAACAACTAAGGAAGATCAAGTTTGTCATGATCCATTTCTATTTTATGTGTATTTACCAATGCCTACAGTTTCTATTCAGTCAAGACAAATTGAGCGCATTGTTGCAACAACGCTATTTTAGAATGATTTCAAGACAATTTGAGCGCATTGTTACAATGCTGTCATTTTGGAGCCTATAAATTATGCAATTTAAAATATATGGTTTGCAATAACACATCAATCATTTTGTACTTTTATTTTATTTTGATTTTTATTTTTTTTTTACCTCAAAATTTATCTATGTTTGTTTCTTTTGTGGCCCGAAGGGCCAAAAAATTTTGTACTATAACCACCAACATAACTACTATGAACATTAATTAACACAAATCATTACATTAGACATGTTTAAAATTTAATTCCCCTTAAACCCCCCTTTTGTTTGGGTACATATTCACGGGGGGTGGCGTAGAAAAGCGAGAAATTTTGTAATTGTGTTTTGCGTATAAAATCAACACCATATAGTATATTGCACGAAATCTTATAGTATTTTGCAAATCTTGTTATCTGATTATAACAAATTCTATACATCCATACCCACAAGCGAGGAACTTTGTATGCGGTGTAGATTAAGGAATAAGGGGTGAATATGCCTATCCAACAGCTCTCGTTGCCCGGAGTCACCCCCCGTGTGAATATGCACCCAAATAAAAGGGGGTTTAAGGGGGAATTTAATTTTAAACATGTCTAATGTAATGATTTGTGTTAATTAATGTTCATAGTAGTTATGTTGGTGGTTAATTGGTGGTTATGTTGTGTGAATATGAATTTTCATTCAAATGAATCGAGGTTACAATAACAATTATGTACATAAGAAAAATATACATTGATTTTAAAGTACGAGGTGACTCATCCACCTACATACTTCCCAATACATATGTTCCTCTCAGTTCCAGCTTTTGTTGCTTCTAATCTTAAATTTCAAGCATGAACACTCTAACATCAACTAGATCCTGGTCTGAAATGTCCACAACATGCAGTTAATCACACTTTGTCAATAGCAGAGTTTGGTTTGTCTGCTGCATTTGAGTTGACTTACTAGATCGGACAACAATATATTCCTCCTTTCAAGTACCCCCCTCACAAATTTGTGCATAAAGCGAACATCTGGCAGGAATACATGAATGACCATCGATTTGAAGAGGCGTTCTGGAAATTTTCACAACATCTGAGGTTGTAAAGCTGAAATTATTGTGTCCAAGCAATTCCAGGAATCTGCATTCAAAGTTTGTTGTCATTGTGCTACAACAGCAAAATGCAATGAGAAAGCACTAACCTCTCAATATGTCTGCTTCTGCCATGCAAACCCGAGCTATCAAAGTGATATATCCCTGGTTTATATCTCTGTGCGAGACACGTGCGGCTTACAAGTAGAAAACAGGTCCAGTGAAAGCAGGCACAAACATGTACTGGCACTTATCCAGATTCATATGTTTCCTTATTGTTTTGTAACTATTTGTGTCATTGGACAATGTCGAGTGAAAAAGAGGATCAAAGAAATGAAAGGGATGGTTGATTCCTTGGAGCATCAAGTAGTATTCCATGTATCTGCAAATATATGCATATGATGGCACAATCTTGATGATCACAAATCAGATGAAAGTAGAGGAGGATCAATTGATCATTGAACCACTGCGTATCAGCTTCCAAAATTTTGATGTCAGTGGAGCTAATCACGACAGTTTCAGTTCCACTCAGAACCACTTCTAAATGTGTATGTGGCTTTAGATAGACAGGGACTGCCGAAGCTCTATCATCTCTAGTTCTAAACACACACGAGAACATTTGCTCACAATCCATTCAAATATTTTAAATTGAAAAAGTACAACACATATCATAGAATTTTTTTTACTTATATTGACTTCAAAAAAAGTTTTACAAGATTCATTTATGAAAATACTTGTCGAGTATTTTCATGCGGTTAATGAACTCTTGAGAATCCCACATGTTCCACATTTGATTTTTCCTTCACATAGCGGACACACTTTTCGCAGCCCGGAAGTCCTTCCGACCATGGTTTGAGTTGCTCAAAAGGAAATTGGAATTCAACTTGTTGGGAGCAAAACTATTTGGACATATCATGGTGTTGGTGGTTGGCGGGGAACCCTTATATGTTGTCATCTATCAACAATGTGTTTTTCACTTGGTATTTCCGGTATTTACGGTACACTTTGGACAGATCCTTAAGGAAAATTGGCTTATTAAGCACTTTTAATTTTGTGTTGGTGATCTTCATGATTCCAAATAAAAAAAATCGCCCTTATATTCTGCGACAACTTTCTCACCAACCGGTCGGCATTACTCTTAGCCATCTTTGGACCACAATACAATCTCAACTTTTGAAGAACACCATTCTAAGAACTCCCGTAATCCGGGCACGAAGAAAGCGCCTTTTGAAGGTTCAATTTACGGAGGGTCACTTACGGCTCGGCCGATCTGGGGATTCTCTCTTTCAAGTCATAAAACTTGCCTAAAACTCCATTAAAATCCAGAACAAGGAGAATTTCAGTTAAGCTCTTGGTTTTTCTTGGTTGAGGTTGTATTGGACTCGATGAGCGAGGCTACATCTTGTCCGGGATGCAGGGTTTCTTTGTCAACTTCATCACGCATCCGCCTCGGCTCATGTTCGTGACAAAACTTTTATCACGGTAAAGGATCCGTCGCGCAGAATGAATCTCAATGGAATTAATCCCCCTAAAGCGGATGCACTAGGAATCTCTTAAGTGATGGCTTCCGGTTCGCGGTAGCATTTATCTCTGTAACATAATTTTTTTTATTTTTTTTTTGAAGGCAAGGATTTTAGTATTCATATTAAAATAAGTACATCAGGGGAGGTATATCCTTGGAAAATGATACACCAGCATTAGCATACAGAAATAAAGATTCTGTCATGTCCAAAAATTCTTCTATTATGGAGAGAATATAAGCATAGAAAGTTAAAGAAATAAACAGTAAGTACACTTATATAAAGTCTCAGATGGGAAGCGGAAGCGTCCTTGTCTTTGCTATCGGATCACGGATTGTCGGGTTAGCCACCCCTGCGTCTACCAAAGATATTCAACAGTAGATCTAGCTCCTCACAGGAGAAATTGGTGAAGTCTAACAAAAGGAGTACGTGTGCCTCCCTTTTTTGCTGCCATGCATGAAACAAATTCAGAAAGTATGGCCTCAACCCGTTATACCTCCAAACTTCTTTTCTCTTTAGTAGCTTCTTAATGGCAAGATCTCTCTCTTGTTTCAGCTGGATGAAAATGCTTTCCATTTCAGTCTTGGACGGCATGGCCTCCTCCTCATCCGATTTTTTTCACGCTGCCCCATTCCTCTTGTTGAACTTCTGCTCTATTGAGTCTCCTCATGGCATCGTGTAATGTTTGGAGTGCGGGTTGGGAACTCTGCAAGACAGCCCTCTATGAGGACCCTTGGATCTAATAGGAGAATCAGGGAGCTATATCGCTTGTGGGATTTGCAAGAAAAGAACAAGAAAAAAAAGAAACGAGCGAAAAGAGAACAATGAGATCACAATAATGAGAACAACTTCCTTGATGTCAATGAAGATACATGAGCTCTCGAAATCGAGAGAAAACTGATGTGAGACAAGACTCAAAACTCATCTAAAAACTCATGTGCTAACTCTACTCATATATATAGTACAATGGCCTTTGGCGCAATATAGACACTCTGGACTGATTTCGGTGCCGACTCACGGAAGGAGGCGATTCTGAGGAATCTTTGGCGGTGCCTCTTGAAGTGCGGAATCCATGGCGGCGCTGACGCGGGCGGGTGACGAACCATCACTTGTATGGCGTCGCCTCTTGGTAGCGAGCGGGCTTTGTGCTGCGTGGTGTTGCTGGTCTTTCTTTGGGCCTTTGGCCCGACCGATGCATTTGTAGATCCTTGGCCTTGACTTGGCCGTTGTATGCATGAATAGTCACGTACCGGGGAGGCCACGGGACTAACACTCCACCAAGCGACATTTTCGAGTGAAGAAAAGGAGGAAGTGTTCCGGGAGGGAAACCAGCTGATTTGAAAGTGATCCTCAGGGAGTGAGGGCAGGCACCTTTCAATATAGTAGCGCCAATGAGGTCTGGCGTGTTTGAAGAAGCGTCGGAGTGTTGAAACAAAGGCGGGATCGCATCAATGAGAATTTAGGCGCACCATATCTTCAGGGGCAGCATGTGCCTCAGCGAGAACGGCGGCACTCCATGAGAAAGCGGTCACGGAGCCGAAAAAGGCCCGGCCAGCATTGGGTTCTGCGGTAAAAGATGGGGCAATTGCCGATTTAAGAGCTGACCGGGATGCATCGGGAGGCGACGCGACTCCAGCTTGGCCGGTGAATGGAAGAGTGCAGTGAGGTGGCGGCGTGCACGCAAGAAGGTATCAAGGCCATGAAGAGCATCAGCGGGTTTTGCCAACCAGCTCATTTGCAATGTAAATCCAATTTGTAGTAGTGTCCAAGGTGGCACCATCCTCCCAATCGGGCGTCGACAAAGCGGGGATCCCAGGAGATCCGTCGAGATCTGGTAGTCGACCCAGCGTGGCCCTCGGGACAGCCGTCCAAAGGGGAAAGCGCCATTGAGAAAGAAACCGGCGTGGAGGTACTTCTAAGGAAGCATATGGAGAGGGAGCCATGCACGTAGGCGTGGGTTCTTGAAGCCATGTCCACGAACTCCACGAACAAGATCGATCAAAACCCGCGACACCAATGGTCCCACTCTGAAAGCGAGAGAGTGGAGGATTGATTAACAGGTGGGGATAGTAAGTGCTTTCGAGGAAACCACGCAATTGATTGAAGCCTCCCAAGTGCTGCATATAAATTTGTGCAAATTCAAGATCCTCAGGATGCGCTAAATTCCTCCGTACCTGCTCCAATGTTTCAGCCTGCCACAGAGGTAAGTGCTGAGCAAGTTTAGGCATGTACATTTGTTCAAAAGCCTGAGACTGATCGTGATCCTGGAAATACTGGTTAGTGGGCGATAACAACCAAGCAGCATGGGAGTTGCCTCAAAAAACACGATGCTCCTCATCTCGAAATTTATCATGTATATCAGCCAGATAGAAGTCATGAAAAACATAGGCCATGGGCTGAACAACTCGGAAGATGACCAAATCCGGATCTTCAGAGCTGAGTTGATCAAAGACTAAGAGGGCACACAATAAACCCTTATCTTCTCTGAAGATCGGCCAAATCGTAGAAAATCCGCCTTCTTTGGGTACGTTGATGAACCTTGCCATTTGCCGCGTACCACTTAAGAAGGAAAAGGTGCCGTCGGGCCACCACATCGTCGAGATAACTAGAAGGAGTAGAAGTCCACGGGAATGTTGTTAGCAATGTCGATATATCCCTCATTTTAGTTTGGGCTTCTTTGGCCGGGTTGAACAACTTCTTGAAGAGCTGATGTTCAAGGTCCGCGGATCCGGTGTTCCTTTTCTAGAAATTCGTGTGTTGTCAGCGGACCCGTTCGACGAAGCGTGGCATGTGAAAGGATTGCCCGGGAGTATGGAGTCGAAGCGTGGCAATTTACGCATCATCAATGATCTTACGTTTTCTTAGCCTCCGTAAGCTGATCTTGGAAGCGTGGTGGTGAGTCGGCGTGGAAAAGTTGAAGAGCTTCTAAGGAGGCGTCGCGAGTATCCGCAGCGCACGGAGGTCATGGGCTTGAGTGTTGTAATTATGGCTTCGGTGTAGAGTGTCGAGCTTAGCAGCGTCTTTTCCTTGTTACTCAAGAGAGTATCCTTAATGCGGACTTGCTCGGTAATTCTTGAATGGCGATTCTGCGACTGGCGGTTGATCATAAGCGGTGAAAGCTGATCACAATGCGGTCTTGAGAGCCTCACCGGGCTGTAAAAGAGCCACCGTGCTTTTCTTGAAGTTTGTCCTCCAAGGTGTGAATTGCGTGTTTGCGGTTTGAAGGTCTCGTGAACGGCGTCAGAGGCCTCAAAAGGCGGCTTGAACCCCATGCATGAGAACATCCACAGGATTCTTGCAACTTGAAAGCCAGCTTGAACATTCTGGCGATATTGTCTGAGAAAGCTGGCGAGGATGTGGAGGTCTGGGGCCCTGTTAATGGCAGCGTTTGGGACGTCGAGACATGGCGAAGTGGAGGGCTTGGAGGAAGAAGAAAAGCGATAACATCGTGGCTGTTGTTGAACATGACCGAGGGAGAAGTGTGGCGTGAAGGTGCGGCATCTTTGGTTTTGAGGATGTGAAGAGTCTTTGTTGGAGGCATGAGAAATGGAAGGGGACTTAGGAACAGGGAAGATAATGGCGGATGAGGGCTTGAAGATGGCCACCCGCAGAGAGGCTTCAAAGGCAGAGGAGGGCAATACGATGCGGTCTACTTCATGAAGGGCGGTAGAACAAAGGCTGGGGCCAATCAATATGGTGAGTGGAAGCGGATGCATTTTGTGATCACCATGTTATAGAGCGGCTTATTGATATGGGTGTTCTTGATAGAATACCCAAGCAATTTCTTGAGAGAAATTTGACAAAAGTGTCATGGGACTTTGC
This sequence comes from Isoetes taiwanensis, assembly GCA_021234155.1. Lineage (NCBI taxonomy): Eukaryota > Viridiplantae > Streptophyta > Lycopodiopsida > Isoetales > Isoetaceae > Isoetes > Isoetes taiwanensis. Next base: position 5,503,641 of record JAJEKV010000012.1, on the reverse strand, counting down.
AAGGTTTGTAAGGCGATGCATGTTGGCTTGATAAGGAAGCTGCGCCAAACTTCGTGACATCTATGTCTGTAAGGCAGCCCAAGATAAAGAAAGTTTTTTTTCAAAGGAATATGGAATACCTCAGAAATTAGGTCTTTGAGTTAGCAAGATGGTGGTGCCATCGACCCACAGTAGCATATCCTTCGGGCTGTTGTGATATGAGCAACAAAGCTGCTTCAATTGGTGAGGATTGGGGCGGGGAGTTCCATTTGTGAGAATTCATTAGAAATCTGGCGTTCAGCAACTTCGCGATTGAGACCCGCGAAGTATAGGAAATTTAAGGTGCAGCCATGGGCGATTGAAAGGAAAGGTCTTGAGAAGGCGGAAAGCCAGCGAAAAGGTTTTAGAAGCGCCACGGATGTTGTGAAGGGGCATGATGAGGATGAGCAGACAGATTGATGATGCGGTGGCGATAGATCACGAGGAGAAGTGAGTGAGCAAAATTTTGGCTAAGCGGTATAGGGAGAAAAGCATTGAAGCGGTGGCGATGAGGCAAAGGGAATGATCTGATGGGACGGTTAGCGAAAAGGACACCTATTAATGTTACCGGCCGGGCGTGAAAGAAGAAAAGGACATTTAATCTTGGCAACTTCGAAGTGGGATATCATTAAAGCGAAGGTGTCGAGAAGGTACCATGGCTAGATATGCGGCGGGAGAAAAGATTCCCCATTTAGAAACGACCTTGCATTGCAACCCGTTGGCAAAATTGCTTATTGGTCCGCGTCGTCGAGGAGGAGGTCCGGGTGGCTATATAAGGCGAGCGAGTGGGTGAAATTTGAGACACCGATGGCGCTTCGGTATATCTGGCTGCCGAGGACTTCACGACAAGTGCACCATGCCCTCGAACTGCACGGGTGGATAACATGCAAGATGAATTTTGCTTGGACCTCTGGCGGTGCCCCGATCCCCCACCAGCGGGATGGAGGTGGTGATTCACCTTATTTGGGACCCGGCGCGAGGAACTGGTACCATATCCTCGCATCACCTCTGCTCCCAACCGGAGTAGGGGGGTAAAATTTAGGATTTTGTAGATAGGGCGTTTGCTTCGTTTTCTTCTAAATAGGGCTCGCCCATAGCGGAAATAGATGGGCCTTTGCTCACATTTTGTAAAAATTTCACCTCTATAATATAAATATGCAGCGTTTTAGTCACTATCATTTGTGTGCGTGTTTGGAACTACAACCGGTGGATGATTTTCACTTTACATTTGTATGAAATTGTTTGAGGAGAAAGCCATTAACCAAGGTAGGTAATGGAGTGCCATCTAATTGCCCGACTTGAAAATCTTTGGGTTGTACCATGAACAATTTGATAAGGACCAAGCCATCGAACTTTAACTTGCCGGAAAATTTTTGTAGCGAGAATCATAAAGAAGAACCAAATCTCCTTCTTTGAATGTTTTGGTCTTAAGCCTTTTATCATGCAATGATTTTGCAGACTGTTGTCCATGAAGAAGAACGAATGTAAGCATCTCGCCTAAGTTCATCAAGCTGTTCCAATTGATAAACTCTTTCCTTGAGTGCAGCGGATGGATTATGTGCCATAGCAAGTTGGAAACGGAGAGTCGGAAGAATATATTCAAAAGGCATGAGAGCTTCTTGTCCATAAACGAGTTTGAAAGGAGTGTGACCAGTAGCTATTTTGAAACTAGTGTTGTAAGCCCAAAGAACAGTAGGCAACTTGTCTTGCCAATCCGTGCGAGAAGCGTCACAAATTTTTTTGAGAATAGTGATGAGAGTTTTGTTTGTACTTTCAGCCAAGCCATTTCCTTGAGGATAATAGGGTGTACTCTTCCGGTGTTGGATGTGAAGATAATCCGTCAGCTCCGTGATGGTATGATTTACAAAATGCACGCCACGATCACTAACAAGTTCCGTGGGGCAACCAAAACGCGTGATAATGTGCGTGTAGAGAACCTTGGCTGTGCTGGCAGCAGTGTTGTCTGGAAGTGCACAAGCTTCCGCCCATTTGGTAGCATAATCCGTGATGACCAGAATATAGCGGGCACGGGTGTGCCGCGCCGGTGGGTCCATAGGCCCCACAAAATCCATTCCCCATTTGCTGAAGGGATGTGGCGTGGCGACCGGCGTTAATGGAAGAGCGTCACGGGCCGTGGGCTTTCCCACACGCCGACAGACGTCACACGTGCGAGCATAAGCGTGGGCATCTTTGAAGAGCGTTGGCCAGAAGTATCCTGCCAAGAGAATTTTGCGTGCCGTGGCATCACCACTAAAATGACCACCACCAAGCCCATCGTGGGCTTGTCGAACAATATCGGGCACCTCATGAGGGAGGACACAACGACGGAGGACCATGTCTTTGCCGCGTTTGTACAAATGGCCTGCAACCATGGTATAGTCACGGACCTCTCGGCCCGGCCGGTGGCGGGGAGCGAAGCTTTTACGGGAAGGCGTCCGGATCGGCGGGAGGAAGAGCACCAGTGAGAAGATATTGCTGAAAGTTATTTGATTTTGATTTGATTTATTGTCACGCCATTTCAGACCCTCAGGTCCATTAGGCGACAAGAGAAATACATGTAGCAAGAAACACTAAACGAGGCCATTTGCCTCAAGATTATCTGCAACATCATTTAGTTCTAAAATTATCTTACGATGTTTCCACCAAGCTTGAAGGTAAGCTCCTAAGTGGGCTGCTGGTAATGTAAGTAGCATAGAAAAATTCCCATAAATCCCATAGATCTCCGTATTTCTTCAAACTGGAGCATTCAAAGGAATCGTGTTCTTCATCCTCAACCACCGCTTCTGCGCAACAAGGACAAAACCTCAACTCCCTTGGCAAGTCATGTCGTACTTTCGATTTCCAAAGAATGGGGCGTGAAGACTTGGGAGATGAGCTTACGTTTTTTTGCGATATCGACTATTAAGATAGTCTGTTCAACATACATCATCATGAGGTTGACTTTGTTATAATAGAAGCCCAATTTGGGTGCCAAAGGTGGCGTCCATATTGTGCTCAACACCTTTTCCGAAAGTAAACTCTGAATCCCCAATTAGGTTCTTTGGTATCTCATCTATATTTAGTGCCCATCTTTCCAACCATTCCTTCAATTGTGTGTACCAGCCATTTTGGTGTTTCATTGATTCACTTAGAGCATATCGGGTAGCCTATCATCTTCTAGACTTTGTATCCTTCTTAAATATCAAGTGTCAAACATAGTGCTTACGCCTCTAGCGGAAGAAATCACCCTCAACAAGAAGCATCGCATATGGTGTTTGTACTTTGGCACCAAGCTCTGCTATTAAGAATCTTTTGTATTTGTTCAATATTTGCCCAATTCTTCTTTGACAAGCTGGTCCCCATCTTGGGCAACCATATAGAATAAGCTGGCTGCACTAACATTTTAAACATAAGTTTCTTCAAAGACCATTCACGGACATGTATGTTCTTCCATATGCTCATGATCTTTTGTATAAAGCTCTCATCCCCGGATATTCTCTTACTTACCCCAAACATTCCATTTGTAATTATCCAGTGAACTCAACACCCAAATATTTATCTTGATGCACTGTTCTAGAGCTTCCCCTTCAAATAAAAGGCGATATTCTGCAGCTTTCCTATTATCATGACTTTTGTCTTTTCTTTATTCAACGTCATGCCTTTTCTCGACAAAACATCTCTCAATGCGATTAATTCTTTAGCCCTGTTTTTACGTTCTAGAGAGAAGAACCACATCGATGCGCATAAAGCAAAAGTTGAACAACATATTTATTAAGGTGCACTCACTTTATGAAACCAATGTGGCGTGGGCGTGACCGGGGAACAATTGGCGTCTGGAAGGCGTCGAAACACCGTGGAGGGATCATCCGTGTGGATCGTGAAAGATAATCGGGGCACCACATGAGACTTGCCCGCCTTATGGACAATTTCAAAGGGCGAACTCTTGCGGAAAAGAAGGACCCAACGAGCAATTGGCCCGTGGAAGTGGCTTTGTTGATGAAATAAAGAAGAACTTGATGGTCAACAAAGAACTTAATCGGCTACCTAACGGATAATGTCGGAAGCGTTGGACTGAGAAAACTAAACCCAAAGCTTCGCCCAAAGTAGCGTAAGAATAGTTGCCCAAGCAGATTGAGTTTGCGGCTGGCATAGCGGATTGGTTTATCCGGTGTCATCATAGGCCCGAGAGAGAACAAAGCACCAATGGCAAAAGCGAGAGACATCTACATGAGCGTGGAAAGGCTGTCCCATTGAGGAGGAACAAGGGCCGGGGCACGAGTAAATGCGGCTTCAACCAAAAGCGGCTTCCGGCAGGAATTCCAAGCCCAAGTGGATTCATCACCCGTAAGTTTATGAATGGGGTCAGCTATAGGCGCAAGTCGGGGAATGAAGGTGGAATAGTAATTGACCTTACCAGGGAAGGGCGTGTCTCTTTGATATTAGGCGGTGCTTGAGCTTCGGGACACAAGCCCGATTTTAGCGGGATCCGTGGTGATGCCTTCTTTCGACCACACATGACCCAACAAAACGCGCTGAGGTGGCGCGAAAGTGCACTTCGGGATTGAGACTAATGCGATTCATCACATTTTTGAAAGACAAGCTCAATTTGTCCAAGTGATCATCCATGGAGTCAGTAGGCAGAAAAATCATCTTGGAAGATCTGAAGAAAAGGTTTATCCTTCATAAAAGTCGTGAAAGGCGAGGAGAGCATTATCTTGTTGAAAGGTTGAAGGAGAGTTTGACAAACCAAAAGGACCACCTTGTAGGCAAAAGTGCTTACGGGGTGGTGAAGGTAGTTTTGAGTTGATCTTCTTGCTTGATAGAAATTTGATTGTACCTAGAAAACCATCCATGAAAGAGTACATCTCATGACCGGCAACTTCTTCAAGAACACCGGTGGGGAAGGGAAGCGGAAAGTGATCACGCTCCGTGGCTTGATTGAGTTTTACGTAATCCACGCAAACGCGGATCTTACCATTGTGTTTGAGAGCAATGACGATGGGGCTCACCCATTCAGAATGTTTGACCTCATAATTGAGGCCGGTGACCAAGAGTTTGTCAATTTCAGCCTTGACGCTGTCCGCGGTAATTTGGGTTGAGCACATGCATCGTTGCTAGATTGGTGCGGCATCGATTTGGTAGGAATGGTGAGTTCCCCAATTCTTTTTGATACCTCGAAGGTCTTTGTAGCTCCAAGCAAAAATATGTTTGAATTTCTTGAGCGGCGTCCGCAGTAGCGTGCTTTATAGGGCGGTGGGAGTTTAGCAGCTAAGCGGACTGGTTGATTGTTTCCAATGTCCGCGATTTCCACCTCTGGAGTTTGAATATGAGGAACAACCTCCGTGTCACGAACACGATGGCGAGGGGAGGCTGAAGCATGGCAGGGAGGGCGGCATTTTGCGTGGTGAAGAAAAGAGGCTGCTGAGCGTCATCAAGCAAGGGTTGCTTCATGACAGCATGAACATCAACTGTCTCTGAAGGAGGAATTTGGTCAGAAAAATGATCAAGACGTTGAATGCGGTTGCAGGAAGCCAGGTAAGGGTCCAAAAGAGCCGCGACAGCCTGGTCCTGATCGAGCGTCATGTCACCCCAAGGATCAGCAGACTCAGGGTAAGATGAGAGAGGCAGACCCGCTAGAGGAGCTTGAACATGATATATATTTTGTGCTTCTTCAGAGTCAGTGTCAGAGATGGAGGGTTCAGCATTCTCGACAGAGATTAATTTGCCAGTTTCCAGATCCATTGTGGCATTGAGATGGCCATCGGTGATGACAAGTTGGTCCGTGGCCCAGTAGTGAATACCCTTTGCCTGTCGGAGAAAAGGTTTGCCGACGAGCATTTCATAATCACCAGGATCCTCTCCGGCTTTCCAAACTCCAAATTCCAAAGGGAATTTGAGATCGCCAATACTGATATGGAGAAGAGGAGTGACACCTTGAGGACGCGTGATATGGCCATTGGCCAACTTGATGTCATAAGGAGCACGATACAATTGTTTGATGCCCAATTGCTTTCGGAGCTTATCAGTGATGAGATTGACAGCACTACCACCATCAATTTGAACATGATTGACTTGCTGATTGCCCACCATGGCATGCACCGTGGGTGTGGAGGTCGCAACAGCTCCTACCAGAACCGTTGGAAGAGGTAACTGATCTTTAAGAGCCGGACAGAGTTTCAAAATAGTGGCCAGGCTCAAAGGAATCTTGATCTTGGCGAGTTCCTCTTGAAGTTCCAAAGGAACATGTGAAAAGGGGTCCGCAGGGTCCAGTGGAGCTGGAGTCTGGGGTAAAGAAGCAGAAACTTCTTTGAGAAGCTCTACCTCAGCAGCAATATTTGGATACGGCTGAGAGCGGGCACCAGTGGATGATGACGACTCTGCCTGACGCTGCTGAGCTCGAGTGGTGGCATGAACATTTGCCAATGTGCGACCTTCCGCAGCCTGCATGAGCTTCAGAATGCTTTGTCTCACCTTAGGCATGACATGAGGCATGAGTGTGTCAAGATCTGGTGCAAAGTGAACTTTTTTGTCATCCTCATGAGGGATGGTGTCCACAGCAAAAGCGGGTTGCGTGTCGTGAGGAATGATAGTCAAAGGGCATGAAGCCCGGGTGTGACGCGCAACGAGACCAACCCAGTTAGACTGCTGGACGGGAGGGTTAAGGGCCTGATAAATCTCCTCTTGAGCTTGTTGATCCATAGGATTGGAGGTAGATGCAACTTGCTGTGGTCGCTGTTGTTGAGGCGGCCGTGGTGGTTTCTCAAAAACAGGGGCGAGAGGGCCTTGTTTACCGTTGGCCACCCTGGTGTCTGATACGGTGAGAGACACCGGCGGGTTGATTTGAACCTGGAAGTTGAACTTGAACTTGAGGAAGTTGGGGACACGCCGTGGTGGTGTGACCCCATTCATGACAATGATAACATTGAGCTTTAGAAGGATCAAAGGGAGGATGGTTGCCTTGTCCCCGTGTTTGCTGAGATTGCTGCGTTTATTGATACTACTGCGGTTGTTGAGTTTGATATTGCTGAGGCGGATATGACTGTTGGGGTTGGACTTGAAAAACCATCTTTTGCCGAAAAGGGGTAGGATGAGAACGAGTGCATTCCTCGGTGGCGTGATTGCACATATTGCATCTTTTACAATGAGGAGGTCCATTGGAGGAGTTGCATTCATTTGCCAGATGACCTTGATATTTACAAATAGTACACCAGATGTGAGCGCGTTGCGGATTTGCTTGTTGAGGCTGAACAGAATTTTGGGGAACCATGACGGTGGGCATGAAAGGGAGTTCCTGGAGAGCAACACCCCGAGAAGAAACATTGACCGAGTGATTGACCAATTCAATGGCCTGCTCCAAAGACTTGGGACGTAGGTATTCTGTCATGAGTCGAATGGCAGGAGGAAGGCCCTGCAAAAACCAGACGAGGATCTGGCTTTGCGTGGGGTACTCCTGAAGTTTACTGACAAGAATGTGAAGACGGCCCGCAAAATCCCTGGTTGACTCCGTGGGTTCTTGCTGAAGGTCATTGAGTTGCTTGAGGAGTAATTGATCATCGTCCGTGGTGCCGTAATGAGACAAAAGGCAGTTTTCATTTCTTGCCAACTCTGTTTCCAGTGACTTTTGTTGGCCATTAACCACTGATGAGGGGCGCCTCTGAGCGTGGTCGAAAAGATATGAAATTTGAGTTGTGGTTGCGCATGACTATTCAGAATGGCCAAGGCTTCGAATTCTTCCATATGAGCTTGAGCACTCTGATCCAAAGGTTTGCCTTTAGTGTTGCCAAAAGTTGGATAAGTCAGCTTCAAATTAGGAGTTGGAGACGAAGGCAGAACAGACGCATAGACTGGTGGATTCGTTGGAGGATATGTTGAAGCATAGAGAGGGGAAACAGTCTGAGACTGAGAGCAAGGGGGTGGAACTGAAAAAACATGTGGTCCAGCAAAAGCAGCATCGGGTGGGGAAGGCCCGTGGGAGCCATCCTCATGAGGCTTGAGATCAGTGGTTTGGTAAACAGGAAGAGCATGCTGAAAAGATGGAGAGGACTGAAAGTCGTGAGCGTGGGTAGGGCCAAAAGACACGTGATGGTAGCCCATCCCACCAGGAGGTGAAGAAGGTTGTGACGGAAGAGGGGTGTGACCTGAAGGGATATTGATATAGGTGCTGTCAGGAGTCTGGAAATAGTGAGGCGTGGGCTGAACAGGGGTATGCTATGGAGATTGAGGTTGAGAACAATGCCGACTGCATTGGGGAGACCGGCCGAGAATGAGCACCAGGGGTAGGAGGGGCCGATTGAGCCGGAGTGGATACGGCCACCCTCAATGTCATAGGCGCACTCATACATATCCCCAACAGCCTACGGCCGTTGATGGCGCCCAGCGAGCCGCCGCTTGGCGTAGAAGTTCTTCGTGAGTGAAACCTCGAAATGACATGATGGAAGAAAGATCGCACCCCGCAGCGGCGACAAAGTGTTTGGGGTGCAGGTTCGGGGGAACTCGCAAGACAGCCCTCTATGAGGACCCTTGGATCTAACAGGAGAATTTGGGAGCTATGTCATGCGGGATTTGCAAGAAAAGAACAAGAAAAAAAGAGAAATGAACTTAAAAGAGAACAATGAGATCACAATAATGAGAACAACTTCCTTGATGTCAATGAAGATACATGAGCTCGAAATCGAGAGAAAAGCGATGTGAGACAAGACTCAAAACTCATCTAAAAAACTCATGTGCTAACTCTACTCATATATATAGTACAATGGCCTTTGGCCCAATATAGACACTCGATTTGATTTAGGTCTTGGCCTCACGGAAGGAGGCCGATTTGCGAGGAATGCTAGCGGTGCCTCTTGAAGTGCCTAGAATCACGCTGACGCTGATGCAGGCGGTGACGGGCCATCACTTGTCTGAGCGTCGCCTCTTGGTAGCAGACGCGGGCTTTGACTGCGTGGTCTGCTGCTTGGTCTTTTGCTGGGCCTTTGACGACTGACCCGTGCCTGACTGTAGATCCTTGGCCTTGACTTGGCCCGTCGTATGCATGAATAGTCCTGTACCAGGAGGCACAGGACTAACATGTAATACATCATCAGATAATGTTAGTTTCAGCAGAAAAAATTCATATGGTCCCTTAAAGGAACCAATACTATCCCATTCTGTATCATATTTTTTCCCTTTTAAGGTTTTATGGGCAATGGCCGAAATCTGGATAAGGTCCAACAGAGTTTTTTTTAGACATATCATAGATAGGGCATGATCCCCAATCATAACTCTGTTTCTATATAGCCATACAGCCCAACAGCTCAGAGTTCTCATTGTGTTCATCAACCTGCTACCAGTATCCCAGAAGGGAAGTAAGTTGTTAATAGTTGGTACACCCTTATTGATTTGTGTTGTCCAGCTCCAAAAATCTAGCAACCAGGTACATGCAAAAACATGATTTGAAGTCTCCACTTCCTCACATAGTTTGCGTTGGTTAGATACAGTGTGATCATATTTGGATCTATTGTGCTTGGTAGCTAAACTCTGATGCAAGGCAATCCATTTAAAAGTCTTAATCCTAGCAGCAGTGTATATTTTCCAGCCTTTTGCACAAATAGAACTTAACTTGTCCTCTTCACAGTTCCATAAATGGATAGCCTTGGATGGTCTCCTTTCAAGTAAAGCCCTATATATCTCTTTGACCGAGTAGATCTCTTTGTTATTCAAGTGCCATTGATTACTATTTTGGCTAAGCTCTTGGTATCTTTCCATATGTTTCCTAATTAGATAAATTTTTTTTATCTATTTCAGAGCCTTTGGTTTTGTTCTTAATCTCATCCCATGTCAGCCATCTGTTAGAAGAGTCCCTTAGATCTTCAATTCTCGTAATTCCTGCATTGTACCATTGCATATATTTCTGCGGGTGTTGTAGAGCCAAGCAGTCAATACCCTCAGGGGCTAAAGTAGGATGCCAAAAAAAATTGATATCTTTACTTCTAGCATCCAAACAAGGTGGTCTGTAGCATAGGGCAGTATTATTCCATGCATCCAAGACTCTTCTCATGATATTGGATGTTCCAGAGCCTAGAGTCAACTGGAAGAAAGCTGAGTCAGGTAGACAATGCTTAAGAGTGACACTCCCAACTGGATGAGAACACTGCAACCAATATCTATAACATAATTGAAATGAGGAAGACCAAAGAAAAATACAATTTTTTTTTTTTTTTTTGAAGGTAAGAGTTGGTTTTATCATTAATTATGAAATCTCAGAGTACATAGCAAAAGTATGCTTTTAGGAGAAGCATATCAAAATATAGTGAAGTGTAGCAGTTGATAATAGAGTGTAAACAGAGCGTAAAATGAAGTCTTCAGATTAAGGAGGAAGAACGATCAGCAACCACCCTTGGTAGAATGAAATAGCAGTAGGTAAACAGCAGGACACAATTCCGGAGCAGAACCGATTCCAACGAGCAAATTGCAAACCTGCCAAAAATGAAATCCACCAAAAGAGTAAACCAGAACTAAATAAAATAAAGCCAGATATGCTTCTTGGCTTAAAGGTCAAATGGACAGGGATTTCAGTGATGATCGAGAAGTAGGAATTGAAGTAGGCATTAAAGGCATCCGTGGAGCCAAAGAGATATTGGACAAGGGGCCAATTATTTTGATAGCAGAGAGTCGAAACAAATCCTTATCCTCGGAAGAATTACTTGCAATTGACCCATATAGATCAAGCAGTAATTTGTGACTATAGTACCATGTTCTATATCTTGAGAGCCGAGAGCTTCGTGGAGAATTCGGTTATTTCTTCGTCGGGGAATTTCCACAGTAAATGGAGCTGGATGACCTCCCTGCAAAATATACTTGCCCACATATCTTCACTCTCCTTGTTATAACTCCTACGTCCTCTTTTCATCGAGGGAATGACTCCATAGAAGTGGCAATGTCATTTTTCATGACTTGATCCCGAGATCTCCGATTGAAAGGAGAGGCGGTATCAAACTTGTTGTTTCCTTCTCCAGTAAGAAACTAAGATACTCTAGGATCATCAGAAAGAAATAAATTAGAGACCACAACATTTAGATTGGAAGCAAACAAATCATAGTGACCCCTATACAAACCATATTCTTCCCATTTCCTGTCAAAATTAGCTCCAAATTTCTTTTTATGTGCTGTAGCAATAGTCTCAAAATCAAACTGAAAGTGCATTTTTAACCAGAAGATGGACACACTTTTTTTACCATATAACACCCGATTCCTTGCTTTCCAAATGTTCCATAGAGCAATATTAATGACTGTATTATCAAATTTATTATCCTGATTCATAAGGGACATAAGATCCTCATTGATTTCAATCATAAATTTATCAGAGAACCAAGACCAGAAACCATTTAGGGAGCTACAGAAGAAAATATGGGACATATCCTCAGGCCTGTTACAAGCTAAAGGGCAAATAGCAGAAATATTAGGGTATCTCCTGGACATAGAGACCAGATTGTTTAGACTGCCATTAGCAATAAGCCAAATGAAATATGAGACCTTAGGAGGGCAATAAGAATGCCAAACATTATGAAATAAACTTTTGAGCTGATCATAAGTAATGGACCATTCAAAGCATAGCTTTACATCCCTCATTGTTGGAAGTCATTGCATTGTAAACATTTTTGACTTTGTAATCCCCTTTGTCATTTACTCTCAGTCACTCTTTCCGAATTGTGACTAAATTTGAGAGGAAGGGCTTGATGAAAGAATAAATTTTCTTATCGGAAAGAGGTGCTCTCGATAATACCTTTCAATCTAGTCCAAGAAATGACTCTACCACATATAAACATGTCTACGATATAGACTAAACCAGCTTCATTCCATTTCTTATAAATTGCAGGATGCTTGATAGCAAGAACAGAGAGTTACCTTTCGATCATGATGGGATTCCAAAAGATTGGAACATCGAGTGAAGCTCCTCTCTTTTAATGAAATGAAAATTAGGAGAGATAGCATTCCGTGCCTTGATGAGATTGTGCATAAGAGGGGAGATGTTGGAACACGCTGGAGTTGATTGAAAGGAATGAGGGAGCGAGATGATGAATAGAGGGATGACCACAAGGGTGACTTAAAGATATCAATACCGATAAAGATATAAGCAGGAGATTGATTCCCATGAATAGCTTTCCAAATGAGTTTACCCGCAAGAGATTGAGCTTGAATAAAAAGGTTCTTGCAACCTAAACCTCCAGAGACTTTAGGCTTACATATGGAATTCCAATTAACCAAATGACTTCCCTTCCAAATGAAATTTCTGATTACCTTTTCAAGCTCCAGGTAGACATATTTAGGAGCAACTAGAGCTGTGGAAAAGTAAACATGAGAACTGGCAAGAACAGCATTTGCAATGATAGATCTACCTGCAAGAGAGAGATAATTCCCATAATTGTTCAGTTTCTTTTTGATTCTCGAAATAATAGGATCCCAGAGGCCTTTGATGCTATGATTCAAAGCTATAGGCAACCCCAGTAATTTGGTTGCCTGATTAGAAGGAAGGACATTAATGCCAGCAAGAACTGGAATATTGAGGTCACCAATGATCATACTTTTACACAAATTCAATTGGATACCAGAGGCAGCAGAGAATTGCCTTAAGATCTTAAGAAAAAGATTAATATTTTGGAGATCAGCATCAAGGAAGGAAAAGGTATCATCAGCATATTGAAGAATGGAAATACTATCAGCAGAATTTGGGACATTTAAACATTTCAACTGGGCAGTATTCTGATAATGAAGAGTGACCCTAGTTAAGAGTTCAGCAGCCACAAGGAAAAGATAGGGAGCTAGAGGACATCCTTGCCTAACTCCACAAAGAGAGAGGAAAGAAGGAAGGGACACCATTGATGAGGACAGCAGAATTGGATCTAGAGTTTAAACCATGAATAAGATTCATGAGCTTAGGATGGAAGCCCAATTTAGACATGGCAAAATCCAGAAAATCCCATCTCACAGAGTCAAAGGCTCTTTTAAAATCCAGCTTGAGAAGAATACAATTTTGGTTCGAAATTCTGTTCCAGTGCAGACCTTCCATAGCAGCCACATAATTATCCAAGATATATCTATTTGGAAGGAATGCTGATTGGTTTTGGCTAATATTTCTCTGAAGGAAGCTTTTGATTCTCATAGCAATAATCTTAGCACATAGCTTGTAGGTGGTGTTGGTGAGGGAGATGGGCCTCAGGATCCCGAAACTTTGAAGGATGATCAACTTTAGGAATCGAGAGAGATAAATCCCTTTGGAAATTGAAGGATGCAAATGATTATCATTCCAGAAGGCATGAACAAGGGAGATAACATCAGTTTTGAGAATATCCCAAAACTTGATGTAAAATTCAGCAGGAAGGCCATCCGGCCCAGGAGATTTGCCTTTGGTAAAGGAGTTTAGAATCTCATAGATCTCAATGTGAGATGGAATGGCAATGAGAGCTTCATCCATGATTTCCCTAGGAGCAGGAAGAATAGAGTCCACAATGGAATTAAACTCTTTGGCTTCTGAGGCCATATTGGGGTCTATTGGCTTATCACTAAAGATATCCATATATCTGCTCTTGAAGAAATTAGCAATTTCAGAATGAGAACTGTAATTGTTACCTTGATCATCACTAGTTTCAGCAATGGAGTTTCTAAGAACCCTACTCTTTGCAACCCTGAAGAAGAATTTAGAGGAGCCATAGTCCATATCATTAGCATATTTGATTTTACATCTAATCGCTGAGCCCTTAGCTTCCATCTCCTCAATATTCTTAATTCTTCTCTCTAAAATATCTTCACCAACATGGAGATTGTAGTTAGATGGATCATTCTGAAGAAGAGACCTAATATCCTTCATATACACTAGGAGCTGGTTTTTTTCCTTGGTTCTCTCCTCTTTGATAACTTTGGACCAGTTTTTAATCCACCCCTTGATTTGCTTGATCTTAGAGTAGAAACATTTCATAGAGGGCAATTGACTACCATCAACCACATTTGAATTATTGGAAAGAGTCTCATAAAAGGATCTCGAACGAGAGCGAGAATTTCTCATTTTCCAGCAATGAGGAATTGAACTTGTAGGGCGTGCTCCCTTCTCTTTTGATGCTGGTGATATGAGAGGTATGAAGGAACTGGGGCTGATGGTCAGAGATGGAAGTTCCCTCATCACTTGTAACATAACTATTGTCCCAGAAGGATGTAGAAGGATTGGAGACATAAAACCTGTCTAGGGTGCAGAAAACTCTTGCTTTATCCTTTTGTTTATTTGACCAAGTGTAGGTGGCAGTAGAGGATGGAATATAAAGGAGGCATTTATCAGCAATAAGAGTATCCAGTTCTCCCTTTACATTCGGGACATATTGATTTTATTTCCCAATTTGAGGTCCCAAGATGGAGTATTGTTAAAGTCACCAGCAATAATCCAATTCTCAAGAGATTGAGCACTCAGCCAAGAGTTAATTTCAGACCAAATTGGCTCCCTATCTTTTGGAGAGGTAGGAGCATAGACATTGATAATACCAAATCTAGAATTAGCAACCGAGCAGGTCAAGGCTTGCCAGGCTCTTGAGGGACTGTTATAGAAGGAGGAGTGATTGATATCTTTCTTCCAGATAATGGCCATTCCACCACTTGCTCCAGATGAGCTGATCCAAGTAGAGGTAGAATTAGGATAAATCCACTCCCCTAAATTACTACATTCAAAGGAGGGAAGTTTAAGTTCTTGAAGGATAATGATATCAGCATTATATTGCCTAATTTGGGCAATGGCTCTTCTTCTTTTTAGAGGGCCTTTAATTCCCCGAGATTCGGGGAAAGAATCTTCATATCCTTTCGGGAGAGGGAGAGAAAATAAGAAAGAAGAATCTAGAGCCTGGTCTTTCTGGATTTCCTTTTACTTCTAGTATTCTGGGCTGGAGTTTTATTGAAGCCAGACAAAACCACATCATGACTAGTCCTATCCTTTCTGACAGGTTTTTTCAAAGGTTGGGACTTCCCCTGCAGAGGGTCAATACTAAGACTTTCATTTAAGAATTCTTCTTTGTCCCAGTTTTCCTTATCACTACCATATCCCTCACTATCAGAATAATCAGAACAACCCCCTGGATAGAAATGAAACATAGAATTTTTATAATTGTTTAAAGGAACAGAATTAAGAACTTGCCTGGATGTTGCTTTCCCTTGAAGCTCCATGTTTTGAATATCCTCGGGAGTATCGGGGAACAATCTCGGGATCACCCACGAGTCAATATCCATCCTAACTTCTTTTTGAATCGGAAAGAATGTGAGGTATGATTTTCTTGAGAGAGGCCATCTGTTCAATAAACTTATTGGGTGTATGCAGAGGATTGCAAGGACATTCAACCATTTGGAAGTCCAAATCAATTAAGGAAGGCAATTCAACAGTGTTTGTGTCAACTGGATGGATATGGATAGCTGAAGAATCTTTTAAGGGTGCAGATGAGAGACAAATTTGAGGAGAAGCACATACCTTACTTTTATTTAATTCAGGATCTAGATTGCTATTAAGGTCAGATAATACCTGAAAAGGATTTGGAGAGTTGATCTTTAGGTTGTCTTGCTGCTGTACTGATACTTGAGTCAAGTCTTCAGTAGTTTGACTTGAATTGCTAGCTGGATGAGAGTCCTTTTTCAGCTCATTTGGTTTGTTGATGCTTTGTTGTTTCAAACTTGTCGGGCAAGGAGATTTTCAGTTGTGAATTCACGACTTGAATTGAGTTGGAGCTTAGCTTTGTCTCGAGATTTCATATCTAATGACCCTCTTACTCTTATTTTTGGTGGGAAATCCATAAGATTATATGAACATTGAGCTTTCCTTTAGCTTCTTTAATTATTTCACTCAGAGTGAAATTTAGCTTGTCTGTGGCCTGGGTAACTTTCCCAGACACATTCCCTTTTACTAGCAGCTTAGGTTCACCCATAGATAGAGGCATATTATATTTTGTACTGTTTATGTGTCTTTGTTTCACACATTTTATCTATATCTCTTTCCTCATCTCTAGCTGCCTTATTTCTCTGTATTCTCTTATAGCTACCATTTACTTTAGTCCATTTGAATCTGTCACTTTACGGCTTACGGAATTGTGAATTCTTACTAGAATTCCCCTTTGTAGCGATGATTAGATCGGGCTGATCCTCTTGCTTTTCTTGAGGATCTGTTGGGTGAAAACCTTGTTTGGAGGTTGGATTTCTTGAGTTCGTGTCCCATCTTTGGAGCTGTCAATAACTGAGGGTCCACAGTTGAAGTTTTGCAATCGGAATATCGTAAATGCCTCTGAAAGCATTTCGACATGTAGAGGGCAAACCGACCATCTAAGGTTTAATTGAGATTCACAACCAAAGGCATCTATGAAAGGTATGGAAAGGGGGATATCTTTGGAGAGTCAAAATTTGAACAAAGCTTCGGGAGGTTTGGCGGGGGAATATTGATAGATATATAAGTTCCAACGAGAATTGAACAAAAGCTTGAAGCACTCTTCATCCCAATAAATAGGATTGAGCCCAAAAAAGAGATGTAGAGGCAATGCAAAGATTATTCATTTGATCAATATCAAGCTTAGGAAGCCATTTGAGAAAGGACAATTGAGAAGTATCAAAGGTCATAGGCCCGTAGTTGAGAAAAGAAATTTGCTGATCACGGAATTCCCACATTCAAGCATGATGTAGGGGTAATTGAGCCAATAGATAGCTTTGAATTAGGATCCCTTTGTTGGGAGGCCCGAGGAGGAAGGCCCACAATTTTTCAAGCTTAATTCCACATTTTTGAACTTTGATGATCAGTGAGAATTTGAAAGAGCATCTATTTTAGAATGCACAACAGGTAAATTCAAGGAAATACCGTCATAAATCTTCATTTTCAGATCTTTTAGATATGGAATTCGAGTAGCTTGAGTCTTTCATCAAGTTAGTCATCGGCCGGACCTCCAGGGCGACCTCTTGCAACACCATATGGAATGGGAATTTGGGTAGCGAGGGTTTTGGGGATGGAGAATACCCTATGATCGGGATCGGCGAGACAAATTGTCCCAATGAGGAACATCATGAGAAATCGGATCCATAGCAAGAGGCGGGGGGAGCAATAAATTATCAAAGTTACCAAAGAGGATGGTTTCGAGGGCTGATTTTGATATGAAATCAATTTTGGGAGAATGGCGGATCGATCGAGGAAAGCTGGAAGATCTTTGAAAAGCGTGAAGAAGAGCCAAATGTTTAGGGTTTTTCGGAAAATTTGTGACCATTGTGACAAATTCAGGGAGAAGCAACAAAAGTTCATGCAAAAATTTTTTCGACAACCGAAAAGGGAGAAATTAACAGAAAAACGAGGGGATGAGAGACCATTGGAATGAAACAAAATTAAACTAAGATGATCGGGAAGCCTAACATCTTTGTATATTTGATTGAGAGAGACCCACATACAATTCAAAGGGAATTTAAGGAGAAATTCCTTCAAATTGAGGGGATCTTGTGGAGAATAAACTTCAACCGAGATCAAATAATCCAACCAATTGCAATAGACTCACGAATGTCCCCATGGGACCAAGCACTTTTCGAACCCACAAATTCCTCTAGCGGGGAATTGATGATTTGAACTTCAAATTCAATATCTTAGGTACAAAAGTGAATTCGAGAAGAAAGCAGATTGTCCAGGAAAGAGCCTTTGAAAAACCAAGGAGCTCCAAAGATCAGCAGCCGTGCCCTTTAGAAATCCACATGAGATTCTATCTTTCTCTCTTATAATTGTGAAAACAGAGGTTTCCATAAGAAAGATCGAGTAAGAATACAGCTTCATAAATGTATCGAGATGAGGGTCAAATTGTAGATATTGATGAGTGGATTGCAGCTAAAGCCACCCTTCTACCAGGGCAGCAGAATGATCCACAGGAATTGAGCTTCAGATCAACAAAAATTCAAATTTTTCCCATAAGTTTTCTCAAGAAGAGGCTTGTAACCGAAAAACGGGAAAAGGACAAAAAAATACAAAAAAATAAATCATGTATGTGGCATCGGTACTTACTTGATATGACTGCATTGTCAGTTCACTATTCAAATTTCGTTTTGAATTCTCCATGTTGTCAGCAGTTTGGATTGACTTTGAAGTATCAAATGGGGTGAATTCTAGGTACAGGGAGGGAGGTATCTTCTGCGGTCTCATAACGTCGGCGTGGATAAGCGTTGGATATCCTTGGTCTCAAATTTACGCAGTGCAAACACTAAGTCGATGAGAATTTTGTGACAACATCAGTAAACATTAGTTAAGGCACTTATTTGTGTTTATTGGTTCTTGTAGTACCACTGGAACACCAAATGCCAAAAGCTATGTCTCAGACATAATGTGGGCACAACTGGGGCTGCAGCAGGTTCTAGAGTGTCTGTAAAACAAATCCAAAATCAATAGAGTCTGCAGACGAGGGTTAGAGATGATAATATTTACCTCAAATGGTGTGATAGACATGGAATATGATACTGGTGACTGTATTCTGCTATCACAACTGGCAACATTTTACCCTTCCATTTCAGACACCGTCCACAAAATGGACAATCTTCATCACCCTCTTCTTCTGCCTCAGGAAGCATTGGAAGTGCAGAATTTAAAGAAGTGCACAATAACCTACACCACACCACACACCACCACAACATATCTGTTGCACATACCACACAATGTTCACCACTATTATGCACAAAACTTACACCACACCACACACCACTCGAACATAGTATACACCACACAACGTTCACTACTATTGGCAGCACAAAACTTACACCACACCACACACCACTCGAACATAGTACACACCACACAACACACTTCACACACCACACAACATTCACCACTATTGGCGGCACAAAACCTACCACCCCACACCACACAGTACATACCACACAACACGGTACATACACCACACAACATGCACCACTATTGGCGGCACAATAACCTACACCACACCACATACCACACCACACAGTGCATACCACACAACACGGTGCATACACCACACAACATTCACCACTATTGTCGGCATAATAACCTACACCACATTACACACCACACCACACAGTACATACCACACAATACGGTGCATACACCACACAACATAGGTTGCATTATCACCACAATTGGCGGCACAATAACCTACACCACATCACACTGGTACACCACACCTCACTTGCTACTACTATCACTCCACATATGTCACGCGCCACAATATAGCAACACTATTAGCACCATTGGTAGCACAACGCCCCACTCCACCACGACGGAGACACAGCACACCACAAATGCTAGCATTATTCTCATCACTACACCACAAACAACATGCCAACAACTCACCACTCACCAGACCACACATACCTCATATATCATTCTCGCATCCATTACACAACATGATGCAAAATGGTAGTAGACATACCTGATTCCTGAAGTGGATTTGAAGTTACCTTTTCTGTGTTGATAGAAACAATTTAGGTCAAGCTTGAGATTGTTTTCTGTTGTAACACAACTAATAATTGAACATACCTGCAATGGCATGTTTTGGTCTCAGAACATTGCTCTGCTTTTATGTTTTGGTTGCGAGTTCAGATTGAATGTCTGGTCTACAAGAACCTGATTTGGTTTTTTCCCTATCATCTTCATCATCCATGTCACTTTTACTATTTTCTTCCTGGTCGGGTTGGATTTGCCTATGCTTTCTCTTGGGTCTAGAAGAACTGGCCTCTGCTTTCTCATCGGGAGTTCTATAATAATCTGAGAAGCCCTACCAATTAACAGCCTCCCCCTTTATATGCAGATAATAAGCCACTGCCCAGGTTCCAGGAGCCATTCCACCCCATGTATATGGCTTCCCTGTAATTCTTTTGTAAATTTGCATGAACTCTTTGTATTGTTCATTACTCAGATTCTTCAATCTGTACAAGAAAACATATGCCTTAATTTTTCAGTTTGAACAAACATTTGGGGGAAAATACCTGTAGCCAGATTTATTTGGAAATCTGTCACCCCACCGCTTCTTTAGATCTTCATGGGGCACAATCTCTTGTTTGAGGAGAGATTTCATCGTGTAACCAGTGGCATTCAATTCTGACTCCAATAGGGTTCAATCGGCAAGAAGCCACATTATTTGAAATGAGGGACAATGACGTGGCATAAAATTCAAAATAACCGACGCTCATTAATTCGCACTCCCACAATCTCTGCTTCGGTATGCACCACCCGATTCTACCACAAAGAAGGTGCAAAAATGTGGCGTCAAAATGCGTGTTTTTGATACACCACAACGTGCTTTTACCCCGGCCTGGAGTTGTGCTTGATGCTCTTCCAGAGTAGCACGTGTCCCTGTTCCTTAAGGAGAGCCCATGTCTCTAACAATGCGTTATGTTTACTTTGAAGGCTTTTACAGGCACTGGGTTTGGCGTTGGGCAGCACGAAGCTCACGCCGCAAAGCTTCCATAGAATCCATATAGTCTTTAATACCATTCATAAGGTGATCACGAGATTCACGGAGCTTTAACATGTAGCGGCCACATTTTGTTCATACTCATATAGTGCCCATCAGGATGCGGCGGGGCCGCGTGAGAACCACGAGGCGAGAATAGGCGGTTGGTCAATGTGCATGGATGCATGTGAAGCCTGATGGGATATGGACGCTTCAACTTGTGCCGACTGAGATGAAGTGACATTGATGACCTTTGAAGAAGAGGGTCAGTGTACGGCGGATGCGCTATCGGCGGAGAATGTCGACCTCAGGTGGGTCGAGAGGTCTCTTCTTGAAGTTCACGGACGGGGCCGGATGACCGAATGTGTTCGATTAGAAGCTTTGTGGGGGGTGACATCTAAGGGCCTAGTGGAGATCCGACTAGGGTCTAGAAGGCCTTGCTGAATAATGGCCTGGAAATGAGCTCCCATAGCTAAATAAAGACCCGCGCTTGAAGGTTGGCGAAGACTTGGAGAAGGCATTGGAACAGAATTTGTAGCCAATCAACAAAGCTGGTTGAGTGAATAGCCACAAAGGCAGTATGAGAGAAAGGTTTGTTGATGTGGGTGTTCTTGACAGAGTACCCATAAAATTTCTGCCACAAAAAACTTAATAAAAGCTTCATGAGACTTAGCAATAGTCGTAAGCTTGTATGTTGCGGCCACATATGGGACTTCACCATATACCGTAACATCATGATCTTGCAAAGCAGCCCAATTCAAAGAAGGAGTATGTCTGGGTAATTGAAATACCTAGGCCAAAAGACTTTGCTTGAGGGTAATCCTGGTATGATCGACCATTATCTGATACCCAGCATCAGTCTTTACCAAACCAGCGATAAATTGTCAAACTTGGTTCGGATTTTGAATAAGGAGTTATTGGTTTGCAAAATCCAGCAAATCCGCCCTTTCTGCAACATCTCTACTGGCGGCTTCAAGGGTCCACTGAAGACTAGGTGTCGAGAAGTTCATAGATAAGAAAAGATCTAGATTCATGAGCTTGGTGGCTTGCAGAGTGGCCAATTTTAGTGCGACAGCCATAGCGAGTGGAGTAAAGAAGATGAGAGCGAAAGTCGAAGGGTAGAAAAGTTGGAGCTTTAGGGTTTGCATCTGTTCAACAGAGAGGTTTTTATAGAAAGTTCAAAAGACTGAATCTGAATCGTCAATCCTGCCAGATGGCAGTATCGAGGAAAAGACTGATCAAGAACCAAAATTTTGGCTGAGTCCCATAAAGTCAATAACAATAAGATCAATGATGGAGATTGACAAGAATGAACGGTGCAATGGTGAATCGTGGAGGCGTACAAATAATGATTTGATACAATCGTGATTTAATTTGGCGTAATTAAGAAGGGCAACTCGAGAGTGGGAACGTCTTAATGAAGAAGGTGGCAGGGGTAACAGGCCAGAGAGAAGGTACCGCTACTAGATTTGCGGCGAGATATGGGAATCTGTAATTGGAATGTATCCCCAATATGGACAAGTCAGCAGAAGGACATTGGGCTATTGTGGCATCCAAGAGGCAATAGGGCTATATAAGATGAATGAAGATTGAGTCGTAAACACAACCAGTGCAGCGATGGAGATGGCGAACACGATGCCGAAGAATTGTCTGGAGTGGCTCACTTGCCGAAGAAACGATCTGGACCTCTGGAATATGAAAAAAAAGAGGAATTCCTATGGATGGGTGGTTGTCTGCGTCCGCATACAACCCCAACCCCCAGTCCAACTATGTGGACGTGGTCCCGTGATCCGTATTTGGAATCTTAAACAGGGTTATGTGATCCTGCGAGCCTGTGCTGCCCCAAGTAGAAGGAAGATTAGAGTAGGATTTTGTGTAAAAGTAAGAGCGATGCCCATGCGATTAAGTAAGGGCTATGTCCATTTTGTAACCATACTCTTTTTGATATAATATAAGACAGTTGCTCAATCATCCGTGTCTGTTCATTGATTGTGTCATGTGATGAGTCGGCATGAAATGTTTTGAGGCGAAAACTGTTAACCAAGGTAGGTAATTGGGTGCCATCTAATTCAACAAGTTGAAACACACTTGGTTGTACCACCTGAATGATTTTGTAAGGGCCAAGCCAACAAAATTTGAGTTTGCCAGGAAAATTCTTGTATCTGGAATCATAGAGAAGAACTAAATCTCCTTCATTGAAAGTATTTGTTTTGATCTGGTTGTCATGTTGAAATGCAAGAACCCCGAGATGGACATCCACAGAATTTCATCAAGTTGTTGTAACTAATAAACCCATTTTACGTAAAAGTAGCGGGGAGGATCATGTACAACAAATGAAGTTGAAATCTGAGAGTGGGCAAAATAAACTCAAAAGGCATCAAGACTTCTTGGCCACGAGTCTGAAAGGTGTCTGCCCGATAGCAATTTTGTAAGTTGTGTTATAGGCTGATAAGAAAGTGGGTAACTTTTCCTGCCAATCTTTCCTGGAAGCATCACAAATTTTCTTGAGAATATTGATCAGAGTCTTGTTGGTGCTTTCAACAAGACCATTGCCTTGTGGATAATATGGCGTGCTCTTCTGATGATGTATATGCAAGTACTTCATGAGTTCCTTCATTGTGCGATTGACAAAATGAGCACCCCAGTCATTCACCAGTTCCGTGGGGCAGCCAAAGCGTGTAATGATTTGCGTGTAGAGCACCCGCACCGTGCTGGCTGCGGTGTTATCAAATAACGTGCAAGCTTCAGCCCATTTAGTGGTATAATCTGTGAGAACAAGAATGTATCGAGTACGGGAATTATGAACAGGTGGATCAATGGGCCCAACAAAATCCATCCTCCATTTGCTGAAGGATAGAGGCGTGGCAACCGGAGTTAATGGGCGAGCGTCACGGGCCGTGGGACATCCCACGCACTGGCAGATGTCACATTGGTGCGCATGAGCGTGAGTGTCTTTGAACAACGTGGGCCAAAAATAGCCAGCCAAAAGGATTTTGTGTGTTGTGTTATCTCTACTGAAATGTCCACCACCGAAGCTTTCATGTACTTGGCAAACAATCTCTCGGACCTCATGCATCTTCGCAAAATCATATCCTTGCCCCGTTTGTAGAGATGTCTAGTGACCATGGTATAGTCACGAACTTCGCGAAGGAATTGTTGACGACGTAAGCGTAATTTGTCTGGAGAGAGCGTTGGATTCTCGGATGGTAATGCACCCTGAGAGAAGATATTGTTTGTAGTCATGGAACCAGTGTAGTGTGGCCGTGACTAAAAAGAGTTGAGCATCCAGAAAAGTGTCTGAAACTCTTGAGGACGAATCATCAGTGTGGATGCGTGAAAGATAATCAGGCACCACATGAGACTTTCTTGCCTTGTGAATGATTTCAGAGGGAACAAACTCTTGTAGCAGCAGCACCCAATGAGCAATGCATTCCGTGGACGTGGTTTTATTGATCAGATAAAGCAAGGCTTAATGATCCATAAAGAACTTGATTTTGCTACACAACAGATAGTGGCGGAACCTATGCACACAAAAAATGAGTCCGAGCGCTTCCTGTTCCGTGGCAGAATAATTCTTCTCTGCAGGATTGTGTTTTCGCCCACATAGCGAATCGATTTGTCTTAGTGAGAATTGTACTCTTGAGAGAGAACACCCAATAGCAAAAGCTGAAATATCCACATGGACATGAAACGGTGGTGAGACAAGAACAGGGACTTAAGTAAGCAAAACCTTCAATTTTTAAAAGCCCGCATCCGCCTGGAGATTCCAAGCCCAAGTGGATTCATCACCGGTGAGTTTGTGGATGGGATCAGCAATTGCAGCGAGTCTAGGAATGAAAGTAGCATAATAATTGACTTTCCCAAGAAATGATCGTGTCTCCTTAATGTTGGTAGGCACTTGAGCCTTGAGAACACATCTGATTTTGGCAGGATCCGTGGTAATGCTCTCTTTATTGACAACATGGCCCGGAGAAGAACACCAAGTGACCAGAAAAGTACACTTCTCGGGATTCAAACTGATGCTCAATTCATCACATTTTTTAAAAACAAGCTCAAGTTTGGTGAAATGATAATCGATGGTGCTGTAAGCGGAAAAATCATCTTGAAAAACTTGCAGAAAAACATTATCTTTCATGTAATCCTGAAAAATAGAAAGCATAATGCGCTAGAAAGTGGAAGGTGAGTTGGATAACCCAAAGGGCACTACTTTATAGGCAAAAGTATCCCACGGTGTGGTGAATGTTGTTTTCAACTGATCTTCAGAGCGAATGGAAATTTGATTGTAGCCAGAAAAGCCATCCATGAAGGAGTACATTTCATGGCTTGCTACTTCTTCAAGAATTTGATCTGTGAAGGGTAGCAGGAAATGATCACGTTCCATGACCATATTGAGTTTTCGGTAGTCCATGCAAACACGAATTTACAAATTTTCTCATAATGCTTAAGGGCAATAACAATGGGGCTCACCTACTCAGAATATTTGACCTCATAGCAGCCAAGAGTTTATCAATTTCTGCCTTGACGCGGTCACGATAGTTGGGGTCGAGTCTGTACTATCGTTGCTAGATGGGGCATGCATCAGGTTTAGTGGGAATGGTGTGTTTCCCCAACTTTTTTTTGATACCTCATAAATCTTTATAGCTCCACGCAAAAATATGTTTGAATGATTTGAAAAGACAGAGTGTGCGAGTCTTATATGATTTTGGAAGATTGGCAGCCAACTTGATGGGTTGGTTGTCTCCTAAGTCAATGATTTCGACTTTTCGGAGTTTGAATGTGCAAAATAACATCGACATCCATAGCGATAGAGTAGGTGGGTGTAGAAGAACCGGTGGTTCAAAGATTTCGAGTGGAAAATAATAAGGGTCATTGAGTCTTGTCAAGCAATGCTTGCGTCATGACGACAACAACATCTACAATGTCGAGGGGGGTGTCGAGATTGAAAAGGATGTTAACACGAATCCAATTGCAAAGCGTGAGAGAGAAGGATCAAGCAAGGCAAGAATATCATGGTCTTTATCGAGATTCATATCACCCCAAGGATCAACATATTCGGGATATGCGGATAGTGGCGAACCCGGTCGGGGAGCTTGGATATGATGAGTGTTTTGAGGTCGTCGATTCATTATCGAAAAGCGAAGGTTCCGCATTTTCAACGTAAAATGAATTTCCCAGTTTCAAGATCCATGGTGGCATTCAATTGACCATCAATAATGACAAGTTGATCGGTGGCCCAATAGTGGATGCTTTTAGCTTGGCGGAGAAAAGATCTACCAGCCAGCATTTTATAATCACTAGGATCTTCTGCAGTTTTCCAAACACCAAATTCCAACGGAAATTTAAGATCGCCAATGCTGATTTTGAGAATAGGAGTGATGCCTTGAGGGTGCATGACATGACCATTGGTGATTTAATATCATAACAGACACGATATAGTTAAGTGATGCCGAGTTGTTTTACGAAGTTTGTCCGTGATGAGGTTGACAAAGACTACCCCATCAACGTACATGATTGATCTGTTGATTCTTAACAGTTGCGTGAACCGTGGGTGTGGAAGTTGCTACAGCACCAATAAGAATAGTGGGGTAGGGCAACTGTTCCCGTAGAGCAGGACAAAACTTTAGAATGGTGGGGAGACGGAGGGGGATTTTGATCTTGGCAAGCTTTTCTTCTTTGCTCCAAGGAAATGGGCTTAAAGGGATTTGCGGGATCCAAGGGCGCCAGTTCCTTGGACATAGAGGACGAAACTTCTTTGAACAACTCTACTTCGGCGGCGATGTTTGGATAAGGCTGAGGATGTGAAGTAGGCGTGGATGTGCATGGCGCCTCCGAACGTTATTTAGCGCGTGTAGTGGCATGAACACTGGCAAGGGTGCGTCCATCAGCTGCTTGCATAAGTTTGAAGATACTCTGATGGACCTTTGGCATAATATATGGCATCTGTTTATCAAGACCCGGGGCAAAATGCATCGTCTTATGCTGCTCTTACGGGACAACGTCCACAGCAAAAGCAGGCTACGTGTCCTGTGGCATGAGGGTCAGAGGTCGAGTGCCAAGGTGCAGACGTGATACCAGACCAACTCAGTTGGATTGTTGCACAGGAGGATTGAGAGCTTGATAGATCTCTTCTTGGGCTTGTTGGTCCAACACAACTGTCGGAGGAACTTGTTGGTTTTACTGCTACTGAGGAGCACGTGGAGGTTTTTGCAAAGTGGGTTGTGGGCCTTGTTTCCCATTCGCCACCCAGAGTTGATAGGCCGTGAGGCAGACTGAAGCAGTCTGGTTAGTACATGGGAGTTGTACTTGAACTTGGGGAGCTGTGGGCACGTCGTGGTGGTGTGGCCCCATTCTTGGCAGTGATAACATTGAGCTTTTGCTGAGTCAAAAGGAGTACGTGAGCTTTGTCCTCATGATTGCCGAGGTTGCTGATATTGCTGAGGTTGTTGATATTGCTGAGGCGTGATCTGGACCTAAAATACCATTTTCTGTGGGGTGAGAGCTCTTGCATTCTTCAATAGCATTGTTGCACATGTTTGCAACGCTTGCAGTGAGGAGGACCATTAGTAGAATTGCGTTCATTGACCAGATGGCCCTGATACTTACAAATGTGGCACCAAATTTGACTTCTTTGTTGTGGAGCAGATTGATGAGGTTGAATTGAATTTGTGGAACCATGTCAGAGGGTATGACGAGGTAGATCCATGAGGGGAACACCGTAGCGAGGACACATTTGAAAGTGATTGACCCGGTTCAATGGCATGATCCAATGTTTTGGGTCGCAAGTATTCAGTCATAAGATGAATAGCGGAGGATGGCCTTGCTAAACCGGTCGAGGATCGACTTTGTGTGGAATACTCCTTGAGCTTGCTAACCAATGTATGCGACGATCGTCAAGTCTCGGCGCATTCCGAGGTTCTTTGTTGGAGATCATTGAGTCGCTAAGAAGTTGTTGATCATCGCCGGTGGTACCATAATGAGACGAAAAGTTCATCTTCATTTCTTGCCGATTTTGTTTCCAATGACTTCTATTGACCATGAGCCATTGATGTGGGCACCAAGGGGTAGAGAAGATAATGAAACTTGATCCAATGAGAGTGTTCGTTTAAAACAGGTGAGCTTCAAATTCTTCCATATGTGCCCGAAAGCACTTTGATCGAGGATGGTCTTCTCTTTTGCATTGCCAAAAATAGGATATGGAAGCTTGAGGTTGTGAGCAGTGAAGGGAACTTGAGTGACAACAGAGTTGCCAGAAATATAATGAGCCTGAGGCACTGAGACCTGGGTGTAAAAAGCAGCAAGATAAGAATAGGCAAAGTCCTTGAGGCACAACCAAGGGTCAGGGTATCCGTGATAGTAAACCCAGGAGGTCCAGAAAGTTTGGTGTCATTTGGCTTGATGCCCTGTGTTTCATCCTCAGTTAAATTGAGATCACCAACATTGTAGACATTGACCCGAGGTTGAAAAGAAGGTGATGACTGAAATTCATGGACGTGGTAAGGATCAAAAGAAACCTGAGGGTAGCCCATACCATGTTGTGGGGAAGACGGTTGCGAAGGCGACGTCTGCCTAGAGGAAATATGGATATAAGTACTCTCCGTCTCTGGCATTTGAAAATAGTGAGGTATCTGATGCATTGGAGTGTGCTGCGGTGATTGAGGTTGAGAGCAATGTCAACAATGAGGAGGTGACCCTGGCCGCGAGAAAAGGCGAGGAGTAGGAGGTGTTGAATGAGCATGCGAGCGTAAGCGACCTCCTTCAATGTCATAGTCTCCATCATAAAAATCTCGAGCAGCTTTCCTGCATTGATGGCAATCCAATCTAGCCACAGTTTGGCTGAGAAGCTCTTCCTGGGTGAAAGCATGAAAAACATCTTGAAGTTGGAAGAAAAGAGCTAAGACCCGGCGGCGATGACAGTGTTTAGGATCTAGGTTCGAGATTGTATGTAAGACAGTCCTCTGTGAGGACCCTTGGATCAAACAGACAAATCCTTAGTATAGTGTGTCACGTAGAATTTTACAATCGAGATAAGAACAGAAAGAACAGAACAAGAACAAAGGAAACTATATGTCAAAATAAGCAACCTTTGAATATCATAAGGAGTACATGAAGTCTCGGCAGACGCTGAGACAAGAAAACTGAAACAAGACGATACTAAGTCTCATCTAAAATTTAAGGTCTAACTTTACTGATATATATAGTATAACGACCTCAGGCCCAAAATAGACATATGGCAGAGCCTTTGTGATCTCGGTTACCAACTCCTGGATCATATGCTTGATTTGAGGGAATCTACAGTACCATTATTAGTGCCATGAATCTTGCCAAGTTAAGGCCGCACTCGCCGGAGGTGGTTACTTGTCACCCCTTCCCCTCTTTTTTGACGGGGGCGTGGGTTTCTGAGTGGGCGTGGATTTTTGCGTGGGCGTGGATTTGCTACCTGATGATCCTGCTTGACCTTGACCCTTGCCTCTGGGCTCTTGTCTGCTGGCCTATGTAGTGCTCAAAAATAGTCCAGTGCCTAGTGGCACAGGACTAACATCTATCGAACGCTCTAACAACTTTTATGTGTTTGATGAACGATATTTTTCGGGAATTCTTAGTTCATCATCATTTTTTTGACGATATCTTGGTTTATAACAAATCAATAGAAGATCATGTGATCCATTTGAGGAGAGTCCTAGAGAAGTTAAGAAGATAACACTTGAAAGTGTCATTTTGCAGCACCAATGGTGCAATACCTAGGCTTTATGGTATCAGCCGAAGGAATCGCCACCGATTCGTCCAAGATCAGAGCAATAATCGAGTGGCGAGCACCAAAAAATGGCAGAAGTAAGAAGCTTCCTCGGCCTTGCAGATTATTATACGAAGTTTGCGAAAGACTTTGCTAAGTAGGCAGCTTCTCTTTTGGACCTCACTAACCATAAGAAAGTCAAGGATGTGTCGAACAGTGGATTCAGAATGTTCAAGCTTCCTTCGACGAGGTAAAGGAAGCCTTGACAACAACACCGGTGCTAACTTTGCCTGACCCAGAGAAAGATAAGTTGGTGGCAACAGATGCAAGCATGATAGCAACGAAAGGAGTGCTCATGCAAGAAGATATGGTAGTCACCTACGACTCCAAGAAGATGAACGACACTGAACAATGCTACCCGACGCATGACCAAGAGCTCCTAACAGTTGTAATGGCTATTCGTATTTGTTTGGAGGCATTATTTGCTTGATAGGAAGTTCCAGTTAGACACTGACCATGAAAGCCTCCAATATATTTTCACATAACCACTTCTCAATTTGAGGCAAAGATGTTGGATGGAATCTTTCGAAGAGTATGACTTCGAGATAACTTATAAACCAAGGAAGTCAAACGTGGTTGCCGATGCGCTCTCTCATTGACCTTTGGAGACCAGAGTGCACTACAATGCCATATCAACTTTGGCAAGCGAATTCGGCAAGAAGATAGAGCAAATCATTCCCTCTAATGTGGAATTCAAGGAAGTATGGTCTAGCCTTGGCAAGGAAGCAAGGATCGATAAAGAAAGAACTACCATAAGCTTGAACTATATTCTGACAACCAGACTGATAAAGTATAGCATCAGAAGGTAATTGCGTATACGCACCACAATTATCATCCTCATATTATCATGAGATTTGCAGGCTATAAGTAAAACCTACGATCCACGATTTCTCTATAATCTTGTAGCAAAAAATGAATACGACCTTTATCATCTGGGTCGTCTAGGCATGATTTTTTTTTTTGCCTCCTAGATCACCTGAAATCATGAAATACAGTTCATGGGATAAACATTTTTCATACCTATGTCCACTTCAGTTCACATCCAATTGTATTAGGCTCCATAGACCTTTGGTCTTTGTGGACATTAAAAACCAAATCAATTTAATTCAATTCTTTCAACCATGTCTAGATGAAATGAATCTTGTTTGAACATAAACTCGTTGCAAAACCCTTCTGGGCAGGTTTTTCTTAATTCTATGTGGTAATGAACTTTCTATGTTATTTTTATATTAGGTCTTATAGACCTATCGGTCCATTTATGACAACAATATTATCAGTCATAACAAAAAATGATTGACAACAATGCCTTAGGTAAGTGCTACACTTAAAGTGAAAAAACTACTACTTCGATTATGTAGCTCGGGTAAAATATTTTTCCACAAGCTTTATAATTGTTTCTAATGCTAACCATACTCTATTTTATGTGACAAACATATGCCACTCTTTTTGTTATGAAATTGAAGGCAACTTAAGCAACAAGATGCAAGTTTGTAGTGATCATCTCCAACAAAAGCATTAGCATCATTCTTAAAACTATGAGAATTTGTTTCATGGTTAGAGGGCTCATAGGTACAAGAGCTATTGTTGTTATAAAATGGAAGCTAGTTTGGGCAAGGAGAATTTGAGCGACCAACTTTTTGCAAAACACCAGTGCTACTTCGAGACTATGATTTATTGATACCTCATTTCATGGTTCCTATTGTTGTCCATCTAACTTGCAAAGTATTTTTTAGTAATTGCTATGTTATAACTGATTTGCTTCGTCACAAACCAAATAAACCATTATATTGTGAAGATACTGGATACCTTCTGTCTAGGTGGGATGTGTCACTTTTAGAGAAGATAACAGAGAATTTGCCACTTCTTGTGACGAACGATGTCATGGAAAGGATCCTTTGGACTTACAATGAGTCAATTCATAGAGGGAAGATCTTTGTCAACTCTATGTATCGTCTTCTCCAAGCATCGAGTTTTCTGCCAGGTCAGTTATATGGCAGCTGCAGATTCTAACATTGGGTTTGGGATAAACTGCTCCATCCTAAGGCCTCTATGCTTGCGGGTGGCGGATCATTCACAGTGTTTGCATATTAATGCATTCTGTCATCAATGTACCAATGGTTGGATGGCCAGTGTGTACCTCCACAATAAACTGCCCACTTCTTTTGGATCCACGCTTCTCTTATTTTACGTAACTCCTCCCTACGCTTGCAAAGCTGAAGACGAGAGAGGTCTTCTTGTACTAAGAACTTGGTACCTTTGAGATGATTGTCGTGCTGAAGAATATGGAGTTGACTAAGTGCATCTTGGAATCGCTCCAGAAGATGGTGAGGACGACCAGGTCCGACGGCTCCTACCTGATAAGCAGAGCATGTACATGCATGACATTATTCAAGTGATATGGAAGGTAAACTGGGATGGCATTCTTGGTCACCCATCTATCTACAATTCCAGAAGCGTTATGTAGGTGTGATCGTATTTTGTAGATAGCTGGGTGGCCAAGAATGGTCCGGCTTTTACTTGCCCTGAATGCCAAGGAAACACCATAGTTTTATCGGGTTACTTAAGAATGCAACCCCATTTTCTATTATAAGTGTAGTAAAAATGACCAAAATATGTGTATTGACAATATGTGTCCATTTGAAGAAATCATGCAAGGATTAGAATAGAACTCATTTTAACATCCACGGAGACTAATAGATCGTGGCACCCATTATAACCATTACTATTAGAAGTAAAAGAACATTTCACTTAGTTGGAGACCAGGGCCTTTGGTCTAGTGGTAACACACTAGTTCTACAACATACATGTCTCGAGTTCGAGGCCGCCCAAAGTCGCACTATGTATAGACCCGTCCCGTGGCCCATTGTAGAGTCCCCTTGGGCGTTAAATAATATTCCATCTCATGGCCCCATAGGGGTCTCCATGGATCAATGGATATCCCACTGATTGGAAGATGTCTCAAATGATCTTTCAAAGGAGGTAAGATAGATAGAACTTTTTACCCACAAGACACCATCCTATAGGGATGTATGACGTTCCTATAATGTCATAAAGAACATAAGACCGGAAGTAAGATATAGAACTTTTTACATCATACCACATGGCACCATCCCATAGGGATATATGACGTTCCTGAAATGTCACAAGGGACTTGAACATAAGACCTTCTAATTGCTAATTCAAAGGACTACCCACCAAACCACAGGGAGGGGACCAAGAGTAAGAGGAAAGATTGTTGAATCATAGTTAGTGCCTTTGGTATTGTTTGATAAGGGTCATCAATAATGGACTAATGCAAATGTCACCTACACGGTAATTGTTAGACGACGATGATAATGATGATGGTATTTTAATGCCTCGAGAAGCCGTGGCTTATGGCACAATTTACAACACACCCAGATGGGCCCTTCCCCCACCACTGTGCATGATTAAAGTGGATCCTTTCCCCACTAACTTTACAATGACGCTTGGTCACCTTACAACGAGGTGTTGAATTTGTGACCTTGGATATGGCTGTTTAGGGTCTCATAGATGATGGATTAGTAAGAATCGCACACCAGGGAGGACGGAAAACAAGTCAATCTCGTCAATTATATTGTATCGTGAGGAAGCTCTTGAGAATTTTTTATTGCCTATGAAAATCTTCATATGAAGTGGGCCTATTGAAAATAGCAATGGGCCATTCAGTTGGGATCAAGATTAAAGCTTTAACACACTTCATCCAATGGATTAGAGTGAGAGATTTGGCCCACCATTTATCAAATTGGTCTCATTTTACTATGATCTATAGCTGGACCATGACCCATTATTTGTAACTCTCCCCTAGTGGTAGGATTGTATGTATCACTCCTCCTCTTCCTCATAGAAGAGAGTTTTGGATTTGTACAGAGTGGAAACAAGAGTTTTTGTTGCCATGCAAATAATTAGCCCAAGGTAGTCGTTTATAAGTATGCCCATATGTCCTCTCCTCTTGGTTATTGTCTTTGGAATGGTGGTTGAACATAAAGTGCCAACTAGAGCACTTGTTATTTATATACATTGTTGACACATCACTACAAAATAGAAATGGGATTGTCTTTATTCCTTGGCGACCATTCCTATAGCAGCACGTGGCACTAGCCAATATTGCGGAATGGAAATAGGGTTCGTTCATTCCGTGCGACCGGCGGCACAGGTTAGGTTAGGGTTTTTCAGTTCTTCCGCCGCCAGTTCTTCATGATTCTTCAAGCTCTGTCACCGTCAGTGCTTCATGCACGGTTAATCGTTCTTTATAGGTAAATCGTAGGGTTAATCACAGGTGCTTCAACCGCAGGGTTAATCGTTCTTTACGGGTAAAGCTTTGCCAATTTCGACCTTTACTCTGCCTTTGCCAATCCGAGCTCTGTTTTTACCAGATCTGTTCTAAACCTCTGTTCTTGCTAAGATCCGACCTCTATTTTCGTCAGATGCAACTTCTGAAACTCTCTTTCTACGAAGATCCGGCCTCTGTTTTTGCCTCCCCTATTTCTTCACCTCAAAACCAGGAATGGAGTCCCAACCTCCATTCCCCTATACAACCACCGCATGTTTAACCACATGTCGCTATTACATAAGTAGCAGAATTCATCTACCATTGTTAATAATATACCTTCACCAAACTATGCACGATGTAGAATCTTGGTCTCCTTCTCTAATAAGCAATTGCTTTGACTTCATCAGAATCGCCAACAATCATGTTCTATCCTACAGAATATCCAACGGTCGTGATTTTGCCATGACACCACATTAAGGGTAACTTTATTTTCAGCCTATTTGAAGGCGTAAATTTAGATCGAAATTGAATGCCTGGATGCAAGATATAAATCTAAGGTATAAATGCAGATGTGAGTTGCCTAAAGATGGTTCAAATAATTTCCCTATTTTTGTAGTAGTTTTCTTGGCAACCCCAACAAATGGCATGATGAACCTAATGCAGCATCACACGTGTTTTTCTGAATCCCGTGATCACCATCGTAGGTATTCTGTCCATTTCAACAAGAAGACCACCGTCATGACCCCATCATAAATCTACTGTAAAAGCGAGTAATTTTTTGCCAATGTTGTGGCCCACAATCTGCGAGGGTTCTTCTGTGTCGTCTGCATGAATAAAGGGACAGACATTTCTGATCCTTTTATTGGGGTAAATTTTTGGCTTGGCATTTTCTACCCCGAGGCATTGATTCTCTAGTCTATGGAAAATTAGAATGTGGGTCGTTGTCGAATTGAAATCTCACCTTCTAATGAAAATGAGCAATATTTTAAGGTTCAGTAGGTGAGGGGCCCTACTGGTTGCTGCTATAGGCATTCTGCTTGATTCTTTGATGGATACTGCAGAAGGAACTGGAATTGGAGTAAATCTGATTTGCGCACATTGAAGTCTCTGAAAACAGCGAGGTTATTTCAAGATAAAAAGTTGGGTAGTAGACAGAATCCAGGGTATGAAGTGATTATGGTTGCATTGTTAGTCACATTTGGGCAGATCATGAGAAAGTAGCTCAGAATCACAGCAGGCAGCTAAAATGACACTACTTCCTCAGCAGCAACGTTCTGTAGAACCTCTATTAGAGACAGCGTTACAGAAGAGGTTATTCTGCATATGGCTGCCTGCTGCCTTGCTATTCCTGGGCTGTGTGCATGTATATTTCTTTCTGGCGCCCTATGTGACTCCTCAAGAGGTTTTGCAACCGCCTGTCTTGAATGAGACGCTGCCTAATGTGCCCTCTGCTTTACAGAGCGCTAATGATTCATCATCTGAGGCCCCCTATTCCGACATTGCAAAATCAAACAACGGGGCACCGCCTAGTGAGAGATCTGAAGGAACTTTTGCACCACCAGATCCAAGTGAGAGCCAGAATGAGGCACCGGATTTGTCAGGTGAGATTTCTTTTCCGAATGTCGTTTGGCAGTGATCTAATCTTTAGTTGGACATGGCATTGTCATTTGATGTGTCACATGGTTGTTGAGAGCTACATAGAATTTAAGTGGGTTTATCATTCAGGATCATTTAATAGATGATAAGATCTACCTATACCTGTTTGGCTGGAAGGATCAAGAACTTTTGAAATTGCAAATATAACCAGAATGTCTTCTGTTCCCGTGTTTTTTGTATTAGGCTAAATTCCTCCTTGCATCAAGTGCTTGGGCTTTGTTTTGGATTTCTTAAAGTGTTCAGAATGTTGTCCATGGCCTTGTTACTTATGTAGTCCATTCAGGAGGCAATTTTTTCTTTAGATATTTGGAAATCACTATCCATGTGATAAAATGTGCACCTTCACCTGTAGATGTTGCTTCTATAGTACATCTCTGCTTTTTATAAGGACATTGTTCCCTTTCAGACACCAATGACTGCTCTCCTTCAAACTGGCTCTCCTGCTATATCTATCATGTTGTATTTTCTACCTATGACATTGTCATCTCACTGCAGATTGGTGAACTATTTTTTCCTCGAGTTTGTTACTTCAGAAGAAATGAAGTGGATAGGATGTACAGGAAAATCCACGTGTTATGGATGCAGTAAGAGATGTACAAGTAGGCGTGGGCATTTGTTGCTTGTCGATTATCCCTTGTGAAGGATGTTTAACTGCTTCACACATCCGCAACCCTCCATCCTTTTAGTCCTTCTATACATGATGAATGACCATCCTCTTATTGCTTTCACACATTCATGGCCATCCAGCCGCTATAATCCTTTTTATGTTTTTCTACTCTTCTTGAGGAGCCATCCTCCTCGAGCCTCTGGTATTCCATGAAGAAAAGTATGGGAGACTGTAGTAAAAAGAATCTCAACTATACATAATTTCTGCAAATTGACCAGGCCTGCCAGGTTCCAACTACAATGCAGACAAAGATAAATTTTACAGCCAAGTCCTGAAAATTTCAATCTTCTCTTCAAATTATGCAGCATCAAAGTGCCATGACTAAAAGAGTACTATAATATGTTAAAGTTGGAAGATGGGATCGATGCGGATATATCTGCTTTACATACTGAAGCGAGATCTGATGATGTATTTTGTCTTATAGACTTGATGGCCTAACGAAGCATAATATCAACCTTTTCATTTCATTTCTTGGTAGAGTATTAAGTTGTTCTGTGATGTTACTAGAATCACTACTTGGTAAATGTCTAGGCTATGTTTCATGAATTTTCTTCGGTTCTTATATAAGCTTCCTCAAAACTATGCCAGGCAAGCATCAGGAAATTGTCTGCATGCTTGAATTGCAAATTTAGGCACTTGTCCTACCAATTATCTAGTCATTGAATTCGATTCTTTCTTGTTTGCCAGGAGTTTGTGATATCACAAAGGGAGATTGGGTACCTGATTCAGCAGGTCCATTATACACAAATGAGACATGCCATTATATACAGGGGCACCAGAACTGCATGAAGAATGGACGGCCTGACAATGACTACTTGTATTGGAGATGGAAGCCAACAAACTGTGATCTTCCACGTTTCGATGCCACAAAATTTTTAGAGTTAATGAGGCATAAGAAAATGGCCTTTATTGGCGATTCCATTGCACGTAACCACATGCAAGCATTGCTATGTGCTGTGTCTCAGGTAAAAAGTCTATGATGGGCACTATGTGCACGTTATAAATATAATAGATATCATAGCAATGTTTAAAAAGTTGGATTTCTGATCCTAGGAGAGCTTTTAATGTATGGTTTTATGCAGGTAGAGGTTCCAACAAACATTTATCGCGATGAGAAAGACAGCTTTGTGCGTTGGTTATTCCCATCATATAACTTCACCCTAGCAATCTTCTGGTCACCATACCTAGTAAAGAGCACAGAGGGCCCAATTGAGGGTATGGGTAATAAGGTCACAATGATTTATTTGGATGTTATAGACAAGGCATGGTTTGATGTCTTTCCACAATATGATTTCTCGATTTTTTCATCGGGCCAGTGGTGGTTTAAGCAATCACTTTACTATGTGAATCAAGAGATTGTTGGTTGCCATGCCTGTAGTGGAACAAATTATACTCAATTAGGATTTTTCTTCGCCCTTAAGAATGCACTTGGCTTTGCTCTCAATGCTACAAGATCTGTGCCAGGATATAAGGGAACCACATTGTTTAGAACATTCTCTCCGGATCATTTTGAGAATGGCAGATGGGACAATGGTGGATTTTGTATTCGCAAAGTTCCATTTATAAGCAACAACACAACATTGCATGATGTAGATGCTAAAATGTATGACATTCAGAAGGAGGTGGTAGAACAGGCAGAAAGCATGGAAGCTCCCAGTGGATCAAAGTTGAAGCTGCTTGATGTCACATTCAGTGCATTTTTACGGCCTGATGGTCATCCAAATTCTTATAGGCAGTTCCAGCCATACGCACCTGGAAACACACAGAGAATACAGAACGACTGCTTACATTGGTGCTTGCCTGGTCCCATTGATACCTGGAATGAGATGATCCTCAAAATTTTGACAGAGTAAATATTGTACTGGAAGATAAACTTTCAACCATCTTATATTTGGCTAGACACTGAAGACATTCTTCAAGCTGACGAGTCAATAGGGGTGAAAGTCAGCCAAAGGGCCTGTATCAAGTAGATATTTTTTATTCATCATAGGCAATATATCTATAATGTCAATAAACAGCAAATCAAAAGTAGAAATGTATGCGGCTTCCCTTATGGGCCAGCCTGACCTGTAAGGGCCCGTTTTGTTTAAAGAATATCGGTTGGTTCAGTTGGAGTCATTCTTATCGATTAAAACAGGCAATATTTCTGATAGTCATTCACAATTTCATTCTCATATATCTAGGAGTTACAAATGTCCATGATGTTAATTACAAATCACCAGGCATCATTTGAGTCTCAGGAAAAAAAAGAAAAAGAAAAACGGGGCAGTATAGACTGCAGCATTGCTATGGATTGACCTTGTGGAGAGACTGGTGATGAGATGATTTTAGATCCCACAAATGAACATATATGTTGAACATAAAGACATACTCGGCACCATGCATGTACAACTTGGGGACAAATCCTAAATCAACATACAAACTAAGCAAGGGATTTATCCACAACGACAACATCAGAGCAGTGTTGATGGCCGTTCAAATGATTACACCAGAGAAAGTCCTAGCGTCGGTTGATCCTCACAGGAAGTGCTCTGGCCCTCCTCATAACCGCTCTTATATGATACCCTGGGACGTATAGGCATAATCCTACCATGGTTTATTATTGCTAGAGCGTGTATTATTTTTTCGTGACCATTGGATCATGGCATATCCTGCGAGATATTCCATGAGAAGCCTTGTCGTCCGCTCTTCACAAGTCAAGATGGGTCAAACTGCCCCATCTTGACCCGCTTTCTAAGGGGGGATTTAAAAGAAACCAACTCAATGTTTATGTCAGTATTCCAGAAGCCTGATATAGCACGTGCAACTAAAATAACAGAGCTTGGGGAATCAAACCCCAACTAGATTCCAATGCTCTTGTCTACGGTTCTTGATCGGGCAAACATTATAAATTCAAAGCTAAATTCCTGCACGGTGTGTAGCCAATGCTTTTAATCCCACAAGAAGTACAAATCAAATGATTCAATTTTAACAAATGCCAGATTTTAACAAGCACCTCTCAGAATCTTTGGGCATGTGAAATTCGGCATTAGCTTTGCGGCCAGCAGCAAGCTCTTGGAAGCTCTGACCTTGGCGTTTATGCTTTCCTCCTACTTCAACAAATCTACAATCATGGCCATGGCTTTTTGATGCTTAGCATTCCACTTCACGAGTTCTGCAGCATCTGAGGGCTTTTTCTCGGTGCCTTCAACTACTCCATAAAGATCTTTCTCGATAAGATGAAACTTCATCTTAACCTGCCATGTATGAAAATTTATACTATTAAATTTTTCCAAGATATACTTGTCCAGAAATTGTCTCCATGCTCACTTTCTTGTATTAAAAAAAAAGGAAAATTGATTTCTTGGAGGAACCCGCACCGCTCTTTATAATCCCAATCGATCGAAAATGCTTTTGCGGCGATTGCTATTTCTTCTGATCTGCATCCTTCTTCTCTGAGCCAATCTTTGATTGATTCTTGATACCGCTCCTTGTACTCTTAGAGATTGGAGAAGAATTCGATGCCGCTTAGAAGCCATCACTGTGCTCTGATATCATATCACAAAAGCAAGCAAGTGAAGGAGAACAAAAATTAAGAATGGATTATGCTGGTAATAGCCCCAACTATGGTTTACATATGCTTTTTATACTGGGCAAAAGGGCACATCCCATAAGGCAGATCGTGCCTCTTCATCTTGCCTCTTTTGGCTTTGTCCATGTCAATATATGACATGTATGCTGGAGAACATGACTGCTGGGTTGAACCGCCACGACCCGATGACTTTCCAACGTTCTTGACAGAGCTCAGGGACAATGAATTCTGATCCAAGGAAGTCTAGACTGGAAGTAAATCTTCCAACTTGAGGAAAAAGGCAACGTTCCATGGCAAAAAATGCGGGAAGTGATTGCCGCCTTCGATATTATAAGATATCAACAAAATGTTGCGATTGATTGTATGGAAAAAAGAGAATGTCAAATTCCGGCTTGTCAGGAGGAGATTCGAAGATTGGAAAGATAATATGCGGATGGGCTGGCTAGTGACAAAGATTAGGTATGGAATATGATTCAGAAACTTCAAGAACTGGGCTTACTTCTTTATCAGTTGACTCAAGCTTTTAAGAAGTTAATGACTGAACTCCTGCGTATCATCACTAAAGATTTGGAAGAGGATTTCGAGCTCATGGAATGGAAAGCCTCTCAGACTGGTTCAAGTATGGGAGAATGCAGACGACCAGCAAGAATTATTGAGTTTAAGGCAAAATTCAAAGAGGATAAAGTCTCGCTTGTAGTAGCCGAAGAACTCAAAGGAGTCGAAGTCAGTCATGAAACCATTATTCACAAGCTGAAGCCACAGCGACTCCAATAATATTTTAATCCTCGTAAAGCAAGAAAGCTGCCCATATCCAAATTGTGCCCCGGTGAGCATAAATATGGATACAAAATCTCGAACGCATGGCTGAAGTCCAAGATCTCAGTTATGGTAAATATGACAAAATCAATGGTACTTCTTCTTTTAAAAATGTTCTATTGAATTCCTACATACATGATGGTGGGGAAAAAAATAAAATAAAAATTGGCAGATCAGGTCAGGAGTAATATGCATAGAGAAATCATGGTTCTAATTCAAACGGTTAGAGGCATCATCAACATGAGGGCTTTGAACATCACCACCTGGTGTAACCTAGATTCAATAGGGTTTTCGAACCTCTATATATCTACCACATCATCTTGTTCTGTGGTCTGGTCCTCCAAAGGGA
Source organism: Isoetes taiwanensis (assembly GCA_021234155.1). Taxonomy (NCBI): domain Eukaryota; kingdom Viridiplantae; phylum Streptophyta; class Lycopodiopsida; order Isoetales; family Isoetaceae; genus Isoetes; species Isoetes taiwanensis. Next base: position 5,463,068 of record JAJEKV010000012.1, on the reverse strand, counting down.
ATCCATCTGTAAACAAAAGGAATGAAAAACAAAAAAGACAACAAATAGATTATGCTAGAACTGAGCTTCAAGAGCAACTGATTAACCTGACCCGACACTAGAATCAACCCACCAAAAGGCTTACTAAGAAGCGGAATAGGTATGTTCGGGTTTCAAAAAGCTACACTAAAAAGACCCTATCTTTAAGCGCATAGAATAGAAGCAACATAATCAAACAAGTAATTTGTTTGAGGAGGGATTAATAAAATCAATCGTTGCAATGCTTCCCTAACCCAACAATAGGGCTCGACATTTATACGACTCACCATTAGGTCCATCTTTTTAAAAGATAGAAATTTCTAAAACACATTGAAGCCTAAAATTGCAATACGCCTTAAAATAACACCATGCTCTAAAAGAATGAGAATGAGAAGCAAAAAAACAAAAAAACAAAAAAGAAATAAACAGAACTTTAAACGAATACAGGTTTCCACCTTAGGGAATTTGTACCTGGTCTGATTGTTTTTTAGATTATGGTGTGAATAGACAACTTAGAATTCATATTCAATGCATGATTAGCATTAGGACGGGAAGCATAACCCTCAGCCATTAGAATAGTAGGCCAATGAATCTTCTCAACCCCCTCACCCGCTGCCACTAGGAGATAAACCCCAACATGCCTCTTCATGAACTTCAATAAGTCATCTGTGGAAACAATACCCTCCAATTTCCTCCTCCATGAAAAGGAATAATCCCATAATTTTATCGCTATAACAAATACAAAACAACAAGATATAAGGGCTAAATACCAGGTAAGGGTACTGGCATACTTTAGAGGCTAAGATCTCTCTCCAACATGAAACCAAAAACAAAGGAATACCTTACCCAGTAATCAATGCAAGTCGGTCGAAATAGAAGGACAACTAAAATAAAAGGAAAGGTGAGTAAATCCCAACTCTCGCCATTAAGAGGAGCATGCAACATGCACATTTGACCATTATCTAAGCCACTGGACATAAATGCGCACATACAAAGAAGACCCAAAATATAACTATGCTCCTGTACATGCACGCTAGCCCGTGGCCCCGGGGGAAGGGGAAAGAAGGGGGAGGCCTATGTATAAGGATATATTTTATTTAGTTAGGCTTGCCCAATCCCAACACTTCACAATCAATTTCCAAAGGGTTATAGTATTTCTAGTCTATATGGCCGATGATTAACTAAAATATTACCTATAATTCATAGCAGCTGTAGTCTGTTGGTTGTTAGATGATCTAGCTTTCATCCCATTGGATATCATTGGATGGGAGAAGTGGGTATGAGATGTGCATATGAAGTTTTTGCATTGCACAGATCCAAGAACGTTAATGTTTGTAACATAGGCCATATGCGCAAAAAAAAAGGGTTGGGGGGAACAACAAATCGCCTTCCTCCCACCCTCAACTTCCCTCCCTAAAAGGACGAGAAATCCAATTCACTTCCCTTTCAATCCATAGAAAGTAAAGGATATGATATCCCTTCCTGCTCAATGCAGATGATATATTGCTCTTACCTATCTATCTATTCTAAAATGTGGTGACGTAAAACAAACCTACCTACCTATCTACCTACCTCGGAATGTAAGACATCTGAATGTGTCTTTTGACATAGGTCAGCAAGCAAAACCACATTTTAATCTTTGGCAGTAGATCACACAATTATGAATGTTTGAATGGCCAAACAATGGAAATTGCAAATACATATATGCATATAGGACTTATGATTATTTGAGACCACTAAAGGGACATGGGATGGTACAAATGAAGTTCAAGAAAGAAGACAATATAGATTGAGCATTAAAAGATAAAACTATATTGAATCCCAAGATTCTAGTAACCCTTTTAGAAAGAGGGATGCAATAGGACAGACACAAAAGAATAAAATGGCTTCATGGAAGAACAAGGGTTTTAGTTGCGCTTTATCCAAATGGAACACAATGCCAAAGAGCGTATGTAACAAGTGGTAACCAGACGAATCATCTCTACATGTAAAAGGTCTCAATATGGATTAGAAATTAGGAACTTTAACTTTGCAAATGAAAATCTATCATCCCCAAGCCACCAACCATTTTGGCTAGATGCACAAAGACTAAGCAATCTTAAAACCACAAGATCTTCTAGCATGCAAATGTAAAATTGGAGCGAACTTCCAAGACAAGGAAATAATTTTTTAGCTAGGTGTAGAACCTCAGTTGGCAGCAAAAAAATTTCTAGCTTAAGAGGCTAATGAACCATTAAGAGGGAGTGACTATGGTCAATTCCCTAAAGACACTTATTGGCCTATGGCACAACACTTCTAGGAGGTGGGGTGCAGGAAGCATATCTTGACCGAGCAAATGGTTTCAAATTAGTACCAAGCTATTCATATCTCTTGCCTTGGTGGGGCTTTGGCACGTACCTACAATGTGAGGCCAATTCTAAAAATTAAATAAAAGTTAGTGGCATTGCCTATCTACGTGTAATTCTCCCTTCCCACTTGTTCTTTCAAACCTAGATCCTTTCTAACTTTAATCAATACAATTGAAATATTGAATATTTTAGTCAAAATTGAGTTGGAAAAAGTCTATTAATTAGGTACAATTTAAATATTGAATATTTTAGTGAGAAATGAGTTGGAAAAAGTTTATGGATGCAAGTACTTGTCCATTCTTATCTTGCCCGACAAATTTGGTTCGAAATGGTGGATGTTACTGGTAGAAATGCCTTGGACCAGACCACAATATAACCCCTATATTGTGGTCACTATTTGCAACACTATTATGACCACAATATAATATGAGAGGCAGTTAGTCATTAAATTGGTGGATCTTAATGTTAGAAATGCCTTGAACCGGACCACAATATAACCTCCATATTGTGGTCACTATTTGCAACACTATTATGACCACAATATAATATGAGAGGCAGTTAGTCATTAAATTGAAATGAATTGATTTTTATCGTCCAGTCATTAAATTGAAATGAATTGATTTTTATCGTCGATCGTGACCAAATAGTCAATAAGACCCAATACAATAAGAACACACTAAGCCTATTACTATACATATACATGATTTAAAAAACCCCAACCCGAAAGGTTTTTGAGGGAAAAACCTTGACAATAATAAGCTTGCAATGCAGAGACAATGGCGAACTGCTGATACACAGTTTGCAATCCTACTACAAACCACTGCGCCACTAAAAACTGCAGCATTCTTATTATCTCTTCCATTTCAGGGTTATGGTTCTTGCAAACCACCAGAAGGGAAGCAGTCAAGAAAGTTATGTCAGATCTATATTTCAGCTCAGCTGATATCCAGCATTAAAATACTGGAGAGCAATGGAGCAAGTACTATTGGCCTGGGTCCTTTTGTTTAAGCTGTATAATTTACATGTGAACAAGCATCAAGTAGTATCATCTGTGATGTAACCTCAGGTTCTGGAACCATGTTGTTTTACTAAGTCCTCTGCCTGATTCAGCTGTCCTGTGCGGCGCAAGTTGGTATATAAGGCAGTTATAGTGTTCTAAACCAGGGACGATGTTATGATCCCAACTTAAAGTAATCAGGTAGTAGAACACTTCATCTACAAGGCCAGCCATGCTACAGGCATAAAGTATGCTAATAAAGGTGGTACTGTTTGGACTGGTACCTTGAAGCTGCATTTGTTTAAAACAGTTCAGAGCCTTTTTTCCTTGTCCATGTTGTGCATATGCAGCAATTATACAAGTCCATGAGACCACATGCCAATTATGCAATTTTTGAAATACTAGTTGAGCATCTTGAGACAACCACATCTGCTGTACATATTGACAAGTGTTGTCGCAACAGCATCATCTGGCTCAAAGTTTTTGTTGATGACATATGTATGAACATATTTACCTAAAGCTAAGTCTGCCTGACTGGCACCGCGACTCAAGAAGGTTCACAACAGTGATATTGTTTGGTTCCACACCTTCCAATTGCATTTTCTGAAATGCCTGGAGCACTTCCCTATCATAATTATATTGACTGTATGCTGATATCATGACTGTATAAGATATGACATCATGCCTAAGCAGGGGTATTGAACACCATTTGGCTTCCTTCAAACTTGCACATCTGTAATACATATTTAGAATTGCATTGCCTACATCAGTATCCATCCAGAAACCATTGGACAAAACAAGGGCATGGACATACTTCCCATCAGCTATGAAAGCCTGTTTGTCACATGCATCTAGTATGCCAATAAAAGTTACTTTATCAGGGACCAAACCATCTAGACATATATGGTAAAAAATATTGAAGAGCACCATCTCCATGCCCATGTTGAGCACATATTTTAATCATGGTATTCCAAGAAACTACATTTTCGCTCGGGAATGCAATTAAAGATGGTAGTTGCTGCCACTAAATCACCATGCTTTCCATACATATTTATAAGTGAGCTCCCCAGGACTACATCTTGCTCACTATTTTCAATATAAGCATGCAACCACTTGCCCAAAGCTTGATTTGCTGCAGTCACACATGTATCAAGAATGCTGACTATGGTTACCTTGTTTGGCAGCACCCCCTCTTGCTTCATCATTTGAAATATAATTAGAGCACTCTTTTGCTGTCCATTTTGACCATATGCCAATATTAGAGCAGTCCACGAAATGACATTACGTTCTGGCATCTTGTTGAATAATGATTGAGCTTCTTCAATAGATCCACATTTGCATTACATGTTAAGAATGGCAGTTTCAAAACAATATCTGATTCAATCTACAACCTAGAATTCTAGCATGAATGCACTTCCCTTCTGTCAATTGCATGTTGTTGCCACAAGCCTGGAGCAGTGTTATATAAGTGACCCTGTTTGGCTCCAAATACCCTAGATCCATCTGTCTAAGAACTTCAAGGGCTTCACAGTGACGCCCATGTTGGAGGTATGCAGCAATCATAGAATTCCAAGATATTACATTCCTGTGAGGCATTTTAGCAAATAAATCACATGCCTGTTGTAAGCTTCTATTCTGAACAAATATTGTGAACATGATATTCCATGATACAATGTTCCGTTCAGGAACTAGATTGAACACCATGCAAGCATACTCAAAAGGCCCCACATCTACCATACATTTGCAAAAGAAGATTGCCCAAAAATCTAATTCCATCAGAACTGCTTTTTAACAATCCGAGCATGTATAAACTTACCTTCTGAGATGGACTGCTTATGGGTAATTTGTCTAATGAGGTTTACAGTAGCCTCAAAGCCAATGCCAGTACAGAGATAACGTAACCTGTCAGACCAAAAATTTGCCTTCAGTACTGTGAAAAAATGCTTTTGCACCGATGGAATTTATGCGTTTCCTTACCTTGCAAGGGTTATCTTGTTCGACGACCACTTCCAGAGATTTCCAATTTGGAGCAAGCAAAGAATGACTCGAGAGGAAAACAGGGCTCTGCTGCAACATCATAAAGGAAGAAATGCAACATCACGTCGAGGGCATGTTCTTACCCATCTCATCAGGTCCCCTTATCAGCCTAAGAATGCGTGGCATACACTGGGGGGCCACTTCACACGGGGATCAACCACGTCAAGGCAAGATTCAGCCCATTTGCAATTCTTATCCAGAATGATCTCAAGGAAAGTTGGTGTATATTCTTATTTCCCGTCCAATGGCATTGCGCCATATGGCGACTATTCTATTCAAGAATGAAGAATCAACAAGGCATTATCGTCCCGCCTGTTGCGGAAAGTTACCCGCACAATCAAAAGCTTCTCTTGTGGAAATACCTTGCATCTTCCGTCTTCGTTACAACTCTGGTAGAACTCTATACTCTGTTAGAACTCTAGGAGGAAACTCCGTACTTCTGCAACTTTAGCCTTCATTACAACTACGCCAAAACTCCATAGCCATAGCCAAAATGGCTTCCTTCAGTCCAGCTCTAGCAGAACTCCTTCCTTCGGTGCTTTTCTTGACGTCGTGGAATACAAGAGGACGTACATTCCGACTGTGGCAGGAGCAACTTGCTACTATGAGCAGCCAGCTGCCCCTGTCATGGACGGAATGCACTCCCTCTTTGCATTCCACATAACAAAGAAATTTATCTCGACGGCCGAATATTTCTCTTTCCTTAATCCTTTAGTGAAAGGGGTTTTTGTGTTCGGTTGAAATCGTGATTTTAGTTCTAGAATGCAAGCAAATGATGTATACATCCATCAAGCAATAGAGTCATATTACATTCATAAATACACGTCCTACCACCACTCTCATTAAACAACCTTCATGCAGAAGAAGAAATTAAGTAGAGTCCATTTGCGGCATTTAGTATTCTTGCAAGGACTATGGTTGAAAGGAGCTTGAGCCTAAACATTTCCATATCATGTATAAGATCCGAACATGCCATCAATGGCCAAAATGCATTTCGAAAATGTTGTCTGGTGGAGAGACGTGAAGGTCTATAAAGATTTGTAATTTGTGTAACAATTGACACTTGGACATGCACATTTGTATTCCTATCCAAGTTTTGACACAAGGATCCCCATCAATAATGTTTCAACCAGTAAGTACTTGCACAGAAATTTAAACTTTAATAAAATACGCAGCTCCATAATCATCTAGAATCATGTTGCATACAAGACACAATGCATATTTATATGCTTTGGGCAAAAACTTCAAGTCAAGATTGAGGTTTGAAACTCAACGAATCCAAACAGAATAGAAGGAATGACAAATTGCTAAAGGATAGCAGCTGCAACTTGCAAGTGCAATTTTTCATTCTTTAATTTAGAATTTTGCCAGCCGGACCATCAACCAACTGACAATTCTATCAATGTCCACAAGATCCGGGTCAAGCGTGTCCTAATTTCAAAGGGACATAAGTGACCACGAAACATGGATGAGTGATCTACGGAAAAGGAACCCGATACAACCCAATCTTTGGAAAATGCCCTTGTATAGCGAGAATACCTAAGCATAAGTTACAACTATGCTCACGAACATTAACAATTAAATATGTTCATAGAAATATCAACAAATGACACTTGCACAATCATAGCATCCTCAATAGAAGATGCAAGGACACCAATACTACCCACTATCAATTTAAAAGTAAGCACACCTTGCCAACCACAACACACAATAATGTTGAACAAAATAGATCAAACCAACACTAACCCAGAAAAAGAGATACATCCATATATGCCCTTCATACGAACAATTCCATAAAGACCCGCTGGCATTCTTATATTCTTACAAATTCTGGAAAAGATGGGATCTACAATCAATAATTGAGGTTCACATCAATCTTCAAAATCCAAAAGCATGCACCCACCGTCAACCCTAAGAACTGAGAACAAATACACGGCGGTAGCACGTATGCAGATCCACCTAGAAATTCCATTTGAAAATCCTCTTGATTTCGTATCTCTATTATAGAGGTTTCGAGTTGCTCTGATCAAAACCACCTCGTTATCTGATTTGAGTTGCTCTCGATCAAAACCACCGGCCAAAAAGCAATTTGAACCAGATGATAAGGCAAAGCAATATTGGTGTGCAAGATAAACAATAGTTCTTTACTTTGCGGGCAAATCATTAATTAAATGGTGTGCTAAGCTTTCACTTTTACCAAATAATATTCCTAGAAACAATAGTTCTTTATTTGGTTCATGAAATGGGCATAATAAAAATCATCTTATTAATTAAATAGTACCGATTTTTTTGCCTCCAGCCCTTTCACTTTTAACCCAAATGAATATTCCTAAAGCAATAAACTTGTTCAACATTATGCATTTGGTTCATAATGACCATTTTCCACCATAAACTTTGCAACTAAAGCAAAATAGATATGCCTTAAGCTCTTGAAGAATGAACTATGCATGTACCGAGCAACAACATCAAATGAGAACATTGAATCCAACGGCTATTTTGACAACCCAACATGAAATACTTAGCTTCGCAAAGGTATACAAAGATAACAAAAGTATGCTCGGTAACAATGTCAAACCACTGGGAATTATCGTTCTTGAAAATACAAATCACATTTGCAGCAATTAAGCAACATTCGATTAAATTGAAGAAAACATTTTGGCAAATAATTAATAGGCAAACATATAGCAATGATCTATCCAGCGGATATGTTAGCGCTTAAAAACAAAAAAAAATACAAATGCATTTGAAGGGCAACAACATTTTATGTTGAATAGCGATTTTTGACGTGTCGATTATCACAAACTGCCCCGATGGCATGTAACAAAGAGGCATCAAACATGTTAAGAAATTAAACCTTAAATTAAACTATTAAATTGGAGAGTTTAATTTAATGGTTTAGTTTACTTAATATGTTTGATGCCCCTTTCAATGGTTCGATGTGCTATATTAATATATTATTATTAACTAGAAAAGGGCCGAGCCGCTGTTGCTTTTTCCATAGGCTCGGCTGCCTTGACGCCCCGTTTGGGCCTACCCATGTCCCCTATCTCCTATCTCTCTTTGTCTCCTCTCTTCTCTCTATGTCCTCTCTCCTCTCTTTCTCCCTCCTCTGTCTTCTCTTTTCTTTGTCTTTACCCTCTCCCTCTCTCCCTCTCTCTCCTCTCTCCTCTTTTCCGCGGGTCCCTTGCTCCTTTCCTGCCTTTGGCCTTTGGCGGGCCAGCCTCGGTTTGGGCCCACCCATGTCCCTTATCTCCTATCTCTCTGTCTCCTCTCTTCTTCTCTATGTCCTCTCTCCTCTCTTTCTCCCTCCCCCTCTCTTCTCTTCTCTTTTTGTTACTTTTCTCCCTCTCTCCCTCTCTCCCTCTCTCCTCTCTCCTCTTTCCCTCTCTCTGTATCTCTTCCCCCCCTCTCTCTCTCTCTCTCTCTCTCCTTTCTCTCTCTGTTTCTCCCTCTCTCTCTATCTTTCTCTCCTTTTCTATTCCTCTCTCTCTCTTCTTTCTCTTCTCTTTCCTCTTCCTCGGCTCTAAGCGGCCCTTCGCTCCCTGTCTGAACCCACCCATGCCCTTCTTCTTTGTAGTATTCCTCGCTTCGGCCCAGGCCTACAGCCGTTCCGCCCTCGTTGGACCCCATTAACACTTTTGAGTGAGCTCCTTCCCTTTTGTAGCATCTCTCTCTCCTCTCTCTCCTCTTTACAGCTCTCTCTCCCCTCTCCCCTCATTACGTTCTCTCCTCTCTTCTCCCTCATTCCTCTCTCTATCTCCTGCATTATTTCGACCATCTCTCTTTCTCTCCCCTCTCTGTCCTCTGTCTTCTTCATTTCTCTCTCTCTCTCCCCTTTCTCCTTTCTCTCCCCTTTCTCTCTCTCAGTCTCTTCTCTCCCCTCTATCTCTTCTCTCTCTCCTATGTCTTCTCTCTCCCCCTCCATCTCTTCTCCTCTCTCTCTCTTCTCTCTCTCCTCTCTCTTCCCTCTCTCCTTTCTCTCTTTTCTCTCTCTCTCTCTCTCTCTCTCTCTCTCTCTCTCTCGATAAGCGTGACTAGGGCAAAAGACGTTCGATTGGCCACGAAGATAGTGCTTTCGGGTTCTTCGTGGTGGCCGCTGAGGCATGCCTCTTCCGGTTGCGGTATCCAAGAAAAAAGCAAGCGGTAAAACCCTCTATCAGCGACTGCCGAGAAAATTGCGCCGCGAGGGGATATCTGAAGCGGGGAGGAGTCACGATGGAGGCGATCTCGGCGATCCGGGTGCACCCAAATCCGATAACAGCGGTGTTACAAAACATGATCGATGGATGCGGTTAGGCGGAATGCGAGGCGACCATGGAAATTTTCTGCGGTCTATGAAGATGTCTATGGAAACCTCACATTTCAAAATTTGGTGATTGATCTTAAAACATTCTTGCTTGCTCATGTGCAATCTGAAATAGAGAAAGCCAATGCAAGATGATGGCGAAGCTGGAACAATTTAAATGAGTCTTCGTCGAGAACTTGAAGCCTTCAAACATGCCATAAAGCAGGATCTTAAGCAAGAACTAGAATGTGTGAAATTTGAATTGAAGCTGATCTTGAGAAGAAACAGAAAGTTACCAATGGTTATGTAATCTATGATGGCGAACAAAGATAGCATTCTTGAACTAAGGCAAAGAAACTATCGGATTTTATGGAAGATCGAGAAGAAGAATCGTTTGTTTGCTGGCCCGGTCGGGTGGGTCTTCCGAAGAACGGCAGAAAAGTACTAAAAGAGTAAAAAGTCGGTTTCTTACAAATAAATTGGGCATTGAAGATTGTGGAATAGTGGAAGCTTTTGAATTAGGCAAGTCATTTCACGGAAAACCTAGGCACACCATCGTGAAATTTGTCAGAGATTGATTACGGGATGCGGTGTTAAAGAAAAGAAGTGCATTGAAAGGCCAAGATGTATGGATAAATGAGGATTTTACCAAGGAGCAATTTATTCAGCATAAGGCAGAAATGCAAAAATACAAGACTGCAAGGCAACAGGGTCAGAAGGCATACTGGAAGAGAGGAAAAGTAATAGTGGATAATTCAGTTGATTCAGTGGATGCATAGGTAGGCGAGACCACCAGGATTGTGTGCTGGAATATTAATTCTATTAGTCAATATAAAATAGATGTAACCGATTTTATGTTTAAGCATGTTGATGTTATTTTTTTCTTAGAAACTTGTGAACATGAGGAAAAATGTTTACCGGACATAAAGGATTTTAGTTTGCTTCATTCTGTATGGCATGAAAAATCATGGAGATTGAAAGGGCATGGCGGAATTGCATGTTATGTGCGGACAAGTATCAAGCATATGATAAAGGTAGTAGCGCATCATAATTCTTTGCAGCATATCTGGATCGAGATACCAGGTCAGCATGGAAAAATCTTTGTTGCAGGCTGTTATTATCCACCACGCGGTTCACCGGTGTACAATGTTGGTGACATGGACCGGGATGATCCCTTTTTCCATTTAGAGCAAGATGTGATGTTCTTTTTTGAAAGAAAAGGAGAAGTCATCTTCGATGGGGGACTTTAATGGCAGTGGCAAACAAGCGAAAAACAATTGCAAGTTCGGATGGGGACCATTTGTGGATGGAAATGCTTGATGAGATAGAGGTTGAAGAACATGGTTGGAATCGTAATTCTCGGGACAAAATAAGATGGCCCCTCCACAAGGTAACCATGTGCTTAATATGTGCGATGGCTTGAACATCTTTGGTATACAATGGTACAAAAGATTTCCCAACTTCGAGGTAAGCTCACTTGCAGAGGCGCTAGTGTTGTGGACCTGGTTCTAGCCTTGTGGGCATCCCTTGTAAAACAAGTCTTTGGATTTCGGATAAATGAAGCAATACCACAAATCGGTGATCATCGCCTATATGGGGTTTGTTTAGACAAGAGATATGCCGGAAGGTAAATTGTGATACAATATCACGAGGCATAAAATAAAATGCAATATAATAAGGCAAATCAATATCGAAATTGTGCGAGGAAAAGCCCGGATATAGAGTGGCGGTGGAAGGTGCTAATGCTATTAGTGAGGCTTACGAAATGGTTCTAGGAGTTGCTCTTGAATGCTTTATATCTCAAAGAAAATCAAGGGGCTCCATGTAACGCATGGTTTGATAAGGAATGCAAGGAAAAAAGATCTGAGTTTAAAAAGGCGAAAGGGTTAGAAAGGGAAAAGCTGAAAAAAGAGTATGTCACAGGTTGACTAAATCCAAGAAGAAAAAGTATATTTATGCTAAGCAACAAAAAATGGTTGAAGAGTTATTGTTGAATCCAAAGCAGTTTTGGAACAGGCTGAAACCCATTGCAAAGCAAGAGACCGTGCTAGAGGCAGACACCCTCTTAGGCCAGGTACGCAAGCTTTATCATGTACCTGATATTTCTGATATAGACAAATTAGCATATCTCTCTGATGGTGAATGTGAGTTTACTCTTGAAGACTTGGAACAAGGTTTGAGTAAGCTAGCAAATGGTAAAGCAGCGGATGCCCAGGGGTTAGTTGCAGAAATGTTTAAATGGGCTGGGGATTCAGTTCATGCAGTGCTATTAAAGTTGGTCAATGCAGTTCTAAGAGAAGGCTTTCCTCGAACATGGCAAATTAACGAGTCATACCATTATACAAAGCGCGGGGAGATGATAAGGACCAGTAATTATAGAATGATTATGATCCGCAGCTTTTTTGCAAAGCTAATCGCTACAATGTTAAACACTAAGATTAGTATGTGGGCGTATGAAGGGAAGGGAGTTAGGGCTATGGGGCAAAGCGGTGTTTTAGACGGCGTTCTACCATAGATCATTTGATTACCTTGCGTGCCATGATGGAATCGGTGATTGGCAAAAAGAAACCTTTATTTGCGTTGTTTGTGGACTATGCTAAGGCTTTTGACACAGTAAATAGAGACAACCTCTGGCAAAGAATGGAACAACTTGGAGTTCCCATGGAGCTAAGGCAAGCAGTAAAAAGTACTTGTATGAAAAATCTTAGTGCAACTTTCTTTTCCTTATGTGAAAAGATGTGATGATGTTGTAGTGAGCAATATCGGGGTCAAGCAAGGCTGCCCCTTATCACCCACATTGTTTGGGTTATTCATTGATGAACTGGAAAGTTGGATGATGGAACATGGGGGAAGTGGAACAGTAGTGAATGGATATATGGTGTTGCTCTTGCTTTATGCAGATGATGTTGTCATCCTAGCACGCTCAGTAGCATGTATGCAGAAGCATTTGGACGCTCTTGCACATTTTTGTGATAGCAAAGGGATGCGCGTAAACCTGGCTAAAACAAAACTGATAGTCTTTGGGGCAAATAAAACGGATCATATGACATTTTATTACAAGGACAGGTCAATAGAACTGGTAAATTCATATAAATATCTAGGAGTGGAGGTTGATAAAAGCCCCAGTTGGAATCTTGCCGTGGAACATAGAGTGAATGCGGGTTTGAAAGCCTTATACAGTATGCAACGCAGAAGTGGTAAAGCTGAAATCTGGAATTTTAACATGAAAAGGATGTTATATAAGACACTTGTTCAGACTGTGTTGTTGTATGGTTGTGAGGTTTGGGGACTGGTTTGGCGACAGACACATGGAAAAAAGTTGAGAAAGTCCGTAAGAAATTTCGTAATCGCAATTGGGCCTGTAAAGCATAAAGCAAACCGGGGTATGATATGATGTTGGTCGAATGTGGTATGATGCCCTCAGAGAGGCGTAAGCTTTTGTGCAAGCCGCTACATACCTTTGTAAGGTAAGATTTGAAAAGGCCGAGGACCTGCTTGCCACGTTTGGCGATAGAAGAGACAAAAAGTAAGATTTCGGGTATCTTGATGTGGAGGAATGGATGTGGAAATGGGGGCTAAATATGCAAGACTTATCCATACATCTTAAAGACATTCGAGAGTGGGTTAAGGAACATGTCATTATAAGGAATTGGAGAGTCAGGAAGTTAAGAAGGAGTTTTACGGGCAATATATTAACCCAGAGCTCCAAGAGGCCAAGTACTTAGGCGATGGTATTTCTCTCAAGCTTAGGCATTGTATCAGCGGAGACTAAGACTTAGTTCAAGATAGACTTGGGGTCGAAGTTGGTAGATGGGGTGGTATCCCACATGAAATGAGGCTTTGCAAGACCTGCAATATGCAAGAAGTGGAAGATGAGGGACATGTGCTTTTGAGATGCCCGACATATGTGGAGATTCTAAATTGTATAACATTTTAAAGTTGTCGACTCTTTTTAGAATTTTTTTTAATTTGGAGGGTAAGTGTATTAAGGGGAAATTTATAAGAGATGTTCTAAGCTTGAGGGAGCAGATTGGACATAATGTAGATGTGAGGGAAGATTTGGGAGAAGAGGCTAATGCATTACTATCTGAGGATGCATTAGATGATATCTTTTATAATGTTGAATGTACTCATTGAACGTCTCATAGACCTGGTGGTCTGCAGACGTGAATAATAAAACATTTCATTTCATTTCTCCTCTCTCTTCCTCTCTCTTCTCTCTTCTCTCCTCTCTCCTCTCTCTCTTCTCTCTTTCTCTTTCCTCTCTCTTCTCTCTCTCTTCTTTCTCTTTTCTCTCTCCTCCCTTTCCTCCGTCTTCTCTCTCCTCCCTTTCCTTTCTCTTCTCTCTCTTCTCTCTCTTCTCTCCCTCCCTCTCTCATCTCTCTCCTTTCCTCCCTCCCCTTCTCTCTCTACTCTATTATTCTCTTCTCTCTTCTCTTTTTGTGGCCAAGTTCTCTCTCTTCTCTATCTCCTCCTCCCCTCTCTTTCTTCCCTCTCTCTTCTCCTCTCTCCTCTCTCTATTTCCTCCGTCTCTCTCTCATCTCTCTTCTCCCCTCCTCCTATCTCTCATCTCTCTTCTCTCTCTCTTCTCTCTCTTCTCTCTCCTCTCCTCTCTCTTCTTTTCCCTCCCCCATGTTTCTTCTCCCTCTCTCTTCTCTCTCTTCTCTTTCCTCTCTGCTCTTCTCTCTCTCTCCTCCCTATCTCTCTCCTCCCTCCCTCTATTCCATTACCAACAAAGTATCATTCATGAGTAGCATACTCACACATGCCCATGAATATTCTATTTTGAGCATTTGCAAGGTTTCAAGAAACTCTCTACTTTTTAGACTGAGGTGCTTCTAGAGCATAGGTGGTTGCCCTATAGTATCTGGAATATTCTGTTTGAGTTTTTACAAAGTTTAAGAAAACTTTCTATTTTTAAACTGAAACTTTCTATTTTTAGACTGAGGTGCTCACCCTTGAGCATCTGGAACATTCAACAACATTCTATTTTCAGCATTTGCAAAGTTTCAAAAACTTTCTATTTTTTGACTGAGGTGCTTACCCATGAGCATCTGTAATATTCCACCACATTCGATTTTGAGCATTTGCAAAGTTTCAAAAAACTTTCTATTTTTAGACCAAAGCTTTCTATTTTTAGATTGAGATGCTTACCCATGAGCATCTGGAACATTCCACCACATTCTATTTTGAGCATTTGCAAAGTTTCAAAAAGCTTTCTATTTTTAGACTGAAACTTCCTATTTTCAGACTGAGGTGCTTACCCATGAGCATCTGGAACATTACACCACATTCTATTTTGAGCATTTTCAAAGTTTCAAAAAGCTTTCTATTTTAGACTGAAACTTTTATTTTAGACTGAGGTGCTTACCCATGAGCACGGAATATCTCCACCACATTCTATTTTAAGCATTTTCAAAGTTTCAAAAGCTTTCTATTTTTAACCTAAAACTTTCTATTTTAAACCGAGGTGCTTACCCATGAGCACGGAACATTCCACAACATTCTATCAACATCCGCGGCATTCTATAACATTCTATTTTGAGCATTTGCAAAGTTTTTAAAACTTTCTATTCTTAGGATTTGAACTTTCTATTTTTTAGACCGAGGTGCTTACCCATGAGCATCTGGAGCATTCCAGAACATTCTATTTTGAGCATTTGCAAAGTTTCAAAAAACTTTCTATTTTTAGACTGAAACTTTCTATTTTTAGACTGAGGTGCTTACCTTTGAGCATTTGCAACATTCCAGAACATTCTATTTTGAGCATTTGCAAAGTTTCAAAAAACTTTCTATTTTTGGGTTGAGGTGTTTACCCATGAGCATCTGCAACATTCCATAACATTCTATTTTGAGCATTTGCAAAGTTTCAAAAAACTTTCTATTTTTAGACTGAAACTTTCTATTTTTAAACTGAGGTGCTTACCCATGGCCATCTGGAACATTCCAGAACATTCTATTTTGAACATTTGCAAAGTTTCAAAAAACCTTCTATTTTTAGACTGAAACTTTCTATTTTTAGACTGAGGTGCTTACCCATAAGCACCTGGGACATTCCACAACATTCTATTTTGAGCATTTGCAAAGTTTCAAAAAAACTTCTATTTTTAGATTGAAACTTTCTATTTTTAGACTGAGGTGCTTACTCATGAGCATCTGGAACATTCTAGGACATTCCAAGAGATTCTAGAACATTCTAGAACATCCTAGAGTATCCTTGAATTAATTAGGCCCCAGCCTTAACTAAGCATGGACTTCTTATTATTTCAAGAAAAGACTGGTTGGTCTAGTGGTAAGGGTGGGGGGTTTGGGGGCAATGTCCGTGGTTCGAGTCCTGTGGTAAACCAAAAAAAAATTTTGTCCACCAAACTTGGGAGCTTTTGAGAGGCCAAGGCCCATGGACTAGAGATCAAGCTTTTCACGCATGCCTCCATTGGGTCGGATGGGTGTGGAAGTCAGTCAGACCGACTCACTCACTACTCACTCACTTACGGACGCTATTCTTTTATTAGATTAGATAAGCTACATGTTAAATGCATTTTAATAAATATAAATGTTATACTAAAAATAAATTAATGTTGTACCTAAATGTGTATGGAAATTGAAAGAAACAAAGATGGCCTAAGGGATGTGCATGGGTCCAAAATTTTTTGGCCCTTTGGGGCCTAAGGATGGTTCTAATATCTAGCATAATAACAGGGGTTACTTTTAGTTTTGTACGCTTTTTTCATATGGTTTTCTATGATTTTAGTTGTTGTATTATTTCTAGAGTGCACCCTTTTTATGGTAATTTTCGTTGGTTGAAACAATCCAGGGGTTGTTGTATTTCTCCCAGATGTGTTTGTGCATGAAACAAGATGTGTATGCAGAGGCATGTGCATGTGCATGTGTGTGCATATGCATGTCTATGCATATGTGCATGTGCATGTGTACGTGCATGTCAAATGTGCATGTGCATGTGTATTTGCCCTCTTAGATTCATGTTGCGGATTGATTTTTGGCGATGTATAAGGTTATCACGAGGTGGATTTTTTGCTCAAACTTACAAGGTATTTGTTTTTTAATGTTTCTTGATTTAGCATAATGGTTTTTTTTTACAAGGTATTGGTTTCTCGTTCTACAATGTACTTTGCAAAACCGCTTTTGTTTCTTCCCTTTTTGTCCGTTTCTAAGATTTTTGCAGATTCAAAAAGAGTTTAGTTTAGGCTCTTTGTTTGCTTCCAACTTCTTAGATATTCTTGGCTCTTGGGATTGTTCATAGCACCACCTTCTTCAATAATCAATCAACAAACGGATTCTTGTGCACACAACAAAGGATTATTCCATGCCCTTTTCCGTCGTGCTAAAGGTCCGGGCAAAACAAAGGGTATAAGAATGCATTTATATTGTAGGTTTGGAACTTTAATCGATCCGTAGGTAAATCATGCATTACATTTAAGCTAGAGAGATGGAGCATCCAAAATCATATGGTTTGATAAACAATGGTTTCATTGTGAAGAGAAATAGTCAGAGGTGAAGTAATAACACGTGAATGCTAACAGAATAGAATAGAATAGAACGCGAGCAAGCTTGCTTCAACCTCTCTACCCTTAATCTCGCCTTCCTTGGACTATTACAAGAAACCTACTCCACATCACCAAACCGGGATTCTCTTCACCTATTATATGAACCTCACCAATTGTTACCGCAAGTAACATGGATGTTGTTGTCTTCCATGCAATGGTTTGTGAATAAAACATTATTGGTTTGCATATCAATGTCTAAAGCTTTTATTTGATTCAATTTTATTTCGAACTAAAGGTTTGTGAATAAAACATTATTCTAGAGCATATCAATGTCAAAAACTTTGATTTGATTCAATTTTATTTCACTAGTAAAAATTCTATTTTCTAAATTAATATCAATCTAACCAATTTCTTTCCTTTATGTTCATGCACTATATATAGAATCTCCCCAATCCATCAATTCCACATGACATTCCTCCAATACTTGAAGTCAACATGATGTTCATCCAAACATTATTACTGCACTAAAAGAACCCAATAAATGAAGATCAAGTTCAATTAGTCTCGCCACCATTAGCGCAACCACCACTTGCCCATAATGATGTGTTGTCATTATGGTTGGTTGGATACATCAACTTTCTTCATCCATCTCTACACCATCCCCAAGGTCCCGGAGGGGCCAAAAAATTTGTTAGTTAACACAAACTATTACACCCAACACTTTAAATTAAATCCCCCCTAAAACCCCCTTTGGTTTGAGGTGTATATTCACACGGGGTGATGTAGAGCAACAGAGCCCCTTTTATACCCTCTTAAAACAAAAGATAATACATACATGAAATCAACACCATTGAGTACATTGCCTCAAACCTTATAGTATCTCAAAGAACTCTCATTATACAAATAAAAAAACTTCTATAAGCATACCCCACAAACGAGGATCGCATATCTACGGTCCAAATCAAAGAATAAGTCATGAATATGCCCATCAAAAGCGATTCAAGGTTCTGAGTCACCCCGGTGAATATGCACTCAAACCAAAGGGGTTTTAGGGGATTTAATTTAAAGTGTTGGGTGTAATGGTTTGAATACTAATTGACTTCTATGATGTCTAGGATTGCATAACTTGGTCCTAGTTGTGATCTTGAATACTCTATTAGATTCTTTCAACAGGCATGTATAGCTTACAATGACGTGGCATGTATAGCCCGATTTTGAAGATTTTTTGCTTGCAAGTGTAAGTCATTCTCTTTTGCATTCTTGTTCATCAATTCTCTCTAACATTCATGTATCAAACAAACTTTATATATATTAGATATTTCCAAGTTGTTTAATTGTGGAAGTTCCATTCAACTTGATGTGCCGTGAACATCCGAGAATCGTTAGTGTGAGGTTGATGTCTTTGCTTTTGATCTTTGTATCCCTGTTATTTATTGTCTTTTCTTTCTACGTTGATTGGGTAAACAAAGTTGTAGAGATGGGGATCATCAAATCATAAAGGAATTTGGCTTGCATAATATTTCTTATGAGATTATGGAGCCACTGAACACATGTCTGTGTTTGGGAAGAAAATTGGCTTTTGTCATAATGACATGCAATATGGAAATATAATGTTGATGAAAAATCAAGGTTTTTACTTCCATTCTAAGTGATTGAAGTGCATTAGTTTTCTAATGCCTGAATAATAATTGTAGTAACATTTTAAGGGTTTGATTTTGTTAAGCGTTTCTTCATAAACTTTATGGCACATTGAATGTATGCAGGAGTAACTTCTCTTTTTCGCTTGCAATACAGGTTTATGAATATGCAAGTTTTAATCCCGTAGCATTGGATATTGCCAACCACAGTTGTCAAATGACTGCAAATTATCATGGCAAGGATCTACACTAGAGGAGATTGCTCTTATGGAAAGAGATATGCAGGATTATGTCCTTCCAAGCCATCTTGACTATGATCTATGGGGAATTATTTCTCTATAAGTACCTATTGTTTTCGAAATTTTCATTATATTATGCAAGAACATCTTATATTGATTTCGAATTACGAAGATGCCCAAGATTCTTATACTTTGGGCCCATTGGATGTCTAAAAACTCGAAGTATTGATATAGATGTTCTTGCCTGCATAATATCTTGTGACTTTTACAGTGAGCTCTTTTTATTAGCTTATTTAACTCTATACGCATCCATTGGGCCCATTGTTACATCCAACATATAGAGTTACGAAGGTGCCCAATGGATATGTATAGAGTTAAATAAGCTAATGAAATGAGAGCTCAACGTAAAAGTCCACACACACTCTATTAGACATTTCCATTGTGTAAATATGATTCATAAGGCTTCTTATGTTCATCAACCCATTTAGGCAATATTCTCATAGTGCTTTTTATATAAATGCATAAATGCATGGTCTTTTTCTATAAGATAAGATAAGATAAGATAAGATAAGATAAGATAAGATAAGATAAGATAAGATAAGATAAGAGGTTTTTAACATCCATGGGAACCCAATCGGGTTATAGAGTTTTATGTTTTGGTCTTTCTTTTTCCATAGTATGATTCATCCATATGAAGGTTCCATTTGGCAACGCATTGCCTCAAAAGGGATGTTGAAAGCAAAGGCACATAGATTGCTAAGATGATTCAGTACCTTTACGATGCACCCTCCCTCACTTCTCACGAATTGCTATGTTCTGACATGACAAATAGTTGCTAATTTCCTCCTTCCTATCTAAGGACTACTACATGTTCCAACATGAATTACAATTCTCTGCTTCAGAACCCCTAGCATTCGTTACTAGCATCAATTAAGGTTGCATAAATGCATACAAATGCTTCAAATAGTCGTAACTTGCAATGGATATGTCGTAACCGAGTGGAACTAATGCCATTGGACCTAATCACAAAAGTTTCCCAAAGAGTAGTGGTGGCATCACTTCATCATAGTGGAACATCGTGCCATCGTGTTCAAAAAGCTTAGAGAATCTCACAGATACGTAAGGAATCTTAGGTATTTTTTCAAAGAATTTAAGGGAATAAAAGAATCTTCAAAGATTTCAAGGAATCTTTTACAAAATAATGGAGAATCAAGAATCGACCCTTCCTTGGTGGGACCCTATCTCGCCATAGGCAAATCTTCTACTAAGACCGGCTATAGAGTCGGGTAATTTAGATTGTTTGAAGCATATTCTCGCATATCCACAAAATATGTCAATCAAGGTTTGTTCTTTATCCGGGCATGAAACTAAAAAATAAGTTATATTACATTACATTTTGCCTCCCTATCTAATCGTAGTGTTGACACATGGCGCTTGATTCTTTTAAGGAATGTTTAATAGATCTTGCATTCAATTCCTAGACATTTACCTAACATTCTACACATTTCTCCAACATTCTGCCCATGTGTAATGTAAGTGTTTTTTCATATGGCAAAAAAATGTCTTTTAGGTGACATTTCTTGTTTCAACATTGTTGTGTTGTCGTGAATAGTGTTTTTACATGACTACCTATAAAGCAGTAGTGCATTTTTTAAAATTGCATCGCATTAATATTTCTGGGTTGAGGATAGCTAGCATTGATACATATGCTTTTTACCCCTCATACCAAAAACTTTATTTGAAAAAATATTTTTCTGACACGATATTATAAAATGGTTCTTCGCACAAAACGATAATAATTATACGCCATTTTAAGTGATTTGCATATGATTCTATTATTGTATTTGTATGAAGGTATGCCAAAAGGTATTCATATAGAGCGTGTTGTATTTTGTTGTTAGTTTCCACTCCGACCTTATGGTTTTGGCATACACAAAGCATGCAATTGCATGCATGTGATGCATGCATGCATGCAATGTTGTACTTTGGTTATGCATAACAAAGGTGCATGCATGCTAAGTCCCTTTAGTGCATTTAACACTATGCAAGGCACATTGCTTACTTTCTTTTTAGTCCAATATGTAGTAAAATAACAGGTTCCGGGGATTTGATATCGATGTAAAAATAACAATCTAAAACCATAGACCATGTATCCTAAAATAATTGAATGGGTTGTTATAAAAAAAAAAAAACATAGATTCAAGATAAAAATAATCATATTAGTTCACTAGGTGTATTGGTTAAAGTAATCTTATTAGGATATTGAGTTATTTTGTAGAGGGTTCGAGCTCCCGTATTTCATATTCTAAAATCTTAGGTAAAACCATATAGAGGTTTGATATTCCCCAAAACCTTGGGGGTGAAATCATTATTTTCATATTTCAAAATCATAGGCCTCAATCATAAATAACTAGATCCTACGAACCGAAGACGGTGGTAGTCCGTATGCACCTCTTTAGAATATGTGTAAAAATAGCAGGGGTTTTAGAGAGGGGATTTGATATCTATATAAAATAACAATTCTGAAACCATAGACCATATATTCCTAAAACAATTGAATGGGTTGTTATAAAAACATGATTCAAGATAAAAAATAATTACATTACTTCATTAGTTGTATGATTAAAGTAATCTTATTAGGATATTGAGTTATTTTGGTAGAGGTTCGAAGTCCCTCGTGATTTCATCATTTTAAAATCTTAGGCAAAGTCGAGGAGGTTTGATATTCCCTCAAAACCTTAGGTGAAATCGTATTTCATATTTCAAATATCATAGGCGTCTCCAATCATAAATGACTATAAGGAAACAAGAAAATGTATCCCCAACATACAATTCTCGGTCAGAGGGATCGAATTTAACTGAAGGACTGGTAGTCCGTGATGCACATCGCTAGAATATGTAGCAAAATAGCCAGTTGAGGTTTCTTTTACGTCGCTGCCAGGCTGCAGTGGAAGGTCGCTCTTCCTTGCCCTTCCTGACCGCAGCAGCTTACCGACCGGATTTAGGCTCTCGCCGCTAGCGGATAAGGCAAGCATTTTTCGCCTGTATCTCTCATTCTGTCTCTGAAGATTTAGATGGCTAGAAGTGCCTGCATGTGTTCTCGATTCATTGCAATCCACTAATCGGTATTTTGTTCTCATGCTTGCTTGCATCAGCATCTTCTGCAAAAAGATTACACCAAATAAACAGATGTCTATAAGGTGGAATGTATCAAGGTGATTTCTAGAACAGAGGCTTTTAGCCTTAACAAAGCTCCTTTCACTCTTTTATTTTCTAACAGAGTCCAAAATTGTTAGCCATTCTCGCCCCTGTTTCTTTCTCCTCCAGACTCTTTCTTACCAGCAAGACAGTCCAGCTTTTTACTATGTTAAGATCAGAAATTTTTCATGTTCGCAGATGTCTTCTTTGGATTTTGAACATTGATCTACTAAGAAGAATAACATGTCAGAGGTCGCAAAATGTATTGATCATTCAAGCATCAAGCTTGAAAGATTGTATCCCGGGCTATTTTAAGAACGTTATGCTTGGAATAGCTATTCTTTGGTACTTACTATTAAACACCGTGAACCATCCATCCGATTTGGATCACTGACATCATGGTGTTCGAAGGCGATCTATGGTAATTTATATGCCAATTACAACGATCCAAACTTCAATCATCAAGTGTCTGCTGATTTGAATCTATGGCTTTTCTCCTCGGATGTCCAGATATAATTTCCTTCTATTCTGCTTCCAATGCTTAATTCTATAACGAAACTCCAAGTTAATACATGAATTTGCTTTCTTTGAGCATTGTCTTCTTTCCCATAGATTCAAGATAAAAATTCTCATTGTCATTATATTGGTTTAACTTATTAGGTTGAGGATTCCAAATATTTCATGCAAAATCTTAGGCAAAGTTTCTTATTAGCTCTTAGAGCGTATAATAAGCATCTGGTGATCTCAGATAAATGACTAAGAGGATTTGCAATTTAACCCTGTCTAGTTTGTGTAGTGAAGCATTCGAGGAGACTTTTATCATATATAATATAAAATTCTTACCTTCAAAAAAAAAAAAAAAACATAGATTCATAAAAAATAATCACATTAGCCTCATTAGTTGTATTGGTTAAAAGTAATCTTATTAGGATATTGAGTTATTTTGTAAGAGGGTTGAGTCCCAAACATTTCATATTTTAAAAATCTTAGTAAAGTCAGATAGAGGTTTGATATTCCCTCAAACCTTAGGTGAAATCGTATTTATATTTCAATGTATAGGCCCAATCATAAAATGACTATTATAAAGGAAACAAGAGGTGCCCACAGCCCCAAATATACAATCTGTTGTAGGATCTATCAACTGACGACCGGTAGTCCAGATGCACCCTCGCTTAGAATATGTGGCAAAATAATGTGGGCTCTGTGGGGATTTGATATCGATATAAAATAACAATTCTTGAAACCATAGATCATATATTATTCAAAACAATTGAATGGGTTGTTATAAAAAAATAGATTCAAGATAAAAATAATCACATTAGCTCATTAGTTGTATTGATTAAAGTAATCTTATTAGATATCGAGTTATTTTGGTAGAAGGGAAAGTCCCCTCAGATTCATATTTTAAAATCTTAGGCAAGTCGTATAGAGGTTTGATATTCCTCAAAACCTTAGGTGAAATCAGATTTCATATTTTCAACATCATAGGCTACCCAATCATAAAACTACTATGTTGAAACAAGAGGTGCCCACAGCCCCAACATACAACTGGTTGTGGATCTACAATCCGACGATCAGGGTAGTCCAGATGCACCTCGCTTAGAATATGTGGCAAAATGTGGGGTTCTGTGGGGTTTGATATTAATGTAAAAAATAAATTCTCAAACCAAAACAATTGAAGGTTGTTATAAAAAAAATATGAACAAGATAAAAAAATCACATTAGTTCACTAGGGTGTATTGGTTAAAGTAATCTTATTAGGATATTTGAGTTTTTGGGTAGAGGTTCTAAGCCCCGATTTATATTCTTAAAAAATCTTAGGCAAACATATAGAGGTTTGATATTCTCAAAACCTTAGGTGAAATTGTATTTATTTCAAAAAATCATAGGCGCCTCCAATCATAAAATGACTAGATCCTAATCTAACCGATGACTGGTAGTCGTGCAACTTCGTTTGAATATGTAGTAAAAACAGGGTTCCTGTGGGTTTGAGGACATGTAAAAAAATAACAATTCCTAAAACCAGGGCATCTCATATATATTCCTAAAACAAATTGAGAATGGGTTATTTAAAAAAACACAGATTCAAGATAAAAAAATAATCACATTAGCCACTAGGGTGTATTGGTTAAAGTAATCTTATTAGATATTGAATTATTTTGGTATGGGTCTGAGTCTCAGATTTCATATTCTAAAAATCTGGAAAGAGCTCAGAAGACGCTCTGGGATATCTCTCCAAACCTGAAGTAAATCATTTCATATTTCAACATCATAGCTCCAAGATTATGTTTATGAGTAACTTCTTTCATGGTATTTTGCTCCTTCAAAGAAGAACAGTATGGGATATACTCCTCTCAAAGCATAACTTGCAAGCCTCTTTCACATGTGTGCATCCAATTCAAGAAAGCTTTTGTATGCAAGTTTTGCCAAGAAGATCGGTATAATTGTGATTTGCTGGTTGCAAGGGTTATTCCAATGGTGAGATCAAAGCCGTGCCAATGTTTAACTGTTCACAATGATAACCCATTTATAGATGTTTTGAAATATATCTTCAATTCTAGATTCCTTGGTCACATGGGTCAATACATATGCATATAGTATATATCAGTATACATTTTATTACATACTTGCACATTTTATATCTATTGACCAGAATGTAAAGTTGCAGCATTCTATCATATCAGTTTGCTATCTATTCTAGCTCTATTATACTTGTTAAGGTTGCCGTTTCTTCACTCTAACATATTTCACTTAATCCGGGAGGCCATGGTATATTTCTATGTATTTGAGGCCGCAAGGCAACCCTACCAAAGAAGACGTGTGCTCATTTGATATAGTCAGATTCCATGTTTCATCACCAGATTAATATTTCATAATCCCATGACCCATTTTCCATGTAATTCCATTGCAATATTTTTCTATGTATAGAGTTTGTAACACAAACCAACATCCAACATATGTGGGGTTTAAATCCCAACACATAACACCAACACATAACAACATTGACATTAATTAACCAACACATAACTAATTATCGACATTAATTAACATAATCATTGGGTCCAACATTACTTAATTAAAAAACTCCCCTAAACCCCTTTTGGTTTGGTGCATTCATGCCACCTGGGGTGACTCCGCAACGAGCCGCGGATGTGCATATTCACCTCTCTTTATTCCTTAATCTACACCACGTAAAGTTCTCCTCGCTTGTGGGTATGCAAGCGCTAAAAATTTGCTATACCAGAGTAACAAGATTCGCAAAATACTATAAGATTTCGCTTAATACTATATGGTGTTGATTTCAATGCAAAATACAATTATGAGGGGTTTCTCGTCATCTCACGCCATCCCCTCATGAATATGCACCAAACCAAAAAGGTTTAAGGGGATTTTAATTAAAGTCGTTGGACCCAATGATTGTGGCATCTATCGTCAATGATAGTTATGTTTGCCATAATGTCACAAGCTAAAGCATGGTGTGTTGGGGATCAATTTACATGTTGGATGTTAATGGCTTGTGTTGCAAAATTTTTGGTTCTTGAGTTTTAGGACGTCTCCTGGTGGCAGACAAAAAAATTTAGAATTCAAACTAAATCACCTGTAGCTTTTTGAATTTAATCACAATAAAACAAATTAGAACAGCAAGAAAAGTTACTAGATATGTATCGATCCCATTATTCTAAAGCCGGCAAGTTTCACAGAACAATTCCATATACACAAATATAAGCAATGCCTTTGCCTATAGATTCTTTGCAGAGAAATCAAAAGGGAACTTTTCTCATTATAGCACAAGGATCTAAGCCTTTGGAATTTGCTTAATAACCGCTTCAAAATCTAAAATGTATGGTAATTTTTGCAAGTTTATTCGAATGAGCCATAAAACAATATCCAATAGCTTAATCCCTGTAGATTGATCACCGGTGAGGATAAAAGCCTACCAAACCCTACTAAAATTGTTATTTTTCTTAGGCATGTATAACTTAACCAAACATATGCATGTTAAATTGCTTATCATGTGGAATTGATGGATTTCAGAGACTTATATATAGTCAGATGAACATAAAGGAAAAGAAATTGGTCGATTGATATTAATTCTAGAAAATAGAATTTTACTAGTTGAAATGTACCTTGAATCAAATCAAAGTTTCGATAATCGACATGTTCTAGATTACTGTTTAGTCTACAAAACCTTTAGCGTTGCGTAAATTAAAATTGAATAACCAAATAAAGCTAGAGATTGATATGCTCACAATAATGTTTTGTTCACAACCATCAGATGGAAGACAACAACATCCATGTTACTTGCAAGTATCAATTGGTGAGGTTCATAACGAATCAAAGGATTACTTTCTACCGTTGCCTATTACATATTATTTAATGGTGCGCAGCTCAGTAAAGCATAATCTCCCCGGACTCTCATCCATCTGACTTTTTCATGATTGCAAAAGTTTCATATGCAAAGTTCCAAGGACGATCCACATCTGTGAGCATTAAATGTATGCCCCGCGACATGAAGGTCAATATTTTCAAATCGGCCTTAAGCTTTTGTCTTTACAATATTATGAGTGGTTTGTGCGAGTATCGATGTGCTCCATCTTAAATGCTCAAACACCTTGCTCAACTAATCCATTTCTCAAGTAATGGCTTTACACCTTAAGGCATTTACTTATGGTTTTACCAACGGGTATTTCAAAATCAGATTAGAAGTCGCATTTAATTTTGCTGGGTCGGACAAGCCTGGCGATTAGACCAGACTAAAATGGACTCATACCTTAATTTTTTAATGAGGTTGGAATAAAATTTTGTCTTAATGGAAACAACATTTAAGAAACAAACAAAACCTGGAAGAAAAGAAGGAGATGGAATGGAAGAAGGAATGGAGGGGGGGAGGATGGAATGGAGGGGGGGGGAGTGGATGGAAGAGGAACGGAGGGGAGGAGGATGGAGGGAAGGAGGATGGAATCGGGAGTGGATGTCAGTGTGAGATAGCACTGGCTTAGGAATGAAATGGAAGCAAGTAAGGCCCCATCTTGAGACAACCCGGCCTTGAGGACTTGTGGACTAAAGCAGTGCGAGGAGTTGCTTAGGCCTAGGCTTTCGTGGAGCCTGAGTGTCTCACCATTTGGGGCGCCCATTCTTTTGTCAAGAAGAAGGATGGCGGCTTGAGGATGTACGCGGAGCTATAGCAGTTGAATAAGCACACCATCAAAAACAAGTATCGCTTCCCGGATCGGATGAAGCTTGATGGACCAGCTCAAAGGGGGGCAAAGGTCTTCTCAAAAATCGACTTAAAAATTCGGGGCTATCATCGGTCGGGATAAAGAAGATATCCATAAAAAGCGCCTTGAGCGCGGTATGGGCATTATGAGTTTACGATAATGCCTTTTCGGCTTATCGAATACCCCAGCGGCGTTCATGAGGCTCATGAGCGATATCTTGAGGGAGTTTTTAGACACCTTTGTGATTGTATTCTTTGGCGACATTTTGGTGTATAGCGAGATCCTTGAAAACACATTACAACACTTGAGGGAGAGTCTTTGGAAGTTGAAGAGGCACGGTTATGCACGCCAAGTTGTCGAAGTGCCGCCGCCACTTAGCGGAGAAGGTGGAATACCTAGGTCATGTGATCTGTTGAAGGAATCTCGGCGGATCCCTTAAAGATTGGCGGATGATTGATGCGCAGAAGCACGAGAAGAATGCATGGTGAAGCTTTCTCGGCCTAGCGGTACCTCGGGGAAGTTCGTGAAGAACTTTGCTAAGATAAGCGGCCCAGCTAACGGACTTGGCGAGGGCGGAGAAGGTGAAAAAGATTAGGCGAGCATTGGTACAAAGAAAGCCCAAGCGGGTTTGAATTGTTGAAGGAAACTCGGCGGCCGCCCCTGTCTTGATCTTGACTGCGGACCCGGAGAAGATAAGCTTTGTAGCCCGCAGTCACGAGTAAGATAGCTCACAGTCACGGTGCTCATGCAAAAAGAAGTGTGTGTAGCATATGATTCCGGGAAGATGAGCGGCGCCGAAGCGCTACGGCCTTACGACCAAAATTGCCCTGCGGTTGTCG
The DNA here is from genome assembly GCA_021234155.1 of Isoetes taiwanensis. Lineage (NCBI taxonomy): Eukaryota > Viridiplantae > Streptophyta > Lycopodiopsida > Isoetales > Isoetaceae > Isoetes > Isoetes taiwanensis. Next base: position 5,434,746 of record JAJEKV010000012.1, on the reverse strand, counting down.
AGGGCATTAAAATTTGGAGGCACTATCTTTTGGGAAGGAAGTTCAATTGGATACAGACCATGAGCCTCGGTATGTATTCCGCGCAACCACACCTCAACTTTGAGGCGAGAGAAAGGTGGATGGAGTTCCTTGAAGAATATGACTTTGATATAGTCTACAAGCGGGGAAGCTCAATGTGGTAGCGGATGTGCTTTCAAAGGCATCCCTTGGCAACTAGGGTGCATTGCAATGCACATCTCGGCGCTCTCGGTGACTTTGGTAAGAAGATTGAAGAGTCCTTGCCAGCGGATGTGGATTTGAGGAAGTATGGGCAAGCCTCTCTAGGGAGGCTAGAAAAGGATAAGGAGGCGGGAAGCCTTCAAACATTATAAGAAGGAAGGCAACCTGTTATACCATAAGAACAAGTTGTCGTGCAGAATCATCGGTGTAAAGAAGTTGATCCTCCACTGACACACACACGGTCCAATAGCGGCCATGCGGGGATTCATGAAGACATATTTCAAAGTGCCGCAGCTGATATTATTGGCGGGGAATGAAGAAGTAGGTAGCTTCGCTACATCAAGGAATGTCGGCTATGTCGTGACGGTGGCGAGGAAGCGAAATTCCATGGGCATTAGAGCCGTGCAAGCGGTGCCAAGCGCTAAGTGGGAGGTCATCGACATGGACTTCATCCTGGGGCTTCCAAGGGCGATAAGAAGGGAAGGGCCTTAATGGTAGTGGTGCGACAAGTTGTCGAAGATGGCACATTTTGTGCCTTGCGGGACCACGGTTTCTGCTATGGATACAACGAAGCTCTTCACCAAAGATCTTCGGGCTTCATGGCATGCCAAGGAGATTATCTCAAGCCGAGGGGATCGAAATTCATGGCGCCTTTTGGCAAGACCTCTTTGCGACCATTAGGGCCGAAGCTATCCATGAGCGGCATATCATCCTCGAGGACGGATGGCCAACCGAAGCGAACCAACAGGATTTTGGAGGACATACTTTCGGAACTTCGTGGAACAAGCAAGGTATGTGGGAAGAATTTATTCACTTGGTGGAGTTTGCCTACAATAGCACCAAGCAAGAATCATCCCAAATGTCGCGGTTTATGATCAATTCACGGCTATCAATGCCTAACTCGGACACTTGGCACAACCCCATGTCAAAGTAGAAGTTTACGCGGCCGGTGTTGTCCGGCATCGGCATTTCGTGGAAGAAGTCGCGAGGGTATCTCCCTAGCAGCAAGGAGTGATCAAAAGAGCATCGTAGGCAAGCATTGCCAACGACCCGAGTTCAAGTTGGAGATGATGTATGACTCAAGATCAAGGTAAAAGCGGGCAAAGCTCCGCATCGGCAATTGTAAGAAACTTGCTCCAAGGTGGGAAGTGGACCCTTGAGAATAGTCAATCCTATAGGTTGGATCTACCGGCACACACGAAGATTCATAAGGTCTTCCATTGAGTTTGTTGAAGAAGCACACTCCCAATCGAGGGCGAAGTCTTGGACCTCCAACATTATTGGAAATGGCCAGGGAGGCGGTGGAAATAGTTCGAAATTGATTCTTGATAAAGTCTTCAAGAAAACAAGGAGATCGAGTTTCTCCAATACTTGGTCAAGTGGAAACACTTGCGATGGAAAACAGCGACATGGGTACTTAAGAAAGATCTAGTAAAAGCGTACCCACGGTTCATGGAGCAATGGGGCGGCAAGGTCATCTCGAAGAAATAGAAACGGACATGTCCGGTTGTGTGTAGATTAAATCTATGTGTAGTTAAGATTAATCTCGCATACCACCTATGCTAGGTATGGGTGCATCGTTATTCAGATGATGATGAGATCACTACGGTGATCTCTAGAGGCGTGGTGTAATGTCAATGTAGGCATGACAGCGTTTCCGCTTGGGCGAGTGGAAGGTAGATTAGAAAGTCTACTTACGTCCCCACGGAGTAGGCGACCTCGAAAAAGGAGGTCATTGAGGAATGCATTGATAGGAAAGGCACCTTTAGCCCCCATATATGCTTTGATAGGAGGAATCTATCCTTCCGCCCCATATCACGGGAAGGATATCCTCCACCCCGGGCAACTAGAGGTGTAGGCATGCATGGCGACATATAGGCATGATAGGGCCCGGCTGTCTCCCGGCCCGCGATGGAAGAATCATCCTCTTCCTACCGAGGAGTTAGCCATGCATTCATGTAGATAGGTGGGGTGGTCACCATATAACCAAAAATTTTATTAATAAATAAATGGTACTAACGTGAGTGTCGACTGCAGGCCAATGAGGCTCAGGAGGGCAAGGAGGTCGAAGACTGAAGACTTACAACACAAATTTTGTTGGAATGTGTTTGCAAGGAATGAAGAGAATACCTCGAACGTTGATTTAAAATTTTGATAAACTAAATTGTAAAAGTGATAAGTGAAGTATCGAAAGTAACTTGTTTTAATGATGTTATGAATTGATAAGTTATTTCATAATATAATGGGGCGTAGTAATGTTCTAAAATATTACCTTAAGGTAATCTTAATAAATGTGTAAGTATTATAGTAGTATATCGTTATGTATCGGGTTGATTGCGGGTTAGGAAGATCCCAGGTGGGAGACCCACGATCTTTGCGGGACGACATCATTTCAAGGTGGGAGAATGTGACGTTTCCGCCGCGATTATCACGGTCCCGGGCGTATCTTTAATCTTTGCCTAAAATCCGCAGCGTACCGCCACTTTCCGGGCGTGTGCCCAGGCGTGTAGCAGTGGGTAGCCCTAGGGGCAACTTGCTAGGTATGTGCATTTTATTATTAATGTGCACATTTACCAATGTGCACATTTATTAAGGTGCACACCTTTCCATGTGGGCACATTTTGCCACCTAGCCATTAAAGGCAAGTGGGCCCATTCCCAATTATCCCACATGCCTAAAGGGATAATTGGAAACCCTAACCTAACCCTTGTCTATTTAGGAGGAGAAACCCTAACTTTGCCCATTTTTTTTTAAGTTCCTAGGGTTTTAGAGCTGTTTGGCTGCTCCAAGAGCCAAACCGCCTCCTCGACTCTGTCGAGAGAATTGCACCATTAGTTTCCCTTGATTCGGCGGTTCAGCGGGGATGGTCAAACTTCGGTCGTGGAGGAGCAACTCAAGGATCATGTATTTAGCCAATTTAATAGCTTAAACCGCCTCGGCCTTAGAATCAAGTGGGTTTAGCCTATTAAATTGCCCATACAGCCATCTAGATCTCTAGATGCTCAGGCTCTAACTAGAGAACCTAACTCTATGATTAGATCTAGTTCTTTAGTTCTCTGTGATGTATATGGATGATGTATATCTGTGAGCTCCTTGTATTGGGAAGGGGGTAGAGACCTCAAGCTTGGTAGTAGATGCTCCTAGATTAGCCTCTCTAGCACACTATAGATTAGGCACAGGCCAAGAACCACACCGGTTGTGGGTGAAGGGGCAGGCCCGGGTGAGAAGGAGGTTAGTGTTGACTCTTGAGCGATCCCTACGGTGTGTAAGGCCTAGGGGATCATTGTGACTAGGTCTAATGGCTTACCGAGTGCGGGTAAGGCATGGGCACCTCGACACGAGTGAAGTGGTGTACACACTTTCCAAAGGGTTCAATCGTCGAATAAGGGCAAAGGCCCTCTAGTCACCTTCTGCGGAGGGAGTGATCCCTACCTGCCCCCATCTAACCGGGGAGATGCAACCCGTGAATAGCCCTTTTGGCTATGCATCCGTGAGGGCTCTGATCAGGTCCCAACACTTTTCAGCCTACTACTGCAAAGTGTGCCACGGGGAGAGGCCCGGATGGAGTGGACAACCCTATGCCATGTTCTTATGCCACCAAATCCATTGTCATGAATTCCAGTCGCAATGAACTCGGAGACCCAAGTCGTCAGTCATCCTTTCTCAGTCACGAGCCTAGGTAGGACCCCCATGTATGATCTTGATCATTGTCTATGATATGTTGATGCACCACCCTTCCGAGGTGGATATGTGATAATGTTGTATCTTGACATGTATGTTTAAAGCTTCACAGCGGCTAGGTAGGCCACGAGGGAGGCAATGAAATGACCCCCACTCTTCCCTGCGGGACTCGTTATCGAATGCGATGATATGTGGAGGGGCCTGGTGTCGGTGTGGAGCTGGTATGGGGGATGAACTCCTATTTGTATACGGTGAGTGCACCGTATACAAGTAGGGGACGTCACATTACAAAGCATGAGAAAGTGAAGGATTGGGTAGAACACTGGAAGGCAAAAAGTCCGGACGAGTTTCAAGAAACTTAAGGATGCCTTGACTTCAGCCCCGGTCCTCACATTGCGGACCAGAAAATATAAGCTAGTAGCCACGGATGCGATAAAATTGCTCTTTGGAGGAGTTCTAATCACGGGAAGGCAAGGTTATTGCGTATGATTCTAAGAAGATGAATGACACAGAACAGCGATACCCCACCCACGATCAGGAACTCTTGGCAGTTGTGCGGGCTCTGCGCATATGGAGACACTATCTTCTTGGTAGGAGATTCCAGCTAGATACGGATCACCAGAGTCTCCGTTATCTTTCTACCCAGCCAAATCTCAATCTCCGTCAGAGAAGATGGATGGAGTTTCTTGAGGAATATGATTTGAGATCATGTATAAGCGGGTAAGCACAATGTGGTTCTTGGATGCTTTTATCCGCGCCATTCCTTAGTAACCCGCACCCATTGTAATGCAATTTCTCCGCTCACCTTTGAGTTAGGAAAGCAAATAGAGCAAACCTTGGCCACGGATCCAGAATTCGGGAAGTGTGGCCTGATTTGGCCAAGGAGACGCTGGGACAGATAAGGAGCGTGAGACTTTCCGCTTATAAGAAGGAGGGCAATTTGTTTTATTGCAAAGACAAGTTGTGTGTACCCGAGACTTCAGGAGTTCATAAGCTCATTCTTCATGATACACACAACAACCCTATAGCTGGACATGCAGGCTTCATGAAGACCTATTTTAAAATTAAGCTCCAGCTATTTACGGCCAAGCATGAAGAGAGACATTGCCGGATACATTAAGCAATGTCAAGTGTGTCCGACAAACTAAGGCCGGCGGTTGAGGGTTCGGGAGAGTTGCAACCGTTGGATGTGCCCAACGCAAAATGGGAGGTGATAACTATGGATTTTATTGTGGGCCTTCAGCGTACCTGCGTGGATATGGACGCTTTAATGGTAGTGGCCGATAAGTTGTCGAAGATGGCTCATTTCTTGCCATGCCGCACCACGCACCGCGGCCTTGGATCTGACTTTGTTATTCGCGAAGGAAATCTTGATTGCATGGGATGCCACGGGTAATAGTATCGACGAGAGATCCAAAGTTTCTAAGTGCATTACGGAAGGATTTCTTTGCCACCATTCGGACAAAGCATGCTATGAGCTGACATATCATCCTCGAGACGGATGGACAAACAGCGAAGCGAACCAACCACATTATAGAAGATATGTTGCTTGGCTATGTGGGAGTAAGCAAACTCAGTGGGCGATTATATCTATTTAGTGGAGTTTGCTTATAATAGCATGAAGCGGAGTCTTCTAGAATGTATCCTTTCATGATAAATTATGGCTATCAATGTCTAACTCGGACATGGCATAATCCCTGTTTCTAAAGTGGAAGTTTCCCAACAATTCCTTTTGGAAATGCAAGCTTTGGTCGAAGAGGTTCGTGGTTATTTGTTGGCCGCCAGCGTATTAGTCGTCGAGAAAAGTGTGGCTGATAAGTCTGTAACCCCCACGAGTGTTCCAAATGGGCGATTCAGTTTGGCTTAAGATTAAGGTTAAGCAAGCCAAGCTCAAAATTGGTAACTGCAAGAAATTGGCACCCAGATGGGCTGGGCCGTTCATGATTACTGAACGTATTGGAGAGCAGGCATATCGTTTGGATTTGCCACCCCGCTTGAAGATCCAAGGTCTTTCACGTGAGTCTTCGAAGAGACACACTCGATCCGGAGGGAGATGTTGGATACACCCACCCTACTTGAAATGACGGATGAGCAACTAGAGATAGTGCGAAGCTCTTCTTGATGGGGCCTATAAGCGGTTTGGTCAAGTGGAAACACTTGCTTTCTGTGGAGGATGCTTCGTGGGTAATGAAGATGGACCTTGACAAGCATTATCCTAATTCATCGCGGGAATCTCAAGGCCATCCATCAACGATGTCATCAACCCGATTCGTGATGGCATTGAAGGCTTGATTCGGGGGATCATGCAAGAGCGCGGGGTAGGTGCATCTTAGATCAAAGTAGTTACCGATGATGAGACCACCTTGGTGTTCTCTATGGCGTGGTGTATTGTCAATGTGGGCATGACTCACGGATTGCTGTTCAACGAAGATGTAGTTCATAGGTCGCATTCATCTCAAACCATAATGGGAACATGACCATTCCTTATGCGTGAATTGCGAACCCTAGGCATGATAGGCTTCCTGTTAGTTTAATCTTTTACTCTAATTGAAGGGGGTGGTCCCTTCAACCACAACTTAATTATTATGTGTAAATACTTGACGTATTGACATGTATGCGTGCCGCCAGTGGCGGTGGGTGACCTGCCCATGTATAGAGAGGGTTCGATGGCCCAAAGCGTGCAATATTTTCATGTCTTCTTTATCAATTTGCTAAGGGTTTCATAATGTCCGTTATTGGACTCCGGTCCTTGAATTTTCCATGTCATAATGATCCCAGAAATCCACATTGGTGCGTAAACAATTTTGTGATCTTTAAACCTCAATTATGTTTTTACCTTCAACAATAAGAAGTTATTCTCATCTATTCATGGGTAACTACTTATTTTATACTTGTGTATTCTAGGACACATATTAGCTATTTCTAACTAACCCCAATGCTGAGGACATCATTATTCCAAGGGGGGGAGAATGTGACGTTCCACATATTTATACGGTGTATGTATAAATATACTGACACGTCACAGGCCGAGGATACGCCATCATAGGGGTATGTAACCTATGGAGTTAACCATAAAGGAAAGGGTTTAATTAAGGGTTAATTGCCTAATTAACTTAATTAAGCTAATTAATACACCTGGCCAAACTCGATTGGCCAGAATAAGGATGCTAATTTGAGGGCAGCAAATTGGATCCCTATCCCAATTTTGCCCCTAATCGAACTAAGGAGCAGGAGCAGTTGAGCGCCCAGCCTATTCAAGCATGGAGATTCCACATGACAACGGTTCCAGTCGTAATTCGGGTTAGTAAATAGGTTAACTTGGTATTTCTAGGGTCAGCGCCCTGTCAGGCTTCTTTGTTGATCTTTTGCTGTTGAATAACCCTTGTTTGATAGTTAGAACTATTCTTAGTTCTTGATTATGTATTGTGATAGATGGATGTATCTTTGGTAGCATCTCTGTTAGTTCTTCCGAGCGAGGGGATTAAGGGGTAGAGACCTCTCAGATCCTATGCTTATTTAGTATGCTTCTATTAGATCCAGTAATACCCATTAATTGCGGCCAGCGCACAAGATCCCACGAGTTGTGGAATCTATGGCATCATTGAAGCATCAGATAAGGGGCCGTAGTGAGGAAGTGTGGGGTGAGGTCTGCATGCGAGTATAAAAGGTTCACAGGGGGACTTCTATAGTGAGCCAGGGCTAATAGTCGGTCACGTGAGGGCGGGTATGGGTTTGACACTTCACAGGGTACAGAGGTGTGACCCGAAGGGGCATCTTGTACTTTGATGATAAAGTTAGGGGAGATGCGTCAGTGCGGAAGGAGGTGCTGATGGATCTCTTCCTCTAGCTCACCCATGGATTCCATGCCGCGACTCTGGAAGGGGACACTTCCCGACCTCCTCATCGGACCCGAGGGGAGATGCAACCTGGGTAGGCTCACGGGCTTACCCTTTTGAGCCCTACGCCTCCTGAAACTACAATGGCGCCACAACTTGATTGACTCATCCAAAGTGTGCACGTGGAGGGGCGGATGGAGTGGACAACCCTAGCCAATGTTCTATGCCAACCAATGCCTTGTTAAGATTTTGTCTACTGATCTCCTGAGACCTAGCCGTCAGTCGATCCTGAGCCGGGGTAGAACCTTGGGTTTGGGATGTTTTCCTTAGTATTAGATGTATCTTCTCTGTTGCTAGTATTTGGATGGATGTGCCACCCTTCGTGGTGGTTGTTTATTATATGATTATGTGTGCTAACCTTGTATTCACGCTTCCGTGATATAGGAGATCCATTGAAGGTATAGACCGGAATGACACCTCCGTGTCCTTCCCCTGGGTACCTGCTATGCGGGTAGTCCGAGGTAGACGGAGGGCCCTGCTCATGGGGAGTTGATTGCCACGGGAGGGGGAAGTCCCTGTATGTATACGTCCGGAGTGCCGTATATGTTCGATGAAGCGTCATCCGCTAGTGTGGCCTTAACTTAACAAGATTCGCGGCACTAATGGCCGATCTTGAAAAAGATTCCTACAAATCAATAACCAAGATCACAAAGGCTCTGCCATAAGTCTATGTTGGGCCTAAGGCCATTGCACTATATATATCAGTAAAGTTAGACCGTAAGTTTTAGATGAAACTTAGTATCATTTTGTTTCAATTTTCTTGTCTCATCGTCACGCGAGACTTTATGTACTCCTTATGATATTCAAAGGTTTCTTATCTTGGCATATAGTTTCCTTCGTTCTCGTTCTGTTCTTTCTGTTCTTATTTCTTTTGCAAAATTCCACGTGACACATTATACTAAGGATTCGTCTGCTTGATCCAAGGGTCCTCACATACGATTGTCTTGCAGATAATCCCAAATCCAGGCCCTAAACAATAGACCGAAGGGCATAACTGTGAACTCATAGTGCCCATACTGCATTTTGAAAGTGGTCTTATGAATATCTTCCTCCTTGATTCTTATTTGGTGATAGTCCGACAATAAATCGATTTTGGAGAAGACCCTTGCTCCCTGAAGCTAATCCATTAAGTCATCGGCCCTTGGCAATGATTTGTTCTTTATCATTTGCTTATTAAGCTGCTACTAATCAATGCACATTCTTAGACTTCCGTCTTTGTTCTTCACAAAGAGAATGGGAGCTTCGAAGGGCAATATGCTTGGTCGAATGAATTCAAGCTCTAGCAGCCCTCGCAATTGCTTCTCTAGTTCTCACTAGCTCGGGGTGCTCATCCTATAGGGAGTCTTGCTAGTCAAACAGCATCTCGTGTAAGAGTGATCTCACACTTCACGCCTCTATAAGGCGGTACTTCACGGATTTCATCAGAAAAGAGGTCATAAAACTTCTTAATTAGCTTAGCAACTGCCCTAGGTAATTGCTTTAAGCTTATCTCTTGCTCCTTATGCTTCTGATCTGGCTCAACAACCCCTAACCTAAGGATGCATTCAACTTCATCCTTCAAGATGCATCTATACAACTGCGTCAAAGACATGCACTGCATTACAGAAGGGATGCCCATGATGGAGATCTCATATATGTGTCGGCCCAATAAGGTTTGCAGTTGCCACCTTGCCAATATCCTTGTCCTTCATCCCATATGAATTCCCAAATTCTTCCATCTCATCAAGCCATGCCTCGCTTCTATACATGACCTATCCTTCCCGAAAATTGTCCTAGCCTTTATGAGTGTTCGAGATGTTACTCATGGCAATGCCTATCTTCTTTTTGATAGTCTTACGCTTTGCAATTTCTAGGTTCCGCCATGAGAGCCGCATGATTCTCTCTCTAAACGCTATCCGATCCACACTAGATTACTATCACGTGCTAGAGCTAGAAGGACTAGGGTTCCTCTGTTTCTTCTCTTCCTTTTCCCCTGTCTCTATGTGCCAATCGGTGCCTATACATTCAGTTGGCCCACTTGCTCTATCTCCCGAGAGGTGGTGTCACGCCCCCCTAAAATATATGGTATAAGTGCATTATATTTCTAGGCCATGTCACCATACAAGCCTACTTTAGTAGCCTTGTATTTCGTATATAAGTGTGGAATGCGGCATCGCTAATAACTTAGCCAACCTTAGGGATGGACCATTTTCCACAAGGCCTCATCCTATTGGGCACCGCCACACCTGGACGCACCCCAATTGGAGCCACGTGGCATGACATAGCAACCCTAACCTATAAATGGCCAAACCCTAATCTTAGGCCATTTTTCTTGCTCCCATAGTCTTGGAACCTGGTTCCCGCTCGAAACTCTATTTCGAGAACCGTCAGTTGTGGCACAGCCTAGAACAACAGTCCCTTGAGTGTGTGCGCATCCGAAGGAGCAGGATCTACTTCGAACCCTTCAAAGATAGGAGGGAGTTCTTCAGAAGCAGGTATTTTGGAGTAGAGTCTTTGGTAGATCACTTGGAAGTTAGAGTTCCAGGTGGGTTAGCATTTCATATCTCCATGAGAGCTATTCTAGAACCCAAGATAGATCTTGAGCCCTAATCAATGAACCTTTACTGTAAGTTAGATGCGTGTGATTAAGATTATATATTATTCTCATTATTTATCATGTTATGTCACCGTTCTATTGCGATAGCAATAGAACCGACAACCGACATTCCTTGGATGGGGACGCCCTTCCTCGTATCTCCTATTTATATTACCTTCTTTCTCATTTTTGAGCTCTTTTTTGCATTCTTTTCTTTTGAGCTCCACAACTTTCCTTGAGCTAGATTTTGTGTCTTTCGATCCTAGGAGTTTCGCCCAATCTATCGATGAAGAGGGTTTCTCTTCTTTCCAGGAAGTTTGCATTTTATCTTTTCTTCTTCGGTTCAGGGGACTTCAGCCGCCGTTCCATGGAGGGTGGCTCGTAGCCATGGTTGATTCGTCGCTCATATATACATATATCTTATGTCTGTCGCTTTGGCACAAAGCGGTGTGACTTTTCTGTATATATTTCCTTAGGGTTATATTCTTTGTACATGTGCTTTTTGTGGGTGGATTTCGGCAGTTCATCCATCTAGGTCACAATATTCTGGTGATTTTGGGGCTTCTTATCTGCTCATACTCAATCAATGATTGCGTGTCACACTGATTTGGATTTATACTTGTGAAGGATTATGGTGGATCCCAACCCCGTTTTTGGTAGATCGGTTATTGGGTTCCGCTTATCAATCTTTGCAAGTCGGATGGATTAAGGTTGTCGAGCTATTTGATCTATTAGATATCTCATTTTCCCTTCTTCGTTTTATTTTTTGTCATATTCTTGATCTTGCAATCTTTGCACTCGCCCAATTGCTATGGGACCGGATTACGCATTCAAAGTCGTTTCAAATTCTTCCTTGTGATAGGCATGAAGTCATAGTCTCCGGATCGGATCTCGTCCTTAAACCTCGGCCATGCGTAAAAGCTTTGGTTAGACTTCCGGTTTAGTTTTGTTCTTTCTCTATAATCCTTTGTTCTTGGCATGCCTTTCCAATCTAGCTCCACGAAAAATGAGATCTTTATGTTTTATTCAAGATCCTCGTGGATTAGCCTGCGACAAACTCCGATGTGCGTATTAGATTGTCCGGAATCATCACAAATCGTTGCAATCCGTGCAAACCCTTCCAAGCAATGCGATATTTTCATGGATAGGCCTCCCCGCTTGAAACTCATATCTCCTGATACATACGGTCATAGATCCCTTTCTCCATATTCCCACTGTTTTTCCTTTTCTGGAGCTGATGTTTCTTAGAATGCAACAAACTCAGGCATGTTGTGCCCGCCAAAGCTTAATTTTATTTGGTTCCAAGGAGCTTTTCACATCATGAGAGTTTATTTTTGCAGCATGATACTTTGTGCTTTAGGTACTTTCCGGATGGAGCAAAGCGGAGGTCGGCGTGAATGGTTCTACATCGCCTCTGTTGGTTCCTCTCTCTCCCCATTGGCTTATAGATCCAAGGAAGCAAGCCTTTCTGGGTTAGTTTTTTTGTCCCTCGATTACCATGGCATGGAATACTCCAACCAGACTTTTGCTTCCTTCTCTACTTGTGGTGGTGCCTACCGGATTTTCCTTTCTTATCCACCGTGGCGGTGATGGTGAGCTTGGCTTTCTAATTTTGTTGGTTAAAGCTTTCCATTTGTACTTATAACTTACAAAGAAATTTATCAAGCAATTCAAGGCTGCCAAACATTCTCTTTTTCCAAAATCATCATGAGGGTTTTCCGGGGTTTTGAGTTTGAAAAGAATCTAATAGGTCGTTGTGAACATTTCTCTCAAAGAACTTTTTACAGAGGTTCAAAACCAAAATTTTCTCTTCAACAACTTAAAGATTTTCTCACCCATAAGTTTTTTTTCACCACAATTTCTTATCACCTTCTCATGAAGGTACCACTTGCTAGTTATTTCATTATAACTTAGCGATTTATAAGATACTTTGTGCAAAAGTTATCGGTTTAGTGAGACAAATACTTGCAATAAGCACATATTCTGCAGCATAATGAATGTCTATTTCAACAAATTGATCAAAACATGTGAATCTGCCCCTAGGTGGTCTCCGCCTGCAACTTAAGCTCTTACCATGTAGGGCTTAAGTATAACAATATGATCTTGTTGAAAATGTTAAACTATGGGGTGGCACTTAAATAGAAAGACATGTCTATGATATTCCACTCCATAGCATGACTTGAAAGAAAGGAGACAAAGCACTCTTTAAAACTCAAAGTAATCCAACTTTTTTCATGCTATTAATAACAGAGAATCTTCAATGCCACGCAATAAGAAGGAACTCTAAAAATAACTGCAATGACTAGCAATGGAGTCTAGCTCAACAAAAAAAAATAGTGCAATTAACCAAAGGAGAGCTATGAGCTCAACAATAGTATAACTAGCAAAACCGCAAGCAACACGAAAATCTCTAGTACCATCAACAATGGGTTTTTTTGTGTTGCAACGGCAGAGCTCCATGGCCTCCAGCCACAACATCCAATCCTTTGAGTCTGTTAGAAATTGGCATCCAGCATTTATAAGCTTGGAGTTTAAAGTTGAGTTTGAAGTTTAGAATTTATGATGTTTGATAAGGGTTTTGTTAACGTTGAAAAGACAAAAATGAAGGTCGGTGAACATGAGAATATATGGAAGGAAGATTGGACGTGTAGAACGACAGAGTTTAAGCGTGACCGGTTGGATTTCCCAACGAATAGGGCATCCAATTTGATTCTGGAAGAGGCGTGAAGAATCCGCCTTTGTTCCGATTCTTTGGAGCTAAGGATTGATGCCTCGGATTGATGCTAAGATTGATGCTAAGAACATAGACATTAGCCCGGTCAGAATAGAGGGATAGAGGCCCACTAAAGCTGCATGACTTTGGATTATTTCGAAAACCCAGCAGGAGAGTTGGTGGATTGCCCTTTTCCATGGTCACAATTGTAACAGGATCTGCATGCGATTTCGACAGAGAAGGCTTTACAGAAACCTCTTATTTGTAGCTCCGGTCGTGTGCCCGATGTTTCAAGCTCTAAACTAGATTTTGCGAAGAAGGATCTCGAATTCACCACTCCGCCCTGTCGAATCCGCCCCCATGTTAGCTTACAATGGATCTGCTTCCAAAGCGGTATATTTCCTCCAAATTCTTCAACCAAAAAATTAGGCAAATGAAGATTGCAGAGGCGCTCAAGCATTAATCTCTCGTGGATTCGACCAAGATTCGAGAGAATCCTCATCTTAAAAAAAATGCAGAAAATGGAAGCAAGATGATGACCAAATTGTTGCACAAATTTAGCAAAGAAGAGAAGCCTGATTAGAAAGTTCTGGATCCATGGCTGGAAAGGTCGGGCTTTGATTCAGGAACGATTTTGAATTATGAAGCAAGAAAAAAGTGGAGGATCGATAGGGATTGCAGATCCACTGTCTGTGAAAGGATTAAACCAAAATATTTGTGTTACAAACATATAAGCTTGCTGGCCGCATCCAATAGATCACGGATCTAAATCCGATTTTATTTGAACCACAAGTTTTTAAGGACACGTGTTGAAAATTTGGCTTGAATGTGTTACAAACAGATAAGGTTACGTGTCAACAATCAAATAAGAATTTGTATAGCATATTCGAAAAGAATCTTGCCTATCACAATTATATAGTTTAGATATTTTGTTTTAAGTTTATTCGTTTGATGTGGAGCTTTGGTTGGAATGCTTGTGTTTAATCTTCTAAGCATGGGTTCAAGTCCTTTCTATGCATATCTTACTTCTTTCTTGCTATTTTAGTTATTTTCTATGACTTACACATTTTTACTTAGTTCCTCTTGTTTACACATATTGGCTATTTTAGCTATTTTCGAGTGGACACATATTTACTAGTGTCCCTATGGTTTACACATATTTTGTTATTTTAGTCATTTTTTGTGGATTACACTTGTTCATTGTGTCGACTTAGTTCCCGCAACACACGCATTTTACTTAGTGGGATGTTACATTGCAAGATGTCTATGGGTCGTTTCGTTGGATACAGATTTTCTTCCATATCTGATGTTACATTGCAGGGTGTCTATGGGTCATTTGGTCGGATCTAGGTTTCTTCCATATCTATGTATTTGTCTCCTTTGTCGTTCTCATTACTATGTTGTTGGACATGCACTGTTTCATTAAAATCATTATGTCTTACCTTTCTTTTATGAATCGGCTGTGTATCGCCTATGGGGACGTGCCTGGACCGGACATTTTGCATTTATTGTTAGATTGGGCACGTGTATGTGTATTGCCTATGGGGACGTGCCTGGGACTGACATTTTGCATTTGTTTTTAGATTGGGTATGTGTATCTACATGTATCTCATAATCATTAAGCCTCCTTTATACGATTTTTTTTCTTTTGCGTGCATTTGTAATTTTACCCATATGCATAATTTGCGGGTAGTCTACGAACAAAATCAACACTATAATTGTTTGTGATGACATAATTGTGGGGAAACATATGCATCTATTCATGGCTGACGAGAAGGTTTCTTACAGTTTTTATCATCTTCCACTTTATTCGTATGCACATCAATTTTTCATTAACTTTTGTTTCAATAGATCTAATAATCCATCTTTTGGTACCCTATCTATCCTTAAATTTCTTTGTTTGTCTAGTAATCGGTTGTCACATTTCACCTTGGTTCTCGTTTTTATACGCTTGTGGGTCAAGATATTACTAAGGCCTACCATTGTTCTTCGCTTGCTCCTGCTAAGCGACAATTGATATTTGAGTCATATTTGAGTGTGTTGTCTTATGCATAGGCTGGTGGTTCTATTCAGTGGATCATGATTATCCTCTCCGAATTTTATTCCCCGCCTCCGCATTTGCATCCGGGCTTTGGCTTGGTGTTTCAATAAAGTTTGTCGCTCTTCAAAAAAAAAAGGAAAAAATATTACATAGTTCTTATTTTGCAATTAAGGGGATTCAAGGTGTTATAGTTCTTGTTTGCAATAAATGGTGCATTTTGATGTGAACAATTTTTACTTCCATACTTTTTGTTTTGTATTTAACATTTGTGTTCAAGACATATGCTTGAAGGTCTCCCAACTGTCTCTTCATCATAATGAGCTCTTGCTCAGGTGTCAACCGGCCGGCGTCCGAAGGGGTATGCCAAAAGGCATTACGTACACCGTCTATATACACATAAGAAGGTATAAGCACCTCTAATAATATGCAAGGTGTCACAATTAAGACTATATGCAATAGTTCAATCAAGCATAGAAAATAGTTTATATTATTCGATGGCTCATTAAAAATGCCAATCAATAATTATATTTATAAACAATACAAAGATTTGTAACTATCAAAATCATATCTAAGAACTAGGTCCCGCATCTTCTTCCATAAGCATATCCGGCTGTGGTGGCGGTCGAGAAGATCAAAGTGGTGCTAGGACTAGCAGAGAGGGCGACTCGAGATGCTGCATCTGGTGGTAGAAAAACTGCCAGAGGTGCAGCAACAAGGAGGCGCATATTGGTCCAGCCTGCAATATCCCCTAATGCTGCAAGAGCAAGATCACGTCGGACCAATACGATAGTGGTAGTATGATAATCGATCTTCTTGTGGTCAGCTAAGGTGGACAATGTACGAAGTGCCCACCAGGATGCTTCAGACTGAGGCCCAATGTGCTTGGAGAAGAAGAGAACCCCACCTCGCCTAAGGCGTAAAGGAAGAATCGTGGTCAATTGATTTCCATAGCCCTAACCCTTGGGCTCATCAAGTTTCTATTTCCTTCTCCAAATTTAGGGTTATCTCGCCTCGCCTCCGATCTTCTTTGTCATCCCTAAGACTTGCCTTTAAGGTCTTCTTCACCTTGATCTACCTCTCCCATGGTAACTGTAAGTAAGGGCTGACTACTAGGAGGAGGTAGTACGGTACAAGCAAAGTGTTCTTTAGGGGGCTGAGATGGTGCATCCTGCAACATGAACTGACGTAGAGAAAGGAGGGTATCAACGGGCTCCATCTCCTCTGGCTGAAAGGTAAGCAAATCGTGGACATGTGGTGGAGAAACAATAGGTGTAGTGAAATCCACGAAATCGTCCTGGCAGAACTCTGCAAGTTCGTAAAGGACGTCAGCCTTACGCTTGCTACGGATGTCGGCTATAACTCGATAGGCCCACATGATGTCTTCGAGAAGAAGATACTCTTGATCATGCAAGAGAATAGTGGGTAAAAGATCTAGCCCGAGCTTATGAGCTCGGTCACGGGGTGTCGGTGTCTCCATTGCTACCTGCTTCCATCGAATAAAATCATTCTCATTGACAACGTCATCATCCTCCCAGGTCAAGGTAATGGTGTCCCTACCGCCGAGGGTGTGTCTGCACATCATCTATATACTGATCCATAACTATTGCCAATGCAAAACAAGCTTCATAGCAAAGCTTGCCGTCTATGCTAAGAATAGGAAGATCCCCTCCTCTTCTCCTGATACCTTTGGGAACATTCGCGCATGTTCATCATCTCCCAACATTGCTATCAAGGTGTTGGAGTTAAGGTACGACTGGGAGTCTGCCTCATTAAGTACACACTCAGGTACGATTTCTTCGAAGAAGAATTCAAGAAAATGGGCATAGTCAGGATGTGCCTGCATGTTGTGGATATGATCCACTTGCTGGAGCAAGTGTTCTCAAAAGGAACCGCAGGGTCCCAGTGTTCACCGTCCAGGTACCATTGTTGGAGTGTAGGTCGATCCATCACGGACGAGGAACAAGGGAGGAGGAGGAAAGGCGCAGAAGGAAAGGGAACAAGATGAAACCCTAATGATAAAAAAGTGACCTTATAGTCATCATGACGTCACTTTTGACACGTGTTCCCAGGAAAATAAATAATATTATTTATTTAATAATTTACACTTTTATTAAAAAGAAAACATTAAATACACCATATAATTCCATATCCCAAAGAAAAAGTGTTTACAGGTATATTCCATATCAACTTTATACAATATTTAACAAAAAGATAAAGGCTTAATGCTAATCCCATGCAACTACTTGAAGTCCCCTCGAATCCTACGTGCCAGTTGAAGATCCTTGGGCATAATTATGGCACATAGATTCGCATCACTCAAAATTTCCACAAGAAAGGCTTCGGCAGCCTCCTGCAAAGCAAGTAGGGCAAAGGCTTGGAACCTCATGTCCGTCTTAAATTCTTGTGTAATCTCTCGGACAAGGCGCTTAAAAGGTAGCCGACGTATTAGGAGCTCGGTAGTCTTCTGGTATTTTCGTATCTGGCGCAAGGCTACAGTGCCTGGTCGATACCTATGGGGCTTCTTCGGCTTAGCTGACGGTCTGACTAATGGTAAAGTCTTACCAGTGGTTGAAGGGTGCTTGGCCTTCTGTACTATCCTCTCACGACGATCAGCAGCCGTGTTCTTCCCAATTTTGGCATCACGTTGCAGCCTAGTCTTGTAATGGGCACCTCCCTTCTTGGGCTTTGTGTACTTCCTCTTGCATCTAGCCACCCGCTCTTCCACTTCTTGAACTATATTCTGAACTGCATCCCGCTCTACCTGGGCAGCTTCTTCGGCTCTAATAGCAGCCTCTCTCTCAGCAGCTCTGGCCTCACGTTCCTGGCGCATCTGGATTCGCCGCGCTATTTCAGCATGGTAGCGGCCCGGTCGAGCTTGCATATCGGCCTCGATAATGTCCATCCTATCTTGTGTAAAATCAGGTGGAACAATCTCGAACACAAAACTATTGGAAGCTTCATCCCAATAAAAAGGAGGAAGGTTGTAATGGTCTAGATACATAAGGACACGGCCCCTCCCTAAGTAGTAGAACTGGCCGCTCTCTCCCTCCGGGTACCACTAGCAATTTGTTGAAGGTCCTCTGTCCTTGCAAGGTCCATAACCCTCTCAAGGCTTCTATACGCGCAAGCTCCATGGGGTCTTCATCCGGGTTCTCCCGACCGGGTAGAACTTAGCGATTCGTAGGCTTGGTCGTCGCTGCTCTAGCAGAGTATAAGACTCGTTGGCGCGTGATTTAATTTCATAAGGAACCGCCCGAGAAATGGAAGATGGGATATGGGATCCTACGGTTCTCAAAGAAAGTGGGTAACCGTAAGGTCTAAAACAAGGTCAACCATATCGCTATCGCTCCAAGATGATCTACAAGTACACTATAGAGCTGGTAAACGCCATGTTTCTCGATCGATCGAAAGCAAGCTTGAAACGGGCATGGTGAACAAGTGGCGAGACACTATTACCGTAAAAGGTATGGCTTTGGAGAAAATTAGGGTTGGCGCTAGACCCTATGTGGAGGCGCCAGGGTGTTAAGGTGTAAACAGGGTGCAAGGTAAGGTCAGCTATGGCGGCGTTGGAGCTCGGGTCCGTCGGCTATGGCGGAAAGAAGGCGTCAAAGAAAGCACACTTTCAAAAAGACAAGTTTAAAACTAGACGTTTAAAATTTTTTATACATTAACTTTTATACTACACGTATTTTATATGGTGAAGCCGTATAGGTGCGCTGAGGCACAAATACGCGCTCAACTTTCGATTCTAAAACCAAAAATGTATGTCAGCGCACCTTTTGTCTCCTGGCCTTGGGGTTGCCATCTTCGCCTCGGGAAATGTGCCCCCTAGGGTATTTGGGATGTGCCGGAGACGTTGGAGCAATTTTCGCCTCCATCCGAGCTATCCACTAAAAGTTACAGCCCATCTAAACTTGGGTCCTTTAATTATACCATTTCCACACCAAATTCACCCTAAACTTCCTAAATCTCAAACAATTTATTACACGAACCTAGCATAAAGACTAAATCACTGAGAAGTTAGGCAGTTTAGCTAAACTTAAACTCCCACGTAACCACCGAACTAACGGTTTAGAATTTGGTCAGTGCTATGATTCCGGTCAACCAAAACCATGGCTCTGATACCATTGTGACGCTCCCTGAACATATACGGCACTCCGGACGTATACATACAGGGACTTCCCCCTCCCATGGCAATCAACTCGCCATGAGCAGGGCCCTCCGCCTACCTCGCACTACCCGCATAGCGGTGTACCTGTGGGAAGGACACGAGGTGTCATTCGGTCCATACCTTCAATGGATCTCCTATATCGCAGAAGCGTGAATACAAGGTTAGCACACAGCATAATCATATAATAAAGAACCACCACGAAGGGTGGCACATCCATCCAAATACTAGCAACAGAGAAGATACATCTAATACTAAGGAAAACATCCCAAACCCAAGGTTCTACCCTGGCTTAGACTCCAATGGGGATCGACTGACGGCTAGGTCTCGTGAGATCGCCAGCATGTAATCTTAACAAGGCATTGGCTGGCATAGAACATTGGGGCTAGGGTTGTCCACTCCATCCGCCCCTCCTATGCACACTTTGCAGATGAGCTGAATCAAGCTGTGGCGCCATTGTAGCCTTCCGGAGATGTAGGCTCAAAGGGGTAAGCCCGTGAGCCTACTCCAGGTTGCATCTCCCTGGTGTGATGAGGCAGGTCGGGGAAGTGTCCCCTTCCAGAGTCGCAGTGAATCCATGGGTGAGCTAGAGGAAGAGATCCATCAGCACCTCCTTCCGCACTCACGCATACTCCCCCTAACTTTATCATCAAAGTACAGATGCCCCCTTCGGGTCACATCTCTGCACCTGTGGAGTGTCGCACCCATACCCGCCCCCACGCCACCGACTATTAGGCCTAGCTCACTATAGGAGTCCCCGTAGCCTTTTATGCTCAAAGTAGACCCCACCCCACACTTCCTCACTACACTCCCCTTATCCGGTGCTTCAATGATGCCATAGATTCCACAAAGACGGGATCTTGTCGCAGTCGCAATTAATGGGTATTATCGATCTAATAGAAGCATACTAAATAAGCATAGGATACAAAGGTCTCTACCCCCTTAATCCCTCAAGCTCGAAGAACTAACGTAGATGCTACCAAAGATACATCCATCCATCACAATACATAATCAAGAACTAAGAACAGTTCTAACTATCAAACAAGGGTTATTCAATAGCAAAGATCAACAAAGAAGCCCCGACAGAGGCGGCCCCCCTAGAAATACCAAGTTAACCTATTTACTAACCCGACTACGACCGGAACCGCTTGTCATGTGGAGTCTCCATGCTTGAATAGGTTGGGCGCTCAACTGCTCTCTCCTGCTCCTTAGTTCAATTTGGGGCAAAATTGGGATAGGGATCCAATTTGCTGCCTCAAATTAGCATCCTTATTCTGGCCAATCGAGTTTGGCCAGGTGTCTCTTGACTAATTAATTAATTAGCTTAATTAAGTTAACTAGGCAATTAGCCCTTAATTAAACCCTTATTAATTTAGCATAGCTAAATTAATCCTTTATGGTTAACTCCATGGGTTACATACCCCCATGATGGCGTATCCTCGGCCCGTGATGTGTCAGTATATTTATACATACACCGTATAAATATGTGGAACATCACACCGGAGGTAGTTATTTGTCACCCTTCGCCCTCTTCTTTGATGGGTGCGTGGGTTTTCTGAGTGGGCGTGGATTTGCTACTTGACGCTCCTGCTTGACCTTGACCCGTGCCTTTGGGCTCTTGTGTGCTGGCCTCGTGGTGCTTTCGAAATAGTCCAAGGCCTCGATGGCACGTAACTAACACCCCCCTCCCCTCTCCCCCCCAACCAAAGAACACTCGGAGGAGAGAAAAGCAGGCATGGTCTCAGGAGATGGAAAACCTGTGACTTGATTGAAATCATCATGACGACTATGAGGATGAGCCTCGGAGTGATACTTCTGAATGAGATCTTGTCAGTCTTTCAAAGCATCCGCAGTGTTTAACCCAATAGATGGTGAACGTGTCCAACAAAAATCCAGACTGTGCCATGTCTTTAAAGGCACAGTGAGCTTTGCTAGAACAAACTGGCATTCAATCATCAAGCAGGTTTGGAGGCCAAACGCAGTGGCACTAGCATTGGGATTGCAACTGCGAGCCAAGGAGCAGGTGAGGAGACATTTCAAAGCAACACAAAAACCTACTTGTTTGTAAACAGACGGATCCGAGAAAGTGGTAGTTCTTTCAAAAAATTGAGCGAGTCCCCAGACCGCATTGGCTGTGATTTTCCAACCTCGTTTATTTGGGATGTATATCCAATCTCTAGTATAATCAAAGTTGTCCCCTTCTTGCGAAGCATTCCTACGCACAAAGCATGGATCCCAACGGATATCTATAGATCTATATCCGGAGGTCCAATCAACATGATCAACCAAAGCTTTGGTCCAAAAGGATGAGCACCAATCAAAGGTGAGAAAATGACCGCGTGGTGGTGCTCCTAGTGATGCATAAGGAGTGTCGTGTTGAGGAGCAGATTGCATCATGAGCTTTTAAGCTTGAGTGCAGAATTTCTGAAGCAAATCCAAATCCAGGACTCGACACTAGCGTTCCCATTCAGGACAGGGGAGTAGAGTATTCAGAGGGGGAGGATCCCAATCCACAGGAATGGTCTGGCTCTCAAGATAGGCACAGAGACTGTTGAAGGAGCCTAAGTGCTGTAAGTAAAGTTGAGCATACCCAATCCTCAATTCCTCATACATGTACTTACAGAGCTCATGCAAGGCTTCCTCAATCCAAAGAGGCAAATAAGCAGCAAGCTGGGGCATGTACTCTGCCTGACGAGCATTAACCCAGGATTGATCGTGAACATACTTGTTGTCTTGTTATAACAACCACCTTGCGTGGATATCTCCTTGGAAGGCACAGGATGGACTGTCAATGAACGTCGCAGGTGTCGGCGAGATAGAAATCATGCATGACATAGGCCATGGGTTGGACAAGTCGAAGAATGAAGAAATCTTGGTCTTCACAGGTGATGAGCTAAAAGGTAAGCAAGCCACAAAGAAGTCCCCTTTCTTCAATAGTAAGGTCTGGCCAGAGAATAAGCAAATCCTTGCTGGTGAAGATCACATCGATAGCACCGTTGGCATTGAACCATCTGAGCATGAAAAGATGTCTTTGTCACTTCACATAATCCAAATAGCTTGTGAGCATGGAAAAATCACTAGGAATATTGATAGCTAAAGCTATGTAAGTCTCTTGCTGTTGATGGGCTTCATCTGCAGACTGGATTACCCGTTGCAACTGATGTTCTAGATATTTGATTTTGTTTTCTTTCTCAAAGAAGGAGACGGTTGTTCTTTGAGTTTTCGGTGAGCCTATATGGCCTGGAAAGGCATGGGATCTTGAGTAGAGACCTGTAGCTAGAGGCTAGCAATCTTTGCGTCATCCACAATCTTTTGTTTTTGCAGGTCACTAAGCGGTGCTTGAAGTTTTGTGACCTAGATTTTAACAGCAACTATCTGGCCTTCCAAAACAGAAATACGGACTTCACCTTGCGTGCTGCAAGCTCCAATCCATTGTGGATATGGATGTCAACGACGCAATTTAACTGGCCCACAAACCCAAGATTTCGCATGGAGAAAACGAAGAAGAACCAAGGAAGAAGAAATGTTGAAGAAAAGATGCCGAGGAAGAAGAGAAGAAAAATTGAGCTTGCACTGGCGTAAGAACCGTTCATCAAGAAGTGCAAGCAGTAAACACCGCATTGTCCTTAATTTGCTAACATCTTTCCATAAACAGACCAAAAGAATTGAGGATAGCATGAAGAAAGAAATTTTACTTGAGTTTTTGAGGGATAAAACATTGGAAAAATTCATAGGTGAAGAATTAAAAGATTTGGAAGCCAAGAGCATCGTTATAAGGAGCCTCTAGAACCCATGCGCATCGTGAAACTCTCTACCAAAGAATGACCGCCTAGCAGCCAAGAATAGTCTGCCTTTGCAATGTCCAGAGACCATGCCGTGCGCGATCTCAAACAAGTGACAAAATCAGCCAGCGAGATCTTGGAAATGTATTAGGTGTTCACCCAAGAAACCTGCAAAAGGCAAAGAAAAAGAGGGAAGAGATCGATTACAATGATGGGAAATGGGTTTCTTATAAGAGGGCTAAAAGATTCGATGCAATTTCAGATGAACAGATAGAAAATATTCAAAATTTTTGGATTGAGAACACCAGAGTGTCTCCTAACACAAAGGATGTCAGAACTAGAAGATTGGAGAGAAATGTAAGAGGAGAAGAACATGCTGCTCACTATCTGAAGGAATCAGAGGTTAGTTTATTTCTGTTATTCATGTTTTCTTAGTTATGGTGCTTAGTGTGGTGGTTATTGTGTTGTACAGTGATTGTGATGTACTGTATGCAGCATGTGAATTGTGTGTAGTTGACTCTGAAATGCAGCTTATAAATAATATTTAATATTGGAAATATTAGAACATGACAGAATTGAGTTACAAGTACTATATTCCTTTACTGGGTCTGTGTGTACAGTCTAAAAATATTTGAGAATGACAGACAACTAACTGATCCTAAAAAGTACAAATTTTTGTTGAATAAAAATAAATTTTTGTCAGATTAAAGTACAGCTCTGTTGGAAAGTATAATATATTAAAAAGGGAGCATATCTTACAAAGTTTGGCTTTCCATTGAAAGCTCTGTACCCGAGAACTAAATTTACATGCATTTCCTAAGCAGCGGGAAATGCTGGTATGACTGGCTCGACTTCTGGTGCATCCAAAATTACTGTTTTCTGCACTAAAGCATCTGAGCTTTCGGCAGTCATCCCAAAATTGCATAGGATGAGGTTTGCCAATGCTTCCTGCATCCCCTCATGGTAAGAACGCAACGCTACCAGTAATTCCTGCTGTTGCCGACTCAGAGCGAGCAAGTGCCGAATAACCCATGTTATACCTGTCTTTGGAGCAGCATGTAACATAAGGTCATGGACCTTGTCTGAGAGCTCACTTCCTGTCAATCCGACCCCAAAAATAGCCATTGAAAGCCCAGCATCCAGTCTGCTGTATGGGTTTAGGGTGGCTTAGAATTGAGTAAAGAAGGTGGATTAGGCATATCCACCTTCAGAGATTGGTCGCGAGCCCTGGTTAAAGCATGCCGAAGGCCCTCCTCGCTCACTTTAGATAGGTCGTACCCATATTGATCTCTGAACATCCCTCCCATTGCCGGAATGAACTTGGAAGCTTGAGAACGAAGCGCCAAAAATCTAGTGCAGGAACAGGATTTAGGGGGTAGATCCTAATCATTAGAAGAGGAATGTAATTATTATCAGGGTGTACGAATTTCAGAAATGTTATGAGAGCAGGATAGGCAGATTTTTTATGGCAGACAAAATAGGATCAAAGTGATGTGATGTGATGTGATGTGTGGTGCGGTGCGGTGCGGTGTGGTGTGCGTTATATCTATGGTGTCATGTGGGTGTGTGCATGTTAAATGTATGATATGTGTGGATTCAATTTTATTTATTCTTCCCCCTCACCCCACCACACCCCATCATCTATCCCACCACTAAATTTCATCCACCATAGACTACCACCACATCTTTGCGACCACTACATTTATCACCATATTTCAAACCACCACCACATGCACCACATTGTCCATTACCACCACACTCCACCATATCCCACACCAACACCCCTCCACCACACTCCACCACCACCACCACACTCCACCATGTCCCACACAACACCCCTCCACCACACTCCACCACACCACACCACACCACCACACCCCCCCACCACCCTCCACCACCACCACACTCCTCCAAAGACCACCACACTCCACCACACCACACCATACCACCACACTCCACCACACACCACCACCACCACCACACCCCACCACACCACACCATACCACCACCACTACACACCCTGCACAATGTCCTACAACTCCTTGCTACCACCACACATTTGGTGTATGGTATGTGGTGAATGGTGTGGTGTGTGGTGGGGTGTGTTGCACAAACAACTAAGGAAGATCAAGTTTGTCGCATGATCCATTTCTATTTTATGTGTATTTACCAATGCCTACAGTTTCTATTCAGTCAAGACAAATTGAGCGCATTGTTGCAACAACGCTATTTTAGAATGATTTCAAGACAATTTGAGCGCATTGTTACAATGCTGTCATTTTGGAGCCTATAAATTATGCAATTTAAAATATATGGTTTGCAATAACACATCAATCATTTTGTACTTTTATTTTATTTTGATTTTTATTTTTATTTTACCTCAAAATTTATCTATGTTTGTTTCTTTTGTGGCCCGAAGGGCCAAAAAATTTTTGTACTATAACCACCAACATAACTACTATGAACATTAATTAACACAAATCATTACATTAGACATGTTTAAAATTTAATTCCCCCTTAAACCCCCTTTTGTTTGGGTACATATTCACACCTGGGACGAGGGCAAAAGAGAGCCCTCAGAATTGTGTTTTGCACGTATAAAATCAACACCATATAGTATATTGCCTGAAATCTTATAGTATTTTGCAAATCTTGTTATACAGTATAACAAATTCTATACATCCATACCCCACAAACGAGGAACTTTGTGTACGGTGTAGATTAAGGAATAAGGGGTGAATATGCCTATCCAACAACTCTCGTTGCCCGGAGTCACCCCCCGTGTGAATATGCACCCAAATAAAAGGGGGTTTAAGGGGGAATTTAATTTTAAACATGTCTAATGTAATGATTTGTGTTAATTAATGTTCATAGTAGTTATGTTGGTGGTTATGTTGGTGGTTATGTTGTGTGAATATGAATTTTCATTCAAATGAATCGAGGTTACAATAACAATTATGTACATAAGAAAAATATACATTGATTTTAAAGTACGAGGTGACTCATCCACCTACATACTTCCCAATACATATGTTCCTCTCAGTTCCAGCTTTTGTTGCTTCTAATCTTAAATTTCAAGCATGAACACTCTAACATCAACTAGATCCTGGTCTGAAATGTCCACAACCTGCAGTTAATCACACTTTGTCAATAGCAGAGTTTGGTTTGTCTGCTGCATTTGAGTTGACTTACTAGATCAGACAACAATATATTCACTCCTTTCAAGTACCCCCTCACAAATTTGTGCATAAACGAACATACGGCAGGGCCACATGAATGACCATCGATTTGAAGAGGCGTTCTGGAAATTTTCACAACATCTGAGGTTGTAAAGCTGAAATTATTGTGTCCAAGCAATTCCAGGAATCTGCATTCAAAGTTTGTTGTCATTGTGCTACAACAGCAAAATGCAATGAGAAAGCACTAACCTCTCAATATATCTGCTTCTGCCATGCAAACCCAAGCTATCAAAGTGATATATCCCTGGTTTATATCTCTGTGCGAGACACGTGCGGCTTACAAGTAGAAAACAGGTCCAGTGAAAGCAGGCACAAACATGTACTGGCACTTATCCAGATTCATATGTTTCCTTATTGTTTTGTAACTATTTGTGTCATTGGACAATGTCGAGTGAAAAAGAGGATCAAAGAAATGAAAGGGATGGTTGATTCCTTGGAGCATCAAGTAGTATTCCATGTATCTGCAAATATATGCATATGATGGCACAATCTTGATGATCACAAATCAGATGAAAGTAGAGGAGGATCAATTGATCATTGAACCACTGCGTATCAGCTTCCAAAATTTTGATGTCAGTGGAGCTAATCACGACAGTTTCAGTTCCACTCAGAACCACTTCTAAATGTGTATGTGGCTTTAGATAGACAGGGACTGCCGAAGCTCTATCATCTCTAGTTCTAAACACACACGAGAACATTTGCTCACAATCCATTCAAATATTTTAAATTGAAAAAGTACAACACATATCATAGAATTTTTTTTACTTATATTGACTTTCAAAAAGTTTTACAAGATTCATTTATGAAAATACTTGTCGAGTATTTTCATGCAGTTGTGAGACTCTTCAGAATCCCACATGTTCCACATTTGATTTTCCTTCACATAAGCAGACACACTTTCTGCAGCCAGAAGTCCTTCCAGCCATGGTTTGAGTTGCTCCAAAAGGAAATTGGAATTCAACTTGTTGGGAGCAAAACTATTTGGACATATCATGGTGTTCGGCTGGTTGGCAGAACCCTTATATCTGTTGTCATCTATCAACAATGTGTTTTTCACTTGGTATTTCCAGTATTTCTGGTACACTTTGGACAGATCCTTAAGGAAAATTGGCTTATTAAGCACTTTTAATTTTGTGTTGGCGCAGTCTTCATGATTCCAAATAAAAAGAAATCTGCCCTTATATTCCTGCAGCAACTTTCTCACCAACCAGTCAGCATTACTCTTAGCCATGCTGGACCACAATACAATCTCAACTTTTGAAGAACACCATTCTAAGAACTCCTGTAATCCAGGCCTGGAAACTGCTGCCTTTTGAAGGTTCAATTTCTGGAGGGTCACTTCTGGCTCAGCCGATGCAGGGATTCTCTCTTTCAAGTCATAAAACTTGCCTAAAACTCCATTAAAATCCAGAACAAGGAGAATTTCAGTTAAGCTCTTGGTTTTTCTTGGTTGAGGTTGTATTGGACTCGATGAGCAGGCTACATCTTGTCCAGGATCTGGGGTTTCTTTGTCAACTTCATCACCTGCATCCGCCTACGGCTCATGTTCAGCAGCAAAACTTTTATCTGGTAAAGGATCCCGTGCAGAATGAATCTCAATGGAATTAATCCCCCCCCCCCTAAAACAGATGCACTAGGAATCTCTTCGTGATGGCTTCCAGTTGCAGTAGCATTTATCTCTGTAACATAATTTTTTTTTTTTTTTTTTTGAAGGCAAGGATTTTAGTATTCATATTAAAATAAGTACATCAGGGGAGGTATATCCTTGGAAAATGATACACCAGCATTGGCATACAGAAATAAAGATTCTGTCATGTCCAAAAATTCTCCTATTATGGAGAGAATATAAGCATAGAAAGTTAAAGAAATAAACAGTAAGTACACTTATATAAAGTCTCAGATGGGAAACTGGAAACGTCCTTGTGCTGCTATCAGATCCTGGATTGTCAGGTTAGCCACCCTGCGTCTACCAAAGATATTCAACAGTAGATCTAGCTCCTCACAGGAGAAATTGGTGAAGTCTAACAAAAGGAGTACGTGTGCCTCCCTTTTTTGCTGCCATGCATGAAACAAATTCAGAAAGTATGGCCTCAACCCGTTATACCTCCAAACTTCTTTTCTCTTTAGTAGCTTCTTAATGGCAAGATCTCTCTCTTGTTTCAGCTGGATGAAAATGCTTTCCATTTCAGTCTTGGACAGCATGGCCTCCTCCTCATCCGAATTTTCTGCCTGCCCCATTCCTCTTGTTGAACTTCCTGCTCTATTGAGTCTCCTCATGGCATCTGTGTAATGTTTGGAGTCTGGGTTCGGGAACTCCTGCAAGACAGCCCTCTATGAGGACCCTTGGATCTAATAGGAGAATCCGGGAGCTATGTCACGCGGGATTTGCAAGAAAAGAACAAGAAAAAAAAGAAACAGAACGAAAAGAGAACAATGAGATCACAATAATGAGAACAACTTCCTTGATGTCAATGAAGATACATGAGCTCTCGAAATCGAGAGAAAACTGATGTGAGACAAGACTCAAAACTCATCCAAAAACTCATGTGCTAACTCTACTCATATATATAGTACAATGGCCTTTGGCGCAATATAGACACTCTGACTGATTTCGGTGCCGACTCCTGGAAGGAGGCCTGATTTGCAGGAATGCTGGCGGTGCCTCTTGAAGTGCTCGGAATCACGCCGACGCCGGATGCAAAGGACGACGCCATCACTTGTCCGGAAGCCGCCGCTTGGTAGCGTGACGCCGGGCTTTGATCGCGTGGTCTGGCCGCTTGATCTTTGTTTGGGCCTTTGACGACCGACCCGTGCCTCGATCAGAGATCCTTGGCCTTGACTTGGCCCGCTGTATGCATGAATAGTCCCGTACCAGAGGCACCGTGACTAACACTCCCCCACCAAACGACACTCAGAGTGAAGAAAAGGAGGAAGTGTTTCCGAGGGCGGGAAACCAGCAGTTTGAAAGTGATCCTCACGGGAGTGAGGACGGGCACCATTATGGTAACTGCCAATGAGGTCCTGACGTGTTTGAAGAGCGTCAGGAGTGTTGAGCCCAAGGGCAGGATCTGCATCAATGAGGAATTTAGAGCGCACCATATCTTCCAGGGCAGCATGTGCCTCAGAAGGAACGAACTGGCACTCCATGAGAAGGCAGGTCTGGAGACCGAAGGCACTGACGCTGGCATTCGGGTTGCAGTAAAAGATGGGACGCTGCCGATTTAAGGAGCTGACCAGGATGCATCGGAGAGCAGCACAGAAACCAGCTTGACGGTGAACGGAAGGGTCTGGTGAGGTGGCAGCATTCTGCAAGAAGGTATCAAGGCCATGAAGAGCATCAGCAGGTTTTTGCCAACCACGCTCATTTGCAATGTAAATCCAATTTGTAGTAGTGTCCAAGGTGGCACCATCCTCCCAATCGGAGCGTCTGACAAAACGGGGATCCCACCGGAGATCCGTCGAGATCTGAGGCGGAGTCGACCCAGCGTGGCCCTCCAGGACCTTCGTCCAAAAGGGAAGACGCCATTCAGAAGAGAGAAACCAGGGGCGTGGAGGTACTTCTAAGGAAGCATATGGAGAGGGAGCCATGCCTGTGGGCGTGGGTTGCTGAGCCATGTCCCTGAACTCACGAACAAGATCCTGATCAAGAGCACGACACCAATGGTCCCACTCTGAAGCAGAGAGTGGAGGATTGACCCAACCCGTGGGGATAGTCGTGCTTTCCAGAAGGCCACGCAATTGATTGAAGCCTCCCAAGTGCTGCATATAAATTTGTGCAAATTCAAGATCCTCAGGAT
Organism: Isoetes taiwanensis; assembly: GCA_021234155.1. Lineage (NCBI taxonomy): Eukaryota > Viridiplantae > Streptophyta > Lycopodiopsida > Isoetales > Isoetaceae > Isoetes > Isoetes taiwanensis. Next base: position 5,404,635 of record JAJEKV010000012.1, on the reverse strand, counting down.
GCGCTAAATTCCTCCGTACCTGCTCCAATGTTTCAGCCTGCCACAGAGGTAAGTGCTGAGCAAGTTTAGGCATGTACATTTGTTCAAAAGCCTGAGACTGATCGTGATCCTGGAAATACTGGTTAGTGGGCGATAACAACCAAGCAGCATGGGAGTTGCCTCAAAAAACACGATGCTCCTCATCTCGAAATTTATCATGTATATCAGCCAGATAGAAGTCATGAAAAACATAGGCCATGGGCTGAACAACTCGGAAGATGACCAAATCCGGATCTTCAGAGCTGAGTTGATCAAAGACTAAGAGGGCACACAATAAACACTTATCTTCTACAGAAAGATCTGGCCAAATGCGTAGAAAATCCGCACTGCTGAGTGGCTGTTGATGAACCTTGCCATTTGCCGCGTACCACTTAAGAAGGAAAAGGTGCCGTCGGGCCACCACATCGTCGAGATAACTAGAAGGAGTAGAGAAGTCCACAGGAATGTTGTTAGCAATGTCGATATATCCCTCCTGTTTAGTTTGGGCTTCTTTGGCGGACTGAACAACTTGCTGGAGCTGATGTTCAAGGTCACGGATCCGGTGTTCCTTTTCTAACAGAAGTCGTGACTGATCGCGGACCCGTTTCTGAGGAAGCGTGGCATGTGAAGAGGATTGCCCAGGAGTATGGAGTCGAAGCGTGGCAATTTCTGCATCATCAATGATCTTCTGTTTCTTAGCCTCCGTAAGCTGATCTTGGAGAGGCGTGAGCTGAGAGGTCAGCGTGGAAAGCTGAGCTTCTAAGGAGGCGATGCGAGTATCACGCGCCTGGAGGTCATGGGCTTGAGTGTTGTAATTATGAGAAAGCTCGGTGTAGAGAGTGTCGAGCTTAGCAACGTCTTTTTCCTTGTTACTCAAGAGAGTATCCTTAGTCTGGACTTGCTCCAGTAATTCTTGAATGGCGGTCTGCAGCTGAGCTGGTTGATCCGCAAGCAGACTGAGCTGATCCTGTGCAGTCTTGAGAGCCTCACGGGCCTGTAAAAGAGCCTCGTGCTTTTCTTGAAGTTTGTCCTCCAAGGTGTGAATTTGCGTGTTTGCAGTTTGAAGGTCTCTGTGAACCGCGTCCGAGGCCTCCAAAGACGCTTGAACCCCATGCATGAGAACATCCTGGGATTCTTGCAACTTGAGAGCAGCAGCTTGAACATTCTGCTGATATTGATACAGAAGCTGGCGAGGATGTGGAGGTGCAGGGCCCTGTTGTGGCCGCGTTTGGGACGTCTGAAAGACATGACGAGAAGTGGAGGGCTTGGAGGAAGAAGAAACAGTAACATGCGTGGCCTGTTGTTGAACATGACCAGGAGAAGTGTGGCGTGAAGGTGCAGCATGCTGGTTTTGAGGATGTGAAGGCAGAGAGTGCTGACTGGAGGCATGAGAAATGGAAGGGGACTTAGGAACAGGAAGATAATGACGGATGAGGGCTTGAAGATGGCCACCCACAGAGGCTTCAAAGACAGAGGAGGGGGCAGCCCTGATGCGGTCTACTTCATGAAGGAGGCGGTAGAACAAAAGCTGGGGCCAATCAATATGGTGAGTGGAGCGGATGGCTGTGATCACCATGTTATAGAACGGCTTATTGATATGGGTGTTCTTGATAGAATACCCAAGCAATTTGCGCCAGAGAAATTTGACAAAAGTGTCATGGGACTTTGCAAGGTTTGTAAGGCGATGCATGTTGGCTTGATAAGGAACTGCGCCAAACTCCGTGACATCTATGTCCTGTAAGGCAGCCCAAGATAAAGAAGGTTTTTTCAAAGGAATATGGAATACCTCAGAAATTAGGTGCTGAGTTAGCAAGATGGTGGTGCCATCGACCACAGTAGCATATCCTTCCGGGCTGTTGACGATATGAGCAACAAACTGCTTCAATTGGTCAGGATTGGGGGCAGGGAGTTCCATTTGTGAGAATTCGTAGAGCTCCTGGCGTTCAGCGACTTCACGATTCGGGCCACGAAGTGTAGGAAATTTGGGTGCAGCCATGGCGAAGAGCGGTGGAAAGGAAGAACTGTCTTGAGAAGGCGGAGGGCGGAGAGCGGAAGACGAAAACGCAGAGAGGCGAAAAGGTTTTAGGGCGCACAGATGTTGACGAAGGGGCATGATGAGGATGAACAGGCAACCGTTGATGATGCCAGGTGGCGATAGATGCGAAGGAGGCGAGTGAGAGCAAAATTTTGGCTAAACGGTATAGGGGAGAAGCAGTGAACGGTGGCGATGAGACGCAAGGGAATGATCTGATGGGACAGTTGGCAGAAGGACACCTATTAATGTTCGACGGGCGTGAAAAGAAGAAAGGACATTTAATGCTGGCAACTCGAAGTGGGATATCATTAAAACGAAGGTGTCAGAAGGTACCATGGCTAGATATGCGGCGGGAGAAAAGATTCCCCATTTAGAAACAGCCTTGCATTGCAACCACGTTGGCAAAATTGCTTATTGGTCCACGTCGACAGGGAGGTCCTCGGGTGGCTATATAAGACGAACAGTGGGTGAAGCTGAGACACCCGATGGCGCTCAGTATGTCTGCTGCAGGACTTCACGACAAGTGCACCATGCCCTCGAACTGCCTGGAGTGGATAACATGCAAGATGGACTGCTTGGACCTCTGGCGGTGCCCCCGATCCCCACACCAACGGGATGGAGGTGGTGATTCACCTTCGCTGGGACCCCGAGCAGAACTGGTACCATATCCTCCGCATCACCTCTGCTCCCAACCCGGAGTAGAGGGGTAAAATTTAGGATTTTGTAGATAGGGCGTTTAGCTCGTTTTTCTTCTAAATAGGGCTCTGCCCATAGCGGAAATAGATGGGCACTGCTCACATTTTGTAAAAATTTCACCTCTATAATATAAATATGCCGCGTTTTAGTCACTATCTGTTGTGTCTGTGTTTGGAACTACAACTGGTGGATGATTTTCACTTTCTGTTGTATGAAATTGTTTGAGGAGAAAGCCATTAACCAAGGTAGGTAATGGAGTGCCATCTAATTCGGCCAGCTTGAAAATGCTGGGTTGTACCACTTGAACAATTTGATAAGGACCAAGCCATCTGAACTTTAACTTGCCCGGAAAATTTTTGTAACGAGAATCATAAAGAAGAACCAAATCTCCTTCTTTGAATGTTTTGGTCTTAAGCCTTTTATCATGCAATGATTTCTGCAACTGTTGTCCATGAAGAACACGAATGTAAGCATCTCGCCTAAGTTCATCCAACTGTTCCAATTGATAAACTCTTTCCTTGAGTGCAGCAGATGGATTATGTGCCGTAGCAAGTTGGAAACGGAGAGTCGGAAGAATATATTCAAAAGGCATGAGAGCTTCTTGTCCATAAACGAGTTTGAAAGGAGTGTGACCAGTAGCTATTTTGAAACTAGTGTTGTAAGCCCAAAGAACAGTAGGCAACTTGTCTTGCCAATCTGTGCGAGAAGCGTCACAAATTTTTTTGAGAATAGTGATGAGAGTTTTGTTTGTACTTTCAGCCAAGCCATTTCCTTGAGGATAATAGGGTGTACTCTTCCGGTGTTGGATGTGAAGATAATCCGTCAGCTCCGTGATGGTATGATTTACAAAATGCACGCCACGATCACTAACAAGTTCCGTGGGGCAACCAAAACGCGTGATAATGTGCGTGTAGAGAACCTTTGGCCGTCTTTGGCGGCAGTTGTTGTCCGGAAGTGCACAAGCTTCCGCCCATTTGGTAGCATAATCCGTGATGACCGAATATAGCGCACGCGGGTGTGCCGCGCCGTCCATGGGCCCCACAAAATCCATTCCCCATTTGCTTGAAGGGATGTGGCGTGGCGGCCGGCGTTAATGGAAGAGCGTCCACGGGCGTGGGCTTTCCCACGCGCCCGGCACGCGTCACGTCGCGAGCATAAGCGTGGGCATCTTTGAAGAGCGTTGGCGGTATATCTGCCAAGAGAATTTTTGCGTCGCGTGGCCACCACCAAGCCCATCGTGGGCTTGTCGAACAATATCGGGCACCTCATGAGGGAGGACACAACGACGGAGGACCATGTCTTTGCCGTTTGTACAAATGGCCCGCAACCATGGTATAGTCCGCGGACCTCTCCGAGAACCGGCGGTGGCGGGCCGAAAGCTTTTCGAGAGAGCGCCGGATCGGGCGGGAGGAAGAGCACCGGAGAAAGATATTGCTGAAAGTTATGAAACCAATGTGGCGTGGCCGTGACCAGGAACAATTGAGCGTCTGGAAAGGCGTCAGAAACACCCGTGGAGGGATCATCCGTGTAGATGCGTGAAAGATAATCAGGCACCACATGAGACTTGCCTGCCTTATGGACAATTTCAAAGGGAGCGAACTCTTGCAGAAGAAGGACCCAACGAGCAATTCGGCCCGTGGGCGTGGCTTTGTTGATGAAATAAAGAAGAACTTGATGGTCAACAAAGAACTTAATCTGGCTACCTAACAGATAATGTCGGAAACGTTGGACACAGAAAACTAAACCCAAAGCTTCTCGTTCCGTAGCAGAATAGTTGCGCTCAGCAGGATTGAGTTTGCGGCTGGCATAGCGGATTGGTTTATCCGTGGTGTCATCATAGGCCTGAGAGAGAACAACACCAATGGCAAAAGCAGAGACATCTACATGAACGTGGAAAGGCCTGTCCCATTGAGGAGGAACAAGGACCGGGGCCTGCGTAAAATAACAACTTCAACCGGCGACTTCCGCTTGGGAATTCCAAGCCCAAGTGGATTCATCACCCGTAAGTTTATGAATGGGGTCAGCTATAGCTGCAAGTCCAGGAATGAAGGTGGAATAGTAATTGACCTTACCCAGGAAGGAGCGTGTCTCTTTGATATTAGACGGTGCTTGAGCTTCCAGGACACAACTGATTTTAGCGGGATCCGTGGTGATGCCTTCTTTACTGACCACATGACCCAACAAAACGCCTGAGGTGACGCAGAAAGTGCACTTCTCAGGATTGAGACTAATGCCAGATTCATCACATTTTTGAAAGACAAGCTCCAATTTGTCCAAGTGATCATCCATGGAGCTGTAGGCAGAAAAATCATCTTGGAAGATCTGAAGAAAAGGTTTATCCTTCATAAAGTCGTGAAAGACGGAGAGCATTATGCGCTGAAAGGTTGAAGGAGAGTTTGACAAACCAAAAGGGACCACCTTGTAGGCAAAAGTGCCCCACGGGGTGGTGAAGGTAGTTTTGAGTTGATCTTCTTGCTTGATAGAAATTTGATTGTACCCAGAAAAACCATCCATGAAAGAGTACATCTCATGACCAAAGAACTTCTTCAAGAACACGGTCGTGGAAGGGAAGCGGAAAGTGATCACGCCCGCGGGCTTGATTGAGTTTTCTGTAATCCACGCAAACGCGGATCTTACCATTGTGTTTGAGAGCAATGACGATGGGGCTCACCCATTCAGAATGTTTGACCTCATAATTCAGGCCAGCAGCCAAGAGTTTATCAATTTCAGCCTTGACGCGGTCACGGTAATTTGGGTTGAGCCTGTACTGTCGTTGCAAGATTGGTCTGGCATCAGATTTGGTAGGAATGGTGAGTTCCCCCAATTCTTTTTTGATACCTCGAAGGTCTTTGTAGCTCCAAGCAAAAATATGTTTGAATTTCTTGAACAAATCCAAATACGTGCTTTATAGGGCGGTGGGAGTTTAGCAGCTAAGCGGACTGGTTGATTGTTTCCAATGTCCACGATTTCCACCTCTGGAGTTTGAATATGAGGAACAACCTCCGTGTCCTGAACCTGATGAGCAGGAGGCTGAAGCATGACGGGAGGAGCAGCATTTTGCGTGGTGAAGAAAAGAGGTCGGCCGAAAGCGCCATCAAGCAAGGGTTGCTTCATGACAAAGATGAACATCAACCGTCTCTCAAGGAGGAATTTGGTCGAAAAATGATCAAGACATTGAATGCGGTTGCAGGAAGCCAGGTAAGGGTCCAAAAGAGCCGCGACAGCCTGGTCCTGATCGAGCGTCATGTCACCCCAAGGATCAGCAGACACAGGGTAAGATGAGAGAGGCAGACCCGCTAGAGGAGCTTGAACATGATATATATTTTGTGCTTCTTCGTGAGTCGTCGAGATGGAGGGTTCAAAGATTCTCGGCGAGATTAATTTGCCGTTTCGGATCCATTGTGGCATTGAGATGGCCATCGGTGATGACAAGTTGGTCCGCGGGCCCAAGAGTGAATACCCTTTGCCTGTCGGAGAAAAGGTCTGCCGACGAGCATTTCATAATCACCAGGATCCTCTCCGGCTTTCCAAACTCCAAATTCCAAAGGGAATTTGAGATCGCCAATACTGATATGGAGAAGAGGAGTGACACCTTGAGGACGCGTGATATGGCCATTGGCCAACTTGATGTCATAAGGAGCACGATACAATTGTTTGATGCCCAATTGCTTTCGGAGCTTATCAGTGATGAGATTGACAGCACTACCACCATCAATTTGAACATGATTGACTTGCTGATTGCCCACCATGGCATGCACCGTGGGTGTGGAGGTCGCAACAGCTCCTACCAGAACCGTTGGAAGAGGTAACTGATCTTTAAGAGCCGGACAGAGTTTCAAAATAGTGGCCAGGCTCAAAGGAATCTTGATCTTGGCGAGTTCCTCTTGAAGTTCCAAAGGAACATGTGAAAAGGGGTCCGCAGGTCCAAAGGAGCCGAGTCCGGGGTAAAGAAGCAGAAACTTCTTTGAGAAGCTCTACCTCAGCAGCAATATTTGGATACGGCTGAGAGCGGGCACCAGTGGATGATGACGGCTCTGCCTGACGCTGCTGAGCTCGAGTGGTGGCATGAACATTTGCCAATGTGCGACCTTCCGCAGCCTGCATGAGCTTCAGAATGCTTTGTCTCACCTTAGGCATGACATGAGGCATGAGTGTGTCAAGATCTGGTGCAAAGTGAACTTTTTTGTCATCCTCATGAGGGATGGTGTCCACAGCAAAAGCGGGTTGCGTGTCGTGAGGAATGATAGTCAAAGGGCATGAAGCCGGTGTGACGCCAATCGAGCCAACCCGCTTAGACTGGCCGGATTCGAGGGTTAAGGGCCTGATAAATCTCCTCTTGAGCTTGTTGATCCATAGGATTGGAGGTAGATGCAACTTGCTGTGGTCGCTGTTGTTGAGGCGGCCGTGGTGGTTTTCTCAAAACAGGACGAGGGCCTTGTTTACCATTGGCCACCCACAATTGATACGCGGTGAGACGCACTGAAGCGGGTTGATTTGAACCTGGAAGTTGAACTTGAACTTGAGGAAGTTGAGGACATGCCGTGGTGGTGTGACCCCATTCATGACAATGATAACATTGAGCTTTAGAAGGATCAAAGGGAGGATGGTTGCCTTGTCCCCGTGTTTGCTGAGATTGCTGCGTTTATTGATACTACTGCGGTTGTTGAGTTTGATATTGCTGAGGCGGATATGACTGTTGGGGTTGAGGTGTGGTTTGGACTTGAAAAACCATCTTTTGCCGAAAAGGGGTAGGATGAGAACGAGTGCATTCCTCGGTGGCGTGATTGCACATATTGCATCTTTTACAATGAGGAGGTCCATTGGAGGAGTTGCATTCATTTGCCAGATGACCTTGATATTTACAAATAGTACACCAGATGTGAGCGCGTTGCGGATTTGCTTGTTGAGGCTGAACAGAATTTTGGGGAACCATGACGGTGGGCATGAAAGGGAGTTCCTGGAGAGCAACACCCCGAGAAGAAACATTGACCGAGTGATTGACCAATTCAATGGCCTGCTCCAAAGACTTGGGACGCAGGTATTCTGTCATGAGTCGAATGGCAGGAGGAAGGCCCTGCAAAAACCAGACGAGGATCTGGCTTTGCGTGGGGTACTCCCTCGTTTAATCGACAAGAATGTGAAGATGGCCCGCAAAATCCCTGGCTGACTCCGTGGGTTCTTGCTGAAGGTCATTGAGTTGCTTGAGGAGTAATTGATCATCGTCCGTGGTGCCGTAATGAGACAGAAAGGCGCTTTTCATTTCTTGCCAACTCGCTTTCCAAAGTGACTTTTGTTGGCCATTAACCATCGATGAGGGCCCGAAAGTGGTCGAAAAGATATGAAATTTGAGTTGTGGTTGCGCATGACTATTCGAATGGCCAAGGCTTCAATTCTTCCATATGAGCTTGAGCACTCGATCCAAAGGTTTGCCTTTAGTGTTGCCGAAAGTTGGATAAGTCGCCTTCAAATTAGGAGTTGGAGACGAAGGCGTAATGCACGCATAGACCGGGTGGATTCGTTGGAGGATATGTTGAAGCATAGAGAGGGGAACAAATTGAGACCGAGAGCAAGGAGGTGGAACTGAAAAACATGTGGTCCAAAGAAAAGCAAAGACGGGTGGGGAAGGGGTCGTCAGGGAGCCATCCTCATGAGGCTTGAGATCAGTGGTTTGGTAAACAGGAAGAGCATGCTGAAAAGATGGAGAGGACTGAAAGTCGTGAGCGTGGGTAGGGCCAAAAGACACGTGATGGTAGCCCATCCCACCAGGAGGTGAAGAAGGTTGTGACGGAAGAGGGGTGTGACCTGAAGGGATATTGATATAGGTGCTGTCAGGAGTCTGGAAATAGTGAGGCGTGGGCTGAACAGGGGTATGCTATGGAGATTGAGGTTGAGAACAATGCCGACAGACAGGGGGAGACCCTGGTCGAGAATGAGCACGAGGGGTAGGAGGGGCCGATTGAGCGCGGGAGTGGATACGGCCACCCTCAATGTCATAGGCAGACTCATACATACCCCGAACAGCCTCGCATCGTTGATGGCGCTCCAGGCGAGCCGCCGTTTGGCAGAGAAGTTCTTCAGGAGTGAAACCTCGAGCTGACATGATGGAAGAAAGATCAGACCCGGCAGCGGCGACAGTGTTTGGGGTCTGGGTTCGGGAACTCCTGCAAGACAGCCCTCTATGAGGACCCTTGGATCTAACAGGAGAATTTGGGAGCTATGTCACGCGGGATTTGCAAGAAAAGAACAAGAAAAAAAGAGAACAGAACGAAAAGAGAACAATGAGATCACAATAATGAGAACAACTTCCTTGATGTCAATGAAGATACATGAGCTCTCGAAATCGAGAGAAAACTGATGTGAGACAAGACTCAAAACTCATCTAAAAACTCATGTGCTAACTCTACTCATATATATAGTACAATGGCCTTTGGCCCAATATAGACACTCTGACTGATTTCGGTGCCGACTCCTGGAAGGAGGCCTGATTTGCAGGAATGCTAGCGGTGCCTCTTGAAGTGCCTAGAATCACGCTGACGCTGATGCAGGCGGTGACGGGCCATCACTTGTCTGAGCGTCGCCTCTTGGTAGCAGACGCGGGCTTTGACTGCGTGGTCTGCTGCTTGGTCTTTTGCTGGGCCTTTGACGACTGACCCGTGCCTGACTGTAGATCCTTGGCCTTGACTTGGCCCGTCGTATGCATGAATAGTCCTGTACCAGGAGGCACAGGACTAACATGTAATACATCATCAGATAATGTTAGTTTCAGCAGAAAAAATTCATATGGTCCCTTAAAGGAACCAATACTATCCCACTCTGTATCATATTTTTTCCCTTTTAAGGTTTTATGGGCAATGGCCGAAATCTGGATAAGGTCCAACAGAGTTTTTTTTAGACATATCATAGATAGGGCATGATCCCCAATCATAACTCTGTTTCTATATAGCCATACAGCCCAACAGCTCAGAGTTCTCATTGTGTTCACCAACCTGCTACCAGTATCCCAGAAGGGAAGTAAGTTGTTAATAGTTGGTACACCCTTATTGATTTGTGTTGTCCAGCTCCAAAAATCTAGCAACCAGGTACATGCAAAAACATGATTTGAAGTCTCCACTTCCTCACATAGTTTGCGTTGGTTAGATACAGTGTGATCATATTTGGATCTATTGTGCTTGGTAGCTAAACTCTGATGCAAGGCAATCCATTTAAAAGTCTTAATCCTAGCAGCAGTGTATATTTTCCAGCCTTTTGCACAAATAGAACTTAACTTGTCCTCTTCACAGTTCCATAAATGGATAGCCTTGGATGGTCTCCTTTCAAGTAAAGCCCTATATATCTCTTTGACGAGTAGATCTCTTTGTTATTCAAGTGCCATTGATTACTATTTTGGCTAAGCTCTTGGTATCTTTCCATATGTTTCCTAATCAGATAAATTTTTTTTATCTATTTCAGAGCCTTTGGTTTTGTTCTTAATCTCATCCCATGTCAGCCATCTGTTAGAAGAGTCCCTTAGATCTTCAATTCTCGTAATTCCTGCATTGTACCATTGCATATATTTCTGCGGGTGTTGTAGAGCCAAGCAGTCAATACCCTCAGGGGCTAAAGTAGGATTTCAAAAAAAATTGATATCTTTACTTCTAGCATCCAAACAAGGTGGTCTGTAGCATAGGGCAGTATTATTCCATGCATCCAAGACTCTTCTCATGATATTGGATGTTCCAGAGCCTAGAGTCAACTGGAAGAAAGCTGAGTCAGGTAGACAATGCTTAAGAGTGACACTCCCAACTGGATGAGAACACTGCAACCAATATCTATAACATAATTGAAATGAGGAAGACCAAAGAAAAATACAAAAAAATAAATCATGTATGTGGCATCGGTACTTACTTGATATGACTGCATTGTCAGTTCACTATTCAAATTTCGTTTTGAATTCTCCATGTTGTCAGCAGTTTGGATTGACTTTGAAGTATCAAATGGGGTGAATTCTAGGTACACCCGGGAGGTATCTTGCGGTCTCATAACTGATCGAGGCGTGGATAACTGTTGGATATCCTTGGTCTCAAATTTCTGCAATTCTGCAAACACTAAGTCAGTAGACCTGTGACAACATCAGTAAACATTAGTTAAGGCACTTATTTGTGTCTATTGGTTCTTGTAGTACCACTGGAGCACCAAATGCCAAAAGCTATGTCTCAGACATAATGTGGGCACAACTGGGGCTGCAGCAGGTTCTAGAGTGTCTGTAAAACAAATCCAAAATCAATAGAGTCTGCAGACGAGGGTTAGAGATGATAATATTTACCTCAAATGGTGTGATAGACATGGAATATGATACTGGTGACTGTATTCTGCTATCACAACTGGCAACATTTTACCCTTCCATTTCAGACACCGTCCACAAAATGGACAATCTTCATCACCCTCTTCTTCTGCCTCAGGAAGCATTGGAAGTGCAGAATTTAAAGAAGTGCACAATAACCTACACCACACCACACACCACACAACATACGCTGCACATACCACACAATGTTCACCACTATTGGCAGCACAAAACTTACACCACACCACACACCACTCGAACATAGTATACACCACACAACACATTTCACACACCACACAACGTTCACTACTATTGGCAGCACAAAACTTACACCACACCACACACCACTCGAACATAGTACACACCACACAACACACTTCACACACCACACAAGATTCACCACTATTGGCGCACAAAACCTACCACACCCCACACCACACACAGACATACCACACAACAACACCTGCATACACCACACAACATGCACCACTATTATGGCACAATAACCTACACCACACCACATACCACACCACACAGTTCATACCACACAACACGGTGCATACACCACACAACATTCACCACTATTGTCGGCATAATAACCTACACCACATTACACACCACACCACACAAAGACATACCACACAATACGGTTGCATACACCACACAACATAGGTTGCATTATCACCACAATTACATGCACAATAACCTACACCACATCACACCGATACACCACACCTCACTTGCTACTACTATCACTCCACATATGTCACGCGCCACAATATAGCAACACTATTAGCACCATTGGTAGCACAACGCCCCACTCCACCACGACGGAGACCAAAGACACCACAAATGCTAGCATTATTCTCATCACTACACCACAAACAACATGCCAACAACTCACCACTCACCGCCACACATACCTCATATATCATTCTCGCATCCATTACACAACATGATGCAAAATGGTAGTAGACATACCTGATTCCTGAAGTGGATTTGAAGTTACCTTTTCTGTGTTGATAGAAACAATTTAGGTCAAGCTTGAGATTGTTTTCTGTTGTAACACAACTAATAATTGAACATACCTGCAATGGCATGTTTTGGTCTCAGAACATTGCTCTGCTTTTATGTTTTGGTTGTGAGTTCGATTGAATGTCCGGTCTCACGTGAACCCCGATTTGGTTTTTTTCCTATCATCTTCATCATCCATGTCACTTTTACTATTTTCTTCCTGGTCAGGTTGGATTTGCCTATGCTTTCTCTTGGGTCTAGAAGAACTGGCCTCTGCTTTCTCATCGGGAGTTCTATAATAATCTGAAAAGCCCTACCAATTAACAGCCTCCCCCTTTATATGCAGATAATAAGCCCTTTGCCGTTTCCAGGAGCCATTCCACCCCATGTATATGGCTTCCCCAATAATTCTTTTGTAAATTTGCATGAACTCTTTGTATTGTTCATTACTCGATTCTTCAATGCATAAGAAAACATATGCCTTAATTTTTCAGTTTGAACAAACATTTGGGGGAAAATACCTGTAGCCAGATTTATTTGGAAATCTGTCACCCCACCGCTTCTTTAGATCTTCATGGGGCACAATCTCTTGTTTGAGGAGAGATTTCATCGTGTAACCAGTGGCATTCAATTCTGACTCCAATAGGGTTTAATCGGCAAGAAGCCACATTATTTGAAATGAGGGACAATGACGTGGCATAAAATTCAAAATAACCGACGCTCATTAATTCGCACTCCCACAATCTCTGCTTCGGTATGCACCACCCGATTCTACCACAAAGAAGGTGCAAAAATGTGGCGTCAAAATGCGTGTTTTTGATACACCACAACGTGCTTTTACCCCGGCCTGGAGTTGTGCTTGATGCTCTTCCAGAGTAGCACGTGTCCCTGTTCCTTAAGGAGAGCCCATGTCTCTAACAATGCGTTATGTTTACTTTGAAGGCTTTTACCCAGAGCCTGGGTTTGAGCGTGGGCAGCCTGAAGCTCACGCTGCAAAGCTTCCATAGAATCCATATAGTCTTTAATACCATTCATAAGGTGATCCTGAGATTCCTGGAGCTTTAACATGTAACTGGCCACATTTTGTTCATACTCATATAGTGCCCATCAGGATGCAGGCAGGACCGGCAGAACCACAGGCAGAATAGGCGGTTGGTCAATGTGCATGGATGCATGTGAAGCCTGATGGGATATGGACGCTTCAACTTGTGCCGACTGAGATGAAGTGACATTGATGACCTTTGAAGAAGAGGGTCGAGTGTCTGGCTGAGTCTGCTATCGCGGAGAATGTCTGACCTCCGTGTGGGGTCGAGAGGTCTCTTCTTGAAGTTCACGGACAGGACGGATGACCGAATGTGTTCGATTAGAAGCCTGTGGGGTGACATCTAAGGGCCTAGTGGAGATCCGACTAGGGTCTAGAAGGCCTTGCTGAATAATGGCCTGGAAATGAGCTCCCATAGCTAAATAAAGACCCGCGCTTGAAGGTTGGCGAAGACTTGGAGAAGGCATTGGAACAGAATTTGTAGCCAATCAACAAAGCTGGTTGAGTGAATAGCCACAAAGGCAGTATGAGAGAAAGGTTTGTTGATGTGGGTGTTCTTGACAGAGTACCCATAAAATTTCTGCCACAAAAAACTTAATAAAAGCTTCATGAGACTTAGCAATAGTCGTAAGCTTGTATGTTACGGCCACATATGGGACTTCACCATATACCGTAACATCATGATCTTGCAAAGCAGCCCAATTCAAAGAAGGAGTATGTCTGGGTAATTGAAATACCTAGGCCAAAAGACTTTGCTTGAGGGTAATCCTGGTATGATCGACCATTATCTGATACCCAAAGATCGGTCTTTTACCAAACCAAATGATAAATTGTCAAACTTGGTTCGGATTTTGAATAAGGAGTTATTGGTTTGCAAAATCCAGCAAATCCGCCCTTTCTGCAACATCTCTACTGGTGGCTTCAAGGGTCCACTGAAGACTAGGTGTCGAGAAGTTCATAGATAAGAAAAGATCTAGATTCATGAGCTTGGTGGCTTGCAGAGTGGCCAATTTTAGTGCGACAGCCATAGCGAGTGGAGTAAAGAAGATGAGAGCGAAAGTCGAAGGGTAGAAAAGTTGGAGCTTTAGGGTTTGCATCTGTTCAACAGAGAGGTTTTTATAGAAAGTTCAAAAGACTGAATCTGAATCGTCAATCTGGCCGGATGGGCGTATCGAGGAAAAAGACTGATCAAGAACCAAAATTTTGGCTGAGTCCCATAAAGTCAATAACAATAAGATCAATGATGGAGATTGACAAGAATGAACGGTGCAATGGTGAATCGTGGAGGCGTACAAATAATGATTTGATACAATCGTGATTTAATTTGGCGTAATTAAGAAGGGCAACTCGAGAGTGGGAACGTCTTAATGAAGAAGGTGGCAGGGGTAACAGGCCAGAGAGAAGGTACCACTACTAGATTTGCGGCGAGATATGGGAATCTGTAATTGGAATGTACCCCCAATATGGACAAGTCAGCAGAAGGACATTGGGCTATTGTGGCATCCAAGAGGCAATAGGGCTATATAAGATGAATGAAGATTGAGTCGTAAACACAACCAGTGCAGCGATGGAGATGGCGAACACGATGCCGAAGAATTGTCTGGAGTGGCTCACTTGCCGAAGAAACGACCTGGACCTCTGGAATATGAAAAAAAAGAGGAATTCCTATGGATGGGTGGTTGTCTGCGTCCGCATACAACCCCAACCCCCAGTCCAACTATGTGGACGTGGTCCTGCATCCGCGCTGGAATCTTAAACAGGGTTATGTGATCCTGCGAGCCTGTGCTGCCCCAAGTAGAAGGAAGATTAGAGTAGGATTTTGTGTAAAAGTAAGAGCGATGCCCATGCGATTAAGTAAGGGCTATGTCCATTTTGTAACCATACTCTTTTTGATATAATATAAGACAGTTGCTCAATCATCCGTGTCTGTTCATTGATTGTGTCATGTGATGAGTCGGCATGAAATGTTTTGAGGCGAAAACTGTTAACCAAGGTAGGTAATTGGGTGCCATCTAATTCAACAAGTTGAAACACACTTGGCTGTACCACCTGAATGATTTTGTAAGGGCCAAGCCAACAAAATTTGAGTTTGCCAGGAAAATTCTTGTATCTGGAATCATAGAGAAGAACTAAATCTCCTTCATTGAAAGTATTTGTTTTGATCTGGTTGTCATGTTGAAATGCAAGAACCCTGAGATGGACATCCCTGCGAATTTCATCAAGTTGTTGTAACTAATAAACCCATTTCTGTAAAGTAGCAGGAGGATCATGTACAACAGCGAGTTGAAATCTGAGAGTGGGCAAAATAAACTCAAAAGGCATCAAGACTTCTTGGCCACGAGTCTGAAAGGTGTCTGCCCGATAGCAATTTTGTAAGTTGTGTTATAGGCTGATAAGAAAGTGGGTAACTTTTCCTGCCAATCTTTCCTGGAAGCATCACAAATTTTCTTGAGAATATTGATCAGAGTCTTGTTGGTGCTTTCAACAAGACCATTGCCTTGTGGATAATATGGCGTGCTCTTCTGATGATGTATATGCAAGTACTTCATGAGTTCCTTCATTGTGCGATTGACAAAATGAGCACCCCAGTCATTCACCAGTTCCGTGGGGCAGCCAAAGCGTGTAATGATTTGCGTGTAGAGCACCCGCACCGTGCTGGCTGCGGTGTTATCAAATAACGTGCAAGCTTCAGCCCATTTAGTGGTATAATCTGTGAGAACAAGAATGTATCGATACGGGGAATTATGAACAGGTGGATCAATGGGCCCAACAAAATCCATCCTCCATTTGCTGAAGGATAGAGGCGTGGCAACCGGAGTTAATGGGCGAGCGTCACGGGCCGTGGGACATCCCACGCACTGGCAGATGTCACATTGGTGCGCATGAGCGTGAGTGTCTTTGAACAACGTGGGCCAAAAATAGCCAGCCAAAAGGATTTTGTGTGTTGTGTTATCTGTACTGAAATGTCCACCACCGAAGCTTTCATGTACTTGGCAAACAATCTCTCGGACCTCATGCATCTTCGCAAAATCATATCCTTGCCCCGTTTGTAGAGATGTCTAGTGACCATGGTATAGTCACGAACTTCGCGAAGGAATTGTTGACGACGTAAGCGTAATTTGTCTGGAGAGAGCGTTGGATCCTCGGATGGTAATGCACCCTGAGAGAAGATATTGTTTGTAGTCATGGAACCAGTGTAGTGTGGCCGTGACTAAAAAGAGTTGAGCATCCGGAAAAGTGTCTGAAACTCTTGAGGACGAATCATCAGTGTGGATGCGTGAAAGATAATCAGGCACCACATGAGACTTTCTTGCCTTGTGAATGATTTCAGAGGGAACAAACTCTTGTAGCAGCAGCACCCAATGAGCAATGCATTCCGTGGACGTGGTTTTATTGATCAGATAAAGCAAGGCTTAATGATCCATAAAGAACTTGATTTTTCTACACAACAGATAGTGGCGGAACCTATGCACACAAAAAATGAGTCCGAGCGCTTCTTGTTCCGTGGCAGAATAATTCTTCTCTGCAGGATTGTGTTTTCGCCCACATAGCGAATCGATTTGTCTTAGTGAGAATTGTACTCTTGAGAGAGAACACCCAATAGCAAAAGCTGAAATATCCACATGGACATGAAACGGTGGTGAGACAAGAACAGAGACTTAAGTAAGCAAAACCTTCAATTTTTAAAAGCCCGCATCCGCCTGGAGATTCCAAGCCCAAGTGGATTCATCACCGGTGAGTTTGTGGATGGGATCGAAGAATTGCAAATGAGTCTAGGAATGAAAGTAGCATAATAATTGACTTTCCCAAGAAATGATCGTGTCTCCTTAATGTTGGTAGGCACTTGAGCCTTGAGAACACATCTGATTTTGGCAGGATCCGTGGTAATGCTCTCTTTATTGACAACATGGCCCAGAAGAACACCTGAAGTGACGCAGAAAGTACACTTCTCGGGATTCAAACTGATGCTCGATTCATCACATTTTTTAAAAACAAGCTCAAGTTTGGTGAAATGATAATCGATGGTGCTGTAAGCGGAAAAATCATCTTGAAAAACTTGCAGAAAAACATTATCTTTCATGTAATCCTGAAAAATAGAAAGCATAATGCGCTAGAAAGTGGAAGGTGAGTTGGATAACCCAAAGGGCACTACTTTATAGGCAAAAGTATCCCACGGTGTGGTGAATGTTGTTTTCAACTGATCTTCAGAGCGAATGGAAATTTGATTGTAGCCAGAAAAGCCATCCATGAAGGAGTACATTTCATGGCTTGCTACTTCTTCAAGAATTTGATCTGTGAAGGGTAGCAGGAAATGATCATGTTCCATGACCATATTGAGTTTTCGGTAGTCCATGCAAACACGAATTTACAAATTTTCTCATAATGCTTAAGGGCAATAACAATGGGGCTCACCTACTCAGAATATTTGACCTCATAAATAAGTCCAGCAGCCAAGAGTTTATCAATTTCTGCCTTGACGCGGTCACGATAGTTGGGGTCGAGTCTGTACTATCGTTGCTAGATGGGGCATGCATCAGGTTTAGTGGGAATGGTGTGTTTCCCCAACTTTTTTTTGATACCTCGTAAATCTTTATAGCTCCACGCAAAAATATGTTTGAATGATTTGAAAAGACAGAGTGTGCGAGTCTTATATGATTTTGGAAGATTGGCAGCCAACTTGATGGGTTGGTTGTCTCCTAAGTCAATGATTTCGACTTTCGGAGTTTGAATGTGCAAAATAACATCGACATCCATAACAGTATGAGTAGGTGGGTGTAGAAGAACTGGTGGTTCAGCATTCTGAGTGGAAAATAATAAGGGCTGTTGAGTCTTGTCAAGCAATGCTTGCGTCATGACGACAACAACATCTACAATGTCGTGAGGGGTGTCAGTATTCGAAAGGATGTTAACACGCTGAATCCAATTGCAAGGCGTGAGAGAAGGATCAAGCAAGGCAGTAACATCATGGTCTTTATCGAGATTCATATCACCCCAAGGATCAACATATTCAGGATATGCAGATAGTGGCGAACCAGCGTCAGGAGCTTGGATATGATGAGTGTTTTGGAGGTCGTCAGATTCATTATCAGAAAGCGAAGGTTCCGCATTTTCAACAGAAATGAATTTCCCAGTTTCAAGATCCATGGTGGCATTCAATTGACCATCAATAATGACAAGTTGATCGGTGGCCCAATAGTGGATGCTTTTAGCTTGGCGGAGAAAAGATCTACCAGCCAGCATTTTATAATCACTAGGATCTTCTGCAGTTTTCCAAACACCAAATTCCAACGGAAATTTAAGATCGCCAATGCTGATTTTGAGAATAGGAGTGATGCCTTGAGGGTGCATGACATGACCATTGGCCAGTTTAATATCATAACGGGCACGATATAGTTAAGTGATGCCGAGTTGTTTTCTGAGTTTGTCCGTGATGAGGTTGACAGCACTACCCCCATCAATCTGTACATGATTGATCTGTTGATTCTTAACAGTTGCGTGAACCGTGGGTGTGGAAGTTGCTACAGCACCAACAAGAATAGTGGGGTAGGGCAACTGTTCCCGTAGAGCAGGACAAAACTTTAGAATGGTGGGGAGACGGAGGGGGATTTTGATCTTGGCAAGCTTTTCTTGCTGCTCCAAGGGAAATGGGCGAAAGGATTTGCAGGATCCAAGGGCGCCAGTTCCTTGGACATAGAGGACGAAACTTCTTTGAACAACTCTACTTCGGCGGCGATGTTTGGATAAGGCTGAGGATGTGAAGTAGGCGTGGATGTGCATGGCGCCTCCGAACGTTATTTAGCGCGTGTAGTGGCATGAACACTGGCAAGGGTGCATCCATCAGCTGCTTGCATAAGTTTGAAGATACTCTGATGGACCTTTGGCATAATATATGGCATCTGTTTATCAAGACCCGGGGCAAAATGCATCGTCTTATGCTGCTCTTACGGGACAACGTCCACAGCAAAAGCAGGCTACGTGTCCTGTGGCATGAGGGTCAGAGGTCGAGTGCCAAGGTGCAGACGTGATACCAGACCAACTCAGTTGGATTGTTGCACAGGAGGATTGAGAGCTTGATAGATCTCTTCTTGGGCTTGTTGGTCCAACACAACTGTCGGAGGAACTACTGAGGAGCACGTGGAGGTTTTTGCAAAGTGGGTTGTGGGCCTTGTTTCCCATTCGCCACCCAGAGTTGATAGGCCGTGAGGCAGACTGAAGCAGTCTGGTTAGTATATAGGAGTTGTACTTGAACTTGGGGAGCTGTGGGCACGTCGTGGTGGTGTGGCCCCATTCTTGGCAGTGATAACATTGAGCTTTTGCTGAGTCAAAAGGAGTACGTGAGCTTTGTCCTCATGATTGCCGAGGTTGCTGATATTGCTGAGGTTGTTGATATTGCTGAGGCGTGATCTGGACCTAAAATACCATTTTCTGTGGGGTGAGAGCTCTTGCATTCTTCAATAGCATTGTTGCACATGTTTGCAACGCTTGCAGTGAGGAGGATCATTAGTAGAATTGCGTTCATTGACCAGATGGCCCTGATACTTACAAATGTGGCACCAAATTTGACTTCTTTGTTGTGGAGCAGATTGATGAGGTTGAATTGAATTTGTGGAACCATGTCAGAGGGTATGACGGGTAGATCCATGAGGGGAACACCGCGCGAGGACACATTGACTGAGTGATTGACCAGTTCAATGGCATGATCCAATGTTTTGGGTCGCAAGTATTCAGTCATAAGATGAATAGCTGGAGGGCGGCCTTGCAGAAACCAGATCAGGATCTGACTTTGTGTGGAATACTCCTTGAGCTTGCTAACCAATGTATGCAGACGATCAGCGAAGTCTCGGGCAGATTCCGAGGGTTGCTGTTGGAGATCATTGAGCTGCTTAAGAAGTTGTTGATCATCATCGGTGGTACCATAATGAGACAGAAAGTTCATCTTCATTTCTTGCCAGTTTTGTTTCCAATGACTTCTATTGACCATGAGCCATTGATGTGGGCACCAAGGGGCGTGGTAGAGAAGATACGAAACTTGATCTGGGGCTGAGAGTGTCCGTTTAAAACAGCGAGAGCTTCAAATTCTTCCATATGTGCCTGAGCACTTTGATCGAGGATGGTCTTCTCTTTTGCATTGCCAAAAATAGGATATGGAAGCTTGAGGTTGTGAGCAGTGAAGGGAACTTGAGTGACAACAGAGTTGCCAGAAATATAATGAGCCTGAGGCACTGAGACCTGGGTGTAAAGCAGTGCGGCATAAGAATAGGCAGGTCCTTGAGGCACAACCAAGGGCTGTGGCATCTGCATAGTAAACCCAGGAGGTCCAGAAAGTTTGGTGTCATTTGGCTTGATGCCCTGTGTTTCATCCTCAGTTAAATTGAGATCACCAACATTGTAGACATTGACCCGAGGTTGAAAAGAAGGTGATGACTGAAATTCATGGACGTGGTAAGGATCAAAAGAAACCTGAGGGTAGCCCATACCATGTTGTGGGGAAGACGGTTGCGAAGGCGACGTCTGCCTAGAGGAAATATAGATATAAGTACTCTCCGTCTCTGGCATTTGAAAATAGTGAGGTATCTGATGCATTGGAGTGTGCTGCGGTGATTGAGGTTGAGAGCAATGTCAACAATGAGGAGGTGACCCTGGCCGCGAGAAAAGGCGAGGAGTAGGAGGTGTTGAATGAGCATGCGAGCGTAAGCGACCTCCTTCAATGTCATAGTCTCCATCATAAAAATCTCGAGCAGCTTTCCTGCGTTGATGGCAATCCAATCTAGCCACAGTTTGGCTGAGAAGCTCTTCCTGGGTGAAAGCATGAAAAACATCTTGAAGTTGGAAGAAAAGAGCTAAGACCCGGCGGCGATGACAGTGTTTAGGATCTAGGTTCGAGATTGTATGTAAGACAGTCCTCTGTGAGGACCCTTGGATCAAACAGACAAATCCTTAGTATAGTGTGTCACGTAGAATTTTACAATCGAGATAAGAACAGAAAGAACAGAACAAGAACAAAGGAAACTATATGTCAAAATAAGCAACCTTTGAATATCATAAGGAGTACATGAAGTCTCGGCGGACAGACACGAGACAAGAAAATCAAACAAGACGATACTAAGTCTCATCTAAAATTTAAAGGTCTAACTTCTTGATATATATAGTATAACGACCTCAGGCCCAAAATAGACATATGGCAGAGCCTTTGTGATCTCGGTTACCAACTCCTGGATCATATGCTTGATTTGAGGGAATCTACAGTACCATTATTAGTGCCATGAATCTTGCCAAGTTAAGGCCGCACTCGCCGGAGGTGGTTACTTGTCACCCCTTGCCCTCTTTTTTGACGGGGGCGTGGGTTTCTGAGTGGGCGTGGATTTTTGCGTGGGCGTGGATTTGCTACCTGATGATCCTGCTTGACCTTGACCCTTGCCTCTGGGCTCTTGTCTGCTGGCCTATGTAGTGCTCAAAAATAGTCCAGTGCCTGAACGCTCTAACAACTTTTATGTGTTTGATGAACGATATTTTTCGGGAATTCTTAGTTCATCATCATTTTTTTGACGATATCTTGGTTTATAACAAATCAATAGAAGATCATGTGATCCATTTGAGGAGAGTCCTAGAGAAGTTAAGAAGATAACACTTGAAAGTGTCATTTTGCAGCACCAATGGTGCAATACCTAGGTTTTATGGTATCAGCCGAAGGAATCGCCACCGATTCGTCCAAGATCAGAGCAATAATCGAGTGGCGAGCACCAAAAAATGGCAGAAGTAAGAAGCTTCCTCGGCCTTGCAGATTATTATACGAAGTTTGCGAAAGACTTTGCTAAGTAGGCAGCTTCTCTTTTGGACCTCACTAACCATAAGAAAGTCAAGGATGTGTCGAACAGTGGATTCAGAATGTTCAAGCTTCCTTCGACGAGGTAAAGGAAGCCTTGACAACAACACCGGTGCTAACTTTGCCTGACCCAGAGAAAGATAAGTTGGTGGCAACAGATGCAAGCATGATAGCAACGGAAGGAGTGCTCATGCAAGAAGATATGGTAGTCGCCTACGACTCCAAGAAGATGAACGACACTGAACAATGCTACCCGACGCATGACCAAGAGCTCCTAACAGTTGTAATGGCTCTTCGTATTTGTTTGGAGGCATTATTTGCTTGATAGGAAGTTCCAGTTAGACACTGACCATGAAAGCCTCCAATATATTTTCACATAACCACTTCTCAATTTGAGGCAAAGATGTTGGATGGAATCTTTCGAAGAGTATGACTTCGAGATAACTTATAAACCAAGGAAGTCAAACGTGGTTGCCGATGCGCTCTCTCATTGACCTTTGGAGACCAGAGTGCACTACAATGCCATATCAACTTTGGCAAGCGAATTCGGCAAGAAGATAGAGCAAATCATTCCCTCTAATGTGGAATTCAAGGAAGTATGGTCTAGCCTTGGCAAGGAAGCAAGGATCGATAAAGAAAGAACTACCATAAGCTTGAACTATATTCTGACAACCAGACTGATAAAGTATAGCATCAGAAGGTAATTGCGTATACGCACCACAATTATCATCCTCATATTATCATGAGATTTGCAGGCTATAAGTAAAACCTACGATCCACGATTTCTCTATAATCTTGTAGCAAAAAATGAATACGACCTTTATCATCTGGGTCGTCTAGGCATGATTTTTTTTTTTTGCCTCCTAGATCACCTGAAATCATGAAATACAGTTCATGGGATAAACATTTTTCATACCTATGTCCACTTCAGTTCACATCCAATTGTATTAGGCTCCATAGACCTTTGGTCTTTGTGGACATTAAAAACCAAATCAATTTAATTCAATTCTTTCAACCATGTCTAGATGAAATGAATCTTGTTTGAACATAAACTCGTTGCCTTCTCTTGAAAACCCTTCTGGGCAGGTTTTTCTTAATTCTATGTGGTAATGAACTTTCTATGTTATTTTTATATTAGGTCTTATAGACCTATCGGTCCATTTATGACAACAATATTATCAGTCATAACAAAAAATGATTGACAACAATGCCTTAGGTAAGTGCTACACTTAAAGTGAAAAAACTACTACTTCGATTATGTAGCTCGGGTAAAATATTTTTCCACAAGCTTTATAATTGTTTCTAATGCTAACCATACTCTATTTTATGTGACAAACATATGCCACTCTTTTTGTTATGAAATTGAAGGCAACTTAAGCAACAAGATGCAAGTTTGTAGTGATCATCTCCAACAAAAGCAATAGCATCATTCTTAAAACTATGAGAATTTGTTTCATGGTTAGAGGGCTCATAGGTACAAGAGCTATTGTTGTTATAAAATGGAAGCTAGTTTGGGCAAGGAGAATTTGAGCGACCAACTTTTTGCAAAACACCAGTGCTACTTCGAGACTATGATTTATTGATACCTCATTTCATGGTTCCTATTGTTGTCCATCTAACTTGCAAAGTATTTTTTAGTAATTGCTATGTTATAACTGATTTGCTTCGTCACAAACCAAATAAACCATTATATTGTGAAGATACTGGATACCTTCTGTCTAGGTGGGATGTGTCACTTTTAGAGAAGATAACAGAGAATTTGCCACTTCTTGTGACGAACGATGTCATGGAAAGGATCCTTTGGACTTACAATGAGTCAATTCATAGAGGGAAGATCTTTGTCAACTCTATGTATCGTCTTCTCCAAGCATCGAGTTTTCTGCCAGGTCAGTTATATGGCAGCTGCAGATTCTAACATTGGGTTTGGGATAAACTGCTCCATCCTAAGGCCTCTATGCTTTCGTGGCAGATCATTCACAGGTGTTTGCATATTAATGCATTCTGTCATCAATGTACCAATGGTTGGATGGCCAGTGTGTACCTCCACAATAAACTGCCCACTTCTTTTGGATCCACGCTTCTCTTATTTTACGTAACTCCTCCCTACGCTTGCAAAGCTGAAGACGAGAGAGGTCTTCTTGTACTAAGAACTTGGTACCTTTGAGATGATTGTCGTGCTGAAGAATATGGAGTTGACTAAGTGCATCTTGGAATCGCTCCAGAAGATGGTGAGGACGACCAGGTCCGACGGCTCCTACCTGATAAGCAGAGCATGTACATGCATGACATTATTCAAGTGATATGGAAGGTAAACTGGGATGGCATTCTTGGTCACCCATCTATCTACAATTCCAGAAGCGTTATGTAGGTGTGATCGTATTTTGTAGATAGCTGGGTGGCCAAGAATGGCTGGCCAGTTTACTTGCCGCAATGCCAAGGAAACACCATAGTTTTATCGGGTTACTTAAGAATGCAACCCCATTTTCTATTATAAGTGTAGTAAAAATGACCAAAATATGTGTATTGACAATATGTGTCCATTTGAAGAAATCATGCAAGGATTAGAATAGAACTCATTTTAACATCCACGGAGACTAATAGATCGTGGCACCCATTATAACCATTACTATTAGAAGTAAAAGAACATTTCACCTAGTTGGAGACCAGGGCCTTTGGTCTAGTGGTAACACACTAATTCTACAACATACATGTCTCGAGTTCGAGGCCGCCCAAAGTCGCACTATGTATAGACCCGTCCCGTGGCCCATTGTAGAGTCCCCTTGGGCGTTAAATAATATTCCATCTCATGGCCCCATAGGGGTCTCCATGGATCAATGGATATCCCACTGATTGGAAGATGTCTCAAATGATCTTTCAAAGGAGGTAAGATAGATAGAACTTTTTACCCACAAGACACCATCCTATAGGGATGTATGACGTTCCTATAATGTCATAAAGAACATAAGACCGGAAGTAAGATATAGAACTTTTTACATCATACCACATGGCACCATCCCATAGGGATATATGACGTTCCTGAAATGTCACAAGGGACTTGAACATAAGACCTTCTAATTGCTAATTCAAAGGACTACCCACCAAACCACAGGGAGGGGACCAAGAGTAAGAGGAAAGATTGTTGAATCATAGTTAGTGCCTTTGGTATTGTTTGATAAGGGTCATCAATAATGGACTAATGCAAATGTCACCTACACGGTAATTGTTAGACGACGATGATAATGATGATGGTATTTTAATGCCTCGAGAAGCCGTGGCTTATGGCACAATTTACAACACACCCAGATGGGCCCTTCCCCCACCACCTAGCATGATTAAAGTGGATCCTTTCCCCACTAACTTTACAATGACGCTTGGTCACCTTACAACGAGGTGTTGAATTTGTGACCTTGGATATGGCTGTTTAGGGTCTCATAGATGATGGATTAGTAAGAATCGCACACAAGGGAGGACGGAAAACAAGTCAATCTCGTCAATTATATTGTATCGTGAGGAAGCTCTTGAGAATTTTTTATTGCCTATGAAAATCTTCATATGAAGTGGGCCTATTGAAAATAGCAATGGGCCATTCAGTTGGGATCAAGATTAAAGCTTTAACACACTTCATCCAATGGATTAGAGTGAGAGATTTGGCCCACCATTTATCAAATTGGTCTCATTTTACTATGATCTATAGCTGGACCATGACCCATTATTTGTAACTCTCCCCTAGTGGTAGGATTGTATGTATCACTCCTCCTCTTCCTCATAGGAGAGAGTTTTGGATTTGTACAGAGTGGAAACAAGGGTTTTTGTTGCCATGCAAATAATTAGCCCAAGGTAGTCGTTTATATAAGTATGCCCATATGTCCTCTCCTCTTGGTTATTGTCTTTGGAATGGTGGTTGAACATAAAGTGCCAACTAGAGCACTTGTTATATACATTGTTGACACATCACTACAAAATAGAAATGGGATTGTCTTTATTCCTTGGCGACCATTCCTATAGCAGCACGTGGCACTAGCCAATATTGCGGAATGGAAATAGGGTTCGTTCATTCCGTGCGACCGGCGGCACAGGTTAGGTTAGGGTTTTTCAGTTCTTCCGCCGCCAGTTCTTCATGATTCTTCAAGCTCTGTCACCGTCAGTGCTTCATGCACGGTTAATCGTTCTTTATAGGTAAATTGTAGGGTTAATCACAGGTGCTTCAACTGCAGGGTTAATCCTTCTTTACGGGTAAAGCTTTGCCAATTTCGACCTTTAAAACTCTGTCTTTGCCAATCCGAGCTCTGTTTTTACCAGATTTGTTCTAAACCTCTGTTCTTGCTAAGATCCGACCTCTATTTTCGTCAGATGCAACTTTTAAAACTCTCTTTCTACCAAGATCCGACCTCGACCTCTGTTTTTGCCTCCCCTATTTCTTCACCTCAAAACCAGGAATGAAGTCCCAACCTCCATTCCCCTATACAACCACCGCATGTTTAACCACATGTCGCTATTACATAAGTAGCAGAATTCATCTACCATTGTTAATAATATACCTTCACCAAACTATGCACGATGTAGAATCTTGGTCTCCTTCTCTAATAAGCAATTGCTTTGACTTCATCACAATCTCCAACACAGAATATCCAACCGTCGTGATTTTGCCATGACACCACATTAAGGGTAACTTTATTTTCAGCCTACTTGAAGGCGTAAATTCAGATGGAAATTGAATGCTTGGATGCAAGATATGAATCTAAGGTATAAATGCAGATGTAAGTTGCCTAAAGTTGTTCAAGTAATTTCCCTATTTTTGTAGAAGTTTTCTTGGCAACCCCAACAAATGGCATGATGAACCTAATGCAGCATCACACGTGTTTTTCTGAATCCCGTGATCACCATCGTAGGTATTCTGTCCATTTCAACAGGAAGACCACCGTCATGACCCCATCATAAATCTACTGTAAAAGCGAGTAATTTTTTGCCAATGTTGTGGCCCACAATCTGCGAGGGTTCTTCTGTGTCGTCTGCATGAATAAAGGGACAGACATTTCTGATCCTTTCATTGGGGTAAATTTTTGGCTTGGCATTTTCTACCCCGAGGCATTGATTCTCTAGTCTATGGAAAATTAGAATGTGGGTCGTTGTCGAATTGAAATCTCACCCTCTAATGAAAATGAGCAATATTTTAAGGTTCAGTAGGTGAGGGGCCCTACTGGTTGCTGCTATAGGCATTCTGCTTGATTCTTTGATGGATACTGCAGAAGGAACTGGAATTGGAGTAAATCTGATTTGCGCACATTGAAGTCTCTGAAAGCAGCGAGGTTATTTCAAGATAAAAAGTTGGGTAGTACACAGAATCCAGGGTATGAAGAGATTATGGTTGCATTGTTAGTCACATTTGGGCAGATCATGAGAAAGTAGCTCAGAATCACAGCAGGCAGCTAAAATGACACTACTTCCTCAGCAGCAACGTTCTGTAGAACCTCTATTAGAGACAGTGTTACAGAAGAGGTTATTCTGCATATGGCTGCCTGCTGCCTTGCTATTCCTGGGCTGTGTGCATGTATATTTCTTTCTGGCGCCCTATGTGACTCCTCAGGAGGTTCTGCAACCGCCTGTCTTGAATGAGACGCTGCCTAATGTGCCCTCTGCTTTACAGAGCGCTAATGATTCATCATCTGAGGCCCCCTATTCCGACATTGCAAAATCAAACAACGGGGCACCGCCTGAGAGATCTGAAGGAACTTTTGCACCACCAGATCCAAGTGAGAGCCAGAATGAGGCACCGGATTTGTCAGGTGAGATTTCTTTTCCGAATGTCGTTTGGCAGTGATCTAATCTTTAGTTGGGCATGGCATTGTCATTTCATGTGTC
The DNA here is from genome assembly GCA_021234155.1 of Isoetes taiwanensis. NCBI lineage: Eukaryota > Viridiplantae > Streptophyta > Lycopodiopsida > Isoetales > Isoetaceae > Isoetes > Isoetes taiwanensis. Next base: position 5,376,827 of record JAJEKV010000012.1, on the reverse strand, counting down.
ACATGGTTGTTGAGAGCTACATAGAATTTAAGTGGTTTTATTATTCAGGATCATTTAATAGATGATAAGATCTACCTATACCTGTTTGGCTGGAAGGATCAAGAACTTTTGAAATTGCAAATATAACCAGAATGTCTTCTGTTCCCGTGTTTTGTATTAGGCTAAATTCCTCCTTGCACAAGTGCTTGGGCTTTGTTTTGGATTTCTTAAAGTGTTCAGAATGTTGTCCATGGCCTTGTTACTTATGAGTCCATTCAGGAAGCAATTTTTTCTTTAGATATTTGGAAATCACTATCCATGTGATAAAATGTGCACCTTCACCTGTAGATGTTGCTTCTATAGTATATCTCTGCTTTTTATAAGGACATTGTTCCCTTTCAGACACCAATGACTGCTCTCCTTCAAACTGGCTCTCCCGCTATATCTATCATGTTGTATTTTCTACCTATGACATTGTCATCTCACTGCAGATTGGTGAACTATTTTTTCCTCGAGTTTGTTACTTCAGAAGAAATGAAGTGGATGGGATGTACAGGAAAATCCACGTGTTATGGATGCAGTAAGAGATGTACAAGTAGGCGTGGGCATTTGTTGCTTGTCGATTATCCCTTGTGAAGGATGTTTAACTGCTTCACACATCCGCAACCCTCCATCCTTTTAGTCCTTCTATACATGATGAATGACCATCCTCTTATTGCTTTCACACATTCATGGCCATCCAGCCGCTATAATCCTTTTTATGTTTTTCTACTCTTCTTGAGGAGCCATCCTCCTCGAGCCTCTGGTATTCCATGAAGAAAAGTTTGGAAGACTGTAGTAAAAAGAATCTCAACTATACATAATTTCTGCAAATTGACCAGGCCTGCCAGGTTCCAACTACAATGCAGACAAAGATAAATTTTACAGCCAAGTCCTGAAAATTTCAATCTTCTCCTCAAATTATGCAGCATCAAAGTGCCATGACTAAAAGAGTACTATAATATGTTAAAGTTGGAAGATGAGATCGATGCGGATATATCTGCTTTACATACTGAAGCGAGATCTGATGATGTATTTTGTCTTATAGACTTGATGGCCTAACGAAGCATAATATCAACCTTTTCATTTCATTTCTTGGTAGAGTATTAAGTTGTTCTGTGATGTTACTAGAATCACTACTTGGTAAATGTCTAGGCTATGTTTCATGAATTTTCTTCGGTTCTTATATAAGCTTCCTCAAAACTATGCCAGGCAAGCATCAGGAAATTGTCTGCATGCTTGAATTGCAAATTTAGGCACTTGTCCTACCAATTATCTAGTCATTGAATTCGATTCTTTCTTGTTTGCCAGGAGTTTGTGATATCACAAAGGGAGATTGGGTACCTGATTCAGCAGGTCCATTATACACAAATGAGACATGCCATTATATACAGGGGCACCAGAACTGCATGAAGAATGGACGGCCTGACAATGACTACTTGTATTGGAGATGGAAGCCAACAAACTGTGATCTTCCACGTTTCGATGCTACAAAATTTTTAGAGTTAATGAGGCATAAGAAAATGGCCTTTATTGGCGATTCCATTGCACGTAACCACATGCAAGCATTGCTATGTGCTGTGTCTCAGGTAAAAAGTCTATGATGGGCACTATGTGCAAAATATAATAGACATTATAGCAATGTTTAAAAAGTTGGATTTCTGATCCTAGGAGAGCTTTTAATGTATGGTTTTATGCAGGTAGAGGTTCCAACAAATATTTATCGCGATGAGAAAGACAGCTTTGTGCGTTGGTTATTCCCATCATATAACTTCACCCTAGCAATCTTCTGGTCACCATACCTAGTAAAGAGCACAGAGGGCCCAATTGAGGGTATGGGTAATAAGGTCACAATGATTTATTTGGATGTTATAGACAAGGCATGGTTTGATGTCTTTCCACAATATGATTTCTCGATTTTTTCATCGGGCCAGTGGTGGTTTAAGCAATCACTTTATTATGTGAATCAAGAGATTGTTGGTTGCCATGCCTGTAGTGAAACAAATTATACTCAATTAGGATTTTTCTTCGCCCTTAAGAATGCACTTGGCTTTGCTCTCAATGCTACAAGATCTGTGCCAGGATATAAGGGAACCACATTGTTTAGAACATTCTCTCCAGATCATTTTGAGAATGGCAGATGGGACAATGGTGGATTTTGTATTCGCAAAGTTCCATTTATAAGCAACAACACAACATTGCATGATGTAGATGCTAAAATGTATGACATCCAGAAGGAGGTGGTAGAACAGGCAGAAAGCATGGAAACTCCCAATGGATCAAAGTTGAAGCTGCTTGATGTCACATTCAGTGCATTTTTACGGCCTGATGGTCATCCAAATTCTTATAGGCAGTTCCAGCCGTACGCACCTGGAAACACACAGAGAATACAGAACGACTGCTTACATTGGTGCTTGCCTGGTCCCATTGATACCTGGAATGAGATGATCCTCAAAATTTTGACAGAGTAAATATCGTACTGGAAGACTTTCAACCATCTTATATTTGGCTAGACACTGAAGACATTCTTCAAGCTGACGAGTCAATAGGGGTGAAAGTCAGCCAAAGGGCCTGTATCAAGTAGATATTTTTTATTCATCATAGGCAATATATCTATAATGTCAATAAACAGCAAATCAAAAGTAGAAATGTATGCGGCTTCCCTTATGGGCCAGCCTGACCTGTAAGGGCCCGTTTTGTTTAAAGAATATCGGTTGGTTCAGTTGGAGTCATTCTTATCGATTAAAACAGGATTTCTGATAGTCATTCACAATTTCATTCTCATATATCTAGGAGTTACAAATGTCCATGATGTTAATTACAAATCACCAGGCATCATTTGAGTCTCAGGAAAAAAAAGAAAAAGAAAAACGGGGCAGTATAGACTGCCGCATTGCTATGGATTGACCTTGTGGAGAGACTGGTGATGAGATGATTTTAGATCCCACAAATGAACATATTTATTGAACATAAAGACATACTCGGCACCATGCATGTACAACTTGGGGACAAATCCTAAATCAACAAAATACAAATTAAGCAAGGGATTTATCCACAACGACAACATCAGAGCAGATTACACCAGAGAAAGTCCTAGCGTTGGTTGATCCTCACAGGAAGTGGTATGGCCCTGCTCATAACCGCTCTTATATGATACCCTGGGACGTATAGGCATACGCCTACCATGGTTTATTATTGCTAGAGCATGTATTATTTTTTCGTGACCATTGGATCATGGCATATCCCGCGAGATATTCCATGAGAAGCCTTGTCGTCCGCTCTTCACAAGTCAAGATGGGTCAAACTGCCCCATCTTGACCCGCTTTCTAAGGGGGGATTTAAAAGAAACCAACTCAATGTTTATGTCAGTATTCCAGAAGCCTGATATAGCACGTGCAACTAAAATAACAGAGCTTGGGGAATCAAACCCCAACTAGATTCCAATGCTCTTGCCTACGGTTCTTGATCGGGCAAACATTATAAATTCAAAGCTAAATTCCTGCACGGTGTGTAGCCAATGCTTTTAATCCCACAAGAAGTACAAATCAAATGATTCAATTTTAACAAATGCCAGATTTTAACAAGCACCTCTCAGAATCTTTGGGCATGTGAAATCCCGCATTAGCTTTGCGGCCAGCAGCAAGCTCTTGGAAGCTCTGACCTTGGCGTTTATGCTTTCCTCCTACTTCAACAAATCTACAATCATGTCCATGGCTTTTTGATGCTTAGCATTCCACTTCACGAGTTCTGCAGCATCTGAGGGCTTTTTCTCGGTGCCTTCAACTACTCCATAAAGATCTTTCTCGATAAGATGAAACTTCATCTTAACCTGCCATGTATGAAAATTTATACCATTAAATTTTTCCAAGATATACTTGTCCAGAAATTGTCTCCATGCTCACTTTCTTGTATTAAAAAAAAAAGGAAAATTGATTTCTTGGAGGAACCCGCACCGCTCTTTATAATCCCAATCGATCGAAAATGCTTTTGCGGCGATTGCTATTTCTTCTGATCTGCATCCTTCTTCTCCGAGCCAATCTTTGATTGATTCTTGATACCGCTCCTTGTACTCTTAGAGATTGGAGAAGAATTCGATGCCGCTTAGAAGCCATCTGTAACGGACCTAGGATTTTGAGGTAAATTGTGGATTATTTTATTTAAAAAGATGCAAAGGAATATTAATCAAAATATCACGCATGCAGAGAAATACGTCGTATATGTAGAGATTATACGGACGAAATACTGCGGTTAAAAATAAATATAAGTATACAGAGAAAAGCATTGGGAAAAGATTGATTGCAGAAGGATTGCTGAAGGAGCGAATCGCGTGCAGAGCTCTGGGAGCGTGTTGGAGCACAGAGGAAGCAACAAGCGGGATTCCAGGTGGGGATCAAGTCTTACACCTGGGGTTTTCTAGTGTAGCAAAAATTGTGTTGATACAGTAGGATTGTTCTAGAACTTGGCATGGATTAGAGTAGATTGTCAGTGCGTGCATATGAATTAACTTGCATGATTGTATATGTAAGTATTTTATGATTGCATATGAAAAGCTTGCAAAAGCATCATAGATCTAATGAAGTCTAGTGAGCTGATCATTTAAACCATGCCAGAAGTGATTGGAATAGCAGATTAGAACCTGAGAAATGGATTAAGATAAAAGTATGGCAGAAATTAGTTAAAACTGTAAAAGTTTCTCTTGCGTGCTGCCGTTTGCATAGCATAAACTTGATGAACTAGAATGATCGGGAAGCATGAAAAGTTATGTGAAATGAATTAGAATTGAAGTGATGAGGCTAGAACTAGCAAAGACTGCAGTAATTTTTCTTGAATACTGCTGGAATAACGGCATGATCTTGCCGATTTGGCATGCCATAAAAGCATGTGAATCGCCCTGGAATGGGCCGATTTGGGCCTTAGGGAGGCCGAAATGGAGAAAGGATACAGAATTAGGAAGATTAGAGTAAGATCTGGCTGTGAAAAATCATGATCTTGGTGGCCCTGGCGGCCCTCAGAATCATCCGATTTGTGCCATAAGCTGGCCGAAATGGCCAGAAAACTTCATTGCCAGCAAAATCGGGAGACTTTGTGGGATTTCTATGAGGATTCGATGGCCTGGAGGCCGGAATTTGGAGCTGCAGCCGAGTTCGTCCCTGATAACGTAGTTAGGGTTAGGTTAGAAGTAACGAAAATGTTAACAATTGATTAATTTGTTAGTAAGGTAGCAAGAATAAGGTTAAAGATTAAAATTAAAGCTAAAGTTAAAATATTAAGGGTGGTTTGGAGCAAGAGTTGGCTTGAAATTTATGGAAGATTAAGGCCTAAGTGACGGAGGGTTAGGTTAATGGTTATAAGTTGTTTATGATTATGGTATGGGTAGTTTAGAAAGTTAGCTAGATATCTAATTAAACCTTGGCATTAGTTAAATTAAAGAAGGAAATTAAAAATGCAAGGCATAGGGAATAGAATGCTATAGACTAATATTATTAAAGTCTCTAGTAACCTTATTGTTAGTGAATGTTTTTGAAAGAAGTAGATGTTATTGTAATTTAATAGTGATGGTCGCATTTTGCATTATTAAGGCTATGGTTGGACATTTTATGTTACAAAACGTGTGAATTATGGAATTATTTGATGTTGAGCTTGTTAAGGCATGGGCATGATGGTGAATTGTATGTAATTGTACATGGTGAAATTCTTTGATATAGACCTCTGGGGCCGGAGTCTAGGTGCGATGGTCTAGACTCACGGTTTTGCACAGTGCTATGCAAATGGTAATATTTTGAACATCGGGCGTTGGTACCGTAAGGTACAACGTCATGCACAGTAAGTGGTCCTCCAATGCCGGGCCTTGGCGTGGAAGGGTGTGTACACACGCGGTTACCCGCCTCTATGTCACCGGCCCCGATCGTAGAGTTGACCTTGCTTTCGGACCAGAGGAATATTGGTTGCTATGTTGATGCTATGGTTGCTTGGCTATTGTATATGTGGTTTTAAAGCTGGAATCAAGTTGCAATGGTTATGCTTGGTATAATTATGCATTGAGGTTATTCTTGTTGGACTAATAACTTAGATTGCAGGGGCGAGGTTACGGTAAGACTAGTATTGTCTTAAGTTAATGCTTGGTGATTATTAATGCTAGATATATCCTAGATCCCCGATCCCCACTTAGTCCGTGTGACTAACCCCGTGGTTAAATGGTGTAAGCGAGGTGTCTTAGATGCTCCTGAGAGTAGCCAAGCTGCAGAAAGGCGAGAGTAGGAGTGTGTGAATTGCTAGATAATACATTTGATTAATATAACTATTATTATTATGGATCGGTTTATAAACTATAATTATTTGTAAACTTGGTTGTTGTGTGGGATTTTGCCGAGCAATGGCAAGTATAATATTTTTTTTGGGACCTTAGAGCACGAATAAAGATTAAATTCTTTACCTAAGTATGCATGTATTAATTTCTTGAGTCTAAGAGCTAAGTAGATCCAACGGTAGAGATCGATGGGATCTCCAGTTACCGAGAGGTTAACTGGCCAGGCCCGTCACAGTTGGTATCAGAGCAAAGTTCAAGTTAGTGGATTATGAGATTTGTGATTATTGATGATATTTGCTATGGTTCCAGATTCTTGTAGAGATGAGTTCTCCAGGAGGATCCCCAGGAGGAGCTGGACAGTGGTGTGGAGCTCCCCGATGTAGCCAATATCTTGCGGGCTATTCGGCAAGTGTTGCAAATAGAGTCTTGTCCGCAACAAAAGACAGATTCTTGGACAAGGCGAGAAAGGTCTTGAAGGACACTAAGAGGGAAGTATTTACTGGAGAGAATGTTACAGGGGATGATGCAGACTCGTGGCTTCGTGGAGTTGAGTTTTACTTTAAACTCATTAATGCTGAAGATTCTGTTAAAGCTGTATTGGCTCAAGCAATGTTGGGTGGATTTGCTAGAGTATGGTGGGAGAATTATTTGCGGGATATAAATAAGGCTGCAGGGCAGGCAACTTGGCAAGAGTTTAAGACCGCTTTTGAAGGACATTTTATGCCTCCTGGGTACAAAGTTGACAAGATGAATGAGTTCTTGGACTTGACACAAAAAGGGCGGTGGCTGAATATAACGAAAGTTTAGAAGGTTCGCGATATCATTGTCCTTTTGAGGATAAGGAGAAGCTTTGTGCTCGATTTGTGAAGGGTTTGCGGGTTGATATTAAGAGCACAATGTCGCGTGTCTTATAAAGATTTGGAGGAGGTATTGAGTTGCTAAGAATCGTGAATCTGACCTAGCTGAGAAGGCAACCTTGGAGAATGCTAAGAAGAGACAAGTTCCTTCCACATGGCGGTCGGGTGGATCTGCGGCAGGTAGATTCTCTAGTAGGGGTGGCATGGCATGCTTGCCGTTAGTATCGTGAGGGTAGTCAAAATCGAGGATCTCGGCCTATGTATGCACCTTTGAATGATGAGACTAGGGAAAAGTGTCTTAATGAGAATCGATGCTTTAGGTGCGAGAGAAGTTGGTCATTATGGGCCGAGATTGTCCGAAAGGTGGATGGATAGTACCGCCCTCGTCTGCATCTTCTCAACGTGGAGGGCAAACAAACCCGGTGGTCCGGGTTGAATTCTAGTGATACTTATGGGCCGGGGCCAAGGAAGAGGAAATGGAGGCCAAATAACCGTGGTGGTCGTGGAGGTTTTGGGACAATAATAGGGGTGGCAGAGGACAAGCTAGAGGAGACAACAGGATTATAGCACAAGCTAACCCCTGCAGTTGAAGTTAGGGCTGCTTTCGAATTATGGACCCTCCCCGTGAAAGAATGTGCATGTATCTTTGCAGTGGACCAGGGCCGTGTAGATAATCAAAATTTGTGGTTATCGAGTTCAGTGTATTATTCATGGAGTCCCTATTCTCTTTCTTATTGATTGTGGTAGTACACATTGTTTTATTTCCCCAAAGCTGGCAAAGAAACTAGATTTGAATATGATTAGTCGGGACCCTAGATATGTGGAGTTGGTGATGGTAAAATTAAGACTTCTTATGCTAAGGTAGACAATCTTAAATTCCAAGTAGGAGATCTTGAGTCCCATACTAGTTTTGAAGTATTGAGCCTAGGGAAGTATGATGCTATTCTTGGAATGTCATGGTTAAGGCCATATAAAGCTTGCATTGATTGCGGAGAGCAAACAGTTACATGCCAAAGTCCTAATGGAGATAAGCATGTGCTGGAAGGATTGCCTTCGTCATTAGTGGTTACACCTTTGTCCCGAAAAAGTTTTAAGAAACAGATTAAGAACGGGTGCATAAGAATGGGATGTGCATTTTTGGTACCCGCGAGGGATTCTGAGGAACAACCTATTGCTCACGAGATCCGAGAAAGTGTTGGATGAGTTCTCGATGTGTTTCCTAAAGAATTAACAAATTGCCTCCACATAGAATGGTAGATCATGAGATAGAACTTGTTCACAGGGCTGAACCCACATCAAGGCCACCATATAGATTTCATGCATTAGAGATGGCGAATTGAAGAAACAGACTAAGCGGAATTATTGGAACAAGGGTTTATATCACGGTAGTGTTTCTCCATTTGGTGCGCCGATTTTGTTTGTAAAAAAGAAAGATGGGACTTTAAGGTTATGTATTGACTATCGCATGCTTAACGGTTTACGATTGAAGAATAGATATGCATTGCCTAGGGTTGATGAGTTATTTGATCGGTTGGGACAAGCTAAGTACTTCACAAAAATTGATCTACGATCTGGATATCATCGATCCGGATCAAGGATCTGATATTTACAAGAGCGCCTTTAGGACCGCTCACGGACATTACGAGTTTGTTGTAATGCCGTTTGGGTTGACAAATGCTCCTGCCACTTTTATCGCCTAATGAGCGAGATATTTCGATCTTTCTGGATAAGTTTATATTGGTTTTCTTTGATGATATTTTGGTATATTCGGGACATTAGAGGAGCATGTGGAACATGTAAAAGCGGACATTAGCTATTTTGCGACGAGAAAAGTTGTATGGTAAGTTATCTAAGTGTTCTTTTGCACAAACTAGATTGGTATATCTCGGGCATGTAATTTCGAAAAGGGATTAGAGCGGATCCTTCTAAGATTGAGGCGGTTAGAGACCGCCCACACCAAAAGACGGTGAAAGAGGTAAGATCATTTTGGGATTAGCGGGGTATTATCGTAAATTTGTTCCTAAATTCGCAAAGATTGCTGCTCCTTTGACTTCTTTGTTGGGTAAGAAGAATGATTTGCATTGGACTGATAATTGTCAGGAAAGTTTCCAAAAGTTAAAGGATGTTTTGATTAGTGCACCAGTTTTAAGGATTCCGGACATGAATATACCCTTCCATGTAGTCACTTGATGCTTCGGGAAAGTTTGTAGGAGGAGTCTTCTTTGCGGGATGGCGAGTTTGTGCTTATATATCTAAATAAATTGTCTCTGGCAACAAAATTACCCAGTGCATGATTTGGAAATGTTGGCTATTATCCATGCCTTGAGGGTATGGAGACATTATTTATTGGGTCGTCGTTTCTTTTTGAAGACTGACCACCAAAATTTGAAGTATTTTGCAAAACAACCATATTTGAATAATAGGCAAAGGAGGTGGATGCAATTAAGAGAAGAGTATGATTTTGAAATTGAATATCAACGGCAAAGAAAATGTGATTCTTGATGCTTTGTCTCGGCGAAGGTCGTTTTAACCTCTATTAGTGTGTTACAAGGGCAATGGGATCTGGATATTCTTAATAAGCTAAGGAATGATCCATATTTTGCACCTGTGTTGGAGAACCCTCAAGATTTTCCGAGGTATGCATTGTCCAAAGGAGTTTTATATTATAATGGCCGTATGTGTATTCCTAATGATCATGAGTTGAGATTGAGGTTGCTATATGAAGCACATGATAGTCCGTTGGCGGGCCACCCAGTACACATAAAACTTTGAGGAAGATCGCGAGGAATTTCTTTTGGCACAGACGGAAGAAGATGGTAAAGGAGTGCGTGGCTAGGTGTTTATCTTGTCAGAAGGTAAAAGCATCAAGGTTTAGGGAGCCTGGAGAATTACAACCTTTAGTAATTCCATCTTCCAAGTGGGAGTGTATTTCCATGGACTTCATTGTTGAGCTTCCCCGGACACGTTCAGGTTATGATGCAATTTATGTTGTGGTTGATCGACTAACTAAGCAGGCCCACTTTATGCCTACGAAGACTACTGCTACGGCAATGGATATTGCTAAGTTATTTGTTAAGGAGATTTTCAGGTTGCATGGGATGCCGGCCACTATTTCATCAGATCGGGATACAAAATTTATGAGCCAATTTTGGCAAGGGTTGTTTCAAAATATTGGCACTAAGTTATATGCCAGTACATCTTATCGTCCTCAAGCAGATGGCCAAGTTGAGCGAGTTAATCAAATCTTGGAGGATATGCTCAGGATGTATGTGCCTAGTCAACCAAAGGTATGGGATTCATATTTGTATTTGGCTGAGTTTGCATACAATAACACTTATCAAGATTCCATTAAAATGAGTCCTTTTGAGGCAATGTATGGTAAGGAGTGTCGTTGTCCTCTTAATTGGAGAGATCCTCAATGCAATGTTGAAGCGACTAATGAAGTAGCGGAGGACATGGAAGCTCAACTAAGGAGACTTCGGCCGAAAATTTGGTCGTGGCACAAAATAGACGAGCGGTATGCCAATAAAAGGCGTGAGACCACTTGAATTTCAAAAAAGGGGATTATGTGTTCTTGAGGATTAATCCCAAAGCGAGCTCAGCGGCATTTAAAAGTGCGGTAAATGGGCTCCTAGGTATGCGGGTCCATATGAAATTTTGGAACGTATTGGCAAAGTGGCTTATAGGTTGGAGTTGCCCTCGCACTTGAAAGTGCATAATGTCTTTCACGTAAGTAACTTGAGGAAGTATGTTTTTGATCCTTCCCATATGTTGGGGGCGATGATTTGGTAGCGAGAGAACTTCCTGTACCCCCCCGAACGTGATTCTCGAGAGGAAACCCGCCGCTTAAGGAGGCTTAACAATACGTAGATTTTTGGTTCAATGGGCGGGTTGTCACGAGGAAGATGCCACATGGGAAGATGCCAATTGGATTCTTTGTGAGTTTCGAGATGTGCCCATGAGGACATGGGTTGAATTTTTGGAGGAGAGACTGTAACGGACCTAGGATTTTGAGGTAAATTGTGGATTATTTTATTTAAAAAGATGCAAAGGAATATTAATCAAAATATCACGCATGCAGAGAAATACGTCGTATATGTAGAGATTATACTGGACAAAAATCTTCTATGGTTAAAAAATAAATATAAGTATACAGAGAAAAAAGCATTGGGAAAAGATTGATTGCGAAGGATTGTTTGAAGGAGCGAATCGCGTCGCGAGCTCTGGGAGGCGTGTTGGAGCCTGAGAGGAAGCAACAAAGCGGGATTCAGTGGGGATCAAGTCTTACACCTGGGGTTTTCTAGTGTAGCAAAAATTGTGTTGATACAGTAGGATTGTTCTAGAACTTGGCATGGATTAGAGTAGATTGTCAGTGCGTGCATATGAATTAACTTGCATGATTGTATATGTAAGTATTTTATGATTGCATATGAAAAGCTTGCAAAAGCATCATAGATCTAATGAAGTCTAGTGAGCTGATCATTTAAACCATGCCAGAAGTGATTGGAATAGCAGATTAGAACCTGAGAAATGGATTAAGATAAAAGTATGGCGTAAATTAGTTAAAACTGTAAAAGTTTCTCTTAACGTCTTTGCCGTTTGCATAGCATAAACTTGATGAACTAGAATGATCGGGAAGCATGAAAAGTTATGTGAAATGAATTAGAATTGAAGTGATGAGGCTAGAACTAGCAAAGACTGCAAGATAATTTTTCTTGAATCTTTTCTTTGGAATAACGGCATGATCTTGCCGATTTGGCATGCCATAAAAGCATGTGAATCGCCTCGAATGGGCGATTTGGGCCTTAGGGAGGCCGAAATGGAGAAAGGATACAGAATTAGGAAGATTAGAGTAAGATCTGGCTGTGAAAAATCATGATCTTGGTGGCCCGGAACTGGCCTGTAATCATCCGATTTGTGCCATAAGCTGGCCGAAATGGCCAGAAAACTTCATTGCCAGCAAAATCGGGAGACTTTGTGGGATTTCTATGAGGATTCGATGGCACGAGGCGGAATTTGGAGTCTGCAAATGAGTTCGTCCCTGATAACGTAGTTAGGGTTAGGTTAGAAGTAACGAAAATGTTAACAATTGATTAATTTGTTAGTAAGGTAGCAAGAATAAGGTTAAAGATTAAAATTAAAGCTAAAGTTAAAATATTAAGGGTGGTTTGGAGCAAGAGTTGGCTTGAAATTTATGGAAGATTAAGGCCTAAGTGACGGAGGGTTAGGTTAATGGTTATAAGTTGTTTATGATTATGGTATGGGTAGTTTAGAAAGTTAGCTAGATATCTAATTAAACCTTGGCATTAGTTAAATTAAAGAAGGAAATTAAAAATGCAAGGCATAGGGAATAGAATGCTATAGACTAATATTATTAAAGTCTCTAGTAACCTTATTGTTAGTGAATGTTTTTGAAAGAAGTAGATGTTATTGTAATTTAATAGTGATGGTCGCATTTTGCATTATTAAGGCTATGGTTGGACATTTTATGTTACAAAACGTGTGAATTATGGAATTATTTGATGTTGAGCTTGTTAAGGCATGGGCATGATGGTGAATTGTATGTAATTGTACATGGTGAAATTCTTTGATATAGACCTCTGGGGCCGGAGTCTAGGTGCGATGGTCTAGACTCACGGTTTTGCACAGTGCTATGCAAATGGTAATATTTTGAACATCGGGCGTTGGTACCGTAAGGTACAACGTCATGCACAGTAAGTGGTCCTCCAATCTTTGGGCCTTGGCGTGGAAGGGTGTGTACACACGTGGTTACCCGCCTCTATGTCAATCGGCCCGATCGGTAGGAGTTGACCTTGCTCAGACCCAGAGGAATATTGGTTGCTATGTTGATGCTATGGTTGCTTGGCTATTGTATATGTGGTTTTAAAGCTGGAATCAAGTTGCAATGGTTATGCTTGGTATAATTATGCATTGAGGTTATTCTTGTTGGACTAATAACTTAGATTGCAGGGGCGAGGTTACGGTAAAGACTAGTATTGTCTTAAGTTAATGCTTGGTGATTATTAATGCTAGATATATCCTAGATCCCCCGATCCCCACTTAGTCCGGTGTGACTAACCCCCGTGGTTAAATGGTGTAAGCAGGAGGTCTTAGATGCTCGGGAGAGTAGCCAAGGCTTTAAAAGGCGAAGTAGGAGTGTGTGAATTGCTAGATAATACATTTGATTAATATAACTATTATTATTATGGATCGGTTTATAAACTATAATTATTTGTAAACTTGGTTGTTGTGTGGGATTTTGCCGAGCAATGGCAAGTATAATATTTTTTTTGGGACCTTAGAGCACGAATAAAGATTAAATTCTTTACCTAAGTATGCATGTATTAATTTCTTGAGTCTAAGAGCTAAGTAGATCCAACGGTAGAGATCGATGGGATCTCCAGTTACCGAGAGGTTAACTGGCCAGGCCCGTCACACCATCACTGTGATCATATCACAAAAGCAAGCAAGTGAAGGAGAACAAAAATTAAGAATGGATTATGCTGGTTGGAATAGCCCCAACTATGGTTTACATATGCTTTTTATACTGGGCAAAAGGGCACATCCCATAAGGCAGATCGTGCCTCTTCATCTTGCCTCTTTTGGCTTTGTCCATGTCAATATATGACATGTATGCTGGAGAACATGACTGCTGGGTTGAACCGCCACGGCCCGATGACTTTCCAACGTTCTTGACCGAACTCAGGGACAATGAATTCTGATCCAAGGAAGTCTAGACTGGAAGTAAATCTTCCAACTTGAGGAAAAAGGCAACGTTCCATGGCAAAAAATGCGGGAAGTGATTGCCGCCGGTGAAGTCGCCTTTTCTCCTATCCTGGATGTCCTATCTTCTTCTTCAGCTCTGATGATTGTATGGAAAAAAGAGAATGTCAAATTCCGGCTTGTCAGGAGGAGATTCGAAGATTGGAAAGATAATATGCGGATGGGCTGGCTAGTGACAAAGATTAGGTATGGAATATGATTCAGAAACTTCAAGAACTGGGCTTACTTCTTTATCAGTTGAACTCCTGCATATCATCACTAAAGATTTGGAAGAGGATTTCGAGCTCATGGAATGGAAAGCCTCTCAGACTGGTTCAAGTATGGGAGAATGCAGACGACCAGCAAGAATTATTGAGTTTAAGGCAAAATTCAAAGAGGATAAAGTCTCGCTTGTAGTAGCCGAAGAACTCAAAGGAGTCGAAGTCAGTCATGAAACCATTATTCACAAGCTGAAGCCACAGCGACTCCAATGATATTTTAATCCTCGTAAAGCAAGAAAGCTACCCATATCCAAATTGTGCCCTGATGGTGAGCATAAATATGGATACAAAATCTCGAACGCATGGCTGAAGTCCAAGATCTCAGTTATGGTAAATATGACAAAATCAATGGTACTTCTTCTTTTAAAAATGTTCTATTGAATTCCTACATACATGATGGTGGGGAAAAAAATAAAATAAAAATTGGCAGATCAGGTCAGGAGTAATATGCATAGAGAAATCATGGTTCTAATTCAAACGGTTAGAGGCATCATCAACATGAGGGCTTTGAACATCACCACCTGGTGTAACCTAGGTTCAATAGGGTTTTCGAACCTCTATATATCTACCACATCATCTTGTTATGTGGTCTGGTCCTCCAAAGGGAATCCATCTGTAAACAAAAGGAATGAAAAACAAAAAAGACAACAAATAGATTATGCTAGAACTGAGCTTCAAGAGCAACTGATTAACCTGACCCGACACTAGAATCAACCCACCAAAAGGCTTAATAAGAAGCGGAATAGGTATGTTCCAGGTTTCAAAAAGCTACACTAAAAAAAGACCCTATCTTTAAGCGTAGAATAGAAGCAACGCAATCAAACAAGTAATTTGTTTCAGAGGGATTAATAAAATCAATCGTTGCAATGCTTCCCTAACCCAACAATAGGGCTCGACCTGCCACGACTCACCATTCGGTCCTGTCTTTTAAAAGATAGAAATTTCTAAAACACATTGAAGCCTAAAATTGCAATACGCCTTAAAATAACACCATGCTCTAAAAGAATGAGAATGAGAAGCAAAAAAACAAAAAAGAAATAAACAGAACTTTAAACGAATACAGGTTTCCACCTTAGGGAATTTGTACCTGGTCTGATTGTTTTTTAGATTATGATGTGAATAGACAACTTAGAATTCATATTCAATGCATGATTAGCATTAGGACGGGAAGCATAACCCTCAGCCATTAGAATAGTAGGCCAAGGAATCTTCTCAACCCCCTCACCCGCTGCCACTAGGAGATAAACCCCAGCATGCCTCTTCATGAACTTCAATAAGTCATCTGTGGAAACAATACCCTCCAATTTCCTCCTCCATGAAAAGGAATAATCCCATAATTTTATCGCTATAACAAATACAAAACAACAAGATATAAGGGCTAAATACCAGGTAAGGGTACTGGCATACTTTAGAGGCTAAGATCTCTCTCCAACATACTTGTACCATAGAAGAAACCAAAAACAAAGGAATACCTTACCCAGTAATCAATGCAAGTCGGTCGAAATAGAAGGACAACTAAAATAAAAGGAAAGGTGAGTAAATCCCAACTCTCGCCATTAAGAGGAGCATGCAACATGCACATTTGACCATTATCTAAGCCACTGGACATAAATGCGCACATACAAAGAAGACCCAAAATATAACTATGCTCCTGTACATGCACGCTAGCCCGTGGCCCCGGGGGAAGGGGAAAGAAGGGGGAGGTATATGTATAAGGATATATTTTATTTAGTTAGGCTTGCCCAATCCCAACACTTCACAATCAATTTCCAAAGGGTTATAGTATTTCTAGTCTATATGGCCGATGATTAACTAAAATATTACCTATAATTCATAGCAGCTGTAGTCTGTTGGTTGTTAGATGATCTAGCTTTCATCCCATTGGATATCATTGGATGGGAGAAGTGGGTATGAGATGTGCATATGAAGTTTTTGCATTGCACAGATCCAAGAACGTTAATGTTTGTAACATAGGCCATATGCGCAAAAAAAAAGGGGGACAAATCGCCTTCCTCCCACCCTCAACTTCCCTCCCTAAAAGGACGAGAAATCCAATTCACTTCCCTTTCAATCCATAGAAAGTAAAGGATATGATATCCCTTCCTGCTCAATGCAGATGATATATTGCTCTTACCTATCTATCTATTCTAAAATGTGGTGACGTAAAACAAACCTACCTACCTATCTACCTACCTCGGAATGTAAGACATCTGAATGTGTTTTTTGACATAGGTCAGCAAGCAAAACCACATTTTAATCTTTGGCAGTAGATCACACAATTATGAATGTTTGAATGGCCAAACAATGGAAATTACAAATACATATATGCATATAGGACTTATGATTGACTGAGACCACTAAGGGACATGGGATGGTACAAATGAAGTTCAAGAAAGAAGACAATATAGATTGAGCATTAAAGATAAAACTATATTGAATCCCCAAGATTCTAGTAACCCTTTTAGAAAGAGGGATGCAATAGGACAGACACAAAGAATAAAAATGGCTTCATGGAAGAACAAGGGTTTAGTTGCGCTTTATCCAAATGGAACACAATGCCAAAGAGCGTATGTAACAAGTGGTAACCAGACGAATCATCTCTACATGTAAAAGGTCTCAATATGGATTAGAAATTAGGAACTTTAACTTTGCAAATGAAAATCTATCATCCCGAAGCCACCAACCGTTTTGGCTAGATGCACAAAGACTAAGCAATCTTAAAACCACAAGATCTTCTAGCATGCAAATGTAAAATTGAAGCGAACTTCCAAGACAAGGAAATAATTTTTTAGCTAGGTGTAGAACCTCAGTTGGCAGCAAAAAATTTTCTAGCTTAAGAGGCTAATGAACCATTAAGAGGGAGTGACTATGGTCAATTCCCTAAAGACACTTATTGGCCTATGGCACAACACTTCTAGGAGGTGGGGTGCAGGAAGCATATCTTGACCGAGCAAATGGTTTCAAATTAGTACCAAGCTATTCATATCTCTTGCCTTGGTGGGGCTTTGGCACGTACCTACAATGTGAGGCCAATTCTAAAAATTAACTAAAAGTTAGTGGCATTGCCTATCTACATGTAATTCTCCCTTCCCACTTGTTCTTTCAAACCTAGATCCTTTCTAACTTTAATCAATACAATTGAAATATTGAATATTTTAGTCAAAATTGAGTTGGAAAAAGTCTATTAATTAGGTACAATTTAAATATTGAATATTTTAGTGAGAAATGAGTTGGAAAAAGTTTATGGATGCAAGTACTTGTCCATTCTTATCTTGCCCGACAAATTTGGTTCGAAATGGTGCGAAATGGTGGATGTTACTGGTAGAAATGCCTTGGACCAGACCACAATATAACCCCTATATTGTGGTCACTATTTGCAACACTATTATGACCACAATATAATATGAGAGGCAGTTAGTCATTAAATTGGTGGATCTTAATGTTAGAAATGCCTTGAACCGGACCACAATATAACCTCCATATTGTGGACTATTTGCAACACTATTATGACCACAATATAATATGAGAGGCAGTTAGTCATTAAATTGAAATGAATTGATTTTTATCGTCCATCGTGACCAAATAGTCAATAAGACCCAATACAATAAGAACACACTAAGCCTATTACTATACATATACATGATTTAAAAAACCCCAACCCGAAAGGTTTTTGAGGGAAAAACCTTGACAATAATAAGCTTGCAATGCAGAGACAATGGCGAACTGCTGATACACAGTTTGCAATCCTACTACAAACCACTGCGCCACTAAAAACTGCAGCATTCTTATTATCTCTTCCATTTCAGGGTTATGGTTCTTGCAAACCACCAGAAGGGAAGCAGTCAAGAAAGTTATGTCAGATCTATATTTCAGCTCAGCTGATATCCAGCATTAAAATACTGAAGAGCAATGGAGCAAGTACTATTGGCCTGGGTCCTTTTGTTTAAGCTGTATAATTTACATGTGAACAAGCATCAAGTAGTATCATCTGTGATGTAACCTCAGGTTCTGGAACCATGTTGTTTACTAAGTCCTCTGCCTGATTCAGCTGTCCTGTACGCGCAAGTTGGTATATAAGGCAGTTATAGTGTTCTAAACCAGGGACGATGTTATGATCCCAACTTAAAGTAATCAGGTAGTAGAACACTTCATCTACAAGGCCAGCCATGCTACAGGCATAAAGTATGCTAATAAAGGTGGTACTGTTTGGACTGGTACCTTGAAGCTGCATTTGTTTAAAACAGTTCAGAGCCTTTTTTCCTTGTCCATGTTGTGCATATGCAGCAATTATACAAGTCCATGAGACCACATGCCAATTATGCAATTTTTGAAATACTAGTTGAGCATCTTCGAGACAACCACATCTGCTGTACATATTGACAAGTGTTGTCGCAACAGCATCATCTGGCTCAAAGTTTTTGTTGATGACATATGTATGAACATATTTACCTAAAGCTAAGTCTGCCTGACTGGCACACGACTCAAGAAGGTTCACAACAGTGACATTGTTTGGTTCCACACCTTCCAATTGCATTTTCTGAAATGCCTGGAGCACTTCCCTATCATAATTATATTGACTGTATGCTGATATCATGACTGTATAAGATATGACATCATGCCTAAGCAGGGTATTGAACACCATTTCGGCTTCCTTCAAACTTGCACATCTGTAATATATATTTAGAATTGCATTGCCTACATCAGTATCCATCCAGAAACCATTGGACAAAACAAGGGCATGGACATACTTCCCATCAGCTATGAAAGCCTGTTTGTCACATGCATCTAGTATGCCAATAAAAGTTACTTTATCAGGGACCAAACCATCTAGACATATATGGTAAAAATATTGAAGAGCACCATCTCCATGCCCATGTTGAGCACATATTTTAATCATGGTATTCCAAGAAACTACATTTCGCTCGGGAATGCAATTAAAGATGGTAGTTGCTGCCATTAAATCACCATGCTTTCCATACATATTTATAAGCGAGCTCCCCAGGACTACATCTTGCTCACTATTTTCAATATAAGCATGCAACCACTTGCCCAAAGCTTGATTTGCTGCAGTCACACATGTATCAAGAATGCTGACTATGGTTACCTTGTTTGGCAGCACCCCCTCTTGCTTCATCATTTGAAATATAATTAGAGCACTCTTTTGCTGTCCATTTTGACCATATGCCAATATTAGAGCAGTCCACGAAATGACATTACGTTCTGGCATCTTGTTGAATAATGATTGAGCTTCTTCAATAGATCCACATTTGCCGTACATGTTAAGAATGGCAGTTTCCAAAACAATATCTGATTCCAATCTACAACCTAGAATTCTAGCATGAATGCACTTCCCTTCTGTCAATTGCATGTTGTTGCCACAAGCCTGGAGCAGTGTTATATAAGTGACCCTGTTTGGCTCCAAATACCCTAGATCCATCTGTCTAAGAACTTCAAGGGCTTCACAGTGACGCCCATGTTGGAGGTATGCAGCAATCATAGAATTCCAAGATATTACATTCCTGTGAGGCATTTTAGCAAATAAATCACATGCCTGTTGTAAGCTTCTATTCTGAACAAATATTGTGAACATGATATTCCATGATACAATGTTCCGTTCAGGAACTAGATTGAACACCATGCAAGCATACTCAAAGGCCCCACATCTACCATACATTTGCAAAAGAAGATTGCCCAAAAATCTAATTCCATCAGAACTGCTTTTAACAATCCGAGCATGTATAAACTTACCTTCTGAGATGGACTGCTTATGGGTAATTTGTCTAATGAGGTTTACAGTAGCCTCAAAGCCAATGCCAGTACGAGATAACGTAACCTGTCAGACCAAAATTTGCCTTCAGTACTGTGAAAAAATGCTTTTTGCACCGATGGAATTTATGCGTTTCCTTACCTTGCAAGGGTTATCTTGTTCGACGACCACTTCCAGAGATTTCCAATTTGGAGCAAGCAAAGAATGACTCGAGAGGAAAACAGGGCTCTGCTGCAACATCATAAAGGAAGAAATGCAACATCACGTCGAGGGCATGTTCTTACCCATCTCATCAGGTCCCCTTATCAGCCTAAGAATGCGTGGCATACACTAAGGGCCACTTCACACGGGGGATCAACCACGTCAAGGCAAGATTCAGCCCATTTGCAATTCTTATCCAGAATGATCTCAAGGAGTTGGTGTATATTCTTATTTCCCGTCCAATGGCATTGCGCCATATGGCGACTATTCTATTCAAGAATGAAGAATCACAAGGCATTATCGTCCCGCCTGTTGCGGAAAGTTACCCGCACAATCAAAAGCTTCTCTTGTGGAAATACCTTGCATCTTCCGTCTTCGTTACAACTCTGGTAGAACTCTATACTCTGTTAGAACTCTAGGAGGAAACTCCGTACTTCTGCAACTTTAGCCTTCATTACAACTACGCCAAAACTCCATAGCCATAGCCAAAATGGCTTCCTTCAGTCCAGCTCTAGCAGAACTCCTTCCTTCGGTGCTTTTCTTGACGTCGTGGAATACAAGAGGACGTACATTCCGACTGTGGCAGGAGCAACTTGCTACTATGAGCAGCCAGCTGCCCCTGTCATGGACGGAATGCACTCCCTTTTGCATTCCACATAACGAGAAATTTATCTCGACGGCCGAATATTTCTCTTTCCTTAACACACTGCCCCTCAAGTTTATAGTGATCCAACGGCTCAGATCAATCTTGATCAGTGTGTTACTGGGCTATAACACACTGCTACTCCATAACACCCTAGGATGTTATGAAATGGACGGATCCAGATCAATTTTGATAATGATCGGATGGCCCAAAACTCTCGGGGCAGTGTGTTAAGGGCGATAACGCCCTGGCCCTCGGGTGTTACTTCAAAAAAAATTTTCGGGCCATCAAAATGGCTCGGGCGTGTGCTACGCGCACACCCTCGCCATTTTGATGGCCCTCAAATTTTTTTTTCAGTAACACCCTCGGCCCAAGGCGTTATCTACTCCTTAATCCTTTAGTGAAAGGGGTTTTTGTGTTCGGTTGAAATCGTGATTTTAGTTCTAGAATGCAAGCAAATGATGTATACATCCATCAAGCAATAGAGTCATATTACATTCATAAATACACGTCCTACCACCACTCTCATTAAACAACCTTCATGCAGAAGAAGAAATTAAGTAGAGTCCATTTGCGGCATTTAGTATTCTTGCAAGGACTATGGTTGAAAGGAGCTTGAGCCTAAACATTTCCATATCATGTATAAGATCCGAACATGCCATCAATGGCCAAAATGCATTTCGAAAATGTTGTCTGGAGAGACGTGAAGGTCTATAAAGATTTGTAATTTGTGTAACAATTGACACTTGGACATGCACATTTGTATTCCTATCCAAGTTTTGACACAAGGATCCCCATCAATAATGTTTCAACCAGTAAGTACTTGCACAGAAATTTAAACTTTAATAAAATACGCAGCTCCATAATCATCTAGAATCATGTTGCATACAAGACACAATGCATATTTATATGCTTTGGAGCAAAAACTTCCAAGTCAAGATTGAGGTTTGAAACTCAACGAATCCAAACAGAATAGAAGGAATGACAAATTGCTAAAGGATAACGCGCTGCAACTTGCAAGTGCAATTTTCATTCTTTAATTTAGAATTTTGCCAGCTTCAGACCATCAACCAACTTGACAATTCTATCAATGTCCACAAGATCACAGGTCAAACGTGTCCTAATTTCAAGGGACATAAGTGACACAGGAAACATGGATGAGTGATCTACAGGAAAGGAACTGATACAACCCAATCTTCTGGAAAATGCCCTTGTATAGCAGAATACCTAAGCATAAGTTACAACTATGCTACGAACATTAACAATTAAATATGTTCATAGAAATATCAACAAATGACACTTGCACAATCATAGCATCCTCAATAGAAGATGCAAGGACACCAATACTACCCACTATCCAATTTAAAGTAAGCACACTGCCAACCACAACACACAATAATGTTGAACAAAATAGATCAAACCAACACTAACCCAGAAAAAGAGATACATCCATATATGCCCTTCATACGAACAATTCCATAAAGACCCGCTGGCATTCTTATATTCTTACAAATTCTGGAAAAGATGGGATCTACAATCAATAATTGAGGTTCACATCAATCTTCAAAATCCAAAAGCATGCACCCACCGTCAACCCTAAGAACTGCAGAACAAATACCTGAAGCGACTGCAGCCGCAGATCCACCTAGAAATTCCATTTGAAAATCCTCTTGATTTCGTATCTCTATTATAGAGGTTTCGAGTTGCTCTGATCAAAACCACCTCTGTTATACAGATTTCGAGTTGCTCTGATCAAAACCACCAGCCAAAAAGCAATTTGAACACAGATGTACTGAGGCAAAGCAATATTGGTGTGCAAACAGTAAACAATAGTTCTTTACTTTCTGAAATGGGCATAATAAAAATCATCTTATTAATTAAATAGGCAGATTTTGTGCCTAAGCCCTTTCACTTTTACCAAATAATATTCCTAGAAGCAATAAACTTGTTCAACATTATGCATTTGGTTCATAATGACCATTTCCTAAACTTGAAAGCACTTACCTGCGATATGATCTCTTGAAGAATGAACTAGTACCAGTTACACATTCACATTGCCTCTCCAACGGCTAGCCTTGTATAACCCACCATGAAAAGGGCTTCCTAAAAGTATACTAGCTACAGTAGCGCTCCAGCATCGCTCAAACCACTAAGCAACGTTCTTGAAGCTACAAACTACACCACTGAGCAATTAAGCAACATCGTGCAGCACCATACTAACTTTGCAACTATATTAATAGGCAAACATAGCAATGCCTTAACTGGTTAAGCAACTACACAAAGCGATATACTATGCATGTGAACTTCTGAGCAACAACATGCAGCGAGAATGTTGAATAACTGATTTTGACAAGGAACACCAATACTTAGCTGCAAAGGTATACAAAGATAACAAAGTATGTAACGCGGTAACAATGTAGGAGCTCATAGGAATTATCATCAGAAAATAGGAATCACATTTGCATCCGTATACACTTGGCTGCATTTACAGATTAAATTGAAGAAAAGCATGCTGGCAAATAACTAACCTGTGGGCAAAGCATAGCCTGTTGATCTATCCATAGTATATCCAGGTTTTTGACATGTTATCGCCACGTCGCAAAAAAAAAAAATACAAGGCGTTTTTGTAGCATTTTAGCAGATTTTTTGCGATTTAGCACTGGCTTAAACATGCTCTCTCTGTCCCCTGAGCGTCGTCCACGATTATCACAACTGCTTCGATGGCATGTTCAAGAGGCATCAAACATGTTAAGAAATTAAACCATTAAATTAAACTATTAAATTGGAGGAGTTTAATTTAATGGTTTAATTTCTTAATATGTTTGATGCCCCTTTCAATGGTTCGATGTGCTATATTAATATATTATTATTAATAAGCTACATGTTCTGTACGGAATAAATATAAATGTTATACGAAATATGTGCGAATGTTGTACGAAATGTGTATGGAAATTGAAAGAAAACAAAGATGGCCTAGGGATGTGCATGGGTCCAAAAATTTTTTTGGCCCCTTTGGGGCCTAAGGATGGTTCTAATATCTAGCATAATAACAAGGGGTTACTTTTAGTTTTTTGTACGTTTTTTCATATGGTTTTTCTATGATTTCGTTGTTGTATTATTTCTAGAGTGCACCCTTTATGGTAATTTTCGTTGGTTGAAACAATCCGAGGGTGGTTGTCTTTCTCTGCATGTGTTTGTGCATGAACACTGCGCATGTGTATGCAGGTGCATGTGCATGTGCATGTGTGTGCATATGCATGTCTATGCATATGTGCATGTGCATGTGTACTGTGCATGTCCAAGTGCATGTGCATGTGCATGTGTACTTGCCCTCTTAGATTCATGTTGCCAGATTGGATTTTTGCTGACAGAAGGTTATCACGAGGTGGATTTTTTGCTCAAACTTACAAAGGTATTTGTTTTTTTAATGTTTCTTTAGTTAGCATAATGGTTTTTTTTACAAGGTATTGGTTTCCTGGTTCTACAATGCAATGCTGCAAAACCCGCCTTTGTTTCCTTCCCTTTGTCTGTTCTAAGATTTTTTGCAGATTCAAAAAGAGTTTAAGTTTAGGCTCTTTGTTTGCTTCCAACTTCTTAGATATTCCTGGCCTGCCGGATTGTTCATAGCAGCCAGCCTTCGGCGTCAATCAACAAACGGATTCTTGTGCACACAACAGGCGGATTATTCCATGCCCTTTTCTGAGTTGTGCAGATCAGTCAAACAGTGGCCATAAGAATGCATTTATATTGTAGGTTTGGAACTTTAATCGATCCAGAAGGTAAATCATGCATTACATTTAAGCTAGAGATGGAGCATCCAAAATCATATGGTTTGATAAACAATGGTTTCATTGTGAAAGAGAAATAGCTGTAGGTGAAGTAATAACACGTGGAATGCTAACAGAATAGAATAGAATAGAACAGAGCAAGCTTGCTTCAAAACCTCTACCCTTAATCTCGCTTCACCGACTATTACAAGAAACCTACTCCACATCACCAAACTGGCCGATTCTCTTCACCTATTATATGAACCTCACCAATTGTTACTGCAAGTAACATGGATGTTGTTGTCTTCCATGCAATGGTTTGTGAATAAAACATTATTGTCGAGCATATCAATGTCTAAAGCTTTTATTTGATTCAATTTTATTTCGCAACTAAAGGTTTGTGAATAAAACATTATTCTAGAGCATATCAATGTCAAAAACTTTGATTTGATTCAATTTTATTTCACTAGTAAAATTCTATTTTCTAAATTAATATCAATCTAACCAATTTCTTTCCTTTATGTTCATGCAGACTATATATAGAATCTCCCAATCCATCAATTCCACATGACATTCCTCCAATACTTGAAGTCAACATGATGTTCATCCAAACATTATTACTGTACCAAAGAACCCAATAAATGAAGATCAAGTTCAATTAGTCTCGCCACCATTAGCGCAACCACCACTTGCCCATAATGATGTGTTGTCATTATGGTTGGTTGGATACATCAACTTTCTTCATCCATCTCTACACCATCCCCAAGGTCCCGGAGGGGCCAAAAAATTTGTTAGTTAACACAAACCATTACACCAAACACTTTAAATTAAATCCCCCCTAAAACCCCCTTTGGTTTGAGTGTATATTCACACGGGGGGTGATGTAGAGCAGCGAGAGCCCCTTTTATACCCTCTAAAACAGTATAATACATACATGAAATCAACACCATTGAGTACATTGCCTCAAACCTTATAGTATCTCGCAACTCTCATTATACAGTATAAAAAAACTTCTATAAGCATACCCCACAAACGAGGATCGCTATCTACGGTCCAAATCAAAGAATAAGTCATGAATATGCCCATCCAACAGATCTCGTTGCTCGGAGTCACCCCCGTGTGAATATGCACTCAAACCAAAGGGGGTTTTAGGGGGGATTTAATTTAAAGTGTTGGGTGTAATGGTTTGAATACTAATTGACTTCTATGATGTCTAGGATTGCATAACTTGGTCCTAGTTGTGATCTTGAATACTCTATTAGATTCTTTCAACAGGGCATGTATAGCTTGTGACAGGGCATGTATAGCTTCGACTTGAAGAATTTTTGCTTGCAAGTGTAAGTCATTCTCTTTTTGCATTACTGTTCATCAATTCTCTCTAACATTCATGTATCAAACAAACTTTATATATATTAGATATTTCCAAGTTGCTTAATTGTGGAAGTTCCGTCAACTTGATGTGCCAGGAACATCTGGAGACCGTTAGTGTGAGGTTGATGTCTTTGCTTGATCTTTGTATCCTGTTATTTATTGTCTTTTTCTTTCTACAGTGATTGGGTAAACAAAGTTGTAGAGATGGGGATCATCAAATCATAAAGGAATTTGGCTTGCATAATATTTCTTATGAGATTATGGAGCTACAGAAGCACATGTCCAGGTTTGGGAAGAAAATTGGCTTTTGTCATAATGACATGCAATATGGAAATATAATGTTGGATGAAAAATCAAGGTTTTTTACTTCCATTCTAAGTGATTGAAGTGCATTAGTTTTCTAATGCCTGAATAATTTGTAGTAGCATTTTAAGGGGTTTGATTTTGTTAAGCAGTTTCTTCATAAACTTTATGGCACATTGAATGTATGCAGGAGTAACTTCTCTTTTTCGCTTGCAATACAGGTTTATGAATATGCAAGTTTTAATCCCGTAGCATTGGATATTGCCAACCACAGTTGTCAAATGACTGCAAATTATCATGGCAAGGATCTACACTAGAGGAGATTGCTCTTATGGAAAGAGATATGCAGGATTATGTCCTTCCAAGCCATCTTGACTATGATCTATGGGGAATTATTTCTCTATAAGTACCTATTGTTTTCGAAATTTTCATTATATTATGCAAGAACATCTTATATTGATTTCGAATTACGAAGATGCCCAAGATTCTTATACTTTGGGCCCATTGGATGTCTAAAAACTCGAAGTATTGATATAGATGTTCTTGCCTGCATAATATCTTGTGACTTTTACAGTGAGCTCTTTTTATTAGCTTATTTAACTCTATACGCATCCATTGGGCCCATTGTTACATCCAACATATAGAGTTACGAAGGTGCCCAATGGATATGTATAGAGTTAAATAAGCTAATGAAATGAGCTCAACGTAAAAGTCACACACTCTATTAGACATTTCCATTGTGTAAATATGATTCATAAGGCTTCTTATGTTCATCAACCCATTTAGGCAATATTCTCATAGTGCTTTTTATATAAATGCATAAATGCATGGTCTTTTTCTATAAGATAAGATAAGATAAGATAAGATAAGATAAGAGGTTTTTAACATCCATGGGAACCCAATCGGGTTATAGAAGTTTATGTTTTGGTCTTTCTTTTTCCATAGTATGATTCATCCATATGAAGGTTCCATTTGGCAACGCATTGCCTCAAAAAGGGATGTTGAAAGCAAAGGCACATAGATTGCTAAGATGATTCAGTACCTTACGATGCACCCTCCCTCACTTCTACGAATTGCTATGTTCTGACATGACAAATAGTTGCTAATTCCTCCTTCCTATCTAAGGACTACTACATGTTCCAACATGAATTACAATTGCTACAGCTCGGCAACCCCTAGCATTCGTTACTAGCATCAATTAAGGTTGCATAAATGCATACAAATGCTTCAAATAGTCGTAACTTGCAATGGATATGTCAGAACTGAGTGGAACTAATGCCATTGGACCTAATCGTCGAAAGTTTCCCAAAGAGTAGTGGTGGCATCACTTCATCATAGTGGAACATCGTGCCATCGTGTTCAAAAGAAGCTTAGAGAATCTCACAGATTACGAAGGAATCTTAGGTATTTTTTCAAAGAATTTAAGGGAATAAAAAGAATCTTCAAAGATTTCAAGGAATCTTTACAAAATAATGGAGAATCTGAAGAATCGACCCCTCCTTGGTGGACCCCATCTGCCATAGGCAAATCTTCGGCTAAGACCAGTTATAGAGCTGGCAATTTAGATTGTTTGAAGCATATTCTGGCATATCCACAAAATATGTCAATCAAGGTTTGCTCTTTATCCAGGCATGAAACGAAAAAATAAGTTATATTACATTACATTTTGCCTCCCTATCTAATCGTGTGTTGACACATGGCAGTGATTCTTTTAAGGAATGTTTAATAGATCTTGCATTCAATTTCTAGACATTTACCTAACATTCTACACATTTACTCAACATTCTGCCCATAGAATGTAATGTAAGTGGTTTTCATATGGCAAAAATGTCGCTTTAGGTGACATTCTCTTGTTTCAACATTGTTGTACGTCGATAGTGTTTCCACATGACTACCTATATAAAGCAGTGTAGTTTCTGTTCTTAAAAATTGCATCGCTAATATTTCTGGGTTGAGGATAGCGCTAGCATTGATACATATGCTTTTTACCCTCATACCAAAAACTTTATTTGAAAAAATATTTTTCTTGACACGTATATTATAAAAAATGGTTCTTCGCACAAAACGTATAATTATACGGCCATTTTGCTATGATTTGCATATGATTCTATTATTGTATTTGTATGAAGGTATGCCAACAGTATTCATAGAGCGCGTGTTGTATTTGTTGTTAGTTTGCACTCCGCACCTATGGTTTTGGCATACACGCATGCAATTGCATGCATGCACACGATGCATGCATGCATGCAATGCATGCACTTTGCTATGCATGCACACAGTGCATGCATGCTAAGTCCCTTTAGTACTTAACACTATGCAAGGCACATTGCTTACTTTCTTTTGCGTCCAATATGTAGTAAAATAACAGGGGTTCCAGGGGGATTTGATATCGATGTAAAAATAACAATTCCTGAAACCATAGACCATGTATCCCTAAAATAATTGAATGGGTTGTTATAAAAAAAAAAAACATAGATTCAAGATAAAAAATAATCATATTAGTTCACTAGGTGTATTGGTTAAAGTAATCTTATTAGGATATTGAGTTATTTTGGTAGAGGTTCGAGCTCCCGTATTTCATATTCTAAAATCTTAGGCAAAGCCATATAGAGGTTTGATATTCCCTCAAAACCTTAGGTGAAATCGTATTTCATATTTCAAAATCATAGGCGCCTCCAATCATAAATAACTAGATCCTACGAATCCGACGACTGTGGTAGTCCAGATGCACCTCGTTTAGAATATGTAGTAAAAATAGCAGGGGTTTCAGAGGGATTTGATATCGATATAAAAATAACAATTCCTGAAACCATAGACCATATATTCCTAAAACAATTGAATGGGTTGTTATAAAAAAACATAGATTCAAGATAAAAAATAATTACATTACTTCATTAGTTGTATTGATTAAAGTAATCTTATTAGGATATTGAGTTATTTTGGTAGAGGTTCGAGTCCCCGTATTTCATATTTTAAAATCTTAGGCAAAGTCGTATAGAGGTTTGATATTCCCTCAAAACCTTAGGTGAAATCGTATTTCATATTTCAACATCATAGGCGTCTCCAATCATAAATGACTATAAGCGAAACAAGAGGTGCCCACAGCCCCCAACATACAATCTGGGTCGTAGGATCGACGAATCCGATGACTGTGGTAGTCCAGGATGCACATCGTTTAGAATATGTAGCAAAATAGCAGGGGTTTCAGGGGGATTTGATATCGATATAAAAATAACAATTCCTGAAACCATAGATCATATATTCCTAAAACAATTGAATGGGTTGTTATAAAAAAAAACATAGATTCAAGATAAAAAATAATCACATTAGCTCATTAGTTGTATTGGTTAAAGTAATCTTATTAGGATATTGAGTTATTTTGGTAGAGGTTCGAGTCCCCGTATTTCATATTTTAAAATCTTAGGCAAAGTCGTATAGAGGTTTGATATTCCCTCAAAACCTTAGGTGAAATCGTATTTCATATTTCAACATCATAGGCGTCTCCAATCATAAATGACTATAAGCGAAACAAGAGGTGCCCACAGCCCCAACAACATATTCAAACTTGGGTTGTAGGATCGTTGATTTAATCCGGCTTTTTGTGTGGTAGTCCAGGATGCACCTCGTTTAGAATATGTGGCAAAATAACAGGGGTTTCAGGGGGATTTGATATCGATATAAAAATAACAATTCTTGAAACCATAGATCATATATTCCTAAAACAATTGAATGGGTTGTTATAAAAAAAAACATAGATTCAAGATAAAAAATAATCACATTAGCTCATTAGTTGTATTGGTTAAAGTAATCTTATTAGGATATTGAGTTATTTTGGTAGAGGTTCGAGTCCCCGTATTTCATATTTTAAAATCTTAGGCAAAGTCGTATAGAGGTTTGATATTCCCTCAAAACCTTAGGTGAAATCGTATTTCATATTTCAACATCATAGGCGTCTCCAATCATAAATGACTATAAGCGAAACAAGAGGTGCCCACAGGCCCCAACATACAATCTGGGTTGTAGGATCGACGAATCCGACGACTGTGGTAGTCCAGGATGCACCTCGTTTAGAATATGTGGCAAAATAACAGGGGGTTCCAGGGGGGTTTGATATTAATGTAAAAATAACAATTCCTGAAACCAAAACAATTGAATGGGTTGTTATAAAAAAAAACATAGATTCAAGATAAAAAATAATCACATTAGTTCACTAGGTGTATTGGTTAAAGTAATCTTATTAGGATATTGAGTTATTTTGGTAGAGGTTCGAGCCCCCGTATTTCATATTCTAAAATCTTAGGCAAAGCCATATAGAGGTTTGATATTCCCTCAAAACCTTAGGTGAAATCGTATTTCATATTTCAAAATCATAGGCGCCTCCAATCATAAATGACTAGATCCTACGAATCCGATGACTGTGGTAGTCCAGGTGCACCTCGTTTAGAATATGTAGCAAAATAGCAGGGGGTTCCAGGGGGATTTGATATCGATGTAAAAATAACAATTCCTAAAACCATAGACCATATATTCCTAAAACAATTGAATGGGTTATTATAAAAAAAAACATAGATTCAAGATAAAAAATAATCACATTAGCTCACTAGGTGTATTGGTTAAAGTAATCTTATTAGGATATTGAATTATTTTGGTAGAGGTTCGAGCCCCCGTATTTCATATTCTAAAATCTTAGGCAAAGCCGTAGAGACGTTTGATATTCCCTCCAAACCTTAGGTGAAATCGTATTTCATATTTCAACATCATAGCTCCAGTACTATGTTTATGAGAATCTCTTTGCTTTTTTTGTATTTTAGTCTTTCAAAGAAGAACAGATGGATATACCTCTCAAAGCATAACTTGCAAGCCTCTTCGTCATGTGCATCCACCTGAAGAAAGCTTTGAAGTAAGTTTTGCCAAGTTGTATGATTGCATAATTGTGATTTGCGTGTTGGGCAAGGGTTATTCCACAGGAGATCAAAGTTGCAAGTTGTAATAAGCTAACTTGCTCTGCCAATGGATAAACTTACTTATAGGATGTTTTGAAATATAATTTCAATTTGTATCCTGAATACATAATAATATTATTATGCATATATATATTGGCATACATTTTATTATTATTTGCACATTTGTTTGTCAATTTGTAATGTAAGCGTAAGATTCATGATTGTTATTGTTTGTTATTCTATTCTATTCTATTCTACTTGTTATAAGGTTGCCTTCGACTCTAAATATATTTCAATGGTCTGGGAGGCCATGGTATATTTCTAAGGTATTTGAGGCTGCAAGGCAACCTACCAAAGAAGATGGTGTGCTCGACTAGGGATATAGTCGGTATCCCATGTTCTTTACTGTATTAATATTATTTCATATCCCATGACCCATTTTCCATGTAATTCCATTGCAATATTTTTCTATGTATAGAGCTTGTGTAACACAAACCATTAACATCCAACATATAAAAATTAAATCCCCCAACACATAACAACCAACACATAACAACCATTGACATTAACAACCAACACATAACTATCATTGACATTAATTAACACAATCATTGGGTCCAACACATTTAAATTAAAATCCCCCTTAAACCCCCTTTGGTTTGGGTGCATATTCACACGGGGGGTGACTCCGGGCAACGAGAGCTGTTGGATAGGCATATTCACCCCTTATTCCTTAATCTACACCGTACGTAAAGTTCCTCGTTTGTGGGGTATGCAAGTACAAAATTTGCTATACTGTATAACAAGATTCGCAAAATACTATAAGATTTCAAGCGGAATACTATATGGTGTTGATTTCGTACGTGCAAAATACAATTATGAGGGCTCTCGCTGTCCTACGTCATCCCCCGTTTGAATATGCACCCAAACCAAAAGGGGTTTAAGGGGGATTTTAATTTAAATGTGTTGGACCCAATGATTGTGTTAATTAATGTCAATGATAGTTATGTGTTGGTTGTTAATGTGAATGGTTGTTATGTGTTGGTTGTTATGTGTTGGGGGATTTAATTTTTATATGTTGGATGTTAATAGTTTGTGTTGCAAAAAAATTTTTTTGGCTCCTTCGGAGCCTTAGGACGCCCCCCCCCCGGTGTGACAAAAAATTTAGAATTCAAACCAGAAATCACCTGTAGCTTTTGAATTTAATCACAATAAAACAAATAGAACATAAGTAAAAGTTACCATAAAGATAGAGCAGATTGATCCCATTATTCTAAAAGTCATAAAGTTTGCAACACCCATACACAAACATAACAGCAGCCTTTGGCCTCCATAGATTCTTGTGGTGAGAAACCAAAGTGGGAAACTTTTCTGCTTGTTAGCACAAGGATCTAGAAGCCTTGGAATTTGCTTAATAACTGCCTCAAAATCTAAAAATGCATGGTAATTTTTTGCAAGCTTCATTCGGAATGAGCCATAAAACAATATCCAATAGCGCAATCCTGTATTGATCAGCTGGTAGGATGTGAAAGCCTACCAAACCCGGCCGAAAAATTGCTATTTTAGCATGTATAACTTAACCAAACATATGCATGTTAAAATTGTTGTTTTATCATGTGGAATTGATGGATTGGAAGATTCTAT
The DNA here is from genome assembly GCA_021234155.1 of Isoetes taiwanensis. Taxonomy (NCBI): domain Eukaryota; kingdom Viridiplantae; phylum Streptophyta; class Lycopodiopsida; order Isoetales; family Isoetaceae; genus Isoetes; species Isoetes taiwanensis. The sequence goes on along the minus strand of JAJEKV010000012.1, from coordinate 5,343,963 downwards.
ATATAGTCTGCATGAACATAAAGGAAAGAAATTGGTTTGATTGATATTAATTTAGAAAATAGAATTTTACTAGTGAAATAAAATTGAATCAAATCAAAGTTTTTGACACTGATATGCTCTAGAATAATGTTTTATTCACAAACCTTTAGTTGCGAAATAAAATTGAATCAAATAAAAGCTTTAGACATTGATATGCTCGACAATAATGTTTTATTCACAAACCATTGCATGGAAGACAACAACATCCATGTTACTTGCAGTAACAATTGGTGAGGTTCATAACGAACCAGTGACACTTTCTCACGGGTTGCCCACATATTATTTAATGGTGCGTGCCTTGTGTGCAGTGACAATCCTCCTGACCTCATCCATCGGACTTTTTCATGATTGCAAAAGTTTCACATGCAAAAGTTCCATGACGATCCACATCTAGACATCAAACATGTATGCTCCTGCACATGAAGGCTGAATATTTTCAAATCGGGCCTTAAGCTTTTGTCTTTACACATATGAGTGGTTTGTGCGTAGCACGGATGTGCTCCATCTAAATGCTCAAACACCTTGCAGCTCTGAATTAACTATTTCTGCTAGCTCAGTTACACCTTAAGGCATTTACGTATGGTTTTACTCGCCTCAATTCTAAGTTTGTATTTCAAAATCTAGATTAGAAGTCGCATTTAATTAAAGGGTCAGATGTCGACATTTGGGACTCAGACTGAAAATGGGACTCATACTCAATTTTTTTTTTAATTGAGTGCTTGAATAAAATTTTGTCTTAATAAAACAACAATAACATTTACAAACAACAAACCAAGAAAAGAAGGGGAGATGGTGAGAATGTTTGAAGGGGGTCGGAGGGTGGGCAAGAAGCAACTAGAGAGGGGGAGGAGGATGGGCAAGAGGCAATTGAGGGAGGGGGGGGGGGGAGGATGGGAAAGAGGAACCGGAGAGGGGGAGGAGGATGGAGAAGCTGGAGAGGGAGGGGAAGGAGGATGGACAAAGAGGCAACTGGGGAGGGGCAAAGAAAGAGGGAGGAGGGTGGGAAAAAGGGCAAATGGGAAGGGGCAGAGAAAGGGCAAAGGGGGCAAAGATGGGCAACCTTTAGTAATTATAATCAATATAATTACCAAATATAATTAACATTATTATAATTAATTTAAAAAAACAATATATATAATTAATCAGGAAATAATAGGCTAGGTTGATTTCTCGAATAGCGGGGCGAGAAGCTGCCTACAAAATCAGTCTCCAAAAAACAGCTCTGTAGCCTGAATGATAATTGTGGCGCCCAACCATCAAGCACAAGCATCAGAACTGCTAGTTCTGCATTTCCTGATCGGGAGCCATGGAAAGGCCCGTTCATTGAGGAAAGAGGACGAGAAGAGGTTGGTGACATGCATTGGTCAGGCTAGCGTGTTCAGATTTCTATTCTGTTCAAGTTGCTTTTGTGACTTGGAACACCTCAGGCCTTACTCTGCATGTTGTTCCCAGTGGGTGGTCTGTGTGTGAAGATGATGTAATGTTTGTGTCAGCCCGACCATCATGGTATCTTCAACCATTATAAAATACAATGTAATGAAATTATTTATGAATAAAAATTCAGGGCATATCAGCACTTTGTTTACAGAGAGATAGCATTTTCATTGGTTTTAGTTCTGCTCTTTATCTTCTCGACTCGCTAACCGAGAAAAATAGACCATGTAATTTTCCTTAACATTTTTTTTCACACAGGAAAACAGACATCTTCTAAAGCAATAATGTGGTTTTAAAAGTTTCCCTCGTCCTTTTCGTGTAAAATAACAGGGTTCCAAAAAAAAGTGGGAATGGAATGAGATTCAGTTTAATTAAATGCGACTTTTAGCAGGAATGTATGAAATAAGAATTTCCATAGGATGAATGTGGCATCGTTGCGCGGAGCAAATCTAAGCTTTCAAAAAGCAACTTCAAACCATCTACCTGAATATCGTCGTTGGATCAAAGTTTTTTGCTCTCATATGACCATAACAAAAGGTGCCCCACTATTTTCATTAAAACAATTCCATCAGGGATTGCAGCAAGCTAGTAGACGCTTCATTCTTTTTGCATCAACTTTGGAACAACAGGCTTAGCAAGGCACACAATTTAGCCTCAATGATAAACTGATGTTGAATCTAGTCTAATCTCATCATTACGCCATGTTTTCCGTGGCTTTGAATCTTTCTTCGAAGTAATCGACAGAAAAGCACTCATAAAGGCGGTTCCATGAATAAAAAGAATTAATCCATGGACTTCCTTTCCCATCCTTTAAGATATGCTTTAAGGAATATGGAACTAGATGATCAACAAGCACAAATACACAGACAGATTATGGATAGAGAATACTGCTAGATGACAGCTACGATGGGGAAATATTGAGAAACAGAAACAATATGTTTACTGTTAACAACATTTCAAGCTACACAAAACTACAGTATAGTATTATATAGTTTTTTTTTTTGATGAATGTGGACCTTTACTACTCAAAAGAATACAAAGAGTACGAGGACTCAAAACCCAGTGGAGAAGATGTCCACTAGAGCAACACTACCGACCACATACATAACACAAAAAAGCAGAGAATACGTATCACCACGAGCACAACTGTTTGCTATGAGTAAGTCTGAATCTGAAGATATCGCTCCCAAATGACACTCTTGACGTCATCCTTTAAGGAAGAACACTTGTACGCCTTTACAATGTGACTACGAGCATCATGAAGCACTTGTGTATCTGAAAAGACATGTCCCTTGAAGATGAGAAGATTTCATCTCTTCCAGATGGACCAGATAATCCAAGCAGATGCTTAATGGAAAGTCTTCTTTGCCAACTTGTCCCAAGAACTACAGTATAGTATTAGATAGTTATTTCCAGCATACAGATATGCATTCATAGGATGGACTTCTTAGGTCTTTAAGTACAAGGATAAATATGGCCAATGGGACAATATACAAGAAGTCACTGCATATATATGACCAAAACCTACCAATTATATAAAAGCTGCTAAAACATTTTCAAGCAAACAAAATGAAGCTGGCATTGAGCTTCAAATCTAAAAGCCCTTCAAAGGGCAATCATCAAATGATTAGAAAGCTGGGTCTCATATTTTCTATGCTTATTGAATCCACTCCATACTGTCAAACCAAAAATAAACCATGAAGAAGACAAACAACAATAGTTGTCAACATTGCAAGACAATTAGAGAAACTTCATCCATTCTGGATCTCACTATAATTTTCTGGACTACTATCTTTAAACTGAATCTGAAGAGCAAATCCAGATAGAAAATACCCACCTAAAGAAATGCCAAGACTGATAAGAGATTTGGAGTTCAAGCTATTTGATCTAATATCTCAAAATTGCTTGTACTACTGCAGAATTGTGCACATACCAATGCTCCTTGCTAGAAATTGCAATAACAACACAGTCTCTGGTAAAAGCGCTGTTTCATTATATATGGACTTTCCCTGAGTCCATACGCCTCCGAAATTGACGCAAATTTCTGGAATACTATGGTTTTTTTTAATAAAATGATGCAAATTTTCGGGAAACGTGCAGGTAGGTGAGATGGCAGGTGCTGTTTCTATTAAGCCAAGAAAGACACAGCAACCTCGGGGTCGCGCAAAAGCGCCTTCTGTATAAGAGGTGTTGCTAGTCAAGCTTTGTTTTGCAAATCTTTGCAGCATAGATTCATAACAAAGCAGTGTGAATGGTTGAAACGAGGCGCCGGTATCGACTCACAATGACTGAAATGCAGTCCCATATTAGTGAGCCAATCTTAGCCCACGCGAATGAGTTGCATGTTGAGGTGCAGAATGAGATAAACCAGAATGGAAGAAAGGAAATCAGTGGGCAGGTCATGAAGCTCCTCCGTGGGGAAGAGTTGTTAAAGGAAAGCAATGATCAACTCAGTAGGGTGGAGCTGGAAGCTTGCCTGATATCATTGAAACGACATGTTTACAGAGGAGAGGCTCTGAAGAGGCTACTCGAATTAGAGGATGTTTGGCTCCACAACACCTTCAGGCCATTATTTAAGAAGCTTTATAAGAAGGAAAAAAGGCAGCGTGAAGCTTTGGTAACCAAGCTCATTGTCAACACTCCTCACTCGATCCTTGAATTGGATGAATGGCTGGATATGTATAGCAGAAATTACATTGACGAGTTCGATCTGGGTGATCTTATTCAGGTCGAACTAAGCATTGACTGAAACCTGGCTCCCTGATATTTTCTACTCTCTATTCCGTTTTTGTCGAACTATCTACGTCAAGGCATGATGCTTCATTGGTTTTATAATATGTGTACCCCATCTATGTACTGCAATTCTATATGAATGGAACTGGTTCTATCTATTTTTATGAAGGAGCATAGCCCACAATTTCAAGACACCAATTTGTTGTGTGCAAATTGGGCGCCCGCCCAATTTGCCCTGGTATTCGTCTGAACAAAGTTTTCTAGATGCCTCCAAAGGAAATTGGGCTGCCCGCCCAATTTCGTTAGAGTTGCGAGAAAATAGAAATACAGACTGTCACAAATATAATTCATCCAACACAAATAAAAGTAATTGAACACTATAAACTCACGTGTGAATGCTACAAAATACAGTCATATCAGATATAAATTCTTATGAACTTACGAAATACATGACTCATAGATTGTAATTATTGGTGATTTTATCAATCTCATAAGCCTCACGCTCGGAACCCAAACAATATGGATAGTAACACGGTACTCGCCGGGGGAGTCTTTCTTTCGACCAGTAGCTATCCCATGCAGCCAGGATCAAGGGTGATCCCTTTGAAGTGGCATGCATGAAGATCGTCGAAAGTCATAAGGCAAGTGAGGGTGTCAAGATTCGACCTCTGAAGAGCTCTAGCAGGACGGCGAGACATAGCAAAGGAATGTGATGTGCACTCGAATGCGGCTATATTTATAGCCATGGAATTATTGATGACCACTGTAGCAACATTATTGGGTGTACATACGAGCAGTATGTATATCCAATAATTTTTGTGTACAATACCATCAATAATTTTGGTGGGTATAAATATATATCAAACCAAATTTGTCCATCAAATTTGGCCTTCGTCTAGCCATGTGGTCTCATTCTGGTCCTGAACGTGATTCCATTACCTGCAAGATGAATCACGAAAACTTCAAGCAGTGCCGCGAGCGAGAAATAGCCATGGAAGATTGGATGACCACTGTCGCTCTCAATCCTCGCCATTATCCTGATCCCTTCGATGTTATCATCCATCTGATATGGAATAGAGAGCATCAAATGTACATGATAGAAAAGATCACTGGGGTGGCTGGTGAGAATGACTCAGAAGAGTCCCCCTAGATCATTACTTGTCATCGTGTTGTAATCAGATTGTGTTACTATCCAACGCAATCACGCATGCTTTTGTAATACACAGTTCTCTGAGATAAACTATTAGTCCAACTTGTATATGACTCCTGTGAAACAATATTGATATCCATTCCTGGCGCTGAAATTGGGCGCCCGCCCAATTTTCGTTGGAATGCTTTATTCAAAATTGTCATCAAAAAACCGAAGTAACTCGCTCCGCTTGAAAATGGGCGGCCGCCCAATTTCTCGTACGTGTACATTTTAATTGTACATGATAATTGTACATGATACTTGTACACGCTCAATAATGGCAGTACAATCTACACCAATAATTTTACTTCACTATAAAAGCAACTCCAGTCAGTGGTAAGGGTCATTCATCTCCCATGGCTTCCTTGCCTCCTCGTCCGGAGTACATCCGAAGCATCAAGTGCTCCATGAGCTACCATGACCTTGATGAATCCTTGAGAATGGGTGTCAAGCTTGATCCCTGGCTGGAATCCAAAGCTCGTGGTCCTGAGATTCGTTGCCTCGAGCTCACTCGTATTGTGATCCACCTTTCAGGAGATCTATGAGCTGAATGCCATCACCTCAGCCGGTGTTGATGATGAGTGACCTGTGTACCTGTAATAAGGATATAATGATATACGCAATTCTGAAATATGTAAGGATGTATAAGCATAGTGAATTTTATTTCATGTATCGAACCTAAGTAATTTGTAAAATCGTGGTTTTCGACCTCCACTTCTTCTGCACTTCTACTTGAATTCACGTCAGGGTTCAAATTGGGCGCACGCCCAATTTCTATGCAGGAACTCTTCTAGCGAAGAGAAATTGGGCGCCCTCCCAATTATGTTAGACGTTCAATTATAATACAACAAAATAAATCCAATAGAATGAACAGCATCACAAGAAAAATTTGTATTTGATAATTTCAAGATTACAAGATACAAGATTTCATGTTTGATCTTAGATACAAAATTACATGATATAATATTGATTCGACAGATGTGACTGCTGAAATTGGGCCCGCCCAATTTCAGCAACTCTCCTAAGCTCCAACCTTTGTTCATGGGTCTGGGGGGTTCTCTTCAGTGTTGTCGACGTCATTATGTTGATCTTGTTATTGCTGGGCAGCTTGCTTTATAGCTTCCATCCTGTTAATGAATTCTTCATTGCTCAGCGTGCCACCTTCTTCACCTGTCCCTCCCTCATCTGTCACTACCTGACCGGTCTCCTTCTCCACATCTGTATTGTCTACCTGCCTTTGTTCCTCCTCATCATCTAGCACTTTATCTGGCTCTTCGTCCTGTTGGCTTTGAAGGATTCCTCACGATCGTTGTCCACTATCTCATTGAATTTCGAGCTACCGTCAATGACATCCTGAGTGTTCACCACTTGGGTACCTGCCAACATATTAATTTTATCTTTTTTCATTCGGAAGATGGAAAGATCCTTACTTCCTATTCCTGCAGCCTTCTTTATTTGCTCTACAAGAGATTCCTTACTCAGGCGGAGCGTGGACTGCAGTTCCTGAACTGTCTGAGCAGAGAATGGCTTTGCTGGTGGGGCATTGATTTGTAACTGTACAGGCTTGGAACCAGATTTCTTCTTCTTGCCCTCTGCAATTTTCTGCCTCCGGCGGGTCATTGATTTCTTTTCGTCCAACATTATTTCTAGTTGATTGAAGATCTGTACTAGCTTGAGCTGCAGGTTCTCGTCCACCTCGAAGGAAGTTGCTTCGTATCCTTCGCATTGTGCTGCACGACTGAATGAACCTTCAAAAAAGAAATCAAGAATGCTGCAACCCTCCATCATTAGTTTGTGGACGAAATACGTGCAAGTCTTGGCTTGTAGTTGATTCGGAACGAGAGGTCCAGACCCACCAGCTGCACTGTGACGTCCCCTACTCGTATACGGTGCATTCACCGTATGCAAACAGGAGTTCATCCCCCATACCAGCTCCATGCCGATACAGGCCCTCCACATAACACTGCAACCATAACGGGTTCCAGTGGGAAGAGTGAAGGGGTCATTTACCCCGTCTCCCTCAGGGCCTACCTAGCTGCGGAAGCATAAACATACATGTCAGTAGTACATACATCAACATCACATATCCACCTCGAAGGGTGGTCCATCAACATCTGCATAGATAAAGATCAGCACAATACATATGGGAAATCCTACCCGGGGCTCGGACTTCGAAGGGATGATCGGCGGCTTGGGTCTCCGAGTTCATTGCGCATGAATTCATGGCAATGGATTTGGCCGGCATAAGAACATGGCTTAGGGTTGTCCACTCCATCCGCCCCTCCCATTGCACACTTTGCGAGTAGGCTGAAAAAAGTGTTGGGACTGGATCAGAGCCGCGGGATGCATAGCCAAAAGGGCTACTCACGGGTTTCATCCTCCCAGCCCGATGGGGCGGGAAGGGATCACTCCCTCCGTAGATCTACATCTTGACTCAAGGTGACTAGAGGGCCACCGCCCGTGTATTATTGAACCCACTGGAAAGTGTACACCACTTCACGGGTGTCGAGTCCATGCCTCACCCGCACTTTCGGTGGTGAGCCATTAGACCTAGTCACAATGATCCCCCGGTAGGCCTTACACACCCGAGGGATTCATGAGTTAGGGACATGAACCTCCTTCTCGGCCAGCCTGCCCCTTCACCCACAACCTGGGTGTGGCTCTTGTACACGAGGCGAAACTACAATGTGCTAGAGAGGCTACTCTAGGAGCATCAACTACAAAGCTTTAGGTCTCTACCCCCTTCCCAATACAAGGAGTTCATAGAGATACATCATCCATATACTTCCCGAGAACTAAAGAACTAGATCTAATCTACATCATAGAGTTAGGTTCTTTAGTTAGAATCTGCTATCTAGAGATCTAGAGGGCTGCTATGGGCAATTTAAGAGGCTAAACCCTCTTGATTCGATGGCTGAAATGGGGTTTAGACTATTAAATTGCCTAAATACCCGATCCTTGAGTTGCTCCTCGACTGAAGTTCGATCATCCCGGCTGAAATGCTCGAACCAAGGGAAACTAATGGTGCAATTCTCTCGTGCAGAGATTCGGGATGCGGTTTTTGGCTCTTGAGGCAGCCAAAACGAGAGCTCTAAAACCCTAGAAACGAAAAAATGGGAAAGTTAGGGCTCTCCACCTTAAATAGACAAGGGGTTGGGCTAGGGTTTCCAATTATCCCCTTTGGGCATGTGGGATAATTGGGAATGGGCCCACTTGCCATTAATGACTATGTGGCAAAAGTGCCCACATGGAAAGGTGTGCCCACATTAATGTGCATATTGGTAAATGTGCACATTAATTGCACACTTGGGTATGGCCCACTTGGCATAAAGTGTCCACATGGGAAAATGTGCACCTAGATAAATGTGCACATGGTTACATGTGCACATTAATAAATGCACACTCCTTGCAAGTTGCCCCCTAGGGGCTACTCACTGCTACACGTCGGGCAGACACGCCGGGCCGGGGTGCGGTACGTGCGCGTTTAGGGCGATGCGATATCGCCCCGGGACCGTATAATCGTTGCCGGAACGCCACATTCTCCCCACCTTGAAATGATGCTGTCCGCAGCATCGTGGGTCTCCCCACCTTGGAATCTTCCTAACCTGCAATCAACCTGATGCATACGATATACTACTATAATACTTACACATTTGTTAAGATTACCTTAAGGTAATATTTTTAAATCATTATTACGCCATTACATTATCAAATAACTTGTCAATTCGTAACTTCTATTAAACAAGGTACTTATTAGTCTCCGTTATCACAACATTTACTTTATCACAATTTAACACTTTCATATACAATTATTACTTAAGGTACTCTTCATTCCTTGCAACACATTCCAACAAAATTTGTGTTGCAAGTCTTCGCACCTTAAAATCCTGCATTAATTTTATAATATCTATAATTACATACTTACTATCTTAATTATTAGAATTACTCTAAGGTAATGTTTAAGACATTACTGTACTATTTCATTATCCAATTAACTTATCACATCATAACTGAATCCACGCAAGGTAATTATTAACCTTACTTAATACAACATTTAAGTTTATCAAAGTTTATCATTTTCATACCAAATTTACACTTCTAAGGTACTCTTCATCCCTTGCAACACATTATAACAAAATTTGTGTTGCAAGCCTTCGTAGTTCGACCCCCTTGCCCTCCGGAGCGCTCTATTGGCCTGCAGGTCGACACTACCTATTATTACTTATTAATAAAATTTTGGTTATATGGTGACCACCCCACCTATCTACATGGATGCATGGCTAATCTCCCGGCGTAGGAAGAGGGTGAATCTTCCATTATGGCCGTGGAGACAGCGCCTATATGCCTATATGCCGCTCATGCCTACACCCTAGTTGCCCAGCGTGGAGGATAGGTCCTTCCCGTATATGGGGCGTGAAGGCCAGATTCCTCCTATCAAAGCATATATGGGGCTAGAGGTGCTTTTCCTATCAATGCATTCCTCAATGACCTCCTTTCTCTCGAGGTCGTCTACTTCCGTGGGACAGAAGTAGACTTTCTAATCTACCTTCCACTCGTCCAAGCGAAAACGCGGTCATGCCTACATTGACATTACACCACGCCCTAGAGATCACCGTAGTGGTCCCATCATCGGTAAATACGCATGCAACTCATACCTGGCATAGGTTGCATGCGTAGATTAATCTTAACTACACATGAAACTAATCTAAACACCAATCGACATGCCTGAGCCAATTTTTTTACTGGCTCCTTTAATGCATGTGATTAACATGATTACCCTAAGGTAATATTTGTGAATTAACATTATCATAGTATCGGATACATTACTTCCGATAGTACAATTATATTTACTCTAAGCTTTGCAATATTTAACGACTTTTAGATCGCGATTATTTAAACAATAACCCTGATTTAGACCTATTGTTACACAGACAAGGTTTTTAATTATCATACACAAGAATTAGATGTGCTTCTTATTCTCTTCTTTGGGTCCTGCATTACCCTTGGAAGTATATCCCTAAGATGCACTTAAATATATCTGAATTCTATTTTCTATTTATATTTATAAGGACCCCGAGGTCCTATAGCTATCCTTTGAAGGAATTGCATCCTTGCGAAGGATTAATTAACATGCTACCTCATATTACCGTTGTCATTTAACTTAGTTCCCTATGATACATATACGTACAACAATTTTTATCCAGTTATTAGGATCTACATTTAACTTATCTATAAGACACATTAAAGCTTATAATATATGCGCACGCCTTACCTAAGGCTAGAATGCATCCACCCATTGAGCCGGCGTCGAGTAGTTTGGAGATGACTTGGTCGTTGCATTGCTCCCATGGTTTTGCTCCACCTCGTTGGTGTAGTTAGCTATCGTGTCGGTCTCGCACGTTGAAGGCCTCCTGAGCACTAAGGTATCTATCTATCTTACGCTCTATTCGCTTCGGTCAATTCGATGCAAGTACGTTCAATCATACGATTGAGCGCTCCCACTTCCTTCGAAAAGAAAATGGTCCTGCACCCCTTCAATGACGTTGTACGCAACGTCATATCTATTCTCTCCCCTTAAGAGGTTATACGCTTCTTACTTAGCGCATTACTTTACTAGCCTTAGCTAACATATATAACCATCTAAGATGGATGCACATATTATGTTATCATTTATTTCAATATAGTTATGGGTTACCTACTTAGTTAGAACAATTCTAAACCACATGGTTTTGTCATGACGACAATTCCTTTTGGCTCAAAAGACTATTTGATTACTATAATTCTTATTTTAGATATACCTTACATGTATTATTCTTTTATATTCTAGAGATTCCCCCTTTCTTAGTTAGTTAAACTCTTGGAATATTCCTACCAATCGAATTGATGTCATCGTAACAAGTTGGCCGGACTTGCTAGATTACTTCTTTTCTTTCGGTTGGATTATTCTTTTGGAGTTGCTAGATTTATACATGGTCAACAATTATCCTAGTAATGATTCCTTCTTAGCGAGGAGATCAATCTCACCAAGTGGTTTCAATACATTGGATGTTTGTTAACAATCGTGTATAATTATAGTTACTCCTATGCATTTCTTTCCCAATCTTAACGCTTAGCTCAATATTGGGGCGATCCTTTCAGCGAGAGTATCTGGAAATGCCTTCTAATCCCAATATGGATGTTACCGTCCATACATTTAACCTACTAGGCCCCATGGCCTTAGATGCTTGAGCTTGCTAGCAGCTCATCCACTCGTTGCCTGCTTGAAGCCGCAAGGTAACGTTCTCCCGAGTCGCTCGATACTTCAGTCTCCTTGACGGTGGCTCCTCTTTGATGTAGAGGTTGACTTTGTTCGTTAGAAGCCTCTCATTGCTGGTGGCTTGATGGTGTAGTTGATCACTTGAAATCTTCCATGCCGCTTTTCAAAAGCCTGAAGGTGGCGCCGTTGAAAAAGATCTTCCAGCTTGAACTCTTTGTCTTGGCAGCTAAAGGACGACTCAGTATCCGATATTGTTTCTTCGACTCCATCGATGTCTCACACGTCGAGTCCTCTTGTCGTTGTCGTGTTGCCCGAAGAGTGTTGACGATGTTGATTGCTTCACCCCTGCAACTTGCATGACATCTCTTCCTTTGATCTGTTATGCTATGGGAGGGAAGGAATAACAAGGGAACTATACATGCAAAATATATAGCTTACATAATTACAATTACTACTAGAGCTATTAGGTTCCCCTTGTGCCTCCCTTCGAGTTGCACACCTACTCCTTGGCAATGTCATCGGTGTTCCTCCCGGTGCAATGGTGTTGACGATCTATATCCTCCTATTTGTACGTCAGTTCGTACTCCGGGGTAACTTGTTGATATACTTGGGCCCTCCGATGTTTGTCGGCTACGGCACAACACGCTTTGCATCACATTCTAACTAAAAATGTGCTGGTCGTTGATGCTTTGGCATTTCGGTCTGCTTCCTGATCCTGTTCTCGGGCGGTAATTGTTCTCCCCTTCATGATACTTGAAGCTATTTGGAGGCGTCTCTTGAGGCTAAGCGCGATTCCTTTGGCTATACTCCTCTGGAGTTGTTCTCTTCTGCAGTTGTTCTTTGAATCGTCCGTCCTTGGGTTCACCAAGTTGCATGCAAGTCCCGTGCAAGTCGTCGGCTCGCCTCGCCTAGTTGCTTCTCCATCGAGCTTCCAAACTTCCTTGTTTGATCCCCTCGATCACATGGCTTGGACGTTGTCACGTTCCACTATGCCGTCTTCTTGTCTTGAGGTACCTTCCGGTGGCTTTGATTGTGCTCGTCAGTTTTGATCCTCCTGTTGCCTCTAGGGAGCTCGTGGAAGAAGTCGGTTGCTAGCACCTCTCCAGCTTTCAGTTCCTGACCTTTGTCCCTCTGTGCATGTCGGTCTCTCTGGCAAGTAAGGCATCCTGGCTCTCCTCTATGCTGGCTATGTTGTCGGGGTGATGGATCCTTATATCTGTGCAGCTTGACCCTTGAGTTGAAGAAGTACTTGCCTTAGATATACTCTTGTCGTTGAATAGCCTGGCTATTATCTTGATTTTTTTTTTTTTTTTTTTTTTTTTTTTTTTTTTTTTTTTTTGCCGAAGGTGCTTCAGTTGCTATCCTTGTCGTTAAGGTGTCGAATGCTTCTACCTTGGGCATTTGACGTGCCACATGTCGGAGATATGATCAGCTTCTTCTCTTCCAATTACTGGTGGAGTACCTGACGAAGCCATCACCTAGTTGTTGGAGGTATGTCTCCTCGTCGCGGTGCCATTCGTAAGTGCATCTCCATCTAATACGTGTGTCATAGCGCATCACCCTATATTACCACAAGGTGGAATTATGGTCGTCGAGATGTTGCCTTCTTAGTTGGCTCGTTGATGTCGGGTCATTCCTCCTTCTATTGTTGAGGCCACTCGTCTCATAAGTTCGTCAAGTGCTGCTACTGCTACAAGGGTAGTGTTGCGCCCTGACGATGTCCTGGTGCCGCGTTGATGATCTTCACATGATCGGCGTTGTCTCTTATCCTGACATTGGGTGGACGAGCGGTCTTCTACTTGAGGGCACTTCCCGAAGTGTTTGGAGTCGAAGGTTTGCTTGGCCTCTGGTCGTTCTCCCTCGTACTTGCTCTTCCATTTTGATCTTGGGCTATAGTTGTGCTTCCTTGCTTCCTCCTTTGGTAGTCGAAGTGAAGGAGCTTCCTGATCTAAGCGCTAAATCTGTAAAACATGACTGTAAACTCATGTTTCTCCACTATATCTGTGAACACCGGAGATATACAATAGACATATACGCATTTACATTGGGATTTTAATTCATCCACTTTTTGCAAAACAACTACGAAGATCTACCTAATTATTTATACTCCTTTAGGGTTTCCCCTCCTCGATCGCGTTTGATTCTTCGGTTTTGCTGCATCTTGTTCGTTCTGGTTGACTCCGGGATTCCTTGAGATGCTGCTACTATTGTTGCGCTTCATGTCTGATCCGAGTTCGTCGCCCCAAGTTGCGAAGAGTGTTCGTCGATGTGATCCCTTGAAAAAGATGCTCCTCCTTAATGTGTATGTCCGTCGTAAGGAATGCGGCGACTGCTCAACGTCCCTACATGCGATATGTCGCTGCAAGATTGCTGATGTGCGGTGCCATTGATGTCTTGAGTAGGGTCACCTGGCTGTTGCAGTCGGGCATTCTTGAATGTCTTCGAAGCTCTGAGATCGTGGTCGGTAGGCAGGCATTGTCATTCCTCCGCAGGTTGAATTTCTGAGTGCGACTCCTGTTGCTTGGGCTTTGCTTCATTCCGAGGTGCCTCTACTGTGCCTGGAAGTGTGGTCATCTCCATTGCCCCTACCATGGCTCCTTCTGGTCGCCTTTGCATGATTTGTACCTGCTGGCTAGGTCGTCTCCTCCGTCCTTTGGGTCTTATCCATTCGAGTCTTGCACTCCTTGGCTGACGTAGTAAAGCCGTCCTTCATTTGGTTTCTAGGTGTTACTGGGTCCAAAATTCTTGTTTGAGCAGAATATTCTCCTCCTTGATCTTGCCCCTAGTGCTGATATAGGCCTTTGAGTCGGAGATGTTCCTTGATATGCGTCTCCTCCCCCTCATGGTCTCCTACTTTTTGGAACCGATGAAAGTTCTCCTGCTGGTGCAAGGTAGCTGGAAGCTTGTCCTGATTAGCCTTAGGTGCTTTGTTGTTGCTTAGCTTGGTTGCTCCTTTTGTTGACGTTGCATGACGTTCGCTTGAGCTGCTGGCCTGCAAGGTCGTGGTGGTCTTCCCTCCAGTTTCTATACGCTCCTGTGTCGCCATGACTTCTCTCCTCGACGGAAGATTATGCCCCCTGGCCCTAGCTCGTGATGCTAACGCGGCATCAATGTCTAACGTCTTCCTGCACCTATGTTTTGCTGTCTTGCGTTCTTCCATTTGAAACTCATGTGCGTCGAGTTGGTGAAGGCGTCGAGATCCTCTTTCTGATGTGAGCTCGTGGACGTGGTAGCCGAGAGGTTGCCAAATATTCTTCCCATTTGATGAATTTGATGGTAGGCCGGTGGTGTCCTGTTCTACTCGTTTGTCGGTTGAGGTGTTTGTCGTTGTGCTTCCCTCTCTTGGGCCTGCCTTTTCGGTCTCCTCTCCTTATCTGTCTGTACATCGGCTGGGACCTTGATGTCTTCAAGAAGTTGCGCTTCTAGCTCTTCTGTGGCTCTGGCCCTGTACTTCGAAAGCAACTCTCGTATATCCTAGAGTCTAAGGGTCTACTTGAAAGGCTCTCCTACAACATTTTGGGCTCTATAAGCAAGCAAGATGGCTCGAGCAGCATTACTGGAGACATATCTATAATCTACAAGTCTATGGACATTAGGACGTGTGGTATGGCATGACATGAGGGTTGTTTTGCAAGACCTCCATGATGTTTGAGGCATACTCTAAGGTCCTAGCAAAGTTGGTTTGGGGGAGTCCAATCTCTACACATGGAGTGACTTGGGCAGCTCTAGACTCTAGCTCCTTTCTAGGTATCCTGGCAATAGGGAGTGTCAATGTGGCGGCTATATAAGTCAAACTCTATTAGAAGGACGCAGAATTAGGTCAGGGTTTACGCCTTGGGCATGAGCAGAGGTGATGTACGAAGAGTTGGACTTGGGTTGCTATGCTGAGGTCTAGATGACTATAACAAAGGGGTGTTCTTGGGCACTTCTATCTAGGAGTAAGGCATCAGATTTGAGCCGAGAGCAATACTTGCGAGCTACTAATGGGGTATGCTTCTATCTACAGACAAACACAGTTTGGAAAGACAATTCAAGGGTTTGAGTAATTTTGGTCATTTTGAGATGGGGTTTGACATTTCTATCCTAATTTGAGGTCATAAATGGATTCTAGGCTGTCTAACGGTCCTAACGCAACAAATTTCAGGCAATTTGGAGCTCTGCAGCTCAAGTTATGGAGGTTCAAAATTTGGAGGTCTCACACATTGCGCCCAGCCCGAAAATGAGATTTTCATTATCTGTCCTGACGCGACATGTGAGACATTGGCTCAAAATGGGTTAAACTTGTCCAATTTGGGTGATATAAGGGTCTAATCCTACTTATCTCGTCGAGTTAGGCAGAATGGACCCCTTATTTGGTCGATTTGGAGCAGTTTTGGGCACTTTGGGGCATGGTCTCACAGCATGGTCTCACACGTTGCGCCCAGACCGATAATGAACTTTTCATTTTCTGTCCTGGCGCGACGTGTGAGACATCCTCTCGAATTGACCTAGGATGTCTGTTTTTGACTAAAACAAAAGCTAAAACTTACTAACTCAACTTAATTAAGTAACTTTATACACTTATAATTTACTCTAAAACACTTTGTATTAAACAAATTTTATCATTTACGAAATTAATAAGGCTCGCCTTTGATATGACTGGCTAAGTGCATATCTTTCTTCATTAGAGTTACTCCCTTGGCGTGTACTGTGCAGGCTGTTGAGTCTTCAAAAATGTTGGACCCGCTTCTGCTTTGCTACTTCTTGACCCTTGGCCTCCCGCTCTCGTTCTGCCCTCTCCTCTTCTTGTTTCCTTCGGCCTCCTTGGCCTCTGGCTGTTTCGCCTTGTCGAGGAAGTCGAGCATTCTGTTTGGTGCGCGTCATGTCGATCGGAGTCTTGGTGTCTATCGAGATGCTGTCTCTATCTAGCTTAAGGGTCTTGGTTCTAAGTCTAAGGCTTGGCAATTAATATTATCCAACATTATTAAAGCTTAAATCTAATTAAGAATTATAATTCAAACACAAACGATGCCCGCCCTCAGTGGTTGGCACGGGGGGGTTTGGGGGGGTTCAACCCTGTCGATGGGAGGTTCAATTCCCGCTACTGTGGGAATTCTTTTAAGATGAGGTTTAAATAGATTGGAAAGCTAATCTAGCTAATTCCTAGGCTGAAATTCGAATTACCAAGTTACCTTTCTAAAAATTTTTGACTTTTTAAACTGTTTTCAGATCAATGTCTCACACGTTGCGCCCAGGCATGTTTTGAGATGTTCAAAATCTGTCCTGACGCGACGTGTGAGAACACGGTGGGATTTGGCTGGCATAAGAACATGGCTTAGGGTTGTCCACTCCATCCGCCCCTCCTGTGCACACTTTGCAGAGTAGGCTGAAAAGTGTTGGGACCTGACTGTAGCCCGCCGGATGCATAGCCAAAAGGGCTACTCCTGGGTTTCATCCTCCCAGTTCCGATGGGGCAGGAAGGGATCACTCCCTCCAGAGATCTACATGCTGACTCAAGGTGACTAGAGGGCCACTGCCCGTATTCGACTGAACCCACTGGAAAGTGTACACCACTTCACGGGTGTCGAGTCCATGCCTCACCCGCACTCAGTGGTGAGCCATTAGACCTAGTCACAATGATCCCTGGTAGGCCTTACACACCAGAGGGATCGTTCATGAGTCAGGACATGAACCTCCTTCTCAGCCAGTCTGGCCCCTTCACCCACAACCAGGTGTGGCTCTTGTACACAGGCCGAAACTACAGTGTGCTAGAGAGGCTACTCTAGGAGCATCAACTACAAAGCTTTAGGTCTCTACCCCCCTTCCCAATACAAGGAGTTCATAGAGATACATCATCCATATACTTCACAGAGAACTAAAGAACTAGATCTAATCTACATCATAGAGTTAGGTTCTTTAGTTAGAATCTGCTATCTAGAGATCTAGAGGGCTGCTATGGGCAATTTAAGAGGCTAAACCTACTGATTCGATGGCTGAAATGGGGTTTAGACTATTAAATTGCCTAAATACCTGATCCTTGAGTTGCTCCTCCTGACCTGAGTTCGACCATCCTGCTGAAATGCTCGAACCAAGGGAAACTAATGGTGCAATTCTCTCAGGCAGAGTCTGGGATGCGGTTTTGGCTCTTGAGGCAGCCAAAACAGAGCTCTAAAACCCTAGAAACGAAAATGGGCAAGTTAGGGCTCTCCACCTTAAATAGACAAGGGGGTTGGGCTAGGGTTTCCAATTATCCCCTTTGGGCATGTGGGATAATTGGGAATGGGCCCACTTGCCATTAATGACTATGTGGCAAAAAGTGCCCACATGGAAAGGTGTGCCCACATTAATGTGCATATTGGTAAATGTGCACATTAATTGCACACTTGGGTATGGCCCACTTGGCATAAAGTGTCCACATGGGAAAATGTGCACCTAGATAAATGTGCACATGGTTACATGTGCACATTAATAAATGCACACTCCTTGCAAGTTGCCCCCTAGGGGCTACTCACCTGGCTACACGTCGGCGTACACGTCAGTCGGGGTGGCGTGTACGCGTGACGAGGCAGTACAGTATACGTCCTGGGACCGTATACTGTGCTGGAACGTCACATGCACTCTTATCACCCCACGGACGATACAACCAATACGCTGAAAGAGAAACTATTTCAGCAAAAGCAACACATAAATTGGGCGACCGCCCTATTTGAAAGAATATTACCCGCCGAGCACTCCACGTCTGGTAAGTTCTTTTCGATGTCCTCTGCCTCTTTAAGATGCTGGGGAAATTTCGAATGCATTTGTGGATGGTCACTGTCTATAAAGTATAGATTCAAGTCATCCAGTGCAGGAGTTGCCGCTTGGTCTTGGGCCACGTACATAAGGAGGACAAGACTATGAAGCTCACGAACTTTGCTTTTGGATCCTGACTTTGCTTTTGGATCCTGGTAGGCTCCAATCCACACCCGACTACCACCATCTATTGTTTTCATTGCTGCCAAGCACTCATTCAAATGCTCTGGGCTGATGAATATCATTATCCAGTATAGTTGCTGGTCCGTTAGGATACTAATCTGATCCATGAATTTCTGATACTCCTCTACTGACCATTTCTTAAGGTTCCTAAAGTCACATCCAACTAGACGTGCTGACGTATTCATGACATTAACACACATCCCCAGTGGACTGACAGTCAGGCATTTGAAAGCCTTCGAACCCTCTTCAACTGGTCCATGGAGGTATTCGTTAACTTTTGTAATTAGAGTCTCTGGAAGATTTTCCTTCTCAGCTTCTTTCCGACTCTCTGTCCAATCACTGACACTGTTTGCAAACATTAGCATGAGGTTCTCTGTGAATATGGGATGAAACTGTCTGACTTCATCCATATTTTCGACTTTTAACTTCTTCACCTCTCTTAGATATTTCAGTAATGCACGCTCAGCAATGCCAATTTTCCTTAATTCTAGCGCTCTTGTCTTCATGACACGTCTTCCTTTATAAGACTTCGTGGCCTTGATGAACGTGGTGCCTGCCATGATCTCCCTCATTAATCTCTACAAGTCCATGGGGTGCATAGACTTCAGTGGCCGACAAGAATTGTTTGTGAACATCCTTAGACGATCTTTGACTTCAATTCTGTCGCCATTCTCATCCTTCAGCTCGTCCTCGTAAAAAAGTTGAGCGACACGAGTGCACATATTCCAAGTTTCTTCGTCAAGATAGACGAAGTAATCATAGTCCCGCATGCTCTTATTCTTGAGGGTCTGTTTTGCTATAGCTAGCCATTCCTGCAAACAAAAGATACTGTAAGACAAGTTGAGACGACACAAGAATTGGACGAAACTACAATATGGACAGGCATTAAGGGTATGAAATTGGGCGCCCGCCCTATTTGGAGTGAGCATGCATGTGCACTCGATTGGAGGTGTTGAGATTACAAGAGGTTGGAAGAACAATGCCATGGGTGAAATTGGGCGGGCGCCCGATTTGGATTGCATGGGACAGGTTAATGGGGAGATAACTTACAGAGTAAGCGCCTTCGGTTGATTGACCACGCTTTCCTTTCTTGGGCTTGCCATACAGTTCCCACTGATTTCGAAGTTGCTGGACCTCCTCGAAAAAGACAGCTGCGTGAATTGTCTTGACTATGATATCATTTGTTTCCTGGCTGACCTTAATATATTCCGTTGGAGTTAGGTTTCCAGCCAGTACACGACACTTTCTCTTGGCATAAAAGAAAAATATCAAATCTTTTAAATGCTTCCTTTCTGGGGGCCATTCCAAAGCCTGGTTCACAAGGATTTGAGCAACGGCTGTAGTGTGATTTCCATTGACGATCCAGAATTCCGCGTTGCCCAAATCACTTGCTCTCTTCCATTTCATAGCATGCCCTGTCGACGGGTCAAATGGAACAACATCTGCACAAGGAGGATGCATTTGCATAGTTATGAAAGATTCGTAAAGGGTATCCACGTGTTCTGCACTGATGACCCTGCAAGTCATGTTTGCAGGGGCTTGATGCATCTTGAATATGTCGACGTCAATTTCGAACCCAACACCAAGTGGATAAATCCTCTCCCTATGCTTGATGTTCAACATGGCGCTCTGAGATAATTCACGCCTACTTTCCTGTGTTAACTCCCCAGTAGAGGTTGTATACTGTACAATTGGCAATGATCCCCCTTCTTCACTATCGCTAGGCGTTTCACTGTCCTCGCTTGTCCCAGATGGAGTCTGAGGCGGAGTGGGACGTCTTCGTTTCTTAGAGGAGGTGCCTACTTGTTCTTCTGCTCTTTGTTTCTTGCTCAATCGAAGATCAGCAGAATGTTCAGAAGATTCTCTGGCACTATTGCTCGGATCAGAGGTTCTTCGTCTCTTTTCCATACCTCCAAGCATCACAACTGGCGTCTCAATGCTAGGGTTTGTTGTCAAAGATGATCTCTTCTTCTTTGCAGCAGTGCCTTTGTCAACTGCTACGTTCTTAGACTTCTCTGCACTTTTTTCTGCTTCTCCCCTTTTGGGAACTCCATATCGAGACCTCAACCAGGCCGTATCGTACACTTTTGGCTGGGCCTTCCCATGATATTCTGTATACAAGCCCTTTGACCTAGTCTGTTTGTGATCAAGAATCCACTGCCTGACTATGTAGAAGTCGTCTATAACATCTCCACGCTTTCTAATCCCAGATCTTTCCAAGCTCTTATATGAGTTGAGCTGTCAACCCTTTGCGGCGCAGGAGTTTTGATTTTCGGTAATGCTTGCTGACATGAGTTGGGGGTCATAAGTGGCAAGTGGTAGCCTGTATGCACGGAAGCACTTGTCCAATACGTCTTCCACAAAAACCTCTATCTCGCCGGGTACCTCTGCGCTTACCAGCATATCAATTGCTATCCCAGCATTGCTTGTCTTTTTTGTCCCTGGCACGGCAAAATATAAACATAAATCCTTGAGATGGTTTGTGCTCGACTTAGGATTTACGTTTCCAATTTCAATGCACCACGTGTATTTGTCAGCAACAGAAGTGATTTTCTCCGGAACTACTTCAATCCCTTGAAATGTCACATCCTGTTCTGTCTCTTTCACATCGGCAACAGCCTGCGGTATCCCAGGTCCATAGCTGGGCAAGCGGGCAGTCTGTTTTGTCCTTGCCATTACTCCTGCATTGCATCAAACAAGAATTAAGTACTGCTTACCCAAAGTACCATGAAGTACAAGTTGGCCGACAGTATTATAGTAAATTGGGCGGGCGCCCAATTTGCATAGGGGGCGCAAGATGTCCAAGAAATCGTGGATACCCTTGGGCATACAATTCAGAGATAAATTGGGCGCCCGCCCAATATAGTTGTCTTGAACTAAAGTGGAATGGTTGAGGGAACGCCAGGGGAGAGGCATGTCCTAGTGAAATTGGGCGTCCGCCCAATTTCCCAGGTCCTGGACTGGCCACAAGCCTCACAAGCACGTGACTCACTCAGAGCTGTGATTAACAGTGAAATAGGGCGGGCGCCCAATTTACAGAGCCGGAAGGAAGGTGAGGTCATTCGACTTCCAAGCAAAGCACTTGTTGAAAGCTGCGATATACAGAAAAATATGGCGGGCGCCCATTTTCCTGAGGTAAGCAAGGTTAGGTGGTTCGACTATCAGGCACATTACCTCCTGAAAGCAGTGATTATCAGAAAAATAGGTTGGGCGCCCATTTTACAGAGGGAAGTAAGTTTAGGTGGTTCGACTATCAAGGTGGCACATGACGTGCTAAAATAGTTGATTAGAAGGATTAGAAGGAAAGAATAGAGAGGGATTAGAAGGAAACACAGTTCATTATTGCAGTAACTGCAGGAAAGACCCAGAATGAAGAGGAGCAAACTTCTTTTAAAGCAAATGGGGGCATATCAGGAAGATAGAATAGATGCTATGTTGTCTTGGGAAGCATTATTAAAAAATAAATAGACAGTGACAGCAACCCGGCAGTGATGCAAGCATTACCTTTGCCTTCTTTCGTGGGGCGACTTTCCATCAACAATACAGAGCAGGGATGTCGTCAAGATGTGGAAGGGCGCCTTGTCTTAAGATCTGGTGACAACGAAGCGCCTGTTTCGGGAGCGGAACTTTAGACTGTTGAAAATGCGGCTATCCAGAAAAAACTATACTTATAAGGGAGGCATGCACCGAGGTTGCACCGGGTGAGGACAAGTGTCGATTTCAGATTATAATGGACCGTTGTAGTCCATAAATAATGGGCAGGCGCCGTAAATAATGAACAAAATCCTTGACGCCACCTGGCAATCCGGAGTCCACCAATATGTGGGCGCCACATGGCATGCCGTATTTCAAAGTAATAAAGGGGGGCTGATGAACCGTGGGTCCACAATTCAAATTTGAAATTCAAAAATATTTGAAAATACACACGTGCGATAGATATAATGACATCGCGCATGTGTCCCAAATAACATTAATAAAGTTAGCCCTCTATTAAATGCATACAAAAGGGGGGAGAATTTGAATTCAAAATGTGAATTTGCTTATAAATTCAAATTCAGATCTCGAATTCCCCCCCATTTATGTTTATTGCTTTCTGCTTTTGAAGCCTTCTTTCTTGAGTGCCTACTTTAATATACTTGATCCGAGAACTTACATGGCGCCAGTGACTCCCAAGGTAATTTTTTTTAAGTAAGGTAGATCTGTGATTTTGGCATTGTTTCTTGAGTTCGAGATCATGTCAGCTCAACTAATGAAACATTTTTGGGAATATGTTTTTTACTGATGTGAGCACCTGGAATTCAATTTTTTTCCTTCTATCCTTACTAGCTGTTAGACTGAAGAGTCTGCTATGGAATCCATGCAAGTGCTGATACAAATGGAGGTCCACACTTTGGGAGTCAAGTTCTGACAATCTTCAAAACCAGCCAATTTTGTGTAGCCCTCCAGAAACAACTGGCCTAAATGTGGACGACCGCCCAAAGAAGGTGATCATGTGTTCCTACCGCAGGAAATGGAATGCGAACTGGGCGGGCGCCCAGTTTACTTTGGCCACTGCCACGTGCAGAGCATCCATTTCGGGCGACCGATGACTGAAGGCGGTCGTGTATTCCCACCTGCAGGAAATGGGACAAATTGGGCGAGCACCAATTTACTGTGGCCAGTGTGCTTTCGCCAATTTACGTTTGGGCCAAGTAAATTGGGCGGGCGCCCAATTTACTTTTCCCAGTGGCCTCATAAGCGATGTTTGAAAACCAATTTGGGCGACCGCCCAATTTCAGACCCGTTTGGATTTGATAAACTGGCCCGGGCCTGTAATTGGATGTCTGGCCAATATGGCCTCCCGTGGCAAGTGCACCATGGGTCAAATCGGCCCGATTTGAGGTCCCAAATCAGGAGGCTGATTCTGTTGCAGTATGTTCTGCTCTCAATAACCTGGCCCCATGTTCTGACTCCTCTCTTCTGCAGGAAGTGTATATCTTCAAGGATGGTCGTCCCATTGCCAAAGGATTCGCTGGAGACTCTAACCAGTGCCATTTCAGAACCATCCCCGCTGGAGCTATCAGTGTGGGCGTTCAAGAGGTTTTTGAGGAGTGTCACGCCCTCCCATGGCCCACTCCGGATGCAGAAACTATAGGAGAAGCCAAAGGATCCTTCATTCTTTGGAGAGAGGAAGACGTCCGTGAATCCAATATAGAGGATGTCGGGTCCACCTCCAAAAAACAGAGAGTGGAATCTATTATGGAACCTATCCCCCACAACAGATACACTTTACTGGAGAAGGACTGTGAAATATGGCACTCTTGCGACTCCATTCCTGCGGGAAAGGGGTTCATATCCTTTACAGACCCAGATGATGCAGTATGCGACCAGTTCTTAGGATTGAAATGCATTGGAGTGACAATTATTGAGGGTTACCCGATTCCTACTGAAGTGAATTTCCGCTGTCAGGCTTGTTTATAGGTACCAAAAGCAGGTATGCTTGTAAGGTGGAGTAACGAATATGTTACAGTGGATGGTGTAAAGGTGTCTGAGATCTTGACTGCAAAGCCAACCGAGCAAGCTGATACTCCGTCAAGTCAAGGCAGCTCTGTTATTGAGAAGCATCCAAATTTCGAGAGGCGCAAGTACACTTTCCACTCCCGTCAGCGTAGGCAGTTCTTGAGACAGCCTAAGGTTGAACGCCTTAGCTCTAGGGAGGCTGTTTTGAAATATCGAACGACGTTGTGTTGCAAACACAGGTGTTGTGCAAAGTTCTCACATAATCAGGTCATCGACATGCGCAAGGAGTTCTATGCAATGAAGTCTAGCGACAGGGTGACATTTGTGTATGACATGCTTGGGAACAAC
This sequence comes from Isoetes taiwanensis, assembly GCA_021234155.1. Lineage (NCBI taxonomy): Eukaryota > Viridiplantae > Streptophyta > Lycopodiopsida > Isoetales > Isoetaceae > Isoetes > Isoetes taiwanensis. The sequence continues at coordinate 5,319,511 of JAJEKV010000012.1, read as the reverse complement.
ATGGAAGGCCGTCGAGTGGAACGTCTGGTATTGCATGGGAGGCTAGTCTAGAGAGAGCTGATATGGTGGTGCTTGGGGGAGCGGTTCAGGCCAACGCATCCAGAACTAGTATTAGGGATTAATTTGTCAATGATAGATTAGGTCCTAAATTATGGTCAATGGTTAAATTAAAAAGTTAAAGTTGGTATGGCTGATAACGGGTCGCATCCGTTCAAAATTGCATCAGAGCTTATGAGAGCTCCCGCAATCTTGTAAAAAGGGCCGATCTGGCCTAGTTAAAGGTCGGACCACAGATATTAGTGGCCGAAATTCCTGTTCTTAGCGATTGCTTACCTTTTTGCATAGATATTCTTGGCCGAATCTTAGCTATTAGTGGCTATCTGCCTTTTTGAGATATATCTTTGATCAGCCAAAAAGGTTCTTCTGGATATAGTAGATCTGTGCCTATAAAATGGAATTGCTTTGCTGATCATGGCTGAAGGTCTACGGTTGAGTTCTGGAGCTAAGTCCATCTGGTTGAGTTCTGAAGCTAAGTCCATCTGTTTTGCCTGCAGTCTTAATTAGTTGAGTTTGTTCTTTGAAGTTGAACTCTTGGATGCGATTGGGAAGGCAAGGTAACGATTTCTTGCTGAGCCTGGACCCGGTTGGGTGGAGAGCTTTGGGCTAAAGGCCTGGTTTTAGAGTAGTTAATGATTACTTGTTTGATTTCTGATTTCTGGCTAACTCGTGAATTGTATCAAGAGCCTGGCACCTTGGGCTGGGAATCTCAAAGTCAGGGTATCTGAAATGGAAAGCACAATACATCGAGGGTGCTCGCAAAGCAGAGCACGGGAACTGTGGTAGTTTGAAGCCTCTGCATCCACCTTAGCATCCGAGGCTGTTTTCTCCATGTTCGTAAGGGAGAATTGCGAATCCTTGCCTCACCGTAGTCGGAGGAATGAAGATGGCATCCGGGAAAACATTAGGAAGTTGCCTGCAATGTTTACGAAAACAAGCATCCTAGAAGAGGTCAATGTAGAAGTTATGGCACTGACAGGCAAGAAAGTCTCACCAGCGGGGTTTCATAGAACTTGGAAAAGGAGCTTTATGGATGTCAGTATCGCAAAAAAAATTCCGTTCTCTAAATGTGATACATGCGAGGTCATTTGTACGAAGCTGTTGAAGACAAAGGATGAGGCAGAAAGGCGGATATTGCATGACCAAAGAAGAGCACACAGATTGGAGCAAGCCTCCTGTCGTACCCAGTATTGGTCGTGGGGATTATTGTCCCATAGGCATCCCAAAGACTATATTTGTATAATTCATGACAGGCTAAGACAATGATTTCAAAATTGCAGCAATCGGTGAAGTCACTTTGGAGACTGGATAAACTCAAAACATCATTGACGGGTGCTCTCACTCATGGTCATGGGAGGGGAAGCTATGGAAACTTTGCTTTGGATCTATGGCCAGACGACTCGAACTTTCATGTGGGTTCTTTGAATAGCATCTTGAGAAGGCTCGAGATGGTTCATGAGTATCCAGAAGGCCATCTTACAATGCCAGAAATAGCAGCTCCAGCTTGGGTGACTTCCTTGCGTAATAATGCGGCACTCAAATCAAAATTGGCACTCACCAATAGCAACATCCCTGCAAGCTTGCCTGGACGAGAAGGACCTTCTTTCAAGCCCCTCCCCCGAACATTGTTGCTGCCACTGGACAATGCTTCAGGTCAAAATAAAAACAGGTATGTATTCTCGTATCTTTCATATCTAGTATATCTTGGTGTGTTCTAGTTGGGTTTCATGATGTCTGGACATACACATGAAGACATTGATGCTTTGTTTGGCAACTTCTCCTCCACTCAAGAAGGGCGGAAGTCTTGACCATGCACGAATTATTATATGAGTTCCACACATGCAATCTAAATGCACCTGTACCATACATTGTTGATAAAGTGCCAGATTAGAAGGGGTTTATAGAAGGGTACATACCCGCCGGCGATGATAGATTGATTGCCACGCCACCCCTTGACATTCAAATTTGCAATGAATGGAGAGTGGCACATCATGTATTACAAAACTTCGTCCGTGCTTCACGGATTGGCCGCCTACCCAGGTGGTATAAAAATGTGGAAGGAAGGGGAAGGCGGGGAAGCCCATGATGCTGTTGGAACATCCAAGCCGCTTAAACCAAAGGCAACAATAAAGGACCTTGGGCGGTTCGCGAAAAACAAAGATCCACAAGCACATCCTTCATTGGGTTGCAATATCCACAAGCAAGAAGGGCACCCCGGGAAGCGACCAAATATTCCGCACAATTCACGGCTACCATTGAGTATTGGATGGGTCTTTTCACAGAGCTAGGGAAGATTTAGGTGCGGGAAAGGTCATTTATGAGGACTTTTGGCCTTGCACCGGGCAAGAAGGAGTTCGACTTCGAGAAATGGTTGCGATCTTCTCGGAGCCAATTGCAAGCATCGCTCCTCCATACGTGGGGCCATTGAAGGATAAACCCATACCAGAATTCAATCCATTCAAGGATGTGAAGAAAGGTATGTTCATTATGGCACGTCCTGATGACGTGTTGTGTCCCACATGGGTAGGGTATGCCACGGAGGAGCCCCAAATGGATGATAAGAAGGAGAATTTTGAGACAGTACATGTCACTTGGTGGGAGCCAGTCCCCGTAAGGAACCAGGTGTACCCGGCCAATTATGTAAACTGTTGGAAGAAAAGATGGAGGCCAACCACTGCTAGTGATCGCATTGAGTTGGAGACAATCGACTTTACTTGGGCTCCATCGAACAGGAAGAAGCTCCCCAACACTATCAAGATTCCAGTGCCCGTTGCTGAAGCATATGCAGCCCTCGCTGGTGATGCTTGTTAGTGTGGGAAAAATTGTTATTGAAGTATGATTCCAAAAAATGGTCCATAAATTCAGGTTTTGTACAAATATAATGAAATTGTGCTTGTAATGGCTTAAAAAAAAGGGCCCTTTCTTCAGGAAACCCTATGCATTCCTTGCATCAGAAATGTGGAATGAGAACGCAACTACCTAAACTTCCTTGTATTAGGTATTATAAGCAGACATTTAGACAGTGAACTCGTTGAAAATGGATTCAAAAATGCTTTCGGTTGATCTGTTCTAATGGGTATGGCCAGACCCTGCTTCTTGTGAAAAGGCACCTCCACAAGCAACCTCATAACTGGCACAACCACCAAGAGGAGGTATGCTTCCCTCTCCATGACCACCTCGACGATCGTTGGCCATTGACATCATTCGAGCGCGAGCTACAAAATAATTGCCATTAAAGTGACCTCCGGAGGTCACTTTAATTTTATGTTTATAATTTTTTTTGGGTTACCTTTGTGTTAAGTTTATTAACCTAACGTAAAGTAGTCTGAACGTTTGGGTTAGGGATTTTAGGTTAAAAAAATAAACTGAATGCTAATCATTTAACTTAATGGAACATTAACCAAACTTAATGGAATCCTAACTTAACGACGTGTGCAAAGGTACCCTAATGGATGTGTCTCTTTGAGAATTGCCCCTTTAATTTAGTTGTTGATAAAGTTAATGTAGCCACATTAAGCAATTGCAAAATTTAAAACTTCTTTTATTGTGAGTTTTAGTGTATGTTATCTAACACATGTAATTCTTATTGGCAAGATGCTTTGGCATATTACGTGTTTGGGGGGCAAAAATAGCACTTGTTTAAAAAAAAAGGAAAAAGCGGTCAAATCCACGTTCGTTCTTTCTCTCTGATCTATCTTTATCTCTCTTATCTCATTGATTCTAGAGTCACGTATCTTTATCTCCTGATGATTACGCCATGGCGGATCTTCTACCGCCGGATTATGACGGTCGCAAACCGCAAACGAATTGCGGTTTGGACAAAGATATCTGGCGGCACAACCACGACCACATCGAGATTTTTGTGAAATCATTGCGGATCATTACGTGTAAAAATTTCTGTAGTTTTCTTTGAGTATAAATAGAGTTAGATCGCCCAAATTTCTTGATTCATTACGAGATGCTCTATTCTTCCGTTTAAGGTATGTCACCTGTGAATTTCCACCTTTTTCTTTTGTTCTTCCACAGTTACTAGTTACTATTTGAAATAGCCTGCCACTTCTACCACAGTTCATCACGAATTGACCTTAAAAATGGTATTTCTTAGCTACTAAAAGCTGCGTCGATTTCCGGGCAAATCCGTTGCTTCACTCTCGAATTATCTGCGGGGGGCCTTCCCAATGGGATCAAGATTTTGATCTTCAAGAAATGCTTGGCTTAAAAGAGGCGAAATCCTCGGGGCCAAGTCCGGCCAAAATCCCATGGCCATATCCGTAGCTTCTGCATGATTTGTGCCATACCTATCTTCGAAAAAATCTACCCAAACCTATTAGGCCAAGCTCTGGAGACTGCTTTCTGAGCTTAATCTCTCTTTCTCTGTGAATTTCCACTGCTTTTCTTTTAGTTCTATACAATTACTAGTTACTGTTTGAAATGGACTGGCCTGTTCGACACAATTGCGTGTAGCTCAAAGATGCCTAATAGTGCCTCTTGATGCTTGAATATCATTACGATTTGATCTTAAGAATGGTATTTCTTCGCCTCTTCCTTGAATTACTTGAATCCACGCCTTCATTCTTTCTCTTTCGCCTTTTGCCTTTCCGCTTTGTAGCATCCACCACCTCCTTTTAGAAACGCTCTTTTTGTAGATCAAAGGAACCCACGAGCCCAAATGTGCGGAGGGCGGTTTTCGACGTTAGATTTGGGACTTTCAGCTTTCGTCATCTGTATAAAATAGCCATTGTCCAAAGATGCCCTTTTCCTTCGCACAACCCATATATTCATGATTCGGAGCCGCCCTCTTAAATCTCGGGCGGATGCTTACCGGGAATCCATCGACCTACTTGCCCGGCCGGAAATCGGCAGACTCACGTGCCTCGAGCCATGGCTCAACCACGTTCAGTGGCCCCCGATTTTAGGGGTGCTCACCCTTCTTAAAGCTACAATGATTTTTATATTTTAGGCCAAGGATTTTGAGCTCTTAAATCATGTATTCGGATGTTGTTTTTAGCTTGGAGTTCTATTTCTTTGTTCGTTTACTTTACGGATGCCGAGGGTTTGAATTTTAGGTGTTGCGTTTTCCGTTAGTTTAGGTATCTTTGTTTCGCTTTTATTTTTTTCCCTTTGTATTTTGTTCTTCGTGCTATTATTCTTTCTTTTTTTCTTAGATAAGAGGTCGGGCTTTCCATTTCATGGACATTTGTTCTCCTCTTTTCACTCCTTCATTTCCCTCCACTCTAGGTGTTTTTCTCCTTCTATTAATAAACTAGACATTTTGATGTCAACCAATTAGGGTCAAAACAAATCTATTTATTACCAAGAACTGGGCTTGTGTATAACATGAGAAGCCACATCGTAGATCCATGTAGTACAGAATAGGAGAGAAGAATATCAAGAAGATGATTCTTATATTAAAGCGCATTTTAATTGCCATCACTATCTCCCTCTTGTTTTGTCTCTTTCTTGAGCTAAGACCACATTCTATTTTCAGGAGCAATTGCTCTTATGTGGCCATCTCAGATCTAAAGTTTGTAAACAAAAAAAAAAAAAAAAAAACGTTTGTAAGATGTTTAATCTTAACGACCTAATGTAACCCCTAATGGTTAGGCTATCAAACTAGGGTGTCCCCCATCGAAGCTGTGGAAAAAAAAAACAGAAACAAAATAAAGGTAATGGGGAGGAGAGTAAGCAAGTGGGGGCTCCATAGTTAAAAGGAACAACTTTTTATCCCATGGGCACTGAAACATAAGGCAAGAATATAGGTTCAACTCCTGCATGTTTTCCTGTTGATTTAGTTGAAGTCCGGTTATTGTATCCAAGGCTGGGTAATATCTAAAATATCTTATGTAATCGTCGTTTTTCATTTGCAAGTGTAATAGAACAAAACAAATGGTTGCGGCGGCCAAAAACATGGCTTTTGAGTTTTGTGGGAAATAATTTGAAGATTACAGTTCTCCAACTTAGACACATTTAGTTCAATTTTGCAAGCCCATAACTGAGATCCTTTTTTACTTGATACAAAAATCTACCTTGCCACGAGTTGGGCAAGAGAAATGTTCGCGGCGGCCTTGGCCGCCGCGATAAATTTCTTGTTATATATAAGACGTGCTTATACATTTGTCAGAGAGATTTACAAGTTGTTATAATGGGCTGATAATATTTACCTTCAAACTACTAATTTAAAGCTAGATTGAACCTGGTTAATCGATAAAGCTTTCTGCTTTTTACAGTAGCGAAAATTGGTGAAGTAGATAGAATTTGTTTATAGAGTAATGTTTCTTAGATGCCATGTTGTAATAAAGGAAATGTCTTGTAACACGGCACCTCATGGGGAATATAAACAAGGTTAGGCTAGACCTTGAATGTGTCATCTAAGTTTTGTGTTAAACTCGACAGATTTGAAAAAATACATAATTCGTGGTTATAGATGGCAATTTCATAGTTGATGTAAAACATATAGCCACCTCAACGAGTTCCTAATGCATATTAGAATATGACAAACATTAAAGTGGCTATTCAAAGTGCAAGAATAATAAGTTGGTATTTTGAGCTCGCCACTACCCTTTGGTCATGGCAAGTGTGTACTCTAACATTACTTCGGTTTTTTTTTTATAAGTGTAAACGCGTGGCCAACTAGTCCATCGCGTGGCCAACTAGTCCATCGGAGCCACTAAAGTATATCTCGACCTCTGCTTAATCAGGGCTAACTTATAAGATAATTTTTAGAATTTCTCCAGAATGGTGCTCAGCATAATGTAAATTGTTAGAATGGCAAAGAGCATGATCAAACGTATGGAGCTACATAAGCCATAAGAGAGGACCAATACCACCATCCTCAATTGCATAGAATTTTTATATGATGAATATGACATATTGATCATAGCTCCTGCATCATGTCCCATAAACATGTGTTTATTGTCTCGATGAAAGTTTTGCACCCCATAAAATCTAACCTACAACACTCCTTCGTCGAGCACATTGTAATGTTATGTTTAGAATCCAATAATTATCAAACCTTTCATTAAAAACTTGTGCGCGTTATTTTTGAAGGAGGAGAGATAAATTTCACAGCAATCAATGAAAAAGATCAATAAATTGAGAGCTATGTTTAAAGCCTAAAAGGAGAACATGTCCCTTTGTGACCTTGTTGTTGGATTGCTGAAGCGGGCGACCCTTGGATTAGCGGTCAATCGAGAATATGTTGGTGGATATTCTAGGATTGATGCTTCTCTTGTGTAAGTATAAAATTTAATTTTACTCTGACACATATCAAGGATAAAACGAGTTCCTACTAAACAACATCCACACCCATATGCACATCTCCACATGAACTTCAACAAATGTCCGACAAACTAAAGGACTTATTGAAAAACCAGCAGCATTTTCTTCTTCTTTGTTCACTTTGGAATTGTTTGTATTGTGTTCTAGTTCATAATAGACTTTACAATTTTAAGCACCAAACCATATTTAGTGGCACGGTTTTAACTCCACATTGTTTTGGCCCTAGGGTGGATAACAAGCTTTAAAAATTGTGAGCACGCGAAGTTAAATGGCCTGCATCATGCCATTTGTACAAATGGCATGATGCACGCTAGCATTAAATTAGGGCTGAGTGTACACTTGCCTTCCGAAAAGAACGTACATGGCAATCCTTTCAACCATGTACTCTATCATTGTGGTGCTTTAAGGCGCCTTTTGTTCATATCCTCCTAGACATTGACATGCATACAAACAAAGATTCCATTTCATAATAAAAGGTAGTGTTAAATAAAATCTTGGACTTTGGGGAACCTCTAATTCATTAACTGAACATCGAACATCGACTTGTTATGTTAGAACTCACTATGTGACTTGATTAAAGCCCTCAAGATCTTTACTTTGTATTCACTTAGAAGGCGGCTTTTGGAGATCTTATAAATAGATAATTTTGATTGAGTATAGCTTTCTTATACACGCATATGTTTTATTGATATGAAGGGATCTAAATCACAATATCTAAATCACACAGAAGAACTAAAAGGCCAACAAAACTTCCAACTTTTATCCTTATTGACATGTAGGAGAGATATTTCTGCCTATGTCCAGCACAAATATCAAGCCACGTGAAGGTGCTTGGCAAATTATACCCATACCAAGCCATACCTAAAGCGGGGAGTAGATATTATCTTTATCAAATCTAGAGTGTGGTGGGTCCAAAATAGGATGCCTATAATGGAGACAAAAGACCCAGTTGCGTGCCCAAGAGAAAATCTATGTCCTTGAGCTTCTGCAGGCTGCAAGAACATGAACATATCACAGAGAAGAAAAGTCTTAGCACTCTTCTATACTGTAAATTGTCTTAAAACTTCACAGTATAGTTAACTAAGATTATCTCCTTTCAGTTTGCTACAAGAATAATAATTCCAGGAAATAATCCTGTCTGTAATTGTGGTCAAGCAGGTAAGATCCCTAATATACCTGTCAGGATTGATCACAATCCCTATGCTCTCAGAAGTATTCGAACTGTTAACTCTAGAACCTGCACTTATTATGATCTACAGAATGGACGTAGTTGATCATAATGTATTGCAGCAAAAGCTAAGAATTTGTCCAACCCTTTAGTCTTTATTTCACGTAATTACCCATGCTATATTATAAGTATGCTGGCCATATATGCCAGTAAAGAAATAATAAGTCATATGATCTGATTACAATGGATTGTTATGGATACCTTATGGATATCTTATGTGGATATGTGATCTTTCAAGAATAAGGAGCTACCAATTACAAGGAAGATGTGACTTCTGAATAACATGGGCCTTTTCTTAAGAACCTCTAGCAACTTGATGCACCGCAAGTCGTCGAGCTTGGCCTTCTTCAACACTCACAGGCACCTCTTGATAGACATGATGAATCCCTGCATCCTTGAAGAGATCTGGAAATGGAGTACTGTTAACATATTGGGGAGTAAGAGGAGCTTTATCAATAAAATGGAGCTGAGGGGCACTGGGCTCGTATGCAGTTGGATCATTGGCAGGGTCAACAGCTATAGGCTGCTGTTGTACTCTTGTTCCTGATGCTGGTGGTCTTGCAATCACTCTTTCAGCCCCTATCTGGTCCTGAATTTTAACAGGACTAAGCCTAGGAGAAGGCTGATAACTATGCAAGTTCTTGGTGTTTTGCTGAACATATGAAATTTTCCCCTGAGGTAGAGGTGGCTGCACTGCTGGTGGTGACTGCTGCTGCTGCTGTTGCACCACTGGAGGTGATTGCTGCTGCTGCTGCTGCTGCAGCTGCATCTGCATCTGCATCTGAATCTGCTGCTGCTGCATCTGCATCTGCATCTGCTGCTGATATACATCCGCATACCCCGCGCTGAATTGCCGGTTCAAATTTGCATTGTTTGCGACTCCCTGTGCCACTCTCATCTGAGGCGCAGAGCTTAGCCTCTGAATCGATGCAGCGGGGACTTGTGATGGGACAACTCTCTGCAAGATCACATTTCCACTTCTCAATCCACTCTCATATTGCAGCTGTGGATGTTGACTGTCATCTTCAGCTTGCCAATAGATGGCATTGGCATACACTTGTTGGTATGGGCCAGCTTGCTGGAGGATAGCCTGTTGCTGATGCTGAGGAAGCAGAGATGGATCTAGAACAACCTTCCTGGGAAGAATGCCACTAAAGGGCTCTTGTTGGAAGGAAGGAGGAGTAGGATCATCCTGATCAAATAATTGTCTTTCTGTCTGCTGCATCAGCTGCTGATGCTGCTGCTGCTGATCATATGCTACAACTCTTTCTTGCTGCAGCTGCTGCTGCTGTTGCTGCTGCTGCTGTGGAAGTTGATCATATGTAATCAACCTTTCTTGCTGCTGCGACGGCGGCAGAGTTGGCAGTGCATCTAAGACCACAAGTCTTTCCTGATGCTGAGGGGGAAGAGGAGGAGACTTTGGCAAAACCTTTTTTGGTGACTCCTGGAATTCCTTATTTGTTCCAGGACTTTCTTGCTGCTTTTCACCTTTGATTTCATATGATATCCCTTGCGCCTTGTCTGGAGATTTCACAGGCTGCTTTTCAAGGATCTCAAGCTCCTTTTGCAAAGAAGGATCTGGAGTAACCTGCAAGTCCTGATTACTTAGCTCAACCTTAGATCTAACATCCAAGAAAAGGTTTTTACCATCTACATCTTTGGGATCAGTCGTATGAAGCGCCTCGCCTTGCTTGCCCTCTGTTTGACCTATCTCAAGAACCAAATCAGGAAGGCCCACCTTGTCTTCACCTTGGGTAGAGGGACCTTAGCTTGAGGGGGGAGAAACAGGGATCTCAGGCTGGGGGATGCTCTTCAACACTCTGCCCTATAATTCCAACATTTTGAGAAGGAGAGATAGGAGGCTTTAAAACTGGTGTTTGCTGTTTTAAACTTGCTGGTGGAGATGCAAAAGTTGGTTGTGGCATCTGAGGAGGAAGAGGAGGAGGAGAAGAACTCTGTAATGTCATAAGAGAACCTACTGTAGTCTGCTGTTTTACACTTACCGGTGGCGATGCTGATTTCTGAGGAGGAAGAGGAGGAGGAGAAGAACTCTGTAATGTCATAAGAGAACCTACTGGAGACTGCTGTTTCAAACTTACTGGTGGTGATGCTGGTGCTTGAAGAGGAGAAGAACTCTGTAGTGTTATAAGAGGACCTACTGCCTGCTGCCAAGGTTGCTGAGTAAATTGAGCCTGTGAAGGAGACTGCACTTGAACAGGAGATCTGATCTCTCTTGCCTCAAATCCAAACAAGAAGTCTGGCAGTTGTGAAGACACTGGTTGATGTATTGCCCTTGCAGGCTCCACATTTCTTCCTAGATTCAGACCATTTATAGCATCCACAAAACGCTGTTCTGCATTTCTGTTGTCTTCATGAAAATCCATCAGGTTCTGCTGAGGCTGATCCTGTTGCTTCATATTTGTAGGAAATAAAAACAGTCTAAGTCTTGAGGAGCTATCTCTTGCTTCTAACCTGTCGTATTCCTCAATCATACTTTCCAGATCGTCTTCCCCAAGAACAGAAACTAGAGCATCTAAATCTTCGTTAGGAAGCTGATACTTTATGGCTATTTCTTTGCCACTGATCTTAGAAAGCTTGGCCATGAGATCTGCAAAAGAAATATTCCTATTCACAACAAGGATACGACTCTCGCCTCCAATGTAACGGAGCTGGTTATCATGGGGCCGGGGCATGATCTTTCCTCCATAGCTGCACATAAGCTTTATGCGGCTGCAAAGCTCTTCGCAAGACCTGATAGACATCTGATCCTCGGACATAGCCCCCATTCTGGGTGAAGAACCCTGAGAGATCGAATCCATGCTCATTCTGCTACAAAAACAAAAAGACCCAATTCGTTTCTGGAGCCCCTTCGATGCTTGAAGAACTAAAGCGAACAGATCATATCAGGAATCGCCAATCCGGTAGAGGTGTCTCGTAAAGATCAACAGAGGAAAAGTGACGACCACGGCAGAGATTAATCCGAGGACGAGACGATTGGGAAAGGGAGAAAAATGGGTACAGTGTGATAGAAAACAAGAACCTACAGAGTCGAGGCAACACATCACAAAGAAAAGGAAGGAACGGACATGGGCGCTAAGACAAAGACCGAGGGAGGTCCATAGCAAAAATCCACCAAAAAGGATTGGCCTACCAGAACGAACAGACTACAGCGACGATTTTACGGCAGCAACATTTATTCTTTGCGCCTCTTTTCCGTTCCCGATTGGCCTTCCTTGTTCAGGAACCCGGCCGCCATATTTTTTTCAACCAGACAAGCTGCAGAGCCCCACCATGCCGCCGTACTCCGTTTTCTGCACTTCCTGTTTGTGGGTATCTGGCGTTCTTCAGAAGGTTAAGAAGGAGACTCTGCAAAGATCTACAAAACTGAGAAAAAATGGATCAGAAAGAAGAATGTATTATTTTTAAGAGCTCATTCCGATGCTGTGACAGAATTAGCTTGGCGTGTTGCGATAATCGATAAGCATTTGGGTGAAGAGGATTTGTTCTGGATGAGCTGGGCCTATGCTTTTGCCGTAGGCACAATTTCTGACGTTTTGATGAATCTGATGAAGGCAGAAGCGCAGGGATACAGGGCTTTTGGATTGATCTGATTGGCTGGAAAAGGTCTTTCCAGATCAGAGGATGATGTCCCAGAAGCTTAGCTGTGTGGCTCTGCACTTTTCTTTAATCTTTTGCACATGGCCAATTGTCCTAATTTTGTGCTAAGACGTCCTTGCCCTTTTGATTTGACCATGTTTGTGGTTAATCAGTCGTCTAAACAGGACATTCAGATATTATCCCAAGCTGACGTTAGTGTAATATAAAAAAGCAACAATATAACAATTCAATATCCCTAACGTATTAAGCCCCAGATTCCACTATCCTCGCAGTAGTTGCAGGGACGAATCAAAAGGCTACACATGAGCATGTGACGCTTCTTTTGTTAGGGATAATGTGCCGGAGAAGGCAATTTCGCCTGGTAAGGGCCTCGCGAGCCCGTTAGGGGCGAGCTAGGTCCAAACCAGGCAAAATTGCCTCCTCCGACACATTTTTCCCATGTAAGGGGGGAGGAAATTTCATGACATGTGGCATTGTATTGGCCACAAATTTAAGAAGATGTTGCCCATCCTTTTTTAACATTGCACGCAGGAACATTATAGGTTTTAATCTAGGCCTATAATACACCGAAATTTCCTCCCCCTAACTTTACGTTGTTCCATTGCAAGGTGGAAGATCGTGACTTGGAGTCACAAATCAAATTTTTTATTGACGGGGAAGCTTGCTAGGGAGATGCAGGAAAATTTGCCACCTAGGATGACAAACGCTATGATTAGCGGAGCTGCCAATCTGCAATGGAATGTCAAACTGCGGTAGTTAGCCCTGATTTGCCCCCTATTTATTTCTATCAAGCCTGAAAACAGACGCTTTAGTGGAATCTGAGCCTAAAATTAGAACAGCAAAAGTTCACATGCCATACCATACAAAGCCTGCAAACTTCCACGTGGCATGCCAGAAGAATCCACCTGTTCATTGGCGTTTGATGTGCACATGCATTGGCTAGTTCTTGTCATTTGATTATGAGGAAGAGGATTGTGATGCTGAGGTCGGGTGTTTGAATTTAGGGCATACCGCGAGGCAAGCAACAGGTGAGCAGAGTGCCCAGAATGAGGACTGAGTCATAGGAGGTTTGGGCAAAAAAAATACGGTGCTATTGCACTGTGGGTTGCCTATGGGAAGAAACTTTGGCCCTTAGAAAATCACTAAAGGAAACTAACAGGAAAATATCACAAAACACAAGAGAAGGCTCAATTATTACGGGTGAATGAGAGGAATAAGAGATCGCATTATTCTATTCTATTCTATTCCGCCAAACTCCTCCATGGAGGGATTAATTCAACACTTTCCTGCTTTAAAGGACAACAAAATTTTTTTGGCCAACCTTCCCTGAACTATTCTTCAACTACTGCTTAGAGTTGAATTACGACTATCTTAATCCCCGTCTATTCTTTATGAGGAATCATAGCCTCTACTTGTATCTCCTTAAGGTGTTTCAATTTCAATGGTCTCTTTTAATAAATGTATATAGATAAATAAGGATTTTCTACTTCATCATCTCGCAAAACAAATTTAAATATCAATAAAGATAAATACTTAATCTCATTAAGGTAAAAAATTTAATTACCTAAAATACATAATGCCCCTATCCATCCCAGAGCATACATCCTTCTCCAAGAAAGGAGCAAGCAAACCCAAAGACCCCAAGTGGTTCAAAAGTGTAGATTATGACTGTTTTTGATGATCAAACATTTTCAGAGGGCCGAAGTCGCAATTCGGAAAGAAATTACTCATGAAGTATCTATGCATCCATACTACTATTTCAAAGATGAAACTCTAACCTATCTCAACCCATAAAGATGTTATAGAAAGCGGCCTTGTATAGCATCCACAACCACAATGAAGTTGTGTCATTCCATCCAAGTGCGTCCATTGCAGGTAGTTCATTAACATGAATGAATATTGCCTATAGCAGAGCACATGGTTGTAACCAAAAGATGCAAGTGGTAGGTAACAAGTCTTAATTCACACAATCAAATGAGATAAGAGATTTTAGCATCCAGCACGTCTTTTTGGCTGTTTTCTTACAAGGTACATATTTTACTTACATGATACTCGGCAAAGGAAGACTACTAGCGGAAGGAAGTCCTCGAGAAATTTGCCATGAACATAACATGTGGTAACCAAAGGAAATAGCATTGATAGGACTCCAAATGTCCCCAACCTATAAAGTAGCATCAATAAATTAGGTCATAAAACATATTATACCACTATTTATGCATTTGCATTTTACCAGAGCCAGAGCTTCACCAAATTTTACAAATCCAACGTCAATTATTGCTGCAACAGCTGAAAACCACGTGATCTTTGGAATGTGAAATCCTGACAGCCCAGCAAGTAATGGAACTATTATAACCTGAGAATAGAAAAGCATCAATTGAAAAGCAGTATTAGAATATTGAATGGTCAATTCCTTCAATTTCTAATGGCATTCTGCACACTTAATCATTAGCAGTGTGAAATATGCAAAGAAGCATATAAAAAAATGCATAACGATATTTTAAAATGAAGAACAAGGCAAAGTTTCTCACTCCAAGTCTTTTTAGACGGTAGATGACCAAAGCATACTGTGAAAGCATCCAACGCTAGCCAATAGTCCCAACTCCAACCCCCTTTTCTTAATGGTGTCATCTTTGGGAGAACACTAAAGATATGGCAAAAACTCTATTATTATAGTAAGAAAATGTTTAATAGAAAATAAAGCAGGATCAATAATTGTCTCTGCCTATTTTATCATCTCATTAATTCCTGCACTCAACATCACTATAGAACCTGAATAAAAGAATAATGGAATTGAGCACATGCTCACATCATCAAAAGCAAAGTCTAAGCTAATTACCATAGAGAACTGTAAGGATGTTGAGAAGGACAATGCATCTTACTCTTATCTTACTCTTGGATGATTCAATAAAGCTGGAATGGTCATCCGAGATGAAGTTCTTGAGTTTCCTAGTTTGTGCACAAAAAACTGCTTCTTCTGATCCTCTATCGTCGACTTCAATAAATTCTAAGGCTTGTCTATCACGACCTCTTCGTATTATATCGATGCTCATGACTCCGGCTTCTACATGTGAACTCAACTACGACTCGAGAAATAGCCACTCCAAATAGAAAGTCTGCGGTATTTACAACTTTCAAGTTGAGCTTAAATCTAACTGGATCTCACCTTCAATTCATAGCTCTCTGATAATCTTGACCATTCAGAAAGAATATATCGAGCATATTCCTTTTGCACCACATCCATCCCTAGGGTTTGCCCCAAAAAACTATTCTTTCTAGTTGTATTTGTTCGAAACTTGGTTAATATACGTCAAGGCAAGTGGGTCTGCCTTCCGGCAGTTTCTGCATCCATTCTAATCAAGAATGGAAAATCGCTACAAAAAACCTGTAGAATCCGGTTAGATTTTCCTTGGCGCCGGGAACGGAAAGGGGTCGCATTCTTGCCCGACCCGACGACTGCGAGAATCCGGTCGCACCGTCCCCCTTCCCGTTCCACATTACGTCAAGGAAGATGGATCGGCATCCTTCAATATTATGGAATCGCTTATTGCCATGTGGCAAACATTCTAATCAAGAATGAAAAATAGGTATAGCGTTCTTGCACAATCAATTGCAAGCAATTACCTTCATGAAATAAGCCTGAAAACTCACCATCCCTGCCGAAACTCGCCATCATGGTCGTTCCTTGACGCTTGAAAATGGGAAGAGGTCGTTGATTCTTATTTGAGTGGCGGTGGCTCTGGGCCGGCCAGACGGTCACTGATGTCACCGACATTAACCAGCTTGCCTTGCTCAGACAAGATTCGATTTTCTCTTCCCATTTCACATAACTAATGTATTTTTGAAATATAACCAAACTAGCTGAGAAAGACTTCAATCCACTTTGCTCAAGTCGGATTTTGCACCATGCTAGAAGCGGATAACCTTTTGGCGGATGTTCAAACCCAGGTAAAAATGTCTACCATGTGCCACGCCGGTTCTTCATATCTTGTTCTGCGCATACATACCTCTTGATTAACAGCTGCAAAAATTACGACGTCTTTACTCCATCCGTACCAAGACCGTAGAGATGGACATACCTAGCTCTATAGCCATTGTTGCATCCATGCTTCTTCTATCAAAATTGGGACCGGATACCTTCAACCAATCACCATAAGGTTACTTACAATGTTGTTGTGATTGATCCGCTATGATTTCCAAAACTCTAGTCCTTAGACGTTCAGCCAAATGCAAAATTGTTTGGAACCTTGCAACTATATTAGGGTTAGACAAATTTATCCCCACAGATTGGTCTGTCACTACCTTGAAATCATATTGGAGCATAACGAACATACTCTTGGCTCTCTTTGTTTAAAGGAAACCATTTTAATTTCCTACAAGATTCTTTTGCATGTGTAATATTATCTAACAATTCAAATCCTACAAGAGGAAACTACGCTCTCCATTCGAGAAAAAAGAGGCAAAATGTCTTCGTAAAGGGACCGAACCTCACACAAAAATACTCTTCTTTTCGTGACTAATTAGGCCAAAAATGCTTCGGACATCCTTTTCATTTGAAATACGAGAGTTCTAAAAAAAGGGGGGAAATCACGTGGAACTCACTTTAATTAAATTGTGACTTCTTGTCCCTCTGCATCTACCAGGGAGAAGACTGCTAGAGCCTGTGCATTGTCATCCTTTGCCTCAACTTCTACAGAAATTCTATGCAAAACATTCATGCATCTGCTAAGTTTGTAGCCTTTGTGGCTTCCATTGCTTTAGATACATATCTCTAACAAAGAGGTGATGAACAGAGAGAGAGATACATTTCCCTCGAGAATATGGATAAAACGAAAGCCAAAACCTAAGGTTCATATCCACCATACATGACATGAAATAGAAAATTCCCAATAACTCAAGTTTACATACAAAATATGCACACACAATTCCAAACGAAACTCTGATTCTACATCTAATTATGTTATGTTCAAGTAAAGTCTATTTGATCTGATCATACTTGCCAGCTGAGCCGTTGTAACAATTATCGCCCTTTGAATTGTAGGTGCAGAGCATTCTAAACTCCAGCATAATTCATGTCCTGTCCAACTGCAGCATAATTCCATCTGCTTGCATTCTTACTATAGCTACATCTGTCGGATTTCCTACAGCCGCTTCAACTCCCCCAGCAATTAAACCTGCGCCTATCTTCTTTTTTAGGCTAACATTTACATTACCTCCTTTTGCTGCCGGATCTTGCAGTTTTTGCTTCAAAATGTCGTATAAAGGACTTGCCGGAGCGCTGAGGTGGATACACCAGAAAACAGAGCTTTTGCCCCTTCTGTTTGCATTATCACATTGTCGATATCAGATGAGAAACTATGAGGCGTGATCGGGCTCTCAAACAAGAGGCCAAGAAATAAAAGAACAGAGCCCAATATCTCTGTTCGCACTCAAAAGCTGTGGATATCACGAAATGTCTACCATGACCGGGTTTTGCAACAAGAGGCTAAGAAACATAACAAAAGCAAGGGCACACGCCTTCCATGCCCCAGAAATCATACTATGTATCAGAAACTCTCTCCCATGAACACGCCCAAAACATCTATTTCCATGCACAATTTATAGCTATCACAAAATACAGGGTAGGCCCAAAGGTCATTCCGGTGACGACCAGTAGTTCACAGTTTCCCCATGATCAAAAGAGAAGAGAGTCTACAGAGCTGCCGATTACATCGGCATGCCTCCATGACCTGTCCATTCAATCTACAGAACATTCTCCTTCTATTTCCAAACCATGCACTTAGAAATCCAACTCCATCTTCCTCACAACCACCCAACCCATCCCCCCCACAAGCAGCTCAAACCCGTTCAAAAAAAGACCCATGCGCATACTATTTTAGGTACATATATTCCCAAATCTAGGCAAAACCATGCCTGAGATACGGTCCATAAATACCAAACGAAATAATTGAAAGCTTGTGTTAGTAAGTAATATTACTTTATTAGAAATTTTAATTTTCTGTAGGTATGATTCGATTTTCTGGAGAATTCCAGACCCATGGTTCAGAGACTCATTTGTGTGTGCATTTTGGATCATGATTCAGAGATTTTGGAGCATTTGTACGTGTTATAAGAGCCTCCAAAATGTTGCTAATAGTTTGTTTTTCCTTCTTGCTTGTTTCCCAAGTGAGGAGACGGGATTGTCTACAATGGATCAAGGGGAACTTTGAGGAGTGATGGAAACTTAGTAATGTGCGCAACAGGATCTGTTTGACTTACAATGTATGATCTCTTATATACTAAATAACCTTTCTAAGGGATTAACTAGCCAAATCTAATTGTTGAAAGTTGAAAATAACAAGAGTCCCACTCGTGGGTCGATCTACCGTGCCACGAAAACAAGTTTGTAGTCAGAATATTCTGTTTGTGCGACTACCAGGGATGGACATGGCTGTCATCCTAACTCTAGGTCCTCATTTTTCAATTGTGACACATATGTTCTCATACAATATCCTTCCAAATTAGATGTTTTATAGCCAACGTCGTCTTCATCAAATTTCTTGTTGCTAACACCTTCAAATGTTCCTAATCTAATCCTCCAGAAAAACCTCTCAGAGAAACTCCATTCTTTTATACAAAATGGAAGCAAGAGTCCCACCGTGGCTATATCTACCATGTTACTGGAAGCCAAATACAGCTGCACATACTCTGTTCTGCAAGTAACAGGGATGGCCATGGCGGCCACCCTAACTCTAGTCGCTTTGCACCGTGTCCTTTTTTGCACGAGGGTCCTATCATCACTCAAGTCCATTATCACTCCTCATTGTTCATGTCTAGTTGATCGTATAATAATGCCCTTTATCTCAATAGGATGTTTTTGCCTGATGATGTTATGAAGAGGCTCACCCACTCCTAAGTTACAGAGTTTAGACCTTTGTACTTAAGAAACCTAAAGCAATGTATAGACATGTCAAGTAAGTGTGCTTTTGGATCAAAAGTTTTCTTCTGATATAATATGCCAGGATGAGAGTAGCTTTTTCACTTGGTCAAGATCTTTCCCTTAAGCATCCATGTACTTGGCTCACTAATGTACTATTATGGCAAGTGGAATCCCTACATCGTGTATTCCAACTGCAATGCAAGTACCTCATTAGTGAAATATAGTTAAACTAAGTTCAATTTATAATCTTTGCCATTTTACTCTTTCTTTAAATCTACAGCTCCTTAACACCTCAGTTAAGCACCATTGCATAAACGGTTGTAATCCTCACCCCGAAAGTCATTATAATATTTGCTTGCGATAGCTGGCCATCATCCTTTTTATAATTGCCTAGGTGCGACTTCATAAATCTCTTGAACTATATAGTCCAAACATGAGAGATGTTGGCTGCTTGTCTATTGAAAGACATCTATCAACTTTTTCATGAAGCATTTCGCTACTCTGAGAAGTAAAAAGATCAAAAGTGAGATTCTCTGGTAAGCTGCAACCATAAAGCGTTTGAAGAGCCTACAAACAATTCCCCTTTAAGACTAAACGAATTAAGTGCATCTGCGCTTTCTTGAACTACCTCTTAGTTGTGAAATCCAGAAAGTGCGAGCAAAAACATCCTTACCCACCAAAACAAGATCTCGCATTGGTGTCTCATTTTCACTCGGGAACACTCACAGTTGCTTAGAGTTTAAATAATAAAAGATTCTCACGTTTCATAAAATTATGTTAATCTCATATAAAAATTTTGAAAATCGGAAATTTTTGCAGCGGTTGGAAACTCTTAGAACCTTAGCTCTATGTTTACACAAAAAGTTCAAAAAAAGTTTTTCACTAAACTAGAAAATCCCAGTTTAATAAGTAAGATATACCTAATGAATGCATTCAAATCTAGATCATTCCAAAAAACTTACATGCACTTCCATCCTTGAACCAAATATTTTGTTGAAGGAATTCACATGCACTTAGAGGATAAACAACAAAATGGCAAGTGCACCACTTCCCTGACCATTGCAAAATCGTAGATGATTAGGTGAAGGAATAGTTTCCCATATCAAGTCCATTTTACATTCAAAATCTCATATGACGTAAGTTCAGTGGCCTACGACATCAACATGCATGACTTTAAGCCTGGGATTGTGGCATGTGGTTCCTAACTATGATTGAATCCTCCAAACATTTTCTCCTACAAGTCCTTAGGTGGGGTATGGAATTGGTTCAAGGCTCGCCAGCCCCTTACTAGCTAAGGGCCTACTGATGAACCTTATCCATAACATAATCTCAAGGTACCAGCAACTCAGCAAGAGATTTTCATGTTTTCGTCCAACAGACTGGCATTTTTACCTCACATTCTGGCCCATTCATCTCACATTCTGGACGAATCCACCGTGCTAAATTTTGCTACCCTTGATTTTACGTGTCAAGAAACACTCCGAGTAGGGTTCAGTAAATTCCGAGAAACCATTACAACTGTCCGTTTAAAATAAAAAAGGCACTCTACTATAAAAAAAAAAGTAGATGGATCCCCTTCTTGTTTAATTTCTTAGTTTTACAAGAATCTAACGGACTTGATCTTTTTGGGCAAGAAAAAAGATGGGGGCAGGGGGAAATGAGGAAAATGCTTAGAATAAGTTATATATATATACAAGTGCTTGTACTATGAGGGAATGTATCAAGTCGACTGAAAGCTATAGCAGAGTACCCCACATTGATAGAATACCCTCGTTGTTATGAAGGATACAAAAGTGGAGTCTATATTTGTCATTAGCACAGTTCTGAATGTTAATTCTAGCTCTGAAATTCTTGCACAAGATGGCAGGCTGCAGACAAAGCGGGACTATAGAATTGTAACGGATCCACAATTTGAGAGGGTGCCTTGCACGCACAAGCTAACATATGCTAATGAATGCATTGTGAATCGCGTTACTCAGGTAAGCTTGTGCTCTAAGCTATTATTTTATCTTTAATTGCTTAATGCAGACATTATAACTTGGGTTGGGTTATATTTCAGCAAAAGTGCTACAGAGTTGCTACGTGCGACAACGATTTGAAGAGGCACATCCATAAGGTATTTACTTTCCTTGCTTGATGATTATAAGCCTCCAGAATATTTTTGTGATGAGCTTGCTGATTTATAGATTGCAGGTGGTCCAATTATGACAATTTATGAGTTTTCAATTGAAAGGTTACCATAAACTTGGGAAAGGAATCTATTAAAGATTAAAAAGGAAATCAAGGCAATGAACTTGCAGCAAGGTAAGTGGTCCATAAGATCAAATTATCTCAATTTTTCGTGATAGCCAAAAGATGAATATTTGTTTACCAAAATGGTCTCTTCGAACGTGATAATTTATTGTGAGAAGCTACTGGGTTTTACATATTTTGTATGTTTATAGCCTTTGTCTTGGCTGCATCATCAAAGAAGCACTTGAATATATAAATTACGAAGGCTACGTTTAATTGCATGAACTCATTTATCTGTTTCAAGTTATTGCCTACGGCTTTTTTAAAAGCTTTTCAGATAACATTTATCGTTGGTAGTTAACTGAAAATGAAGTTGTCCAGGAAAAAGGTTGTCCCAGCAAGGGTTGGATTAGGAGCTAGTGATGGTTGCGCTGCTCAGTTTAGATTGTGCGTCTGGGGGTTTGTCAAGGGCTTCCTTGGGCGGGAGACTAGGGAAGCCCAGGCAGTGTGGGAGAAAGCCCATACTCTGTGCAGAAAGGGATTGAGGCACAGCAGGCCTGCTCTATTCTTATTGTTTGGAAGAAGGCTATGCCCATAGTACTGCAGTAATGGAATAAGGCCAAGTTAACGCCATGAGATGCCACTCTTTGGATGCTAGGGTATCTTTTTTCGGAGGGTGCTTAAAGTGGTTCTTTCTCACTAAGGCTTCTAGCCAGCCAGTCCTAATCAATCAGCTTCTTTGCTTGAACTCGCTCCCCGAGCACAGGCGCTTTGGTGATCCCACAGGATCCTCACAGTTTTAAAGTCCTCTTTTCTCGATGACCATGTACGTATAGCTTATATCAGGCCTATTGTGGAGCCACTATAATAAGGTCATAGACCTTCATTGTAAAAAATTTAGTCTAGGAACAGAGTCCTCTCTCCTATAGTATCCATTGGAGAAGAAGTTGAGAGAGGCTCTAAGTACCAGACTCAGAGTCTGGACTACTATCCATGGATTCGAGAAGTGGTAGTAGTTCTGGACTCGACTGTATGTGTAAACACTCTTATCCTCTGAATACAATACAGACACTCTTGCCTTCAAAAAAAAAAAAAAAAAAAGAAAAAGGTTAATCCCACTTTAATTTTGTTAGTTCCTTGCAAACCACTAGATAATATAAGATCATTGTTTGGCAAATTAGCATTCGGAGATGGGATTGTTGTTAGTAGTGTTGAGCAAGGCATTTAAGCGTAACGAGAAGATTTTCTCTTATTTCCTTTATCCTGAAGCCAAATTGTCTTGATAAAAAAAAGCACCTATTCTACTTTATCCAATGTGGTCATGAACTTGAGACTTTATTCAGTTGACTTTTGAATTTTGAATGCAGGTGTTATCAGTTGCATTGACAAAGGACTACAAGCTCACAAATCCTCATATGAGCTCCAATATAGAACATGAGGTATTGTATTGAGGCATTGTTGCTTTGTCTTTCCTTTTTTGTTTCTTTCGCAACATTAGATTCAATGTCTCAACGTACTTGCACCAATGACATATATAGACTTTAAGCATGCAACTAAATTTTGAGGCATATTTGATAAGTATGCCAAAACATTTTGATGCCGATCAATTTTGGTCGAATAAAATCTTAGTCATTGTGATCGTCCTTCTATTGGATGATGTTTGTTAGCTCTGTCTCACATTTTGTATTGTAATGACTCCCGTGCAATCTTAGGCAACTAATACTTCAACAAGTTACACAAATGATACTTCAATAGATGTTACACAAACTGATAATTAGTTCTCAAAGTGTTCGTGAGCAGTTCTCGAAATGGTACCAAATGTTGGCTATTGGACATATTTGCGTATTATTGCCGCACTAACATCAGTCTTCATGTCACTTACCTATAATTCTATTGAGGTTGTCTGCACCAAATGAGATAAAAGATGTGCCTTTTATTGCGCTTCATTTTAAGTCCTTTGATAATCTCCGATAACTCTCCTCCTTGCAATTTTAGAAGCCATAGTATGTACTGGGAACTATCGAAAAAGTGAATCAAGTAGACTAAAAACAACAAACAAACTTTACCGTACAATTCCAAAACTGACTTTCTGCATTCTTGGCACGGGCTCAAAACATGTACATGCATTAAGCTCTCTCTTGATGATCATGTTGGCTGCCTCTCTGTCTTTCCAAAGCATGATAAAAAAAAGAAGTTGAAATTGCAAAGAGGAAATAGACAAACAGGAAATAGACAGATTGGAAGTTGACACCTAGAAAAAGTATTTATCTTAGAGGTAGGCTGTCAAGACTTTTGTGGTGCATAAGAAGGTTCCCAAGGAGATGTAAAAGAAGAGTTTCTACCCTATGATGGATATAGTTACTGGTACAGAAAATTCACTATGCTTTCACATGCTGCCACCTCTAGCACCCATAAATGTAGATGATAAGAAAGCTTACTGGTAGATTTTTATCTACTTCTTGCTCATTGATGACTTGATGGACCTGTTGCACCAAGCTGGAAGATTCCCATAGGGCATGTTAGCCATCTTATTCTTCAGTATCAGTAAAGCATTCGAAATTTACTATACCCTTGCGTACAAATGGCAAATGCCAAGACTGTCGACAAAGACTGCACAAAATGCACAAGGCGTTCTTTCATAGTTTGACTCCTTTCACACGATAGTTTCAGAGGATCAAATGCTCTGAAAACTTAGGAATTAGGATAATCAGCAGGATGTGGGAATGCTATCTGTAGAGGCCTACCTGCAGATGCTAGTGACTCCTGTCCAAAGCAATAACGGCCTTACATAAGAGACTAGAATGTGTTTCTTATGGCTCTTATTCCAATCCTGATCTTCTTTGATTAACTGCAGAAAACATTGATAAACCATCATCATATGTATGTGAAAAATATTATCATATATATTTCTCTACCTTAAAAAAAAATTCATGTAAGAACCGAGCTAAAGGATCCAATCCATATGCAGCAAACATAATGAGCCCTAATGCTGGAGCAGACTTTTGCACAAGAGAATAAGTCTCAAGAACAGCTCTATCCTGGATCAACTTGAAGGATCAACTCTTTGTGGCCTGCCATGGCAAACACAGCAGATGGATGTGCTTGACAACATCTAAGGAAGGAAGGAAGGAAGGAAGGTACTTTTATCGTCCACGGAGACCAATCGGTCTATGGGACCCAATATTAAAAACGCAAAGAAGCGGATTATCGCCTCGATTAAAACCCCACCAAAGGGTTTCGAGGGAAAACTGTGGCAAAGAATCACCGGGCCGACAAATCAGGCTAATCATATAAAATGCGTAAACATCTCAATATATACAATCATGCACCACCCCCTGTAGTGCCTAGTCACGGACAACAAAGGGGGCAAATGTGACCTCGCAGTCCAAGACCTCTGGATGTATGACCCCGTGGCACGATCGACGGCGGTGTGTTCATCGAAATGCAAGGGGCACGTCCCCTACGCATTTAAGGAGCGTGATCCGCCCTGGACCGATCAACACCGGGCAACTCGAAAGTGTGAGACTCATCCTCAATGGCACCCGCTTGACAAAGACTGACAGAGCTCGCCCCCGGCGGGGCCCCAATCCACCTGCCCGCCTCGATGCGACGATGGTGGGCACCTGCGGCAAATGGAGGCAATGAGTCCGCTTTTTTTGAGGCGGGAACGCAGAGCCGTGGCCCCCGCTAACACGGGTTGATGTGCTCCTTTGTAATGGGCCATTTTGACCTGCTCTAGAGCAATGGGGTCCCGTGAGCTTGCCAAGGAAACAAGCATCTAGGTACTCCCGCTAGGTACGCCACGATCGACCACGCGCCCGGTTTAGACGCATTCTGTGCTCAAGACGCTCCATCCGGGCGAACCACCGATCTCTCTTACCCCTCCAACAGGCCCTAAGCCGGCCGCGGACTCATGGCCCAAGTAGGTGTAAGCCCAGTGGGGGCCGAGCATCACCCATAGTAACCACTTTCCTCAAAATAGACGATGTGTCTATCAAGGGCTGCCACCGGCGGCAAGAATCCGCCTCGCAGCAGACCGATAGGGGATCGAAGGTTTCACCCCAAGTGCCCGTGCCAAAAATGCCTTACGCGACTGCTCCAAGTCATTCCAGTCGCCAAAGAGACGACCAGGGCCCCAAACCTCGACCCACGTAAGGGCGAGGCTCGACCGGTCTCTAAGATGTGACCGATGGCCCCAATCATATAGCTCGCCGGGTGATCAAGTTCTCGCATGGCATAAAGCGCTTTCCACCTACACACCCGCAGCGGATAGACGCCTCCCCAGAGCGAGGAGGGGAACTCCACCCCTAGGTACTTGTAGGTGGGCGTGACGCCCACGTCAGCCCCGATATGTGAGTGCAGGAGGCATGGGGTGACGGAAGAGGATATGAGAACCACCGGTCTTGGCCGGATTGACGCCAAGCATGTCCAGAGTCCGACAAAATGTGTCTAGGGCATCCAGTGAGATCGATAGCTTCGGGTGGGCCAAGAGTGCCAACATCGCCCACATAGATGAGCCGGGCGGATGACCCGGTGCAAAAGCCGTATGCCATCCCCCCATGCTCGCAGAAGCCGTGGCTCTAATCGACAATGTAGAGGCCAAAAAGTGTTGGCGAGGGGGCAACCCCGCCGGACTCGATACATCATCGGTGAATGCTTGGTCTGCCTACCGCGATCCCCGCCAAAACAACTCTCATACAACTCAGATATGGCATTCTCGCATTGTGCAGCTGAGCCCCAGCTTGACGCAGTTAGCCCACGCCTTTTCCTTTGACCGTGATCAAAAGCCTTTTATAAGTCCACAAAGCAAAGCAATACAAGTCCACCCGATGATTCCGGCCGCCTTCAATCGCGCCTACAGCCAGAAAGATATGGTCAATCGTTGAGTGGCGCGGGTCGAAGCACGCCTTTTGGTGAGGGTTTCGCGACATCCACGCGGGCCCTACCGGGTCAATCGGCCGCCGAGAATGCCACCAACAAATTTGGCAAATACCGAATCGACTATGATCGTCTCCAGTGAATTGGTCGACAAAGGTGGGTCGCCTGCCTTTGTGAATGGGAACAACCCCCGCTAGGGTCCATTGTCCGGGAAACCCTCCCCGCAATGCTCGCTGAAATGTGGTAGTGAGGATCTCCACAAGCGCTGCCCCCGCCCACTTGAGTAACTCGGCCCGCATACCATCGAGGTCAACCGCCTTCCCATTAGCTAGCCGTTCGTGGCCCTCCTCAACATCCTCGTCCCACGAAACCAATGGGGGCCATCCCTTGGGGGTATGGGCGACGCTGCCCCCTGGCGGGTCATAGAGTCAGCCGCAAAATCGCTTCCCACCGCCAAAAGCGATGTCCCCGTAAGGGGTCCGGCCTTGGCACTTCTGCGCCAAAAAGGTTCGAGGATGAGTGTCCGCCAGCCTAACATCTCCCCCTCGATGCTTGGCAAGGTACCGCCATCGCCTTTGTGTCCTTCGGATGGGCGCAGATGCGTGGTGGTGGCCCGCAAGCTGGTACGGATCCGCATCGTGACGTGAGCCGCCATGCGTTCTTACATCCGCGATCAAACCATCGGGTTACGCTGGAATGTTGTTGACCACGGCGGCGACGCTGCTGCAAGCACTGGCCCGCGCATCCCGTAATAGCGAAGTCGTACCGGGGCCGGCTCCGCTGCTCTAGTGTGGAGGTCCAGAATTACCGAGGGCGCCCATGAGCATCTTGGCCAGAGTCCTCTCCTGCTCATAATCGAAGTCTCAACCGAGGACGGGCGAGGGGGCGGGCATAGTGGGGGTCCGGGCGGCTCGCCAAACCAGGTCCAAATAAAGTGGGAGGTGATCCGAGTCGACCTCCTCATCCCGACCGGGCTGCTCCCACCCGAAACGACCGATGAGATGCATATCTTGGCGCAACTACAAGCACATAGTCCACCACACTAGACCCTCCCCCGATTGTCCCGTGCGCATGTGCACTTGCGAGAATCGGCCAATCGAAAGGCCATTGCAAATTATCAAGTCAAAAATGCCACATAGCAGAGCAATCGTCACCAAAGCGAAAGTGACTGGCCATTATCCCGCCAAGGCGTGGCCGTGCTACTTCATGCGGGCGAAGGCGCAGGACATCGCCGGCCGAGGGGGTCAAGTCGCATGGGCTGCTCTACTCCTGTCCGTGCATTGAAATCTCCAAGAAGGACGACCCTACCCAACTGCTGATGCTGCTGTATGTCATCATATAGATCGACATACGGGTCCATCCTATCCGCATCGGGGTGGCTGCGATTCGTGGAGCCATAAATAATAGTCCTGGCAGACACCATGTGTCTTGTAGAAGAGGCTGAGATGCCTGAAGATTTTTTATGATCATGGATAAAGAACAATGCTTAAAAAGACCACATATACTGAAATTAAACCATACCTAGTTGTAAGAAAGTAGCTTGACCATTGATCTACATGATAACTGGAATTTGGCAATCTTTCTCGAAACCTTCAAAATCAAGTGTCAGTTATGTCAAACAATTATTTTGTGAAGAAAAATGTTATAGATGCAAAACGAATCATACGTGATGGCGGGTTGTGTGTATTCGTGCTTCACTCCCTTGTGCATGAACAAACTGTGTTGCTCTCACAATTGTCATCTCAAAGATGTCTTTACTCTCATCTGCAGGCTTGTTAACTTTCCTTGTCGGGCAGGCTTGCCAATAGTAGGCTCAAAAGTGACTGCTGTTAATAAACTGTGTAGAAAGACGAGAAGGACTGTGCACAGAAAAAAACATTGAAACATATCGCCACAAAAAAGCAAATGTAGAAGTGACCACTGATCTAATAACTACTGTAACTGCATTTCATTTGTTTTTCACAGAAAAATGCGCTTAAATTACCTGGATATAGAAGCCATGTCAAGTGTTCAGGTTCCTTGATGATATCCAAGCACAATGCAGAAGCAAAATGGAAGACTCATAAGAACCATGAATTGGGTACCACGAAGCCTGCAAAATCGGCCTTGCCTTTGTAACAGAGGTTGCCAATACAAAAAGAGAATCGCCTCCAGCTTCTTGAATGGGTTGCCAGATAAAGGACAATATGGAGTCGCATTTGAATCGTAAGTGCAACGTCCAGTTGCCTCTATGGCAAGTCAACTCTCGGCCTCTGCCCAGATAAACACAAGGATGATGCCGCCTCCCTGCCCGCAAACAAGCAGACCCTAAGCAGAGATACTCAGACCCATCAAGAACCCTGCAGAAAATAAGGGTTAATTCAGAGAACCAAGTAAAGAACCGGGCTGTGGTTCGTATTGTGGCGAAATCGCAATGCCAGGGGATTGAATGGAAAGAGCATACTGACCTTGAAGCGAAAAGCATTGCAAAGCAGCAAGAGAATGAACAGGAGGAAGCCGATCAATACATCCCTGAAGCAACAGAAGCAAGGCGGCAAGAAGAAAGCATCTACGCTTTCCTGACATTAGGGCGGATTTGGGGTCTGAAAATGGCCTCCTATCAGCCATTCCACGTCATATTTCCGCTCCCTTTTTCCCATGCCACCTAGGATACCAAACTCTCATAATTACAGATTTGCTTGGAATATTCTTCCTGAATAAGGGGGATTGCACATTCATGGCGCCATATGTATTTAATTACATTTGGTTGTCGACCTGACCGATGCAACACGTGGCGCTTCTAAAATGCCACTTGCATTATAGCATACCAAGCAACTCATGACGGTGTCTCTTGGTAAGCGTCTTGGCCACCGCCTTCTACATTTCAAAATTTGAATGTGTAGGTTGAAGCTTTGTATCGATCGACTTTCATTTCGAGGGCGGGGCCCGTGCCTTAACCGATCTTCACTTCATCCTAATACAGTGCTTCCCGCCCTACAATTCGAAATTTGAATTTGCTTAATGTATAAAAGCATGGATTGTAGGAGAATGGACTTTTCGATTTCCATATGCACGCTTGCAAATTTCAAAAACGGTTAGTATCGGACGCTCGCTCTCACACGGCGAATTGTGTTGGGGCATAAAAATACCACACCTTGATTTCGCGCCGTCGCGATCTACACAAGATGGAAGTTGCTTGTTGTCAAATTAAACTTAAACACAAGTGAGGTCGGCACTTACGTGGTTTTTCTCGAGGAGGGTTTGGAGTGTTTTTTTAAATCCCAATTATCGACATAGTGTGACGTAGCATCTTGGTATTAAATAGTATGTTAAATTCAATTATATCGGTGTCCATTTTCAGGTTAAACTCAAATCATATAGGTTTAGGAATAAGGTTAAAAAAGGAAGATATTGGATATTTAGGAATAAGGTTAAAAAAGGAAGATATTGGATATTTAGGTATAAGGTTAAAAAAGGAAGATATTAGATATGGCTCAAATTTTGAGATATGCACATAATGGCATGTAATGATGGTTGATAGGACTGGAATACAAATCATTCCTACGATTTTCACGTCTAATCCAGCCTATATCTATTCCAGCCTAGATTGGTGCCCATTCTCCTCCCAATCTCCGCCCAATCTTCGCTAGATCCTCCGCCCAATTTCTCTAGTCCATCGCCATGAAGAGATCAGCTACTTTAAGAGCCGAGGTGTCCTCCAAGAGGCGCCTATTACGGCTGGAAGAGGTGTTCCCTCCGCAGTTCCCTCCGCTGCCCACGGTTCTTGCTCTGAATGCCTCTGATTCCTCTGATTCCTCTGATTCCTTTGACGAGGAATCAGAGAATGAGGAATCAGAGGAAATTTCGGAGCAGGAGTTCATCACAGGTGTTCTTGAAGGCTGGATAGGAGATTCTTCAGAAAATGAGTATTCACCGACCGGAGAAGAAGTCAAGATGATGAAGAAGATGAAGAAGTTGAAGACGAATCCGCTGACTTCGAGGAGCTCATGGCGTTAGTTCATGGTACATGCATGTTTTCTTTCTTTTCTTAAGCATTCAACTAACGGTTATTTCTTATTTTTTTTTGCAGATGGTGAAGCAGATGAATGAAATTTGTTAGGGCAGAGCACCTCTTATTTTTTTTTCCTTGTTCTTAGCCTCCAGCTTGCCTCCAGCTTCTTACCATATGACTGCAAGCCTCCGGGCTTTTTTGTTGTGAATAGTTGAAGCCTCCGGGCATTTAAATTTACAAAATGATGTAAAGCCATACGGCCATAAAACATTTTGAATGTAAAAAGTTTTTGCTTCTAATTCCATTTGAATACCTAACTTTTTTTTTTTACTGTACATGTGTTACCACTCTTAAGTACATAAGTCATTATCCCTTTTCAAAGAGCATATTATTTTTCAAGGATCACACCAAGCGAATAGTACATATGCAACAAAAATGGAACACACTAAATTCGCATCGTGTGATCCACTTTCTTATTTGTTGTCAAATTAAAATTAAACACAAGTCCCTCATCAATAGTCTCCCATTTGCATATAAAATATCTATCATTCCAAGTTATATTATGTTTTATGAACTAAAATGGCCTCCTATCAGCCCATTCCACGCCATATTTCCGCCCTTTTTTCCCGGCCGATTTGCTTGGAATATTCTCCTAATAAGGGGAATCGATATCTATGGCGCATATGTATTTAATTCTCGCTTGGTTGTCGACAGATTGACGCAACACGCATGCGCTTCTAAAAAGCCACTTGCATTATAGCATACCGCAACTCATGACGGTGTCTCTTGGTTTGTCGATACCAATCATGCATCACCGATTCTTGTCTTGCCCTATTTTCATTTAGAGTCCATTCCCGCCTTCTACATTTCAAAATTTGAATGTGTAGGTTGAAGCTTTGTATTAGACTTTTCGCTTCGAGGCGCCGTGATTGGCGCTTTTTAAAAGTTCGTGAATCGGATCTTTACTTCATCCCAATACACAGGCTTCCCGCCCCTACAATTCGATTTTGAATTTGCTTTTGTATAAAAGCATGGATTGTAGGAGAATGGACTTTTCGATTTCCATATGCACGCTTGCAAATTTCAAAAACGAGGTTAGTACCTGACCGAGCCTCGAACGGCAAATTGTGTTTGGGGCATACAAATTGTACACATTCATTTCGCTACCGCGATCCATCCACGCGGTATGGAAGCTCCAAATGATGTGTGGATAAGGATCCAACCGACTCAGAATATGCTCCAGCCTTCAATAGCAAAAAGGAGGTCTAAAAATAAGAACTTAGACCTCGACATGTTGCGACTTTGCGTGCTCAAAAAGTATCGACATCCGGGCGGATGGCGCTTTATATCCATTGATCCGTTGAGTGGCAAGAAACCGCTATTTCGGGACGCTTCAAGTTTAGTCCGATTTTGTGGTGACGGTAAACTCGCCTCTTGGGATATTGTGAGAGATTGAGAGAGATGAAGGCATTCTGAATCGAATACGCTTCCTTGAGATGAGCCGCCCGATTGTCACAAGAGAATTATAACTTAAACCAAAGAACTCTTTTTTCTCTCGCCCATTACTCCAATCGTGATGAAGGAAAGGAATGACGGCTTGGGGAGGGAAACTTTTTGAGATAATGGGCGGACAAGTCCAAATTGGTGATAGGGCAGCTGCAAGAAAAGATCCAAGAGCTCGAAAGAGCAAACTTTGGGCTTCAATGTAGGTTAAAGAATTTGAAGAAAACACCCCTTGGCTTGCGTAGAAAGGAAGAAGCATTATCGACCGATAGAGGAACTGAAGTTTGGATCATGTGCATTCAGACGCAGGGTCACGCCACAAGGTCCGCTTTACAACACTAGCAAAGGCCGCTTAAGATCCGGGGAAACTAGAAGCAATCTTGGTTACGTAGTGAAGAACCTAGCGGCGAAACAGGAGATAGTGGACATGATTTGTCAGCCCTACAACTCTCCTCTCAAGAAGATGGTATTGGAAATGGTACTAGGGGAGATCTACAAGAAGTTAGAAGCGGCATGATGTACAGACCGCTTGTGATGATGTAGGCATCAAGAGGCTTTGGTTACCGTTCTCTATTCAAGCCATTCCACGGCGTTGAAAAGAATGGGCACAAAAAAGTATTCGCTCCACGCCCACAAATTGTCGAGAATACAAGGAGAGATGCACCACGTTGAATGTGCTGGTCCCCGCCATAGCCATAAAAAAGATAAGAATGGCAAGGATTGTTGTGATATAGTTGGAATGAATGAACGCAATAATCTTTGGGTTGACCCTAAGTTACTCTCTTACAATTCCTTGTCAAATATTATGACTTAACAGCTTCAAAACTAATGGTGAGATTGAAGTTTGCATAAAATTGGATGAAATGGAACCCACCAAGTTTGAGAGGGTATCCGTTGTCATCATGAATAGAGCAATTGAGAATGCAATTGCACATGCTAAATCAAAGAGCAACAAGAATAATAAAAAGATGTAGAGGTGACTAATTTGAGGAGAAGAAGCGTCATGAAAAATGGTTCTCATGTCAATCAAGATGACACCGGTGGTTAGGTCTCTTTAAAGTTCGAAAAGAAACCCACGAGGTATTGAAATGGGTGTTCAATCAAACCGACATCCCGAGTCTAATATCTAGATTCGAGGGGGAAAAATTACAAGTAGATCACTATGGATCTTACAAAGTAATTTTTCACTTGGCGGCCCGATTTAAAACCGAGAAAGCAATGTACAACATAAGTGGAGGAGGACAAGGAACATGCAAAAGTTGTCTCAGACCGCAATCATGCAAGGAAGTCAAGCATTGGGAAGATCAAGCTTTCAACCTTGTCCCTTAACCAAGCAAATGCTCCTAATAGAGGAGAAGAAGATCCCAAGTTCCATGGCATTTTCCCCATTCCATTAGGGAGGGTTCATATCCCAAGACTTTGCACGGCTTTGTGAGAATCATCGACAAGATGATATTTTTGAGTCGCAGATTCGTGGGAACATTTCGCACAAGAAGAGAAGAGAGGAAGGAATTCGTGAGAGTTGAACATGTTCTATCGTATGTGTTTGCATGGTGGCAATGTAAGATTAGAGCTCGATGAGAAACGGGCAGAAGAACAAGTGTGCCTCGTAAGGTGTCAATTGAGGGGTGAAAGCTCGACGCTTCATAAAGAATCATAGAGAGGCTCGAACGGAAACCGATGGGAGAAAAGGTCTATGAATTTGGAAAATTGCTGGTTGATGCGAGCAGACCGCATGTGATGGCGCTCGCTCGGCATTGAGGAAAAAAGAAGCATGGGATGCATTGTCCGAATTGTTCCCATACATTCGAGAATGGACCTCACAAGAGAAGATGCGAAATGTTCGTGGCAAGCCGAAATAACAAATTTATTAAAGCTTTCATAGACGCATGGGGAGAGAGGAAGTCACGCACTACTTGCACATCTTTTGGGCTCATACACCTTGGCTTTTTAGGAAGTATGGAAGCCTAGCAAAGGTGGGAGTGCACAAGGCATGGAGAAGTCGCATAAACAAGCTAAAATAGCCTTTCATCGTAACACTCAAAGAGGGGTGGAAATGTGGAAACCAACCCTCTAAGACATGATGATGAGTGGTTTTATAGAAGGGCGATGGCTAAATACGACAAGAAGGTCGCTTTAAGGAGCAACCTTAAGTCGTAAACACCATTGGCATAATGTCAAGAGAAAACTAAAAGTTGCTTGGCAAAATTTAGGCCCCACTAGCATCGCAACAAAGGAGATCTAAGAGACAAAGAATCGGGTAAAGTATACTTGTAATGTGTAGCATGTTCACACGACGCCAAGTACTTGCCTCCAACCTTGTTTGCACAACCAGTAGCTTCGGCCGCGGTGATCTTATTTAGATCATACCGCCTACAATAAAAGGAGTTCGCTATTGCTTGCATTTATGTGGCTTCGCCGCACGTGTGAAGCTTTTACAAGATAATAATAAAAAGGGTTACTTTTGATTAAAGTTGTGAAAGATGTTACATTGAAAAAACAAAATACGACGACTCATTGTTGCTCCAAAGGCGAGCTCTTCTTCATTATCTTCATCATCATCATCAGCCCGCCCTCGCCTTCGCCTCCATCTCTTCCCCTCAAGCGAGCAATCACCCTATCCAAACGTTCCTCCAATCTGTCCACCATCTCTTTGTACATGTCCCGCCCCGTCCCCAATAGCACAACGTGTTCTTCTCTCCGCCTCAATTAGCATCCTCGCTGCCGCCATAACCACCTCGGTCAGGTTGTTGGGGCATGTCATCCTCGTCCAGCCCTTCTATTCAACCGCCTGATTTGCCTCTCCCCGCTACGAAAACATGAGAAGGTTGAATTCATTCTCTTCTTCTTTTCACGCTGAATTGTAACGGCGCTTTCCTTTAGAAGATCATCTTGCTCCTTCAACCTCTTCATTAGAACACCCAACACTATGTCGAAGGGAGTTCTATCCTCTTTATGCTTTCCCCTATCACGTTGAGGATGTGGAGGCCATAGATGACAAAATGGGAGGGACGTTAAGATTATAGAAGTGAGGAGCAAAGACTCTAACCGGCTGGAAGGAGCACAATGCAAGGACCTCAATTTATACATATTAGCGCTTGAACATATTAAACACACTCTACCGCCGCCGCGACGCGGTCGAAATCGATTCTCGCGGTTGTCCGCTAGAACACATTAATGGTACCGTCCACCGGAACACATTAATAACTATTCTAACTACACCAGATATCACACCACGCTGAATCGCGACACGAGCTTTAAAACCCTATGAAGGGTTTCGCCGTGTGATCCGCCTTGTCATTCTCTACCACGGATATTGAAAATTAAAAATAGGAAACGTAATATTCTAACATTTGTCAAAAAACTTTTCCCATTGAGAAATAAAACCATTACAAACATTAAAAAACGGGCCCTCTAGGAGGAGCCCGATGCCTATGATCGCCGGCAGAAGGCAAAGATAATTTTTTTCTCGCTCCTCCAACATGATTGCCCGCCCCGCAACCACGCTCTCATATTTCGCAACCTTATCTTCCCGCCATCGAAGTTGGGCTCGGCAGCCTCTCCCGCCTGGATTGCGCCCTAAGCCTCTCTTGAGGTTATATCTCGTGGGCGCAATTCATGGGGTCTAAGGCAGCTTCGGATTGTCACAAGACTAAAATCACCTCCCCAGAAGGCGGCATTTTCCCCGCCGCAACCAAATTTGGCGGCGCCTTCATCATTCTTTTTCTTTTAGAAGGCGGATCCGTTCCTCCGCTTCAAAGACGCAATGTTCTCAATTTCCTTGACCAAAACTTGAGACAAGATCTCTAAGCAGGGATGGAACCGAGCCGGAGGCCATTGAAAGTGATGGGAGAACATGAGAGATAGCCGAGGGCGGATGTGGTAGAAACAGAGAGGGCTGATAGGAGAAGACAAAGGCCTCCGACGCTTTATATAGAAACTAGAGATACGTTGGAATCTACGGTTCTGAAAATACCGATAAAGTTGTGTAATAATCCCACGAGGCTAAATTATAGCATGCAATTAGGCAACGGTAGCCTATGTTTGCATCATGGGATCCGGCCATATCCTAGCCGCATCGTATGCAGGCCGCATAAAAGATAGTGTTTATTGTGGCAAATAAGATGCCACGCCCTTGGCATGACGTTGTCATCCACAAGCCACGATGTGAATAGACGTTGTCATCCACATGCAAATTCGCATTTACCCGCAAGTTATCACATAATCTAGCTAGATATTTGTGTTACATATACTTTTCCATTAATAAATTAGGAATTTATACATACAACGAGGTGTATCGCTAGGGAGATCATCTGACGCAAAATCCATTGATTGCTACCTAATTGCATGAATGGCATTTCGGCGTCGGTGATCTTTTAATAAAACAAAACAAGAGAACGTGATAGAAGCAAGAAACAAAGCAAATTTTTTCTTTGAAACAAAAAATATATATACAATGGCTACGGATCTTCATGATCCTCAGAAGTCAAGCCGTGAAGTCGCATTCTCATCCTCCCGCAGCTCGAAGCTTCTTCTCCATATCTTCTAGCCACCGCGAAATATTGTGTGCGCTTAAAAGCGCCTCGACCCTACGGGCTATTGGCCTCTCTACACTGGTTAATGTTGCCGCCCGAGCTCAAGGTCTCGCCATGCATGCAAACCCCTCGTGAATTCTAACTGGTCCAATCGCCTCCATCTTCTCTGTGATCGGTACGGTTTTAAATTAGTGAACCTCCTTGAATCTCTTCATCACCACAACAAGGGTGATGTCCGGCGGCAGCCTCTGGCGCGGCCGCTTGTCGGAGGAGGATGAAGATGCCATCGGAGGAGAAGGCGGAAGGCTAAGGCTAAGGCGAGAAGATGAGCGTAAGGCTAAGGCGGAAGAGGATCGGAGGTCGAAGGCAAGATAGAAGGTCTTCTATTTATAACAGGGATTTTGTAGTAGCTTGAGTCACACGACGCCAAGGATGCCGTGGGTCGAAAATGGACCGTTATTCTCGGCCGTGGTGAGGAAAAAGGACCGTTATTTCTTCTAACGCCTTTTCTTCCGTGAGAAAGCTCGTGTGATAATTTTTATTGATAATTTCTCGTGATACAATCTATACATAAGTAATTTTACCGATACATAACTAAAGATAGAACTTCTCATTGAAGCAAAATAGAATCGGCATGGAGATCACACGACGCCAAATCCATTGATTGCTACCTAATTGCAAGCAAGGCATTTCAAGGCCGTGGTGATATTTTAATAAAATAGAACATACATTGGAACAACATGATAGATAGAAGCAAAAAATAGAGAAAACTTTTCTTTGAGCAAAAATAGATAGATACAACGCTTAGGGATCTTCATGATCCTCTAGCTGATTTTCATGTCCCGCAAATTTGCCGTAGAAGGTTAAGTTCTCATCCTCCGCAGCTCTGAGCTTCTTCTCCATATCTTCTAAAGCCAACATGAAATCATGTGAGCAGTTTCAACCGCTTCCGGCCCTGGCTGTCAAATAAGCCTCTTGGTACATGGCGAAATGTTTCCACGAGCTCAACGTCTCGCCGCGCGCCCCCCCTCGTGAAGGCTAATCACCGCCGACCGCCTCATTGTTCTCGGCGACGAGACGGTTGTTTTCATCATGGATCTCCTTGAATCTCTTCATCACCACCGCAAGGGTGATGTCCACGGCAGCCTCGGGCACCGGGAGTGCTATCTTGGCGTGGTCGCTTTTAGAGGAAGATGATGATGCCATCGAGCGCAGAAGGTGGAAGGCGAAGCCGAAGTAGAAGATGAGCGTATATGAAGGCGATCGGAGGTCGGGCGTGGACATCGGTCTTCTATTTATAACATGAGTCACACGAGTTGCTTCTCGCTGGCGTCGTGTGAGGAATAAATAAATTAATTGTTTTTTCCAATAATATTTCATTTCTTCGAGATAGATATCACACGACGCGAAAAAACCTAGATATGACAGTAAAAATCGACCGATGTATTTCATGTGATGTGAATAAATACAAATAAAATAATTTTATTAGGAATTTCGAAGGACAATGTACATAAATAATTTTACCGATACAAGTTGGAAAACATATAACTTCCAATTTCTCAAGCTTCTTCACAATTTCATGCTCTTTTCAATCCCCCGCCAGACCGATCCAACAAGGCAATGACTTCCATGTTATCGACCCCAGCCCCAACCTTGGGTGAGTCAAGCCGCCAGCCTAAAAAATTTAACATATTGCTCACCCCAAGCCGACCGCTTGGTCATCAAAATATTGTAACACAACATCCCTACCGAATTGCTATCACCCCTTTCGTGTTTGATGCCAATTGGGAATGGTTCCCGAACATGCATAATGCACGGATGTAATAGACAAACTCGCACCTTTTGGACCGAAAGTTCTCAAAAGACGATTATCTCCCCATTAACGAATCTTGAGATATATCGTAACAATGTAGAGTCCTTCAATCTTTCCCCGCCCCCACGTGCATGTCGGCAAGAAAAATCATCTACTTCCCACAAATAAGAACCCTCAAGCTTATCTTCTTCACATTTATCCTCATCTACTGTGCTTATGTCAGCCGCTGATTGGATCAAGGGCCTACCAAACCTCAGATCCTCGCTTGGCGCCTTTGCACGAGATCGCCGGAATTCTTCTTCCGCTGGTAGATTCGCCTCATCTTGAGCAAATCGAGACTCCAAATTCTCATAGGCTTCTTTAAGCTTTATAGCATTGCCGGTATAATTAGACACTTCAAACATCTCTTTGTCCAAATCCTCTTCAAACTCTAGGCCTAAGTTTACCCATTCGCCAAGGTAATCGATAAGCTCGCCTTCCCTAGCACACATTCAGAACAAAGACGGGTTCCTCAAGATATCACTTAGCAATAGGTATTCTTTGCCTTCCACTAAAATTGGCGTTATGTCGACAACTTCTTTTCATCATCATCCCCATCCTCATCACCTTCGTAATCATCTCCTCCTCCGGTTCACCCAAGGCCAAGGCGTCGAAGCTAAAACTCCTACATTCTTGCTCTTCTTCTTGTAGATCTATCTCCATTTCTACATCATAGTCAGATCATCACACATAACTCACCCCCTTGGCTTAAAGATTTCATTGTTTCCGTGTATCTTCGGTTTGGCCGAAAGCGTAATGCAATAACTAGCAAATGCAAACGGCAAAGAGAAATAAGATACCTTCTTAAGCACAAGGACGCAGCCAGAGGAGCCCGCTATGCTAAAGATTCTTGAAAAACATCTTCCCCGCTTTGCAAATGGGAAGCCGCCTCCTCTAGAGCTGGTTTTGGAATCCACGAGCCGTGACATCCGCAAAGGACGTCTTGCGAGACCAAGCGTCCGGGGTGAAAGCTAAGGCAACCTCGCGATAGCATCCAAGCTCGCCATCGCTTGCCATGATGTCCAACTCCTTGCAATAGAACGGATAAATCGCAATGGCGGCGCAACTTCCTCGTTGTCATGAGGGGCGGATGCATACCATTCCGTGAACTTCACATAACAATCCATGGCGGCTAAAAACGACGAAAACAAGAAGATGTTTAGGAGCCGGTAGGGCGTCATCACTTTTGAACTCAAGTAGCCGTTGTCGATTATGAAAGGGGACACGGCCGCTGTGGGGAGATTTGTCCGCACATTTTAGGGTTAGGGTTAGGGTTGGATCACACGACGCCAAGACTACTATGTGCAACAAAAAGCACAATGCTTGTCGCCGTGTGATCCTCACGATAACATTAAAAAAAAAATACAAAGTGCGGCTAGGCTTCTAAGAAAGAAATGGACTAAGAGATTAAGCTTATAAAGCCATTACATTAAGAAATATTATACATATGAAAAACACAAAGGCACTTCACGGCCTTTTTCTCGGGGTCTTTCTTCTTGTTGTATTCACCATAAAATTTTGACCATAGTACTGGGATCCCTTATGCGTAAGACGAGGCGCATGTCCTTGGGCATGACACCCACCCGCTTGGCATGTATTGTCGCAAGTCGTGAGTCCTCGAACAGACCGACACCAACCGCTCAAAGCCATTTGAAGAGCATTTAAGGCAGCTTGCTTGAATTCTGAATCGGTATGATGTATCGCACCACACTCTTGCGTAATCTCTCTCACGAGCCCGGCAAATGGGAGACGCTGAATGACCATCTTAGTGCTCTTCTCGATATTTCTTAATCTCGCTTTTTAATGCCGTGCTTCGCCTTCTTCCGCTTCCTACCACTACCCTCACCCACCCCAAAGATTTGAGCATGTTGCTCTACCGACTCTTCCGGCCGCCTCCTCACCCCCAAAGATTTTGCGTGTCGTTCCTCTACCGACTCTTCCAAATTGCCTCCTCACATTCCCCGGGTCGCCTTCCCCTTTCCGGGCAAGGCCTCCTCCTTTGATTTGAAGGTTCCTGCACCTCCACAGAGGAGCAGGAAGAGCAAGAAGAGGCGGCTGCCCAATAATTAATCCGGGCCATATTCTCGCCACGGTCTCTCGTGATTTTCATCCTCTGTCTCCGAACCGGAGTGCACCTCCCTACTTACTCCGGAGCCGCTTCTCCCGCCCGTCATGCATCATGGATTTCTTTTCCGGGTCTTCGTTAGGGC
Organism: Isoetes taiwanensis; assembly: GCA_021234155.1. Lineage (NCBI taxonomy): Eukaryota > Viridiplantae > Streptophyta > Lycopodiopsida > Isoetales > Isoetaceae > Isoetes > Isoetes taiwanensis. The sequence goes on along the minus strand of JAJEKV010000012.1, from coordinate 5,279,213 downwards.
ATGGTCGAGGAGGAGAATCTCTATCGAGAGACTTCAGAGTCGAGATGAAGAAGGCGGACTAATGTAATCACCGCCTTACACCACCCCGGATGGATCCTTGCGCTTTGCTTAGTTCTTGCCATGGCTTCTCAAATGATGGCGCTTTTATACTACTTAACAATCGACAAAAATAGACAACCGCAAGAGATAAATAGTAAAAATGAAGTTAAAGTAAAATATGATGGTAACGCTTTTAAATAATTGTACGGAACCTTAAAAAATATCGGACAAAATACGGAACCCTAAAAACATCGACAAAAAAACAAATAAAAAACCGAGATTCAAAGCGCTAGCCGATAGACAATTTCTTGTTGATCGCGAACTCACTAAACTTTACATTTTCCTCTTGCCTCAGAATCAACCCTAATGCCATCAATAAAATAATGGAAGTCGCCAAGAATCTCCTCTGTCTCCATTAGCACTCTTAGCTCGATAATGGCCATTCGCTTTCCATGGTGGTCAGATAAATGACTTCCTCCCTCTCCATACTCGAATATCCACCGTGACGGAGTGTTCATTATGGTCCTCAAACGGCTCCCAAAAAGTTATGCAAACCTCTTTTTTCTTTTTCCTTTCCTTCGCTCTAGTTGACAATTAATGTATAAATATTGTTTTGGAAGAAAGTATCCAACTTAAAGGAGGACTTAACTACGCTGACCTTCATTAGTTGACCGATGATTCGTGGAATCGAACATCCTGTGTCGGAACCAAAAATAAGCCATCCACAAAATCGGCAGGGGAGAAAAGCACGATATGTCTTCTGAGCTTTTCGAACTTCCCGCCATCCGAATATGTTAGCAAATATCTCAAACGGTGTGAAGATTTTGAAACTCATCCTCACGCCTCCGCTTCGGACATTCCCGCTTGCACCTCGTCACCCATGCATTTCTTCATTGCAATTACATTGTTCTCATTAGTCCGGGCTTACAAAGTTCACTTAAAGGGGGCAATTCAACCGCCCTCAAGCTCGGTTTCCCGACCTTTACGCTATAATCATGTCCGTAAAACCCGCATGCCTATACCCCCGCAAGGTCACGGCATCCATACCTTGAAAAAGGACAATTCCGATGTCTATGTGATACACGACAAGTACACTACTAATACTTTCGGCCGAATGACATCCACGACGCCCCGATAAACATAAACCCGCACAATAAATTTGTTTGTAAACACGCGGTCAACGAAAGAAATGAAAAGATAAGGAGATCACACACGACGAAACTATCTCTATGCGCTTAAGTAGTCGGCTACTAGCTTCAAGGCCGTCGTGTGATCCGATTAAGGTGGTTACCATTTGCGGGCAATTTTGGGAAGTCGCTTTTGGTGGAGATTAGCTCTTTGGCCATATCGGAAGGGGTATATGCATGTCGTATTGTTATACTTTCCACTTTCCTACCGCTAGAATTCAACTTGAACTCTTTTATCCTACCTATCCAATGTGTCCGCATCGCCGACGCCTTTGTCGCTAACTCTATGCTCGCCCCCTCGTTGATGGCAAAAGATACTCACCTGAAACCTATTGAGACAAAACATCCCACTTCTCCGGACCTTGGGAGTTCGTAAATGGGGCAAGAACACGTAAATTACAGGGAGACATGGATTGCGATGAGGAGGAAGGCAGAGAGGATGCACGAGAGGCTCCGAGTGACAAAGATCTGTAAGTTTGGCGCCAAAATTTGACAAAGGAGTTGGTGGTGGCCGACAAGAGGGCGGTCAAAGTCACCATTATTTTGGGCGGCGACTCCTAAAAATACGGGCCATTAAAATGGTTGCAATAAAAGCGCAAGCATCCCCTATGAAAATACGCCATGTGGATGCCAAGTAAGCCTGCTCATCCTTCTACCTGCCAAGTAATACTGACTTTCGTAAAAAAGGCGCAAACCTGATTGGTCCTGGCGAATCTGACGTGGAAATCTTTAGCCCAAGATAAGGGCCATTTTCAGACCCCAAATCCGCCCTAATGGCTCCAATTTGCCGCCCTTGTCTTGTCCAAACTGCCACGTCAATCATAGAAATCAAAACTAGCAGAACTGCAGGGTTGGGAAGAAGGCTAGGCAGTCGGGTTCGCGTTGGTTTTTCTTCCGTGGTAATTCGAAACGACTTCATTAGACTTCCATAACATGGTTGCCTTCACCTCATAGTTTCAGAGGTAAGGCTAGGATCCGCACGTCCCGACTACTCAATCATGTCTAAATAAGCGTTTGGTAAAAAAGACTAGACTATTATGGTCAAAAGTCCAACTGGAGAAAGTCCAAAGTTGTATATAGGAATCGAAAGCCTTAGTATTGGGCATCAAACAACTACTTGAACATGCTTTAACGTTTAATGTGTTGGAGATGTACCGTTTCCCCTTGCACGACGAAATGGGGGTTGCCACAGGTTTTCAAACGGCTACATTAGCGGCGTTTGTTCGGGTTGGAAGTCCCGCCGTGATCGGGCGACACGATTGACAGCTTGCTTCGGTCCTTGATTCGGCGAGAGCATCACGCGTCTGGCCAGGCCGCATGAACGCCCTCCTCACGACCATGACCAGTTGCCTTCTATCGCGGAGCTCGATCTTATGCCCCGCCATGGTGTATGCGCCGTGGAGCGGAACGCGTCTTCTTGAAGATGGTCCTGGGCCCCTGGTGCCTGTACTCGACCAGCGTTTGCTTGACGTGCATGTGGTGGAGGGAGTCGTCGATGTGGACCGTAATGTCTTTCGCTTCCCCCGCTTGCTCTGCCTCTATGTACGCCGATCGTTCGCTGCCGCTCGCTGACTACTTCTCCCGGTATGTCGATGTTGGTGACGATTACGACTCTGCATCCCACGGCAACGTAAGGTATCTGGTGGAACGCCCGGGTCGCCGATCCACCGCCATCCCGTGATTCGTTGCTATGGTTTTGTACTGCACCTGTGAGACACGCTTTTTGGGGAAACATCTTGATCATGGCCATCGCGTTGTAATGTCGGACGTCCTCGTGGTGGGTGCACAGCACCATGGTGTTTCGGTCGATCTTGCGGAGCGCTTCCTCTCTGTTGATGATGTGGGGGCCCAGATATTTTACCTCGAATTTTTAAAGTGCAATTACTCTCAAAATGTAAGGCATTCAAAAAATGTTCATGGTGTTCCACATGAGTTAAAAATGTTGTGAGAAAAACCTTGGTCTTGGAAAAGTTGACTCGCATGTTAGTGATTTAAGAGAAGCTACTTAATGCATGTAGTTGCTTTTACGTATTGGCTAGTGTACGGGGCAAGAGAAAGACACCGTCTACAGATAGCAATTGCGAAATCATAGTTGCTAAGTCTTAGCAACTAAATGAAGTGAGATATATGCATTGAATTATATGAAAGAACTGGTGCAGCTCAATAAAAGCAGTAACATTATGAAGGAATACTCTTGGACCTTGTGCAAGTGACTCCTTAGATTCGCTTTTGGAAGACATTGCCTAGATTCTGCCACAATGATCACATTGCCATCTTCTGGCTCTTCATCCATTTGTATACTCACACAAAAATAGTCATGCATTTCACCAATTTGGTTTCAATCTTAGACGTAGCTCCAAGGATGCTTGTATCTCTAGGATTTGGCTCCAAGAGACCATATTTTATGATCATGAGTTAAATTTTTCTTCCTTGCATTGAGTAGCAAAATACTTTTAAAACAAGATGCCAATGCATGGAGAGTTATCCTCTACACGTAGGTGGAATTGTTTCAGTTAGGAATTTGATATAGCTTTTTGGTTTATTTAAGGGTGTATTGTTTGGTTATGGATTTACTGTCGTTTTTGTTTCACTCGTCTAAAAATTATGGAATGGTTGCATATGTCAAAGAGTGTGGCTGGATGATAATATTTAACGCATTTGTAACATGTAGCAAGCATGGCATATATATTTTTCAAATGTCTGAGAATTTTTCAAATTTTTGAGCATATGTTGGCACACTTTCCTTGACAAAAAGGACTTAAAATATATTTGCTTAGGATGAAGATCACCATGTAGCACCTTATAGGGCAAACGTATATGTAATTAATATATGGATGTAGATGATCTGGAATTTTTTCTTGTTCTTCATGTGAGTCCAGGTTTCCATGCCTTGAAGTTAATCTGACAGATGGTGAAAGAAAAATGAAATAACACAATCAACCCACACTATCCTCCACATCTATATATAATAATAATGGCGTTTTATGATAGTCTGTGCAGCATCTTAGCCATTAAAGTTTTTACTTTAATTTCATCCCTTCGATTTACGGTTTTTTTTCCTGTTTTTCCCACAGCCCGTCCTTCGTATTTCTCGCAGACGATTGCATAGGCGCAATGGATCTCTATATGCAGACGCTTGCATAAACGTAGCTTATTCTGCCGCAGTCTTCTCAGGTAGTGCTCCTCGCATCATCCTTATGGCCTTAATCTGGCAACCCTTTTCCGCAAAAAATGAATGATTAAGACATCGCTTACCATTTTTACAGGCATTTATCAAGCCTCATGTTCATCAGATTTTTTGCATTGACAATCGATGGTTGGGCCTAGAGCTTGGGATCGACAAACTGTGGAAGTAGAGCTGTTGGATGAGGCTACAAGGAAACGACGTCCTATTTCTTACGTCCTATTTCTTCTGTAAATAACGATCGATTCTACAAAGCATCATCCATGTTTAGGTTTTTTTTTTCCTTTCATCGATGAATGCTTAGGTCTTTCACTTTTGGTTTCTTAACCGGTATCTTTATGGTTTATGACAGAAGCTTGGCTATTCGGACTGGAATGGGGACTACATCACTTAGCCAATGGCCGTTCTAAATTGCAATTATTAGTACGTGTTCTTGAAACCCAGTAATTGGCAGGAATCATATTTCGGCAGAGATTGTTGCAGGAAAGGCCATAACCAAATTCAAGACTTTGCATTTCAGACTTTGGCTTCATTGTATAAGAAATAAAGTAGAAAAAAGAATAGCATCAAAATAATACATAGGGGATCTTTAAACAAATGACAATCTAACGGGCACCATAAGTTCTATGGATGGGAAGATGTGAACCATTTCGTGTCTGCATGAGTAAATTACGGTGGATACAGTGATTCCTGTTGATTCATGTTTGACATAATGGACATGAGATTTGTTTTCAAAATCTAGCAAGAGTTCTCATGGTGATGGTGGTGTTGTTGCAGGATAAATGAGCGTTAGCAAGTTCTGCCCTCTTGTTGCAGTAGAGGCATGACAAATTGCTCTAAGATTCTTTAGGTTTTGAATTGGCTACTGCTTTGATTCATATGTTTCCTGGATCATGCACAGTTAAGGATTTGGTGGGTGCATGGAATTGAAACCTTATGAGACTGATTTGTGCTTGTAGGATCTGCATAATCACATGTGGTCTTCGGGTACAACAGGCCAAGTCTGTATGCATACAATTTAAGTGAATATCTGCAGCAGAGGCTGTCTGCCAATTCCATGTAGCCACCAGCATGCCATTCTTATGAGATTTGTATGTATTATGCAGCAAACTTCATAAATTTTTTACAGCTCTGACTAAAATGGTCTTGAGCTCCATAATTTCTCAGAGATTAGCAAATCAAAGTGTTCATAAGAGTTCTCCATTGAGTAGAACTCACAGAGTATGTTGTAGATTATACTACTCATACATAAAATCTGTAATAAAATTACTATTATGTGTCTTGACAGGGCCATTGTGGATCTTGCTGGGCTTTCGGTGCTGTTGAATCATTGACAGACAGGTTTTGCATTAACCTCAATGAGGTTACTATCTTTACAATTTTATCAACTTTTATGACCTATATATGCTTTAAGGTTAATGGTTACGTGGTTTGCAGGAAGTTTTTCTATCCGAAAATGATTTCTTAGCATGCTTTTTTTATGGTCTGATAATGGCCTTGGTAGCCATTATTGCTCCTCCTGTGCCTTTCATATTTGATCTAACTGCAATTTTTCTCAGGTAATGTTGCTGTCAATGTCAAAATAAAAGGAATGCTAAATTGTATTTGCTCTTCTGCTTTTGGTGTGCTCCACAATTGAATGCCATGCCTAGACTAAAGCATAGGTCCTTTTCCCCATCCCTTACGTTCTCAAATTGGGGATTGTTGCCCTAGAACACACTGCCACATCTGATAGTGCACCATTGCTGCCAATGCTAACACTTTATTTCTTCTACTGAATCAGCTGCAGAAGGATATTGCAATGATCTTATTCACCATCCATACTTGTGTTGTTAAGAAAAATTCCTTGCTTCAATTGCCTATTTAGCATTTAAATATTCTTTTTCTTGCCATTTGCTTGCGTTTACTGATGCTTTACACATCTTCAGGGTGGGACTGATGGCGGGAGGAGCTATGGTATTGGCTGTTTTTATGACTCATGCAGCTGAGCATCTTGCCATTCATTCCTTTTTACGTGGTCTAGAGGACTCTAATCTGTTGCAACCGTCTGATTCATTTGATCTTTAGCAACATGATGATGTAGCATGGTGTATATTAGCAATTGCAATTTTATGGCAAAATTATAATTATAAATTTCTGATGGTGGATCTTTTTGTTGCAGAGCCCAGTTTTGACTAGAGCAATCAAGCAAAGCTTTGGGTACATTAATCCAAACCTTGCTGGATGCTTGCTTGTAGTGTGCAAATTACCAAGTTAGCTTGTCACATTGGATGGTGAAATGGAGTGGCCATGCTAGAGCTGAGATGATACCTCATCTATGGAGTTGTGAGTCATAAAGCAAGAAAACAAAAGGGAGGGATATTGCATGTGGAGATTGTGTGTCTCAGAAACGACAAGGTGGAATGCATTAGCTGTTGACAACTTTGCAGATTTACTGATCAATTTGTGCTATACAAGTGTTGAATGTTTAAAATTTAGCCTTGATCTGCAAAGCAAACACGACAGTATAGATATGGGGTTTTGTGACATTGCTGGTCACAGCTTGTAATCATTGATATCAGTCATAAACTGTGCCGATTAACCCAAGCAATGTAATGTTGCAATATGTTCCTGACTCGAATCATGTGCTTTCTACCAGAAGCCACTTCTTGTAGCTTTTCTCTACACTGCTATCTTTCTTCTCTACAAGATGCAAGCCTGTTTTACCTAGATGACAGTATTTAAATAGGCTAGCACATGCTATAAAGAAGGAATGCAGAAAATAGACGCAGCTGTAATATCACGTAAATGAGATCCATGGTCGAATTTTTTTAAATGTTTCGTACTAATGGAACAATTCTTGTATCATGGATTTTTTTGCCCTTGTTCTTCAACATGCATGAGCTTATTCTAAAGTGCTACAATGCATGTCAGTGTGACCCATATTTCGATGACAGGGTGTGAATGAGCATACCCAACTCCATAATGCAACATGCATCAACAACGAGCCATGGAATATTTCCAAGCATTTTAGTATGAATGCGTATATGGTTGGGCCTGATGTCAAGGATATCATGGCTGAGATCTATAAAATGATCTTTTAGAGGTCGCCTACGACGTTTATGAGGTCTGTTGATAGTCTGAGTTCGTTTTTCTTAGCAAGTGTGAATCTTGAGCATTTAAAGAAGGCTTTTCAATAAAAAGAAGTGATTTTGAGTATGGTTTTTTGCTTGGGTTAAATTTGTTGTAGTGTTTTTGAATGCATGTTGTGGCATATGAAAGGAAAATGGGTTGTCTTGCACCTTTCAATGGCGGGAAGTACTGCTTCCATCATGTGGTCTTGGCAAGAGAAAAAATGAGTATAACATGTAAATAAAGAGGTATGTGAGTGTTAAAATATGTAATTGCTTATACATCTCTCCTCAAAACTTGTCCAATTACATACTTCTTGATCAAAATATCGATCTAATTGGAGATGAACCATTGCAAAATTGTTATTGTTTTCCCTTGAAGAAACATTGTGACAAGTCGTTTAACATCCAGTAATCTCTAAAACCATGAAACTGTAGAATTTGAATGCTAAACATCCTCTAATTTATATGTAAAAATGTCACCACTAAATACACAACATTTACCTCCTTTTTCAAAGCAGTAAAGTAAGATTTGGAATGCCTATTCAGCTCTAGAAAATTGTTGGCTGCAAGAGACAACTGAATAAGTTGAGGTGATGTATGGTCCAATTAGAAGGCTTTATTACAAAATCAAAATTTGCATATCAATAGATAGATAGACTTTTAACGTCCACGGAAATGTCACAATATAAGTGCATTATTATTTTTTAAACTTTGATTATTATCTTTAGTCTCTTTAAATTATGCCGACGAAAAGCCCAGCAACGCTGGGCACTTTTTCTAGTTACCATATAACATTGCAATCAAGCCCATTATATCGGATTCCAACTTTAATACTTTTACAATAACAGGAATGTTCTCTTCTATCACAGGAATGTTCTCTTCTATCACGTCATACAGGATTTCAATTTCATTACTTTCAGAAAATTTAAATGGCCTCTTCTAATCACACTAACCACATTTCTTAGATAACCCATCCTGCCCTATGATCATGCTTAGATTGCCCATGTTTATAGCTGTGACTAAGCAAAACAAGAATGCATAAATACAATGGACTCGCCACATTAGGAAAGCTGCAGATCTATTGCCCTTGAGCAATGGTACACCTAGGTTAATATTTATGTGATCATTAACTTGTCAATATCCAAAGGCCCAACTATGGAGCCTTGAATTACTTATATGCAAAGAAATTGTCTCATCTAGGCATTCCCAGGTAGAATTGCCTCACACACGCATGAGATGCCGGTGTGTAAACAGGTTTTCTGGCTCTTAAAGAAGGAGCAGAGGAAGAGACAAATAAACTCCACGCCACATGATAAAGTAAGGACTTGCTCTTGTGGGGATATTGAAATTCAAAGCTAGCCAGAGGTAGGATAATAGGAACCTCATATATTTAACTTTGGTTTTGCTTTGAGTCGAAAAGATGTCATGGGACCTTTACCTACGAGATGGATACTGCCTTATGGCACCACATTTAAACCATTTGGATTAAAAAACGAACAATAGTTCGAGTTTGTCCCTCCCGGTAGAAGATCCATTAGTATCTAACATGTTTGATAAAAGTAATTATGTTTAGTGTATTACCTTCCGCTCATGTGTCGAAAAGAGTTCCAAAGATGTCATGTTGGGCTCAGATATTCATAATGGTAGTTTCTCTAACCATGTGTGCAAAGAAGTCCATTATGCACAACGTGAACTACTGCTAACTTACCAAATAGAAGCATCCCAGGGAGCCGGCATACATGCATTTGGCCCCTTTATATTTCCGGATGTGTGTGATGGTTAGGGTCTTCTAACCTTCAGAACCAAAGAGAATGAAATCACAGTTAACTTGAGATGCAAGCAATAGAGACGTTGAGATCCAATATATTGGTAATAATACTTAAAGCTTACCTTATTTTCAAAGCTCACTATAGCTGCCACAGCATGATCTGCAATACAGATCGTATTTCTGCCTGCAGGAGTCAGTGGATGCTTTGAGTGGGGCAAAGAGCTGTGAAAGCCATGAAAGAACGAGTAGGCCTTAATCCACCACGGCCAATGGCCAAAGGATTATTTACCAGTAGCAATTTTCCAACCCTCATATTTCTTGTAGCAAATAATGTAAGGCCATTCCCATCCTTACCAGCACAGATAGAAACATGCCCTATATAATTGCTACATTTGGGTGCTTCTGCTGTGTTATTCTGCAAAATAACTGGCTAACTGATTAAACCCCCATAGTGCTTTGGTTTATAGCAACGACGCATTTGTTCATCATTTCTTTTAGCATCTTTAGCATCAGGAGCCTTGTCACGAGCATGCTCAAGTGTGCTCTGCGCTTTGTTATATTCCTGCAAGGCATATAAACACCGAGCTTTCCTAAAGAGGCTTTCCTAAAGAGCATGACAAGCATCCGCAAGGGCTCTTACATAGTTAGGAAACTTCATCCAGGCCTCTGACATATTAGAAAATGATTGCATGACAAGTTCTTTGGATTCTGATGTGCCCTGCATCAATGCATTTGGTATAGGCATCGATGGCACTCTTTTAGTCATTCTTACCAAACAAACGATTGCCCTCATCCATTAACTTCTCAAGCCTAAGATCCCTCTCAAGAAACACGCTCAAGAAACTGGACGTTCGCAGGATGCAACTGTGAAGAGAGGGAAGCCGACAGAAGGAGAGGGATGGAAATTACGGAATTTTTAGAATTTTCAGAACCGTTGATGCCGAAAATAAAAGATCCAATGGACAGGAGTTTTTTTGGCTGACGTGACACGTGGCATATCTAGAATTGCAGGAAAGTAGGCAGGGGGGGTTAGGCAACCCTGCTAAAAAAAATATATGACATAAGGTTGCATTGTGCTAGCATTAAATTTCGATGGCTTTTAACCAATGGCCAAGATCGAATCCAAAGAGCCTAACGGTCTAAAATAAAAGCCCCAAATAAAGGGCCATTAATGAAATTAATAATGGTCAGACTTGTAAAGAACGGTCTAGATTAGATGCCCTAATTTGAAGGGCATAGATTAAATGCCCCAAAAATTGCACCTTGCAGCTTCTCCAAGGGGGCTTATTTGGGGCTTTTGTTGTGGACCGTCGATTGTATACACCGACGGTCGAGATCAAAATCTCTATGGACAAAAGTTATTGTATATATATTATGACGGTCGAGATCAAAATCTCTATGGAAAAAAGTTATTGTATATATATTATATGATGTATATATATTATGATATGATATGATATGATATGATATGATATGATATGATATGATATGATATGATATGATATATATTTTTTTGATAGATCAAATTAATTAATATTAATACAGAGTAAGTACAAGAAGAGCGATACTGGGGTACTCCTGCCCAAGCAACCACGCTTGAGCGAGAACCCGAACTGCACGTATACCTACCTACGACTCATGAAACAAACCTGCCATTGCTGTCTACATGAGGAGGATCCTTTTCCAGACAGCTGCCTTGAACTGCTCTTTCCGAGGGGACGCCAGGTAGGAAAGATATAATTTGTACCTCAACTGCGGGATCAAAACACCAAATTGCATCTAATCATTCCTGAACACCTTCATGCGTCGCTTCCAAATAAGCCACAGTAGCCAAGCCTTACACAAATGGAAGGCCAGACTTTGAACCTGGGACCACCCACGAGGATACACCCCCAAAAGAACCTCTTGACTACGGAGAGAGGTGTGAAAGAGGCGCTGGGCCCACTGCCACGCGTGCTGGATCTCCGTGCAAAGAAACATACAGTGTTCCAGGGTCTCAACACAGGCACCACACATTGGACACCGGTCGCTGATCAATGGATTGATCATGTGAACCCACGTATTCACCCTCAGGGATCAGTGCACTATCTGCCACAACAACACCTGAAGCTTGGGGGCGAGATTGGATTCCACACCTATCTCCAGATGTTGCCCCAGTCATCTCCCGGTACCTGGAGACTCCAGCCGTCCGAGGGAGGCAGCTCATCCTGAATTGCCAAAAGCTCATAACAGGACACGAAATTTGAGGGGTCAAATTTTGAATGACAACTCCACACTCGTTCTGACGAGTGCGGGGAGTTCAGCGGCAGAGCATTAGCCACCCGCGCCCAGATAGCACAATCCCGTTCCCGGGTCGACCACATGGCAAAAAAGCTTCCGGGGTGCTAGCCGCCTGGTCGGCGCACCAATCCCCCAATCGCCAAAACCCCAAAAGGCGTGTCCATATGCGTGACTCAAGGATCGACGGATGCTGCCAACACCGAAGGTGATGCACCTGGGCCGAGCGGGATCCACCATGGCGATGCCTCTAACTGAATATAACTCAAAGCATCAATCGCAAACAGCAGGCGGACCTGCTCCCAGGCTCGCAGGAGCCCCTTCAGAAAAGGAGAGGCATTAACATACGGCCTGATATTCACAAATAACGCCTAAGGAAGCCGCGCAGGCACAGACGGCTTATGGAAAACTATCGAATGAGACAGCGACTGATGAAGCAAGACCATGCCTGGTGAGTCAAGCGCATTCTCGAGAACCGCAAAGATGAACTTGGAAATCAGGACCTTGCTATGGAGAGAGAGAGGTCTAAGAAGGCGAGACCACCCGCAGCTTTGGGGCGCACGCATTTCCACCAAGCCACATTGACGACCGCCCCTTCCTCAGTGCCTCCCCATACGAAGTTACGAACCATAGAGGAAATTTCCCGAACCTTGCTTTCTGGCGCCAGAATGATAGACGCCATATAAATATGAGTTGAGCATAAAACGGACTTTGCCACTGTGACCCTGCCAGCCATGGAAAGTTTTCCCCCCTCCACCAATTAAGGTGCCGATGCAGTCCCACCAAAATGTCCTCCCAAATACCTGCTGCCGAAATGTCAATGTCGAATGGAATACCCAAGAGCCTAGAGCATGTGCCCTGTGGCTGCGTTCGCCAAGGAAATTGGGACACGACGGGCATACGGTCTGCTGCCGGCCACAACACCGAGCACTTCGTCCAATTCATGAGGCAGCCTGACGCAAGAGAGAATGTCCAGAAGATCCTTCGTGTTTAACAGATTCCTCTCATCAGCCTGTAGGAAAAGAAAGGAGTCATCGGTGTACAGACTTCCAATCTGCTGTGACCCGTCTGCCATCCTCAACCCCTCCATAAAACCCGCCTCCACTGCCGAGGTCAACAACTGCGAGAGGGCTTCTGCAACAATGGTAAATAGGAAGGGCGCCAAAGGGCATCCCTGGCGAACTCCACGTCCCACAGTAAAGATTGGCGATGATTCGCCATGACAGAGGATGGTGGCTCTGGCAAACGTTAAGAGCTTCACAGCTACTGCTGTAAAGCTCTCACCACACCCAAAGGCTAACATCATCCTCTTCAGAAAATCCCAAAGAACACTATCATAGGCCTTTGCAAAATCCAATTTCAAGTACACTATCTGCTGACTTGTTCTGCGCGCCCAATGAATGCCCTCAAATGCCGCCGCTACATTATTAAGAATGTGTCTGCCCGGGATGAAGCCAGACTGCATGGGACTAATAGCCTCCTTCAGGACAACTTGCAGTCTAAGCGAGAGGGCCTTCGCGATTATCTTGTATACCACCGATAGAAGCGTAATTGGACGCCAATCAGAAATGGTAGATGGCTCCTTCACCTTCGGTATTAACGAGATGCAGCCAGTGTTGAGTCTATAATCCAGCGCCTCTGCCTGAAGCAGATCTTGATAGGTCTGCATCACTAAATCCCCCACCCATTCCCAGTATTCTTGGAAGAACTCCACAGGAATGCCGTCCAGACCAGGGCACTTATGAGGGGCCAAGGCGCGGCAAGCCTCCTCAAGATCCTGCTTTGTAAGCGGAAGCTGTAACACCTGCCTTCTATCCGCCGACACCTTGCATGAAACTTTACTGAGCACGATCTCCTTCGTTACGTCAGCGTAGGGATATCTCTTTTCCTGGAAGAACTGGGAGAAATGCTAAAAAGCAGCCTGTTTAATATCTACAGACGAATACAGAATGCGGCCATCGGGCAATGCCAAAGATGACATTGAGGCCGCATATTTCTTCTGTCGTGCAGCCCTGAAGAACATTCAAGAATTGGTGTCCCCTTCCCATAGCCAGGTGATCCTCACCTTCACCCTTGCCTGAGCAGCCCTCTTGGACTCGTCCGCTGCAATGCGGCGCAGTATCTCATTCTCCCGCACACCATCAGACGGCTGAGATCTGAGGGTTTCCAATTCGCGATACAATGCCTCTAACGCCTCCCGCTCTTGCCGTGCTCTCCGACTTCCCCACGACTTGGCGAATGCCTTGACCTCAACCGGGGCCTTCACCATTCCTGACATCCCGAAGTTATCTCGAAAGGTACGGAACCAAATCTGTTGGCATCCCCAGGAGAAATTAGCATCCTTTAGGTAATAGGTGTTTAACTTGAACATTGTACGCGCCGGCCTGACTGCACTCGTACCCTGGGAAATTAACTGAGGAAAATGGTCAGAGACCGCGGTGGACAAAATGTTCTCCTGCTTGAGCAGAGGGGCTCGGTCCGATGCTAGGGTATTAGCATAGCATCTGTCATGTCGAGCATACGCCCGTCCCGCCCCCGTCCACTAATTACACCAAGTAAATGTGGAGTCGTCCGGCGACTCTGCCAAATGCAGGGAGTCTAACAACTTCAGCCATTGCTCCCGCTCAAAACCCTGTACCACTTCTGCTCCTTTGCCACACCTATCATGAGTTGTCTCGACCATGTTGAAATCGTCCAACAACAGCCAAGCCACACCAGCCCCCAAGGAAGCGACGTGCCTCAGCGACGCCCATGACGCCCCCACTCTGCCGCGCACTATTGTGGGCGTAGACATTCATCTGCCCCAACGGTTGGCCAGGGTAAAAGTCACCTGCACATGCATCTTCCACGCAATGGCGGTCCACCTTTAGAGGCTCCAGAGGTGGCAACTGCGACAGTGTATTGCGGACCAAACATGTCTAGCAGTGGGCGTCATCGCTGTGACACACAGTGGCAACGACCGACACTTGCAGAATGGAGGAGGCTCTGGCCTTTCTGAATCAACACAACAGGAGAGAGCTACAGGTTGACCCTACTCGTCCTCCTGCCAATATAATCGAGGTAGATCACCAGCAGCACCTCAAGTCTATTTCCAATTTAGTCTCGTACGGAGTGCTGGTGTACTATACTGGAGTGCTGGACACAAGAAGAGTCAGAAAGCGGCTGCAAGCTCACTTTAAGCGGCTGGGGATCTTGCCGTTTCAGTCCATGAAGTTCCAGGGTAATAATTTTTCTTTCTCCTCATGTTCGACGCGCCCACGGCGGTGGAGAGGATAGTGGCGAGATGGGTTGACCTTATGTGGGGAAATTACTTGATTTATCAAGCATTACACGCCTGGTGTAAGTGCTCGATCCCTGTCAGCCTTGAAGATTCCTTGTTAGTTTCAGGTGATGGATCTTCCGGCAGATATGTTGTTGCCAGAGTTCATGGTCGCGATTGCCAACGGGGGCTCGGAGTGCATATCTCTCACTCCATAGTTCTGGCACCGATTGCTTTACCCGCGGATAGCCCATTGCCTCCCTCAGTGACTGTCAAGAACGGTGATTGGTACTTTCGGTTCCCCCTCAGGTTGTTAAATGGTGCAGAGATCCAGAGAATGTTTCCCGCCCTCCAGGTCTTCGCAGGTTCGCTTCCAGAGTACAGGCCCGCCCTAGTGCCAGGGGTTCCACGGGAGGCAACGCAGGAGGTTTTATGGGAAGGGACGCAGGCCCCGTCACAGACTCTGCCGGTGGAGAAGTCGCTTCCGGCCAGGACTAAAGAGTTAAGCTACTGAAGTCTTCAAGCATTGCCAGAAACACACACGATTTAGGGTGCCTGCTTTCTACCTGTTTTGGCTGGCTGGGTAATTTGGCTTGCCCTTGTAGGCTTTCCAAAGGAGAGGGAAGATACTGAAGCAATAGCAAAACGAATGCAGAGAGCAAATCGAAGCAACAACAATTTTGTGAAGCAACAACAAATCGAATGCCGTCCTACAGAAACAACGGTAGATCGAGTCTTAATCTGCACATCGAATGCAACCAAACGTGAGACAGAGGAGAGAAAAGGGAAAGAAAATGAGATTAAAAAACTGAAATGAACTCCAAGCTCCGGCTCCAAGCTCCAAAATGTGAGTTCTGCCGCAAACCCCCTCTTTGATTCTAGCACAAACCCTAAGCAAGAGGCAGTTCGAATTGAAATCAACCGGCCATCATCAAAGCGAGATCCAACATCCCTGAGAACTTAGCTGCTCCAAAAATTTTTGGGAGAAAGATAGCCGAAAAAAAAAACATTGGCCGGAAAAACCATTTTTTTAACCAAATGTAACACCCGGAAAAGGGCACACCGGCGTTACTACCCACCCCCAAAAACATTTTAAATAGGTAGATATAAGATTTTGCTTTAGGTTTAAGTTATGTCTCTTTAGATTTTTTGTTTTTCCATTTCCGACCATTTCAAGCAATGGTAGTAGCAGCATTGATCGAGAAGATCTTCTCTATAAAGTAGGGTGGCACCGAATTTGATGTTGAATCGTATTTTATGCACATTAGTGTTTCTTTGGTAGCAATATGGAGTATGCAATTTTGGCTGATTGATTCTCTCTTTGCTACACGATGCTGGCAAATGAATACTATTGTTTAGAAATCCAAAACATTCTTTTATTCTGCTTGCTTGCATCTTCGTTCCTATTTCATCAACGGTGTGGACTTGTCCATAGCTATTGTGCCTTCTATTAATCTGTCATATTTTAGTAAGCATAAGTAGGATATGATATTGAGAATGATCGCTTTTGTTTCTTGCTTGTTTAGCGCTTTTATTTTGTTCTTTGGGTCGCAATACATTGCGATTGTTCCTTGTTGATTATGTGTCGCGGTCACAATATATATTGTAAAGATGGTTATAACTTAATTCATCGATGAGAAAATATAGATGGAAATGTGATAAAACATACAATCGTAAAATGATTACGTTTGAAAAAAATGGAAGAACTTTTGGAGAATTCATAGCTTTGATATGTTGTTTCCTTTTGTTCATTTTGTTCGTCGGATAAAGTTGTCAAGGCTCTCATTTCCCTCATCGACTCAAACGACATTGATTTAGATAACTTAATGCAGTAAAGAGTACTTGCATAGGTAGGTGGACTGCGCTTAAATCACAGTAGGTCTTTTTTAGTTGTTTATATTATTTTTTTGAGTGTTTTCTATCTTTGCCGGGTAATCGCTTGTTTGTTTCTATATTCTTTCATTCTGCAATAAGAATCAGCAGTATTTTATTGTTGAACGGCATCCCATTTGAGCATTCACTATTTCATTTTAGGATATTTTTCAGTGGAACAACAACAAGGACCTGCTAAAAAATAGACTCAAACGTCTTCTTTGCAAATGACAGGATTTAAATGGGATATCCAAGCCACCAGGACAGTTCATACACGTTTTGTTGATGATGCTAGTACTATGGCAACTCACAATCAAGAGCTTAACGTAAAGCATGAAAGGATAAAGCAAGCTATAAATTTGTGGAAGGAACCTTGGTTAGATGATAATGATTTGATTGGTTGCAGTTTAACCATGACAATAGTAGCGCTTACTGTGTATATTATAAGGAGGACTGAAAATGCCGAAGTGCATTTGGAAAGGAGGGCTTTACTAACTTAATAGCAGCAGCTAAAGCGCATATGAGAGTGATCAGCACAAAGCATGCTTCTTGGATGGCAACATCAGGAAAATATAATATAACGGAGGAGGAGGAGGAGGAGGATTATTTGACATAATGATAGATGAATCAACTGGTATCAGGGCGACCCAAAACTGACTTCTTTATGCGACTTAATTAGATGAATTTCAGCCAAATACAAATTGATTGCATCTGGATCTGATGGAACTGCTGTTATGATTGGTTGTAGAACTGGAGTGGCAAATAAATTGGAGGAGTTACATCCCTACATGACATCCATTCATTATATTGCACAGACAACCAATTTATGTATTGCATCTATTGCCAAGCATCTAAGCTACAAGCTGAGTTGTGAGAAGACCGACAAGCTTATCAATGGGGCAGGCACTCATTTATTAAAAAACAGTCTAACGGAATGATATTTAAGAGAACTTCAAGAGAATATCAACACAACTAGATGGCTCAGCAAGCATATTGTCCAAAAATTGTGTGAATTATTTGAACTTGTTATGTTGGTATTCAAATACAATTTGTCAATACTAAGGTGGCCTTGTCGGGCTGTAACCCTTCTATTTCCAGTCCTTGTAGGAGGTAATGAGTTTCTTTTCTAGACCCATGCTGGGCATATCCTGCAACCATCGCATTCCATGACACAAGATCTAGTTTAGGCAACCTTTCAAATACTTGCCAAGCAGTCTTTACACTAACGCATTTAGTACAAAAATCAACAAGAGTGTTACCGACAAAAACATCTGATTGAAAATTGGTTTTCAAGATCTTGGAATGGATCCATTTTCCTTCCTCCAGAGCCATCATGAAGGCACATGATTTCAACACACTAACAAACGTGACCTTATCTGGTTGCAAACCCTCACATGGCATTTTATTGAATAAGTCAAGGGGTTTCCTATGAAATCCGTATTGAACATATGCTACGATTATAGCATTCCAGGATACTATATCTTTGTCACTCAGTTCATTGAATACTTTAAGTGCATCATCTATACTCCCACATTTGGCATACATGTCAATAAGACTGTTGGATATGGAAATGTTTGATAAATATCCAGCTTGTATGATATTGGTATGTACCAACTTTCCAACGTTAATTGTTAATACAAACAACAAAAGCACCAAAACAGAGAAAAATGACCTTATCTGGCTTCACAGATTCTCGTTGCATTTGAAAGTAAAATTTGAGAGCAATTACCCCCTCATTGTACTGAACACAACCACCAATTAATGCCCTCCACGAGACAACATTTTGCTCAGGCAACCTCTTGAATATGCTATATGCATCTTCCACACTTCCATATTTGCAATACATGTCAACAAGTATATTTCCAATGAAGTAGTCCGATTCATAACTTCCTGTCAGAGCATCAGCATGTGCATATTTACCTCTTTCCATAGAAGCTAGACCCTTACATGCTTTCATAACGCTCAAAAGAGTTACCTTGTTTGCACGCATTCCATTCTGTTTTATTTGTGTATAGAGATTAAGGGCTCCTTTATCATTCCCCATCTGAACATATCCTGCAATCATAATAGTCCAAGTAAAAACATTCCGTGTATCCATATTATCAAATACTTGCATGGCCTCTTTTAAGCTGCCGCATTTTGCATACATATTGATCAAAACATTCCATATGAATATGTTGGGTTTCAATGTGGACCTGACAAGGTTGGCATGTGCCAATTTTCCATGAAACATGGCTTTCAACTCTGTGCAGCCTTGAAATATGCATACACATATGTGTGTGCAGGCCATCGATCTGGGCAATTCACCATTTGCAGGGCCTCTTTCAGCATGTCACAGAGCATGTCACAGAGCATGAGTACATTTGTAGAGAAGATGACAAGAAGGAAAAAGAACCAGAAGATCGATGAAAAAAAGGTGCTGGCACACGCTGGGCGGCTATGCCATTCAGCTTATAGAAGTGAGAGGAGTTTCAAACTTGTTCGTTAGTTCAACGTTAATTTAGCCAGTTTTATGTATTATATAAAAAGCCTTTATACGGTGTTGTGTAAGGGATGAGGCGGCCCAGCCAGGCTCGGCAGCGGACTCGGGCGGCGCCGCCGAATTCCTTACCATCATATAAAAAGTATAAAACGTAAAGGGAAGATTAGGCATGTTCTTGGATATGCCACGGCTATGTATGGCGGAGCACAATAGATTCCAAGATATGCCACGGCTAGGGCAGGACCACAATAGATATGCAACCATATATTTCAAGCAACCACAAGGTTTTTCACTATCGAAGTTGAAGAGGCCATGAACTGGGGCCTAAATCCCTTGTTTATCCATTTATGTTGATCCCGGAAAAAGGGCAAGCTTAAAAAAGAACACAAGGGTGGAAAAGATTCTAACCTAGATTTTTCTCTGCGGCGCCGCTAGCCTCTGCGGTGCCTCGCGGCTTCGCCACTTGTCGGTCGCCTCAGCTAGCGGCGCCGCCTCAAAAATTATAAGCGAGAATCTTTTTCGACCGTGCGTTAGGGGACGTAAACGAAGTTTACCTCAAATTATGTTCGGCAATCATCTTCTATTCTTCACAGCGATGGCTGTGAAGCTCCTTGCATTGCTCTATTATGGCCTAAAATCCACTAGAAGGGGGTGTTTTTCTATTTCTCTTTAGATTTTTGCTTTGTATGATGTTCATCCATTTCAAGGGGAGTGTACGTATGATGTTCATCTCGTTGAGGTTCCCAACATGGATCTATTTTCTTATAAGATGCTTTGGTCACATTCTAGAATGGGACTCGCAAGAAACCAACAAACCACCCTAGCTAGGCTTCTCATTCATCTCAGCATATTTTCTACAATGGTGGACAGTGGGTAGCCGCACACATGCGAACTACCCACGAAAAATAAAGGGAAAATCCAATTATATCATTTGGACCCCAAAAAATACAATGCTAATAGATGAGTGGTCGATGTACTGCCGAAAAGCTTATCACCGGGATTAAAAAAAAACCGCCCTTTTCGGGTTTTGAGGAAAAACCCTAGTGATAAGCCTTGGCAAGGGGCTTAGACAAACGTAAGGCATAGAATCGCTCCCAAAACCCCGCATGGAGAAGTCAAAACAGATGCCGCCGCCAACCCAGTACACCGCACATCACCAACACAACAAACGAGAAAACATACCGTAGAATAGCATCACCCAAATGGTGGAAAAAATATGACAAACAGAACTTGTATAATAAACAAAGAAGGGGAGGGTGGGTTCAAGAGAATAAGGTACTGCTGAGAGAAGAGGGAAGCCGGATGAGTCGTGGATGCGTAAACGCCGCCTGAAATAGTCGAATTCCCAACCAGAACGGGCATGCGCTGCCCGCATGCATGCATGACATGCATGCTCGTCCCATTCTAGAATGGCGATCCGATGTCTCGGATCGATGCGATTCTAGAATGGGACTCGCAAGAAACCAACAAACCACCCGACTACCGTGAGAACTTCCTTACGTACTAGGATCGAGGACCGAAGGTCACGGGGATCGAGGCCAAAGGCCTGTAAAGGATAGCAAGAAAGAGACGCCAAATTGGCTAAACCGAGGCGGGAAGAAGCCCCTCCCTACCCGGAAACAATTCAAGAGAATAAGGTATGCTTGAGAGAAGAGGAAGCGCCGATGAGTCGTGGATGCAGAAACGCGCCTGAAATAGTCGAATTCCCAACCAGAACGGGCATGCGCTGCCCGCATGCATGCATGACATGCATGCTCGTCCCATTCTAGAATGGCGATCCGATGTC
Organism: Isoetes taiwanensis; assembly: GCA_021234155.1. Classification (NCBI taxonomy): domain Eukaryota; kingdom Viridiplantae; phylum Streptophyta; class Lycopodiopsida; order Isoetales; family Isoetaceae; genus Isoetes; species Isoetes taiwanensis. The sequence goes on along the minus strand of JAJEKV010000012.1, from coordinate 5,258,246 downwards.
TCGGATCGATGCGATTATCAACCTCAGACTTAACATACGGCCGTTGATAACACCATGCAGCAACTACGTTGTCGGGCTTGCGTAAAAAGTGTTTTGCATGTGAATAAAATATGTCTCGGTTCAACGCATATAAAGCTTGTGCTACATTATCAAATTAACTGCATCTTCAAGGCCTACTATGGCGCTAGGATCTTGGAAGACCATGTTTCCTGAAGCTAAAGCATAGGTTATGTTTGGTAGCTTCTTAACATGCTTTAGCTGCTGGTCATTCAGATCTGTGACAGTCTTGTGATTGTGCTAACTACAACAAATAGGAAATTAACTGAGGTATATGCTAAAAGAATGCCAAATCCAAGGTATGAAAAACTAGCGTTATCACAAAGGCTCAAGTTTTTATTGCTAGACCATCTGTTCCTACGTTTCTTACCAACCCCAAATCTAAGATTCTGCCCAACCCCAAATCCGACCCAAAGCAAACTCTTCTTGCTTTGTTTTTCACTTGTTTTCAGAACAAACTCTTCTTGCCGATGCCCCATGGGCTTATTCCTGAAGTTCGTCGGGTGGTCTTTCTATCCACAAGAACTAAGCCCTCAAATCACAATGGGAAGAATTACTCACATTGCGTGGTTTTAGGATAGTCACTAAGAATATCCAGGTATATCCCAACATATACTCTAAATATGCCCTTTACCCACCTAAGCCAGAGTTTGCCCTTTAGGGGCAAGCCAAAAACTACCATCCAAAGTATTTGCATGGTGTGCAAGAACAAAAGAACTGCCAATACTTTGCCAACATCAGCTTTATACCATTTTGAATACACACTCTCTCCAGATCATAACCATAACCTTGCCTTTTATGCGCCTAAAATGCTTAAAAAGGAAACAGTCATAGCCTATAGTGTACATGTTGGACATGTACCTGCCGGCACATGTACATGTTGGATTGTACAGGAAAAAAAAATGGCCTTTCAAATATCCCTTCTCCACCCGTCTTTGGTATGTTGTAAACTGAAAAGATTTTAAATGCGAAACATTTTTTTTTATTTTTTTTTTTTGAGAGAAAGAAGCTTTTTAGTCATTAATTATAGAAAACAATTACATATTGTCATAGGCATATCCAAAATGATAAGCCAAAATATTGAAGCTAATAATAAAAAAGTTTTAAGTAGCTTGAAATAGCAGGAACTTGAAAATTCTGGAATTTAGCAGTGAAGATATATATAGATCCAATGAAGTCAGTCTAGAAGTGAATCCGAACACCTTAGCAGCTGGTCCTCTGTATGAAGATAGAATATGTGATGTATTGAACCTGGCAAAAGAGAAAAAGTCAGAAGTTATAGGAAGCCAAGAAGTGAGAGTGGTCTCGAATGAAAGGCTGGTAAATGGGGATTTGATTGTTCCCCCAGTCAACCAGCTCAATGAGTCTAACAGAGTTGCAGTTGGTCATAAAATGGATCAGGGTCCCAAAGCAATCTGCACGTCCCCTATGATGAGCATCTGTCATTTCTCTGCCATATCTATAAATGAACCACCATATTGCTGTCATTAGGTGAGTGCCTTTACAGAATTCTTGTGCCCAAAGAACTTCCCTTTGTGGAACCTCACTTAATCTATCCATTAGATGCCCTTTTTGACCCGTCCCCATCCGAAACTGTCATCATGATTGAATTGAAATGTATCATTCCTATTTCTTTCTAGTCTTGCCATTATGTTCTCTTCAGCACTGTCATATTGGAGATCAAACTTGAACTTGCAATTCCAAAGGTAATCTAGCAACAAAGAAAGATCTCGAATTAGTAACATGATCATGACAATGAAGTTTAAAGCTATTAAAGGCACCGAAGAAAGTTTCCCAACAGATTCCATTTGTTATCATATTTTTCAAAGATATTTATTTTTTGAGCAAAAGGCCATCATTTCAATGTCAAAAATGATTTGAAGTTTTATCCAAACAATAGAAATTCGATGACCACCATGAAGACACCTATTTCTGTGTTTCCAGATATTCCAAAGAATGATGTAACAGATTGAATTCTTAAGCAAATCATTATTAGAGAGAAATTCAATAATATTTCTAGGCCTAGGAATATCAAAGATATTAAAAATCCAAACCCATAAGGTGTCTAAATTTTGACATGTAAAAATATGCTGAGCATTTTCAATTGAATTACAGCCAATGGGACATAACTGAGAAATTACATGATCTGGTCTCGAATAAATTCTGTGAATAAGCTCCAAACAAGGAATACTTTTGTTAGCTAACAACCAAGCAAAATAGGTAATCTTAGGTCGGCAATAATTTCTCCAAATACTCTTGAAGAGCACGTATTCGTGATTCGTGGATTTATATTCCAAAGATTTGGCGAGCTTTAGACTTAGGAGAATCTTGAGTTAAGTAGGCATAAATGCTGGAGACTTTGTAGATCTTCTTTCCTCCACAAGACCAATGATTATTGCACTCAGAATTGGGATCAATTTTAATATTTCTCAAAGATCTCATAATATGATCATAGAGAATTCTGTCAGAGGAAGTACCACCAATTATAACTTTCAATCTGGTCCAAGAGATCCATTTATCACCCTGCCAAATATTACCCAAGCAAGAAATACCTTTGCTCAACCATTTTCTGTAAATTCTAGGATGCTTCAAAGCTAAAAGTCTATGATCTCGAGTAGCCAAGTTTGGATTCCAGAAAATGCTAGAGTTGTGGCAGGACTCAATAATTGGATCATGTTGATAACATTTGGAAACCTTATTCCATGAGGTGATTAAATTCCTCATAAGAGGGGAAGTGTTTGAGCCAGGCCTGATCTCAGAGAAAGCAGAATGAGGAAGTTGATGATTGACAGAGGGGTGCCCTTCCAAAATACTATTTTGAAGCCAGTATTTGATGAACAGAGTTGCAGGATTACCCTGACTAAAAAGAGTCTTCCAGACATATTTTCCTGCCAAAGCATAGCCTTGAAGTAGCAGGTTTTTGCATCCAAGACCACCCTTGCTTTTATTCTGAGTAACATAATTCCAATTTACCATGTGATTTTTTCCCCAAATGTAGTTCCTAACTATCTTCTCAATCTGCTGATAAATAGATTTAGGAGCTAGAAGAGCAGAAGAGAAGAAAATATGAGAACTTGAGAGAACAGAGTTTGCAATGATAGTTCTACCAGCTAAAGAGAGACAGCTACCATAGTTGTTGAGTTTCCTTCTAATCTTTGAGACAATGGGAGACCATAGATTTTTGACAGATGTATCTAAGGAAAGGGGCATACCCAGCAAAGTAGATGAATGGCTAAAACCAAAGCAATTGATACCTAAGATATCAGATCGAGTAGACTCCCCAAGAATGATACACTTTTGCTGATTCAAGAAAATACCAGAGGCAACACTAAACCCTTTGATGGTGTTGAGAAAGAATTCAATGTTATTAATGTCATTCTTCAAGAAGCTGAAAGAATCATCAGCATATTGCATTATGGATAGCTGGTTCACACTATCAGGAAGCAAAAGACCTTCAAAGTTCCCAACCTGCTGGTGATGTATAATAACTCTTGTTAGCATTTCAGCAACAATAATGAAAAGATATGGAGCTAATGGACAACCCTGCCTAACACCTTTGTTCAGAGTAAAGAAAGGGCTTGGGGAACCATTGATTAAAATTGAGGATTGAGATCTTGAGTTGAGTCCCATGATGAGATCAATTAACTTAGAAGGAATACCAATCTTTTGAAGAGCAAGAACAAGAAAGTCCCATCTAACAGTATCAAAGGCTTTAGAGAAGTCAAGTTTCAGAAGAACACAATTTTGATTTGAAATTTTAGCCCAGTGCATCTGTGACGTTCCAGCACAGTATACGCTCCCAGGACGTATATTGTACTGCCACGTCACGCGTACACGCCACCCCGATTGACGTGTACGCCAACGTAAAGGCAAGTGGGTAGCCCCTAGGGGGCAACTTGCTAAGAATGTGCATTAGCATTAATGTGCACATTTTCCAATGTACACATTAATGTGGGCACACATTTCCATGTGGCCACTTGATGCCAAGTGGGCCATACCCATAGGTGCAAATAATGTGCACATTTTCCAATGTACACATTCATTAATGTGCACACATTTCCATGTGAGCACATTTGGGTGCACACATTTCCATGTGGGCATATTTGGCCACCTAGCCCTTAAAGGCAAGTGGGCCCATTTCCAATTATCCCACATGCCAAAAGGGGATAGTTGGAAACCCTAGCCACCCCTTGTCTATATAGGGGGGGAAACCCTAACTAACCTAATTTTTGATTTTAGGGCTTCAGAACTCGCTTTTGCCCTCCTCAGCCAAAACCGCATCCCGCACTCGCTTGGGAGAATAGCATCCTTAGTTCCTCGAGATTCGAAAGTTTGGCCAGGATGGTCGAAGCTCAGTCGAGGAGCCCCTCAAGGATCAGGTATTTGGCCAATTAGATAGTCTAAACCCTATTTTAGGCATTGAATCAGTAGGTTTAGCCTATTAGATTGCCCATAGCAGCCCTCTAGAACTCTAGATAGCAGATTCTAACTAAAGAACCTAACTCTATGATATAGATTAGATCTTGTTCTTTAGTTCTTCTGTGATGTATATGGATGATGTATCTCTGTGAACTCCTTGTATTGGGAAGGGGGGTAGAGACCTAAAGCTTTATAGTTGATGCTCCTAGAGTAGCCTCTCTAGCACACTGTAGATTCGGCCTGTGCACAAGAGCCACACCTGGTTGTGGGTGAAGGGGCCAGACTGGCTTATAAGGAGGTTCATGTTCTGACTCTTGAACGACCCCTCTGGTGTGTAAAGACTGCCGGGGGTCACTGTGACTAGGTCTAATGGCTTGCCACTGCGTGTGGGCAAGGCATGGGCTCGACACTCGTGAGGTGGTGAATATGACCTTCCATTGAGTTCAAGTCGAATACGGGCAGTGGCCCTCTAGTCACCTTGAGTCAGCATGGAGATCTCTGGAGGGAGTGATCCCTACCTGCCCCATCGGAACTGGGGAGATGCAACCCAGGATATAGCCCCCTTGGCTACGCATCCGGCGGGCTACAGTCAGGTCCCAACACTTTTCAGCCTACTCTGCAAAGTGTGCACAGGAGGGGCGGATGGAGTGGACAACCCTAGGCCATGTTCTTATGCCAGCCAAATCCATTGCCATGAATTCTGTCTGCAATGAACTCTGGAGACCCAAGCTTGTCAGTCATCCCTTTGAGTCTGAGCCTGGGGTAGGATTCCCTATGTGATGTGCTGATCTTTGTCTATGCAGATATGTGGAGGACCATCCTTCGTGATGGTCATATGATGTTGATGTATGTGCTACTGACATGTATGTTTACGCTTCCGCAGCTAGGTAGGCCCTGAGGGAGACGGGGTGCAATGACCCTTCCACTCTTCCCACTGGAACCCGTTACGGTTGCAGTGTCATGTGGAGGGCCCCCATTGGCACCGGAGCTGGTATGGAGGATGAACTCGGTTGTATACTGGTGAGGGCACCGTGATACCCAGTAGGGGACGCCACAAAGGGTATCGAGCTATGTTCTTGAGACCAAGAGCAAAGCACCGCCATGTTCCCAAAAGAGCACTAACTTGATAGGATCCTCAAACCTCGAAAAAATGAGAAAATTTTTTCTCATTTTTGTAGTTTATGCTAAGCTAGTAAATGCTAAAAAGAATAGAAACGTAAAAGACTAAAATTGATGAGCCAACATCCAAAAAGTAGGAAAACTCACACGTCGTCAGCGCCAGACGATTTCTACATTTTAGAAATCGGCCGGGCTAACGTATGAGACATTCAAATTTTGACACCAAAAAGTTGTAAATTACAAGAAAATATCTTGATAATTCTAAATTTAAGCTAAGAATTAGTAGATTTAGCATGTTACATGTTAATTTAATAGTGGGCCCCACCATGTCTCACACGCCGCCGCCAGACAGGTTTCTAGATTCTAGGAATCGGGCCGGGCGCAACGCGGTGAGACCTTGCTTAATTACGTGTTTTAGATGCCTTAGACAACCCAAAAAGGTAGTTTAAAAAGTTGACCTAAAATTGGCCCTATAAATAGAACCGACCCCTCCCATTTTTCCCCGCTCTTCCCGAGAACTTCGCCAGTATTGTCAAGGCGATCTTCTCGGGCGCCAGAGCTCCAATCGACGAACCGAAAAATGATGGCCCGCACGACGGCGCATCGCAAGGGAAGCCTAGCCGGGCGGACCCTCCAGCCGCCGCGCCCGGCCTTGTTCATAGGATTCTTCGAACGCTTTCTCCACGCCGACGGATCTTCGCCGAAGCGAGGAATCGTGGTCCGGACAGAGCCGCACCATACAGAGATCTTGGAGGACGATCGGCCGCGACGTCATGAGCGAGATCCTCAATGAAATTGAACGGCAGAGGAGGCGTAAAGCGAAGCGCCAGGGAGCAACACCGGGGGACGCCAACCCACGAGGAGCAGAGGGAACAGTGAACCCACCCATAGGCCAAGAACAACCCCAGATGAGATCCACCCGCAGGAGGAGCAGTAGGAGAGGAGCAAAGCAACCACCGAACTCACCCCTGAGGAAGAGGCCGACCTAGCACGCCGGGCCCATAAGTACGAAGTCAAAGAGCCACGGAGCAGAGCAGATCAAAGGATCGTGAAGACGCCGGGAACCCAAGAAGAGGAGGGCCAAGGCCGCCAAGGCGGGCAAGAGGAAGCCGGGTGAAGGTTGGGAAGAGAGCCGAGGGTCCGGCCATCAACGAGCCGGGCCGGGAGGGGAGACCCCGCCCACCACCGACGATTCGGACCAAGACTACGCGGTCGGGCGCAGACGGGGCAAGCTCTTCAAAGCCCCCCCTGTAGAGGAAGAGGTACACGGTGCGCACGCCCAAGAGCGTGAGGAGGCCGGGCAGGTGGCTAAGCCCCACCATTTCCGACGTGGGATAGGGTTAAGGCCCCACGGCCGCAAATGAAGCTTATGTGATAGACCCCTTAAAGGTCTATGAGAAGAGAATGAGGGAGCACAACGCATATATGGCGGGCGGGAGGCCTACAACACCTATTACCGTGAGCACCGGGTGAGAACGATCGGCGGCACCCCGACGGCGAGCCGACACTAAAGCCCCCTCCACCAAAACCCAAGGCCCCACGAGCACCGAAGAAGCGAGCAAGAAGAAACAGAGGAAGATTTAGCACTCAAGGAGATCCGCCCACTTCCGTAAGAGTTACGGACTCGATTCCACGGGCCGCTGCCTGCCCGGGTCCGCCGCGAAGTCATTCAAGAATACAACACGACATGCGCTGCGGATGATTTAGATGTTGCCGTGTTTGCAAGAGGCGGCCGGCCCACTTGGTGAAACATTTTGAAGATTCAACGGCCGCGCACAAAGGCACGCCAAGAGGGTCACCCTCATGAGGCAAGACATGTATCTTGCCGCACACATCAAGGGAGAACGCCTTTGAACCTTGTAAATGACCAGTAAAATTTTGTTAATATAAAGAAAATTTTATGTAAATAAAGTGTCCAAACCAGTTTAGATAGGTCAAGATATCGATCCCTAGCCTTCGCTTTTAATCAAATTGGAGTTTGGAGCAAAATTGAGACGATGTCTCACACGCCGCCGCCAGACATTTTCTACATTTTAGAAATCGGGTCGGGCGCAACGCGGTGAGACCATGCCCAAAAATGCCCAAAACAGCTCCAAATCGACCAAGTAAGGGGTCAATTCTGCCTAACTCGATGAGTTTAGTAGAATTACAGCCTTAGATCACCTAAATTGAGCAATCCTAGCCCAATTAGGACCCATGTCTCACACGTCGCGCCAGGACAGATTTCTACATTTTAGAAATCGGGCAAGGCAACGTATGAGACCCTGCACTCATGTCATCACCAAATGATCTCCAAATTGCCCAATAGGTTCAAGAGCTCTCCTTAGCATGCTCAAACTCTAGAAATAGTCTTCAAACTTGCAATTGCATCCCTTAATAAATCGTAATCACCTAATCTCAGTAAAAATCTAAGTCATCCAAAAATTAGGGTTTTCCCCTTTCTATAAATAAGTCCCCCATTTCTCAATTGGCACCCTGCAAATCCGCTCCCCACTGCTTAGGCGATCTTTCAGCTCCCCGAGGCGCTTCGATCCGCTTGATACTCCCTTCCTTGCTAGATCAATGGCCACCGCTGATTTCGGAGATGGTACAGCCAGCGGCTCCATGCCATCGAGGCGGATGTCAACGACATCTTCCAAGTCTTTGTGAAAGAAATCGACATCCAAGTTACGCTTGAACGCAACCCCAAAAGATATAGGCAAAAGCTAGCGGTAGACTTCGTGCTAGGGTAGGACCCTCACTTGTTCAAGTCCCCCTTGCATAGGATATTTCGCTTCCCCGCCCATCCCTTCAGCACTTTTGGGCGATGTCCCCAACATCGCCAAATACTTGACCAACAAGGCGCTAAAGGCTACCTCGAACTACATGGTCCCGACAAACAACAGACCAAGTACTTCTCGTGACATAATCACGCCTCTAGCCATCTTCTTATCCCACCGCTGACCGAACCCGATGGGGGCAACTCTATCCCTCCGATGGAGGTAGACCCCATAGCCGAAAGCGTAAGGAAGGGCAAATGCCGCAAGTGCCGAGATCAACAAGAACAAGAAGCAAGAGAGGATGAAGAAGAGTCTGACGACGGCGGATACACCTGAGCTCGACTTCCCGGACGAAGAACGGCCCAAGGAGAGCGGTGAGCTGATCAACTTCGAAAGCAGCAGCCGCCAGGCATCGAAAGTTGCTCTCCCTCTTGGGCTAGGCATCACAAGCCTAGCCCCTATCATCATCGACGGAGAGGAGTATCTACTCCTCACGACATCCGTAACCTCCCCAATGTAGGGAGAGGGAGCTCAGTTGGACTAACTACTCCACCAACAAGGGTAAGCAGATCGACTGGACGACTTCATCGTCCGGGGAGCATCGACTTCCCGCCCAAGTGAGGGAGTCCCACACCTACACGTGGGAGACGACCTCCCACATCCGTGCCTACAAAGAAAGATTAGGGCAATTGATGGACGAAAGGAGCCGCCAACGAGGGAGGAGTTCCTCGCCTCCAAGAGCAGATGGGGATCCGTGGGAAGACCACGAGTATCCTAATGCCGGTCCTCCAATATCACCCTTGCCAAAAGGAGAAGGAATCGACCTCGAGAGGCTCGACCGCACAATTGAAGACTACAGGAGCTCACCAAGTAGAGGTCGACGAGTACCGGGCGGCACAGAGCCGAGGCCAAACAAGCGGAGAAGCTTCGGCGACACACAATGACAGTCGCCGTGTACTACTTACCACCGCCGATGGATGGGAGAATAGCGGTAATTCACCGCAAGTTCAGTCCCGCAGGGCTAAGAAGGAGTGTTTATGCCGATTGCACTCTCGTGCTTCCGCAGCATGCTCGAATAGCAAAGAAATGTCGACTATGCCGCCTTAGTCAAGAGGGCAATGGCACCGACCTCTTTGACTTCGCCATCCCCACCGACGCCGGGGAGACTAGCAAAGGATCGCGCCCTTACATCCGACCGCAGGATAGAAGACCTGGTGAGAGCCATCCAAGGAGGCTCGCCAGCAAGCATCATCAGGAACTTGGGTCACTCGGTAGGGACGGCCCAAGTTAAGAAGTTTCTTGAAGACAACCCGTCGTACCGGCGATTTCAAGACTAGTTAGACTCTTGATCCCGGAGACTTTTGTATCTAAAATATTATATGATATATAAATACAATTCTGTTGCACTTTAAATGCTTTATTGATGTATGTTGCCCCACAATTATACCAACAAACATAAACAATGCAAGAGAACAAACGGAACTAACCATATAGCCATTAATCACTTGTGGATGCAGCTAGAGGGCTAAGCGCAGGGGAACGACAACTGCGAGACCTTATAGAAGAGCAAACCCCGCCCAGACCACACCCGGCAAGGAACCTATTTGAAGATAGGGAACCCATGACCCCAGAAAGCGTGAGATAGCCCGTGATAAGGACGGATCCGGAGCAGATAAAGGCATTACCGTCCGCGCAAAGCAGTGAGTAGGTTCGGTGGGCAATGCTCAGCCAAGCCGCAAGCATCAGCTCGAGGGAAGGAAGGGACAAGAAGAGGAGCAAGAGAAGGAGATCCCCAGTCCGAATCTTCCGACTCAAGTTCGTGACTGCATCGACTCGAGGAAGAGGAAGAGCAGTGCTCGTGAACCAACGTAAGGAAGGCAGAGGAACACCCCGTAGGGACGACAAAAGAGATACCGTGGCCTCCAACTACCGTAAGAAAGTAGATTCCGCGACCGGCAATGTATGGAAGGCCCTGAATCGAACAGCTTCTCGGGGAGAACAGGTCGCTTGGAAGCGAGGCATGGCTGGGACTAAATGAGCGAAAGTACGGAAATGCTTATGGCATGAAGGATAAGGACAAAGGCGAGTTGCAACAGCCAACTTGAAAGGAGCCGCCGGATTTGGTGGAAGGGGTATGCAAAGGCACACGGCTTAAGCAGGATGCTTGTAAGTTCGTGAAAGTTTGCTAAAGCCTTCAAGCGCCATTACGCTCCAAGGAACATAAGTCCAAAGATGATGCAAAGCAGCTTTACCGGCTGCAAAGAAGGCAACAAATCGGTTCAGAAATATACAGAGGAATTCATGAGGCTAAGGTCAGATGTGCCGGGTTGGGAGAGAAGCATGCAAGAGAAAGCTATATTGAGGGGTCAATGAGGAGATCCGCAAGCTTGTGAGAGCAATAAACCCTAGGACAAAGATCGGGCGTAATCCAAGGCTATAAGCTTGCAGGGTCGGTGACCTCGTAATAGCGGGCACAAGCAGCAAGTATTTCCGTGAGAAAGGCAAGGCGACAGAAGCTATAGCCCTGTGGCAGCCAGTCCAGTCCAAATTTAGAACACAATATGGTGGGAACCGTGGGAAGCAAAGCCAGGAGAAGAAGCAAGTGTCCTTCAAGGACAAGCAGAAAGGTCAAACTACTCCAAAGCAAAGGTAATCCTTTTGCAAGCAATGCCCAAGGAAAAGAGGCAGAGTGCATAGAAAAGCAAAAGCAGGCTTCCGTGTGCTTCCAAACCGGCCATAGGACAAAAACCGCCCCTACGCCATGAGTGCAGCTCTAGCGGAGTTGGGAGATTGGGAAGCCCCGGCTCGGACGACGACGACGAAGAGGCCCGCGACTATATTCGTGGTGAGTGTCATATCTTTGCCGCAATAGATACAGAGCAAGCAGAGCCAAAGATAAGGTAATTTCCACAAGAGGGAAGGCTAAAGCTAAGTCATTCATAGTCTTGATAGACTCGTGAAGTAGCCATAACTTTGCATCCCCCGCATGGTTCGGATGTTGAAGTTGAAGCCGCTAAAGTCAAAGCCAAGACCCGTTGTTTTAGCAAGTGGTGCAAGAAGGCGACGGCGGCAAGAGAATTAACTTCGACATCGACTTGCCGTGGATTAATATCCGATGGGGAGCAGAAGTAATGGGCATTGGAAAGTATGACTTGATCATAGGAATGGAGTACCTTGGGCCAGCAGGGCCATTATCGATCGCGGGAAAGCGGAAGGTGACCTTCCCAACGCCCGACGGCAAGATCATTGAGATAACAGTAACGGTTGTTCCCATCATGCAAAGGTGCATGTCTTCTAAACTACTGCTCAAGTGCATCAAGAGTGAGCAAGTGGCATACATCTTCAAGCTTGAGATTAGTGAGCCGGAATCGGCGGAAGCAAGGAAGACAACGCTACGCCGCCAAGTTGTCGGCAAGTATCTCAAATAATCATGGAGTTCCATGATCTCTTTCCGGATGAGATCAAGCAGCTCCCTCCTTATAGGGAGTCGAAAAGCGAGATAGCACTCAAACCAGAACAAAGCCAACAAGCAAGGCTCCATATAGAATGACAACACAGAGTTGCCTGAGTCAAGAAGCAGCTGCGAGAGCTGCTCGACCTAGGTTTCATTAGACCTAGTGTCTCGCCGCTTGGAGCGCCCATTCTTTTTTGTCAAGAAGAAGGATGGATCTTTGAGAATGTGCATAGACTATAGACAGCTTGAATAAGCACACCATTAAGAACAAGTACGCTCCCCAAGATCGACGACTTGATGGATCAGCTCCAAGGGGCAAAGATCTTCTCCAAAATCGACTTAAGGTCGATATCATCGATCGGATAAAGGAAGAAGATATCCATAAGACCGCCGAACGCTGTATGGGCATTATGAGTTCACTGTAATGCCTTTCGCTTATCAAATGCCCCCGCTAACGCTCATGAGGCTCATGAACGATATCTTCGTGGAGTTCCCGGACACCTTTGTGATTGTTTTCTTTGACGACATTTTGGTGTATAGCAGATCCCTTGAAGAGCACGCATAACACTTGAGAAAGAGTGCTAGAGAAGTTGAAGAGGCACCGCCAGGCCGCCAAGTTGTCGGGCGCCACCGCAACGTAAAAGTGGAGTATCTAGGTCATGTGATCTCGCCAGAAGGCATCTCAACCCCGCCAAGATTGAGGCCGCCATTCAAAGGGTCGGGCGAAGAATGTGCATGAAGTCGGTTTCGCCTAGCAGTGGTACTACAGAAGTTCGTGAAGAACTTTGTTAAGATAGCAGCCCCGCTAATGCACTCGACGAGGGCGAGAAGGTGAAAGATTGGGTAGAGCATTGGCACAAGAAAGCCCAAAAGGGGTTTGAATTGTTGAAGGAAGCTTTAACAACAGCCCCAGCCTTTAACTCCCCGGACCCGGAGAAAGATAAGCTTGTAGCAACGGATGCGAGTAAGATAGCTACAGTGTGCGGCTTATGCAAGAAGAGCGCGTGGTAGCGTATGATTCCGTGAAGATGAACGACGCCGAGACGCCGCTTACCCAACGCATGATCGAGTTGCTTGGCGGTTGTCGCATTAAGAATATGGAGGCATTATCTCTTGGGAAGGAAGTTCCAATTGATATACCCACCATCGAGCCTCCAATATGTATTCACGCAACCACACCTTAACTGAGGCAAATGGAGATGGATGGAGTTCCTCAAGAATATGACTTTGATATAGTCTACAAGCCGGAAGCTCAATGTGGTAGCAGATGCGCTTTCAAGGCATCCCCCGACAACTAGAGTGCATTGCAATGCAATTTCGACGCCTCCAAATGACTTTGGTAAGAGGATTGAAGAGTCCTTGCCAACGGACGGGATTTCAAGGAGATATGGGCAAGCCTTTCTAAGGAGGCTAGAACAGATAAAGAGCGGGAGGCCTTCAAGCATTATAAGAAGGAAGGCAACCTGTTATACCATAAGAACAAGTTGTGCGCATGCAGAATCATCGGTGTAAGGAAGTTGATCCTCCACGACACGCACAAATGTTCCAATAGCCGCCATGCGGGATTCATGAAAACATATTTCAAAGTGCGCAGCAGCCTATTATTGGCCGAATGAAGAAGCAAATAGCTCGCTACATCAAGGAATGTCACTTATGCCGCCAGACGGCGGCGGAGCAGCTTCAATTCCAGGGGCATTAGAGCCATTAGCGGTGCCAAACGCTAAGTGGGAGGTAATCAGCATGGATTTCATCACGTGGGACTCCCAAGAATGCCGAGAGGCAAGGATGCCTTAATGGTAGTGGTCGACAAGTTGTCGAAGATGGCACATTTTGTGCCTTGCGTAACTACACGATACTGCCCATGGATACAAAGAAAGCTCTTCACCAAAGAGATCTTCGTGCTTCATGGCATACCAAGGGAGATCATCTCCGACGAGGGATCCGGGTTCATGAGCGCCTTTGGCAAGACCTCTTTGGCGACGATCCGCACGGCTATCCATGAGCACGCGATATCATCCTCGACGGATGGCCGAGACGGAGCGACCAACAGATTTTAGAGGACATGCTACTAAACTATGTCCGAATAAGCAAAGTATGTGGGAAGAATTTATTCACTTGGTGGAGTTTGCATACAATAGCACCAAGCGTGAATCATCCCAAATGTCGCCGCTTATGATCAATTACGGCTATCGCTGTTTAACTCCGCACACTTGGCACAACCCCGTCAAAAGTGGAAGTTTCACAGAGATGTTGGCCGATATGCAAAGCAGCTTTGTAGAGGAAGTTCGTGGGCTATCCGCTAGCAGCAAAGAAGTCGCCAAAAGAGCATCGCCGACAAGCATCGAACAAAGAAGAGAGTTCAAAGTTGGAGATGATGTTTGGCTCAAGATTAAGGTGAAGCAGCGGCTCGGATCGGCAATTGCAAGAAGCTTGCTCCAAGGTGGGTGGACCTTCGTAATAGTCGAAAACTAGGCAATCAAGCCTACAGTGCTAGACTTGCCAAAGACACCTAAAGATTCATAAGGTCTTCCACGTGAGTTTGTCAAGAGGCATACCCCAAACCCGCATAAAGTCTTGATTCGCCAACGCCGTTGGAAATGATCGAGGAACAAACCGGAAATAGTTCCGCACTAATTCTTGATAAAGCTTTCAAGAAAACGAGGAGATCAGAATTCCTCCAGTATTTGGTGAAGTGGAAACACTTACCAGTGGAAGACGCCACGTGGGTACTTAAGAAAGATTTAGTAAAGCAGTACCCACAGTTCATGGAGCAATGGGACGGCAAGGTCATCTCCGGCAAGAAATCGCCCGTGCATGTCGATTTGTGTAGGTTAATGCTTGTATAGTTAAGATTAATCTACGCATGCCACCTACGCTTAGTATGGGTCGCATGCGTTGTCACCGATGATGGGACCACTACGGTGATCTCTAGGGCGTGGTGTAATGTCAATGTAGGCATGACCGCGTTTCCGCTTGGGCGAGTGGAAGGTAGATTAGAAAGTCTACTTCTGTCCCACGGAAGTAGACGACCTCGAGAGAAAGGAGGTCATTGAGGAATGCATTCATAGGAAAAGCACCTTTAGCCCCATATATGCTTTGATAGGAGGAATCCATCCTTCGCGCCCCCACGCGAGAAGGATATCCTCCACGCTGGGCAACTAGAGGTGTAGGCATGAGCGGCATATAGGCATGTAGGCCGCCTCTCACGGCCATAATGGAAGATTCACCCTCTTCCTACGCCGGGAGATTAGCCATGCATCCATGTAGATAGGTGGGGTGGTCACCATATAACCAAAAATTTTAATTAATAATTAAATGGTACTAACGTAGTGTCGACCTGCAGGCCAGTAGAGCGCTCCGGAGGGCAAGGAGGTCGAGCTACGAAGACTTGCAACACAAATTTTGTTGGAATGTGTTGCAAGGAATCAAGGGTACCTCGAACGTTAATTTTAAATTTTGATAAACTTAATCATAATGTTAAGTGAAGTTTGGAGTAATCTGTTTAGTAATGTCGTGAATTGATAAGTTATTTCATAATATAATGATGTAATAATGTCATAAAAAAATATATTACCTTGAGGTAATTTTAATAAATGTGTAAGTATTATAGGAGATATCGTATGCATCAGGTTGATTGCAGGTTAGGAAGATTCCAAGGTGGGGAGAACCACGCGATCTTTGCGGGACAAACATCATTTCAAGGTGGGGAGAATGTGACGTTCCAAAGACAAGATACGCCCCCCGGGGCGATATTGTACTGCCACGTCACGCGTACATGCCACCCCGATTGACGTGTACGCCAACGTAAAGGCAAGTGGGTAGCCCCTAGGGGGCAACTTGCTAAGAATGTGCATTAGCATTAATGTGCACATTTTCCAATGTACACATTAATGTGGGCACACATTTCCATGTGGCCACTTGATGCCAAGTGGGCCATACCCATAGGTGCAAATAATGTGCACATTTTCCAATGTACACATTCATTAATGTGCACACATTTCCATGTGAGCACATTTGGGTGCACACATTTCCATGTGGGCACATTTGGCCACCTAGTTCCTTAAAGGCAAGTGGGCCCATTTCCAATTATCCCACATGCCAAAAGGGGATAGTTGGAAACCCTAGCCACCCCTTGTCTATATAGGGGGGGAAACCCTAACTAACCTAATTTTCGATTTTAGGGCTTGAACTGCTGTTTTTACCCTCAACCCAAAACCGCATCCCGCACTTCGCTTGGGAGAATAGCATCCTTAGTTCCTCGAGATTCGAAGCCGCCAGGATGGTCGAGCTCAGTCGAGGAGCCCCTCAAGGATCGTATATTTGGCCAATTAGATAGTCTAAACCCTATTTTAGGCATTGAATCAAGAGGGTTTAGCCTATTAGATTGCCCATAGCAGCCCTCTAGAACTCTAGATAGCATTCTCTAACTAAAGAACCTAACTCTATGATATAGATTAGATCTTGTTCTTTAGTTCTTCCTCGTGATGTATATGGATGATGTATCTCTGTGGAACTCCTTGTATTGGGAAGGGAAGTAGAGACCTAAAGCTTTATAGTTGATGCTCCTAGAGTAGCCTCTCTAGCACACTTGTAGATTCGGCGGCAGGTACAAGAGCCACACCGGGTTGTGGGTGAAGGGGCCGACCGCTTATAAGGAGGTTCATGTTCTCGACTCTTGAACGACCCCCTCCGGTGTGTAAAGACTCCCGAGGGTCACCGTGACTAGGTCTAATGGCTTGCCCACTGCGTGTGGGCAAGGCATGGGCTCGACACTCGTGAGGTGGTGAATATGACCTTCCATTGAGTTCAAGTCTAATACGGGGCGGGGCCCTCTAGTCACCTTGAGTCAAAGATGGAGATCTCTCGGAGGGGAGTGATCCCTACCGCCCCATCGAACTGGGAGATGCAACCCAGGATATAGCCCCTTGGCTACGCGATCCCGGGCTACTGCCGAGTCCCAACACTTTTCAGCCTACTCGCAAAGTGTGCACTGGAGAGGGGCGGATGGAGTGGACAACCCTAGGCCATGTTCTTATGCCAGCCAAATCCATTGCCATGAATTCATGCGCAATGAACTCGAGACCCAAGCTTGTCACCATCCCTTTGAGTCCCGAGCACGGGGTAGGATTCCCTATGTGATGTGCTGATCTTTGTCTATGCAGATATGTGGAGGACCATCCTTCGTGATGGTCATATGATGTTGATGTATGTGCTACTGACATGTATGTTTACGCTTCCGCAGCTAGGTAGGCCCTGAGGGAGACGGGGTGCAATGACCCTTCCACTCTTCCCACTGGAACCCGTTACGGTTGCAGTGTCATGTGGAGGGCCCTGTATTGGCACGGAGCTGGTATGGGGGATGAACTCCTGGTTGTATACGGTGAGGGCACCGTATACGAGTAGGGGACGTCACAGCATCCCCTCCATAGCTGCTATGTAATTATCAAGGATATATCTATTAGATAGGAAAGCTGATTGGTGCAAGCTAATATTTTTCTGAAGGTAAGCTTTGATTCTATTAGCTATAATTTTTGCACAAAGCTTGTAAGTGGCATTGGTCAAAGATATAGGCCTCCAGTCACTAAAGGTCTCGGGATTATCAGATTTTGGAATAAGAGAGATGAAGCCAGAGGATAAGGCAGGGTGCAAATGGTTGGAAGACCAAAAACCATTAATCATATGAACCAGATCATGCTTTATGACATCCCAAAACTTAATGTAAAATTCTGGGGGAAGGCCATCCGGGCCTGGGCTTTTCCCTTTAGCCAGGCTATTCAGAGTTTGCTTGATTTCATCTTCAGAGGGCAATCTAGAAATCTGATCACCTAATGGATCAACTATATTATTTGGCAGAGAGTTTAAAATATCTAGGAACCCTTTAGCCTCAAAATTATCCCAAAAAACATTTTGTTGACCGAGAAAATAGTGGAGTACTTAGAAAATAAATAATCGGTGATACCTTTTGGATCCTTAAGAATAGTGCCACTATCATCTTTGATGAAGGAGATCTGTTTTTGAGCAAACCTATTTTTAGCAATTCAAAAAAGAATTTTGAATTGCAATTATCCATGTGATTATGGAATTTGATTTTACTTTTCATGGCTGCCCCTTTGGCTTCATATTCCTCAATACTCTTAATGTTATGCTCAAGGTCATCTTCTATTAAATGCAAAGAGGAATTAAGGGGATCATTCTGAAGTTTAGATCTGACATCCTTCATAGCAATAAGAAGCTTGTTTTTAGTGTCACTTTTTTGAGCATGCAAAGCTTTAGAATTTTTTATCCAAGATTTAGCTTCCTTTATATTAGTATAGAAAGCTTTCATAGAATGGTTGTCATTGACTCTTGGGAGGCTGCTGTAGAAGGCACTAAAATCAGCACAGAATCTATCATTGCTCAAGTTGGAACAATTAAGCTTAAATGGAATGTTACCTTGCTTCTTAATGCTCAAAGAGTGCTTGGTTTGGAGAAACTGTGGTTGGTGATCCGAGATAGAGGTGCTCTCATCACTTGAAACAATACAATTGTCCCAGAAGGATAGATTAGATTTTTTGACATAAAATCTATCTAGAGTACAATATACTCTTGAGTGGCCATCCTGTTTATTTGACCATGTGTACTTGGCAGTAGAGGAAGGAATATAGCTGAATAGGTGAGAATCAAGCAAATTATCCCAATTTTCTTTCTCTTTGATTGACATACTCAGGTTGTTATTTGATTTGAGGTCAATGGATGGGGTATTATTGTAGTCACCAAAGAAGAATCCAAGTTCTGAGTTATGATTTTGAAGCCAGCTATTAATTTGTGGCCAAATTGTCTCCCTTTCTCTCGAGATAGTTGGGGCATAGATGTTCACAACACCAAACAAAGAATCAATAGTTAAAGATCACTGCACCGCCATCTTTTGCAAGGGTCATTATAAAGAAGAGAGTGTTTGAGATTACTCCGGATCATGCAAAGCCCCCTCAAGTATTGGAGGCTTCAATCCAAATGGAAGACTGACCTGGTCCAATCCAAATCGGCCAAGTTTGAGCACTTTCGGGTTAGGAAGTCTCGGTTCTCGTAATGAAATTATATCCGCTTTGTATTCCCTAATCAGAAATAGCCCTCCTTCTTTTTAGGGGCCTTTTTATTCCTCTCAAGTTCCAGGAAAGGATCTTCATTGGAAGAGAAATAAGCAAGATTGATGGAGAGACAGATCAGGATTGTAAGCTCTCTCGACTTTGTTTCGGTATTGCTAGCGGGGGTTCCCGAATATATTAAGAATTCTCACTGAATGTTTAATCCTAGCTTTAGCTTTAGCTTTCCCTTTTTGGACTTTGAACTAGCAGATAATACACCTTTTGGATGTAACATTAGAAAGGAGTCATCATCCCAGGAATCATGGTTAACAATATTTAAAGTATTATTGTTAGAGTCCCCCCCATTTTCTTTATCAGAAACCTCAGTGTCAGAGTAAACCTGGTTTGGCATGTGAGAGCAACTCGCAATTTTGAACCACAGCAGGGACTTGGATTTGGTCTTGTACCATTATTAATATCATCAGAAACAAATAAACTATTATGAAGAGGGTTTAGATCTTGCCTGGGAATTGCCAAATCCTCCTTTAAGTTGACTGCAATAGACTCCTCAGGTTGTAAAATGCTTTCCTCTGGCAGTTTGATCTCATCATTATTTTGCTCTATTCTAATTTCAACACCTTTTTCCATTTCTACATCATCACACCCATTGCCAAAAATTAATTTGTCACTGTCACCTTGAGCTGAGATCTTGCTTAGAGAATCATTTCCATCACTGTCCACATGCAACTCTGCAAGCTGATGAGCTATGTATTTGGAGATAGAATCGAAAAAAGGGTTTCAGGTTGTGCAAGGGTATCAAAGTGATCATTGGTTTCAGATAGGTCAATTAGGGGTTGAGTGGAGGGAGGAACATAAGGCATAGAAATAGTGTGGCTTGAGGCAAAGTGGAATCCAAAGAGATCCCCCGTGGTAATGGTATCAATAGTGTATGCAAATCGAGTCAATATTCAGTGAGCTAAAATTCCAAAACTATTTGAACAAAGAACTTTGTTTTGAGATCCTGCTTTTTCCAAAGTTTCAATGTCAGAGGTATTGTTTTCCATAATTAATAACTCTTCTTTATCTCTCGAGTTCACTTTATTTTCAGATGTGAACTTTGACAAAATGTCAAGAGTTGAGTGACGAGATTCTGTGGGATTATCCTTGATTTTAATCCCTATATTTATTTCTTTTGAAGCCATTTTAGAATCTTGTAAAATACCTTTCAAAGTTTGATGCAAATCAATTTGCTGATGTTGTTGTAGAGGACCTTTTTCCTTGAGTATTGTTTTAACCTTTCCATTATTGGTCAATTCTGCTCCTTGAGTTGAAGTTCCAGAAGATAAGCCATTGATGTTGACAGAGTTGGAGATGACACCCTTGGAGTTGAGAAGGACACCCTTATTGAGAACTTTGATTGTTGAGGGTGCAAGCTTAAAAGATGTAGATTGGCTGTGTGTGAAAATGTTATCCCTGTTTTTTTCTTCCAACATCAATTTCTGCTTGAATTCTTTTTTCTTAAGAATTCTTTTTCTGCTACCATTGGCTCTGGAATATGGTATCCATTCTTGAAGATTGTAATTGTTGTTGTAGTCAATCTTCTTTGTCTGTTCATACTGGCTTTGTTTATTGAGATACTGAGAATTAGGTAGATTTTTTTGAGTTTCAGAATTCTGCCTTTGCTTTGAAAGATGAGCTGAAGAATCAACTACACCTTGCAATTTTCCTTGAACCAATTCTTCTTGAACCTGATTATCTGAAACCTTTGCATCATTGACTCTGCATGATGAGTTAACAAAATGCCTGGTTTTGCAATTAAAGCGAAAATTTGGCAATCCTACCCATCTAAGATTAAGATCCATAGGTTTACCAAAGAAATCAATCAAAGGGATGGAAGTAGGAATTGGTTTAGAGATGTCAAGCTGAATATAGCATTTAGGAGGCTTGTATGGGCAAAATTCAGCAGAGATGAAGGATCCAAAGGAATTAAAGATTTTGGTGAAGCATTCTTCATTCCAATAAATGGGTGACAAGTCATTCATAGTCACAGAAGCTATAAAGAATTTTCCATAATCTTTGGTGGGAAGAGTAGGGCTCCATTTTATAAAAGAGATTTGGAAAGTATTGAGGGTCGAATGCCCCAATTTCAACAAGTAATTAGCAGTTCTGCTATCACCACATTCCACCAGAAGATAAGGAAAATTAAGCCAGTAGATTGAGTTTATGACAATTCCCTTATGCAATCTTAGTAAATGATCCCATAATAGCTGAATATTTAACCCAACTTTATCAACAGAGATCACAACAGCAGAAGAGGATAAAGACTCAATTTTAGAGGCAATTGAGGAGCTGTTTAAGTGAATACCTTTGAACAACTGAAGGTTGGGTCTGGACTGATACTGCAAATTGTAAAATTCTTGTGTGAGATCATGGTTGGAGTAAACTTGTTGAGCAGGTCTCGGATCTCCATATGGAATGGGCACACCATTGACATCAATGATAGGAGTGAAGCCATCAAATGCAGGGTCTTTGGACAAGTTATCCCATTGCGGAACGTCTCTGCTAATGTGATGCATTTCTTTGGAAGAAAAATCTAAATCAGCAAAATTTCCAAATTTAATCACATTTGAAGGATTAGAATGGTAGGAGCTTAACTGGTTTAGCAGATCGCTTCTCTGGTCGGAGGGGAGGAGCATGAACTTGTGCAAAAGAATGAGAGAGTTGGCATTTAGGTTTTTCGCAATATTTGAATTTTTAAGGTTTTCAAAAAAAATAGCCATAGGAAAAACAAGGGGGAAAAACAGAGTTCTAGGAAGAAAAGAACATGGATCGAGGGGAGAGAAGATTAAACCGGGTTGCCAAAGGATGGAAAAATAATTGAGGTGGATCGAATCAAGGAAAGATAGGAAAAACAAATTAAAGCCAGAAGAAACAAAACCAAAGCAAATGCACTCAAGATCATTCTGAGATCATTCAGAGAACACCTTAACTGTGATCTTTTTGTCTGCCCAAGCACAAAAGACTTGAAAGATTGCTGTAGGAGAGACGCTATTTTTACCAGTAAATTCTAGAACCCAAGAATCAATGATTTCACATTCAAATTCCTCAGAGCCTGGAGTGAAAGTGTATTCTGATTCAAAAAGATGATCCGGGAAGACTTGTCTGAAGATCAGGTAGTTCCAAAGATCAGAAAATGGACCTCGAAGAAAACCACATGTAATTCTCAATTCCTGCTTCAGAATTACAAAAAATTTCCCTTCCATGTATAGCTTAGATCAAAAGGAATCTGAATTTTGCTTGGCCTCTACAAAGCCAGCAAAGGAGAAGGCCACAAATCCGATTCAATTGCTCAGTTCCTGGTGAAAAAACATCAAGATTTGGTTTGAATCAGAAGAGACAAATAATTCAAGAAAATTGGCGCTCCTCATGCTGACGTATCATCACAGCTTATTATCCTCATCAGATAATGCGAAACATTTCTCCAACTTATCTGCCTCAAAAGACAACATTTTAATTCAGAAAAGGTCATGAAAGCAAGCAAAAGAAACCATGCCTTGGACTATTTTGCTTAAGGACATTTTTAACCTTCATTTGAGATTATTTTCATTTGAAACTCTTGAAGCATCAAATTCCTTGACACTACAGCTCTCCTCATCTACATATGCAACTCAAATTAACCTTCAATTGGGTGCTCATGTCTAGGAATTTTACAAGCACCAAGCAAGGTCATCCATACATCAGCATTTGAGTCAAATGGCAAACTGTCAATAAGATCTTCAGCCTCATTTAGATATGCAGCACGACTGAGGAGATCAACTACAGAAGCATAATGTTGCAATGATGGAGTAAGGGCATGATGGCGGAGTAGACAAAAGTAGTGAAACCCTTCATCCACTA
The DNA here is from genome assembly GCA_021234155.1 of Isoetes taiwanensis. NCBI lineage: Eukaryota > Viridiplantae > Streptophyta > Lycopodiopsida > Isoetales > Isoetaceae > Isoetes > Isoetes taiwanensis. The sequence goes on along the minus strand of JAJEKV010000012.1, from coordinate 5,235,480 downwards.
TGCACAAGTGGCTGCAGCATGAGAGGGCTATAGCGAAAATATAACTATCCAGTTTTATACCTTCTAATTGAATCTCCTTTAGGAGCTTTACAACAATATGGCCATTACCCTGCTGAGCAGAACCTACTACGACATGGTCCATGACACAATATCTTGCCTAGGAAGCCATTCAAACACTTGACAAACTTCATGTATACATCCACATTTAACATACATGTCAGCAAGGGCATTTTCCACAGAGGCCTCAAATGCATAGTCATACACTATCACTCTTGCATGGAGTTTCTTCAAGCATGGTATAACAGCACATCCACTAAGAGCATTAAGGAAGGTGGCCTTGTCGGGCTGTAACCCTTCCATTTCCAGTTCTTGTAGGAGGCAAGGAGTTTCTTTTCCAGAGCCATGATGGGCATATCCTGCAATCATCGCATTCCATGACACAAAATCTAGTTTAGGCAATCTTTCAAATACTTGCCAAGCAGTCTTTACACTAACGCATTTAGTATACAAATCAATAAGTGTTACCGACAAAAACATCTGATTGAAAATTGGTTTTCAAGATCTTTCCTTCCTCCATAGCCATCATGAAGGCACATGATTTCAACACACTCACAAACGTGACCTTATTTGATTGCAAACCCCTCACATGGCATTTTATTGAATAAGTCAAGGGGTTCCCTATGAAATCCGTATTGAACATATGTTGCGATTATAGCATTCCAGGATACTATATCTTTGTCACTCAGTTCATTGAATACTTTAAGTACATCATCTATACTCCCACATTTGGCATACACGTCAATAAGACTGTTGGATATGGAAATGTTTGATAAATATCCAGCTTGTATAATATTGGTATGTACCAACTTTCCAACGTTAATTGTTAATACAGCAACACAAGCAGCCAAAACAGAGAGAAAAATGACCTTATCTGGCACAGATTCTCGTTGCATTTGAAAGTAAAATTTGAGAGCAATTACCTCCTCATTGCACTGAACACAACCACCAATTAATGCGCTCCACGAGACAACATTTTTTTTTTTTTTGAAGAACGTGTTTTACTTCATATTATACACTCAAAATATTACAAAGTACTTCCAGAAGTAAGAAATGTCCCTGAAGCATCAATCACTTTTAGATGATCACTCCATATTGGAAGTTTAATACGATCAGGCCAATTGGAGATCTGAAAGCAATTATACAACTTCTTACGAATTTCTTGAAGTACCACCTGAGAAGAAATATGCTTATCATAAAAGACCTTTCTTCGCCTTCGCTTCCATACACTCCATATTAGCCAAGACTTTGCCATGTGAAATGCAATCCTTTTAGAAGCAGTCCAATCGATTTGGATAAATACCCAAAAGAAAGTCTTTGACTATCCAAAGATACTCCAAAAAAGAGAATGCAGCCGGGACCTAAGACTACTCACTCACGAACACAAATATAAACAATGCTCCAATGTTTCAATGCACCGCTCTCACATTGGGCAAAGTGGGCTTACTCCCCGCTTAAAGCGATGAACCATCTCATTAACTCTCAAAGAGCGATGAATCACCATAAAAGTAAAACATTTACCTTTGGAGGATTATATTTAGACCAAACAAGGTTCCAGATGGATTGCCATTGAGAAGGCAAAGTCTGTAAGTGCCATTTTCGAGAAGGTGATAAAGTACTTGAGGATGTAAGCAATCTGTAGCAGGAACTTACTAGCTTCTTGCCTTCTTTAATACCTTGAACAAAGTTTCAACATCTCTGGTCACCAACCTTCTTAATTAAAGGAAGAGCACTTGCTACATAAGCCCATATACTGATATCTTTATCCAACAACCCATATTTCTCCTGAAACCATTGCCAAGGAGCAATGTCAATACCAAAATACCACTGTTCAATAGAAATAATACCTGCTCTCCTCCACCTTGCTTGGGAATGCGCATGCATAAATTCTACAACTGGGTGTAGTTGTCCATGAGTATACAAAGGCAGTCACAGACAACATTTTGCTCAGGCAACCTCTTGAATACGCTATATGCATCTTCCACACTTCCATATTTGCAATACATGTCAATAAGTGTATTTCCAATGAAGTAGTCTGATTCATAATTTCCTGTCAGAGCATCAGCATGTGCATATTTACCTCTTTCCATGGAAGCTAGACCCTTACATGCTTTCATAACGCTCAAAAGAGTTACCTTGTTTGCACGCATTCCATTCTGTTTTATTTGTATATAGAGATTAAGGGCTCCTTTATCATTCCCCATCTGAACATATCCTGCAATTATATTTGCCAGAGAGGCCTGGGGGCCTAAATGGCTTGATAATACAATTAAAAAAAAAAAAAAATCCAAGTAAAAACATTCCGTGTATCCATATTATCAAATACTTGCATGGCCTCTTTTAAGCTGCCGCATTTTGCATACATATTGATCAAAACATTCCACATGAATATGTTGGGTTCCAATGTGGACCTGACAAGGTTGGCATGTGCCAGTTTTCCATGAAAGATGGCTTTCAACTCTGTGCAGCCTTGAAATATGCATACACATATTTCTAAGTATGTGTGTGCAGGCCATCGATCAAGAAGAAAAAGGAACCAGAAGATCGATGAAAAAAAGTTGTTGGCACACGCTGGGCGGCTATGCCATTCAGCTTATAGAAGTGAGAGGAGTTTCAAACTTGTTCGTTAGTTCAACGTTAATTTAGCCAGTTTTATGTATTATATCAAAAGCCTTTATATGGTGTTGTGTAAGGGATGAGGCGGCCCAGCCAGGCTCCGCAGTGGACTCGGGCGGCGCCGCCGAATCCCTTACCATCATATAAAAAGTATAAAACGTAAAGGAAAGATTAGGCATGTTCTTGGATATGCCACGGCTATGTATGGGGAGCACAATAGATTCCAAGATATGCCACGGCTAGGGCAGGACCACAATAGATATGCAATCACATGTTTCAAACAACCACAAGGTTTTTCACTATCGAAGTTGAAGAGGCTATGAACTGGAGCCTAAATCCCTTGTTCATCCCTTTATGTTGATCCCGGGAAAAAGGGCAAGCTTAAAAAAGAACACAAGGGTGAAAAAGATTCTAACCTAGATTTTTCTCAGCGGCGCCGCTAGCCTCGGCGGCTTCACCACTTGTCGGTCGCCTCAGCTAGCGGCGCCGCCTCGAAAATTATAAGCGGGAATCTTTTTCGACCGTGCATTAGGGGACGTAAATGAAGTTTACCTCAAATTATGTTCGGTAATCATCTTCTATTCTTCACAACGATGGCTGTGAAGCTCCTTGCCTTGCTCTATTATGGCCTAAAATCCACTAGAAGGGGATGTTTTTCTATTTCTCTTTAGATTTTTGCTCTGTATGATGTTCATCCTTCGGAAGGGAGTGTCTGTATGATGTTCATCTCGTTGAGGTTCCCAACATGGATTTATTTTCTTATAAGATGCTTTGGTCACATTATCAACCTCAGACTTAACATACGGCCGTTGATAACACCATGCAGCAACTACATTGCCGGGCTTTCGTAAAAAGTGTTTTGCATGTGAATAAAATATGTCTCGGTTCAACACATATAAAGCTTGTGCTACATTATCAAATTAACTGCATCTTCAAGGCCTACTATGGAACTAGGATCTTGGAAGACCATGTTTTCTGAAGCTAAAGCATAGGTTATGTTTGGTAGCTTCTTAACATGCTGGGGATGTGCAGTACCTTGAGCAATTTGGAGAAGAAGATCATACATTAACCCCTTCAAAAGTTTAACCATAGAAGGACTAATTTACTTCCAATTTAAGATCTGGACCTTCAAATTTTTTGCAGAGTCTGTGGATTGCAATAATTTTTTAAGCTTGACATCGTAATTTTTTGGAGTCGTCTCATTTACAATTCTGCAGAAAAGAAATTCACATTTAGGCAACAAATTGTAAAGGGGCATTTATTATTAAAAAAGCACTTGCTTTGTCTGACACAAACGAATGGACATACCCTGTAACTCTCCTGAACATCTTTTTCTTCTCCGTTTCTGTTTCTCTTCTTGACATCCATAACCATTTACCCGCTGCCTATTAAATAATGACATATTTAACAAAATTTGGACTTAATCAAATCTAATAAATGTACTTCAAGGATGCCATGATAATATTATATGTATTTTTAGCTCTTATTGATTTTAGTAATTTAGATAAAAAATATGATGTTTACTAAAGTTTAAAGTTGCTTTCTAAACTAGTTATCAGTTTCATCTATTTAGAATTAAATTTTCATCTAAGATAACTCTGTATAATTAAAATACTATGTTTTTCAAAATATTTAAAGAAACTTTTAGATTGAAATTAATTAAATGATTACGTTCATGTTTAATAAAAAATGAATAGTTTATTATTGATTAAATGTCAATATATTTTATCTCATCAATAATAAATTTTTCAATAGTTATTACTAAACCAATAACTTTATATCGTTTAATTAATTTCAACCTAAAACTTTTCTTAAAGTATTTTTAAAAGTGTAAAAGTTTGTAAGTTGTGAAATTCAAATAATAGTTTCAAATATTGACAGCCTACGAGTGTTCCTCCTTTGAATCAGAAATGATGGAATGCATCTGGATTCAGTATCTTTCCTTTATACCTGCAAGGATGGGATTTTTTTACCCTGGTAATAATGGTCTATTAGCAAACCATTGACTAGCCATACATGCCAGTTTTAGAATCAATTCTAAGCATGTTTTGCATCTTTAACTTACATTGCATGATAAGTTTTTTATTGTCAATCTCGTATTTCTAAGTACTCGCATTCTAATAGGTTGTACAAGTCAATGCCTCAAATAGTTTTGGCTTGTGCAGAGGTCATTTGCTCTCGGAGGCCATAACATTCTGTAGGAGGCTGCATGAAGGCAATTTTTGTTCGTAGAGAAACTTGAATTGAACAAGATTGTATTTGAAACGGGAGCAAATCATTGAAACGGGAGCAAAAGGAATATTCTTTGAAGATTTCTTTTTTGGCCAACAATGGCTAAAATGAGGTGAAAAAAAGGGGGCAGAAAAGTGTATTTTGATCTCCCCCCCCAAAATCACTAATTTTTTTGTCCAAATAGAGAATTGACTATGTGAAAGTGACACTTTTTCTAGCAATTATAATTTGCCTGAAGTATGTTTTTGGAAAGAACCTCTAATTTAAGAAAACATAAATTTTAATTGAAAATCGAAGTGAAATTTACAATTGAAATTATAGAATTTTCAAAAATAAAGATAAAATCTTCATATTCACATTCAAAATTTACTTCTTTTTTTCTAAGACTCAGTTACGTGCAAAAATGTGAGGAGTGATAAGAGAGGGATCCAGGACATCATCATGCTCGTTTATGCCATCTTCATCAGTTTTACTTCTTTCACTGTCACTTGAGGAAATGCTTGAGTTATTTTTTTCGTCACTATCAATAGAGGGTGAAGCATTGTCAATCTCTTCTTCATCTTAAGATCGTACATTCTTGCACTGCGACTCGTATGAAACCAACAAAGCGCCCGATAGATAGGCTTCTCATTCATCTCAGCAGATTTCTACAATGGTGGACAGTGGATAGCCGCACACATGCGAACTACCCACGAAAAAATAAAGGAAAAATCCAATTATAACATTTGGACCCCAAAAACAAATACAATGCTAATAGATGAGTGGCTGATGTACCTGCCGAAAGCTTATCACCGGGATTAAAAAACCCCAGGAAAAACCCTAGTGATAAGCCTTCGGCAAGGGGCTTAGACAAACGTAAGGCATAGAATCGCTCCCAAAAACCCGCGCATGGAGAAGTCAAAACGGATGGCGCTCGCCAACCTGTACCTGCACATCACCAACAACAAACGAGAAACATACCAAAGAATAGCATCACCCAGTGGGTGGAAAAAAAGCATCACCCACCGGGTGGAAAAACATGATAAACAGAACTTGTACAAAATATAGTAAACAAAGAAGGGGGGGGAAGGGTGGGTTCAAAGAGAATAAGGTACTGCTGAGAGAAGAGGAAGCGCCGATGAAACGTCGATGAAGAACTCTGCAATAAGTAGCAAACGTCCAACCTGACGAACGGCCCAAAACGCATGCGATGCATGCATGCGACGCATGCAATGCATGCATGCTCGTCTTGAGCAAGAATGCCGATTCGCTACGCTAATCGACGACATTCTTGCACTGCGACTCGCATGAAACCAACAAAGCGCCCGAATACCAAAGGACTTCCTTAACAAACTAGGATCGAGGACGAAGGTCACAGGATGAAGGCTAAAGGCCGAAAAGGACAGCAGGAAAGCAACGCCAAATTGGCCAAACCAGGCAAGAAGCCCTCCCCCGGAAACAATTAAAGAGAATAAAAGATGCTGGCAAGAAGAGGAAGCGCCCGATGAAACGTCGATGAAGAACTTCGCAATAAGTAGCAAGCGTCCAACCCGACGAAACTTTCAAAAACGCGATGCGATGCATGCATGCGACGCATGCAATGCATGCATGCTCGTCTTGAGCAAGAATGCCGATTCGCTACGCGAATCGACGACATTAACCCTTTCAAAAGTTTAACTATAGGACTAATTTACTTCCAATTTAAAATCTGGACCTTCAAAGTTTCTGCAGAGTCTATGGATTGCAATAATTGTTTAAGCTTGACATCGTAATTTTTTGGAGCCATCTAATTTACAATTCTGCAGAAAAGAAATTCACATTTAGGCAACAAATTGTAAAGGGGCATTTACTATTAAAAAAGCACTTGCTTTGTCTGACACAAATGAATAGACATACCCTCTAACTCTCCTGAACATCTTTTTCTTCTCCATTTCTGTTTCTCTTCTTGACATCCATAACCATTTACCCGCTGCCTATTAAATAATGACATATTTAACAAAATTTGGACTTAATCAAATTTAATAAATGTACTTCAAGGATGTCATGATAATACTATATGTATTTTTAGCTCTTATTGATTTTAGTAATTTAGATAAAAAAGATGATGTTTACTAAAGTTTAAAGTTGCTTTCTAAACTAACTCTCAGTTTCATCTATTTAGAATTAAATTTTTATCTAAGATAACTCTATATAATTAAAATACTATTCTTTTCAAAATATTTAAAGAAAATTTTAGATTGAAATTAATTAAATGATTACGTTTATTTTTAATAAAAAATGAATAGTTTATTATTGATTAAATGTCAATATATTTTATCTCATCAACAATAAATTATTCAATAGTTATTACTAAACCAATAACTTTATATCGTTTAATTAATTTCAAACAAAAACTTTTCTTAAAGTATTATTAAAAGTATAAAAGTTTGTAAATTGTGAAATTCTAATAATAGTTTTAAGGCAATCGCTTATCAAACCATCAGGTTTCATTTAATTATCATGATTGCTAAATTTTAAATCTGTTAAATCACTACAAATTGAAATTTTTATATTCTTGAAATGTCTAATTCTAAATAGATTCAAATGAAGATTAGTTTGGAAATCAAGTTTATTCTTTGATAACCATTATAGTTTTAATTGATAACCATTTGTTAAGCTTGACATCGTAATTTTTTGGAGTCATCTCATTTACAATTCTGCAGAAAAGAAAATCACATTTAGGCAACAAATTGTAAAGGGGCATTTTTTATTAAAAAAGCACTTGCTTTGTCTGACACAAACGAATGGACATACCATGTAACTCTCCTGAACATCTTTTTATTCTCCGTTTCTGTTTCTCTTCTTGACATCCATAACCATTTACCCGCTGCCTATTAAATAATGACATATTTAACAAAATTTGGACTTAATCAAATCTAATAAATGTACTTCAAGAATGCCATGATAATATTATATGTATTTTTAGCTCTTATTGATTTTAGTAATTTAGATAAAAAATATGATGTTTACTAAAGTTTAAAGTTGCTTTCTAAACTAATTATCGGTTTCATCTATTTAGAATTAAATTTTCATCTAAGATAACTCTGTATAATTAAAATACTATTTTTTTTCAAAATATTTAAAGAAACTTTTAAATTGAAATTAATTAAATGATTACGTTTATGTTTAATAAAAAATGAATAGTTTATTATTGATTAAATGTCAATATATTTTATCTCATCAATAATAAATTTTTCAATAGTTATTACTAAACCAATAACTTTATATCGTTTAATTAATTTCAACCTAAAACTTTTCTTAAAGTATTTTTAAAAGTGTAAAAATTTGTAAGTTGTGAAATTCAAATAATAGTTTCAAATATTGACAGCATAGGAGTGTTCCTCCTTTGAATCAGAAATGATGGAATGCATCTGGATTCATTATCTTTCCTTTATACCTGCAAAGATGGGATTTTTTTACCCTGGTAATAATGGTCTATTAGCAAATCATTGACTGGCCATACATGCCAGTTTTAGAATCAATTCTAAGCATGTTTTGCATCTTTAACTTACATTGCATGATAAGTTTTTTATTGTCAATCTCGTATTTCTAAGTACTCGCATTCTAATAGGTTGTACAAGTCAATGCCTCAAATAGTTTTGGCTTGTGCAGAGGTTATTTGCTCTCGGAGGCCATAACATTCTGTAGGAGGCTGCATGAAGGCAATTTTTGTCCATTGCGTAGAGAAAACTTGAATTGAACAAGATTGTATTTGAAATAGGAGCAAATTATTGAAACGGAAGCAAAAGGAATATTCTTTGAAGATTTCTTTTTTGGACAACAATGGCTAAAATGAGATGAAAAAAAGGGGGCAGAAAAGTGTATTTTGATCTCCCTCCCCCCGAAAATCATTAATTTTTTTGTCCAAATAGAGAATTGACTATGTGAAAGTGACACTTTTTCTAGCAATTATAATTTGCCTGAAGTATGTTTTTAGAGAGAACCTCTAATTTAAGAAAACATAAATTTTAATTGAAAATCGAAGTGAAGTTTACAATTGAAATTATAGAATTTTCAAAAATGAAGATAAAATCTTCATATTCACATTCAAAATTTACTTCTTTTTTTCTAAGACTCAATTATGTGCAAAAATGTGAGGAGTGATAAGAGAGGGATCCAGGACATCATCATGCTCGTTTATGCCATCTTCATCAGTTTTACTTCTTTCACTGTCACTTGAGGAAATGCTTGAGTTATTTTTTCCGTCACTATCAATAGAGGGTGAAGCATTGCCAATCTCTTCTTCATCTTAAGATCATACATTAACCCTTTCAAAAGTTTAACTATAGGACTAATTTACTTCCAATTTAAAATCTGGACCTTCAAAGTTTCTGCAGAGTCTATGGATTGCAATAATTGTTTAAGCTTGACATCGTAATTTTTTGGAGCCATCTAATTTACAATTCTGCAGAAAAGAAATTCACATTTAGGCAACAAATTGTAAAGGGGCATTTACTATTAAAAAAGCACTTGCTTTATCTGACACAAACGAATAGACATACCCTATAACTCTCATGAACATTTTTTTCTTCTCCATTTCTGTTTCTCTTCTTGACATCCATAACCATTTACCCGCTGCCTATTAAATAATGACATATTTAACAAAATTTGGACATATTTAATGACATATTTAACAAAATAATGACATATTTAAAGTATTATTAAAAGTGTAAAAGTTTGTAAATTGTGAAATTCTAATAATAGTTTTAAGTCAATCGCTTATCAAACCATCAGGTTTCATTTAATTATCATGATTGCTAAATTTTGAATCTGTTAAATCACTACAAACTGAAATTTTTATATTCTTGAAATGTCTAATTCTAAATAGATTCAAATGAAGATTAGTTTGGTAATCAAGTTTATTCTTTGATAACCATTATAGTTTTAATTGAAAGTTAAACTTATATAATTAAAACTTATAAAAATTATAACAATCAAGAAGAATCAAACAAAACATATATTCTTATAATGGCGTTCTTGAAGTGCTATATATTAAATCTGAATAAGTCTAAATTTTGTTGAATATATCATAATAGAAGATAAATAGAAGACGAAAATTATAAGCGGGAATCTTTTTCGACCGTGCATTCGGGGACGTAAACGAAGTCTACCTCAAATTATGTTCGGCAATCATCTTCTATTCTTCACAACGATGGTTGTGAAGCTCCTTGCCTTGCTCTATTATGGCCTAAAATCCACTAGAAGGGGATGTTTTTCTATTTCTCTTTAGATTTTTGCTCTATATGATGTTCATCTGTCAGAAGGGAGTGTCTGTATGATGTTCATCTCGTTGAGGTTTCCAACATGGATTTATTTTTTTATAAGATGCTTTGGTCGCATTATCAACCTCAGACTTAACATATGGCCATTGATAACACCATGCAGTAACTACATTGTCGGGCTTTCGTAAAAAGTGTTTTGCATGTGAATAAAATATGTCTCGGTTCAACAAATATAAAGCTTGTGCTACATTATCAAATTAACTGCATCTTCAAGGCCTACTATGGCACTAGGATCTTGGAAGACCATGTTTCTTGAAGCTAAAGCATAGGTTATGTTTGGTAGCTTCTTAACATGCTGGGGATACCTTGAGCAATTTGGAGAAGAAGATCATACATTAACCCCTTCAAAAGTTTAACCATAGAAGGACTAATTTACTTCCAATTTAAGATCTAGACCTTCAAAATTTTTGCAGAGTCTATTGCAATAATTTGTTAAGCTTGACATCGTAATTTTTTGGAGTCATCTCATTTACAATTCTGCAGAAAAGAAATTCACATTTAGGCAACAAATTGTAAAGGGGCATTTATTATTAAAAAAGCACTTGCTTTGTCTGACACAAACGAATGGACATACCCTGTAACTCTCCTGAACATCTTTTTCTTCTCCGTTTCTGTTTCTCTTCTTGACATCCATAACCATTTACCCACTGCCTATTAAATAATGACATATTTAACAAAATTTGGACTTAATCAAATCTAATAAATGTACTTCAAGGATGCCATGATAATATTATATGTATTTTTAGCTCTTATTGATTTTAGTAATTTAGATAAAAAATATGATGTTTACTAAAGTTTAAAGTTGCTTTCTAAACTAATTATCGGTTTCATCTATTTAGAATTAAATTTTCATCTAAGATAACTCTGTATATTTTTTTCAAAATATTTAAAGAAACTTTTAAATTGAAATTAATTAAATGATTACGTTTATGTTTAATAAAAAATGAATAGTTTATTATTGATTAAATGTCAATATATTTTATCTCATCAATAATAAATTTTTCAATAGTTATTACTAAACCAATAACTTTATATCGTTTAATTAATTTCAACCTAAAACTTTTCTTAAAGTATTTTTAAAAGTGTAAAAGTTTGTAAGTTGTGAAATTCAAATAATAGTTTCAAATATTGACAGCCTACGAGTGTTCCCCCTTTGAATCAGAAATGATGAAATGCATCTGGATCCCACCCTCGGTTGAATGGATTTCTATCAACAGGAATCCATTCGATTTCAACACGTGGCTTGTATTTTTCATCTAGCACCGCAAATTTTGAAACCTCTTGCTGCGTGAAAGAAGGAAGATGACTCTGCGGTTCATATCCCATCGACAGCTTCATGTGGCCCAGCACAAAAAAACAGATACCCGTCAACAAGAAATGATCCCTGTCAAGAGCTTCATGTGATCAGACCCTAAATAGGCTTCCTTATAATGTGGAGGAGAGTTAGGTGTTGTTCTGCGCCACGTGTCAACAATCCGATGGCTGGAGCAGAGAACCGCCATAAAAAACATTGAACATTTTGTCATTGTACTTCCTGGAAATGAAAGTGTGCTAAAAAAAATGGCCACGTGGCGACATAGGATTAGATGAAGGGGCAGAACAACATCTAACTGTTCTTTATATTAGACAAAAATGGACATATTAACATTGTCTTATCTTCACAAAACTAGTATATACTACAAAATATAACTGAAACCATCGATTTAGAGAATATTCCATGATATAGCTAATAGAATTTTGATAAGAAGAAAGCATTCCAATGTCGATGGTGCAAAATAAACACACGTACAAAGTGCAAAACCATCATGGCAAAAAAAACAAAAATTAAAAAATGCAACCAATAGTTAAAATGCCCCGACAAATCAGGGAAACCCGATGAAGCCATCCTTGGCCATGCTCAAAGCGGCTTCTACCCTCAATCGACTGTGGCAGTGGGCTCATCCCTGGCTCCTACCTGCCCTCATCAAGCTATGGCAATGGGCTCACCATAAAGCTCAGCAAACAACATCCTTTGCAGAAGAAACTGTCGCTAAAATGTGGGATTTGATCAGCATTAATCTGCTCCGAAGATGCTATAAACGGAAGATGCCATAACCAAAAGATGCTCCACTCTGCTTCGAGGATGCCAAATTATTCCATGGCGACAAGCTCTCACAAGCTCAGTAGGCTCAACTAAAAGAAGAGATGAATGTTAGAGGAAGCGAATATCAAAAAGAATGGGGGCAACCATTTGCACATGCCCTAGTTATTGTCAAGTCCGACATCCTGCAATATTCGGCAACTCCACACAAACCAAAAACAGCTGCTCAAGCTTAGCTAGCTTTGTGCAGAGTGAATCTAAAAAAAATGCACATTGTCAACGTGGATTTGAACTCACTAGCCAAATTTTCCTCTTCTGAATCCTTCACACTAGATTCTTGCCTGCCCCTGGCCCTTCTCCTCTTTACAACCTAAATTGCCCGATGCCTCAGTTATGGATTCTTGAACCATTGACCCCTCGAAAAAAAATACTTGCAAAAAGCATGAAATAATCTAGATTCTTGAAAAAAAATGCAAACTAAACTAGCAAATATGTTGCACATATGATCATAATAGATCAATAGAGTGCTTATGTAGCAAGCTGACTAACTGCCAAGTTGGCGATCCAAGCCAAAGGGCACATCTCATGTGAAGAGCCACAGTTGCACATATAACTGTATGCCACGATTGGGGTTGTTCTAACCAACCAGATTCGATCAATCATATTTTGTTTTTCCTTCATATCTCTAAGATGGTATCAGAGCAGGACCTCTGATCCAGGGACTTGCGAAAAGGAGAATTCAAACCTTATGCTGTGAAGATGAAAAAAAGGAAGAAAGATGGGGCTCATCAGGACGAAATTTCAAAAGAAGACGGTGGCGCTTTAATTCAATTAGCGGCCAAACACCTGGCAGCAGTCAATTGCCGTTGAAAAATTTGGTTCAGAAGAGGATGCCGCAGCAGAATCCGTTGGTGTAGCGCGTCAGAGAGAAATTTCAAAGGAAGATATGATGGTTCCAATACACGTTGCAGCCAAAGAGCGGCATTAGACAATTGCCATTGAAGAATCTTGCTGGGAGAAGGACGCCATAGAAGGATTCCATATGTGGTTGCTGGGGTCGTGCAAGAAGACCCGCTTTCCAGTTACATGAAGGGGCCCAGATTTCTCATGTGGGGTCCTGTCTCCATGCAAGGATTTTTGAAGAATTGATGACAAAATGGAAAAACATGGCAATGATTTCCTTAAGCTTCACAAATTGTGAAGCACTGCCTATATACAAATCTACTTCTTGTACAGATGAAGGCAAAAAATTAGTGAGTGCAGATACCCAAGGGTTCCCCATTATGGATAGAATAGCTTCGATTCTTGACACAAAAAGCCTTATAGATTCCGAAGTACCAAATATGTCCTCCGAAAAGGGGCTTGTAGCCGAAGCTATAATTAAGAAGATTGGAGGAGATACGCACCAGTTCCAAATGCAAGTGACAGTCTCAGATAAATTGAAGAATGTCAACGAATTAAAAAGCCCATATTCTTTGAATGGGATAAGTGCAAGTGATGCAGGCCCTGACATTGAATAAGGCCAGTTCAGGTCTATGCTCAGAATGCAATACAGCAACAAGAATTGCAGGTTGAAACTATTGCAGATGTGACAAGAGCATATGCACAAGGCAAGAATCTAGGAGAGAATGGTGCTAAAAAGGAAACTATTACTCAAGTAAAAGCAATGATCGATGCGAAATTAACGCAGATCTATTCGCGCTTACGAGCACCAGTGGTCAAGCACGGTTGGCCTGAAGTTTGTGGCCCCAAGAAGAAGAAGATTTTTGGATAAGCCAAGCCTAAATTAAATGGTCTTAGTATGAGTAACTAGGAAATTATTAAGTAACTAGTTATAGGACATTAGTACGTATACTTAGCAAGGAATGGATGAGGACCCAATGTCTTATCTTGCTATCTTCGGATGCAAGATTAAGGAGGAAGAAATGCAGTACAATGTAATTAGGCATCCTCGATTCTCCTTAATGGGATATAGATATATAGAGTAAAACTGAATTTTCTAGATCCAGTTAGAAGACTCTCTAGACCAATGAAAGATGACCTCAGATTGAGCAGTAAGGGGGAGTATATTGACTGCCTTGTTTAGTCTTCCCTCTTGGAAAATAGGTGATCTTAGCCCGACTTTTTCTCATTCCTATTCCTTCTTCTTCTTCGTCTTTCATTGGTTCATTATTTTACAAGTTTAAATTCTTTATGTTAAGGAAAACAACAATTGTCTCTAGTTCATTTAGAGTTGCGCAATTTCAAGCTCATTTGGATGGCTCCAGTTGAGAGCAGTTGAAGGAGGAGTATGATGTTAGGGGATGGAAAGGAAATTTAAATTTATACTTCTATTGATCTATTGATCAGGGAAGTGTTGCAAATATGATCATAATAGATCAATAGAGTGCTTATGTGACAAGCTGACTAACTGCCAAGCTGGCGGTCCAAGCCAAAGGGCATGTCTCATGTGAAGAGCCACAGTTGTATATATAATTATATGCCATGGTTGGGGCTGTTCCAACCAACCAGATCAGATCAATCATATTTTGTTCTTCCTTCATATCTCTAAGAAGATAGGATGCTCATGGATGTGCTCGATGTCGCCAACACTGCTCCACTGCCAGAAACTATGAGGCCCGAACATTTTGGTTGCTCCACTGCTAGAAACTATGAGGCCCGAGCATTGCGGCAACTTTCTAAAACTCCTTCAACCGTTTCCTCTTTTGGTACCTTTACCAAAAAAATAACCACAAATACCACCCCATAATAGAACTATGACCTAGCCCCTCAAACATGCCCAAGACCATGAATTTCGATACAAAGTAATACAAAGAATCATAGTTCCAATATTGTGAAAATACCCTCTTGCAATACGAAATGAATCTAAGAGTCATGATCCATTGACATCCACAAAAAGTATCCATCATTTTTGTTTGTAAATCTTAAAAAAAGCAGCATCTACCAAAAAAAAAATGAAATTAAAAAAAAAAAAAAAAATTGTTGAGATGAAGGATCGGCGTGAACACAATTGAACAGGTCCGGATCCGGCCTCTAATTTGTTGTTAAAGTGTTGAATAGATGGAAACTTGATGTCAGAATGATCATATAATTTGCTTTTCAAATCAAAACAACTATAATTTGCTTGGCAAATTGAAACATTCTGCTGCCGTTGAAATTGTGCAGACTCAGAAAATTTATAGCCAAAAATCTCTCTGGCATAATTCTACAGAGCGGGATCGTTCAGATCACAGAATCTATGTTTCAAATCCTTGAGCTCGACTTCGGAAGTGCCCAATTTAGGAGTGCGGTCTCTGGATTTCAAATGTTTCTTTTCCTTCAATCCATTAAAAAAAAAGAGATTCTTCTGCAAAATTTGGTCCTAAATTCTTCGCAGAACTGATATTTGTGGAAACTAATAATGCCCTATCTAGTCGGATGGATAAGTGAAAAAATATTTATTCAATTCAAAATGCTGTACAATATTTAGCAGCGAAGAAACAATTGTATTTAATCCAACAGTTGGTTTGTCTTTCTTCCTTTGCAGCCCTGCAAGTATATCCTATGTAACCCTTGTTTTTGAGTGATTATCGAATCTTGAAGGCGCAAAATTTCGACAAGCAATAGAAATCTCTGGCCCACATAACAATTTCTTCATTGTATCTGTACTTGCAAAATTCGATAGATCAATTCAGATTCACAGAGCATTTACAAAAAATATCCAAACAATTATTACTTGTAAAATCTGTACTTGCAAAATTCTATGGAATCAGTTCAAATTTATGAGGCATTTATGAGGATATCCAAAACAAAATAGTAAATGCTAAGATTTTAGATAAAATGCAAGAGATACTACCCGATTACTTATTTACTGGCAGCTTACAATGAATTAGACATCAAAGCTCGATTTATGAATCGTATCTAGATGTTAATTACAATGAAGTAAGAAAGCAAAGCAAAGGCATCATACATCATAGAAAATAAAACTGAATCATATATATGTGAATGTAAGAAGATACATAAGAAAGAGGTGCTACGCCAATGTCTGGAGTGCACAAGTGCAGGGACGATTGCCTGTTGAGTTGGTCTAAGCCATTTGGTGGCTTTCCTTCCCAAGCTTGTAAGATGGGCTGGAGCTGGAATGGGTTGCTTGCCCTTAGTCATGTTTGCTAACGTGTCGGGTCCGTTCTTTGGACCTGCCTTGGCTTGCCCTTGGTCGTGTTGGCTAATCATATCAGGCCCATTCTTCAGGCCCGCCTTGGCTTGTGGGATTTGTGTGTGTTTAGATTGAGATGGAAGCTGGGAAGCGCATTTCACCTTGTTGTTGCGTGCTATAATGCAGGCCCCTGACTCGCATGGTACTCGCCCCGTGTTCCAAAGGATTCAGTTCCTCAGGTTGTGTGCCACACCCGCTTGGTGCTCCCCCATTGTTTCCATACTCCGAGAATAGCTACATTTCATTAAGGAATTGGCCGTAAAAATACCAGCACCAAAATGAGGCTCTTGTTTCTCCTTCATCACAAATTTTTTCCAAGCTATCAAATGGATTCAACTCTTATCTACACCCAAAGCTTTGCCAAAATGACCACTGCCTACTATATCTTGTCCATTTACTCCAAGGGTCTGGAAGCATCCTCGGATCTGCATCAGGAATCTGTTGCTTTATGAATACACATGGCCAGAAGCACAAAAACAAATCCGAAGCTCTATTATTCTCGGTGATGAGTTGTGTTGTGAATGACTTTTTTATTTGCTCTAAGGCTCCGTGAAGCTTGTCCATTCGCTTTAAAGCCCGGTGAAGCTTGCCCTAAAGCCCTTTGTGTCTATCAAATCCGACTGCAAAAACCAAAACTTCCAAAACCAAAGCCGACTGCAAAACTAAGGCTTTCAAAGCCGGATTGGATATGAGAATCCAACTACAAAACCAAAGCGTTCAGAGCCATGGGAGGCGGAATGGTTATGGGAGCCGGATTTGTTGCCGGATTGGGAATGCAGAGCTTTTTAACCATCCTTTCATCATTATTTTAGTCGCTTAGATCTTTTCAATAGTTTGGAATAACAAAAACTATCCATAAAAATCTCTTTTTTTTATTTAAACTTCTTTCCCCAACCAAAATTATAGTAGAAAGCATTTGCAAACGTAATCAAAGTTTCCTATAAAGACTTCCTTGTGATCTATTTTCTCAAATGGATGTGGAACTGCCCTCCAATGCATGGAATGTTCCTCAGAAGTGCCAACGACTTAAACCAGAGCCCCAAAAATCCACATTGTCGAAACTACAAACATCCAAAATTTGACTACCATAACCCCAAAAACCCATGATCTCATCTGTCTTAACCCCTGCAACCATCCCAACGAATTAGCTCGAAATTTCAATGTGGGATATATTAGAGGAAAGACAGCTCGCTCCATCCCACCAGCCGCTCAAATCTTGCAGATGTTTTTGGAACCAACAAGAACGGCATGCCATCCAAAGCTTATCTACCCAACAAAGGCGCCCATGTGCGCATCTGATTGCTTCTCATCCTCATACCATGCATAGGAATGGCCAAAAAAAACACATACCCAAAGCCAAATTTGGAATATCTACCTTTAAAAGCCAACAATAGTTGCTCAAATCAGTTAAAAAATACGATTTCTCATACAATACACAAATACAATTTCTCTACGATTTCTTATATAATACACAAATACCAAATGAAAATATTATAGGTTTATAAAGCCTTAAACACCCTGCTCCTTGGGTTTTTATGCCTAAAACAATCATAACGCCCTAGGACGTTATCACGAAGGCTCAAAACACCCTCGGAGCAGGGTGTTAAGGGAGATAACGCTTGGCCCTCGAGCGTTAATGGGAATAAAATTCTTGGGCAATATGGCCATGGCGAAAATGGCTCGGACGTGCCCCCGTACGCTCTCGCCATTTTGGCCATATCCATATTGCCCTTGAATTTTATTCCCATTAACGCCCTCTGGCCAGGGCGTTATTTGCTACAATACAAAAGAGAGAACAACAAGCATATATAAAGCTTTAATATCCTGTAATTATCGATACCATATATTATTTGGTACAATACAAAAGAGAGACAACAATCATATACAAAGCTTTAAATAGTGAGCGTGAAAATAATTATTATTATTTATTATTACAAGAAATTTATCGCGACGGCCAAGGCCGCCGCGAACATTTCTCTTTTCCAAAAAAAAAAAAAAGAAATCAGTTACCAAGAAAAGAGAACTCAATAGTCTTAATTATTTGATCTTTGATGAGTTACAAAGGGTTTTGCATGAGATCAAATTAATGTAAGGAGATCTTGTACATGATATTAATTTTACAGGTTTGAAGACATGTGTACAGGTTCGGTGTATGATTTGATGATTTGTACAGGTAGTTGGCTTCAATGATAGCTACGACCATTGCAGGGATCAGCCTGATATCAAGCAGTGTTGACTCTACAGTGTGGATATCAAGATTCAGATGTATTCTGTGTATAGGTTTGGAGATGTACAGGTTTATATTTTCACACATATAGTTTCAGGGAGAGTGTTAGTTTATAGAACCTATATGTGTGACATGTACATACATGAACATACACATGTATGTCTACATGTACAGTGCTGCTTATTTATTCTGTATTATCAATGGAACAGTTCGTTTATTTCTCCTCTTTCTCTTTGTGTCTTCTCTCATAGATCCAAACTTTATCATATGCGAAAATGGCAAAGCGGATCCGGCCAGATGGGGCCGCTCCGGCTCCTCCATCTCTGCAGATTCTGTCTTCCACGCCAACCCAAGATGGGACCTTGAAGATCCGGCTCTCCATTTCTAACCAAGACTTGGCCCAAATCCAAGACTACTTTCCGCCATGTTTTCCTTGAGAATCTGATCTCTACCTTGCTCAAAGAAAACCCTCTTGCCTGCTCCGATCCGCCCAAGAAAAGCTGGCAGCCCCTTCTTGGCAGTTCCAGAGGCTAGATCCGTTCGTGAACAATAGTCGACCAAAAAAATAAGTTTTTCACTTATTGCATTGGAGTCCATTTACTTCATTCTCTGGAGTCTACTCTATTTTCCATGGCAGTCGCCATAGCCAGTTCCGGCAGAAGCGCCACTGGGACTCCGTCCAGATGCTGGAACAGGTCTAAAAAACGTAGAAATGGGTTGATGAGTTCCTAATTCAGGTTCACAGGTATGGCAGAGATTTCAAATCCCTTTAGCTATTTCGTTGTTTCCTTCAGAATCTTTTAAAGACAGTGCTTGTAACCTATTTCTCTGCGATTTTTTTGTCTAGACTTGTTGTAGCAAAGATTTTTGGGATGTTGTATCAGCATGGCCATATATACAGGCTCTCAGCCGGCAGCCACAGCGGTGGTCATATTGAATAGATTACTCATTGATTAGGCAGAAGATTTCAAGGCCAGTTTTATGGAAGAAATCTGAGGCCAGAATGAAGAACATTCCATTAAAAAAAAAAAAAAAAATCAGAGTGCTTACAGATTTTACTGGTGCACAACGGATTTCAAGCGAATTTCAGAATCGAAGTGAACATGCATGGGCATTTGCTTCTTATATATCCTAGTGTTAGAGCAATGGACTTTTACAGATGTCGCCGGCATATCTCTTGACCTCCAGCTCCTTCTCTGTGCCATCGGGCATGTCCACAAGGAGGGCATATGCAATTGCTATGGCATCTATCTGTGCCCTTTTCAAGAACTGGCTCCTGTTAACCTTCCACCTGTGAACCGGATCCAGCCTATACTTCTGAACATATTGGCTCAGGTCCCGGCCTGGCCTTCTCTTATGCTTAACCTGCTCCTGCAATCTCCTACCCCATGCTGCCCGCTCCCACCTCCACAACTAGCCCATGCCTTCTCTTCAAATGCTCCTCCAGTCTGGCCCTCTTCCTCCCGTTCCACCCACAATCCTGAGAGAGACAACACCATTTGGTTCTCTTCTTACTGTAAAAAAAACCCCTTTCCCGAGCCTGATCATCTACCTCGGAATCTGTCTGCTGCATGGGTTGTTGGGCCTCCAGTTTTCCAGCAGGACCGCGCCTTGCCTTCTTGAGCTTCCTCAGAGAAGCCGGATGCTTGGAATCGACCTCACCTATAGATGCTACTCCACCCGATTCCCTTAAATCCCTCACTGCTGCTGGTAGCTCTTCCACATTAGGCAAAAAAGGTTCATCTGCATCTGAACCCTAGGCCGAAGGGGACCTATCCGACCCACTAGCCTCGCTCAGAGACATTTCTTCACCACTAGAGTGACTGATCGAACTCGCCATAGCCCAGTTTCGGTTTCAAGCGCCAGAAATCAGAGTTCTTTTTCCCCAACTTTTTCCCTAATGGTACGAGCCCTCCACGTGTCAAGTGGAAACTGGTTCGGACATAGGCATAGATTGCCTTGGTTTTGCCCCCCCAAAAAAGAATTGCCTAATTAATCATGGCTTATAGGAGGCCACA
This sequence comes from Isoetes taiwanensis, assembly GCA_021234155.1. Taxonomy (NCBI): domain Eukaryota; kingdom Viridiplantae; phylum Streptophyta; class Lycopodiopsida; order Isoetales; family Isoetaceae; genus Isoetes; species Isoetes taiwanensis. The sequence continues at coordinate 5,214,755 of JAJEKV010000012.1, read as the reverse complement.
TTAACCACCCGGGTCACATGGTTGGCCAGTTTAACCAAATATTTGCATGGCCACATTAATCACTTTGACAATGGTATCAAACCATATATAATGCATACACTTTGATTATATTCTTCGAGATTCTTTGATGCTCCAGTGCATGCACGCCAAGTGTCGAAAAATATTTTTGAGGAACATTTTTTGTATTTTCCTAGTTAATATTTATTGAGGAGGAGCCACAGCCACGTGACTCCCCTTGCTCAATCAATCCATCTAAGCTTTCTTGAGCACCCACATTCCTTAAAAATTATCAAAACACGACATGTGTGCACTTTGCATTTATTGCGGCCATTAATACACTTTGCATTTATTGCGGCCATTAATACACTTTGCATTTATTGCGGCCATTAATACACTTTGCATTTATTGCGGCCATTAATACACTTTGCATTTATTGCGGCCATTATTCCGACGCCCGCCATAGCCAGACCTGTGCTTGCCCCTGCATACAAAACTCCGGCGCCATTGCAGTCCACAAGGCATTTCTGTGGACCAATGCGGCCATGCGAGCGATGATGAGACAACCCGGCAGATCCACTTCCATTCCATGCATACTTCAAACAAGTTGTGTGCTCTATATCTCTCATCCCATTCCCTTTCTGGCCCATACGATAGATGGCATGCTGTTTGATTACCATGAGGTTCCCCACATCTATTCTTCAACAAATCAAACTAGAAACATTAAACAAATAAATTACATTAAACAAATGAGGCAGAGATAAAAAGATGCTCACCGCGTTGACGGCCAAGTGGTTAAGCTAATGGTTATGGGAAACCCCCGTCCAGGCTCAAAGCCCACTGCCCATCATCGGGTGCAGCTAAATAAATAAAAAGGTCCATCGCGTTGTTAGCCTAGTGGTCAGGCCATTGGTTCTGGGCATCACCCATCCAGGCTCAAAACCCACTGACTAGCAATGGATGGCAAGAAAGAGATAATGGCAACCACGCTGTTAACCTAGTGGTCAGGCCATTGGTTCTGGGCAGCACCCATCCAGGCTCAAACCCCACTGACTAGCATCGGGTAATAAAAAGAAGAGGATAAAAGAGAGAAAGGGATACCAGCATTGGGAATCTCATGGTCGTCTCGCAGCAACTATCTATCGTATGGGCAAGAGGACACAAGGCAACAATGTGGGTTCAAATCCCGTCTGTTCGGCAATTCATAAATGCTACCACATGTGGTCTCGCACCCTTGTGAATAGAAACCCATTATTAAGCATGCATTGCATTGACAGGTTGAACGTTAATAGTGGGTCAAACCTCAGCAGGTTGGAACTAGAGAAACATTCGCGGCGGCCTTGGCCGCCGCGATAAGTTTCTTGTAATAATAATAGAATTACATTAATAGAATAGCACTAGTAGACTATGGCCAGAATAATCATAAGAGGCCTCCCATGGCCACATTAACCCATGGCCACACAAACCCATGGCCACATTAACCCATGGTCACATTAAACCATTATGGTTAATGTGGCCACATAAAGCCATGGCCACATTAAACCTATTTGATTAATGTGGCCACATTAACCTATGGCCACATAAAACCATGCATAGCCACATTAACCCATGGCCACCTTAAACTATTTTGGTTAATGTGGCCACATCAACCCATGGCCACATTAACCCATGGCCACATTAACCCATGGCCACATAAAACCATGGCCACATTAACTCATGGCCACATTAAACCATAATGGTTAATGTGGCCACATAAAACCATGGCCACATTAACCCATGGCCATATTAAACCATTTTGGTTAATGTGGCCACTTTAGCCCATGGCCACATTAACCCATGTTAGCTTTTCTTTTAAAGTGTTACCATGATATATAAAGTGTGGTATTCAATGGTTGGCACATGGCCACGTTAACCCATGGCTACATTAACCATGGCCACATTAATATATGGCCACATTAACCTATGGCCACATAAATCCATGGCCACATTAACCCATGGCCACATTAAACCATAATGGTTAATGTGGCCACATAAATCCATGGCCACATTAACCCATGGCCACATTAAACCATAATGGTTAATGTGGCCACATAAAACTATGGCCACATTAACCCATGGCCACATTAAACCATTTTGGTAAATGTGGCCACTTTAGCCCATGCCCACATTAACCCATGTTAGCTTTTCTTTCAAAGTGTTAGCTTTTCTTTTAAAGTGTCCATGATCTAAAGTGTTACCATGATATAAAGTGTGGTATTCAATGGTTGGCACATGGACACATGGCTACATTAACCAGGGCCACATTAACCTATGGCTACATTAACCCATGGCCACATTAAACCATAATGGTTAATGTGGCCACATAAAACCATGGCCACATTAAAACATTTTGGTTAATATGGCCACTTTAGCCCATGGCCACATTAACCCATGTTAGCTTTTCTTTCAAAGTGTTAGCTTTCTCTTTTAAAGTGTCCATGATTTAAAGTGTTACCATGATATAAAGTGTGGTATTCAATGGCCACATTAAACCTATTTGGTTAATGTGGCCACTTTAACCCATGGCCACATTAAACCATAATGGTTAATATGGCCACATAAGACCATGGCCACATTAACCCATGGCCACATTAAACCATTTTGATTAACGTGGCCACTTTAGTCAAGATACAATTCCAAGAGTAATAGAATTCAATAGTAATACAATATAATATATTTGAAAGGTAATACAAGGCTAATGGTAATTCGATCTGAAACAACTTCAGTGACTGTCTGCATGGCCTCTGCCTGGATGCTCTCGACGGTAGCGTCGGGCACAGATATGGATTCCCACCACAACATGTGGTCGAGGACTTCGCAAAGACTTGGATCCCACCCCTGCAGCACATCTTTGATGAGACGCTTCTTCTCCAACTTGCGTGTCTCATACAGTTTAACAAAACAAGGCTTCAGGGTGTTGCCCTCCCACAGGAAGTCCAAAGCCAGCAATTTCTTCAATGCCTTGGCCTGGATAATGCGCATCTTCAATTCAGCTAGCATTGTTCCGTCTGTCGGCCTATCAATGTCATCTATGTAATGCCGGGGCCGGCTGATCTCACTATTCTCCACTCTCTCTGTATAAATAAAACGTGCAGCTACAATCGTATCACAACAACAAAAAAACAATTAATATGAAGGAAAACAAGCAGATGCTCACTTGTAAATGTGTGGATACTGTTATCCTCAGCAAGAATTGTTCCAACATCCTCCTGAAGCTCATTCAAGTGGACTACAACATCTTCAATAGTGTGAACATTGCTGAGACTGCACTCAGCAAGCTGTTGCCTGGTCCTCACCATCTTTCTTGGATTCCTTGATTTCAACTGAATTGAAAGCCAATGAATTGCCTTAAACCCTAACCCACGACATACAACATACAACCCATATATATACCCTATAGCCAAGGGACCGTTGTAGTAACCATTGCACAATGGTCCCAAGTCAGATTAATCCTGAAAATCTATGGCCACATTAACAACTGTAAGATATGTCCACATTAACCATGGTCACCCATGTCACATTACTTGGCAAACAAAATTTTGTTGGTGAGTGTCACATATGACTTGTTTTTACGTGGCTTGTGTGTGGTATGCACCTTATGGCAGGATACGGTTGAAGGAAGAGAAAGTGGGCGGCAGGAGTATAGGACAGAAATGATTCAAGTGAATTGGGCAGGTACGGTTGGCAGGCCGGATGGGTTGTTGCAGTTAATGCATAAGGGGCATAGCATGGCATATGCACGGTTGCTGAAGCATGGCATCCCCCTCTGCCCCATGAATGGGGCATGGCTGCGAAAACCCATGTGGATCAAGCGGATCGATGGGTTGGATGGTGATGGAGTGGCTGATAACGTAATTTCTGGCCACATTAACCCGATCTCGCTTGATATATACGGACTTCCCGTTTCAGGTCGGAATGCCGTTTTTTAGAAAGGAGCGCTATTATGTGGATTGATCAGTCGCCACGAACCCAGGTTCGACTTTTGCGGCTCTTCCATCTCCACATGATGTAGGAACTAGAGATCATTATCGTGAGTCCTTTTTTTCTTTCTCACATAGCTAGTTGCTTCTTAATTATAGAGAAACCAGTCTTTGCTGATCATCTCAAAATGCGCATAATTTTCCAAACCTTAACTTGTTAATTTTGTTATCAATCGAATTGCAGAATCTTGTGCTTATACCTAGTTATTAGAACGTAGTTTTTATGCTAGTTGCAATAAAAATCAAGGTTGTAATGTTTCCATGTTGAACCGGCCATTTTTGTTTCTTTGATAATAGCTTCGATGGAGGGGAGCGTGCAACACAGGCTTCACTTCCAAAGAATCAGTTCTTGAAATACCTAAGTTTCAACCAGAACTAGGTCTATCACCTAGAAGCACACTCAGTTTTCCAATATCTCCGAAGTCTCCATCACCTCCTTTTCCCCAAAAAGACTGGGAGAGTGAGGTGAGTAATGTGCAAAGTTATTCCTGTAAAAAAAACAAGTTCTATATTGGCCAATCTGTGCTGGTCAAATGCAATCAGAGCAAATGGGTGTTAGGTCAAATTCGTGGATCTTCAAGAACAGGAGTTAGCATATGGGTTAATTCAGCAAGAATATTGGTTCATGTGCCCTTCTTGCTCCTTCCATCCCATATGATGAAACTTGATGCACCATCGTCCCCGTCCTGTCTTCCATCAACACATTCTTTAAGCTCTTTAGAGTTAGGTGCCCATGGACAGCTCTTGATTCCTTTTGACTGTGTTCGTCCTGCTCACCTCTCCCACAGACATCTTTATCGCAATATAAATAAGGGTGCGAAGACAGATAATACAAACATGGAGTCATATGGCATTGGAGGTGTGATGGCAAAACTTGCTTCCAGCAAAAGTACAGAGACACTGATAAATGAAACTAAAGCATCAGATTCTTTGAAACAAGCAGGAGGAACATGTCCATAAGTGTCCCACCATAGGGCAGCTCATCCATCTCCTTCATGTTGGTTGACAGTTATTGATAAAGGCAAGAGATTAAGAGACTGAGAACTCTATCTCACAAGTGTTTGTTCCAAATACGCTTCAACTCAATCTAATTGTGCAAAACTTACAGTTACATCTCCTGATCTTTAAACCATGGCATTGCTTCACAAATATACTTGTCTTAATGCGTACTTATGAGAATATAAACATTTTATTGCTTTAAATTAATAATCACGCTCCTCCATATATTGCCTGTGTATAAACAACCATATGTTTCAGACAGTTGAGTCTTATGCGATCGAATCTATCCACTGCCAATGAAAGATGAGATAATTTGAACTGGTAATTCTAAAAATGCAAATGAACTTTTTTGATGTTCTTCTTTCCAGCATAAAAACACATTTTCCACTTTCCACTTTGTTGTGTCCACCTCATTTCTCTTCTCCAGCCGCTCAATCTTCAATGCGTACAACAGGCTGTTGTATATAGCGCAAAAAGCATCACAGAATGTGCACTATCAGTGGCTTTGTCCAGTTGAGCAGCTCTGCTTGCACTCTGTCCAAGTCTGTCACCTTGCCATTAGAAGACTTTGCAAGCCCTGAGAGATATCTTCTGTGATTTCCAATGTTGGGCCCCTCTGTGGAGTACCTCTACTCGGACTCCAAGACGATCAGAAAACTAGTGTAGGTATTGTACCCATTGGTCAGAACCAATATTTCGTGTGCTATGAACATAGCTCACCTTTACAATTCTCAGACCATCCTGTTTCTGTCCCGCAATCTTGTCAGATTAGTTTAATACCAGCATCTTCTCGTTCTCGGCCATGGCTTTCTTTTGTACAAGAACTTTCAATCACTCCCTGTAAGCAATTGGAAGTATCTTTGTGTACCCACACATGTTTTGTTGATGATGCTAGTACTATGGCAACTCACAATTAAGAGCTTAGCGTAAAGCATGAAAGGATAAAGCAAGCTAGAAATTTGTGGAAGGAGCCTTGATTAGATGATAATGATTTGATTGATTGCAGTTAACCATGACAATAGTAAAAACTTTACGCGTATATTATAAGGAGGACTAAAATGCCAAGTGCATTTGGAAAGGAGGGCTCTACTAACTTAATAGCAACAGCTTTTAAAGAGCATGCTGAGAGTGATCAGCACAAATCATGCTTTTTGGGGGTGGCAACATCAGGAAAATATGTATTGGAGGAGGAGGAGGAGGAGGAGGAGGAGCTGGTTATTCTATTTAAGTGTGTGTATACTTCATAGGAAAGGAGAGATTGGCTAATAGGAAATTTGTGGCCATGGTACATTTGCTTCGAGGTTGTGGATTGGTCGCTCCATTGCTATACAATGATGGTAAAGCTTGCAACGATTTCTTGAACTGCATTACTAGAGGAGAAATTGCAACTAAATTGGAGGAGTTACATCCTTACATGACATCCATTCATTATGTTGCACATACAACCAATTTATGTGTTGCATCAATTGCCAAGCATCTAAGCTACAAGATGACTTGTGAGAAGACCGACAAGCTTATCAATGGGACAGGCACTCATTTCTCAAAAAACAGTCTAAGGAATGATACTTAAGAGAACTTCAAGAGAATATCAACACAACTAGGTGGCTCAGCAAGCATATTGTCCAAAAATTGTGTGAATTATTTGAACTTGTTATGTTGGTATTCAAATACAATTCGTCAATACTTATCAAATTTGTTATATACTTCATTTTTTCGCTGAATTTTTAAGCATTTATCCATCTTGAGTTTAGATTTTCAGAAAGATTGGGTAGATGTGATGGCAATCGGCAGCCTTGTGAAGATAACGAAAAATAGATTGAATTAAAATTTTTAGACGAGGTAGGCAGTTTGGAATTGAATGAATATTCAAAAGATAGCAAAGGCTGCCATGTCATTCCTGATTTTGGCACCTGAACGGTAGTAGCAGCATTGATTTCTTAGTCATGCTATCCTTGCTACAGGCTGATCCAAAGAAATTTGGCAGCCATTGTTGATAAACTTAATAAAAACAAGCTGGATTTGTTGAAATTGGTTGCATTTGAATCTGATGGGACTTTTGTTATGATCAGTTGCAAAACTGGAGTGGCAATTAGATTGAAGGAGTTGCATCCTTACATGATATCCATCCATTGTGTTGCGCACATGACCAATTTATGTGTCGCATGGATTGCCAAGCATCCAAGCTGCAAGCTGATTTGTGAGGACAAGCTTATTAATGAGGCAGCCACTTATTTCTCACATAGCAGTCTAAGGGGACGATATATAAGAAAACTTTAATAGGAGCTTGCATATTCTCCACGTAGACTTGAGAACAACACAACTAAGTGGCTCAACAGGCATAATGTTGTTCAAAAGCTATATGATGTATTTTGAACCTGTTATGTTAATATTCAAAGACAATTTGTCAATATATATCGAGAACTCATAGATTTCAAAATTGTTTATATATTATATCCGTTGGCTGATATTTTGAAGCATTTGTCCATCTTAAGTTTGAATTTTTAAAAAGATTGGGTGGATGTGACTGCAATTGGCAACCTTGTGAAGACAACGAAGAAATAGATTGAATTGGATTTTCTAGACGAAGTAAATATTTTGGATTTAAATAGGTATTTGAGAGACAACAAAGGCTACCATGTCATTCCTGAATTTGGCAAAAGGATATCTCATTTAAAGGTGTTGTTAAAGAAAACATGTATGTTGAAGGAAATGATTTACTAGAGACCATTGAGTTTCAAAAGATATTTTCTAAATGTGTCTTGGAGGCTTTAGATGAGAGGTTTGCATAGCATATTGTGCTTTAAGATCCTTTTAGTAGCACATGTTTCGAAGGCTGCAAGGAAATTAAAAGAATTTGGGCTAGAAGAGCTCAACCAATTACTGAAATTTTATGGGAAATCTCGTATTGTTGGTGGGACTAAGTTTAATCTTATTTCAGAAGATAAAGTCGGGATGGAATTGAGGAAGTTTAAAATACAAGCAAGTATTGAATGGCAAGGAAAAAACCTTTTGGACACTTCGCCAATTATTCTCTCCCAAAAGATGTTGAGAGAAGATAAGTATGATGAATTAGCAAAGTTGGCACAATTGTCATGGAAGGGGATTCAACCATGTGAAAGGAATGGATTGCAAACGACAGAACTTGATGCTTTGTTGAGGGTTGCAGTTGAAGGTCCACCGTTGGAAACAATTGGCAACCAAAGTGACATTGAAGAAATGGAGTGACTTTGAATGACCTTTTAGAACTATTTCAATTTCTACAAGAAATTTATCGCGGCGGCCAAGGCCGCCGCGAACATTTCTTCGTTCAAAACCTGCACAGTTGGATCCCAATTAATGTCCAATGTCTGATAATGCAATGCTCACATGAAACATATTAATGTGAAATATTTATGGGTGTACTTGTGATATTTTCGATGAATATATGCAACTCATGCACAATTTAGTAGTTTGAGAACACACGGGATTTGAACCTGTGCTATTGCCTTATGGAAACTTCAATTCCTAACGTTAAATGTGGACTGTCTGGGAGTTTGATTGTTTTTGGATTGTGGATTGTGAGTTTGAGAAGGTCGTTTGCCGCAAAAGCCCATAAAAGTTTTTAATATAATACTTAAAAATACCCATAAGATAAAGTACCCTAAGATGGTGTTTGAAATAATCACTTAACTACGTAAAAGTGCCTTTTTAATGAAAGACCATTTCCGTTGCCAGATCTTATCTTATCTTTACAATTCAAATATGCCTTTTATTCTAGTAGTGTAGGCTGCGAACAATCAAGTGTGCGCCTTCTGTTGCGTGTGTGGTGCCAGAATATTCATTAGTAGTTAACGTGTGTTCATGTATTTCATGCTTTATTCCTCACAAACAGATGACAGATGCCGATTAGTTTGAGCTCTGTGCCAAATCCAGCGGCCAAGGCTATTCTGCTTGTTATTTTGTGCTTCTAAATGCGCTACGGATCAGGCCTGAGGAAGTAACCCGATCTCAAGTTTTGGAAGATCCCCAAGGGCTAATTCGACCCTCTGCCTTCGGATCTGGTCGTCTCGGCCATTTCGATCCTTTACCTTTCGATCCTTTACCTTTCGCTGGAGACCATGAAATTATCGTAACCCTATTTTTTCCTTCCCTGCCAGCCATGCCCATCGCCATAGCCAGTTCCAAACATCGTTGTTCTGCACAGGGCGAAGCCTTTTTTTTTTTTGCTCTATTTTTGTATATCCTTGCAGATATCAGTGTTTTCAAAAGAGTGAGACACTTTTGGAACATTTTATCTCCAGTTCATGTTCTGTTCATGTTTTGATTCCACAAAAAAGCAAGATTTTTTCAACAAAACGCCCTTATTGCACAGACCAACGCCGTAGGAGCGGCCATACCAAGGGTTTGTGTCAGGTTCAAGAAAAACATTGCATAAACCAGCAGCGGCCGAATCCATTGCCCTTTGTGCTTCTATTTGTGCTTCCATAGCTTGCTTCCCAGGACCTGGGTGAACCGAATCACTCCAGAGGTGTGGCAAAACCGCCAGAGTCAGTTCATTTTGCAGGTATCTTTGTTTCTTGTTATATCTGTTATATCTACTCCTGCTCTGGCAAAACGAATGTTTGCTCTAGCGAAGCTCCAGGCTCCAGCTGCAACGGAGCTTCTGTCGGCCATGGCTCTTCTCCAAGATACACTGTAATCACGTCAACATCACGAAATATTCGAGGTTACCGCAATAAATGCTTTATAATCAATAAATGCACAGGTTATTAAGTGGCCGCAATAAATGCTTTATATAAGTAATAAATGCACACAGTACACGTGCCATGTTTTTTAGAATTTTGAAGGAACAAAATGAAGGAGAACAGAAATTAGACACTCAATTACATAGGAAGGATAATGAAAATATTGCAGCAAATTTGATTTTGAGATTACTCTATACTTTATTTGATTCTTATGGAAATTTTATTCAATATTAGAAACCATGTCTCTGTTTGCTTTTGTTAGGTACAGGAAAGATTAAGCAAAACAGCAGGCAAGATTTAATGATCAGCACATTATGAAGTCGTAAGGAATTTTCCCTTTCATACTAAGAGTTTACTGAATTGTGGCTCGGGGCTTAAATTCTAGGGTGTCAGCAGTGCCTCCGCCTAAGAGCCCGTTCACATGCAACCATCGTCGGAGAGGGGGCTTGTTTTGCCCAGTGCAAATTGGCGATGGTGGGCGTAAAATGGTGAGCCCTTTTACGTGATGGTGAGGGTCGTGAAGGTGCATGTGAACCCAGCCTAATGGCGTGACACCATTGGCAGAGGTGACAACCAGGAATTTGAGCCCCTCAAACAGATGGCACAGCATATCTATTGATATGCATGGTCAATTGCTGGGAATAATAAATGTTTATGCTCCCACAGAACCCAGTGAGAGAGCCCCAATCTGGGAGGAAATCAAACACTGGATGGCTATTCAGAACAATACAAAAGATTGGATCTTGGGTGGTGACCTAAACAATATACCTCAGAGTTCAGAAGCTTTTATCTTACCCAGCATGCTGTGGGGAGTCATCAATCTATGAGAGAATTTAGCAATAAACTTAAAGCCTGCAAGAACTGGATCAAGGAGTGGGGAAAAGCTAGACAGAAAAAGTGTATTGAAGAGAAGAATAACCTCCTAAAGGAAATGAAAGAAATCAGGCAAAAACTTGAGATCACTCCTTTATGTGCTGACCTGCACAAGCAGGAAGTACAGCTGGAAAATAGTATCAAAGCCATTGAAGAAAAAGAAGCAAAGGGTATGGCCTTAAGGGCCAAAATCTGTCAATACAATAAAATGGATCTAGGCAGCTCCAAATATTTTTTCAGAGTGGCTAAAAACAAATTAGTTAATAATGCTATTACAGTTCTGGAAAAAGAAAATGGTGAGAAAATAGAGGACGAGAGAATCATTAAAACAGAGTTTTTGGAGCAATACAAAAATATGTTCAAGGACACCCAGCACAGTGCTTAAGAAGAGGAGAATATGAGCAGATTCTTCAATAGCATTCCAGAAACCACTCATATGGAGGAAGATTTGGATGGCTACCCTGATGAAAAAGAGGTGCTGCAAGTCTTGAAAGACATGGAGAAGAAGCCCAGGGCCAGATGGCTTTCCCCCTGAATTCTTTTTGGCTTTCTGGGTGATTATGAAAGAAGACTTCATGGAGTTCATTAAAGGAGCTTGGGATGCAGCCTCTCTTCACCCTGCATTCAATTCCAGTCTTATCACCTTAATCCCAAAAGTTAAAAACCCCAGCAAAATAAATGACTGGAGACCAATATCTTTGACTAATACTACCTACAAAATCATTGCAAAGGTGTTAGCCTGCAGGATTCTCATGCACCTCCACAATTCAGTCAGCAGCTGCCAGTCAGGTTTTCTATCTGGTAGATTTATTCTCGACAATTACATTGCTGCCAGTGAGGCAATTCACTGGAATAGACTATCCAGGCAAAATTGTATGCTGCTCAAATTAGACTTTAGAAGAGCCTATGATACTATAACCTGGCCCTTCTTAAAGAAAGCAATGTCACATATAGGAATCCATCACACTCTTATAGACAAAATCATGGCTCTTAACAGTCTTGCCTCCTCTAGTCTGGTTATAAATGGTTCCCCTAGCAATTTTTTCCCTATCAGAAAAGGGGTCAGACAAGGATGCCCTTTGGCTCCATACCTGTTTCTCTGTGTAGCGGAAATGCTCACTAGAGTAGTCCAAGGTTTGCAAATGCAAGGGTTGATTCAAGGAATTCAAATGCTAGGGTCGGACAAACAGCTTACTATAATGCAATATGCTGATGACACTTTTATTCTCCTAAAGGCCAATCAGAACAGCTTCAATGCTCTCCTGGATAGTATACAATTTTTTGCCTCTGTCTCAGGAGTCCACCTTAATCTGAACAAATGCAGTATTTTGTGGGAGTGCCCTTCAGATAATCCTGCCAATCAAGCCATCACTCTTCTCGGTCTCCCTCTAGCTATCAATCTTCCAAACAAAGAGGTATGGAGACCTATAGTAAATAGAATCAGAAAAAAACTTCTATCTCTCTCCCCCACCCTTTCCTTTGCTGGCAGAGTTCTGATTGCCAATGTAGTGCTGGCCAGCACCCATGTCTACTTCTCCTCTGCCCTCATTGCAAACAAAGAAACCTACAATGACATCGAAAAATGTCTGAGAAAGTACATTTGGAAAGGTATGCACTTTGTTAGATGGGAAGAAATCACACATAGTAAAAAGGAAGGAGGTCTGGGCCTGAAAATCCTCCAAAAACACAGTCAGGCCTTAGGGGCCAAGTATGTATGGAAAGCAATAAATGGCTGGAATTCCCCAGCCATGGAGTTTATCAGATATTGGCTGCAGATTAGCAGACCCTTTGGGATGAAAAAATATGCTCACCACATCCCTGATTCTATTTACTATCAATTTAAGTGTGCCCCCAATACTTCCCCACTCATGAGGAAAATTTTTGAAGCATGAAACTTAGTGGCAGAAGGATTCGACCACAAGGAGATCAGCTTCGACAGTGCTAATTTCTCCCTTTTTTGGTCACCTATTTTTGCTAGAGAGAATGAAGTTTGCTGGGCTCTCAAACACCCCCAAATATGGAAGAAATGGAAAGAAGCTGGGATAACTCAACTTCAACATCTGTGGGATGGAGATAAGTGGCATAACTGGGAATATATAAAGCAGGCAATTAATGGCAAGAAAATAGACAAATTGATCTTTGACACCATTATGAATGTTGCTAGCAGTCAAAGTGAATGCACGGCCCCCAAGAATCCAGACTGGCATATAATGAACTCTGATCAGTATAAAATGGCTTTGGGATACAAGGTGCTGGCCCCAAACAAATCCTTCATTCAGGCTACCAAATGGCATGTACCAAACAAACACCTCATGAACATATTGAGAAATAGTTGGAAATCCTATTCTCAACCTAAAGTGCAAAAGTCGTATTTAATTAAAGTGGGACAAATCTCGAATTTTGGGAATTTTGGGAATTTTTCTCGAATCTCGGGGGAGGGAGATGGGGCACACCCGTGATAAGGAGAAGGGTAGGAGGAGAAGGAGGGAGGGGCACAAGGTTGAAGAGGGAAAGGGGCTAAGTTGGAAGAAGAGGGGAGGTGCTAAGTTGGAAGAAGAGGAGGGGAGAGGAGAGAAAAAGGGCAAAGGAGGGCGGGGAGGGATATGTTGGAAGAATGAGGAGGAAAGGGGGGGGGGAGGGAAGGGGCGGGGAGATAGAGCAAAGAGGCAAACGAGGAGGGGAGGGTAGAGAAGAGCAAAAGGGGCAAAAGAGGAGAGGTTGGGGCAAAGGGGGGCAAGGGTCTCCCCCCAACCTTTCCAAAATAATGGTCAAAAGGGGCAAAGGAGGAGCGGGAGGGGCAAAGAGGGGGGCAAGGGTCGTCTCCCTCCCCCAAAGTATTAATTTATTATTATCTTGTTGGGGTCAAATCTAAAAGAGCGCAATGTAAAGGTGGTTGGGGCGGGGGCCCAACCAAAGCAATGTAGTGTGGTGTGTGGTCACATGTCCAGTTGGATGCTGCCTAGTGGCGTGACGTTAAAACTACTATCTATCTATATAATCAATAATCAATTAAACTAATTAGATAATTAATTAGATAATAAATTAAATTGATCTAATGACTAAGTGACTAAATTAAATAAATGTAATCAGTAATGACATTCTCGACCAATGTAATAACTGCCTCCATTGTCGACTAATGTAATAACTGCCTCCATTCTCGACTCAGCAGTCGAGAATAAGTATCTTCTGGCCATAGATAGTCATAGTTCGGCCATTATCTGACAGGTATGAAAATAGACATTGCTCCCATTATCTGACAGGTATGAAAATAGACATTGCTCCCAGATACCTGGAGTAGCTTATAGTCGTTGGATCCCCTGCAGCGAGACCACATGACAGAATTTGTGTAGGTAGAGTCCCCATCTGCTGGATTTGTCGCCGGGTCGATGTGGCTGTGCCTGCGCAAAATCATCGAATTTGAAGCTGTTTCAGCATTTTTTTTTAAGATTGGAGCCGGATACACATTACCCATCAGACTATCAGACCCTTGGCCGCTGTTGCTTTTTTTTTTGTGCAACATATTTCACCGATTTTGCAGTCAAATCTCTCCATATCGACTTGGTTTAGAGTTAACTCTTCCCTATCCGCCTTGAAGTTTAAATCCGTCTTGGGACCTGTTGGCAGATTTTGCTCTCTGCCGGTTATGTGCTGCAATGCAGGTAAAATTCTTCCATTCTGAAGCGTTTGATTTAGAGCAACTTCTTTGATGATTTTTGAAGTTTAAGTGGCCGGATTGGTCTGTTTGAAGCAGAAAGATGCGGAATCCGGTGAAAAAACAATGCTCCCAGGCTTAAGCATGCAAAGGGGCAGTTATTTACCTACGGGATGTTCGGAACTCTACCACAGATGCAGATTCTCGAACTCCACCACAGCTGCAGTCCTCGAACTCCACCACAGATGCAGATTCCACAGATTCCGCAGACCATTTCTGTTCTTACCGAGGTTCAAGAAAAGCTTTCTTAGGAGCCGGAGATGGAGCTTTCTTAGGAGCCAGAGATGGAGCTTTCAAGAAAAGCTTTCTTAGGAGCTTTCTTAGGAGCCGGAGATGGAGCTGGAGGGGCAGAAACAGGGGATTTGGCCGGAGTAGGGACAGCAAGAGGAAGAGGAGATTTTTTAACAGATTTCTTGGCCTCAGATCGGCCTTGTTTCAGATCGAAGGTAGCGGAGCTGCAGAATGGAACGAAGGATATGGCGGTTCCTTTGCAAAGGATATGGCGGTCACAGGCATTCTAAATCTTCAGAGTTCTCAAGATTTTGAGTTTGGCATTTCTTTTCCGGTAGCAGGGCATCTAGGAGCAAATGATTACTCGCCGGCAGATGATCTTTTCTACAAAGGAAAGCTCGTTCCCCTGCATTTGCCTCCCCGTTTACAAATGGCTTAGAATATTGAGAAAAAGAGTCCGGCGAAGTTAGCTCTCCAGATTCGGCCTTTCATCATCGGCCTTCAGAATCGGCTTCAAAATCGGTGGAGGCCTTCAGAATCGGCTTCAGATTGGGCGAACTGTGGAACCGTGGCACAGAGGCTATGAATCAAGAAGGGATCAAGCAGGGAGGGTCCGAGCGTTCGAGCTATGGCTATGGCAGCTGGAACAAATATTGTGGTACAACGGGATCTGCGGCTCAAAGGTGTGTACTAAATTTCAAAATTTAAATATGGGTGGGAAGAAAAAGCGGGGTATACCAAATTTTAAAATTTAAATATGGGTGGGTTTGTACAGCAGTAGAGTTGCAGTTGTTGTGGAGTGTCGAGGTATCACTGTCTCTTTGGGGCAGTTCTCCTTCCTCCTCACTTGCTTTGTAACATTACCATTCTTTTAATATATTGCTGACACAGTTCTTCAAAAAAAAAAAAAAAAAAAAAAAAAAGTAGGGTATAAAAAAAGCGGGGTATAGAAAAATCTTGAAAAAAAAGGTCATTTGGGAAAGAAATAAGAGGGATACAAAAATGACATTAAAAATGACGTAAATATATGGTTGAATTTTAATATTGACAATGGTTAAACTTTAATGTTGGTAAATATTGATAATGGATGAGGTTGAATATTGGTAAGTGTTGGCAATAGCTAAACCAAAAAATAAAAGATAAAAAAATCTAATGATAAATATTGGTAATGCTTGAAATATTAGTAAATATTGGCAATGGTTGAACTTAAATATGGATAATGGTTGACTTTGCTCAAACTTGAATCGTGATAAATATTGGTGATGGTTGAACAAGAAAAAAGACTTCTTCTTAGTATGGTTGAACTTGAATTGGAAATGGTTGAACTTGAATATTGGTGAATATTGGTCATGGTTGAACTTAAATGTTGGTCCTCAAACTGTCCTTTTTTTGTGCTAATTAAGGTGTGCTAGTATAAAAACGCTAATGTGTGCTAATACTAAGGTGTGCTAGTATAAAAACAATTGTTAAATACTAATGTGTGCTAAATACTAATGTGTTGTGAGAAAATTGCCTTTTTTTACTCTGAGCTGCCTTTCTCGACTCGCTCGACTCGCGAGTCGAGAAAGGCCCTCAAACCTGCGTTTTTCGCTTTGAGCTGCCTTTCTCGACTCGCGAGTCGAGAAAGTCCTTCTGACCCCTAAAACCTGCGTTTTTTGCTTTGATCTGCCTTTCTCGACTCGCGAGTCGAGAAAGGCCTTCTGACCCCTATAACCTGCCTTTTTCGCTTTGAGCTACCTTTCTCGACTCGCGAGTCGAGAAAGGCATTCTGACCCCTAAAACCTGCTTAATTTTTGTTGGAATTTGTGATCTCTTGTCTACCCACCCAAGAAAATAGAGCCAAAATGTTCAACTAAGTTGGTTTCAATCTGTAATGAAATTCCTATGTTTGAGTTGCATTGTTCTTGTTCTCGACTCGCGATCCAACAAAACTGGAAGAAAGCTTGGATGCACACTAACAAACAAAAATTCGAATTATGGACAGTTTTCGGGGCGGGGTGCTCCTTTTTGTGTAAAATAACAGGGTTCCTGAGTTGGAGTGGGAATGGAATGAGTCCCACTTTAATTATCTGGAGAATTATCCATAATGCTTTGCCCTCAAACTGTAATATGTTTGAAAGATGCAAGGATCTACAGGACAACCCCAAATGTAAGCTCTGTGGAGACAGATCTGAAACCATAAGTCATATGTTCGATTGCCCCAAAATCAGGGAATTTTGGAGGTGGCTAGATACTTATCTGAGATCAAAAGGCCACAATCTAGGCAACTGGGCCAATATTATGGACCTCCTCAAGGGATCAAATAGATTTTTAAACACTATCAGGCAGACTGCACTATGGATCATATGGAAACACAGGAACAGGGTCAATTATTCAAATCAAAGGGTGGATGTTGCATGGATGAAAGTAGCTTTCCAAATTGAGATTTCCAAGATTGCTATGGCTCATAAAAACAGTAAACAAGATAAATATGATAGTACTTGGTTGTCAATAGGGAAATTTGTTGGTTTGCACAATATCTTTGTTTGTGATGATATGCTTATCCCTAATGATCATTTTGTGATATTCAGAGCTGCTGATTGCCTTGACAACGAGGATGAACTGTAAGCCAAACTTCCCCGACTTGTCAAATTTTGCGGTGCTTCTGAGATCTTTAATAACCGGCAACTCGGGTCTCTATCACCAACTATTGACCAAGATCCGCAAAACCGAAAACCCTTCATGCTAAACGGCTACCAAGCTCATATCCTTGATAGATTTCTTTTCTGCTATGAGAGGCTGCTTACTGATGATCAATTCTCCCATTTCAGAGACATGTTCTACCACCATAAGGCCTTGCAAGATGCTCACGGAGAGGCTTTGATCCTTTTCTCAAAACAGCCCCTTTTGGTTTTTGCTTTCCCACCGAATGGAATGACATTGGTTGGCGGTGGTGGATCCGGTGGCTTCGGTTTGGTGATCATTGGCGAGGAGGAGGCCCGATTCGACACACGGATTTTATAGTTCCGTGATCCTCCACTCACGAAATCGGCCAAATTCTGCTTCGGGCCGCGGTTGGGTTTCTCTATGTACAAAGTTTTACGATCCAATTTTTGATGTTATACATATGCGTGCTAAAGGCACATTTTGAGAAACCTATATGGTTCCCATATTTTCTGATGTAACTACTTGATGAGTAATATAAATCTTCCTTTTCTCCAAAAAAAAAAAAAAAAAAAAAAAAAACTGCTAGGGTTGGGAAGAAGGCTAGGCGCCCGGGTTCATCTCGCAAACACACAAGCATGGATTCAGCAAGTTCGCATGCTAAAATAAAGATAGCCACCATCAAAATGCAACCTGAAATCTGTAGAGGTAAGGAAGCCCAAAAGCTGATCTTGAAGTTGTTCCTCATTACCCAATGGATCTTCAGCCATATTATTACGAAAGCAATGCCTGGTAAAAAAAAAAAATTAAGGGCCACCTAGCAGAGTCAAATCTAGATGTTATATATGCTTCAATTGATCTTTGGAACATAACCATCAAGTAAACTTGGCGAGTCACTTTTCAAATATGTTAGAGATGAAACCAGCCTTCACCGAGAGCCCTAAGAGGTAATAGACAACGCCACTGCCCACTTGTAAAAGATACAAATTCAGGGTGTTAGAAACCAAGAGATATCAGGTTATGCAATAGTATTCTTCCCTTGATACCTGCCAAGAGTGTAGGGATCTCATTGTAAACTCAGCAACAAATTGTACCCATTCTCCATAATTCTCAACGTTAATTACAAGTTCTGCAAGCTGCCAAGCAAAGCCAAGTTCAATGAAACAAGACCACCTAAAAGTAAATAAGTTTACTCTTTATCTCAATCTGGTAATTTGTTTTCAATCTTCCAAGAAGGCGACAATATTAGGTGGTAATTTTCATGTTCTGAAAGACCTGATGAACAAGAAACAAGACATCAAACCCACCGCCAAAACCTTCAAAAGAGCAGTCATGTCTAAACAAGAAAATTTACTAAAACTGGTAACCTTTTTTTTTATCTTTACACTTTCTGAGCGGATGCTAAATTCTCTAATGATAACCACTAGGTAGCAAAAGACATTCTACCTACCTTGTTGTGTACGTAAGATCTCCCTTGTGCCACTCATCAAGTGAGACAAGAACTTTGCATGTTCTGTCTCGCTGGAAAACAGTGATTTCCTAACTGAAGCAAATCGCACAAAGACACTCTAATGCCTGTCGTCATGCATCAAATTTCTATTAGCAAAGTCCAGATCTTCTATTACACAGCATAAGTAACAGAAAATACTGCAAATCATAGTAATCAGTAAATACTGCATAATCCAAACAGACCCGAAGCAAGATGTATTATTCATACATGCTATCAGACTTGGGGAGGTTGAACTACTGCATTATGTGCAACTAATTCATGGAACCAATGAGACAAAACAAAAGATTGCAAAATAATTTGTTTCAGACATAAGGAGTAAAACTGTCTATTCTAAATGCAATGTTCTACTTTTCATCCTCTCCGCACTAATAAATGCATTTAAGAATTCAAGGAATCACGGATGATAATTTATTGGCTCAGTTAAATCAATCCAGGGCCTGATGTCCGGCATATTGGTTTCTTCATTTCTTACCATGGCAAAATGCCATGATCACTCCACAATAAGGTGGAAGCCAATATAAGATGTTGAAGCTGAGCTCAGCGAGAATCAAAGCAAAGACTGTCTAACTCTTTCTATGGCTCTCTAAATAAACAGAGATATATACAATCAGGAAAATGACAATTGTATGAATCAAGACTAAAGTCACCGACAATTCTCGTCTCGATCACATGCCACAAGTTCAATTATATTGCAACTCGTAGATATTATGCTAAAATGTAAATTTCTGCCTTGTTGATATTTGGTCCCTTGTGAACACTAAAAACCTTCTTATTCCTTCTCACCTGGTTGATAAAGGTGGTTTTGTACAGGCATAGTAATCAAAGAAAAGTTGCATTGTAGCACTATCTTCCAGCAAGTTCTCCAAGATGATGGTATCTGATGTAAAACATCAGCAGTTGAAAATGTCTGCTTAATAATTAATAATATCTACGGACCTGAATAGTGCCAAGATCCTCTGAGCTTTAAGTCTTGGGAAGCACCAACAAAGTCAAAGGAAAGGCACTTCAATGCCAACCCTATTGCTTGTTCACGAAGTCTTTCATCAGTAGCTGCATGAAAGCAAAGCATTATGAGATAGTCCTTGTGGGTAAACTCACGGAAAAATATCAAGGTAAAATTCCGCTCGACCGTCACTCGAGGTAACACAACATGTGTGGGTACATTATATGAATGGCTTCAAAGAAAAAATATGGTCATATAAATGAACAGAATAACAAAATAGACCTAAGAAATCACCTAGGGCATATTTTGGTTTCCTAGAGTAGCAAATGGATCAACAAAACAGAAATACCAATAGAAAACTTATAGGAAAAAAACTACCAATTGCGATGTCTTTCAAACAAGTATACCAGCGTTTTGGTGATTCTAGATGCTCGGAGAAACAAGTATGATACTTTGAGAAAGAGCAAAAACAATAAAAGAATTTCACTATCATTTGTGAAAAAACATGGGATACACTGTATAATCATGTACAGCATGGGACAATAGGTTCCACCTAAAAGACAATTCGAAGAGAAGATTGGACTGCCAGATAAAAAATGATCTTGATATCAGCCACCATTTCATTATTTGTTATTTTGATTTGATGCTTCTTTTGAACCTACAAAATATTACCATTCAGATTACTCCGCCCCTTGGGTCTAGTTTCTTCTCCATCACCAATTTTTTAATATGCATCATTTCATGCACCTATTCCAAGCCTGTTACTAGCTTGATTTGAGGAAATTTCCAGCAACATCCTCACAATAGAAGGTAATCTACCATTCAGAGAACCTAAAAGATGCGAAAGAAGAAAACTTAAGAGAAGTGAATCATTGTTTGAGCTTACCATCACCCTTCAGCTGATCTAATGATGTGAGAGAAATTTGGAATGCCTGCAACAGAGCAAGATCTCGAAAAGAGCATGATATTTTCCGATGGTGCGCTAAAGAAAGCCCTGCATTTGCCTGACCAGGCTACAAAGGTACATAGGTGTAACATTTTTGATCTAATATGCGGGAAGTCTATGAGTTAGAAAGATGAGTCCTGATTCATCTCTATAACAAGCCGGTTAAGGACTTTAAGCCCAATATAAAAGTGTTCAACGGTTCCCTGTTGATGAAAACCATTGAAATCATAATTAGAGAAAAAAAACGCCAAGCTCAGAAGTGATCATTATTTTGCTAAGCTACGTCTATCCCATTAGATTTCATCCAGAGCAGGGTTCAAAAAAGACGAAAGAAAAATTAGCTCTAACCTGGTAATTGTTGGCTTAACAAGCATACTAAAGAACATGCTATTGTGCTTGTATCATAAAGTAACTCTGGCAGTGGTGCAGCTCGAGCGTCAAGGTGATAAAAATCATAGATGAAGAGCAAACTGTTTGAAATTCTTAATGGTGCTTGTAAAGCCAGAAGCCTTCCCTGCCAGTATTCTGCTGTAACGGACTGCAAAGGTTTTGGACGCATTGCAGTTGTAAGTAAAACAAATCTAGAAAAGTAGCGAACGGAGAAACAACTGGGAATACATACCTAAAGTACTGCCAAGCCAAAGAATATAATAGAATAGACAAGCTGCAACAGCCTTCGTCCTCAATTCGAATTTATAGAACAAGATGCCGCGATTGAGATTTAAGTTAACCCGAATCCACCTTACTCGAATCCGCTATAGTTGATTTTTCTTGGAGTTTCTAATTTTCTTAGCCTTTGATTCGAAATTCTGAAGATCGGACGGTACAAGTTGAATTGGGCTGACGTGGCACGACACGTGGCATAGCTAGAATTGCAGCCTTTTGTGCAGGGGGGGTTAGGCAACCCTGCTAAAAAACCAGTAGAAACAACATACCATTGCATTTCAGTTGGATCATTCAAAATTCTAACTGGTTGATAACGGATCCGGATTCTGTGAGACTTGCTTTGGCCGTTTCAGGTCGAAATGCCGTTTTTGACAAAGGAGCGCTATTATGTGGATTGATCGGTCGCCACGAACCCAGGTTCGACTTCTGCGGCTCTTCCATCTCCACATGATGTAGGAACCAGAGACCATTATCGTGAGTCCTTTTTTTCTTTCTCACATAGCTAGTTGCTTCTTTATTATAGAGAAACCAGTCTTTGCTGATCATCTCAAAATGCACATAATTTTCCAGACCTTAACTTGTTAATTTTATCATCAATCAAATTGCAGAATCTTGTGCTTATACCTAGTTATTAGAACGTAGTTTTTATGCTAGTTGCAATAAAAATCAAGGTTGTAATGTTTCCATGTTGAACCGGTCATTTTTGTTTCTTTGATAATAGCTTCGATGGAGGGGAGCGTGCAACGCAGGCTTCAATTCCAAAGACCAGTTCTTGAAATACCTAAGTTTCAACCAGAACTAGGTCTATCACCTAGAAGCACACTCTGTTTTCCAGTATCTCCGAAGTCTCCATCACCTCCTTTTCCTCAAAAAGACTGGGAGAGTGAGGTGAGTAATGTGCAAAGTTATTCCTGTAAAAAAAACAAGTTCTATATTGGCCAATCTGTGCTGGTCAAATGCAACCAGAGCAAATGGGTCTTAGGTCAAATTCGTGGATCTTCAAGAACAGGAGTTAGCGTATGGGTTAATTCAGCAAGAATACTGGTTCATGTGCCCTTCTTGCTCCTTCCATCCCATATGATGAAACTTGATGCACCATCGTCCCCATCCTGTCTTCCATCAACACATTCTCTAAGCTCTTTAGAGTTAGGTGCCCATGGACAGCTCTTGATTCCGTTTGACTGCGTTCGTCCTGCTCACCTCTCTCACAGACATCTTTATCGCAATATAAATAAGGGCGTGAAGACAGAGAATACAAACATGGAGTCATATGGCATTGAAGGTGTAATGGCAAAACTTGCTTCCAGCAAAAGTACAGAGACACTGATAAATGAAACTACAGCATCAGACTCTTTGAAACAAGCAGGAGGAACATGTCCTCGAATGTCCCACCATAGGGCAGCTCATCCATCTCCTTCATGCTGGTTGACAGTTATTGATAAAGGCAAGAGAATAAGAGACTGAAAACTCTATCTCACAAGTGTTTGTTCCAGATACGATTCAACTCAATCTAATTGTGCGAAACTCACAGTTACATCTCAAATCTTCTTTCTCCTGATCTTTAAACCATGGCATTCCTTGACAAATATGCTTGTCTTAATGTGTACTTATGAGAATATAAACATTTTATTGCTTTTAATTAATAATCACGCTCCTCCATATATTGCCTGTGTATAAACAACCATATGTTTAGGAGAATTGAGTCTTATGCGATCGAATCTATCCACTGCCAATGAAAGTTGAGATAATTTGAACTGGTAATTCTAAAAATGCAAATGACGTATTGTGATGTTTTTCTTTCCAGCATAAAAACACATTTTCCACTTTCCATTGTTGTGTCCACCTCATATCTCTCCTCCAGCCGTTTTGACATGCTATGAACATGGCTCGCCTTTACAATTCTCAGACCATCCTGTTTCTGTCCCTCAATTGTGTTAGATTAGTTTAATAACAGCATCTTCTCGTTCCCGGCCATGGCTTTCTTTTGTACAAGAACTTTCAATCACTGCCTGTAAGCAATTGGAAGTATCTTTGTGTACCCACACATCCATTATGACTAACAAAGAGATATTTAACATTCCTTTCTTCTTGCATTCCGCATTTTCCGTTTGTTGTCCATGCAGCAACCTTGAGAAACAATTAGTCATGGTAGGTTCCTTAACGAAACATGCATTTTTAATGACGCCTTTGTGGCAATTCATATTTCATTGGTAAGTAATGTGAATAGTTGTGCTAATTCTCAAGTGCGGCAAGCAGGAGGAGGATGTTGTCTGCAGCAGATACACATGAACATGATTCAATGCTGGCTTTTGTGCCTGCATGATATGCTGAGATCCCATCAAACATGTGTTTTGGAAATCACTCTTTTGCTTCTTCCCAGTAATCATGCAGCATGCTGGAAACATCACCCAAATTCTCGCCTGGGGTATTGATGCCTTCCCAAGTAAACAGGTCTAATGTAAAAATACGTGCAGCAATTTGTTTTGCCTGCTCTGCCATTCCATGCATTTTACATGCACTAAGCAAGGTAGTCCATAATACTGCAGTGGGTTGAAAGGGCAGGCTTCCAATTGCATCCTCTGCTTCGTTCACCCATCCTGCCCGACCAAAGAGGTCCAGCAAACCTCCATAATGTTCTATCCTTGGCACAACTCCATGTTCTTGATGCATTGAAATAAATAAGTATTCACCATCTGAAACCATGCCTCCCCGGCTACATGCAGCTAACATATTAATATAAGTAATTCCATCTGGAATAATACCTTCTAATTGCATTCGCGTGAAGAACACCAGAACATCTCTGGCTTCCCCATGGCATGCATATCCCGCAGTTAAAGCATTCCAGGAGATGATGTTACGACTCGTCATATTTTCAAATACTGTTCTTGCTTTCTCTAAACTGCCACATTTGGCATATGCATTTACAAGGGCATTAGATACAACGACGTCTGCCTCCAAACCATACTCAACAATTTGGACATGGACCTTTCTTCCTAGTTGTATGTCTGCAAGATCAGTGCAGGCATCAAGGATGCTTATAATGGTAATTTTGTTTGGGACAATACCTTCTTGTAGCATCTCTTCATATACGCATACTGCAAGCTTGCCATATCCATTTTGGGCATATGCGGCAATCATGCCATTCCATGAAATTATATCTCGGCAGCTCATTTTCCCAAATGCCATCTGTGCTTCTTCAACATTTCCACATTTAGCATACATGTTGACAAGTGCATTTACCACTTCTAGTTCTGTTTCCAAGCCATCATCTACAATAGATGTATGCACATTCGCACCATCCGTCAATGCTCCTACACTGGCACAGGCATCAAGAACACTGACATATGTAATCCTGTCGGGCTTCAAATTTTCCAACTGCATATGCTTATATAGCTGCAAAGCTTCGTCCCCAAGGCCATTTTGGGCATAACCTGATATCATAGCATTCCAGGAAAAAATATCTTGCCTTTGTGTTGTGTTAAATATCCTTCTTGAATCCTTTAAGTTGCCGCACTTTGCATACATGCTCACCATGGAATTAGCAACAGTAGCATTAACCTGCATTCCGTTTCCAACTATGCAAGCATGAAACCATTTGCCTGTATTTATGGCTAGCAGCATGCTACAGGCATACAAAATGCTCACAAATGTGAGCTTTGTTGGTACCACACAGATGCTCGCTGCATCTTTTGGAAAATTTGAAGGGAAACCTTGGCCTGACAGTTATGGGAATAGACGGCAATCATGGCATTCCATATAACAACATCCAATTGCTGTACTTCATCGAATATCTTTCTTGCGTCATCTAGACTCCCACATTTTCCATACATAGTAATAAGGGCAGTAAGCAAAACAACATCTGGCTCTTCTTGACTCCTAAGAATATGTGCATGAAACTTCTTGCCCATAGCTAAAACCGTGGCATCAAAACAAGCATTCAATATACCGAGAAAAGTGACCTTGTCTGGGCTTATGCCCTCCCTTTGCATTTGGGTGAAAACTTGAAGTGCTTCCTTGGAATAACTTTCCTGCGCATATATGGTAAGCATCGTATTCCAAGAAACAATATTCCTCTGTGGCATGCCATTGAAGATCCTTTGTGCATCACTCACATTACCACATTTTCCATACATATTAATGAGAGCAGTTTGTACAAAAATGTCAGCCTCAAAGCCACTATCAATAATACAGGAATGAATTAGCTTACACTCTGCAGCTGCTTCCTTGCTAGAGCATGTGCTAAGGGTTGTGAGCCAGGTTACTTTATTTGGCAACATCCCTTGTTCTGTCATTTGTTGAAGTAGTTCCAAGACTCCCTTGCTGTTTTTACTATGTGCATATGCTGATATAATTGCATTCCATGTAATTTGCTCAGGTCTAACTCCTTCGTGCTGCATTTGCAGGAAAACCTGTAAAGCCTCCTCGGCACGACCATTTCTGCCATATGCAGATATCATGACATTCCATGTGAACACATTCTTGTAAGGCATTTCATCAAAAACTGATCTAGCATCGTCCATGGCAGCAGATTTACCATACATCTCAATAAGGAGATTTGCCAGGAACTTATTCTGTTCGTATCCAGATTTGACAATGTGTTGATGAACTCTTCGTCCCTCGTCCAGACTTTTAGCATAACTGCAACGTCGTATAAGAGAAGCATAAACTCCAGAATCAGCTTGAATTAGGCCTTTTTCCAATTTCTCTAGATCTCTTCTTAATATTCCCTTGTCATTCCAGGCCCAATTCTTCCCGGGACCCAAAATCTTCGTATTAAAATAAACTTCTTCATTTCCATTTGATGCGGAATATTCAGTACTCCAATCCTTAAACCGTTTTCCTGTGGACAAACTTGCATTCCTTGAGCTACGTTCGTTCCCGGAATGATAAGTTAAATTCTGAGGCAATTCCAAGACATTTACTTGTCTTTGTTCTGCTAAATCGTTCTTCGCCGGAATGGCAAGTTCAGCCGCAAAACACATAGCCATCCATAAAATATCTAGTATTTTAACACGCTGCGCTGCTTCAATGCGTTAATCTATTGAAAACGGCATCGACATGGGTATTTTGAACATTCCATTTCGGACTGCGCCGCTTGGGCGCCGCCTCGTCTGGCGGCGCCGCCTCGGGAAATTCCCTCGAGGAATTTCCTCGAGGTGCACTTTCCCGGACGTAATCCACATTAGGGTGAGATTATGTCCCTGCAAAAATTTCCCTGGCTATGGCGGCTATGGCGAAGATCGGGCTTTCTCTTTCTCTGTTTTTCTAGCTGCTCCAGCGAAGATCTCCCATACAGTTACCTTTGGGGCTTTCTTGAGGGCGAAGATCATCTGCGGCTATGGCGAAAATCAGAGAGATACTAAAAAATAAGAGGTATTTGCAATTCTCACAGGTCCGGCAAAAGGGCACGGCGACTAATGAGCTTCGATTTTCTTCTTACAGATTCAAGGGCGGTGCCTGGATTCAAGGGTATTCAAGGGCGTTGCTATGGTGCTATGGACGTAGGAATACTTGAAAAAATTCTTTATGCTTCCTCTGCTCCTCGCTCATGCTTGCAAGAATCGCTCATGCTTGCAAGAATCGGCAGATAGGAGGCAGAATCGGCAGACAGGAGGTAGAATCCTCGCTCATGCTTGCAAGAATCGGCAGATAGGAGGCAGAATCGGCAGATAGGAGGCTCATTGCTTGCTGATGCTTGCAAGAATCGGCAGATAGGAGGCTCGAAAGGCCCTCTGCTCTGCAAGTATGAAGATCATCGCGGCAATCTCTGTTTATCGGCGAAGATCAGAGATGGTTGAAGGAAGCGAGATCGGAGAAGGAAGCTTCAACGCCAAATCCGGCGAAAGATGCGCTAGCGGAGAAAATGGTTCTTAGCGGCGCCGCTGCAGAAATATCGGAGACAGAATAATAGATTTGAAAAGAGATCAAAAATACCAGTAATCTCACCCTAATGTGGATTACGTTTTGCTAAAGTTAACAAAATGCCCCCGCTAGCTCGTGATTTCGTGATTTGGGCTTGGATTCCAAAAGGGGTATTATACTCGTGGAATATTTTAATATTTTCTGGTTAATATTCTAGCTAAAGTTAATATTTTATTTTCTGGTTTGGCCAAAAATTTCTTTGGAATTTGTTTTTACTTGATTTCCTAAGATTTGAGGGGTTTTATCTGCCAGAAAAACTTTGTGATGGTGATCTTAGGATCTACAAGGCTGATAAGACTGGCCTAACATACTATCCTAGCTCACTGCCGGGCTAAGAGACGGCTTTGCACAACAGAATCGCAGGTTACCTAATCCTTGGCTTGCTCCAGCTCCTTGAATCGCGTCCATGCCTTCGTTCTTGCTGAAGACTGTTGCTCCTGATGAATTTAATGTGCAAAAGCGGTTCAGTGGCGCCTGGCAATGCGGAATGGTAGTTCGCCTTGGGCGGAATGGCTCAGGGAAGCCAAAATGCGAAAAGGAGAAAGGTTTAGGGTTTTCTCTTTTGTTCCTTATACATGAACTTTTAGGGTTAGGTTAGAAGGGACCAAATGGAGTATTGCCACTTGGCAATGGGGTTTTAATTGCACATGTTTAATATACATGTGCAACTCTTTATGGCTCTCAAGTACTTGTCATGGCGACATGTACGTGTGACATGGCAATATAATATACGTATTCGGATCGTATATTATGCTAGAACGTCACACAAACAATTATGGTGGTTAACAATACGACTTTGAAGGCAACTGCCATATGAAGATATGCTTACTTTATTTCAATCAAGGAACAAAACTATGTATTGATTGCTTCCTTTAGGTGAGATTATGTTAGTGTTGATACATTTTTTCCAAAAAACAATTTATTCTTGTCTCTTTAACAGTTCTGCTTTGTTTCGCAATCTTTTGGTATTCTTAAAAGGAATAAGGTGAGTTCCTTATTTGTTCCTTTGAATTCCATTTTATCCATTTAGTTGATCCAGAGGGAGGAAGAAGGTGATCTTTGCAAGTAATTCAATGTTAAGAGCTAGGTATTGTCTTCATGCAGTGGGGTCTCCATATTTGCTTATGCATTATGTTGCCTTGAGCATATTAACTAAAGGATTCATCGTTCATGAAATTGTTGTCCATAACTGCCTTTTCCCTGATTGTATCTTCTACCTTATTTTTAGCTGCATCTCAATTCGCAAGATGCTTAGGTCTCTATGTTTGCTTTTGCAAGATGCCGCCTTGAGCATATCAACAAAAGGATTCGTCGTACGTAAAATTGCTGCCCATAATTGCCCTTCCAGGCTCAATTTTTTAACTTATGTGTAGCTACATCTCAATTCGTAAGATGCCTTGTCCAGTAGGAATGTAATATGAAGATTTGTTGTTAGCATATGTAGCTACGTCCGAGTTTGCGAGATAATTGGGCCCAATTTTCATTTACCTGCATGTGGAATATGTTACACTCTCTGCAATCTGGTATTGCAATCTCCAAGAACAGCGCTATTTTGCTATTGTGGTACTTCACATTCTCAAGAGCTATGGTATATATGCTCATAATGATTTATCAGGATTCAAGTTCCTAGAGTAGGATATTTATAAATATAAGCAAGCTCTTCTCTGTTTAACTTTGTGATAATGCTTAGAATTTTTATATTCCTCCATGTAATCATCAATGGCATGATAGTATTCTTAGAGAGAATTTTTGACGTTAATGGAGTCAATGGAGTGATAGCACTGCAAACTACAGCTTGATACCCAATGCGCTAATTTGTATTTTTGATTTTGTTAATGATATAAGAGGCAACAAATATTTGTTCAAATATTGGCAACATGCCAATGTGAATCAATATAGGAGATCGTGAAAAAAATGCGTTAAAAATCCTGCAAAACCCCTGACAGTCTAAGTGAGTTTGGTTTGTCTTTTTATGCCAAGCTTACATTGTAAGCTAATTTCAAATCTATAAGATTGTTGTTCATGGTGGAAAGACCAGATTTCATTCCTTGATTGAGCAGTGCTTCCTTTTGTAGTTCAGATCTGGAAGCAAGTAAAGTGATTATGAATGTGTTTAGGAGATCATGGAAAAACTATGTTAACTCCTGCAAAGCCCCTCACAGTCTAGGTGAGCTGTGGTTATCAGTTTTATTCCAATTCTACATTATAAGCTAATTTCAAATCTATTGTTGGAGTTCATGCTGGAAAGAACATTTTCCCTTCTTGGGTGATTTGTGCTTTAAAACTTCATGCTTTTGGGCTCTGCACATAATCAACAAGTTCCAAAGTCTTCGTGCAACTTGGTCCATCAATTTTCATTGTGATGTTTTAAAGTGCTTCTATAGCCGAGTCGATCTTCAAGGACCAAATCCCTTGCACTGCCAGGGAAGACAAGGCCAGGGAAGACGAGGCGGCAAATAAGGCTGCTACATCATGTAAGGTAACCCCAAATGTTCTTGTTTCCCTTGAGAGAACATATTTATTCATAAACTTATGCTTCTAATAAGTGTCAAGTATTGCCTGTACAATCCGATATGTGCAGGATTGTAGTTGATAGCTTAGGGCAATATCTGTCTAACATGCGCACATATATTTAATAACTTCTACCCGTATTTATGTCCGCCAATGTCGAGCACTTGTTACAAATTAGTTTGAGCTGATAGATGGTGCAGATAGTTCTATTTCTAAAATGATTGTTGTCTTAGCATTAAAACACAAATTTGTATAGGTTCTTAAAGCCTGACGCTTGACCATAAAATCATCTCCAATATAAACAAAGACAACACACTACAATTTAACATTTGAGATCAAATTCTTAATTTTGTGCACAATTTTGTTTTATCTTTGTCAATTAAAGGGTTGCTCTATATTACTATTGCCTAGGCAAACCACCCCTTCAAATTGTTACCAAAGCCCGGCAATGCCGGGCACCATAATCAGTAAAGCTTTAAATCTCATGAGGGATTTCATGAGGCTTGTATGAAGAGGTTGCTTAATTCATGCTATTCTATTACAATAGTGATAACAATGCGTAAAAAACTGTATCTTGGTTCTTTTGGTAGAGTGACAGCAGAAAAAAAACATACAAAAATTATTAGTATGGTTATGAAGAATCCTTGAAGGTTTGTGTAAAGAAGAGCCATGTTTATGACCTTACAGTAGTGGAAACAATGCCTAGAAAACTATATCTTCGTTCCTTTGGTAGAGGAACATTAGTAGGAAATATCAAAAGCAAACCTATGATCCTATTGCATTGATCCAGAAGTCAATACTTCAACATCTTATCTTCACCTACGATTCTATTGCATTCATCCAAAAGTCAATATTTCAACATCTTGGCTTAGAACTTGCAATGATGGGGTATTAATAATCTACTTTGAAATTACAACTGATTATTTGCATGGTCCATTTTCTCATTATTTGCCATGCTTTGACAATAAACGACGTCAACTAAACCATCTAGCCATAAAATTGCCAGTCTTCTATTGTATTCATACAAAATGGAAGTGGTTTTCAGCTTTGCGGCCTGTTAAGCTTTGTTATGTGCCGAATCTACACTAAAAGATCTGGCAAAAATCTATACCAGATGATTTTAGCTTTGTTAAGCTCTGTTTTAGCTCTATTCTGTGCCAGAGCTGTTTTAGCTATGTTCTACGCCGGATCTGTGTTTTATTTTAGCTCTGTTAAGCTTTGTTTAATTGTTTTAACTCTGTTCTGTGCCATATCTACACCATAAGATCTGGCAAAAATGTTACACCATATGATTTTGTTACCTATTAAGCTCTGTTCTATGGCAGATCTATACCAAAACCTCTGGCCGGATCTAAAGAGTAACAAATCAACAATAAAACAACAGCGATTGAAGCTAAAAAATGGCTCCCAAACTTCCATTTTGTAGAGGAACGAAAAATGGGGCTTCCTTTTCGCAATATCTATCTATCTATCTATCTATCTATCTATCTATCTATCTATCTATCTATCTATCTATCTATCTTTTTTTGCTAGCAGCGGCGACTCACGCTCTCGGTATGCCGCCAATGCGGGTCCCTGGCTGCTTGTTGAGGAAAGGGAGCCCCCATTTCCCTTCCTCGTCTATACATAAATTACCAAGTCCTTTCAAACCACAAAAAGCGAGAAGTAAAAGAACCACAAAACAGATATGGTGAGCCTAATAGGTGAATGGCTAGTGTGACAAGATGATGCACAAGAAATGACATTGACTACTTCCTAGACACAATACAGATGATATATCGGTTTGAGAGGATTGTCTGCCAGCAAATACGGCTTTTGCAGTTTCGCAGTCAGAATGCCATGCAATTGTTCCAAAAAATGATCAAAGAGGAGTTACGGTTCCAAATGATCAAAGAGGGTATGGTTTTTCAATAAATTCGGTTAAGCTCTTTTATTTATATGGAATTTTATATTTAGTTTTTGCCTATTTTTTCTCCGAGGTTTCATATAATTTTCATATGATAAATGTCTCATAAATAAGATGACAAAAGAAGCGTAAAAAATATGCACTAGATGCATGGCTTTGAATTCTTCAAGTTACCGACATATGCCTATGCATCATAAAAGCTACAGAAAAACATTCATGTCCAACACACTTTAGATGTTTTACCTGTTATCAGTCCAGATATACTTCTCTTTGGCTTTCTGTCTTTGCTATAGGGAATGTACAGTGCTTAACAACAATAAGAGATCTAAGAGTCTTTGCTTCTGCTTCTCTCTAAAGTCTAACATTGTATATTTCTTCAGTTTCTATAGAAAGCAGCCTCTTCACCTGAAAAATTTTTCCTGAACGGATTCTAAGATGGCCCAAATGCAAATTTACAAGTTGAAAAAACAAGTCCTGAAATCTATAAATTGCAAGTTAAGAATCTAACCACATGCTTCATATTATGCCATGCAAAAGGCTTCAGGCTGATCAAGGATGTGCAATTTAAAACCTAAAGTCTAAATAATGAAAGGGAAAAAGCATACCTGGTTGAGCATGCCCAAATGGTAGAAATATTGTTAAGAATGATATATGAGGACGTTGCTCGCCATTGCTTCCAAACCCTAAAACCAACTCCTTTCTAGATTTAGGTTTTTTTTGTGAAAAATACGATACATTTACAACTTCCAGGTTTTTATTGACCTCTTCAAAAGCCAAATGATAAAATCTAACAAGAAATATACTTGATCAACAACAGCAAATATCATGCCCGCATTTCTGGATCATGAGAACAACATCTTGGATAGTTCGAGAGTCTTTTACCGCGAGAAACGCAGCCCTAGACATGCTTGCTAGAATTTTCCGTGGTATGTGACTTTCAGGATTGCAAAGAGGTATTCTAATTGTAGATTTTAAAAGAATTTGATGAGCCGAATATTTACTGAAGTATTCGACTTTTTTTTTTGAAGAACGACAAACTTTATTGAAACTCCAAACCAAAAGCAAAATACAAATGCAAAGGCAGGAATAAAGTCTCAGAGGATAATCATGATTCACTGAGTAGAACCACCAGCCTATGCATAAGACAACACACTCAGATAGGACTCAAATATCAACTGTCGCTTGGCAGGAGCAAGCGAAGAACAATGGTATGCCTTAGCGATTCTAGCTTGTGCATCCTGGAGGACAACTGCAGGAGGAATATCCAAACCCTGAAAGATACACAGTCTTCTGCGCTTCCAGATGGACCACAACAACCATCCTGATGCTAAATGAAATGTTTGGCTCCGCAACTTATTCCAAGCATCCGGATAAATAGCCAGAAGCACTTGTTGGCTTGTCAATGTCACATGAAAAAGAGAAAGCAACCAAGACCAAACAGGCTGGAGATGAGCACATAAAAAGAAACAATGCTCAATGGTCTCGTCCCTTTGCTTGCACAGTGGGCAGAGTGTTGACACACGAGGATCAAATCTGTGGACAAGCATCTGTGAAGAATCTGCCACCAAAGCACCGCCACCTTAGGATGGAGTAATTTATCCCAAGCCCAAGTCCACATACGTCTCCAATTAGGAGGTGAAAGCTGAAGGGACCACCTAGTGGATGGCAGAAGGATATCACTATTGACAAGTAGCCTATATATAGAGTTCACAAACCTATGCTCGTGAACACTCTGGTGGGAAACCCATATGCACCCTTCAATATCCTCTAGAGCAACCAATGGCAGAGTACCAGCAATCTTTTGCCAAATAGGTCTGTCCCATCGAGACAATGAGAATTTTGTTTGAAAGATTTTCCATGTCGCTAACTGGCCAGAATCATACCATAATGCAACTGTCAAGATTCCTGCTAACCTCCAGCGCCGTTGAGTTAATGGATGAACCGAGGCACAAAGTGAAAGATTATTTTCCACAGGTATCCACCACCAAGGGGCACTCAACTGATGACATGCAACAAGATCAATACGAAATAGGGTCCGTATTGTCTCCCAAGGCTCCAGCAAGCCTTTCAAAAAAGGAGAGGCATTAGGAAAAGGGCATAGCTGATAAAAGAGACTCCAAGGAAGAAGCGGTTTTAATGAAGCTTTCCCAAAAGGAACACAATTTGCAAGTGACTGCCTCACCAACCGCACTCCAGGTGAATCAACCATATCCTTGAGGATCCTCCAAATGAATTTAGAAATTAGAATCTTGCTCTGCAAATGGAAGTCTGTCATACCCAAACCACCTGCAAATTTCGGCTTGGTGCATTTGGACCATGCAACCTTGATCACAGCATGCTCCTCAGTCCCACCCCAAATAAAATTACGGACAATATTAACAATCACCTGAAATTTTGACTGAGAAGCCAGAAGGGCAGAGGCCATATAGACATGGGAATTACTTAAAACATGCTTAGCAACCGTTATTCGCGCTGGCAAAGAGAGCTTAGCAGTATTCCACCAAAATAAATGCTTACGCAACCCTTCTATGATAATATCCCAAGCATCAGAGGTAGAAATATGAATGCCCACAGGAATACCAAGAAGTTTAGTAGCCTTCCCATGAGGAAGCACCTTCCAAGGAAACTCTGCAACACAAGGAGGCACAACCCCATCAAGCGTCCATAATGCAGAACACTTTGGCCAACCAACAAGAACTCCAGATGCTAAAGAGAAAGTATCGAGAAGGAGCTTTGCACTCTGAAGATTGTCCGTATCAGCAACAAGAAAGAGGAACGTGTCATCAGCATACTGGTTACAAATCTCCTGTGAACCATCCTCCATACTCAACCCCTGTACTATCCCATCCTGCACGGCCTTAGCAAATAGCTGTGAGAGGACCTCAGCTACTATTGTGAATAAAAGTGGAGCTAATGGGCATCCTTGGCGAACACCTCGCCCAACCCGAAAAAAAAAGGAGGGTTCCCCTGAAACAACATGATGAGACCGTCTTGAGATATGGAGCTTCATAACATCACTGGTGAACTGCTGACCAAACCCCAATGTTAAGAGGTTTTTTTCCAAAAATTCCCAATGTACACTGTCATATGCCTTGGCAAAATCTAATTTAAGATAGACTATACGCTGCCCTTTCAATCTGGCCCAATACATACCCTCATAAGCAGCAGCAACATTGTCTAAAATGCTCCTCCTTGGCAAGAATCCAGATTGAGTAGGAGAGATTGATACAACCAATTTTATACACGGAAGACAATAATGTGATAGGGCGCCAGTCAGATATTGTCTTCGGCTCTTTACACTTGGGAATAAGAGAAATACAGCCAGTATTAAGGATCTTATCCAAACTTCTGAACCTACGAAACTCACAAAAAGCATTATAAAGATCGCAACCCAACCAATCCCAATATTCTTGGAAAAATTCCACTGGGAAACCATCTAGGCCAGGGCACTTGTCTTTCTTTAAACGAGAAGCAGCTGAATGCAAGTCATTAATGGTGATGTCTGATTCTAGCTGTGCACGCTGCTCCGCTGACACAATGGAGTGGACCTTCGACAAGACTGCAGATTGCATATCCTCCTGAAAGGGCAACTGATGTCTAGAAAAAAATGAGGAAAAGTGGTCGTGAAGATACTGCTTCAACTGAACCGGATCAGAACACACTGAACCATCAGGCAAAATAAGGGAGTTAATAGAGGCCATCATACGCCTTCTCTTAGCGGCCCGAAAAAAGAAGTGAGAGCATCTATCACCAGATCTAAACCATTCTAGTCCAGCCTTTATCCTGGCTTGATTCACATGGGCCGTCTCAATGGCTTTAATCTCTGTCAAGATTGCTTTCTCTCTAATACCAGAAGAAGGGGCAAGAGCACGGCATCTCTGTAACTCCTGATACAACCCGGTTAATTGGCCTCTAGTCCGGACCACCTGTGCATGACCCCACTGCTTTGCAAAGGATTTAACAGCCCTGAGAGCAGCAACAATACCAGCCATGCCACCACAACGAGAGAATTCATGAGACCATGCATTCCGACAACCTGCAATGAATTCACTATCCTTCAAATGTTTAGTATTGAGCTTGAAGTAAGTTTTTGTAGCTCTTCGCCATAGAGGTTGTCTGGTAGAGAACCATTGCGGATTATGATCTGAGACTGCACTATCCAACAAATTAGTTCTCTGCAACTGAAGAAAATTAGCAGCTACTGCATTATAATAGCCACGATCATGTCGGGCATAAGCTCTACCGTTGCCTGTCCATCCATTGCACCATGTGAAGGATTGATCACCCTCGATCTCCACAAGGCCCGCAAATATCATGCGCGGCGTTGCCATTGCTCCCGCTCAAATCCCTGAACCACCTGTGATCCTCTGCCACATCTGTCTGCCTCAATTTCAACCATATTAAAATCTCCAATGAGCAACCATGCCACATTATTGCCTAGCCTGAGAACTTTGCTACGAAGAGAGGCCCACAAAGCTCCCCTTTGACGCGGATAATTGTGAGCATAAACATTCACTAAACCACATTCTTGCCCCCACTCCTTCCACTTAACAATTATCCAACGACCAAACCTGTCCACTTTAGTGAAAGTGACATTCAAAGAGGGCTTCCATGCAGTAAGAATGCCTGCTTTAGCAGAATCAGCAGCCGCCACAAGCACGTTATAATCACGCCCCAAAATGTTAGCCAGCTTTTGAACCCCGCCTTTACGGCACTTGTGCTCTTGAAAACAACATATATCCATGGGGAACTTAGATAGATAGAGGGACAATCTACTCCTTTTGCTTGGGGAAGAAGCCACTCCCCTAACATTCCAAGAAAGAATATTCATGTGGGCAGTTGAGGGGCCTCCACATTCATCTCAGTTTGCAGTTTGAAGAAACCAAATTGACAAGCCGAATACACATTTGCTACCAAATTTTTTTTCTTTGTCACGAAGTATTTGGCAAGCCGAATATCCTTGTCGTTTTGTCTGTAATGTCTCTTAGAGCTCAGAGATCATCAAGAATCTTGAAATGGGTTATGATAACCACCCGTGAAGCTTGGCTCACCCGTGTACGTCGTGATTTGTGT
The DNA here is from genome assembly GCA_021234155.1 of Isoetes taiwanensis. Classification (NCBI taxonomy): domain Eukaryota; kingdom Viridiplantae; phylum Streptophyta; class Lycopodiopsida; order Isoetales; family Isoetaceae; genus Isoetes; species Isoetes taiwanensis. The sequence goes on along the minus strand of JAJEKV010000012.1, from coordinate 5,178,080 downwards.
GATGCCAAGAGGTCGTGAGTCTTGTAAACACTTCTAAGTTCTAGGCTCCCTGATTGCATGTGGACTCTTGCCCATGCCCTTGGGCTTATGCGAGGTACCTAGAGACCTGGAGATGGCACATGTGTATCTAGATGACCTGGAGACTAACACTCCCCCCACTATGCCATTGTGTATGGTTTTGAGAATGTCATGAACTGTTTCTAGAGGAGGAAAACCATTATGTTTAGATTGTTAGTGATTATGAGCTCGATTATGGCCAACTAATCAACTAATAGGGCTTGGTGTAAACCATTGTCAAGTCAAAAAATGCGGCCCCACTTAGGGTTGGCACTTATTAGAAAACATATATTGACCACCTCTTCAGAAGCTAGATGGACCAAAGTAGGTATATTGTCTAGAAAGTTACTGCATTTTACATTTGAATCACATTGATAACGAGGTGCTTGCATGAGATGGCTGTTTGAAAAAGGTAATTTGAAGCAGTACAAAACCAACCTAAGCACGAAGATCAGGGTTCACAAAATCCTTCGCAGCAGGCATAAAGCATTGCATGTCTTGGATAGCCGATTGAGGCGATTTTCCATTCCATGAAGTTGGAGATATATGAAACACATCAAAGGCTTCTTGTACGTAGCGAATGCTTTGCGCAGCATGTCTCCATTGGATTACCTTAGTGTGATCCATGTATGCAACTTCAAATAAAACAGAGTAACATAAATAAAGAAGGAAATTACACAAACATACAATATTTAACAGGATACCCTCATTAGAGTGCAACAAACAACATGTAACTGGTGTTAAAGATTAAGGGTGTCTCTAGATATTATTAAGAGACTCTAGAACGACAAATATCTGGGTTAAGAAGTTTGATATCAGAGCAAGTCTCGAGACCGAGTCCATGTGGGGGCATAGATGACATGGATGTCATATGACATGTAAATCCACCGTGGAGGGAAAGTACGATGTTGTTTGTCATATGCCATGATGCTCGAGGATGAGCATAGTTCTAGTGGGAGAGATTATAACGGATCCATGGGAGTTGCCTCTTGAGAGATCTTGGCAATGTGCATGTGGAATGCTCCCAATAGACTGACATAAATGGGTAGAAGTAACTACTCATAAAGACAATTTTGCTCAGTTGGTTAAGGGCATGTCGGTTAAAAATGTTGCATTAAATAAATTGTTTCCTAACCACTATGGCCTAACCAACTAGCCAAAACATCTAGGTGTTTATGGGCTTGAGCCTATCATATTGACTGGGCAAGGCTCTCTCCCATTGATGACATCCCAACTAGTTGAGCCATAGGGCTTTGGGTACTAGGCCAGTTGATTCTAGCTTGCCATTAAATAGTAGCACCTAACATATGCTCATCCTGTCCCTTTTATGGTTAGAACGTCAAACTTCAGATGGGTATTAACTTATAAACCGTAAGTTCAAATGAACTAAGACTCTTAGAACATGCAAACTCTAGTGCTACTGGATTCATAGTCAATCCTAGATTCATTAAAAGGCAGCCTCGCAAACAAGTGCAATGGTGCTTAATTAGATTGACATTCTAGTATCCTATGCATCTTTAGACTTCTTTAAACAGGCATGAGTTTTTCAATGACAAATGGAAAAGAAGTATGACATGCTACATAATCCACTTCCTTCTGCCCCTCTCCAAGTTTTTTGTACATAGGAGTGATCAATTACTCTTGATATATCACACAAGAACATTGAATTGAATTGAATTGAATTGAAGAAATTTAATGTCAATAATGACCAGAGGTCCCATGACGATACATGGTGTGAGCACAGTTTCTAACATCAGACTTTACCTCTAAGTATTACAAAGCGACTATCACAGTCATAGGGTCGGGACGAAGTGAAAAATCACTTCTCCTTTCCCTGTATACCCGCTTTATGACCTTATGGTACTTGCTCCAAGCCAGCAACATCAGTAATATTTAGTGAGTCCTAAGCTCTATCATACGTGTTTTCACGCTCTTCCAATATCCGCCTCATTGCTACTGCCATATATCTTGCTTTATTAGAATCTCTTGTGAATTTTCCTAATGGAGACTCCCAATCTACCTGATTCCACTTCAATCTTATCCCCTCATATGTCAAGGACCTGTTCCATACATGTTTTTCGTCTTTAATCTCCCCCATATTGCTTAGTGTACACAATCTGTTTTCCCTTTCTATTACAGGTTGCTGTCATCTACCCTTTTCAATTCATAGCTTGTGGCTCCTTGTTCTGAATCTATAAAGTATTATTGGGGTTGCCTTGGATTGGTTGTTGTCGGTGTAGATTGCTTGCCCTATACTTCCTTCTGAATTCATATTTTTCAGATATACCGGGCATTTGTTTCAAACGTGCTCTCGTCTTCGATTTCCCCCATGTTGCATAGTCTACATAGTCTGTTTTCCCTCTCTATTATGGGTTGTTGCCATCTACCCTTTTCAATCCATGATTTGTGGTTTCTTGTCGTGAATCTGCAAAGTATTATTCGTGTTGCCTTGAATTGGTTGCTAGCTATGTAAATTGCTTATCCTATATTACCTTATGGCTTCAACCACTTCTGTTATCCAATTCTTTCTACAGCTCCAATCCCATTCCATTGGCCCAATCCTCTAGCTCTAGCCTCCTTCTATGTGTCCAGCCATTTCCGTTGATGCTTCTATTGCCCATTTTCATTAGTCCAAAATCATGTGCCTTGCGCATATAGACTACATCCCATAATAGTTTTTTTTTTTAATTGCCATTTGCTATCTCTCATCTCATCAAACATGACTATATAAACGTTCCATGCAAAAATGAAAGTTTAAGAGCTAGGACATAATGACCGAGCTATCTTTTAAGGTTTTGAAGTAAGCCCACCAATGATGCGCAATGTTTCATACGTGGTATAAGTATACAATAACACATGGCTACCATCAAAAAGACACATTCCAATCATGTTATTATTTGTACATGCTTGTTTAGAAATTCCTTCTACCATATGTCACCTTTTAAAGACCTGATTTAAGGATCTTGCAATAGCAACACGAGTCTGCCATATTCGATCCACCATAAGCTTTTATTATGAAGGTAGATACACCAACGATCAACAACTTTCTATTATTCACTTTAATTACCAAACTTCAAAGACTTTTTGATAAGATTCCACCTAGTTACTTCCATTGTAATTTGTAGAATTATGCAAAAAATATCATGAGACTGTTCATTGATATCACATTCAAAAGTTTTGTCACATTTTTCCAACCTAATTTTGTTTGGTTGTCCTATGAAGAGAAGTGAATCTGACTTTAATCATGTTCCATTTTCGGTCTTAAATACACTTCTACATATGAGACAGCATTTGTAACATGATCAATAACATCACACAATGTGCAAGGAGTAAATTTTAGGGTTTCCAAGTTAAAATAAGTAGGCACCATCTTTGGCCTTTAACGCAATTGAATAATCCTGTAATATCCGAGGATAATGAACAACAGATGTAATATATTCATAATTTCCCGCCATGGTCTGGACCCTTTTTTTTTCCTACGGGTCCGTTTAGACTTAGGTTAGAACAGGGTAAAATTCCCCTTCACACTCCTCCTTTCGTATTCTTTTATTTCATGCGGACTTTCTTTTACTGAGATGTGCATCTCCTCTTCGCCGCCGGACTTCCTCAATCCTCCAGACAGTTGAAGGCTGCAGTTTACTTCTTGGCACGCTTTTTTTGGAGCCAATTCGGAGATGGCGATTTTAGGTTACCCCTCCTCTTCTTTTCTGGTCGCAAACAGTTCAGTATGTTTCGCCCTAAACTGGATGTCTTTTGTGGTTTTATAGATTTAGAATGTCGTTTGGTTTTGGATAAAAGATATACAATTCTCAGACTCCAATTCCGAGTCTCGCATTAGTGGAGATCTTTTGTGAACGCATGCGCTTTTCAGCTTGAAGGTCGTCAGGGCTCTTTTTCTGTGAAAATTTTGCATGGCAATACTTGTTTGATAGGCACAACAAAAAGATCTACACCTTAAGCGTATTTCATATGGAGGATAGAGCAAGCAAGCTGGCTGCTGGTTCCCGTTCTCACTGACTAATGGGCCCAAGAAGTCCTGGTGAAGTAATTTGAGTCAATGTCTTGGCTCTGAAGTATGCATCACAAGTAATGTGGCTATAGCAAGGTTGTGTCTATTGTGAAAGGTCTTTGCCTCCTGTCGATTAGAAGTTTCTCACGACATGGAGGAAGAAGGAAAAGAAGACAGTGAGAAGCAGCTTGTTGGCCGGATGGTCAAAAAGCTCTTTCCAGGTTTTGGTTACTTTTTTGGTAAAGTCTTATCATATAATGAATCCAGACGCTACTTTCGGGTAAAGTATGATGATGGTGATAGAGAAGAGCTAGAGTTGCGTGAGCTTCAGGAGATCCTGGTAGATGGCGGTTCTCCGTTAAAAAGACAGCGTGGACGCCCTAGAAAAACTGTTGAAAGACACAAGCAGGATGTTGGCGCTGCAATCTCAGCTATCGTTAGTGCACGGGATGCTAAGAAGTATATAACAATTACTACTGCTGAAGGCAAGGACAAGGAAAGAGACAAAGTTGACAATGAAGAGAATGGTATTTCTGAGGCTACATGCAGCTCTGACGGCAAAAGAAACTTAAGAAATGAAGTTTATGATAGTGGAAGCAAAGCCATAACCAAGCAAACAAATGATATGAAAAATAAGCATGTAAAAACTCGTTTGAAATATGAAGAACGCCAGGATGAGAGGAAAAGGAAAAGAGAGAATGATAGGGAAGACACAAGCACACAAGAGCAAGAAAATTGTGAAGGATTTGAACCTGCTGCTTTGAAGTCTGAAGGGGCAGTTGAAAATGTTTTGTATGCTGAGTTGGAACATCCTAGAGTGGATGGAACAACGCTATTGCCAGAAAAAGCACCGGCAGTGAAAAGATCACGGGGCCGACCAAGATTGAAGACAACAAAGGCAAATGATAAGAATGGAATTTATCATGAAAATCACCTGTCTGCTTCGCCATCCCATGCAAATGCTTTCCAGCAAGGAAACGTGGACAAACCTTGCAAAAACACGTGTGCAATGGACAATGGTACATTCAAAGATGCAGTTTGTCCTATTGACGCCAAGAACAGTATAAGAAGTAAAGGAAGGGTTGGCAAGGCTCTTGGCAGGAAACAGAAATTGGCAAGCTCAGAAACACAAACAGCAAATGGAGAATCAACTCCACGGCGCTCTTCACGAAGGTTACAAGACCAGTCAACTAAGCAACCCAGTAGCATTGACAGGGCTAACAACGGCGAGTGCGAAGATAAGTCTAGGGTTACGGACAGGGCGGTGGAGGGGTCTGTGCATGCACATTTTATTGCACTTCCTCCTTTGCAACCATTACCACCTGCATCTTGTAACTTTGAAATTCAAGAAGACCTGTTGGCCGATCTCTTTGGAGTTTATACATTTCTGAGATCATTCAGTTGGGCGCTTTTCTTAAGCCCTTTTGGCCTTGAAGATTTTATCTCTTGCTTGGCCACGAAGGAGGCAAATCCACTAATTGACAATTTGCACTTGAGCTTGTTGCAAATTCTTTATCGACATATGCAGCGGTCCTCTCAAGGTGGCACTGAGACAGCTTCCACATGTCTGAAGTAAGAGACTTTCCCTCCCTCCTCTCATCTCTTTCTTCTACTTTAAATTTGGTTTTACTGTGTTGTTACATTTGGGTTCTACTATCTAGCATAATTTGTCACAAATCATCATTTTAATTTAAAAATGGGGAACATTCATCTGTATTTTCAGGCAACGTGACTGGAACATGCTTGATGTTATCACTTGGCCCGTTTATTTGATTGGATATTTGCTGAATTATGGGTTCAGCAAGGAGTTTGATCAGAAGCTTTCGAAATTAGGTGTTGGAAAGAATGAATATTACAAGTTAGAAGCCAGCAGTAAACTCTTAATTTTGAACTTCCTTTGTGATCATGTAATGGAAACTGATGAAATCAGGACAGAGGTTGCGAGAAGGGTGACTTTGGAGCCTGAGGTAGATCAGGCAGATATACTGTCACCTGTCCAAGAAAAGGCGAAACCTCAAACAAGGTCATCGGAAACTGAAGCAAGGAAAAAGCTTTTTGTAGATAATGATGATTTACCAGATCCTAGTTGTAATGATGCAGACAATAATATGGCTGTGGCTATAGATTCTGTCGAAGTTACAACAGTTAAGCCCCCTTGTGATTGGAATAGTGACGATTGTGTCCTTTGCGGGATGCATGGTAGTCTGATATGTTGTGATGGGTGTCCTGCTGCATATCATTCTAGATGTCTTGGTATTCCAAAGTATTCCTTGCCAGATGGAGATTGGTTCTGTCCAGAATGTTGTATTAGCAAGGATGCTATTAAGCCCTATAAAGGCTTGAGAGGTTCAGAGTTTCTTGGCATTGATCCACATGGCCGCCGGTATACAAGTACTTGTGGTTATCTTTTGGTGTAAGTATGCTCTCTTTGGCTGAAGTTTGTCTTGGATTATGTTTGGTGATAAAGGTTACTGAATTTTGTCTTGAACTCACTATTTAATGCAGATTAGAATCATCATTGGATTCAATAGTGTCTATGAAATGTTATGGTGCATCTGATCTACCTTGCTTAATGAAGTTTTTCCAATCGAGTGGCCCACTTTTTAAGGACATCCAGGCAGCAGTCCAAAGTCATTTTGGCATTACTAACACGACAGAGGTGCAAAATTTATGCGAAGTTTGCCCATCATGTGGGCCAGATCACACTTCAGCTCCCGAAGCTGCTGATGAGCTAGTACATGTTACGGTAAAAGATCCCGAACCTTTTACACAGGTAATGGGTGCTGGTTTTGTTGGTTCAAAGGAAGCTATGAACGAGTCACAACATGATAATGCAAGTGATGGACAAAAGGGAAATAGTACAATGGTACTTGCTACCAATGAAGGGAAGAATTTGTCTCTAGGCAGAAATGCTAACCAGGTGCTCTCTGATGCAATTGAGACACATCAGTTTAATGTTGTCAACGAGAATAATACACAAGGTGTAATGGTGCCCTCTATCAGTGGAAGGACATTTGGGGATGGTAATCATATGTCATCTAATGTGGAAGCCAAATCCTGCTTAATTGGTGATGGTATTTGTGTTTCTACAGAATATAATTCCAACTGTGTAAGTGCCCAATCCATGGGAGAGTTGATTTCCTCGTTTAAAGATCCAAAGGGAAATCAAAATATTGCAGAACACCTGTTGCAAAGTGACAAGCAAGCATCAAAGCTTGACACACACTTTGGACATAATTTAAATGGCAATGTGCCCGTAATCAACACCGATACCTTTACATCAGGAGTAAATCAACTATGTGCAGAAGGGCATCTTGGTGAAGACAATAATGCTTTTGAAGTCTCGTCATTGTTCACCGCTATCTCTAACAATTGTGTTCAGGCAAAAGAGAATGTTGGAGATGGTTTCATAAGGGTGGTTGAAGGAATAGAAGTTTTAATTGACCAAAGTATGGGTACGCAAGGTGGTGGGGCACTCATATCTACAAATGCAAAAGGAGTTGAAAAAGGCAGGTTGAAAGATAATCTTGAAGCCTCCTCATGCTTTACATATATCAATCAGTATGCATTAGGAGATGCAGCAGCAGCTGCAGCTGTAATCCTGGCCACTGTGATGCCTGTGGGTGCTCAAGGAACAGAAGAGAAAGCTCCACGCAAGACAGATCAGATGAAAGTCCTTTGTCAAGGACCTCCACAATTTTACTGGCCGAGCTTTAGGAAAAAATCTATGGAAGTTCCAAAGGAAAAGTGTGGTTGGTGTTCTGGGTGTCAATCAAAAATACGGAAACCCTGTATTTTGAATCTAGCAGCAGCACAACTTGCAGCAGGTGCAGCAAGAGTGTCCAGTGGGCTACGGCCGGTAAAGGAAAGCCAAAACCATTTACCTGCAGTAGTGGCTTATCTATTGTACATGGAAGAGAGCTTGAATGGTTTATTATGTGGACCATGGGAAAAGTCTGAAGAAAGAAAAAGCTGGAGAAAACGACTTGCAGAGGCGGAATCCTTGAAACACGTCAAGTCTGCATTACTTGAAGTAAGATATGCTTGGTCTCGTTCAATTTAAGATGCACTTGGTTTTATTTTGTTCATGAGTGCCATTTGCTAAATATTTGTGGACTGTATCTTGTGTCATCCAATAAATGTAGATGGAAGCGAACTTGAGGCCTATTGCATTGTCTTCAAGTTGGTCCACTCATGTGGAAGATTCCCCAGAATTAGTTCCTTCCAGCAACTTGCAGATGAATGCTGTGTGCCCAAGCGTACAAAAGGGAATCGGAGGAAAACGAGGCCGCAAAACAGTTGCAACTGTTGGTCATGTAGGAGGAAGTGCTTGGGGGGTACATTGGTGGAGAGGGGGAAGACTTGCACGAAAATATTTAGATTGGGAGAGACTTCCTAAAGCTATTGTCAAGAAAGCTGCACGGCAAGGTGAGATAATCAAAGGACTGGTAATTACTCCAAACAGTTTTAGTTTTTGTATTTCACCCCTTCTTTTTATACAGCACAACACATAATTTTTTTATGATTACACAACGTGTGCACAGAACTTGTATCAATGAGTAGACTAACACAGATTAAGATATATGTATTGTGCTGATTTCTAATTCGCAGCTTGTTCTGTCAGGTGGCAAGAAAAAAATTGCTGGGCTTTGTTACACAGATGGCCCTGAAATACCACGTAGAACTGCGGAATGCGCTTGGAAGGCTAGAGTGGAATCAGCTTGCCATGTGTCTCAACTTGCTCTACAGGTAATGGATATTCTGTTATGCTGGTGTTAATTCCCTACTTTGCCTTATTGCTAAGTCTCTTTGATGCTCAGATCCGTATTTTGGATAGCATAATAAAGTGGAAAGAACTACTTCTCTCAGAAGAAACAGTAAGCTACCTGACAAGTATCAAATTTTTGAGTGGCAAACGTAATGCCATTTTAAATCCTATAATCCACGAAAAAGATACAGAAGATGGCATCTCAAAATATCTGGTAGACTCTGGAAAGAGCTTAGAGGAATTAAAGAATAGCATCAAACCCAAGACTATAGAGTCCCTGCCCAAGTTTCTCAAGGCTCTTGCTTTGGACACTGGGTCAGGAGAAGTTGCAAAGGTCAAGAATCGGGTCTGGTTAAATGAATTTCAAGTGCCCTTATTTCTATTGAAGAATTTTGAGGAGAGAAAGCGAAAACAGTTTGAACCTAAAGTGATGAAGGTTGGCACTGGCAAAAAGAAAAGGAAGCATGCGAAACTTGGGGGAGGCGAATGCAATTCTGTACTTGGCCCCAAAAGCTCTTCGGCCGTGCAAAAGAAAAGACTTATAAGTTGGACATGCACATGCTGCAGCATGGAAATTATTGCGAGGTTTATCTCTTGCCATTTTATATACTTAAGATTTTTATTATCTGGTGCTTTATTAATGTTGGGTACTCGGACATTCATTGAATTGCAATATCATGCTTGTGTTTTTCCCTTTCTGAAGTGATGTTCTATTAAGTTTGTTGTGGCATTTTGCTGTTGACTGCACAAGAAAAGTTTGAAATGAAAAAAGTTTCTGATCAAAATATCCACCTTTGACATCATATTTACCTTTGCTTTTGTATTTCCAGCCAGATTGCATTATGCGACAGATGCAAAGGTATAACACTTTGGCATTGTTCTTGGTGTTTTTAATATCATTGATAGCTTATTCTGAAAAGTTACATTTTTTTCTTAAAATTATCAGGGACCTTCCATAAACATTGTATGCAAGCTTTGGAGGGTTCTAAAACTTATGTGTGCACTGGCTGCACTTCTTGGAAGTTTGGTAAGCGATCAAGGAAGCGGACTTACAAATTAGCAGGTCTGAATGGAGAAGTGTGTTCTCCCCTTGAGGATTATGGGACAAGTGATGGAGCTGCTGCATGTTTTTATCCCTTTACTGAATCACAATTATCAGTAACAGAGCGTAAGAAATTGCCAGTGAGACGTAGGAGCCTGAAAGCAGTCTGTGAACAAGATGAACGGAGGCAGGGAACAGTCCGATGGGATAGTGCAATGAATGCAGAAACTAAAGACCATATAAGATACAACATCCATTTTAGCATTAAAGGTGTCACTTGGAAAAAAAATGAAGAAGATACAGATTTGACTTTCCGATTGGATAGATTGATAATGGGAGGATGCCAAGACATAAATGGCTTTGAGGGTCCAAAATGTTGCCTGTGCTCCCAGCCTTACGATCCAGCATTACTTTATGTTGGCTGTGAAGTGTGCGAAGGTATAGTATTTCTTTACTTTATGCCAGTTGCATCTTGGAACTTTTACTAATATGACTTTCTCTATAAACAGGCTGGTTTCATGCTGATGCTCTGGGGATCACTATGGATAATCTTAGCAAGGTTGCACGATTTAAGTGTTGCAAATGCCGGAAAATAAGAAGCCCTGAGTGCCCCCACAGCTTTGTTAGCAAAGGTAGGGCTGCTCCTGCTCCAGTTCATGCTTCTTTTCCTGTTCCTGCCCTTGCTAGTGCTCCCCTTGTGTCAGAAGTTGACAAGATGGCTACTCTGTGCTATGAAAGTTCCATGATATTTCCCAATGCTAATTTTGGGGCATGTGGTGTTATTTACCCACAGGGTGAAGTCGTTATCAATGCCCTAGAATTGGATACCACTGTACTCAACGAGTCAGTTGGTTCACAAGCAGATCATTTTCAGCAATGCACTGTAAATAATGAGGATAGTAAGGAGACATATGGCGAAAGTAACTTCAAGGCACAAGTGGGAGCCACAGATCTTTCATTGGGACCTGAGGGGGGACCAGTTGGACTTTCTTTTACTGAACTTCTTGCTTCAGAAGATGACATTGTCGAGGAAACTGTAATATCAGAGCTAGGCTTAAACTTGGACTGGTCCAGTGGGTTGGTGTTCTCGGATAATTTGGGAAGCGGATACACACTAGAGACATCTGCAGTAACAAATATAACAAATTTGATATGACAATAGTCTTGAAACAACAGTGGCATGGAAGTAAGAAAGCTTCTGTCATCGACAGGGATGGACACAAGACATTTGCAGATCGGGCTACCAAGTAGACGTGGCCAGTTTGATGCTTGTATTGTGGTGGTGAGGGTAATATAGAAGGCAGAAAGGTCAAGATATGCTTTGATACTTTGCTGGAGAAACATAAATTTCTAATTTTTCCCTTTGTAGGTTCTTGGTAAATTATGAACCTACAACTCTGGGGCGGCGGTGTCTTGATACTATATTTGTGCTCCCTTCCATGATGTTTTTCATGGCATTGGGACCTGATTCTTTTGTAAATGTGTCTCAGGTTATAAAAGGGTACCTCTTTGTGGAGGTATATGATCTAGAAATTCTTAAATGTACCACCTCAACAGAATCCTTCCCTTAAGCTGCAGGACGACGACTTCAATGCATGCTTTCTTTTCAAAGCCCAGACTTTAACTAGGCATAGGTGGTGCTAATTCAACACCAGATCAAGCTATCAAATGCATGATTTATTTCACAAAGACTTGAAGCAACGAGCCGTCCAAACACAATCTCCACATTTGTGGGACAAATATGTTGTATAGCTGGTCAGTTTTTTTGACGGTCCTAAATGCTATATAAGGGTCCTAAATGCTATATAAGTATCCTAACGCAATCTCCACATTTGTGGGACACACATATTCAGTATAGTTGGTCAGTTGGATTGATAATGGCCTAAATACTTAAGTGTTCAATCAAACACAATCTCCACATTTGGGGGACAAACATATTGTATAGTTGGCCAATTGGGTTGATAGTCCTAAATGCTGTAGCAAAACTATATTTTAATCTTTACTCTAGCATAAGAAAATTGACATTAACATCTCAAACTTCTTGGTTAAATTAAGGTTCAAAAAGTTGCCATTAACATCTCAAAGAATTGACATTAACATATTAAACTTCTTGATTAAATTAAGGTTCGGAAAGTTGCCATTAACATCTCAAAGGAAGTTGTGATATTGTTGGCTAAATAAAGGCATAAAAATAAGAGCATTAACATCTAAGTCTTGAAATTGTTGCCTAAAAATTATGGCCCTTTTTAATCTATTTTCTAAATCCATAAATGTATTCTATCATTATCGTCATATTGTTTATAGATCCATCTTGTTTATAGATACATCTGAGTGAAGACAAAAGCAATACTATTGCTGGAACATGCGTAAATGAATTGTGATATGCATGGAGAAATCATCAATATGTGGAACTATGATATGCATGGAGAAATCATCAATATGTGGAACCCATCAAGGACGAAGGATAAGGCCGATTAACTACAATATGTGACATGCATAGAGGATATATGGGATTACTTAAGGGCCAAAACCACATGCCACGTCAAAAAGCGTGCGGCCAATGGGGAGCCGAGCTTGTATAGAAGTTTTTAATTGAGCCACTAAACTCCTTCTTAGGTGTCAATCTCGCGTAGCTTCGATGATGCCCGTGCCTCTTGGTGTGGATGTCAGATTTCGAAGAAACAATAATGACCGTTGTTCCCGCCCTTAATTCTCGTCCAAGTGTTTTCATCAACATATTTTTTTTTGAAGGTAAGAAGATAAGCTTTATTGATTGTTACAAAGCTATATAAGACCCCTCTATGGATCAGAGGGTATCCAACAACCAATATGTTAGCAATTACATGACAAAATTATGTAGTACTTGGTTGAAACCGATTCAACCTCTTCCAAAACAGCTAGTACTATAGAGGCTATAGCCACTACCTCTTCCCAACTAGTAAGTACTATGGAAAAATGTTCTGCCCTTTCCTGCAAACTATGCTTCTGGAAAAGCTAATATCTAGCATAATAACAGGGGGTTACGTTTAGATTTTTATACGCTTTTTTACATGGATTTTCTATGATTTCGTTGTTGTATTCGTTGAGGTGTACTAAATAGTATTTCTAGAGTGCACCCTTTATGGGCCGATAATTTTCGTTGGCTGAAACAATCCGAGGGTTGTTGTCTTTCTCTGCATGTGTTTATGCATGAACATTGTGCATGTGTATGCATGTGCACATGCATGTGCATGTGTCTGCATGTGCATGTGTACTGTGCATGTGCAAGTGCATGTCCAAGTGCATGTGCATGTGCATATCTGCATGTGCACTTGCCCTCTTGGATTCTTGTTGCCAAAGTGAATTTTTCCTGAGGAGAGGTTATCACGAGGTGTATTTTTCGCTCACACTTACAAAGGTATTTATGTAATGGTTTTTTTACAAGGTATTAGTTTTCTGATTCTACAATGCAATGCTGCAAACTCCGCCTTTGTTTCCTTCCTTTTGTCTGTTCTAAGATTTGCTGCAGATTCGAAAAGAGTTTAGAGTTTAGGCCCTCTATTTGCTTCCAACTTCTTGGATATCCTTGGCCTGCCGGATTGTTCATAACAGCCAACCTTCAGCTTCAATCAATAGATGGATTCTTGTGCACACAACAGGTAGATTATTCCACGCCCTTTTCTAAGTCATGCAGATTAGTCAAACAGTGGCCGCAAGAATGCATTTATATTGTAGGTTTAGAACTTTAATCGAACTAGAAGGTGAATCATGCATTACATTTAAGCTAGAGATGGAGCATCCAAAATCATATGGATTGATAAACAATGGTTTCATTGTAAAAGAGAAATAGATGTAGCTGAAGTAACAACACGTGGAATGCTAATAGAGCAAGCTTGCTTCAAAACCTCTACTCTTGATCTCGCTTCACCGACTGTTATAGGAAACCTACTCCACATCACCAAACTGGCCGATTCTCTTCACTTGTTAAACCAAAGCCAGGCAACCCGTGAGAAAGTGTCTCTGGTTCTTTATGAACCTCACCAATTGTTACTGCAAAGTAACATTGATGTTGTTGTCTTCCATGCAATGGTTTGTGAATAAAACATTATTGTCAAGCATATCAATGTCTAAAGCTTTTATTTGATTCAATTTTATTTTATTAGTAAAATTCTATTTCTAAATTAATATCAATCTAACAAATTTCTTTCTTTTATGTTCATGCAGACTACAGAATCTCCCCCTGTTATTATGCTAGATATTCACACGGGGGGTGATGTAGAGTAGCAAGAGCCCCTTTTATACCCCCCTAAAATAGTATAATATATATATGAAATCAACACCATTGAGTACATTGCAAAGAAAAGTAGAGGTTTTATAGTTCTACACAAGATATGTTGCCACCTCTTTGTTTCCCTAAGGGGGCCGAAGAAAGTTTTTTTTAATACAACTACCATTAACATTAATTAACTTAGACCATTGCATCCAACATTTTTAAATTAAAATCCGCTTGGAACCCCCTTTGGTTTGGGTGCATATTCACACGGGGGGGTTACGTGAGGGGCGTGCGAGAGCCCCTAAAAACTTACAATACATATACAAAATTAACACCATTAAGTACATTCCCTCAAACCTTATAGTATTTTGTAAATCTCAATATACAGTATACAAAAACTTGTACATGCATACCCCACAAACGAGGATCGCTATGTACGGTCCAGATCTTGGAATAAAGGGCAAATATGCTCATCCGATAGCTCTCGTTGCCCGGAGTAACCCCCCGTGTGAATATGCACCCAAACCAAAGGGATATGCCTCTGTCTCCACAGAAAGAGCAGCCTCAAGATATAAAGTTTAAATTTAAACTTTAGTGAAATGCTTCAATCAAGCAGTCTAATAAGCATGCCTATGATTTGCCCCTGCACTTAGTAAAAAATTCCCTTGAAGCTCCTCCGAAAGTAGCATGCACTCCACATTTCAAGAACTTGCTCCCAACCGCGTGAGGTTGAGCTCCTTATTCTGTAAGAATCCAAGGCCATCGGAATAAATAGACAAAAAACAGGCCACCATGACCACGAATTGCATCCGATCGCCTATCATTCGGGGAAGTTTCAGGCTGCTGAAATCAACTATTCCATTCGTGACAAGGAGTTGTTGGCAATAGTTGATTCTTTCGAGCAGTGGAGACATTTCCTGGAGGGATCTCCTTACAAGATCACAGTCTATACAGATCATCGAAATCTAGAATATTTTCAGTCTGCTCGAGAGCTCAACCGTCGCTAGGCCCGGTGGCATACTATCTCCCATTGACTTTGTGATCAAGTACCATCTTGGATCCCTCCAAGGGAAGCCTGATGCCTTGTCTCGACGCTCCTACCTTGAACCTAAGCCAGGGGATCCTGCATTTGATCAACAATCACAGGTTATTCTAGGGCATGATCGGTTTCAGCTTATGGCCCTCACTTTATTTGAGAGGCCTCATGATACAGCCTTGTTGAAGTCTGTTCGAGCATCTCTGCCCTCCGATCCAGTCGCCCAAGATGTATTCTCACACCTCGGCTTTGCATCATCTTCTCAGCAAATGCGATCAGATTATGATCGTTTTGAGATTCGAGATGGACTCCTGTTCCGTGATGGGCTTCTGTATGTGCCAGATGATGCGTCTAGAGTTCGGGTTCTTCAGGCTTGCCGTGATTCACCTATGTCCGGTCAATTTGGAGTAACCAAGACTCTTGAACTTATTAATCGAGAGTATTGGTAGCCTGGGCTTCGTTTCTCCGTATCAAAGCTTTTATTCGATCCTGTGGCATCTCTTGTCGAGCGAAGGTTCCAAGGCATCTTCCTCATAGCCTTCTTCAGCCACTGCCGATACCAGATGAACCTTGGAAGAGCATTTCTATAGACTTTATTCTGGAGCTGCCACTCTCTCGGGGTTATGATGCCATCATGGTTGTTGTTGATCGTTTCTCTAAGATGGCTCATTTTATTCACTGCAACATCACCATCACCAGTGAGGGAACATCAGATCTTCTTCTTCGTGAAGTAGTCAGACTTCACCCGATAGTATCGTCAGCGATCGTGGACCGCAGTTCGTCGCAGGTTTTTGGAAGCGGCTTTTGCAATTATTGCATATCGACTGCTCACTGATATCTTTTCATCATCCAGAAAGTAATAGGCAGGCAAAGCGCACTAATCAGACTCTGGAGCAATATTTAAGATGCTTTATCGGTTACCAGCAGGATGATTGGGTCGATTATCTTCCATTAGCTGAGTTTGCCTATAATAACTCAGTACATGCTTCCACTGGCCAGACTTTGTTCTTTCTGAACTCTAGTCAACATCTTTATTGGTCCCTTATTGTCGCCGGCGGTGACTCTGTCAATCCTGGTGCCGAGTCTCGACTTGAGAAACTCCAGGCTCTTCAATCAGATCTTCAGCATCATCTTCACCGAGCATAGGACCGCTATCGGCATTATGCCAATTTGCATCGGCAGGAAGCTCCTAAATTTCACATTGATGACCTTGTCTGGCTTCTTCATAGGGACCTCCCTACCTCATGTCCCTGCAACAAGCTTGACTATTGTCGCCTTGGTCCTTACCGGATCACGGCTTAGATAAGCAATATGGCATTCTGGCTCGAGCTCCCTCCAGCTGTTTGGCTCCATCCAGTATTTCATGTTTCTCTATTGGAGCTCTACACAGTTAATACTTTCTCGGATCGCGTTCTTTCGTTGCCATCACAGTAGAAATTGATTATTATGAGGAGTTTGAGGTTCAGAGATTCTGGACTCCAAGTTTCTTTATCGGGATTGTATTATTTTATCGATTGGAAAGGTTACTCACCAAGTGATAGGACCTGGGAGCATGCCGAAAATCTGACTAATGCTCCTAATAAAATTGCAGAGTTTCATCGACGTTATCCGGATAAGCCAAGTTTGAGTATTCTGGCCCCAGCTATGAGGACCCGTCGCCGTCGTAGGGGGTGGGGGTGGTGTGACGACCATACGGATATTCATATCATACAAATATTATACTCATATGTGCAAAAGTTGGTCATGACACGGATGCAAAAGGGTAGTTGGACAAGACCGGGTAGTTGCAAGTCACATACCTTTGCCAAGTGCTCTACCAATATTTGTCAAAGACAATTCCTCATGTCTTTTCCATATGCGGGGCTGTTTTCAGGAGGTTCTAGAATATTCTAGAACCTATATGCATGCACAACACTTGGCATGATCTCATCCATTGGAGTGGCATGATCCAGATTGTTGGCCTAGATATATAAGGAGGCATTTCCTTCTTGTCGAATCATTCCAGTTCAACGCCAGTCTTGAGCCTTCTAGGCATCTGCTCGTGTTCCTGCTTGCCTTCGGGCCATTATACTCGTGATTCCTATTCATATGTCAGATTCTTTGCCGATCTTGGCATATTTCTTCCACATCTACATATTTTCCACGTATTTTTCTTGTTCTCATGTTTATGGCAGCATGGGCACTGGGAGTGAAGCCCACAGTCCCATATCAAATCATGTTGCAAGAGACGCGTTTCTTGCCTCCTCAAAGGGCAGCCCTTGATCGCCACATCATCTACTTTCAGAAGGTGGTCAATATGGACGATGCTTATCTCCCCAACTTGGTTTATACTGTACCCTTTGGGTCGCAATGCCTCAAAGTCTGCTGGAACGAAAGGAGAGCTCAGTGGCTGGCCAGAGGGAATGTGCAAGAGGATAGGTGTATAAGCAAATAGAAGCAGATCGCTATAGCTTGAGGCAATACTTTGATGCTTGCTTCCTTAGCAAGCTTTGGGATGCCAATGCCCTTGACCAGGTCAAGATATCCCGCATTAGAACAGGGCCCACAATGATAGTTGCGTATCAATCTGCCCATGAAGAAGCGAGACTAATTGCCTTGATTTGTACACACACACAAACTTCGAATTGAGACAGGCAGATGGATTGGAGAGCCATGACAAGACAAGATTTGCTAGTGCTTCCCGAACGGGGGAAGTGGGGGGGGGGGAAGACGTTGAAGATGAGTGCCACACTCTACAGAGATGAACAAATCCGGACACGTTACATTGAGTTGGTTAGGCCCGACCAGCTGCTGTATGTACTATTGAACATGGCTTCAGTACGGATGTTGGGATCAAACTCTCAAGAGGTCATAGATATGCGGGCTCAGTTATGGCCTCCGACGCACACCTCACATGTACATATATTTCATGATGCATATTTGTATACTTGTACAGTTTGTATAGTTTGTCACCATCCTTATTACTACCACGGTTTTTCCCAAAAACCCTTCGGGGCGGTGGTTTTTTAAGCAGGACAGTAATAAGTCTGTTGCGCTCTCTTATAGGTCCCATGGCCGATTGGTCTTTGTGGACGATAAAATCAATTCAACTCAATTCAATTCATCATAGCAGTCGTATATATTGGGTTTTTTGGAGTGAGTGGGATAGCAGACTATAAGAAGAATGTTAGAGTATTCCTTTATAAGATAAAAAATAATGGTACAATGATAGGGCTAGGCAAAGCTGAGAAAAAACGACGATAGCTTCTCGTCGGGATGAAAACGCCCGCCCTTTTGGGTTTTTGAGGAAAACTAATCATCAATATTCTTGTGATAATGCTTGTGGTGCCCAAACGAGGGTGGATAATAGTGAGACCAATGAAAGACAGAGTCTGCAAGTCACCAACATCAAACAACCGTAAATTGCTTTAGTAATAATCACATAAGAATGTAATAACTTCTGTGAAGTTAAACTGCGCATCCTGTGAGTCATCTAAAGGAAAGATGAACATATTGCTCAAACAAAGTAGTCTCTATTAGTATGAACATAAAATAACTGGTTAATGAAAATGAAACCTCTAGAAGGGCTAGTCGCGCGTGCTACACGAACAAAAAACCTCCACAACAAAGAGGGGCGGGTCGCACATGCCACGTGAAAAAATTGAATATAACTTATACAGAACATCAAAAGAAGTGAAAACCTCCAGAGTCCAGAGGGGCTGGTCGCTTGGCTACACAAACAAAAATCTCTACAACAAAGAGGGTCTGGCCGCGTCTGCCACACGATATCACTTTAAACTTTATTCCAAGATCTGGACCGTACATAGCGATCCTCGTTTGTGGGGTATACATGTACAAGTTTTTGTATACTGTATATTAAAGTTTGTAAAATACTATAAGATTTGAGAGAATGTACTTAATGGTGTTAATTTTATACATGTATTGTAAATATATTTTTGGAGCTCTCGCTGCCCTACGTAACCCCCCGTGTGAATATGCACCCAAACCAAAGGGGGTTTAAGGGGGATTTTAATTTAAATATGTTAAATGCAAATGGTAGTTGTGTGTTGATTGTTATATTAAAAAAAAATTTGGGCCCTTCGGGCCCTAACAAAAAAAACACGAAGATTACACATCGCCCTAGAAGGTCTTTCTTTCATATGTTAGGAACAATGAGAGAAATTATACTAGGAAGAGACAAAGCACCATGCCCAATATTGATAAGTACATCATTGCATGTGATTTAGTTGTCAAGAGAATATGCAATGTGTATAAGAAAATATCGATGTACAATTTAAGATTGAGCTATGAATAGCAGATCTTATAGGATTTGAACCCATATTATCCTAATAGCCATCTCGCAACTTATGTTGTGGAAAATAATTAAACCTTTGCACAAATGAAGCAAAACAAGAAAACAAAAACAAGATGTACCTTCAAGAAAAGCACTATTTCTGCATTCTCAGTTGCACACCAACAAATCCATGTGCCATAAACATAAGATGCCCACTAATATGGCTATACATCTCTGGAAATCTGAATGCCGCAATCAGATTCTAAAATGCCATTTACTTTGGTGGATATTCATGCCCACTAATATGGCTATACATCTCTGGAAATCTGAATGCCGCAATCAGATTCTAAAATGCCATTTACTTTGCTGGATATTCGAGAATCGACCAAACATAAAAACATATTATTATGATCTCCAAGTACATTTTCCACCTCACAAATATAATAGAGTTTCTATGCAGAACTGAAAAACATATCATGCCATTTCTAAAAGCAAAAATGCGAATTTGGTACGTGTCTTTGACTCTTGGAAGATGAAACTTGGAAAACATGTTCTGATGTCCCTATATTTGTGTCAATTTTCGCATAATGCGATGTTAGATTTCTTTGAAATTGACTAATGCAAAAATAACGTTACCTTCAGCACAATTACATTCAGCACAGTTGGTTAACCTGATTTAACATTTGACACTGTTAATTTAACCTGATTTATTCAAATGAGAAGACGTTCTTGTTACTAGATTACTCCTGCGGGTTAAAATTAATTAGGCAGAAGTTCACCATGTATAATTTTTCTTCACTAAAAACTGGAGCCCGATGAAGCTCAATTCTTGCCAATATTGAAGAAATCACAGCACCAGAAAAGAAGAAACATAAGTCATACCTTAGTTTGTCTTACCTCTGCCAGATCCATTTCGAGCATATTCTCCAAAATCTGAGCCTAGCATTCCATGATCTGCAGCAGAAGGAAGCTGTGAAAATGATCCTTTTTGTCCAGTGGCTTGCAACGCTCTTCAGCATGTGCTCCGTTGCATTGTATAGACCAATCCTGGCTTGATCTGATGCTTGAGAGGGATACTACTACTGTCGGACTTGTTAGAATCATGAGGAACACTGCTGCCATTTGCAGCTGGTTTTGGTGGAGGATTATAAGGCGGGTACGAAGGAGGGGGCGGGGCAGGCTTGGAATCCATATAGCGCTCATCATCATTGGAAAAACAGTTCCCCATGGCTACTTTTGCGAATGGATGTCTTGAAGAATTGGGCGCGACTAAATTAAATCGGCGGTGGGTTTTTGCTCATGCGAGAGTGGCTACTCCATTGCTTGCAGGCGCTTCGAAGCTCCGCAAGTTCGCTAAGCTCGCCCTAAATCGTGGGCGGCACCATAGATGTGCCCAAGATGAAGCTTTAACCGATCCAGAATAAAGAAATAAGAATGAGACAACCTCATTGCGCCATAGAAGCACGTTTGCCAGTCCATATTCTTCTGCATTTGTTCAACCCGCAATGCTAAATGAAATCATTACGAAAGTGAGAACGAATTCCACAATCAAACCCATCCATTATTTGGACCGCCGGGGGCTCAAGTATTCTTCCCAAAGGTTTTGATCGCCAGGAGCCATGCAGATCCGCCATAGCCACATCTTAGAGATTTGTCGATTTGGGTGCTACGCAGAGAGCAATCAATTCCACAAAGATTAGGTTGCACTCGCGCTATTTTATTTGCCAACCGGAACAAAGCAGGCGCATTACAAAAGCTGCCCAAGATTGAGCAGAAATCTTAATGGCTTCGGAATGATGAAGCATGCACCGCAGTACACATTTTGTTGAGAAAAGAAGCTACCCACCTCCCCTTTTCCTGCCGCATGCCTTTGCCAGGAGTTCTCTCTCCAAAACCATCTTTTAGATAGTCTTCCGGAACAGTGATCAAATATGCTGTCGGAATAGAAGTGGAAGAAATAGCTAGAAGCCGAATCGTAGGGTTTCCCCTACGATTTGAATCAAAGCACAGTGTTAAAAGTACTCCCAAAAATCCGCCATAGCCATGGAAGCCCAAAGCTCGGCTGCCGAAATAGCTCCAGATTTGAAGCTTGGAATCCAGCAATCCCCAAGCACGAGTTCCTCCTTTCCTACACACTAAAGCCCTAAAGTTTGTGTAGCCCTAAAGTTTTTATAGCTTTAGATTTTTTTTAAGGGTCAAAATCAAAAGAGAAACCACAGCCTCGCAAATCAATGGTCAAAAACTGATGCACTCTAGAAATACTATTTAGTATGCATACCCGAATACAGCAACAAAATCATAAAAAAACCATATAGAAAAGCGTATAAAATATCAAAAGTTAACCCCCTGTTATAATGCTAGATATTCATGTTGCAGCCAGCTGGGTTTTTTTTGCAAGTGGATGATTTTTCTACCATTAGATTACATCCACGGACATGAAAAATAGAGGAAAATGAAAGTTTGTTCTAGAGCATGGTGGTTATGGCAAAATTTCCTCTTCGACTTTTACTTTGCAATACTAAAATTTCTTCTTCGACCAGCCTTTGGCATACAGACTCGAGAGATTTTCTTTAGGTTCAGGTATTTGTTATGGCCTATCTGGTTTAGCTTTTTCCCATTATACTTGCCTTAGAAGTAAGGGATCAAGAATTTACTCTGATTTGGATTTCCGATTCTGTGCTGGTAGCCATATCTGCTTATATATTGAAGAGGCATGAAACAGATGCAACAGGACCTTCCCAGAAATTGGTTACAGATGGCCGATTGACTCTAAGTTTGATGAATGTGGACCTTTATTACTTAAAAGAAAATAGGGAGTATATGTGGGACTCAAAACCAAGTGGAGAAAATGTCCACTAGAGCAAAAATATCCTCCATGTATCTAACATACAAAAGGAGAGAGTAAATATCACCATGAGCACAACTGACTATAGATAAGTATGATTTTGAAGATAGCGCTCCTAAATAATACTCTTGACGTCATCTCTTAAGGAAGAGCACTTGTAAGCTTTCACAATACGATTACGAGCATCACTAAGTACTTATCTGGAAAAACTGGTCCTTTGAAGGTGAAAAGATTTCATCTCTTCTAGATGAAGATCCAAGGCCAAATGGAAAGCCCTCTTCTTCAGCTTATTCTAAGAACTGGGATAGACTGACAGTAGGACTTGTTGACTATTAAAATCACAATGAACAAGGGCCAAAAGCCACTACCAAGTAGGTGAACATGCTGCCATACAAAGAAGCAATGCTCAATTATCTCATCCCTCTGCATGCAAGAGGGCAAATCACTACGACATCTGGATAAAATCTATGAACAACAGTATTTACCTGCACGCATCTACGAACGATCTGCCACCATAAGATAGGCAGTTTAGGATGGAGCAATTTATCCCATACCGATTGTCAGACTACTTTTCGATGAGGTTCAGGAATAACTAAAGGTCATTTTGGCAATGGAGACAGCACTTCAAGCTGAAGCAAGACAACATACATCAAATGCACTAGTTGCTCCTCTTTGATACTGGTATAGAAAGATTGTTTGTAGGGCAAGAAATAGGAAGATTCACGGAGGAATCTGCCATATCTGAAGGCTTAAGTTTGACTATAGTCTTCCCATATGTGTCAAGCCCAAAATCATCCTGGGTGCAGAAAAATTAGGTTCAAAAAAATATTACAATCAAACAAAAAAGGAAGCTGCATTATATATGTTGGGATTAGATCTTATTTTAGATTAATAAGTGAAAATAAACATAGTTCGTTAGTTAGATACAATATTTGATAAATCACTTGCTCATATAGAATATATATGCTTATCACATTGCAACGTAACATTATTAATAAACAACTTATGTAGTGATAAATCAAGTTGTAACATCTTACCATTACAGCATTGTAAAACAATCTTCATAGTGATGCCTCATATTGTAGTGTATTGCCTGGCCCCATAACCTATGTAGTGATATGTCTCAAGTTGTTGTGAACATCTTATTAGATTGCATACAACATTGTGAAACAATCTATATAGTGATGCCTCAAATTGTAGTGTATCACCAACCTCTAATTATCAATTCCAATTTAACATTTTGTTTACTAAAGAGTGACATAGTAAAACTAGGCTATCATATGGAATCCTACATCATTTTGCCACTTGAGTAATATTGATCCTTAAATAAATTGGGCCTCTAACCAACAAAATACACTCTGAAAGCAACATCTATATGGCACTATCCCTTCCCATAGAGCATTCATTTGAAGTCAGAGCTCTGTACACATAGCTGAATCTTCCCACACCAAAATAGATATCAGCTGATATCTTCTTTACACGGTAATGGGACATTCACATGGAGGATTATTTTTGCAGCCCGGGGTTGTGTCTCGCTGCAGCTCGTTTTAACGTAGCTTCAAAGTAAACGTCCACCACGTTGAATGGTACACGCGGAAACAACTGTTGTTGGAATGGCTTGGCTGCAACACATGGCTGCAAAATTGCGGCCTGTTAAACTCACATGGCTCCCAATTGCAACCCTCATCGGTTGTCAGTTTCGCTTGGATTCTCTAGACCTGCATCTTCTTTTCTGATTGCAAGACATCTTGAAAATGCCAATTCTTGGCCGATTGCCATAGCTCGATCCATCTGCACCCACCATGGTTGACCTGAACTCTGTTCCCCTTGAGATTTCCGATGAAAAGCCATTGAAATAGTGCCTTCCACACAATTGGATGTTGCCGAGGATCTCAATGAGGATGAATCTGATGCAGATGAAGGAAACCATGTTCAGAATTCACTGCAGTCGAAAAAATTGTAGAAGAGTATGCAGATGTGAAGCTGAACAGGTTAAGAGGGGGGAATTTTCGTGCCAAAGATTATGTCTCTGTTGCTGGTCGATTGAATGAAGACCTGAAGACCACTTACACAATGAAGCAGGTGAAGAATAAGATTGAATGTCTTATTAAAAAAATTTAAATTGGAGAAGGCCAAGGAATCAAAAACAGGTTCGGTCCCAAGCAATTGAGAATTCTTTGATCAATTTGATGCTATTTTTAGGTGAATCTTCTAAAGTCGTGGGCTTGCCTGGAGGGTTTCCGTCCAAGTATTAAGTGCAAGCAAGGCGAGACAAAAAAGGTAGATTTCATACCTAATGCTTAAGAGTGTATTGTGGTGAGGAAAAACTTCGTGCACCAAATAGTGTATCAGAGCCAGATGCTCCACGGCCGGAGTACATAGTTGTGACCCCCAAACCTCTCAAATCAAATTTTTCTCGGGTTATTTCTGAAAATAACAATGTAAAGGATCTTCAGGAGCTTGAAAGTAAGGAATCTAAGATAGGGACCCCTCCTCGCAAAGAATTGAAGAAGAGTTCTTCTGGTGTGAGGCAAAAAAGACTAGAGCCAGGAGGAACGAGGAGGGTACGAAATCTGCTGCAACAATTTTGGCACAAGCCATGCGAGATGTAACTTCCATACAGAAAGATCTTAAGCTGATGGAGTTATCGCAATGTAGAGATGCAGAAGAGAGATTGTTGCAAGCTAGACAGGAAGCTGAGGCTAGGAGAGAGGAGGCAGTATGTAGATGTAAGTTGTTGGAGCTTGAAGCATGCAAATGCAAAGAGGAGCTGTAGCTACAACTTGCGCAGATGAAAATGTAGATCCGGATACAGTTTCAGGTTTGCCCAAAAACTTTTTGGAATTTTTTTTAGGATGATTTACTAAGATTTTAGGGTGTTTGGACGCCAGAAAACTATTCTGATCATCCAAAAATTGCAAAAAATTAATTCGCTATGATTTTGAAGCTTTGGGATTTCGTGGCTTGGGCTATCCGTTCCCAAGATTTCTTATTCTGGATTATCCTTTGCATGCCTGTCACAGGCAAGCACGGTTGCTCAGCATTATGCGGTTATGGATCGAGATCTTATTCTTCTTTTTAAGGCATTCTGGCACAGTAATAGCATCCGGACGCACTGCAGAAATAGCTCATCCAAAATCATTGATGGTATGCAGATGCAAGCTTTGAGCCTTTGTGATTCTAGATGATCATCCTTACAATATTGATGTCTTTGATTCTGGTTAGTTTTCTAAGGTTGTAGGGGTTTTGTGAGCTGGAAATTTTTTCGATTGTCTAGAAATCGCCAAGTTTCTTTCCGTAAGATTTTGGTGAGAAATTTTATGGGGGCATAGAGGCTTCACGGCATGGATGCACATGCATCTGGCAGCATCTCCAAGTGCGTTCCAAATTGCATGCAGATGCACCGCCTTCAATAATCTGTAGTTTCTTAGCTCTTGCCAGATCTTGCATTTGATCTTGCAACTATGTTTTTGAAACTCCCAACACGTTCTTAGCTCTTGCCATGCTTTGGAAGAGGGCGAGTTTGCTCTGCTTTTGATAATAAAGGCTTGATCTACATTATCCTCTTCTCTGGTTGATCGAATCATGAATCTGTAAGCTATGGCCAATAAAACAGCAACAAGAGTTACATCGACTTCCAGGTGAATTTGCCATGACTATGTTTTTTTCAGGGTTTCTTTCTATCTTTTTGTTGAAGAGCCATGCATAGCTTTTGGATTTATCAATACTTTTCTTGCACAGATTATTTCTTCTTTGTTGATAATTCTGTAGCACGACAACAGATTTGTCTCTGCAATCATTAAGCTTCTGGGTTACATAGATAAAACAAAAAGGTACGGCATTTGGCCCGTTTTCAATCTGGTACTTTCTTGATTCAAAATGTATGTTTGATTGAGTAAGCTGCATATGTCGTTTCACCATCTTAATTATTAAGTAAGCTTGATTTTATGGTAGGGAGATTGAATGTTGGTTTGCTCAACATAAAGTGTTGAAGGAGACACATTTGAGACCATCTTACCATATATTCTGCACACTAATTATGGAGCTTATGATGCTGATAGAGGTATTTCAAGTTTTGCATATGGTTCTACTTTCTTCTAATCTTAGTGACACATGCTCTAGGATGTAAATGCATTACAACTTCCACACAAGGTTTGTAAAATATCTATTTTGTTTCCTTCTACTTTTATATTTTAGATCATTTTATCATAGTAGCTTTAGGAGATGGAATTGTCAAGTTTTTATCTCCTTTTCCCAGGAGGTCCAGTATAATGTCGAATGGATTTCATCTGCATTTATTGCTACGCTTCTGGTGTGAGTGATGTCTTTAGGAGATGGAATTGTCAAGTTTTTATCTCCTTTTCCCAGGAGGTCCAGTATAATGTCGAATGGATTTCATCTGCATTTATTGCTACGCTTCTGGTGTGAGTGATGTCTTGCAGTAAACGTGTATATAGTTCTATGCCATGTATTGATTGCTTCTCTTAGTAAAGGTCATAAGCTATCTAAGCCTATACCTTCATTTTACAACACATGGATGTGCTTATATGTACATGATTTTGACTTCTCTTTGTACAGGATACAGGTTTAAAGTCTTGAAGAGTGGAGAAGCAACCATGTGTCCTATTGGGACCATCGCAACAGATAAGGAACACATGTAGCATGTAAGGTGAGAACTATTTCTCATTTATTTAATTACATGCAAAAGTGGTTCTTTTCTTTTGAGGGCAAATTCATTCATTGTGAACATTACTGTTTATTTTCTCATTTATTACATGCAAAAGTGGTTCTTTTCTTTTGAGGGCAAATTCATTCATTGTGAACATTACTGTTTATTTATTTGGGGACTTACATTCTGGCTAATTTGTTATAATAGAAAATTTTTGAAACAACCTGTCTAGAAGATGACCATTTAACAAACCGTTACAAGCTGCTGGAGGCACGTTTGTTTGGTAAGATACTGGACCATGATCTAGATTGCTTTACTTAAAATGCTTTAGAATCTTTCAATTCCGAAGGGGTTTGCAAGGCTCCAAAGTTTGTGCTTGGATCATTTGGATTTGTTTTACTTCATGTTCGCTATTAGGCCATATTCTAGGATACTTATATCCATCTGCCTTCTTGAAGGACGTAGTTCTGAGCTTCTATAACTGCTCTTAGTTCGATAAGCTCACAAAGAGCTACGTGCAGAAACCTTGAACTGGAAAGGGTAGTGGTGAAGACATTGTATGTCATTCTGAATATTTTGTCATTCACTGTTGAATCTCAGTTAGCATTGTGCTCTCATAGGATTGGGTGAATCTCATCAAGATATTCACCAAGATCTTGATGAATATAATTATTATATTTGCATGTCTTTCCATATGGTAATTCTGTTTTCTAGCACTATATCTTATTTCACCATGTACTAAAACTTATGCGGTATAAGCATGCCCATATATCATGAAAAAGTTGTCCAAAAAGCAAAAGCATTATAATTGCAGAAGATACTGACATTGACATGCATATGTGACAAGTAAGTTTTATTTGAAGTCTACAGTCGGGCACCTATATTTAAAAAAACTGATATATTATTGATCAGGTTGTCCATGGCTGGTACCATGGAGCGATGCAGTGGACTACATGTTTATGAAATTGCAGTCAAGGGCGTAAATTATTTTTTGTGATGCAAGTGAACCCCTGCTATTGCAAACCCGTTAATTGACTCAAGAGTAATTTTCAGGCCGTTTTTGTAATCTCTTTACCCGAGATGTGCTGCTTGATATTTTACTGTTCGTCTCATTTTTTCCCATGGAAAATTTGCTTCCTCTGCCCCTCCATTCAGCTCGACTCTGACTTCTTTACAAATCAAAGCCTCCACTATTACCGCTGCTGTGTATAGTTCTTGCTTCATAGTTTTCCAGCTGATGTAGGGCATTAAGCATTCAGAAGGCCTTCTTTTAGACTTTGAGAACGAAAACATGCCCATAACTAGAAATGAGGCATACAATCTTCTCCAAGATACAATTGGAAATTAATTATGTTAGATGAGTGCAGTTCCTTCTCATTATACTGAATTAGACTATTGTGCTTTAGTGGACAGCTGCCACAGCTGCTAATGCGAAGTTGGGCCAAAGTCAGACAACCCTACATTGATTATGTTAGATGAGTGTAGTTCCTTCTCAATTATACTGAATTAGACTCTATTGCACTTTGGATGACCACCTCATACGAATTTTTGCTTGCTATGGAAACAGTTTGCAGCACCAAGTGCATATACATGGGCAGCTGTCACAGATGCTAATGCTAAGTTGGGCCAAAGTCAGGCAGCCCTACAGATGTGCCAGAAATTGTGCTACTTGGACATTGAGCCAGACATGTATATCTATATTGCAATCCTCAAGGCATGTTTCATAATAAAAAACATTTTCCAAGAAATGTCCATTCATCAAAATATATTGAAAGACAAATTTCAATCTGATGTTGTTATGGCGAACACATTACTTGACGTGTATGTCAAATGAGACCTTATATCTTAGAACATAATGATTGCAGGATATGTCTGTTATGGAAAAGGGATTCTTGCACTAGAGTGCCTCGGGAAGATGGAAGAAGAAGATATAGAACCAGATATAGTCTATTGGAGTACGTTATGTCAAATGAGATCTTATATCTTAGAACATAATGATTGCAGGATATGTCTGTTATGGAAAAGGGATTCTTGCACTCTACTAGAGTGCCTCAGGAGGATGGAAGAAGAAGATATAGAACCAGATATAGTCTATTGGAGTACGTTAATTGCAGAGTATGCTAAACATAAAGTTCTATGGCCCTATTTTATTTTCATAGAATGCAATAGATGAAATTAAAATGAAATGGAGTAATGTTGATCAGCATCTTAAAGCCATGTGCAAATGTTGGGATACTTGAGGCAGGGAGCTGATGCATGAGGGAGTTAGCAAAGGAGGCACTTTCTCTCTCTAAAATATCCATGCTGCTTCTTTCTTACAATTGATAAAGATCTTTTGCCAGACCTCAAATAGTTTGACAAAGGCCTGTATGTGATATTTATTGTAAGAAGTGCCTGAGGTTTTATGAGTTGAATACATAAGTGGCAGAGATAATAATTGCAGTGCCAATTGTTGAAATAGAGGTATGTTTTGTAACTTATGTTATGCCTTTTTTTTTTTAAAGGTATTCCTGTTTAATAATAGAATAGAATAGAATAAGAAATCATCAATCATTTCACCAAATTTAAAAAGGCCGCCTTCATGGGTATTCTTTGTGCAGGTGAATTCTGACAGGGTTAATTTATGCCCTATCTGGCTCTTTTCAAAATGATCTCTTCCAACCTTGACCAAGATGTTCTAGCCAAAAATGTTAGCGGGATCCCATTTCTCGGACTACTATGATTCCTGGTTATATACAACAAGGTAATCTATATAAGGATAGTTGAATTGTTTCATTGGATGTCGTAAAATGAGGTTTTATAGACTGCTTTAATTTCAGGTGATGTCAGGATGGTTGCCTAATGAAGCATTTGACTTATTACCGCAAATGTCATAGTGAGATATGTCTTGAATTACAATGATCACAGGAAATGGGATTATTAAGAAAGATGTTCTAACAACTGTCACATGAACTCTTTTTCATGGCAATTATTTCTGGCTATTTACATTTAGTTTAGAACAGTTTAAAGATGCGCTCAAGTTGTTCAATTAAAACAATGCTGCCTCGCTTACACGAGTGTTGTACACCTTCTCCTTTATGCCAAATTTCATTTTTTGATGTTTTTGCAAGTAGGCAGTCATTATATCCAATTCTCTACTTTTGTTCTTTTGTGGAATGATTTAATAGGAAGTGACATTAGAAATGCAAGACTTGATGCAAGGCCTGAGGGTGAACAAACCATATCTTTGACTACGACTTTTTACCCCGTCCTTGATGTGGCTCGATTACCAGCTATACTTAATTACCTTGCAAATTTTTATGTTGGTACTGAATAAAGCACTGCATATTTTGTATTATTGTAGGTATTGATAAATTAGTTGAAGCTGTTGTATGGGGAATTCTAAGGAGTCCATTCTAAGGAGTCCATGACAATACAATGGTGCTTCTTGCAGACAACAGCGGACATCTCTCATAAAAATATATGGAATGTTGGTCTTTATTGGTTTTTAACCTATGGGAATTTGAGACTTTCAACCAATCTTTTCCAACCAACCAGCCATTTATTGATGTGTTCAACCAACCAACCGGTAATGCAAAATATCATTGATTGATTATAATGGTAATCTGCTTTATACACCCGCCTATTAGATTCATGTGTTTTTTTCGTGGATTCATATTTAATAGGTATTTTATGATAATGAGAAACAAGTGTAACTTTCTGAAATAATTGGGTCAACATATGCTCTTATATTTTATAAATTCGTTATTGCATACATTAAGTCTCATAGGATCCTCTCTCTTTCTTTTAGACATGGACTCTAAGTGTTATGTTTTATGCATTGAACCTTTCACCTACAACAATGGCAACTATAGGCAAATAATGGTGTTCTTCACAAATCTTGAATAATTATACGCACTCTCAAAAATTTCTACCTATGCATCTCAATAAAGCTTTCTCATAATAATTCTATGCATGCTTCCGAACGTCCTTCAACAACCTTTTATTATGCAACTTTTTTGCAAGCACTCTTCTATAATGCAGGTTTATTGCAAACATTACATAAAGAATGCTTACAATAGTAGCATCTTCAACCTATGTGGACACAACCCTTCTATAATGCAATCTATTTGCAAGCACCCTTGCAAACATTACATAAAGAATGCCCATCAAGCAACAATATTACCATCTCCAACCTATGTGGACACAAATATATTTGCCCGCTAATCCACATGAGCAACACTAAACTCAACAATTAATTTGCAAGTTTAGTTCACATGGCTCTCTAATAAACATACAACTAATTTTCTTTCGATAGAAGAAAAAGCAAGAAATAGCAATGAGTGACAAAATTGACCTACATTATCTGTTCTAATGTCAAGGTAAGCGAATTGTAGCTACATCAACAGTGTTGAAATTAATCAAGGCCTCCATGTTCAAACCCTTACAATTTGACATATCAACCTTCAGTTATATGCAGGATCTTAGCTATAATTTTCCATACGACAAGCAACCAATTAAACAAATACTTCTTTGGGTAATTTACATCCTTGCCTACTAACATGTACCTAAGCCCCACGCATAGAACATTATTGCAAAATCACAACATACAAATTTGCAAGGCATGAATAGTATTCTGTTTCCTTATACGCAAAGTCATTTCGTCATAGCTATGTAGCACTACTTTGTTATAGAGGTCATGCCAAACCAATATCAACTTAAAATTCAGCCATTGCTTGACTGGTACCTATGCCCGACAACGCCGGGCACCCGTTACTAGTTATTTATAAACTTCATTGAACGGCAATATGTGCAATGGTTAAGGAATATGGTAGACAATAGTAGGAAACAAATTAAAATAAGCACGTAATTATGTTGTTGCATGGTTGAAGCATTAAAGGATTAAAATAATTTTCTAACATATGGTAGACAATATTTACATTTAACATATGGACTAATGGTAGTCAATATTTAACATATAGTAACCAATAATAGAAAAATAAACTAATATGGTACACATTTAACATATGGTAGACCAATGGTAGACAAATAACAATTATGATAGACAATAAATAAACATTTTACATATGGTAGATCAATGATAGACAAATGAAGTAATAAGGTAGACATTTAATATATGGTAGATCAATGGTACTCAATGGTAGACAAATAAACAAATATTGTAGACAACAAATAAAACCA
Source organism: Isoetes taiwanensis (assembly GCA_021234155.1). Lineage (NCBI taxonomy): Eukaryota > Viridiplantae > Streptophyta > Lycopodiopsida > Isoetales > Isoetaceae > Isoetes > Isoetes taiwanensis. Next base: position 5,145,948 of record JAJEKV010000012.1, on the reverse strand, counting down.
ATGATAGGCAAACACTATTTTGAAGCTAATCACTAAAACCAGAATCAAAGACGATGTTTTTCCTTCATGTAATTGAAAACAATATCTCGAAGAAGCTTCCCATCTCGTCTGCGTAGCGTATCACTTTGATTCAATGGCGCTCCTCAAAATAGAATAACTTTGTCAAAATAATATGCTTCGTCCTCCAGTTGAAGGAAGTTATGCAAGACACAACATGCAATCACCACTTTAGGTGCATGAGGCATCTTCACTGGAAGATCCTTCAAAATGTTCCAATGGCCCTTTAACAATGCAAAAGCATTCTCGATGACGACTCTAGCCTGTATAAGTGCTTTGAAAACTTTATGACATCCTGTGGATCGGAGCGTTTTTTCTTCTTCACAACTAGCATATATTCAGATGTTGGATATCCAGAATCTGCCACAAGATAAGGTAGCACACGTCTACTATTCAATCGCCTGATTGGTCCACGCAAAATAGTTCTACGCGACAACTTTGTGAATCATGCAGATCTATAGAAACGATTAGTGTCATGTGCACCTCCAGGAGCATCACAACAAACATCCCAAAACGTTAATGATGTATCACATACTGCTTGCAGAAGAATGGAATGGAAATAGTGTCTAGACCAGTAATCTGCAACACCGAATTTCTTCATTGGAGCTTTTCTAAAGGGAATATGTGTCCCATCAATGGCTCCTGCTACTTGGGGAACTCCTGATACAGCCTCAAAGTCATACATGATCTCTTTCAGGCAATTATCAGATGGTCAACAATGAAATCGGGCTTCAAAATGCTAGCAATGATGTCAACAACAATTCTTATGTATTTGTGAATTGTGCTTGCACCCAATCCAAACATCTCAGAACAAATGAATTCTTTTTCATTGTGTGCAAGCCTCCATACAACCACAACCACATCTTTGATTTTACCCATCGTTTCTCTAACCATTGTTTCTAGATCAGCCTGAAGGATATGTGGAATGAGCAACTGTAAAAGCTTCTTGAAACTAGAAGCACGCATTCTATACCATCTAAAGAAATTCAAGTCCCCAGACATACCAGATTCAAGCCACAGTTTTGAACTCACTTCATTCCAGAATGTCACTTGCCGAGGGTAAACCCAGTATTGCCTACGTGTTCTTTAGTCTTGCAGCATCAAGAGTAGTAGGAAATTGCACAATGAAAAAAATAAATTCCATAGCTGATTGAATGTAGAATCCTAATAAGGATCAATATCTTCCGATTGCTCAAACAATCCATTCACCAAGGTCTGCCAGAATCTGTAGAAAGGAGGAAACAATCAGAGCGGTAATTTCAGAAAAAAGCAGACGAATCCAGCAGGCTAGGATGGACGATTCAATTGGAAACCCGATTCTGTTCAAAATTTTGGAAACCCGATTTATAAAAGCGTTGCAAAACTTTGGACCAACGGTCCTTTCGTGGTTGTTCCTAATTTGGCGGCATCCCTTCTAGCTGTTGCGAATTTTTATCCTCTTCATCAGCGGTGCAGCTGGAGCCAAATTAGGAATTTAACCATGTGAATGCAGGAGGCATAAAAGCCACATTCATTGCAGTTATATGGTTGTCGCAGCTGCAAAATCGCATCTCCATGTGAGTGCAGCATAAGTCATACTTCAATGTCTAGCATCATCTACTCCCATCCAACCAAATGATTCACATTAACTTATCTTTGTATTTATGCCTGGCAATGCCAGGCACCCGTTACTAGTTATCAAGATAATGGTTTAGAATAAAACCATAAAAGAGAACACCATCCCAAAGCCATAGATGCATTAGTACAGTATGTGTTTGAGAAGTCAATAGTTGTCCTAGTCACCCTCATCGCTAGTCACCCCAGTGGTTGTGAAACTTAGAACATATAAAGCAGCATGGAGTATGAGTCTTTTTGTGCTAAATGACTTAGCATTCCAATTTCCTAACTTGACCTCGGATACTTAGCAAAGTAGTTCTCAGCATTGTTTAGCATTTATGATAGAGCAATTAGAGTCACTTTTGTTACCGACTTAGCATTCCAATTTCCTAACTTTTGTCACTTTTGTTACCGAAAAACTGAAGGTAAGATGACATCTGACAAGCCATAGGTTTAATAATATTTTGCTGGAATAATGTTTGTTATCAGAAAATTGTCTTCCTCAATTTTTTCACAATCCTAATAAGAATCTTGACAGTGGGAAATGCGTGAGAAGAAAAGGAACCCCCAACGCTAATTATTGGCATGGAATTTAGTTTCTTACGCTACATTTTTCAATATTAGTATTTTGAGGATCGCCTTCGTCATTCTGAAAAGATTAAGCAAATGCACATGTCCAATGCCACGTACCCAAATTGCATCATCAATTTCGTCTGAAAATTTGATATCACCTAATATCAAATTGATAATTCGATGATCAGGAATCTTGTGACCAACATATACTGATACACATTTTGCTGTGATATTTAAAGAATGCACCATTGCATTAGCAATAAGACTCTACAACCCAAAAATTCTCCAATGACAAAAATAGCAGATGCATGCCAAGGGGACCTTTGCCTTCTCCTGCCAATAAAATATATTGCCTTCAGGTATTAGCTGTCTTAGCAGCAATCTAGCTGTGGAAAGCAACAACCTGTTGTTCTCAGTCAAATAACTGCCAATCTTTGCTGTACTCTTGACTTCTCAGCATCAATAATGCTACATATCGTATTTACAGTGTTATCCAACTGCTTATCAGCATTCACCACCACATAATCAAACTCTTTCATACGTTGCAACTCCTCCCTTGCAGTAGAGACCCTTACAACCATCTTTTCAAGAGTTTCTGTCTTACGCTGTGTCAGCCGTCTTACAAGGGCAAATTCACTTTCCGCAACAAGAAAAATGAAGACGGCGTTCGACCCAAGGATTGAACGTACAGTGGCTGCCCCTTGAACATCCACACGAAGGACGACATCCATCCCCTTAGCCATGTATTCACGCACCTATTACAACAAAGCAAAACACAAGAAGATAATCAAGTTATTGATAAAGATGTAGTAGCCGCTTTAGTAGTAACAGATTCCTAAGACTAGTTATATAAGGTTATCAAAAGTTGTTTGTGAAAAAAGAATTAGTACAGCTTTACCTGCTGTTTTGGAATGCCTTTATAATCTCCGTAGACAACTGCATGTTCCAGGAGCTCATTTCGTTCAATCAAACCTTGAAACTCATTTTTAGTAATGAAATAGTAGTCAACACCATCTACTTCCCCTGGCCTCTTGGGTCTTGTTGTTGCCGTGACAACGAAATGAAGCTCCTTGCGAAGAAGTTGAAGTTTCTGCAAAATATAATAATTGTACTAATATGAGCCAAGCATTCTCAACCCTTTCCAAGTGAACCAAGAATGTGACAAACCTTGATAACTGCGTCTTTCCCAACTCCACTAGGGCCACTGATTACTATCACCAATGGTTTTGGTGGTGCTACTTGAGGGCCAGTATTGAAAGGTGTCCCTATCGCATTCTCCAACTCATTTATCACACTCAGCTGTAAAGGACTACAAAAAGGATGTTACATACAAGTGGCAAGTAGTTTTATGCATACATGCTTGTTTGGCAAAACTGATTATTAGAAATGTTAGGAATGTATAATCATAAGAAGATGAATCTTTTGGCAAATAAGTATGCATCTTGTTTTGCTTAAATTCATGTGAAACCTACAGAAAAAACTTATCACAATGTCCAAGGCACAACGCTCAATATACATTTAAATGGATGAGCCAGGCATGATTCAACAGGATAGTTTAGAGAAGCACATACCTCTTTTAGGCCGTCCATGGCATTTGGGGCGTCCAGCTTAACAGCATAGGGACAGCTATGACCACATCCTGAAGGAGAAGTCGACATAAGTAAGCAACCTGATACCAAACTACCCTTCAATTCATATGCTTTGAACTGTTGAATCCCAAGTCCAGTCTTGTTTCCCAGAGTAAACCGAGGAAGTTTTGCATTCAAATCCCTCCTCCAATACAAGAGTTCTCTTTGTGACAATCTGCCCACAAAAGATGTATAACGACTTGCAAAAAGGGGTAGCCGGAATTGGGTTGAAGCGGTATTTTGCACGGATTGGGGTAATGCATGTCTCAACGAAAAGGAAGAAGGCGATGATTTGGAGAATCTGAGGGGAAGCATGCTTGTTAAGAAAGAAAAGCCTTTAAGAATCCGGTAAATTCATGGCTGGAATTAGAGACAAGTAAATTAGGTTAAAAAATTTACCCATTCCTTGCTGCGGTAGCACCAGAACAAACGTGGTTACAAATTCGTCACTGAAAGGGCCAAAATTCGCAAAAAGATTTTTATTGGCCTCAATAAATTGGCTCAAAGTGCGAACGTTTCTCTTCCCCAACTTGTCTATATATGCTAGAACATGCAGAATTTGAACATGCATTTTGTTGCCTTGTGTTCAGTGCCTGCACGTCAAGGCTGGTGCTTCCTCACAATTGAATTTTGGATTTAGTCATTGAAACTCGTTTAGATCTTTAAAATTTCAGTGCTCTCCAGGTCTTTGATTAAGGCTTCCCGTGAAAACTTCTAGTTGTTAAAGACAGCTGCCTATTGGGAACTCAACATATTTTGATCATGACAATCACAGACAAAGTATTTCGATAAATCAAATACATAGATTATATTAGCACCCATACATATACGAACTCTTTAAAATATTGAACAGTGGTATCCAAATGATTGTTAGTTTTCTCAAATTTTGGAGGCCTTTGTACATGCGTATATTCATATATGTAGGAGAATTTCTATGTAGGAGAATTGAAGTGCCGATTTGTAGAGGGCAACCATAGTGCGACATCACCTTATTAGAATTCGCTCTAAAGTGCTCACATATTTTGCTTTAAGAATAATTGACTTATGAGCTAGCTCATGCACTAACTCATGGTTTGACTCATGTATTGATACATGGGTAGAGTTAGATGCTTCTAGAATAATATGCGCTAGGCCTATATTAGCTAAATATATATATTAGCTAATGCACTGATTTTCCCTCTTAAGAGACAAATAATTCCTGTCCGTTTTGATGAATTAAAGGTTTATAGCCTTACGCTGGACAAATAAAATACAATGCCCGCCGACAACGAAGCTATGGAGTCCTCTCATCACGCAATAGTTCTTCCCTTCCCTACTCACGGCCATATCAAACCTATATTGCATCTAGCGCAGAGACTTGTCGCTTCTGGTTTGAAAATCACGTTTGTAAGTGATGAAACCCATTCTGCTAAAGCAACCGTCTGTTTCCCAGAAAAAAGGAAAAAAGTTTACCTTAAGGTTCCTTTGCTTTGTGCCTCCTCTACTTCAGTGAATTCGACTCCTTTATTGTTTAATAGACAATTTATTCTTCATATTAAAGGTGAAGCAAGTATTTCAAAACTGGAAAATGCAAATTGGCATGCAAGATGAAGTTAAATCACAGAATCAGAAGCCTTTCTGCAGCCTATTAATGCCCAAAAAAGGTGTAGACGAAGGCTTTAGAATGGATACAAAGACACTGCAAGCTATTCTTATTAATATTGTTATTTTCTTCAATCTTTTCTCTCTAAGGAGCCCAGCCTAAGCCCCTGCAAGGGCTAGCACTAAATCGACATCAGCTTTACTACCCGATCGAGTTCGGCAACAGAAGTGAGATTTGACCAAGCTCCAAATTTGCCCAAGCTCTACCGTTCTGCCCAAGCTCCGTATTTCCATGCAAAAGAGTTGAACCAACAGAACCTTGGTGCCACCGCTGAGAAGCTCCAGATTTGCCCTGCTTTCACTCACTGCCTTGCCTTCTTTGCCTTCCCCCCCAACGCAATCTCTCTCTTTTGAGTGCACCCTATACACTTTCACATCCCAAATTGAATGATTCCTTCCATAATTCCGAAAGGATCGCCAGATGCTTTCGATCAGATGGAGCCGGATCTGGAGAATATTCTGCCCAAGCTTTTGAATAAAAAATCCCCTGCTTCTTGCATTATTTTTGACGCCTTCCTTTTCATGCGGCCTTTAAGATATGCGAGAAAATTTGGGCTTTCAACCGTAGTTTGTTCTAACATCTAATGCTACTAATGCTTGCTTCGATTGGCGCTCTTAGGAGCTTATCAAACAGGGATTGGATTCAGCGGCCAAAATCGTGTCTTTGTTGCAATGCAAAAGAACTCTAAAACTTGCTCGCCCTAACAATTTGTGCGATAACAAAGGCGCCGGGCATTTGGATCTTCGATAGTAATTGCGAGAGAAAATAGCTTTATTTACTTTGGATGGGTGGCCGGGATTCTCGCTTTCTAAACCGGAGCTTCGATATTGCAAGAACAAAGGATAAGAATTGGCTTTCAAGGTTCTACAAAAGCGATTCCAAACGATTGCTTGCAGGGCAAGAATCACTCAAGTTTGAGACCAAATCCAGCATGACGTCACTGCATTTATTAGGTTCTATTATTGCTTGTAAACACGTGTCACCACCAAATAGCTTCAAACAAAATAGCAGCAAATAAATACCTTCAAACAAAAAATGAAACTGAATTATATATGAGTGATAATGTGGTGATACCTTCATTTCCCCAGCCCCAAACAGGTTCATAAGTATGCAGTTGCCAAGGCTCCTATATAATGTGTCATTCGAATCCCATGTGGCTATAATTTGTTAAAGCATACGCATATGACTTTGCTCATTTTAACATGGGAAGGATATGACTCCTCCAACCGCCTCTCATTCTTTGAAGTTACAAGCTATATAGATTAATTATCCTATTTACAATAAGAAACTTCTGGCCATTGTTGTTTTCAAATGGGAAACAACAAATTTAAACATGCTATACTGAGTTGGTCAGGCTCAGCCAGCTGCTACATGTGATATTGCGCATGGTTTCAGTACGAATGCGGGAATCATACCTTCAGGAGGTCATGGATAAGCAGGATCAGCTATGTCCTCGGACACTCACCTAATATATATCTTTTTCCCCTTGGACTCCGGATTTATAATGTTTATAGACTGGAACATCATCATGCAATAGAATATGGGTTGTTATGTGTTATTTTTATTATTTCAAGTTTAAAATTCCTAGATTTCATTGCATTTATCATGTGTATGGATCCCTTAAAGGGAAGGTTGCTTGTATAGATCCCTTCATGATGTGTATAGATCCCTTCATGGTGCCATGGTTTTTCCCTCGAAAACCCTTTAGGCAGGGGTTTGTTGCGCTCCTTCATTGGGTCCTACAGGCCAATTGGACTCCATAGATGATAAAAGTCATTTTATTCTAATCTATTTTATTCTATTCTATTCTATTCTATTCTATTCTATTCTATTCTATTCCAAAAGTGGCAGCCTTTCCTTGAGGGATCCTCTTATAAGATCATTGGCCCTACAAATCATCAAAACATTTCCATTGCTTCTAATGACATGTACAAATTTTTTTTTCCTACACAATGCACCTAGGGACAAATATACAAAGCTTCCAATGTACAAAGTACGAACGTAAATGTATCTGATCCTAAAGTAAATAAATGAGGCCATGTATAAAGGAGTTGTGGTGGTCCCATATGTTTATTCACACAAAGGGAATGGCTAAAGGAACGTTTTACAATATAGAAATCATAGCTTAACCATTGCAAACGATGTGCATTATTGGCTAACACATATCGTGCATCGAAAACAAACGAGTATTCATCCAACTCCAAGGTAAGCAGAGCAAGACAAGATGAGCCCAAGCCCTTTTATCTAGATAGCGAAATACAAAACCATACACTTTGTAAATTACATATTATTGACTCTAGTACAAATGAAGAAGCATTACACTAGGTTCCTTGTTGACTATATAAGGTTCTAGAATACTACTAGCTCCAGATTAGAAACAGCTTGACATATACGATCTAGCTCTGTTATGGTTCTTGCGCATAGATACGAGGCCAAATTTGTTTTAGACGGATGTGGAATACAGTAGGGTTTGAAAAAAGTGAGGTTAACTTTACGTTTTGCCCTGCAAAATTTGCCAATGTCTAATTGTTGTTGAGATGAGCAGAACCTGGTGTCCTACAAAAAAAAATTAATGAATTGGACTTTGTCCTACTAATTTTTGAAGAGTAGGATTTTGTCCTACTCTTTTTAAGGGGCGGAAGATTTTTTTGGTACATATATTTTACAAGAAATTTATCGTGGCAGCCAAGGCCGCTGCGAACATTTCTTTAGTTCAAATTTTGTCATTTCTAACCCTTGGGGGTGAATTCGTGTATCAACTTGTAGAAGTAGCTCATGCTATAAATGAGGAACACAACTATTAATAGTCCTTTCCCAAAATAAACAATCGTACAATGAATATGAACATGGGCAGTTTAGCAAGGCTAACGTGTATCAAATGATGCAAAAGGACAAATAAGAAAAGACTTCACCTTTTCTAATATAATAAGAAAATAGCGTTCATCTGTAACTCCACCCCCATCGAGGGTTAAGTAGGCGCCACGTGCCACGATGGGTGCGACTCAATTTCTCATGGGTGATACTTTGGTCGGTAGTAGGTGTGATGAGTATGATAGGTGTGTGTAAGCTTCACATGGATGATACTTTGGAATTGGCAGTAGGTGTGAGTCAGCCTCTAATGGGTGCAACTTTGGAATCGGCAATAAGTGAGTAAGCTCCCAATGGATAGTACTTTGGGATTGATAGGTGTTAGTAATAGGTGTATATAATCTCTACAAAGGTGATACCTTGAAATTGTAGTAGGAATGAGTGTGATACTTTTAAATTGGTAGTAAGCGTGAATCAACTCTTCATGGATGATACTTTGGAATTGGCAGTAAGTGGCAGTAAACTCCTTATAAATTGAGAAATGAGTGTCGAGGACAGTAGGCGCGAGTAAGCTCGTAATGGGTGATGCTTTGGAGTTGGTAGTAGGTTGAATAAGATCCCAATTGATGATACTATAGGTGGCAGTAAGCTCCTCATAGACTGTGAAATGAATGTTGAGTAGTAGGTGTGAGTCAGCTTCTACGGGGTGAACCGAGGTGTGAGTAAGCTCCCAATGAGAGATACTTTGAAATTGGTAGTAGATGTGTATAAGCTCCACATGGGTAGTAGGCGTTGGTAGTAGGTGTGTATAAGCTCCGCATGGGTGATACTTTAAAATTGTAGTAGGTATAAGTCAGCTCCTCATATGTGATACTTTCAAGTTGGTGGTAGGTGCAAAAGAAAAGGGGCCAAGGAATTAGTGCAAAACAAAACAACATCCCCCTAGATGGGAATACCATGGGCAGGCATGTTTTTGTCTGAACCAAGGCGAAGAATAGTGCCAAGGATGTCCAAATCGAGGCGAGGCCCCGTAGGTTTGAGTAGGCTCCTCATGGTTGATACTTTGGAATTAGTAGAAGGTGTGAGTAGGCTCCTCATGGGTGATACTTTGGAATTCCTCCTCATGGGATGTTCTAGAATATAGTAGGCATGAGTAACCTCCTCATAAATGATACCTTGAAATTGGTAGTATCAATCAATCTTGTTAATTTGGGATTTTCCGGTGTGGTGGAAAAAATTTTGGAATTTTTGTGTATGTAATTTCTTAAGATTGTTGGTTTTTTTTTGGCCGGAAAATTTTACCGTTCATCCAGAAATGGGAAACAATTTTTTTTTTTTTCATATGCTTTCGAGGAGTGGATTTAGGGATTTCAGCATGCATGCCACGGTTGGTTTTGTCTAATTTTCATCCCACTTCTATTCCAAATCCTTGCCCCTGTGTTCCTCATTCCGGCAAACATGGCATGGAAGCCACCACTGTGAGATACACCTTATTTGTTTTGGATAGATGCACAGCTGCGCCAGTGGGAGGCTTCAGAAGATGCAGGTTCGATTGGGCATTTAGCCGATTTTGCACCATTGTTTGTATGTTGACACATTTTCTGTTTGTTTAAGCAAGCATATTTGGCCAATGCTTCAAGATGCACCAAATCGATTGGGTCTCTAAAGTTTGCACTCCAAAGATCATGCTATTATTCTATAGCTCCTTAAACACTTTAGAATCTAACCCAATCATTTATTCGTTTTTCTCTGCAAAAAGCTATGACGTTGCTTCCTCAAATCATTTTGATGCAAGAGCTGCTTCTCTGGTGGAGTTCTTAGGTGGAGTTTTTTTGCAATTGTCTATCACCCCAGGTCTCATCGCTCCAGCTAGGTAATACTTTGGCAAGGACTTTTGGGTTGTTTTCAGGTGGATCATATGTGACGAACCTGCATGGATTTAGGATCAGGGGGTTTTCTCTGCGGCAAGGAATTCGTCGGCAAGGAGTGCATGCTATGTTTGTGGCCACTTGATATCACGGTGGATTTGATGCAGTTTGTCCAGTTGAGAAGCAAGCGGCAAATCATTTTCTGCTTGATGCTTCTGGCTTCCAAGGTCCCTCTGCATTATTTTCGGGATCCCTCTGTGAGGGCGTCGACATCTATAACCGCTTTCAATTGTCCAGATGGTGCTCTGAATACCTGGGCAAGAGTTGTTGGAAGAGGACCTTGAATTACACCATATTTTACACCAGAGCAAGGCAAGGCCCCATATTTTACATCAGAGCAAGCCAAGATGTGTAAAACCTGTTGGCTGGGATGAAGCGTTGGTTAGTGCATTATCTACAATCATGAGCTTCCACACTCTGGATTCATTGTTTGTGCAAGTTTTGTTTCGATAGGTTTGTTCATTATCATGCTGCATATTTGTCGGTTTTCTTGCTAAGCAGGTTAGTATGGCAAGACAGAATACAGGCTGTTTTTGAAAAGCAACATCAATCCAATTGACATAAAGCTACATGAAGCTGCATTGTATGGATCTAAAGCGATGATGTAAGTATATACAACATTTACTTGCATTATGTAGTTTATTTACATTTGTAAATGCAAACTTTTATTACTTCAGTCCTGATTGATCCATATTATGTCCTTATAATAACAATGTGTCGCGGAAAAATTGCAATTGTATGTTCATTTTTGTGCTTCACGCAGCAATCATGATCTCAAGTGGCTCATAAATATGGAGAAAAATAGAGGTCTAAATACTGTTCTGTATATCTAAATTACATTGAGGTATATTTGATTGATCTGAATGACTTAGAAAACTTTAGAGAATTTTGTATTTTTTGGTTCTTCCTTTGTAATATTCGTTTGTGTACTAATCTGCATTGCTTTAATGTAGATGACGATTTGATTTCACTTAAGACATGCATTGATCTCTACACTGCTTCACAATCCACGAATGAGTTTTCCGAGGCTGCTGCTATAGAGTGAAGTCGATTCCATTCAATAATGGAAGTTAATATGTTGACGTTCTAGATATATAAGTAAGCAGTGTGTGTTCTCAAATCTTCTGGACATAGAATATGCACCTCCAATATATATAGAGCTGAGCAAAATACTGTGCGGATTGGCTAATACCTAGACCAACAAGAGGCTTGGCGGAACATTCTTTCAAAGTAGCTGGGGTAAACCTTAGGATTTAGATACTGCTACGTTTTTGTAACTTTTACTGTTTCATAGATCTGTGTGCATGCTTAATCTATATATGAGTGTGATTCTGCAGAGAGGTTCAAGTGTTTGCAATCAATGTTTTCGGTAAGGACACACTAGAATGTGCTGGAAGCAATATGTATATGAAACAGAATAAACGATTATTCCAAATGGTAGTTGCACCACAAAATGTAAAATCTTCCAATTTTAGATTACACTGTTGTAAACTAGAAATTAAGAAGGAGCTACAAAGTATTTTTGACAATGTTGGTATTTGATATTATAGCTGAGGTTCAGTGCTTCAGAGCAAAGGTGTACACAATACACATTTCTTGGGCTTCCTACACATAGATCATCAACGTGGCTTGCTAAAATTTGATGTATATTAATGGTGCGGTTGGATTTAAAGTGGTTTCAGCTTAGGGAGAGCATAATGGCTCCGTTATATGGCAGCATTAGACCAGGCTGGTATGCGTTCTCTTACATATTACTCTGTAAGTATTAACTTTTCCAACCATTCTCCAAATGTTGAATTGACTTTATAATTTGCGTTGAACAAATAGGTGAACAAATAGGTGCTTCTGAGGCAAGCTGCAAAGATGCAAAATGTTCCCATTTTTTAAAACTTGAATACATAATTTACATTGAAAACAGGCACTTCTTGGGCAAGCTTGCAAGTTGCAAAATGATCCCTTCTTCAGCAGCTTTTGTCGTAGATATTGTACAATTACACACCTTATATAAAGACACATCACTTGGGGCATATGGTAAAGAAATGGGTGAATGCTATGGCACTATTTAAGCACTTAATGCTCAAACTACGCATTCTGATATGTTAATTGAGCTTCTGGAAGTGTTCTATTTATCTTGCATTTAAAACCCTGTAACATTTCAATTGGAGCCGGACTTTTATTAACTATTCCATTTTTGCTAGCTTCAATTACTCTTAGCTATACTTACTACTCCCATAACCATTAAGCTTTAATTAGAGCTATTGCACATGTTAGGCCTAACTTATCATGCATTAATATCAACTTTCAAGTTATGGTGAATTGAGTCATTGAGTTTTTTTGCAATTAGGTGCATTGCTTGAATTTCAAATTGTTATCAAATAACCTATATCTAGATCTTTAAGCAGACAATTAACTAGATCAAATGTGGAAGAATATCATGCTTTGTTTGCAAAACATCGATAACTTGATAACTCAGAGGAGAGGCGACCCTTATCACAATATTCTCTCTTTAAGATCCAAATCGTTCTTCTCCAGTGAAAAGTTGAGATGCTATAATATAAGTCCAATATATCTATCAAAAAAAAGTTAACATATGCAAAAATATTGTTATTTTAGGGCAAATGCAAACTATTTTTTATCCACATGGCACACTTAGTAATTTTATTTAAGGACAAGCACAAACTATGTATTATCCATGACACCCTATATCGTGGGTCGTGGGTCAACATACTTAGTTTAACCACATACTTAGTTTAATTATTTAACTATATTACATACATGTGCCAACAATGAGTAAACTCGACGCGGGTACGGTGGAGTGGCTTGCTACTTTAGGGACGCCTTAGCATGCAAGATCACACTTCAGAAGTCTGATGCATTTAATCGCTACATGTGGGTAATGGTATTAGAGCCTGGTCATGTCCCATTGTTTCTTGCTAGCTGCTACATTCCCCATGCAGGCTCTAAGTTCTACCAGGTACATGATGCAAACACAGATGTCCAGATGCCGTATAGGGAACTGTATGATGACATAGACCGCTATAGACGGCAGGGACATGTATTTTTGCTTGGAGATTTCAATGCTCGTCTGGGCCGCAGCTTGGTCGGTGACCTTCCAAGGTGACGATAATGCTGATCCGCTTTGGCTTGAGATACCGCTATTCAAAGATACACGGCACTCCCGGGATATGGTGGCTAGACCATTTGGCGTGCACCTGGTCCACCTGCCGTGTTTTTGACATGGTAATTTGTAATGGTATGCGCCGATGGCCACACTCGGGGGTGTTACTTGCAGGGGAGTGATAGGCGGATGGGGAGCTAGTGTGTTGGATTACCTTCTCGCCCGGTAGCAAGCACTTGACATGGTTACACACTTCTCCATTGGCACAAGCACAGGGGATGAGGAGGCTTTGTCAGATCACTACCCGCTTTATGTCACGCTGGATTGGGTGTGACGTCCCCTACTCCTTATACGATGCCCGCATCGTATTCGAAGGAGGAGCATTCCCCCTGGCAGCTGCCTGGCAGGGGCCATCCACCTGACTCTACTCCCACAGGGATGAGCCAGCAAGGGAAGAGTGGATGTGTCATTCACCCGTCTTCCTTCGGGTCGACCTATCTGCGGAAGCGTGAACAAACAAACGTGAGCACAACTAACAATATACAAATACAATCACCATAGAGATAGCAATATCACAGAGATAACCATACCTTCATATCAACAATAACAAGGGAAGATCCTACCCGGGGATCAGACTCAAGGGGGGTGACTGACGGCTAGGCCTCCAGAGTTCGTTGCAGACAGAATTCATGGCAATGGATTTGGCTGGCATAGAACATGGCTTAGGGTAGTCCACTCCATCCGCCCCTCCCGTGCACACTTTTGCGCAGTAGGTCTGAAAAGTGTTGGGACTTGGCCGTAGCTTCTGCCGGGTGAATAGCCGAGGGGGCTACTCACCGGGTTGCATCTCCCCAGCCCCGATGAGGCAGGAAGAGAGTTGCATCTCCTCCAGAGGCATCCATGCTCATCACAGGCGGCTAGAGGGCCACTGCCCTTATTCGACTTGAACTCATTGAAAGGTCATATCCACCACCCCACGAGTGTCGAGCTCATGCCTTGCCCACACGCAGTGACAAGCCATTAAGCCTAGCCCACGGAGACCCCCGATAGGCCTTACTACCGGGGGGTCAGTCCGTGATGAGACAAGTTCCTCCTTATCAACCGCCTAGCCCCTTCACCCACAACCAAAGGGCTCCACGTGCACGGGCCGCATGTAACGGGAACTAAGGTGCTATGCTAGGAACATCTACTACACAGCTTTGGGTCTCTACCCCCCCTTTCCCCATACATGGAGATCACAGAGTGAAATACATCCATCATCATCTAACTGAAATAGAAAATAACATCTAAACTAACTAACTACATAACAGAGTTAGGTTCCTTTGTTAGAGCTTCAGATTTCGGGATCTATAAGGCCTCTAGAGATGATCTAACATGCTAAACCGGCCTATTGCCATGCCCAAAGACGGTTTTGCACAACAGAATGACTAGATACCTGCTCCTCGACTCGCTCCTGATCCTTGGAAGGCGTCCATACTCCTGATCTTGTGAACGATGGCTGCTACTCAATAATCTGTTGTGCAAATCCGGCTTTCCAGAGCCTAGCAATGCGAATTGGGGTCCTACCTTGGCCGAAATGGCCCAAGAGAACCCTAAATGCGAAAATGGGAAGGAACTCTAGAAAAACCCTAAATGGTCAAAACGAAAAGAGAGCTAGGGTCTAGGGTTTTAGCCCTTATATAGAACCCTTAGGGTTAGGTTAGACATTGGCCAAATGGGATTTAGCCAATTGGCAATGGGGTCCATGGGGTTATTTATTGTGTATGTTTATTTAACATGCACAACATTCAATGTTGCCCCCTAGGTGCAACTCTTGCTCCCTAGGTGCAACCTTATACGTCTCGCGAGTACATGTCATCCGTGACATGTACGGGTGACGTGGTAGTATAATATAACGTGATTGGGCGTATATTTATCTTTGGAACGTCACATTCTCCCCACCTTGACTTGATGCTGTCCTCATCATCACGCGTCTCCCCACCTTGGGTACATGCATATCCTGCACTTACAACAACTTTTATATCCATCTTATATTAATCACCTCAGGTAATAATAATATTTATAGTTTATTGTAATTGTACTATGGTGAGAGGCTCTTCCGTCCTCTACTTCATAATCTATTATTGACAAAATTAACATCAATTATAGTTTAGAAGTTTTAAGCTAGAACTCTATATCGCCTCCTCACAACACATTATGGTCAAAATTATGTGTTGTGAGTCCTCGTAGCGCTACTCTCCTGCCGCTTAGTCCTTCTAATTGCCTGCAGGGTGTACGCTACGTTAGTACATTTTTAATTATTATAAAGTTTGGTTGTAAGGGAACCACCCATTAAATACAATTATATGGATGCAAAGCATATCTCCCGGCATAGGAAGATTATGTTTCTCCCATCATGGCCGAGGAGACAGCGCCCTATCATGCCTATATGCCGCTAATGCCTACACCTGTAGTTGCCCAGCATGGGACTTGGGTCCTTCCCGTATATGGGGCGTGAAGGGCCCTCCCCCGTAGGCGTTGACTAGAGGTGCTTTTCCTATCAATGCATACCTGAATGACCTCCTTTCTCGAGGTCGCTTCTACTTCGGAACGAGCAGTAGACTTCTAATCTACCTTCCACTCAACCAAGCGGAAATGCGGTCATGCCTACATTGACATTACACCACGCCCTAGAGAGCACCGTAGTGGTCTCATCATTGGTAACAACGCATACAACCCATGCCTAGCAGAGGCTGCATGCGTAGATTAACCTTAGCTACACATGCTTTAATCTAATCCCAAATCGACATGCCTGAGCCGATTTCTTGGTTGCTGATGTCGACTACTTCGGTGACGAGCCGACCCTTGCATTGCTCCATAAACTCGGGGTACTGCTTCTTAAGATCTGATTCGAGTACCCACGTAGCATCTTCCACTGGTAAGTGCTTCCACTTCACAAGGTATTGGAGAAATTTTGACCTTCTTGTCTTCTTATAAGATCTATTAAGAAGGACTTCCGGGACGATTTCAATATGCTCGTCCGTCATTTCTAAAAACTCATTTGTCTCCAATACTTCCTCGGGGTTTGGGGTGTGCCTCTTTAGCAGACTTACGTGGAAAACTTTATGGATTTTAAAATGTGCTGGCAGGTCCAACTTGTAGGATTGGTTACCTACTCTCTTCTCTATCCTGAAAGGTCCATCCCATCTTGGAGCAAGCTTCTTGCAATTGCCGATGCGGAGCTTGGCCTGTTTGACCTTGATCTTCAACCACACTTTGTCTCCCACTTCAAATTCTCTTACTTGTCCCTATGCTTGTCGTGATGCTTTTCTCTTCTTCTTCTTGCAAGGAGATATCCTCTCACTTCCTCCACCAAGTCTTGCATTTCCGAAAAGCATCTGGCTGGAGACTTCCACCTTGGACCTGGGTTGTGCCAAGTATTCGGGGGAGTAAGACAATCGATACCCGTAGTTAATCATAAAAGGACTCATCTGCGATGACTCCTGCTTGGTGCTGTTGTATGCAAACTCTACTAGGTGGATGAAATCATCCCACTTGGATTGCTTGTTCCATACATAACTTCTTAACATATCTTCGATGATCCTGTTCGTCCTCTCTGTCTGACCATCTGTTTGGGGATGATATGCCGTGCTCATCGAAAGCTTTGTCTGAATGGTGGTGAATAGGTCCTGCCAAAAGGCACTCATAAACTTGGAGTCTCTATCCGAGATTATTTCCCTCGGCATGCCATGGAGCCTGAAAATCTCCTTAACAAACAGGTTGGCTGTGTCTAATGCCGTATCGGTTGTCCTACACGGCACAAAGTGTGCCATTTTTGACAACTTGTCTACCACCACCATCAAGGCATCTTTGCCTCTTGCTGTTCTCGGGAGTCCTGTAATAAAATCCATACTTATTACCTCCCACTTAGCGTTTGGCACGGGCAATGGTTCCAAAGCACCTGGAATCCGGAGCTGTTCCGCCTTTGTCTGCTGGCATATCTGGCACTCTCGAATGTACCTTGCTATTTCCTTCTTCATGCCGGGCCAATAATAACTGCTTCTAATCTTGAAGTACGTCTTCATGAACCCTGCATGCCCTGCTATGGGACTATTGTGTGTATCATTCAAGATTAATTTCCTAACTTGTGAAGATTTTGGTACACACAATTTGTTCTTATGGTATAGCAAGTTTCCCTCTTTTCTTATAGTGCCCTAACATTTCCCTTTTCTTTTGGTTCGCCTCCTTGCAAAGGCTTGCCCACACTTCTTTGAAGTCGAGGTCCGTTGGCAATGCTTCTTCAATCTTCTTGCCAAACTCCGCTACGAGTGTTGATATGGCGTTACAATGAATTCTTGTTGTCAAAGGTTTCCTAGAAAGGGCGTCCGCAACTATATTGAGCTTTCCTGGCTTATAACTTATCTCAAAGTCATATTCTTCTAGGAATTCCATCCATCTCCTTTGCCTTAAATTAAGGAGTGGTTGTGTAAATATGTATTGAAGGCTTTGATGATCTGTATCCAGCTGGAATCTCCTTCCTAACAGATAATGCCTCCAAATTCTTAAAGCTCGTACTATAGCCAGAAGCTCCTGATCATGCGTTGGGTAGCGCTGCTCGGCGTCGTTCAACTTCTTGGAATCATAGGCTACTACTCTTTCCTCCTGCATGAGGACTGCACCTGTTGCTATCCTGCTAGCGTCTGTCGCTACAAGCTTATCTTTGGTCGGATCTGGCAAGACCAATACTGGCGCTGTAGTCAATGCTTCCTTCAATGTATCAAATGCTTTCTGTGCCTTGTTTTGCCAATGAGTTGCCCAATCTTTTATTTTCCCACCTTTTGTGAGATCAGTTAATGGCGCTGCCACTTTGGCAAAATTCTTCACAAATCTTCTATAATAGCCCGCTAGGCCTAGGAAGCTTCTGACTTCATGCGTATTCTTTGGTGCCGGCCAATCAATCACGGCTTCGATCTTCGCAGGGTCGGTGGAAATGCCTTCTGCTGTGATCACATGCCCTAAATACTCCACTCTTTCCGTCGCGAAGTGGCACTTTGATAACCAAGAAAGAGTTGATGCCTTCTTAGCTTTTCAAGTACCTTTCTCAAATGCTGGGCATGTTCTTCCATGGATTTACTGTATACCAAGATATCATCGAAGAAGACTATGATGAAGGAGTCTAGAAACTCGCGGAAGACATCGTTCATCAATCTCATAAAAGTTGCTGGCGCATTAGACAATCCAAAAGGCATGACTGTGAACTCGTAATGCCCATACCTTGTTCTGAACGCCGTTTTGTGGATGTCTTCCTCCTTGATCCTGATCTGATGATACCCTGATCTGAGATCTATTTTGGAGAAGATCTTTGCTCCACAGAATCGATCCATTAGGTCATCTGACCTAGGCAAGGCATACTTATTCTTAATGGTGTGCTTGTTCAACTGGCGGTAGTCGATGCACATCCTAAGGCTCCCATCCTTTTTCTTCACAAAAAGAATAGGCGCTCCGAAGGGAGAGACGCTAGGACTTATGAACCCTAGATCTAGCAGTTCTTGTAACTGCTTCTTTAACTCCGTCAACTCTTTGGTTGACATTCTATAAGGTGCCTTGCTTGTTGGCTTCGTCCCTGGTTCAAGTGCTATTTCACACTCGACTCCTCTATAGGGCGGAAGCTGCTTGATCTCATCTGGAAACAAGTCATGAAATTCCTTGATCAACTTCGCTATAGGCTTGGGGAGCTTATTCAATTCTTTGGCGTCCTTGCTTTCCTCCGGCTCCTGCTCTTCGAGCTCAAGCTTAAGGAGATAGGCTACTTGCTGCTTTCTTATGCACTTAAGCAATTTTTCACTGCTCATGCATTGCATGATTGGGGTTACTTCTTTACCTGTAATTTCGATGACCTTGCCCTCTGGAGTTGTTAAGGTCACCTTGCGCTTCCCACAATCGATGAGTGCTCCTGCTGGCCCCAGATATTCCATTCCAATAATCAAGTCATACTTGCCTATATTCATGACTTCCGCTCCCAATGGGACATTGATGCCTGGCAAGTCTATATTGAAGTTTATTCTCTTCCCCGCTGTATGCCTAACTGCCCCATTAGCTAACACAACTGGCCTGGGCTTGGACTTCAACGGTTTTAGCTTCAACATGCTTACCATTCTGGGTGACGCAAAATTGTGGCTGCTGCCCGAGTCTATCAGCACTATGAAGGATTTCTCTTTAGCTTTCCCAGTTGTTGAAATTACCTTGTACTGACTTTCTGCATTTCCTGTATCAATAGCTGCAAAAATGTGACACTCACCATGGATGTAATCACGTGCTTCGTCGTCGTCCCCATCCGATGGAGTCTCCCATCCCAGTTCTACGAGTGCCGCATTCATCACTAAGGGGCAATTGTTGGTTCGATGCCCTGGCTGGAAGCATCGGAAGCATAGCTCCTTTTCTAAACATTCCTTCTTTTTCTCCTTGGGCATGGCCTGCAGAAATTGCCTCACTGCTTTGGAATAGTTAGATCCGCTCCCTTGCTCCTTGAAACTTACCTGTTTCCTTTCCTGCTTGCTACCACTTCCATTTCCTTGCTTCCCATAATTGGGGTTGTATTGCGGCTTGCTGGCTACTGGACTTGCCGCCCTTGGGCTATAGCCTCCTGTGTTTTTCCCTTTATCCTGGAAATATTGCTGCCTTGGAGTATGCTCTTGCGGTCCGGTCCCTTGCAAACTTACTGCCTTGGATTCTGCTTCTGATCTTGGGGTTTATTGCCCTAACAAGCTTGCGGATTTCTTCATTCAGCCCCTCGATATAACCCTCTACTGCGTGTCTTTCACTTAGTTTTGGTACATATAGTCTCAGTCTCATAAATTCCTCTGTGTACTTCTGGACTGATTTGTTGCCTTGCTGCAACCTGTAGAACTGTTGCATCATGTTGCACTTATGTTCCCTTGGCACGTAATGGTGTTTGAATGCTTTAGCAAATTTTCTGAACTTGCAACTGTCTCTACTCAGCCCATGTGCTTTTGCGTATCCCTTCCACCATATTCTGGCTGCCCCCTTGAGGTTTGCTGTGGCTACTCTGCCTTTGTCCTTATCCTTCATGCCGTACGCGTTCCCATACTCGCTCATCTCGTCGAGCCAAGCTTCCGCTTCCATTCCGGATCTGTTGTCTCCTGAGAACTGTTCTAACTTTCTGGCTTTCCACACATTGCTAAGCGTGGAATCAACCTTCTTCTGATAATCAGAGTGTGTTCTATCTCTGTCACGGTTTGGGTTCTCCCTGCGTACTCGTCTCTGTTCCCCTGATTCTTCTGATTCCGAGTCCGTGTCTGTGCTAGAGTCCGAGGACCCTGAACTAGGAGATCTTCTCCTTCGGCTTCTCTTTCTCTGGTGCACTGTCCGGCCAGCTGGTGTTTCAGGTAAGGGAACATTCTGATCTTGCCCCCCTGCTCCTGCTGCCCCTGCTAGCAATGCTCTTATGTCGTGGATGTCGGATCTGATCTGGGATAGCTCTTCCTCCGGTGTTACTGCTTCAAACTCTGGACGCAGATTTCTCGGCTGGAAGCGCCTTGGTGGCGTACGCTCTTGTTCTCGTTGCCTCTGTTCATCAAGATTTCTAGGTACTCTAGCTGCATGCACATTAGAGTACATTTTGATCATTAGCTCTTGTTTTGTGTGTTATATTGCTTTAGTTGCTTACGAAATTTGAGGGAACAATTGTATAATAGAGACACATTTATGGTCATAATTTATATTCATATATATACTATTACTTTTACATGCAAAATATGTAATAAAACTTTTATTCCTGGAATTTCTTGAGGTAGTCAGGGTGGTCCTCCAAAAATTTCTTCACTTGGGCCGTACCTATTGACCCGCCTAAATTCCTGAGGATGTTTGTTGTTGTTCCTCCTTGGAGTGCTGCCTCTATGTCTTCAATTCTTCTTTCTGATGTGTATGCGGCTGTCACTGCCAACCTGCCCTGTCGTCTGTAAGGAATTGCGAAGTCGAAGATAGTTAATGCAATCGCTCTCTTGATCAGGATAACATGGTCGATGTTTGGCGCTAATCGAGCATGATGTCCAAACCCTGAGAGAGCGATAAGCATAAAAACCCCTTCTTCGCCTCGTGGGCTAAATTGGCGGTGGATAACTGCTATTCTTCCATCCAGCAACAACGGCAGGTAGTATCTAAGTGCTTTATCATGCCCTGTTTCTTCGGTAGACGAGGAAGTTGCCCTATGCCTTCCCGCGAAGTCGTCTACCTGTACTTCTTCTAGCTCTCGGAAATCCTGGTGCACCAGTTTCCTCAAATTGATGCTGCCTCCATGCTGCTTTAAGATTGGTGCCGGCGAGCTGGGTAAGAGTGCTGATGTGGACTTGCCCCTGATTCCCATTTGTTCCTGAATTGCCATGAACTCTTCCTCCGAGGGCAAGTCCGCTTCTGCCATCATCATCTCTTTGATGCTTGCATACGCCTCTATGTCGATGATGTCTCGCCGGGTGAATGTCCCGGCTTCTCTTATCTTTGATAGGGAAATCCTGAGCTTCTCGATCGATGAAGTCGTCGAGGTCTGCTTGCTGTCGTAGGAGATGCAAAATCTCATCCACCCTAAGGCCTCTGTCGCGGCATTGTGGAAGATTCTTAATGTCATGGAGGGTTAGGTATGCCTCGCCTGCTATGAATACTGGCGTCAAGCTTGTAATTCCCTGCCCAAGTGGTGGGGCTCTTCTGGTTGCTCTTAATCCTTCCTCGAAGCTTTGGATCTGCTGATCCGCCTGCTGCCTCTCTTGCTCCAGGTCCAGGTCTTCCGGGTCCGATTCATATTCCTCCTCTTCTTCATCTTCTTCCTCTTCTTGCTCGTACTCGAGGCGCATCCGTTCCTCCTCTGCTGCTGCCATGGCTATGGGTTCAACTTCTAAAGGCTGAACTGAGGGTTCCCCTATCTGGGTTTGACCCCGAAGAGATAGAAAAATGGCTACAGCTGCTGTATAGGAGAAGTATCTCCTCCTATTAGCAGAGATGGACATGTAGTTGGGAAGACGGACTGCTTTATTCTCTAGATACTTATCGACGTTGGGGATATCTTGCAGAGCTGACTTGAGGGCCGTGTTGGGTGCAAAATACCCTATACAAGGTGGAAGTTCTACCAAAGATGGTCCTATCTTGGCGTGGAACTCAGACATGATGCTCTGGTAGAAGGGAGTAGCGTTGATGGTAGCTTCAATGTCGAGTTCCTTCTGGAAGACACTGAAGACAGATTCTATGTCAGCTTCAGCCACGTGAGCTGTGGCGCTGTACCATCGCTTGAATGTAGAAGTGGCCATGATAACTGAGGAACTGGGGTTGATAAACAGATGGGAAAGCGCCCTAAGGGCCTGAGAGATCGCTGGGGCTTGCGGCCGAGGGTGTAAAGTGCAAATGACACTTGGGGTTCCATTTATAGGCAAAACCCTAATTTTGGAGAAATTTTAGGTTTGGAGTTCTCTGAGTTTCTAGGGTCTAGAGGTATATTTCATAGGCTAACTGAGCTTGGGAACAAATTCTAAGGGTCCCTAGGCAAAAATTTTGGTTCGTCTAAGGGCAATCTGGGTCAATTCGGGCGTGGCCACTCACCGCTTTCTTGAGGTCGCATCGGTTTTGCAAACCCGAATTGGTGCAGGCACTCTGTGAGGGGTGGGCTCCTATTTAGGTCAATAATGATGCTAATCACGGAGAACTAAGGATATAATCACGGATATCTCCTTGAGATAATGTCGGGATTGAGCCTTTACTAAGCCTCATTTGGGCAAGTTTTGGGCTAGATTGGGGTGACCACTCACCGATCTTGCCAGTCGTTCGGATTCCAAACCAAATGGGTCTGGGCACTCTGTGAGGGGTGGAGCTCCATTTGGCTTGGCATGGGCCAATTTTGACAAACTAAGGATCAAATCTTACTAATTAAGGCGAGCTGAGTCAAATGGCATACCTACTTTCTGCATTTAGGCAAGATTTGGCACCAAACCATGCTCGACCACTCACCACGGTCGCCCCGAGCGAGTCGGTTTGCAAACCGAACTGGTTGGGGCGCACTCGGTGTGGGTGGGGACAAAATGCTTGGTTTTAATTTCCAAATTTTTGATTTTCTAAATCTGAGTGGTAATGCATCCCTTTTTATCAACTACAAACTTATACTAGAGAAAAGGTTATTTACAATAGTTCAAAAGGGCTCCTTCTTAATATACTGAGCTAGCCTCATATCTTTGGGCATACAAGTTACTCTCTTGGCGTGCTGAGCACATGCAATAGAGTCTTGAGCGGTTATGCGATGTGCTGCTCAGAAGCGCCTCTGCAATGCAAGCAGCGTGTCGTCCGTGACTTCGTTTAGTGGGGGTTAGTACTCACGTAAAATTTCAGCGTAAGACGTGCAAAGGAGGCTCTGGGGATGAGAAAGCCATAGCTCTGTTGGAAGTGCTTAATTTCTTGGGCCGCCTTTGCGAATTTTGAGTCCGCCCGCCTCTTCATCGGCTTCTTCGGAGGGGTTGGCGGTTCCGGTGGTGGCTTCAATGTGTTTTTCTTCGTCGGCCGACCTCCCTCGATGATCCTCACCCTGTGTTCTTCATAATATTTGGAATAGTCTTCATACATTTTCCTGTACGAAGTGTACTCCTTCAATTCCTTCCGGTACTTCAAGTCATGTTTCAACACATACGACTCCCTTTGCGGCCTCGGTTTCTTGGTGTTATCACTGGGGTGCTTCGGTGACGGCCACCTAGGGTAGGGCGGTGCATTGGCCACATAGTCTTCGACTTCGGTGGCTGGGTTTGAGGGTCCCGAACCCTCCGCCAGGTCAGGTCTTCTCGCTTCCTCACGTGATTGGTCGGGCCGAAGATGGAGGCTTCTCAGGATCCGGCTCCTGTATGGTCACTCCTATGGCCGGTGTCTTCTTCTTCTTTGGTTTCTTCGCCGGCTCCTCCGGGTTCTTGCCTTTCTCTGCTCTTACCCTCTCCCGCTCCTCTTTGCGCTTCCTCCTTTCTTCCCTTTTACATTTCTTCTCCTCCCTCCTCTTTTTCGCCGCTCTTCTTTTCCTTGCAAGCTCAGCCTTTGATTTCTTGGTTGGCCTTCCTCTCTTTTCCTCTTGGCTTCTTTGGTTGCAGTTGCAGTTGCAGTTGCAGTTGCAGTTTGCTGGTTACGGTTCTTAAATCATCCCGAAGATCTCCCTCTCCAGCTCCCTTCTCAATTCCTCCGCCGCGTCCATCTCCCAGTCAACCCGCTCCGATACCTGTTCTTGCTCTTCGGGGTTAGGGTTAGGTGGTTCTACAGGTGCCTCCTCTTCTACGTGCGGGTGGCATAACCTTGCGTGCAGTTTGTTTCGTCCGTGCCATGCTTTTGTTTGACGAGTTTCGAGCTCTGGCGCCTGAAGATCGTCCTCTTGGGCGAGCTGTTCTCCGGGAATGGTGGGGATAGAATAGAAACCCTAATTGCCTATTTATAGGGAGGTGGGATTTAGGGTTGGGACCTGCAATTCATATGGGGGAAAAGAAAACTAGGACATTAGCGAAGTTATGAGAGGTTCATTTGGGGTTTATTATACCATAAACATCCACCACTCACACAGTGCGCCGGGACCAAATTGGATTGCAATTCGAACAAGCGGGGCACTGTGAGGGGTCAACTGCTTTTTTGAGGCTATTTTACAATTCTGAGGGGGTTTGTTTAGTGTTATAAAATACAAAGGCTGGCTAGGACTAAGGGGATAACCCAAACTCGCTATTGGTTTAATTAATTTATACACCTAATTAGGTCAAAGGGAGTCAACCACTCACCTGGGCGCCGAGGTCGGTTGGATTACAAACCGAATGAGCACAGGCGCACTCTAATGGGGTGGCCTGCTTTAGATATTTTAGGTTGGGTTGAAGCTATAATCCACTAGCAACCTAGCATGGAGCTATGTTCTACACTAGTATTGGAAAAAATTTCCCAATGTTTGAGCTCTTGCTTGGGTGGTCGTACCCCAAGGCTTGAATCTCCGTTAGTCCTAAGGGAGAAATGGCGGTGCTCGATCTTGGCGCCAAGATCATGCTCGATACCAGCTTGGGCGTCCCCTACTCCTTATCGATGCCGCGCGCCATCGTATTGAAGGAGGAGCATTCCCCTGGCCGCGGTTTGCTTGGCGGGGCCATCCACTGACTCTACTCCCACGGGGATGAGCCCGGCAAGGGAAGAGTGGATGTGTCATTCACCCGCCTTCCTTCGGAGATTGACCTATCTGCTTGAGCGTGAACAAACAAGCGTGAGCACAACTAACAATATACAAATACAATCACCATAGAGATAGCAATATCACGAGAGATAACCATACCTTCATATCAACAATAACAAGGGAAGATCCTGCCGGGGGATCGGACTCAAGGGGTGGTGGCGGCTAGGCCTCGAGTTAGATTCTTGACGGGCGGGAATTCATGGCAATGGATTTGGGCGGCATAGAACATGGCTTAGGGTAGTCCACTCCATCCCGCCCCTCCGTGCACACTTTGCGAGTAGTAGGTGAAAAGTGTTGGGACTTAACCGTAGCTGCTTTGGGGTGAATAGCCGGAGGGGCTACTACTGGCGGGTTGCATCTCCCCAGCCCGATGAGGCGGGGAAGAGAGTTGCATCTCCTCCGGAGGCATCCATGCTCATCCGCAGGGCTAGAGGGGCCCTTTGCCCTTATTCGACTTGAACTCATTGGAAGGTCATATCCACCACCCCACAGTGTCGAGCTCATGCCTTGCCCACACGCAGCGGTGACAAGCCATTAAGCCTAGCCCACGGAGACCCCGATGAGCCTTACTACGAGGGGTCGGTCCGTGATGAGACAAGTTCCTCCTTATCAACCCGGCCTAGCCCCTTCACCCCACAACCGAGGCGGGCTCCACGTACGGGCGGGCATGTAGCGAGGAACTAAGGTGCTATGCTAGGAACATCTACTACACGGCTTTGGGTCTCTACCCCCTTTCCCCATACATGGAGATCCAGTGAAATACATCCATCATCATCTAACTGAAATAGAAAATAACATCTAAACTAACTAACTACATAACGAGTTAGGTTCCTTTGTTAGAGCTTCAGATTTCGGGATCTATAAGGCCTCTAGAGATGATCTAACATGCTAAACCGGCATATTGCCATGCCCAAAGACGGTTTTGCACAACAGAATGACTAGATACCTGCTCCTCGACTCGCTCCTGATCCTTGGAAGGCGTCCATACTCCTGATCTTGTGAACGATGGCTGCTACTCGATAATCTGTTGTGCAAATCCGGCTTTCCAGAGCCTAACAATGCGGTGGGGTCCTACCTTGGCGAAATGGCCCAAGAGAACCCTAAATGCGAAAATGGGAAGGAACTCTAGAAAAACCCTAAATGGTCAAAACGAAAAGAGAGCTAGGGTCTAGGGTTTTAGCCCTTATATAGAACCCTTAGGGTTAGGTTAGACATTGGCCAAATGGGATTTAGCCAATTGGCAATGGGGTCCATGGGGTTATTTATTGTGTATGTTTATTTAACATGCACAACATTCAATGTTGCCCCCTAGGTGCAACTCTTGCTCCCTAGGTGCAACCTTATACGTCTCGCGAGTACATGTCATCCGTGACATGTACGGGTGACGTGGCAGTATAATATACGTATTGGAAGCGTATATTATGCTGGAACGTCACATTGGGAGCACTCAATAGTGGAGACACCGCAAAGGGGGCGTGGAGGGTTACCATACATCCCACGCTATCGAAGCGAGGGGCGATTATGAATGCATGTTGGTGCGGGAGTTACAGGGGTTTGATAGCTTCTACACACTGCAAGACAGGTGTGCATGGCTGGTGAGGGCGCTGCTTGCAGCTGCTGAGGCTTCCTTTGCAGTGAAGGGCCCTCCAAGGAGGGACACCGCGCATTTTCCTGAGAACCCGTGGTTTGATGCTGATTGCAAGGCTCTAAAGAGCCAGCTGCGCTTGGTCATAGATCCACGATTCGCGCCTCGAGGCCCTGCAAGACTATAAGCTCTTCCTAAAAGCCAAGAAGGGGAGATACATGGCAGAAACCCAGGAGCGCTTGTTTGACATGCTCATGGCAGAGCCAAAAGCTTTTTGGCGTAAGGTGTTATACAAGAAGCGCCAGGTGGCTGGTAATGTAAGTGTGGAGCAATGGATGCACCGCTTGGAGGAGTTATATGACCCCCCAGGAGCTAATGCCAGGGTCCCGGATCAGGTAGGAGAGGTGCTGCAGCTCACGCGGGAGGATGTCCAGCAGGGTCTCGAACATCCGGCGAATGGCAAGGCAAAGGATTTACAGGGCCGCGGTAAATTTGTTGAAATGGGGTGGCCCATCCGTGTAGGGCCCCCGGCGGTGATCATTAACCCGGGCTCGGCGAGGGGCTCCCGAGGAGTGGATGGTTAGTAAGGTTGTTCTTGTTCATAAAGCTGGTATCTGGATGAGCCCGTGAATTACCCAGGATGATTATATTAAGCTTCATGTTTGCAAAGCTCTGGCGGTGGTGGAGAAGAAACTTTACTAAGTGGGCGAGGAGGCGGGGGTGCGGGGCAATTGGCGAGGCGGGCTTTAAGCCCACTCACTCCACGACCGACCATATCTTCACTTTGAGAGTGTTGTTGATGGAGGCAAGCCGAAATGCGCGACAAGACTTGTATTCTTTGCTTTGTAGATTTTAAGGCGCATATGATCACCGCCCCCGGAGACATGATGTGGCGAGGGTTGCAAGAATTGCGAGTTCCACGGGAGTTGCGAGAATGGAGTGCACCAGCTTTATGATGGGATTTATCTTTGACCGCCTTATGAAGATCGGGGGTAGCTAGCACTATATGGAGTTAAGCGGGGCTGCCCATTGTCTCCAACGCTTTTTGGGTTGTACATTGATAGCTTGGAGGCGTGGATGCAGCACCATGGGGAGCGGGGTGCAATTATCGATCACGACCTCGTGAGCCGGTTACTATATCCGGATGATGTAGCTTTGCTAGCCCACATGGCCCGGCGGTATCTGGCTGACATTTGGATGCCCTCGATGGGTTTACGTGGGGCAACGGGAATGGCGATGAACTTGCACAAAACTAAGCTTCGCGATCCTGTCCCTGCATAACACCCTATCCCCTGGTTATATTACGAGGGGGCGGGGAAGTGGAGATGGTCGCGGAGCTTCAAGTATCCGGGAATTGATTTCACTACTAACATCTTTGTGGGATGAGTGTGTGGAGAGGAGAGCCGGTCGCGGTGGAAGGCTTTATATGCGATGCAAAATGCGTGTTGCCGGTAGATCCTGGATCCAGGCGAGGAGAGCACACCCGGTTTAGGGCTTTAGTCGAGCAGGTCTTTGCTATATGGGGTGGAGGTTTGGGGCCCAATGATTAGCAAAAATACGTGGGATAGGTTGGAAAGGGTGCAAGAAAGCTTTCTTGACATATAGCTTGGGAGTGAAGGCACCGCATGCGTGACAGATTTTGTTGTATGAGGCGGGGTTCTGGCCTTTTGACGATACGCTATCTTGCGCAGGCATCTTACTTGCTTCCATAAGGTGGATGGGATGGATGACCATCGCTTGCCCCCTTCACAGGCCGTGTTTGTTAACGCTTGAGGGGCCCCGGTATTTGAAGAGGGTATGGCACGAGCAATGTAAGGGATGGTTTAGGAGGTGGTCTATGGATTACCAACGGATGGTGGCAATCGATCTTGAGAATGGGCAATTGGATGCGGGCTATGCTGCCACCACAGTGGGATGCCTCTACTCTTGCAAAGCCCAAGGCGAGCACTATCACGCTCAGTTAATCCCGCCTTGAGCATGGACCCCATCGGTGCTTGAAAGCACACATCTCTCGTGAAGAAACGGAGAGCTATTGTTTGCCATAAGGGCGGGTTCCCATTACCTCGAATTGAAACATGTTGCTTTGGGGGTGAATGGGCGGGCCACGGGATCCCCTGAGGAGGTGTTGTGAGATGCACGTGATAGAGGATGAGCACCATGCCCTCGGCGGTTGCCCGGCATATGCCCATGTCCGGCGATTACAGCGATCTTAGATGCTCGACACACATACATCGATTACTTTCGCATCACCTATGGTAGCCTTGACCGGAGCTTACATCCTGCAGATTTCGGCCCAGACTTGCTCTTCTCGGGGCATGGTATTTGAGAGCCTCTTGTTAGGGTTTTCCTCCCAAGTGGGGGGTTTTTCATCCCAATGTAGTAGGGTTCTCTTGTCTGATTACATTGTTTGTTTTTGGTGTTGGGGTTTTTGGCGTTTTTGCCTGTTCTCTGCATGTACCGTCTCATAGGCCTCTGGCCTCCGTGGACGTTAAAATAAACTTCCTTCCTTCCTTCCTTCCTTCCTTATCACACCATATTCTCCCTCACCTCTATCTCTCTTTCCTAAAACGAGACTAAAAATTCCCTCTTCAAATAATAACATTTCTTTATGTCTCCCTTCCATTTTCCATTTCCCAATTGAATACACATTTATAAATTTTGAAGTGTTCAACCCTCATTCAAAAACAACAGAAAAAAGCAATGGTATATCTTTAGTTCTCCACTGTTTTTTTTACTTTATAAATTTATTACCTCTCACTATATGTCATGCCTAAATGAACATTGCCATTCGTATTGTATTTGTATTATGCATAAGTATCGTATATCATGTTACCATTTTGACCCAAACGGTTTTGTTTCTTAAAACCATATATCATGCTACCATTTCGACTCGGATGGCTTCATTATTATTTCTCATTGGAGGCCATTATATTCTAAGTCCATTTATTACATTCTCCTTGCACATTTTCGTGCTTATTACGTGATTGGAAATCCAAGCCAAGCAGCATTGATTGAATAGATTGGAATCACAATAAGATCATCACATTCTTGCAAATGGTCAGCCATAACGTACTATAACATATGTACAATTCAAATTCTATCAATTTTATGATTTCCTGCACTTTTGCTCCCCCCTCCCAAAAAAAAAAAATGAAATTAAAAGAAAAAAAGCAACTAGCAAAAGGCACACCAGAAGGCTTTGGCAAGGTTTTGTTTAGCTAGGCATATCAAAACTTCTACTAAAGCCACTTAGTAACAATAAAAGGCACTAGTAGAAGTTGTTTCTATTAAAGGGACTTAGTAGAAGTGGAACACATTTCTACCATGAATTTCACTAATGTGAAGATCCACCTAGATAAATCCATTATATTTTACATGACTTGTAGTGAACAAACTGCTTGCATTGAACTAATTGCTTTTTCTCTATCCTTACCATGGCCTAGATGTTTTGGCACTGATCAGACTTCATATATTCCCTATAATATAAAATATGCATAATGTTACACAATATATATTTGGAAGGGTATCCATAAAACAAAGTTGGCACGTCATGGTTTTTGGTAAAGACACATTTTATTGTACAACAATACGATTCGAAGTGATTGTTAGAACATTGCTCACAAAATGTTCACCCAATGAAACAATACATCTTTATGGTCTAGTACTAGACCATATGAATAACATTTTGTCTTTATTCATCTAACTTAGAGCTGGGCCAAAAGACAACAATTTACCATCAATTTGTGGATGCTAGCGTTGATGATTATGACAACTACAACTACAAAGAATGCGCTCCTATGGCTAACTTATAGATGACGACGCACTTGATAGGATCAACAGTTGATCAGATCAGAGGCTGCATTACTTCTAACTCAATGTAACAAAATGTCAAACATTAAGTTGCAGCAAGCAAATATGGAGTTGTATTCTTGAATAGTTAAAGAATACAAACTTAAACAACATAAAGGGACATTTAGATCATGCCGAGGATTGTGCTATACGAGTGTTGAATGCAAAAAGAAAGTGGAATGAAACAAAGTCTATATGAAGGAATGCATGAGCTTTCAATGCATCTCCCAAATCAACACTAGAGAATTGTATCTACTCAGGGCAATGGACATCAATTTTAAGCTTCAAGTTGTAACTAGACAAGAGCTTGATTGCAAAAGACTGACCTGATATGGTGGCGTGAAAGATGCATGAAAAAGAGTAGCCATACTGCAATGAAGCAAGAACAATATCGAAAAATCCTGGAGTGCTGCCACTAAAAACTGATCCTTCAATTTTGCTTAGAGGTCAATCCAATATTATAGCATTCTCCACGAGGT
This sequence comes from Isoetes taiwanensis, assembly GCA_021234155.1. Taxonomy (NCBI): domain Eukaryota; kingdom Viridiplantae; phylum Streptophyta; class Lycopodiopsida; order Isoetales; family Isoetaceae; genus Isoetes; species Isoetes taiwanensis. Next base: position 5,114,477 of record JAJEKV010000012.1, on the reverse strand, counting down.
CTTTGCTTGGCTTCTCCTTTCCTTAAGCCTTGTCTCTCATTGATTTGAAAGCAGAATCCACAAACTGAAAACTTCAAAAAATAGCAAAGGCAGATTAAGTTAGCACTGTAAAACACAAAGGTCATCCACCAACCTTGACACAAACTTACGTTCTTATCAATGGAATCTTCCCAAAATCGTACCATAGCTTTGCCATAAGAATCCTTTGGAAAGAGACCGAGATGTCTGGCCAAACAATCGTTTATGTATTCTACAGTAATGAGGGATTCACAAATAGGCTTATCATTGTGAATAAGAACAGGAAGTTTTCTATGGACGAAATTAAAAACAAGAAGAAGCTCTCTCTGTTTGTGGAAATCTTCCTTAAATGTGATGTATTGGATTCATTTAAAAGCAAGGGCTATCCATAGCCTCATCATGAACGGATTTGACCACAGCTAGCCATCGTAATGTCTTGAGCTATAAAGAAGGGACGAATCTGAGAGGGATCAAGGCCAAACAATCTACTAGAGCCCCAACTCACGGCATTATGCGATATTGTGCGCTTTAATTCAAAAAAAAACTTGTAAAGATGTTTAGCCATAGATTATAAAAAGAGAGCGCGAGCAGAGATAAAAATGATGGGTTCTTGCTGAAAGTTGTTTTACAATAATTTGAAGGGAGTTACGAAGATCCGGTCGTCGACCCATTGTTAGCATAATGGTTTTACGTATTTTAAGCCCTATGAGATGCTTGATCGAGAACCCGGTGTTGTTAGGATTCATGATGGATGTGGCGGTATGTCGTAGATCCGAGAAAACAACGGCCAAACGCAAAAAACACCATAGCGATTATCTTTGAACAATCTAGAACATACAAAATTAGAAATAAATACTTCAAGTCAGGTTGCAAATCATGAATACAATCTAAATTAGAATGTAAAGGAAAGACTTTGGCAGGAAAAAGGCTGGAGATATTCGCAATAATCTATGCCGTCTTTCAAAACTGGAAATCTCATTTAACTTGGAAATGGTTCTATTCCACGAGCTTGCCAACCCACGTAAAAATGTTCTATCCAGATTTGAGCAACAACCTTCTTGCAGGCAATCTCCCACAAGAGATGAATAGTCTTAAGAAATTAGAAACCCTAAACCTTGAAGGGAACAGACTGGCAAACGAAATTCCAAGCTTAATTTTTGCTTTGCAATCTTTTGCGGAAGTGAATGGGAGATAACAAACTGGAAGGATCCATACCTCATGAAATTAAGCACCTGAATTTAAGGATGCTTAACATAAGCTACAATAAGCTAACTGGGAATATACCAGCAGAACTAGGCATCCTGATTTCACTTGGACAAATGGACTTGTCACATAACAAATTAGAAGGCCACATTCCAGACATCTTGTGTAACATGACAAAGCTAATATATGTGGATGTCTCATATAACAATTTATCAGAAGATGTTCCCGAGTCATGAAAAAGGTTCTTGATTTCCTACCTATCCTCTGACATTTGCTGGCAACAAGAAGTTGTGCACTTCAAATACATCCTGCAAAAGGTTCCTGATTTCCTATCCTCTGTCATTTGTTGGCAATCAGAAGTTGTGCACTTCAAATACATACCTGCACTATAAATACGTTGGAAACTTTATCAAGCAAAAAGGGACTAAAAAAAGGCTTTTTTGCTTGGATAATTCTTGGAGCGATTGCATTTTGTCTTTTAGTTGTTTATCTGATCACCATCTGATGTCAGAAAGCCAAATCAAGAGTCTTCCTTATCAATGGCTCCAGGAAACTGTCTGCAGCAGAAGTATTGCATGCCACATAGAACTTAATTAATGATAATATTGTAGAAAAAGGTGTACATGGAATAGTAAATAATAATAATAATAAATTTTATTAACGTCCACGGGAGCCCGTAGGCTATGGGACAAAGAAATCAGGATCTAGTACAATCATCATAATATGAGAGAATCAAGCCTCTCCACGATGCTCAATGTAAACCAGAAGCTCTCGGAGGAAATTTCCTAAATGTGGAAGCGAAGGAATATGTTGAAATAATTCATCCAAAGGCATGCTCCAGTCAATCATGTGATACTTGGCACGAAGAGTGTCATGGCTGCGGCAAAAATATATAGCATGCTTCTCAGTCTCCACATCCTCCTTACAGACACATATCCTCTGATCTTCTGCAATTTTCAACCACCTTCCCTTTTCAATCATTAGACAGTGGGAGCTCATGCGCATGCGCGCAATCGATCTGATTTGCCCCGGAAACATGCTATGAAGGGACAAATATGGTTGTATGCTGTGGGTACGTCCGGGATTGAAATCCCTGATGTAATATTGGAGTTTCTTTTTGGAAGACACCCCACAGTATGCCAAGAAGGCGTGTGCCTTGAACTCTTTTGTATAAGAACAAATAGTGAGCCCCCATCGAGTAAACCAGCTTTGTAAATCCTTATACCAGCAATTTTTGCCATCTGCTTCAAGCTTCACTGCAGCGTTAAGTGCTAGCCTTACAAGAGAGCCATCCTTTGCTTGCTGCTTCTGATCAAGGTATCTGAGAGTGTTACACATGGATTGTATTTCCAATGGATAAGAACCACAATCGTATAACATTATCTCATATGGAACTGCTCTTTTCACCTTCAGAGTCATGTGCAACCATGTTTTTTGAATTGCTTCAATTTCTTGCCATTTAGAACAACATAGCGATGGACCCCAGATTTCACTAGCATATAGAATAACTGGCATGACCAGTGCCTCAAAGAGTTTCTTCCGCAGCGGCCAATAGGTGATGTGAGCCCGACGGCACATATTTGCCATTGCGAAAAACGCTTTCAAGGCCGCTGCAATTCTGATATCTACCCCTTTTGTCCATGGCCTACGCCCCGTGAACACTTCATGACCCAGATATTTGTAGGATTGGGCTTGTTCTACCACATGCCCATGGTAATTCAAAGCATTTGTCTGCGTCCCAAAGCCCAGAACCTTAGTCTTTCCCAGATTAACTACAAGCTCAAATTGTGAGCAAAATTCATACAGCACATCTAGTTGCCTTTGTAAGCCTGCCACTGAGTGAGAGCATAAGAGTAGGTCATCAGCATATAAAAGAAGGATTACCAGTTCATGGAAAAGGCGCGGGAAGCAGCAACCAGATTCTTTAAGAAAATTCTCCAGTTGGTCAATATAGAGCCCGAACAAGGTAGGAGAAAGAGTGCAGCCTTGTTTTACTCCCACGTCACTGACAATTAAGTCAGACATGCCAGACGGAGTCACAACCCTTCCACGGACTGATTCGTATAACCTGCCTATGGCTTGAACCCATTCACTAGGCACACCAAGCTGGATTAACCTGTTCAAGAGTTTCTGACGAGGCACTGTATCGAATGCTTTAGCAAAATCAACAAAGCAGCAGAGCAGTGGTTTCCCTTGTGATCTAGCCTCCTCTATCATAGTACGAAGTGTGAGCAAATGATCTATAGTAGAGAAACCACGCCGGAATCCTGCTTGCCCTCTCGCTCTTAAACCATGCGCCTCCGCCCATATTGTGAGCTTAGAATCAAAAATCTTGCCAAATAGCTTAGCAAGTATGGGGCTGATCATGATAGTCCTGTAGTTATTTGGCTGCAACACATCACCTTGTTTATGTATTGGGTAGATCAAACTGGTGGTCCAGGCCTCCGGAAACCCCTCTGTAATAGCTTGGTTATATAATTCTGAAATCAGGCCAGCCAATTCGTCTCCACCATCCTTGAGATGTTCTGCCAACAACCCGTCAATATCCTGTGCTTTCCCCCGAGCTAGCCCATCAATTCCCTTCTTAACATCCTCAAGGGTGACTGCAAAACTAGGATGGGCTTCTATAGGTATGCTCAGCTTATCTTCCCCTTTGAAATACAAGTGTAGAGCGTAAGTTTTCCAAACCTGCAAATCCGTCAGGGCCAGCTCTTTGTTTGGAGGAGATAGCTGCTTCCAGAACCACTTTCCAGAATATTTTGCCTTATGCTCAAGTTTTTCTTGCTGCGCAAGTATCCAAGCTTTCTTCTTCTTCTTCACCAAGCTCCTGTAAGCATGCAGCTTAGATGGGTTATCGATTTGCCTCTTAGCAAGTTTTAATTCTGTGTCATACCAGGCCTTCCTTGGCTGCGTACCAGTTTTCAAATGGTGTTCACCATACACTTGTCTTGCACTACTTGTCAACAATGCATTGAGAGCAATGGCGCGTGCATGAATATTACGGAGAGCCCTTATACTCGGCAGCCCCAACAGTATCTCATGATGAAAAGCCTGCTTCTGAGACTCTCTGTATTTGATACATGTCCTATGGTGCTTTAATTGTTGGGACCTGTGCGCAGCCAGCCTAAACAAAAGAGGGGCATGGTCGCTTTCCTCTACAAAGTCATTAGCAGATCTAGACAAGAACTTGCAGTAATGAAACTTGAGCTATCAAGAGCATGAGCAATATTTTAAAGGGAGTTAGAAACTCTAGGCAAGTTACAACATAGAAATCTAATAAACATCATTGGGTAATGGAATTGGTTACGTCATATATGAGTACATATGAGTACATGGAACTAGGAAGCCTCAGGGATGCTCTGCATGGGACACCTTCTCTTGATTGAAAAACAAGTTACAAAATTGCATTAGGTACTGCACATGTATTGGCATACCTGCACCATGATATTCATCCCCAAATTATTCATCACGACATAAAATCCAGCAAAATTCTGTTACACTCTAACATGGAGCCTTGAATCAGACTTCGAAATAGCAAGATTGATTGACAAAGATGGGCTATCTGTATCTGTAAAGACTACAAAGCACCTGGACCAAAGCTTTTACTCTGGATCTTTCCGCCTTGGATTTGTAAGCAAATTTTTAACCCACTTTTTTCCACACTGTTCTGTAATTTTTCCCATTTGGCGGCCTTGGATTTGTAAGGGAATTCCTAACCAGGCTCCTTTTCACCCCATTTTGAATGCAGCTATTGCTCACATTTTGCTACAATGGAAGACCAGTTGTGCTTTGCTTGGGCTTATGCTAAGATCAACAGCTCAAAAAGATTCTTGTCATCGTGAACAGAAACTCCCAACTCATCATCGTGATAAGCTACATAGCCTGGGTCACTGTGTGATGTGATCCATCCGTAACTTTTCTTCAGAACTTTGGTGGATGAAAAGGGCGAATTTGCAGCAGAAATTGTACTGTTTCTAAGAGACATTGGAATCTTAGGCGTTTTTGGAGTAGCATGGGACCTTAATGGAGAATCTATTGCCAATTTAGATCGAGAAGAGCCTAATGAAAGCTTAACCTTTGGAGTAGGCCCCCTTTGATGATCTACTAACGGGAAATGAAACTTCCAGCCCCTGCAATAAAATCTTCTTTACTTTTCCAGTCGGTGTCATGATATGGGCTCCTTTTCATCAATCTGATTGTCAATAACTTGATCTTCTACCGGATTGAAGGGTTGAATCCTCACAGATTAAATCTTCTTGGACTAGATAAATGCCTTCAGAGATTTCTTGGCGACGGCTTTGTTTCTTAAGGGAGGAAATGTTAGGAGATTTGGGAAGTACCTTAGGCTGAGACTGCTTAAAAACTGGCCGCCTTTATCTCTGATTGATGTCAGAAGAATCACAAAATCTTCGCTTGATGCCGATCTTTTTTACTCCAGAGGCGAGCATCCACAGCCAGATATGGTTCCAATTCTGAAAAATGCTGCAAAAACTGCGGGAAACGAGAAAAGATTTGGGAAAAGCTAGGGCGGAGATTGATGCAAATTATTAGTTAAGGATTATGGATATTGAATGCGTGAAAGAAGGAGGCGCTGGAGTTGGCTATGGCGGTGAACGACAAAGTGGGAAGAAATGGGGTTTCTTTGTCTAAACAACAAATCATTTTACCCTCGTTCCGTTAGAAGACTTCTGGCCGAGCACTTCAAGGTCGCGAGGAAGAGCAACTCCTATTCATATCTTATCGTAGAGCAGTTGTGCAGGAGAAATAGGGCAAGAAAAATGCGAAGGATCAGAGAAGAAATAAGATGAAGGATTGATCGTGCTTGGAAGAGGAAAAATACAGGGGATTGATCAAGCAAGCGACCGCTTCTCTTCCCATCTCCGTGCCCATTTTTGACCGAATTTCTAATTTCCCTGGCCTTAGATTTGCAAATCTAGAGATCCGATGGTGCAAAATAAGACACATCAGATTTTGATGACATGAAAATTACACGTGGATAGGCTAGAATTTGAGGAAAGGCTGTAGGCCCGGTAGGGCTGGTGTGCTAAAAAAAAAAATCGAATTTTCTAGCCAACAATCAACCAATCACTCCTCTATTCAGATTGTTACTAAAGCCCGGCAACGCCGGGCACCATAACTAGTTCTTCATAAGTGATACCTTAGAATTAGTAGTGTAGTAGGTGTAAGTAGGCTCCTCATGGATAATACTTTAGAATTAGTAATAGGTGTGGTAAACTACTCATATATGGGTCGAACAATGGATGGTGAGTAAGATATATAATTAAGGATGAAAGATAAATATTTCAAGAATGTTCTAGAATGTTCTAGATAGCTCTAGGATCTTCTAGAATCTTCTAGACTGTCTTAGAATGTTCCAGATGCTTACGGGTAAGCACCTCAGTCTAAAAATAGAAAGTGCTTTGAAACTTTGCAAATGCTCAAAATAGAATGTTCTGGAATGCTCCAGATGCTCATGGGTGGCACCTCAATCTAAAAATAGAAAGTACCTTCGTCTAAAAATAGAAAGGTTTCTAAAACTTTGCAAAAACTCAAAATAGAATGTTCTAGAATGTTCCAGATGCTCTTGGGCAAGCACTTCAGTCTAAAAATAGAAAGTTTTTTGGAACTTTGCAAACACTCAAAATAGAATGTTCTTGGATGCTAGATAGCTCTAGAACCTTCTAGAATGTCTTCTAAAATTTTGCAAAAACTCAAATAGAATGTTCCAGGAGCTCCTGCGCAAGCTTCTCATCCCAAAAATAGAAAGTTTCGTGGATGTTTTAGAATGTTCCAGATGCCCATGGGTAAGCACCTCAGTCTAAAAATAGAAAGTGTTTTTGAAACTTTGCAAACACTCAAAATAGGTTATTCTAGAATGTTCCAGATGCTCATGGGTAAGCATCTTGGTCTAAAAATAGAAAGGTTTTTGAAACTCTACAAATGCTCAAAATAGAATGTTCTAGAAAGTTCCAAGTGCTCCTCAATAAGCACCTTAGTCTAAAAATAGTAAGTTATTTGAAAATTTGCAAACACTCAAAGTAGAATGTTCTAGAATATTCCAGATGCTCATGGATAAGCATCTCAGCCTAAAAATAGTAAGTTTCTTGAATCTTTGCAAATACTCACAATAGAATGTTCTAGAATTCCAAATGCTCATGCGCACTGAAAATGGAATGTTCTAGCACCTCAGTCTAAAAATAAGCACCTCAGTCTAAAAATAGAAATTTTTTGAACCTTTGCAAACACTCAAAATAGAATGTTCTAGAATGTTCTAGATGCTCCTGGATAAGCATCTCAGTCTAAAAATAGAAAGTTTCTTGAAAGCTTTGCAAACACTTAAAATAGAATGTTCTAGAACATTTTAGATGCTCATGGGTAAGCACCTCAGACCAAAAATAACAAGTTTTTTGAAACTTTACAAACACTCAAAAGAGAATGTTCTAGAATGTATTCCAATAAAATAGTAAGTTTCTTGAATCTTTGCAAATACTCACATTAGGATGTTCTATAATGTTGCAGATACTCATGGGCTTTCAAAATAGAATGTGCTAGGATGTTCTAGATGCTCCTAGATAAGCACCTCAGCCTAGAATAGTAAGTTCTTTGAAACTTTGTAAATACTCAAAATAAAATGTTCTAGAATATTCTAGATGCTTATGGATAGGCTTCTTGGTTTAAAAATAAAAAGTTTTTTTGAAAAATTGCAAAGGGCCAAAATAGAATGTGTTAAAATATTCTACATGCTCAGAAGCTCATCCAAGGATAGAAAGTTTTCAAAGTATGAAAAAGCTCCCCATGAGTGATGCTTTAGAATTGATAGTAGATGGCAGTAACACGGGTATACGTATGAGTAGGCATCAGAATTGGCAACAGGTGGCAATAACCTCATGATTTGTTGAAATTGGTAGTAGGTAGCAGTAAGCTTCTCATAGATTGTCAAATGAATCTTGAGTAACATCGTTATGGATATTGAGCCACATGGGTGACACTTTTCTCATGTGTGATACTTTGGAATTGGCAGTAAGTGTCCCAGTGGGTGATGCTTTGTAGTTTGGTAGTAATAGGTGTGCGTAAGCTCACATGGGTGATACTTTGCAATTGTAATAGGTATGAGTCAACTCCTCATGTATGATTCATTCAAATTGGCAATAGGTATGAGCCAACTTTTCATGGGCTATGCTTTGGACTTGGTAGTAGGTGTGAGTAAGCTCCTAATTGGCAACAGGTGGTAAGACTTTGGATTGATAATAGGCTCAGGTAAGGTCCCAATGGGCAATACTTTGGAATCAGTAGTAGGTGTTGGTAATAAGTATGTATGGACTTGCATGGTAGTAGGTGTAAGTAGGGTGCTCATGGATGATACATGGGTTGAGCAATGGAAGCTGAGTAAGATGGTAAGTTCCTTAAACATATACGGGTGTTGTACTTTGGATATTGAGAAACATGGATACAGCAGGATTACTGCATTTGTCCAAGTCGAGGTCGAGGCCTCGCCGAGGAATTAGTGCAAAAGAAAAGATAGTCCACATAGATGGGAATACCATGGGTAAGCATGATTTTGTCCAAACCGAGGCGAGGCCTCGGTCGGAGGCTGAGGCCGAGGCCGAGGCCGAGCTGAAGAATACTGCCAAAGAGAGGCTGAGCCAAGAAATGGTGTAAAAGAAATTGAGCGACATAAGTAATGGTGATACTTTGCAATTAGTAATAGGTATGAGTAAGCTCATCATGGGTGGTTGAGTAATGGATGTTGAGTAACGTGGGAAGTTTCTTGAGCAAATAGGGTTGTTAGAATTAGTAATAGGTGTGGATAAACTCCTCATGCATGGATTGAGCAATGTATGCTGAGTAAGATGGGTAAGTGGGGTGTTGTATTTTGGATATTGAGAAACATGCGTGTAGAGGGATTAGTGCAAAACAAAAGAACATCCAACACGATTGCAAAGTAAACGGGAGTGTTGCAGCACTCCCGTTTCAAAGATTCCCTTGAAAAAAACAGCCTGATCTAGAAAATGACACTTTTTTCCTTCTAATTGGGAATTCCAATAGGCTTAATTTTTTTTTACCTCTTTTTTGGCCCCCTAGTGTAAAATAACTTGGAATTTGCCAAAACCAACACTTGAAAAGGGAAGAATTTAGACATGCTTTTGTATTCTCAAAAAGTACTATCTTGAAAACACCAGAATGTAGTGAATAAAATAATTATTATATAATGAAGAGTGTTTCAATGATACAATTTGTAACATCACAATGTGGTCAGTATTAATGTTTTTTGGAAAAGACAGACTAAAGGTCCAAATCAAAGTCTTCATCATGCTTTTTGCTTGATTCTGCTGTGCCAGATTCTACAGTCTGATCCTTTTCTTGTGCCTTACCCTTGTCTACTTTTGCAGTGTCTTCAGGAATGGTAGCTAGTGCCACTTCTTTCAGCTCTGCAAAAGTAGCTTCATCCTCTAAAGAGCTAGTGAATGGAGGCTGTATCTCAGAAGAGGTCAGCTTGGCAAAATCGGATGAGGATTTGGCCCCTAACTCTTGGTGCTCATCTGGTAGGGTAGGCAAGGCTGCCAGTCTCATCTTGATGAATTGCACAGCTTCTTTATCAATGTCCACTGCTACACAATTCCGGCCCTTCCTAAGTGCACAAGCTATTGTTGTACGAGCGAGGAGAAGGCATCAAGCACCCAATCTCCTGGACGTGAAAACATGTCTAGGAGATGGTTGATTAGCTTTTGAGGCTTCTGGTAGTGATTAACAATTCTACCTTGTGCACTAGGGTCCTGTAGCTTTTGAAGCACAGCTGGAAATTCCAACACATTAGAAAAATTCTGGCATGCTGCTGTGTTAAAATGCTCCATGGTGCGTTTTCCATCGAAACTCCAGTAAGCAACATGGAGGTATTCAACCTTACTCAGCAATCTCGGCCCGCCGCCATGGTAGTTTATATTTGTTTTGTACCTGTAGAAATTAGAGTGGTGTCACTAACGAAAACAGAACAAGAAACAAACAAAGAGAACAAGTCAAAGGCAATTATATTCTGGAATAGAAAACTAAAACAAAAAGAAGAAACAAGCCCAACGTATTCCAGAATAAAGTACTCACCAAACCAAATTCTCATAACCAGCTTGCACTGGGGATCCGAAGTGAGTTTTAAACGTGGACTCCACAAGGCCAGATTGCATGCTCGAGTGAAACACGACAAGACGCCAGTGCTTGGCCGTTGTGACTTGTTTGATGCCGTCGACGAAAGCGTTAAACTCTGAAAATTTAAAAGGCTGATCGAAGGCGTCGTAATCGGCTGTCCTTTAGTTTAAAGCCATAAGGAAGGTCCGCAATCACCAGTGTGAAATCTTGTGGCTTTCTTGTCCCCAACCAAATTAGTGCAGTCCCGTGAATGATGGAAAACAAATTATTTTGGTCAAATAAATTAAACTTTTCATAATCGAGAAGGCTCCACATCTAGAGTTCTCCTCTCGCCGGTGTTCTTTCTTCTCGTGCGGTCGGCGAGGTGCATAAAACCTTACGGCGGGTCCTTATTTTTCTTCTTGTTCGCAAACAAAGGGGAGATTGAGACGAGACAAGTAAAGTATGGCGTGTTTAGTCAACGTGCCCATCCTTCAAAAATTTGGTGCGTCTTGAAGCATACGCGGTCGGATGTAGCTATGGGATAAAGCTCCTTGCACCTCTCCCACGTCTCCACGTTGAGTTGCTCCATCGGACATGTCCGCGGCGGTGATAACATTTTTTGGCTAGAAAGAAAAACACAACCTTTTTAGCGGTTGAAAAGAAAAAACGCGAAGTAAACTATCTTCACCGCCACCTAAAGTTATTCTAGAATACAAGCGCCCGCAATCAATATTTTTTCTTGTTGCGAGTGTATTCGAGAATACACTTTAATTGCAAAGAAGAAGCGAAAGTGTATTACGGAATACACTTCTCTGGTATAACAAGTTAGAGTGTGTATTCGAGAATCGTTTTGTTGACTCAAAGGAGTAAAAGTGTATACGGAATACACTTTTACACACTACAAGAAGAGAGAACGTGTATTACGGAATACACTTTCGTTCCATCGAGGGTGCGAAAGCATTTCGGGGAGCACTAAATTGCATTTATCTGGACGAATTCTACAAGTGAAAAGGCAGCAATGATTGTATGCTTACTTGTGCAACTCCTTGACATTTCTTCGAGTGTGAACTCCTTGTCCACCACCTTTTGCGGAAAATTTCTTCTAGTAATTACGTGTCGGTGAACCCCTCGCATCTCCCTCCGCATGTGATGGTCATTTCTTTCTTTGGGGCGTCATTTGCCTTTCTTCTTCTCAGACACCTTTCCCTTACTTTTTTAGCTCACCGCTCTCAAACATATTAAATATTTCGTTCTCAAGCTCCCGGATCTGCAAACAAATTAAAAACTTAGAAGCTAGTTGCACACTAAATCTTATTACGAATAAACTTGTAACCTTATCCGGCCATCCCCGAGCGCTAGCTGAAACCAATTGTCATGACCAATGAGTGATGCCCGTTTGTTAAGCCTCGTCATTATTTAAGGCAACACTCAATGGCACAAGCTTCTTTAAGTTCAAGGAGTCTTGTGGCTTTTGAGATCCTCTCCATATTTTTCCTTGAAGATAACATATTCTCGTGCATGAATCTGATTTTGTCGACAAAGCTCATTTTTAACTTGTACTTTCGTTGTCGGCGTTGTGAGTGTTGGCAGCGATTTTGGCTTCCTCGTCGGTCAAACCACGATGAAGCGGCCACGAGAGAAACGATTTCAAAGTACCTAGGATTCTTTTTTCCTTGTATAATTGCCTCCTTGCCTTAAAGGCGTGGTTCCCACCCAAAACATAATGCGTATATGTGTCCGCATTTTCTCTATCGTACTCTGCGGGAGTTGTGCCTTTGCTCTCTATCAACAAGAACAACAATTGGAGCTACATGTGCATTGGGATTGCTCCGGATTACGTCCTTGAGGTTCCTTAGGTGGTGCGCATATATCTTCGAACCTGCGGTGGTCGTTCTCCGGCTTCATTTTTTTGAGGAAGCTTCATAGTTTGTGACCGGGCAAATAAATGACACCTTGCACAAATTTGTGCGGGTTTATCTCTTCCATTTTCTCTGTTTGTTTTATCAACTTTTTTTTTTTTGATGGCAACGCCCGGGTGCTTTGCCTTTCCCCTTCTTCTTCTTTTGTGCATCCTCGGGGCATCTTACGTTTCAATGATAGCCGTTTTTCTTTTCTTAGGCTCTTTAGCATTCTGGTTTGCCTCGCTTCTTTCTTTGGTGGTGGAGGTGGCTGCTCTTCCGAACTGATGAACTCACGGATGGGCTCGCGGACCGTGATGGACTCCCGATAAATTCCCTTGATCTTCCTCTTCCCCTTGTTCGACTTCGGCGTAGGGGAAGTCCTCGTTCGTTGTGCTTGAGCGTAATTAATGATGGCGAAGGCGACCTCTTGTTCCGCGTAGTGAGAAACATACTTATAAAGAGGATGTGGATTTACCTTCACAAGTCTAAGGTAGGATTCATCAACATGAATAAAGCCTTGAGATGTCTGAAAAGACAATCTCCCTCCCTTACCGGTCTGCCCAGCTACCTCACTCACGGACAGGATGGTGCCCATGCAGACAAATTCCCTGTCATCGTACCTTTTGGTTCCAGGGCTCCGACAGACATGTAGAAAAGTCAGGGTGCTGTACTTTCCAGAAGTACCCCTTGTAAAAAACCATTGAGTTTGGAAGTTTTCGTAAATAGAAGGCGCATCCGACTCCTCAACCCTTCTCTGTGGGTGCGGTTTCTGTACGATTTTAATAGGCTTCTTCTGTTGTTTCTTGCTGCCGTCATGTCTGTGCAAATTGTGTGTAAACACGACCTTGTTAGAAAAAACAGTGGCAAAGAACTATTCCAGAATACAAAATGGCTTACAAAAAGGGAAAAAAGAGGGCAAAAAGAGGACAAAAATGTCAAAAAAGCACTGCAATCTTGACAAAAAAAGTGGTCTAAACAAGCTAAAAATGCAGCAAGAACGCCTAAATTAACTAAAAAACGCAAGGAAAAGTAACCCCTAAAACCTAAAAACACGAAAGTGTATTCCGGAATACACTTTCGCCTCCACTCGAAGGCGAGTGTATTCCTCCTAAACTTCGAAAGGGGGCGAAAGTGTATTCGGAATACACTTTAAGCCCGAGTGGAAGGGAGGGTGTATTCGAATACACTTTCACTATAGGCGAAAGTGTATTCGGAATACACTTCGCCTCCACTCGGCGAAGTGTATTCGGAATACACTTTTCGAGTGAAGGCGAAAGTGTATTCGGAATAAAAAAGTGACATGCAAATGATTGTGCGTTGTACTTTCTCAGCGACTTTGTCCATGGTTTCTCTATGTGAATCGAATCTGATCTCTGAATATAATAATCGTCGATGTTTTGGCTGGCGACTTGAGCTTCGAGAGGCGGAATCACATGGCCCCAAAGGCGCCCGAAATTTCCTTTTAAAGGTATCATTTTTAGTCTTGCTCTTTTTTCTATGTGATCCTAATACGTTCAGCTTTACTATCCTACTCTTGTGTATTCGAATAGCTTTTATTTTGACTTTCACTTGATTAGTCTTTGGAACTTCTACTTGTACTCATTGGTAGTGTATTCGGAATAAGAAAAGCTGCATTCTGAAAGTTTCTCAAATCTCTTTACTATTTTGCGGTTGTCAAGATGGCCGAACAAGCCGTGAACAAGCTTCCACCACCTTTTGTTGTCTCAAGCTCGTGCAGTTCTCGAGGACACGCTTGGGAACAACGTCATTTCTAGTGAAGACCGGCATTCTCCGACTCCTACCTCTTCAGCTTCATCGTTGTTGCTTCTCGAAGACACACCGAGTCCGGCTAAAAGCAGGACTTCCACCACCCTTCCAACCGTCACCAAGTCCTGTAGAGACGGCCTGCTTGGCATCTCCTTCCAAAGAATCACCACCGGTTCGGGCGGGTTGCCACCACCCTTTGTTCCATCCCCACCGTGCAAACATACAAGGAACCACGAGAAAACCGAAGAGGCTGTGAGATTGATTACAATTTCTCTCACCGGGACTTCACTACAAATGAGGGCGGCGCCCTCCGGCATGCACTCCTCTTCACACAACAACGGTTGTGACACATGGATTCTGCGGAATTCAGGTCCGGCTCTAAAGGAGATGTTTGCAAGAACTCCTTTTCAAGATGGTACAAAACGGTGATGCCACAACCTCTTATGGGCCATCACCATCCTTTAACACTGTACCCCGCCTATTAGGGAACAACTTCCGTGGTCGTTTTTCCTCTACAAGCACACCACTTTCGGGATGAGGAAGTCACCCCGTAGTAGAAGTTTCATCGGAAGATGAAGACACCAACGAGGAACAAAGAGATTACATGTTCTCAAGCCAATCTTCAAAGAAATTCAAGGTGGATTTTGGTTTGAGGGCGTGCTCCTCTGCAAGAAGAAGAAATCTTATGGATGAACACAAAATGAGGAGACTTTTGAGAACTAAATGCTGCTCATTGGGTTGCATCAACAGATTTAATATGGCTAAATTACGAGCAGTTAGAGACAACTACAGTTCCATGACATTGGCAGACCAGAATGCCTACTTAGCTTATCATGTAAGACCAGACCGCAACACCTTCTTGCACTACATTAACCGTCAAGAAGTTTGCCAGAAATGCTTTATGGTTGTCCACCGTTTAGGGTCCACGAGAATGTCTAGAATACACAAAAGACTGGACAAAAATCCAGCAATCGATGATCATTGTGGACCAAGAAGAGTTGTAACCATGCATGCCCTTCTTTTTCTTTGTGTCATGGATGGAGAAATATTTTAGAGAAACATGTGAGAAGCTACCTAACAAAGAACATGTATCATTTAACTGATAACATCACCAAAAAAGATGTTTTAATGAGTACAAAGAGACTTGCACTTTCGGCTTGACATCTCTTTACTCACACTTCACCCGGCGTGGAAAAGTGAATTCGGTCTTGTGAAAATTCCTAGAAAACATAGAATGTCTGTTTGCTCGAGGTGTGCAGAATTAAAGAGTCAACGAGAAACTGCAAAGACAGAGGTCGAAAGAAGTAAGCTCATGTTCTCCAATCTCTCACTTGTTTGAGAAAAATGTTTTGACCTTTCTTCTCTGAGATATTGTGCAATGAGAACCTTGCGGACATCGTGAACAACAAGCGGAGAGAAGAAAGCTTGCCAAGCATAGAAAAAAAAGCTCTTGAGCGTCCAACTGCAATACATGTCATTTGTGATTGATGGAATGGACCAAAAAAACAACTCTACCACATTTCTTGAACATTCCTAAGGATGTGCGAGAGGAATGTTTTGTTAAGGTCCACCTTGTAGGAGCTATGGTCTTCAAAGGAAGTCTAAAGTGCAAAGTATTTTTGACGTATCCAAACTTGCATGGTGACCCGAACCTCACAATTACAATTCTTAACAAGGTCCTGTGCGAGCAAGAGCAATTACCACCCGGTGCTTTATCCGCAACTTGACAATACTACAAGGGAGAACAAGAATCAAACACTCTTTATGCGTCTTTGTGCCATGTTAGTGGAGCTAGGGATCTTTAGAAAAGTGAAGCTTGGTTTCTTACTTGTAGGCCACACTCATGATCAGATTGACCAAATGTTCAGCAGATTTTCTGTGCGCCTTAGAAGGAAGAAGGCTTTCTGTCTTCCTTCTTTAGTTCGAATTATTGAAGATTCTTACACTCCTACTCCGGTTAGTCGATCTTCTTAAAGAGACTGCTGATTTTAGAGAGTTTGTTTTCTCTCAACGTTCAAACAGAGAACAAGTTTGTGAACAAGTTGAATGATCTCACCTTTCAAAGATCATATCAAGTTCTACTTGAAGGATGGCCAAAGCTTCTTCTGAGGGAAGAAGTATACCACAACTAAGGACCGGAGTCCACGGAGGGATTACGCTTCCTTAAATATATTCCGGACACTTCCTTCATAGAGCGTCTTTGAACAACTTCCTCTCAAAAATCCTAAGGAGTCCAAGCGGAAGAAAAGTACCCCGAGTCATCCTTAAAAGCCATTGAAAATGGAATTTCCTCGAGCTTTAAGTACTTCTTAGAAGAAGATCGGATGTGGTGGAGTAATTTTTTCTCGAACAGAAAAATTGTTGTACAACATATAGCTCTAAGACAGTTGCAAGAACCATTTCAATGGCCTAACACCTTCCATCAACCCCAAACCAAGCAGGGTCCAAGCGGTGCTACATTTGCACCTGCGGTGAAAGCGAGGAGGACCGAGTCATGTACCTCGGACCAAGGCGGGGAATGAGCCTCAAGGTAATATCACAGAAATTACCAAAGGTATGCTAATTGCTCTTCCGACTGAGGAGGATGACAAAGGTCGACCGTTCTGGATAGCAAAAGTGCTTGACACAGTCAAGGAGGAAGGCTTAGTCACTAAACTCAAGATTCATTGGCTTGCAACACGCTCAGAAAATGCTTTTGAAGGTAGATATGAGTTAGAAATGAGAAGCCAAGGAAAAGGGAGAAAGTCCAAGAAGGTGGGTTGTAGGGACGAGCTGAACCTTAATGACGTGACTATTTTGTGCTATGATTTTAAATTGAAATCTGACAATCGTCTACGCCAGAAGACTATCAATTTGCTTAAAAAAGCTTGTAATTACGAAGAAGATGATGAAGAAGGTGGTGACAATGCTTCACCGTCTGTTGATAGTGATGAGGAAGATAACTCAAGCACTTCCTCGGATGACAGTGAAAGAAGTGAAGGTGATGACGATGGCATAAATGAATATGAAGACGTCCTGGATCCCTCTCTCATCACTCCTCACACTTTTGCACATAACTGAGTCTTAGAAAAAGACTGTAAATTTTGCATGTGAATATGAAGATTCTATCTTCAAATTTTGAGAATACTACAGTTTCAGTTACAGACTTACTTCAATTTTTTGTTAAATATTTTATCCTCTGAAATTAGAGTTTCTCTCTTTAAACATACTTGAAGAACATTCTATTTGCTAAGAAAAGTGACACTTTAAAAAAGTCAATTCTTTCGTTGCAAAAAAAAATTAGTCATTTGGGGGGGGTCAAAATAGAATTTCATGCATCTTTTTTTTTTTTAACCTCGTTTTACCCCCTTTTTTGTAAAAAAAAAGGGAATCTTTGAGGAATATTCCTTTTGCTCTCGTTTCAATGATTTGCTCCCGTTTAATACGCAATCTTGTTATCCCCATAGATGGGAATACCATGGCTAGGCATGTTTTTGTCCAAACTGAGGTGAGGCCTCGGCCGGAGGCGGAGGCCGAGCCGAGGAATAGTGCCAACGATGTCCAAACCTAGGCGAGACCCCAGCCGAAGGCCGGGGCCGAGCCGAGGAACGATGCAAAAGAAAAGGGCCCATTCTAATTATATATAAATAAATACTACGTTTGATATCTACATTACTAAAACCCATAATCTGGGTGAAGGCAGACTGCTAACACGAATGAGCCTTTACAAATACGCTATGTATTTCCTCTTTGTTAGAATTTCTGAGGCCTTTGATCAGACGTAAGATTTAGCTGGTAAATTCAAAGGATTCAAGCCCATTCTCAGAGATTTGCAGCACAGCATTGATATTGCAGATCTTGAGCAAGCAAGCATCCAAGAGTATTAAAGATCAGGCCTTTGATGAATAAATTTATCCTTCTCCGTCTGCTTCTACCGTTTAAAAAAATTTGTTACAGGAAATTTGTTCAGACATCGGCTTCACTTCTTGCATTCCGCTCTCTGCATTGCTGCCGAATTGCGGGTTGATTGCCGACCAAATTTGTGTTTGATTGCCAACAAAGTTTTGTATTTTGCTGGATGCTGGGCCGATTTTTCCTTGACGGATGGGCCGAATTTTCTTTGGTGGACTTGGTGTTGTGCATCTGTGCTGTAGCGGGTTAACCTATTTTCTATTATGTCAAAAGGAAATTGAACTTTTAGACCTCTCTTTCTGCTTCAAATCATCCTATTTATTGGGAGCAGAACTGAGAACATAAGACTATGCAGTAACTTTTGATGATCCTTAACACCCCGGTCCTCTGGTTTACACGGTTAGATAAAATCTCAACTGTTCCTTGAATAGCTCTTACCCACTAATAACAGGACTGGCCCAAAAACTTCTCACAAGCACAGCTCAACTGACCCAAGAAAATTTGATTCAGCAGCCCAATTGTCCTAGGATGTTATGGGCAATTAGCTCGATTGTCCTAGGATGTTATGATCAGAGAAATTGAGACTCGATTGAGAAAAAAATCGTCATCAGAAATCAAGAGCAACAGTTCTTATTCGTATTTTTACATAGGGCCAGTAGTTTCGTTAGCCCCCAATCAGCACAAATCCACACTCCACATCCACGCCCCTGCACAAATAATATACGTCAAGGAAAATGGATCTGCATTCTTATTTTCCATCCAATCAGAGACTGCCATGTGGCGATCATTCTAACCGAGAATGAATTCATGCTCTGCATTCTTGCTTCAACCTGCTGTATCCAGTATCTTTGTGATTGCTGCACCATTTTTTTTTCTTTGACGTCGTGGACTGGCGGGGGTGGCCAGCCCGCCGGTGACCCGATCGCTGGCCCAGCTGTAGCTGGCGGCTCCCCGCCAGCCAAGAATCATCTCCTTCTTGCTTACTTCAGCAGCAAAATTTTGCAAACACAGATGAAATGAGGCAGCCATAGCCGTCCGTTGAGCTCTATCGATTTTGCCATTTTTCTAAAACTTGGCTAGAACCAGAAACTTTTCCAAAAAAACTATGTTTTAACCCTAAGACAGAGCTAGCAGCACAAAAGGCAAGGACAAACCAGTGAAAACCCTCGGACCGAGGTGTTAAGGCGATAACGCCCTGGCCCCCCGGCGTTCACTGAAAAGAAAAAATTCTCGGGCCATTTGTCCATGGCCACATGGCCCTTGAATTTTTTTTTTTCAGTAACGCCTCCAGGCTGAGGCATTATCTACACCATAAGAATCGAGCCAAGCATATTTGAAGAAAGTGAAAAGGTCACTACTGCAAAAACTTTCGTATGCATTTGCATTCTTTGGCATGTTCAAGCCATTTTAACCTTATGTTGATCCAAAGCGACCATTTAAGCTCTTGGCACAGATCCCATCTCCTGCCACAAGCTTCTCTAGCCTAGTTCCAGCCTAATTTCGACCCAATTAGAACCGTTTCAAAGTAATCCTTCAAATTTCTTAGCTCGCTCTGAGCAATGGTGCACAGTGAAGCAGACCAGACATGGCCGGAACATCCGGCAAACAATAAGTGACAGGAAAAATGTGAATTTGATCTGATTCATAGCAAGAATCATGGCAAACACACCGGCTAAGCTTGGCAACCGATGATAGAGCTGGTGCCCCAAAAATCGCTCTCAAATGCGTTGTCTGCATCTAATTTTTTCTTCTTCTTCTTTTTTTCTTTTCTTTTGCCTATTTTTTCCCCAGGAAACACAAAATATTCGAATCTTATATGTGTCAATATATATTTGAAATGGCATCTTCTTACATGAGTTAAATATAGAAGAAATTTATCGCGGCAACCAAGGCTGCAGCGAACATTTCTCTTCACTTGGATTTCAACTCAGATAACGAGGGTTTTGCAGGGTTTTCAGGTAAGCAAAAGAAGCCAATATTGAGAAGCCTAGGTTGTTAGGAACTGTATTAAATAAATCTACAGTATGTTTCTATTCACAATGATTCTCTCTTCAACAACTAAGGTTTTTTCTAGCTAAATATGTAATTCTCACCATGTTTAATTAAGAATTTTAATTTCTTACTACCTTGTGCATTTATCCATCCACAAATTCTTGTCACCTTGTGCGTTCAAAGTTTTTGTTGTTCCACAATTTCTTATCATCTTGTGCTTAATGAAAACTCTGCATTCTAACTTTCCATTCATTTTAACAAATTCACACTTTTATAATAGGTGTGGAGTGTGGACCAAAATTCATGGCCATCCCATAGGTCATAGGTACTTCATGTTTAGGTCCCTTTTCATGTGGAACTATAGCACGTGAACCTTTTCATATAGGTCATAGGGCCCATAAAATTCATGGGCCACATAGGTAGGTTTTAACATAATTTAAAATCCCTTTTCTGCTCTTTTATCCCTTCCCATTTCATCTGATCAATTGGGCAGTTTGAAATCTTTTCTAAATTCGTCAATTCCGGCTCTGTATAACGAATTGGGCATGGATTTTACGCCAGAGTCAGTGATGTACAATGATGGAAGCATCCATTTTCCAGTCGATCCATTTTTTTTCCTGGAGCTACAACTATGGACAGCCTGCTCTACACAGATTCGGCGATTTCGTCCAACTCTGTAAGTGGAAGCATGGAGCCTCCAACTTCGACCTCATAAGTGTATTGCGTGATGTGCTTTATGAAGGCATATAGTCTGCATAAGTCATAACAAAACAATGTGTAAACATTGCGCGTCTTGCTAATTTTCGCAGCTTAGGGCCATTATAAACATTGTGAATCTTGTTGGTTTAGCAACTAGAGCCTTGGCTTGCAAACGCAGGTTGTGTTGCACCCCCGCATACTGAAATTTTCGTTGATATCTATAGAAGTTGTAAATTACTAACACTTCTCATCTTTTAAACATCATGATCTTTTAAACATCATGCATGTTATGCAGCTCTTAATAAGCGAAACAGCAGCTAATGCTCCTGGATGGTCTAATCTAACCTAGCATGCTTATTAATAATATAAGTATTAAGCTCTCTTTGCACTATGACAATACTCTTGCACATAGTCGAAATTCCTTGAAGCTACAAATCATCCACCCCCAGAGGCTACTGTTTGAAACATAGACCCTTGCAAACATTAAACTTAACGTCTCCCTTGGCTTGCAAACAATAAACCTACATCTGCCCTGTCAAAGAAATAAACTCTTGCAAACAACATGTTACTTATTACCTAAATTGTTTCAAATATTGCCTAAAATGCTTTTACTTGGACTGGATAATGGAAACAGACTATATTTTGCTCTCCACTTAGAGCTTGCGAAAGATAAAGTTGCATATCATGAATGTGGTGATGTCCAAGGCTAGAAGCTTTATAGACCAACTGGATGGCGTCACCTCCATGGCCATAGAGCAGATGCCTCAAATTGTGGTCATAGAGCACATGCCTTAAACTAATGCATGTGACCTAGCATATCAAAAATTTACAGCATCATTTCCCAAATGACTTATTCACTACAAACTGGATTCGAAACATAGGTTGTGTCCGATTCTAATGAGCAACACGGCAGACTAATGGACCTGGATGGTTTAACCTAACTTAGCATGTACATTCCATCATTCCTGCATGACAGTGCACATAACGAAGCAATCAACATAATAGAGATTAGGGAACTTGCTCTATGATGCAAGTCTGTGGCAATTCAAGCAAATGCGCTGCAATAGTATCACATAAAATGCATAAATGTTGCCACCTTGTAAGTTAACTTAAGACCTTAACTTTTCTTTAAACATTTGGATTGACAATGCAATTTTCAAGACAAACATCTGCCATCTTCAACGTGAGAAAATACTTGAAGGGGACAGAAGCATTTTAAGGCTGGAAATGGTTTTATAAAGCAAGAGTTTTAACGAGACGAATTTACATCCAGCTTTGTAATCTTACCGAATGCGTACAACCTACCATCATTTGCACTAGCAACCTCAAGATCTGGTGCAGAAATTGTAGCAGAAGTCAAGCTCACCGTTATTTAATTGTCTGGGAACAACATGGCAACTGGGTCGACGATTCCGCCTCCGAAATAGAAAGCGGCACAGTAATTCCGCTCAAGCGGTCACCTGCAGGTAAAAATCTAGCAAAACTCCCAGTTGCCATGTTGTGGCGGCCTGGAAGTGGGTCGCAGATTCCAGACCCGCTCCCGGCTCCCGCCGATCGCGGGGCCCTTGGAATCTGCTTCCCACATTCCATGCCGCCATACATAATTCACACCCATATTTACAGTAGGCATAATATATCTACATTAATAAAGCTAGAACATAAACGGAAACAAAAAGAGAGGACAATAGTTTAGGATTGCGAGACATAAAAAAGTGAAATTTCTGAAGCTGACTGTCTACTAGTCCTTATTACAGCCAAGCTATAAAATCCAGCTTAAGAATCATGTTCAAAATAATGAGATCCCTTTCAACAGGGATAGGTTCAATATGTTGTACGTTTTATATGGAATACGTATGAATTGTATGATATGGCACATATTTGCCGTATAAAACGTATAAAATACGGCAAAAAAAATTTCTGGCGTCGGAAGATTTTTTACGTCGCCGAAAATATCTAATTCAGCGTCTGTGAAATCAGCGTAAAAACGATATCTGCGAAACCTTTTGTTTTCGTCTGAAAGTTTTTGGCATCTGTAGAACAATGAAAACGCGTCTGCGAAAAAAAATAAAAAAAATTTCCTCGTACGAATTTGAAATTTGAATTTCACGTACGCGAAATCCTATAAATCGCGTACGCGAAACTGTATAAAGCGGGTAGCAAAAAAAAAAATATTATTATTATTTTTTTTAACGAATTTGAAATTTGAAAACCGCGAAAAAAAAAAAATTATTATTATTTTCCGCATCACGCAGCGGTTTTACTTTGTTCCGTTACACAAAAAACTTTCGCATCATAAAGCGAAAGGTTTAAACGTCTGCGAATTTTTTTTGCGGCGACTAAAAAATACGTAAAATACATTTTTTTCAAAAAAATACGTATTTTTTAACTTTATACGTCAAGAATTTAGATTTCGTACGTACAGAACCTATCCCTGCCTTTCAAATCTCACTGTGTTCCAGAACTTGGTTGCCTCAAGAAATTCACTGGCCTTGCCAAGCCACCTTCTATTACGAAATTTTAAGCTCGGAGCATTTATTCCCTAAGATCTAAAACAAAGACTACACATCAATTGAAGCTTGCAGGCCTTTCTATTTGCAACTTACCCTAGCATGTGATCATCGGGCTAAATGCCACATTCTAAACAGTAAAGCACAAGGGAACCCTTTGGTCGGAAAAGATTTCAGGGATCTGCCTAAATGCTGCAGACCAGGCCCCTGTTTTGGGGTCTACAAATCAGGTCCATGGGCCTTACAAATGGCAGACAAGCCCCAGTTTGTGGGCAAAATTTCAAACCCCCATGTGCCGGAATTGGAGTTGCAGAAAAACCCACAACAGAAAGATCCAAGGCACAACAGTTTTGGGCTTGCCATTTTCGCTGTCAGCATGATCAAATCTAGCAAAGCTGTATAGGGGAAGGGAAGCAGGGGCTCCCCTTCCGAAAAATTGGCGCCAATTTTTTGGAACGGGAGCCCCTGCTTTGCTTCCCCTACAATATAGAAGTTGGGGAATCGAGTCTTGAAGCTCGAAAATTTCTGCAATAAGATCCTACAAGAACAGAAGCTCTGCAGCCAAACCCCAAGCTTTTAGTTCAAATGAGCCTCTTCTTCCGGTGGGGACATAAAACAGGCTTGTATGGTGGCATGGAATGTGGGAAGCGGATTCCAGGGGCCCCGCAACCGGCGGGAGCCGGGAGCGGGTCTGGAATCCGCGACCCACTTCCAGGCCGCCACAACATGGCAACTGGGAGTTTAGCTTGAATCTTACCTGCAGGTGACCGCTTGACGGAATTGCTATGCCGCTTTCCATTCCGGAGGCAGAATCGTCGACCCAGTTGCCATGTTGTGTATAGCAAAAGCTATGCCCTTATATAGATATCAAATCTGGATGCCCTGCAAAAGTGCAATGTTTTAAATCAAAATAAGAAGCACAAGAGTCCCTTAGCATTGCTTATCAGCGGTCATAACCAGAGCTTTAATTTCTGTAAAGAATAAAAAGGTTTATCTCCTAAAGGAACGTCTTTTCAGTTCCAGTTGACAACCAACCTAAGTCCCAAAGGTTGCTTCGAGCCCAAAGCTTAAGAATCCAGTGTAATTTTCCAGCTCTAGCTTCGAAATCTCTGTATGGCTGATTTAACAAAAAAGGGGCTTGCATCTCATTTCTCATCTCAAATGACAAATGCAGGGGAAGAGAAGAAACAATGCATGCGGATTAGGGCTAGCCTACTCGACACAAAATGCATTTATTTGCCTCACAAAATTCGTCCACCTTGGGATGCTAATGGGACAGAGTCACCCAAATGCGACTAGAATTAGCAGAAACAAAAATTAGTTGAACATTACATGTAGGAAAAGGAAGCTGGAAGGCTTGAGCTGCCATAAAACAAACCTTGGTATTCAGTTTAAAGTAAATTGGCAAGGAAATTTTGAAATGAACGAAGCATATGCCGGCTTTCGGCATCAAGGGAACACATCAATCCAAAACCTTGCAAAAATTATATCAAAAAGCACCTTGATATGCCAATCCCTATGTCTTCACATGTACGAAGCCATAGCTGGCCCAACACAATGAAACAGGAAGATTAATTAAGAAAAAAATAAAACCTGTTCAATTCAAACTCAAGAAAAATTATTCTCGAAGGCAATCTGTAGAAGTGGCAGAACCGAGATGTTGGCCTACAAATTGAAGTAGAAGGGCTTGAGCTCACGATTAGTAATAGGCATTGAGGATTGCTTCAACATGCCATCAAAATTAACAAAAGACTTTCTAGCTCTGCGGAGTTTGATCTGCTCCTGTGCCAGAAGATTTAAACCAAAGAACCTTAAAACAAAAGAGAAAACTTGTCATATGTTCTCAAACTGCCTTAGCATATCAATAGACTTAAGCAATATTTTCGAATCTATCTAGCCTATAAGCAAATCAAATCATGTGCATAAAGTATAAAGAGCAAGGACATACACTAAATCGATTTTGAAGATAGATCACCCAAGTATTTAGCTCCTCAAAGATCTGTGAGATAGACGATTTTTCAAGCATCGGAATGCATTGAAGCCCAAATCAGCATTCTGGATCAGCAAATCACGGTCGAATTGGGGGAAATGGTGTTGCAGCAGCTAAAATTGGAGGAAATGGTATGGATACATGCAGCAGAGGGTGGATAATCTGACAAATGAGCTAGAAGGGAAGATTTTTCCAGAGAAAAGAGCGCCCAGATCAGATTTAAGGGGGCAGTAACAAATGACAGTTCCAGTTGGGCAGTTTCAAAATCAAAATCAGCATATTATTCAAGCAAGGCCTGATTCGGACAGAGAATTAGAGTCTGTTGGGCAGCAGGATCTGCAGCTCCATATAGTGCAACTGTTGCTCCATTTTGCAGAGGCTGTTTCGCAGGATAATATTCAAATAGCAGGGCTTTTTTTCTCGCGGCTCAATCATCTGGTCCTCGACACCGGAAGCCCTCGTTGCCAGAATCACAAAACAGAATAAAACCGACCCCTTCAAAGGCCTGGTCGTAAATTGGCTCCAGAATGTAGATAAATTGATGCGCACAGATCTCCTGGAAGCATTCTTTGTATTCTGCGAATCAAGGGGTCTTCAAACTAATGAAGTGCAAATGAAAATAGAAGTGCCAATGAAAAGTTGAGACACTACACGTGTCAGCAGGAGAGCCAATTTCAAAGAATATGGAGGACAGAAAATGAGAATGCATTATATTAGAGTGAATAAGGGCCACCATGAAAATCCAATATAATTTAGTTGTGATTTATTCCTCTTGAGTGGAAGTTAAATTCAAAATTCCCATGTGGCGTTGCCAAGCTCTTTTTCAAATGACAGTGTAGCGTTCCTAACCGACATGCCCTTAACCAACTGGACAAAACCGTCTAGACATTTATGAGTAGTCGCTTCTTTCCATTTATGCCGGTGTCTCGGGAAACTCGAGCGGTCTCCCATGGGTCTGTCATAATCTCTCCCACTAAAATATGCTCGTCCTCGAGCATGACCTACCGTCCAACGGTATTCCGGGTCATACTTGCCCCCATGGAGATTCGAACTCGAGCCCTGCTCTGATACCAAATGTGCGTTCCTAACTAACATGCCCTTAACCAACTGGACCGTCTAGACGTTTATGAGTAGTCGCTTCTACTCATTTATGCCGGTGTCTCGGGAACGTGACACCAAGATCTACTCGAGCGGTCTCCCATGGGTCTCCCATGGGTCTGTTACAATCTCTCTTCCCGAGACACCAAG
Source organism: Isoetes taiwanensis (assembly GCA_021234155.1). Taxonomy (NCBI): domain Eukaryota; kingdom Viridiplantae; phylum Streptophyta; class Lycopodiopsida; order Isoetales; family Isoetaceae; genus Isoetes; species Isoetes taiwanensis. Next base: position 5,088,141 of record JAJEKV010000012.1, on the reverse strand, counting down.
ATCTACTCGAGCGGTCTCCCATGGGTCTGTTACAATCTCTCCCACTAGAATTATGCTCGTCCTCGAGTATCACAGACCAAGTCATGACATACCGTCCAACGGTATTCCAGGTCATACTTGCCCCCATGGAGACTCGAACTTGAGCCCTGCTCTGATACCAAATGTGACGTTCCTAACTGACATGCCCTTAGCCAACTGGGCAAAACCGTCTAGACGTTTATGAGTAGTTGCCTCTACCCATTTATGCCGGTGTCTCGGGAACGCAACACCAAGATCCACTCGAGCGGTCTCCCATGGGTCCATTACAGACAGCCAATATTGGCTGGCCCTAAAAAATAATATAATTGTTCCTTGCTCAGATTTCGCCATGTAGATGCCACGTTCTCAAAGACGTCCACCCTAGTCGAATCTCACCCTAATATGACTTTTCTTATATATAGAAATTGACCTTTAAAATATTAACAAGAAAGTTAATGTATCTTTTTCTTTTTACATTTAAATATACAAGTACTTTATCGCGGCATCGCCGCCTGCCGCTGTAATGAACTTGTGGGATAAAGAGCTTATTCAAATATTCTAGTCTAATAGAAATGAATTCTATGAACATTGATAAACTGCAAGGTACAATGGGTCATACACAAAATCTCAAATCATGGTTACCTAGTACCAAAGTACACTTCATATCCAACGCAGCTGCAAGAGACATGATTGCTTTGGCTGCTGCAGATTTATATATAACAGAGATGAGCGGCATTATTGTCCAAAAACACAAACTCAAACACTACTGCGACACCAGATCTTGCCTTACTGTATATACTCATGAATGGAGCTCAGATTTTTTGCATTGATGCTCACACCTGGCTGCTAACATTATTCACAAATCTCTGTGCTTACCTAGAATTGAAACCACTTGTATTATGAACCATTATTATTTCCTAATAAGGTCACATGTCTGCACCTTTATTAAAGCTCCATGGTGTCTGCAACGCTACTTTATTTTGGAGCATAGCCAGCTTCCTCTCATCCTCTATCACAAGAGTTTTTACTTACAATCTTGACCTCTAAAGCATCGCAAGGAAGCACTTACATGCTTGGAATGGGATGGCAGTCCAAGAACAAAATGTTCATCACTGCCAAATTAGAGGATTACTTTGAGTTTTTCTTATGCAGTACCTTTCCATGAGAGAAGTCACTTGCTTAGGCGTGCCTACTATTCCATGGTCTAAAAATGCTTAAGAATTTTTGGGTGAGAAGAAAGAGCAAGAACTAAGATCATCCTGAAACAAGTTACAAATTACAACTTACATGCATCATAGAACCACTGCCTGATTTCGAGCATTTCTTGTGCATCAGTGCAATAAGCAGTAAATTTCACGTGTAAAATTTTAGTGCATTAAATATGCAGTCGTTTCAAGCAGAATAGAGTGAATAGAACACCTGTAACTTGAGTTTTAACTTTTCCAGACCTACTAATTGTCCACCAAATAGAATAATAAGCAATCTAGTGTTTCAAATAGTGAATAAAACATTTGTAACTTGACTTTTAAAAAACAATCAAACTAGACTTTGCTTCCGACAAACCTACTATTGCAACTAGGGTTTTGAGCCAGATTTTAGAGCTTTTGACAACGTGTACTACAACCGCTTGCTTTGCAATTTTAGTTATACCGTTCCTATCCCCAAGAAACCTACCATATTTGTAGTTTTGATCATGGCTACAAAGAGGAAGCAAGGATTGGCAAGATTAAGGGTTGGAAGATTCCTGCATATGGAAAATAGCTCTTACCATATGCTAAGAGCCACGTCCAGCAGACGTGATGAGCTTTCCTCCAAGGCTTCGATCAGCCAACCAACAGGCTGCTATAGTGCAGGGCTCGTTTTTATTACGAAACAGAGCTTCTAGAACAACAAAGAAGTTGGTTCGACCTTCCAGATAGTTGTTCAGATTCTTCTTTTGCCATATGTTGGTAAACCATTGAAATTTTAAATACGTTTAACCTCGCCCCTTACCTCCCCTATTTCAATTATATGTTAGAGATAAATCCTATTTTTCTCTCTCATTTTCGCCCCTTACCTCCACTATTACAATTATATATTAGAGATAGAGATAAATCCTATTTTTTTCTCTCTCATTTTCTCCCTTTTCTCCCTCTTCCATCTAAGTGGGCAGGAACAAAATAAGCAGATCGAATAGCAGAGAAGAGAAAAAGAGAGAAGGCGACCACTTCTCTCCGTTCCGTCCATGGCCATGGCCATGGCCGAATAACATACCCCAGGCGGTCCATTCAAATTCCAACCTCAGCCCAAAGGTACAAAAAGGCTTCCAATTTTTTTTAAGTTTTATTTTTCAATGTAAAAGAAGAAAAGGATCTAGACAAGCAAATAAGATCAGTACATGGGCAGAGCTAGCACAGGTTCGGTCTCAGTATCAAGCTGGTTTCAGGGTAAATCACAGTACGCTAGATCACGTGCTTACGCTCCGGACTCTAATAGAAAAAGCTAAGACGCCAAACTCCTCCCTGTACATGGCATTCATAGACTTCTCGAAGGCCTTTGACACTATCCCGCGAAAAGAACTCAGTGAAAGGCTTGTCCAAATTGGAGTCCCTCTCGAGTTAAGAGCAGCAGTATCTCAGTTATATGAAGAGGTTTTGATCAAAGTTTCTTGGGATTTGGACACCAAGATCAGAAGCACAATAGGTGTCCGCCAAATCCAAAATCATGGTGTTTGGGACGAGAGACCGGCCTGATTTCACCTACAAAGGACAGATTTTGGAGACGGTAGACTCTTACAAATACCTTGGTATCGATCTTGCTTCAAACTATAGCTGGAAGAACTGTCTTCAAAGAAGAATCCTGGGTGGGAAAGCGGCCTTGTTCAGCATGCTAGCAAAATGCAGTAAGGCCTCCCTCACAGATTGGCATTTGAAGTGTATTTTGTTTAAATCCACGTCCAAACCGTAGTACTTTTTATGGTGTTCCCATTTGGGGCCCTGGATCTCTCATCTCGAATGTGGGCCTTGGGTTGAAAGCATCCTAAAACTGTTCCTAAAGATCGAACTTGGAATCAAGTCAAATTCCCTATGCGTTGATGCTCGCGGAAACTGGGCTGTTCCCACTTGAAGTGGAGGGTTTATATCAGTCAGTCAATTTCTATAATAGAGTAATGGAACATGGATCTGATCGGCTGTCTAACGAAGCCATGGTCAATTCCAATTGGCCACGGAATCTGGCGGCATGGGCCAACAGATGGGGGCTCGATATATCCACCTGCCCAAAAGATAAGAGAGAACTCAAAAATATTTTAGAAAAATTGGCAGTGCAAAAGCTATGGGCGGTCCCTGGAAAACGGATGCAAATATACAAAGCAAAGGTTAACCACATGGAAACTTATACAGGCCAATCTTACTTGGGAGCAAATCTATCCCCAGCTCAAAGAAGATTGATCGCCAGGTATAGAACCGGGTCTCATAGGCTGGCAATAGAAACAGGTCGTTGGACCAAGATTCCAATTGAAGAACGAAAATGCAATCTCTGTGATACAGGATATGTGGAGGATGAGGAACATGTTTTCTTAACATGCCCCGCATACGAAGACATCAGGAACAAATTTGAAATAAGTACACAGGATTTCTCTGTAGCACCAAAAAAATTGGGATTGTATATAAGGGCGGTTGACTCACACCGTGCCTTGTTACAAAAATTGTAACTGGTTTTGTTCATGTGCTCCATAGCCTCTCCAAGGCTCAAGTGAGCATTAGACATAATAATAATAATAATAATTTCTGCTTAATCAAAACATTGTGTTTTTGCGTGTAAGATTTCATTATCTTTGTGGAATTTTTTGTTTTAAAGAAATTGAACTTCGTCCTATTATTTTTGTATTGAATTGGACAAGTCTTGCTGGAATTTGAAATGTCCTAATATATCTCAAAACTAAAAAAAAAATTGTTTACCTCACTTTTCATAAAACTTCAAACCCTGATAAACAGCTCGTTGCTGGTCCCAGCAGTATGCTCGATGTAAAGGGTTACATATATACTTCCTTATGGATATGATTTGGAATCGAGAGCATGTGACACGAGAGGAAAATAATCCTACTAGATCCATCAAACACAGCAGCACCTACTATCATACTTCAATGTCATCTAATATGCCAATTTACCATCGTTTCAGCCTCACACTCTTTATAATCATCAAATATTGGGACAATCATACAAGGCCATGTTCTTTTGACGCATTGGAATTCCCACTTATTCTGAATTTATTGTTGCTTCCAAATTCCGCAACAACCTCAAAAGCCCGAAGACTTTACCAAAGGTCTAGCCTAAAGCTCTTTCAGATTAGCATATGCTGCAGTACATTGAGCCATGATTCTTGATGCACGACAAATCGAATCAGTCATGTAAAAGTTCTTTATTGCCTTCTCAAAAGGTGATAGCTGGATTTTTGATGAAGCAGAAGGAAGAATGTCTTGTGCCCAGCTCATTGTAGGTTGCACCTCATCCACCCGAAAGAGATTTGGAGATACTGCAAGAAGTCGAGCTCGAAGGCCACCTATCATGTCATACGGTAGTTTTACACCGGTAATTTCGGAAAGAGCTCTAATAATCTTCCAATCATCCCTTGCATCTCCTACAGTGGGTACAGCTTGGATTGTTTGCTGCACCCGTCCTTCTGTGTTCTCATAGGTTGCTTCCTTCTCAGTATAAGCAGCTCCAGGCAGAATAGCATTTGCACGATATGCACTACGGTCACCATGATGCCCTTGATAAACAACAAAGGCGTCATCTGGAATGTCTGATAACTTAATCTCATCAGCACCAAGCAAGTATACAAATTTTGCTTTTCCATTATGAATAGCCTTTGCCCCACCAGAGGTAACGAATCCCAAATCTAAAGCACCAGCATGAGCAGCATCCAAAAGTAGTACATTGAAGCCATTCCAACCATCCCTTATAACCTTTGCCTCCTTTACAATCCTATGCACTGTGGCCATAATAGCATCTCTATCTTCTCTCTTGAATATTCCTGCCCCCATAATAACGACAGGATGGTTGGCTTTAGACAAGGTTGAGCAAAATGGATGGCGCCCTTCAGCAATTTCGACAAGTGTTTCAGGACCCGTTCCCAAGTGTTGATGACCGTATGTTAAGTCTGTTGGAGGTCCTATAAGTCCTACCTTTGCCTTATTATTTCGAACAGCTTTCCGGATTCTTGCATTGAGTAAAGGAGCTTCAATTCGTACCTAGACAAGCTCCCATTGTCAGATCTACCTTAAATCCTGTGGCCCACAAAGGAGACAAATTAGAAGGAAGAAAATGTCACCTGTGATCCAATGATCAAAACTGCATCTGCCTTTTCCATCTGAGCAATGCCCGTGTTTAGGAGATAATTAGCACGAATATCTGCCTGTGGATGCAGTCCATCTCCTTCATACCAAAGGTTCTCACAGCCCAACTTGTTTAGGTAGTCCTTCAAAGCCATCATTGCCTCCACATCTGCAAGCTTTCCAGCAACACCTACCATTTCATCTGGCTTAGTTTTAAGAGCAGCCTCGGCAATAGCGAAGAGAGCTGTCCGCCATGGCACAGGTTCTAACTGCCCATTAGGCTGGCGTATCATTGGTTCATTCAACCTTTGCCGTTTCAGGCCATCGTAAGAAAATCGAGTTTTGTCAGAGATCCATTCTTCATTAACCTCCTGCAATTATCTACCAAGAGATCAGCTTATATTGGAGAAATAAAGATCAGCCTATATCTGGAGAATGCACTACTGAGAGGTAACCGCATATACTTTTTACTTAGATCATGCAGCTTGTCTTGATTAAGCAAAATAACCAGTAGCTGTGTTCTTATAGCCTGCATGGGTAGCTGCAGAACATAAGCCGTGGAACAATTTATAATTCCCTGATGAAAAGGGAGCACATTTTGCTTATACCAGAAAAATTTGGTTACTACATCCCTACATAACATGGACATAGTTGCCTGTTAGGTTACTCAACTGAATTACAGAAAAATAGTATATTTACTATGAGAGCTTTTGCAACAATAAGACTTTTAATGCCTACCCACTGTAAAGAACAGGAAGCTAGCTTCACATGCGTCCCTAAACTATGCATTTTAGATGCTATGCAGATGCCTTAAAAAAAATAACATCCGTTGCTTCTATTTCTCATACTTCACCAACTATAAATCTCCAAACATGATGTGTGTCTAGGTTTGGTGCTTCCACAGCAGTGTGGAATTGTTCATCATTATAAATAGAGAATATAACTGGATCAAGATCAAGCCAGAATCGAAAACGTTATAAGAATGGCCATGTGAACAAACCTCATTTAATCTTGGGACAACACGCATAACTTCACATCCACGACTGTCGATTCGTATATTCGAACCAAGTGCATCTGTTACATCAACACTCTCTGTGCTTTTCAGCTCCCAACTTCTTGCCGTAAATGCAAATGGCTTTGACGTAAGTGCTCCTACCGGACAAATGTCTATTACATTGCCTGAGAGCTCACTTGTCATCAGTCGCTCCACATAAGTACCTATTTCTTCACTACCTCCTCGGCCAAGCACACCCAGATCTGGCACACCTGCAACTTCCGAAGCAAACCTTACACACCTGGGATAAACAGCAAAGAGTGATATTAGAGTTACAGTCAAGAAGCTGTCCAATTGATAGGCATGTATATTAATTAGCACAATCCATCCTGATGGAAAATAAGAGCTCTAAATAATGAAACACGATATGATCCCCTCACTTGAATGTATGGCACATGTTCATTCATGGCAAGTTTGAAATCAACAAAACAAAATTTAAGATATTGGCTATACAAGTCTTTCATGACATGCCAAATTTAACTAAGGAAGCTCATGGGAAATGTCATTTTCATTCTATTAATGTTGTATGCCTACTGTCTCAAACTTGGATGGGCTGCTGTAAGAACGATTCGCCATTGTTAATAGAACCCTTCAAAATTATTAATTGTCATTTGTTCACTAGAAGGTAGAGAAAGTAAAGTGATCTGTAATACTCTGCATGGCAAATCTGAATGAAACCGGCCAGTTGTCAGAATCTGCTGCCATTGCTTGATGCACATCATCATGAATATCGAATAGGCCAAATTCCATGGTGCATTCTTTTTTCTTTTATTTTCGTCCAATGATTTGCCAGAGAATTTGGCACAATGAGAAAAGAAAAATTTTAATGTTCATTCTAAGCATAATTTTTCTTGCAAGTATTTGAATTGCTGTTTTAGGGCTATGTTCTCAAGAGAACTCAACATGTGATCCTATGTTTTCTTCATGTGTTCAGCAAAATGTAATGCAAAAAAATTTTACAAAAAAGTAATATACAGTTAGAGCTGACCTTGTACAGTGTATGCAGCGGGTCATCACAGTTTTTACAAGTGGTCCCAGATTTTTATCCAGAACAGAACGCTTTGTATCAGTGAATCTGCCCCGATCAGAACCGAAGACAATGGATTGATCTTGTAAATCACACTCGCCTCCTTGGTCACAAATGGGACAGTCCAGCGGATGGTTTAAAAGAAGAAATTCCATGACTCCCTCCCTAGCTTTTTTTACCATTGGTGTAGTGGTTTTGATCTTCATCCCTGAAAAGCATCTTTCCTACTTGGTCAAACCCATAAACAAATAAATTCAAAACACAAGCAATAATCACACACCCGGAAGAGCTGGCATGGCACAAGAAGCCACTGGTTTAGGAGTTTTTTCCACCTCCACAAGACACATACGACAATTTCCAGCAATAGAAAGACGAGGATGGTAGCAAAACCTGGGTATATCAATTCCAGCAACCTCACATGCCTGAAGCACTGTCATACCTTTAGGAATCTTAACAGCATTCCCATCAACACTAACTTCAATAAGATCTTCTGGCTTTTGGATCTCATACTTCGTTAAAGGTATTCCTGCAGCAGCAGTTTCAACGTACCTAACACCCTGGGCGTTTGTAACATGTTTGTTGCTGGAACTCAGCCTAAAATTTGGACTACATAAAACAGAGGCAGCCCTAGACCCTTTGCGCCGAAATAAACGGAACAGCTGGGCAGCTTGTTTGGCCATGTCGGATTTATTCCCTAAAAAGCCCTGCAGCGCCCGAAACAGGAATCACAGACTGAGAGACTCGTGGGTAGAACCTCTTCTTAGGAATGCTTGGAAAGCTGACTTCTTCTTAGACAATTCAATAGTTTTAGAACATAACATGATGCGGCATAGCAACATACCTGGTGGGCGCCTCAGCCAAGCAGACCATCCAGCGGAATAGGAAAACAGCCACTTCTGTATAAATCCATTTAATCCGGAGGAATGAATGCCATTATATTTTTTTTTTTTTCCAAAGTAAATCATATTAGGTAAAGTAATCTTTAAATCGAGTGGTTCACCCTGGGTAGAAGAATATCTGGGAATATTCTAGGGTGGACAATAGTAGCATAGTTACCAAATATGGATATGGAATACGATGCTGCATGCTTGAAAAAAAAAACCGAATACGGAATACAGAAAATGAATATATATGGCATGCTACTTAAAACGAGCAGGATTGTAACATATAGTAATTTTTTAACATAGAACATAGTTTAGAACACAGTTTAGAACATAAAACATAGTTTAGAAGGAAGGAAGGAAGGAAGTATATTTTAAAACATAGTCTAGAACACGAAAATATTATAGAACATAGCTTAGAACACATGAAGAAAAATATGTAGGGCTAATGGAGCATGTAAGGATTTGTTCCCGAATCCTGATAGGGCACACCTAATAAATGAGTACAAGCAAAAGAGCAAGAAAAACATGATCAAACTACAAATAAAATGGGTGTGTAAGTAAGGATCCATACCTGGATGAGATGAAGGTATATAATCTGGATCCACCCAACAAGTTTCATCGTCGTCTATAGGAGCTCTCATTTCTTCATCTTCTTCATTTCTATTACCAACGTCATCGTCATCATTACTTTCTTGCTCTTGCTCAATCTCATCACTTTGCTCTCCCACGTCGTCCATTTCCCATTCTTGAGATTCAGGAATGCTTTCCTTCTTTGCAAAGCCAATATATGGTTCTCTTGTTGCAATTCGATGTGACTTAAGGAGCTTCAAGCCCTCGATGGAAGAAGTCTTACTCATTTAATGCTTGTAACATGACCAAGAACACTAAAAAGCCTCTCGACTGGAGAAGATGATGTGCTCTGACTAAGCATGCAAACGGCTAATGTCTGCAATTTAGGTGTTTCTCCTCCCACCAAAGAGCTGAACCAATCTTGAAGAGGTTTACTTATGCATCTATACTTCCAAATCTTCCTTCTTTTGCTTTGTATATGGCATATTGTTCTCTTATTTTGCTCCTTTCATCTGCATCCTATTGAGCACTTGGCCCCAGTGTATAGATATTTCAGGATCTTTCCATTGATTTTGCCCTTGATATTCCGGATCCAAACAATATGCAACAGCTTGGATTGGAGCGTGATAATCATCATATCGTGATTTGCACAAAAAGTTTAACTCTGCCATTTTTGAAGCATCCTTCTCAATCTGTCTCATATGCTCAACCATCTTACTAAGCCCTCCATAAACCTTCCCAAGACAAGGAGCATTCCCATCAACCAAGCGTAACATCAAGATATGGAACAAAATTTCCATATTGCCTGCACGAATGACCAGAAAAACCAAATCCTCCAAAACTTAAAAGTAAAGGTAAAGATAAAGGAAAAGATAAGAAGCCCACACAAAGCATTTTGTGATATGGTTTAAGGTTAATAACTAATAATGGTGCTCGGGGGAGTGGCCTTGCATGGAACAATATTTATTGATATGATCAAGTAAGAAAGTCATCCAGTATGTCTAAGCCTTGCTATTATCAAAGAGAGAGCTAAAAATAAACCTTGACCTTTATTTAGAAGCAAAAAGGCAAAAAAAAGGTATTGTTACCTATAAATAGAAGGACAACTCAGAAATCGGCGATCCTTACCTTTTGGAAAGTTCTTGAAGTCTAGTTTCCAGATTGTGCTTGGTTGTCCATAGATTCCTTACGGTTTGAAAGTTGTGCCCAGAAAGGTGCATAAGTTGACTGCATTACTAGATCTGCTTCTTCCTATGTTGATGATGTGCCTAACCTTACCTTCTAGTATCTTCTCTTGTTCCTTGCTTGATCATATCATTAGAAGGAGTTCATGTAACACCAGTGGTTGGTGGCTAGAAAGAGTTTGTTCTTATACAGTCTTGCGGAGTAGCTTGACTTGGTGATATCTCTTCTAGTTGGTCCGGTTGGGTGGTAAAACGAGTACCCTGTGGTATTTTGCTTTCTAATAAGTTGATGAATTTGCAGGAGGAATAGAGCATTCGTAACAATTGGTATCAGAGCCCAGTTCCGGTCTTTACCAGCGGAGCTGTGGGTGATGGAAGGCGTTGGAAATTTAAGTGGCTAAGCAGCACAAGAGGTCCAAGAGGGGCAAATTGCAAATAGGTTACCTCTTGTCTGGTATGAAATTGATGTTTAGGGATTGTGATTAGAATCTTTAGATATTTCTTATTGCATCCTTATGGCTGAGGTTGGTGCCTCAAGGTTGGAAAGAGTTGGTGCTCTTAACCAAGTGATTGGAATGAGCGTATGCCAGGTCCACGATTGGAATGAGCGGATGCCATGTCCAAGAGATTGGAATGAGTTGGTGCTCATGTCCATGTGAATAGAATGTTTGTTATTCCTGATATTCGCAGGTCTTCTGGTTGGTGCTGGAGATTGCAAACTGGAATGGAGATTGATCAGCAGTTGGTGCTTCTGGTGGATGTTAGTAAACATTTTGTTGAGACAAATTAAGTTGATGTTCAATTTGTAGTTTTTGGAGACCTTCTCGAGGAAATAAGTTTATTCTTGAGAATGGAAGGGGAAAATATCTTTCTTGTTCAAGTTGAATGATGATGGGAATGCCATGACTGTTCAAGTGAGAAATGCCTACTTGATGGATCAGTATAGAGATTTTTCTGTCCAAGCGCAGATCCTGCCTTGGAGGATCAGAAAAAGAACATTCCTAGGAGGACAAGATTGGTCCCAAGATGGGAAAGACTATGTTAGTAAAGAACCATATTATTTGGTTGGGTTTGCAGGTTCTAATGTCATGATTGTGTTTTACGCAGGACATAGAAATTGTCATGCAGGAATTATTTGGGAGATATTCTTACCTTCTTATTTGGCACATTAGCAACCTAAGTTTTAGGCGGCTATTGGGTAAACGTATGTTTGAGTTACATTTGCCTTAGGGGAATTCTAAGGAGGAAGTATCAGGTGTTCTTTTCTTTGTGTAGTGTATAGTAAATCTTGAGACAACTAATATATCTGTAGCATAATAGTTGGACTTGATTATTTTCTAGTTGTGGATTCAACTAGGGTCGCAACCATGGACTTAGTTGTGGTAAATTATTTTCTAGTTGTGGACTCAACTAGGGTTGTAACCATGGACTTGGTTATGTTATTGAATATTTCTGATTGTGAATTCAATCAGGGTTGTAACCATGGACTTGGTTACGAAAATTTTTAGCCTAAAGGGCTGGACTTGGAAATTTTTAGCCAGGTTGTAGCCATGGACTTGGTTGTGTCAAATTTGCCATATAATTTCTTGATCGAGGACGATCAATCCTGAGAAGGGGAGGAATTGATATGGTTTAAGGTTAACTAATAATGGTGCTTGGGGGAGTGGCCTTGCATGGAACAATATTTATTGATATGATCAAGTAAGAAAGTCATCCAGTATGTCTAAGCCGTCTAAGCCTTGCTATTATCAAAGAGAGAGCTAAAAATAAACCTTGACCTTTATTTAGAAGCAAAAAAGGAAAAAAAAAAGGTATTGTTACCTATAAATAGAAGGACAACTTTGAGATGTGATATCTCCGCGACCACAACCCAGAAATCGGCGATCCTTACCTTTTGGAAAGCTCTTGAAGTCTAGTTTCCAGATTGTGCTTGGTTGTCCATAGATTCCTTACGGTTTGAAAGTTATGCCCATAAAGGTGCATAGGGGTCTAAGTTGACTGCACTACTAGATCTGCTTCTTCCTATGTTGATGATGTGCCTAGCCTTACCTTCTAGTATCTGCTCTTGTTCCTTGCTTGATCATATCATTAGAAGGAGTTCATGTAACACCAGTGGTTGGTGGCTAGAAAGAGTTTGTTCTTATACAGTCTTGCGGAGTAGCTTGCTTGGTGATATCTCTTCTAGTTGGTCCGGTTGGGTGGTAAAACGAGTACCCTGTGGTATTTTGCTTTCTAATAAGTTGATGAATTTGCAGGAAGAATAGAGCATTCGTAACATTTTGTATACTAGGTACTTCATTTCCAAAATGGTTCTTAAAATGACTTTGCTGCCAGATTGCCTCTGTTAGTTTTCTAAAGTCTTTTAACTTTTTTGAGATAGCAAAAGTTCTGGTATTCACCTTGGAAGGGCTTTAATTAGTATGTGAAATTCAGTATTATCATTATCTCTTTTTCAACAATTTTTTTTTCTGGTTCAAGGTTTTTTCTTGATTGTGGCATTGTGGGAACTTGTGAATGTTGCTATAATTATTTTCTTTGTTTATTCTAGGTGGAAGCTTTGGCATGAATGCAACTTGAACATTTGGCCAATTTGGTTGGATATTATGCTTCAGAAATTCCTTTTCCTAGGATGTTAGTATTTGAGTATGCACCCGATAGAACAGTGTTTGAGCACTTATACTACAATTTGATTATTGTTTCAAATTTTTGCTTTCTCATATGTTTTTTTGTTGTATTTGAGAGGTCTGAACATCTGGATCGGAACACCCACATGCATATCATTCTGGGTACCACTTATGGATTGGAGTTTATGCATCATCAGCTTGTGCCTCATGCTAGCAATATGAACTTTGATTCAAATGTAGTATTTCTAACCGAGGATTATTGCTCCTAAAGTAAGACTCCTAATGTTTGATCTATTGAATTTCAGCGGAGTGGAGTAAATTATTGTAGTCTCTATATGACATAGCCTATATTGTAAGCAAAAGACTCCTTTCTTTTGATTCTCAGATTTTTCCTTTTCACTTTTTTTATCAGATTCGTTCATACGGACAACCTTTTATGTGACAACACCTTGTTTGAATTTCTTCCAATTTAAAGCACATCAGTCCGTTTGGTTGAGTATTGGTTTTGCTTCAAATCTATATAAGAGGCAAACAGAGTCATTTTGACTGAGCAATTACCGTATTAGCGGGTTGTGATACTACGCGAACTGTGATAGTCCCCAGTTACTATCTCAGGCAACTATGATATTGCCAGTTGGAACCTCACCACTAGAATCATCACAACTAGGCTAGGAATATCTTAAGGGTGGGTTCCCATGATGTCTACCAGACTTTAAAATAACAAAGTCAAAGTTAGACTCGCCTTGTACCAGAGGCGACTCCCCTTTTCCAGAGATGGAAAGGGATTTCCGGAAGCTCTAGTGTGCCGCCTTCATTTTGGAGGGTCAAAGTTGAAGCTGAGTTAGGGTCATGGGAACGTGCCTTAAGCGTTGTTTTAGCCCTAGATGCTGGAATTGCAAAGTGTTTATAAGTTATGGATTTGTTGCCTCAAAAAATGGTTTTTTTTTTTTTTTTTTTTTTGGGTAATCGGACAAGAATATGTCTGCTGTATTCCGCCCTCTTTCTAGGATCCCATAGGCCAATTGGTCTCCATGGACGATAAAAATCATTCAATTCAATATGTAGGTAATGAAGTTCAAGGCAATTACAGATTTCGGAACACATGGGTTCTTACATGGTGCTGGCGTTGGAATAAGTTGCTCTAGCCTAAAATTTCTGTATTTTAGAGGCAAGTTATACATAGGCATTTGCATATAAATGCATTGCACCATCACTATGATCCTTTTATCTCTGTAGTATGTCCGCTTTGCCCTTTAGATATTGAAACACTTGAGCATTATCTCTTTTCTTGTCCAAAAGTTCAACCAGCATGGCCTCGGCTACAATGCTCATTTTAAAGTACAATCTATCAGGGTAGAGCATCAGGCCCAACATGAAATGCCTTTTGCTTGGCTGAGAGCAACACTTTTGGATAGCATTCTGGAAGAGGACGTTCCTATCCAAGTAGGTGCTGAATAAGACATGTAACTGGGTCTCTGTTTGGACCGCTACAACCATTGCTCAAGAGTTTCAATGGCCAGAAGGCAAAATGGACATAAAGTAGAGATGTGTAGATCATAATGATGGCAAAACGCATTAACATGCAAGCACCTGTGGGATATTTACCACTAAAGCATAGAGACTGCTAAATAAAGCAACTTATCCCATGGCCAATGCAATGTATAAGACCAATTCTCTTGTGGATCTGTAGCTACCATCCACTGGACACTGATGGCATCTGCCTTTAAAAGAAGGTGATATACAAATTTAATAAAACATGTGTCTTGATGGTGGATAGTGTCATCACAACTCCATAGAGTCCTTGCCATAGCATCAGCCCTTAAAATAAGAGGTAAGCACTTTGCCACCTTCTCCCATAATGACACATACCATCTAGGTAGAAGAGCTTTTCTTGAAACTCAACCGAGGAATGAGGTGACCATTATAATACCAAGGCTGAATTAAACTGATGCCTACTTGAATCAATAGTTGTCATGTAAATGGGTGGGCTCATGCAAGAGGAGTTCATACTTTATTGATGTATGAACCTACTGAGTGAAAGTGAAGGGTTTTTTAAGGGGTATCTACATACGTATACTAGTGGAGAAAATACAGTATTTGAGATAGCATCTCGTATAAAAACATAGGGGGGAAGTTGGCGAAAAGGTTGGCATTATATAAAAGCATTAAGGGGGTATTGTTGTCGATAGCAGTTTTGCTTGTTGATATGTCAAGACGTCGGGTTTAATTAAATTGATGACACATATATAAGATCTTTTTCTCAATGGTTAGTGTCTTAGTATTGTGTGCAGTTTATAAAAGAACTTGATGGAGTTTCTTGTTAATAGTTTCATGATTTTCATTTCTTCAATTTGTTTTGTATGAAGGGATATACTATCTTATAATGTAGATGTATGTATAAATATGAAAGAGGGATGAAACTGTTTTAAAGGTATGAACTCGTATATGAGGGGTTTATTTTATAGATAAAACGTATATAGAGGAGTTATATTTAACTTTGTGCACGCACATGGCATATCCCCTATAGGAAGAGGTGCATCCCTTGGGGATTCATGTAGCAAGTGGTGATGCTAACAATTTTGGCAGTAGTGGAGCTTACCACCATGACATTCTAGTAAAACATGCAGGGAAATTACATAAATAAATGCAATATGATATGGTTTGTGGGGTATGGGATAAAGTCTGGAAAGGTTGGGGCCCATTGGATAACGATTTCCTTGAAGGATCCGCCCTTTTGGTGTGTTGGTTATCACTAGAGGTGCTAGTGCGTAACACAATACTAATCCCAAGCAGTCGAAAGCACTCTCAAAAGAAAGGAGGAGCATTTGATGAACAATTTGAGCGCGTGAAGTAGTGCCCATGGAACACAGATTTAATTGTATTGTTGTGAATTGTAACGCAATGATTAAACAATTGCCTCACTTGCGCAAGATCCACTTCAATGAGGCCACCTTGACCACACAAAACCTCCTCAGTACTAGCCCAATGGAAATTTCTAACCATTGCAATGATTTCTTGCGCCTTAACTTGTGGAGCTAGCAAAAAGAACATTGCCATATAGACATGGATAGTTTCAAATTTCGTTACTGCAATGCGGGCTGCACAAGACAACTTAGCGGTGTTCCACTAGAAGAAATGTTTCTTCAAGCCTTTAGTAGTCTCTTCCCATATAGTATCATTACTAACATGAAGAATACCAACAAGAATCCAAGCAGTTTGATAGCTGGAAAAAAAATAGAGTTCAAGGAGCAATACACTTCTGTCATCCAACAAGAACGTCAAAAGACAACATTGTTTATAATAACAAAGTCGTATTTCGTAGACATATAATTCTTTTTGAAGGTGCAATATACATTTTCTCTTAAAAGCCCATCCCTATTAGCCCAATTATGCAACTTTCATATGCAAACACATACATTAAAATGATCGTTCCCATTGCCCTAAACGAACTAGGCAGAGGAATTCTGGACGAACGTGGCTTTGCCTACATGGTTATGATCATTCCCATTATCCTGGGCGAAATGAGCTTTGCCTACACGGCACAAACATCCTTGAGAGTTTTTGGATGCTTCTAATAGCATCTAACTTTATTTAGCTTCGTCTGGCTTTGTGTTTTTCTATGCTTCTTAGCCTTCTTGTCCTAATCTTGTTCTTGATCGGTGCTATTAGCATTGAGGCAATGAGAATGGCGGCAAAAATGCATCTGAGCAGGAAAGGAAGCTGTAATCTTGTAGTACGAATGGCCTTAAGTATAGTTGGCCGAGCTACAGAGACTTGAGGTAACTTAAACAAGAAGGAAAAACATACCATCTACTATGCTAGTTGATATACAAACAATCATTTCATTGATTGAAAGAGCCATGTTACTTTGGCATATGATATGCTTTATCTAATGTACGGCCGTTGTTGGGGTGATCACCATTCACCACTCACCACTCACCACACTCACCACACTCGTCACCACTCACCACACTTGTCACGACTCACTACAATCATCATGTACCGTATATAGAGTGATATACGCGCATGCACGCGTGCAGGATATTTGCACGTATGCATTGTGGGCATTATCATCACTGTGTTATCTGAGCAGAGAGGGAAGAACAGAGAGACGGTGTATTGGGAGAGAGCATTTTTGCTTGATCTAGCTATGGAGATGATGATTCTTTGTGTTGTGCATTGCCTTGATCTGATAGATTGAGCTTGATTGTTGGGTTTTTCATCCTTCTTGCAAGGTTAGAGTTCAGGCTCTAACAATTTGGCGACCACGGTGCTCGACAGACCATTGATCGGCAAGAATTTCCATTGAAAAAGGAGTTGTTACCATTGGCATTGGTGTTTGTCGGTAAAGAACGGCACCATTGAGGTAGGAGCAATTTCTTGGGTGAAGGGGATTTTGCCGTAATTGATTTGTGGGGTAGAATTTGACAAAGGGAGCATAGTTTTATGCCCAAGAGAAGTAAGAAGGAGATCCCACTAAGCTCCATCGTAACAAGAAGGGGACCGGTGAGTCAATCTTTGGGCTCAAAATTGCATCAAGATTCAATTTCGTTTTCAGATTTGGGAGCAGATCTGGGGTTTAATTCTCAGATCCAGGAGGTTTTGATTCCATTTACCGATCTAGAAGGTAATCCAATTTCGTTTTTCAAATTGAAGGGAGATTCAATTTCGTTTTTCCAATTTCAAGAAACCCAAGAAGAGGCAGAGATGGCTGTATTACCACCCATGGTATGGTGGGGATTCCAAAGTTTGATGATCTGGTAGATCGGGATCCTTTGAAGCATATTGTGAAGTTTGAGAGGTATTGCCAGCAATGTAAGTTACCGGCTGATGATTATTTGCTTTGGTTTCATAGTTCTTTGCAAGATTCAGTGGAGGAATGGGCACAAACGCAGCCAGATACCATGACATATCAGGAATTAAAGGAAGCTTTCATTGCTAATTATCAAGAAGTTCATGGTAAGGATAAGACTATGGAAAGGTGGACCAATTTCACACAAAAGGAAGATGAATCAATTAGAGAGTATAATCAGAGGTATATTGCGGTTCTCAAAGCCGTGGTTCATTGGAAGATTGCAAGGAATGATGAAATGGATATTCAATGGTATGTAAAGGGGCTGAAACGAGCTATTGCTCATAAGGTGAAGGCTAAACAGCCTACAACATTGCTAGAGGCACAAAAGTATGCTCTCAAGGCTGAAGATAAGCTGGGATACATTCATGAAGTTGCTGCTCCAGAGCATAAAACAGAGGATATTGCAGCCAAGATTTCTAAGCTTACAATTGGTGAGAAGCCAAGGGAGGTTCACTTTATTACTTGTGAGTATTGTAGGTCCACTGGACATTCTGATACTACATGTAGATTGCTGAAATTCTGCACAAGATGCCATATCAAGGGCCATAATGATCAAGAGTGTAGGGAGAAGAGATTCTTTGAGAGTGCCAATCCGGTATTTGCTGTTATGCAACAAGCACCACCTATTTCTATTCAACCAATGCAAGCAGCACCTATTATACCACAAGTGCCAATGATGCCACAAGCTCCAATTGCTCAACAAGCTCCAATGGGTTCCACACCAATGGTGCAGCCAAAACAGAGATGGTATCCAAGTAAGGCTCATTTATATTGCAAGTTATGTGATAAATTCAAGCATGATGAGACTACTTGTTGGAAAATCCATGGGAAACCAGAATGGGCAACCAACAAGTATCCACCAAAGCAGCAAGTGTTTGAATCAGTACCTCTTCCTAATAATGATGTTCGCATTCAAGATTCAAAGTACATTGATAATCCTCAAGTTAAGGCTCTTATTGAGGAGCTTAAGAAGCAAGAGAAGGCAACATCAGTAGTTTGGAGAAGTAAATGCGGTTACAAGATCACAAAAGGTGGTTCAAGAACCAAGAGTAGTGCCAATAGCAGAGAAGTCTAAGACCTCTTTTCCAAAGGCTTTGAAGGAACAAGCTTTGAAGGTGTCAGCACCTAAGAAGGTGCAATTCAATGTGCTGCCTACAGAACAGTTTCAGTCTATAGAAGAAAATCAGCCCATAGTGATGCCTCCTATGGTGGATGAGGAAATTCAAAATGAAGAGAATGTGATCAGCCAAGTTTTGGCCACTAAAGTTACACTTACACTACAAGAGAATGGCTATTATTTGTCAGAAAAATCGTCAGACTGACTAAAGAGATTTTTGCCTGACGAATACGCTGACGAATTTTCTGACGATTGCTTTTCTGACGATTTTTTTGACAAATTTACGTCAGACATTTCGTCAGATTATTCGTCAGAAATATACGTCAGGCTGTACGTCACATAAATCGTCAGAAATGTAACGTCAGAAAAAGCGTCAGACTTTTCGTCAGAACAAGCGTCAAAAAAAGCGTCAGAAAAAACGTCTGAAAAAGCGTCAGGATTTTCGTCAAAACTTGTGTCAAGTTTATCGTCAGAAAAATCGTCAGAGAATACGTCAGAATATAGCACTATTACAATTTTAGTCATAAAATTTCATCCAAGAGTCCATTGTAGATGAAATTTGATATTTTGAAAAGCTAACCCCTCGACCTGTCCAATGGTGTATTATTTGACCAAGTTGATTAAGTTTTTGGGGGAAAACAATCTGAAAATTTCCATCCCTAACAGACTATAGTCTTTGAATTGTCAAACGACTGCATGCTAGCTATGATATCCATAAGTTGATGTATTTTTATTGAAACTTATAAGGAATGATGAACTATACGAGGAAATTCAATAGGATTTTTACAAGTTCCTAAGCTGGATACCCACTTGGAAACAAGACATATGACAAGGTCAGTATACATGGACCATCAAATGATTGAAAGATGGCATGGATAGAAACAAGAAGATGACATGGATAACAAATAATAATACTACTTAGGGGGTAACTCTAAGGCCTTGTATTTGGCAAAAAAATGGATAATGGGGAATATTTGACCTTTCAAACTTTCATGATCCTTAATGGATATCGTATATTGTTTTTCAAAAAAGTTAGGGCTTATTGCCTTTTAGTTTTTTAGCCGTATATCATGCTTGCAGCTGCATTTGGCAAAATGCTTGAGAATGCTCTTTAGTATGTTGGAAATATTGACAATTAGATGTTTATTTGGTTCATATCATAATCTCATGAATTGTGAGACATAAGGTGTTGTGTTTACAGTTTTAAAGCATAATTCATGAAGATATCCCTAGGCAGTATTAAGGGATCGAGTTAAATAAATTACAGTGTAGGTTGAAGGAGATTGCAAGGACAACTTAATGGTTGTGAAAATCTAACTGTTAAGATGCCCTGTTATGGTGCTATGATCTCTTGATCACATAAACAAAAGGGTATACACATATGGTTGTAACTATGGAACCATATAAGCAGGTTGTTTATATAAGAACCATTGGAAAATACAATGGTTGTAAATATCAACAATAAAGGTGGTTGCATTGTGAAGAAACCATCAAAAAATATTCATTTATAGAAATACTGAAATACAGGGAAGTCGACCCAAGAACTTGGAGCCTTTTTCGTGTTTAAACTTGTCGGTCTAATGAGACCTTGACAAACCTGGTAACCAGTGAGATCGGTCCGGCAATAGAGCCGGGTCTGATCTTATAACAACCCTAAGATGTATAGAAATGGGACACAGTTGGTATTCGATGCTTTGATCAAGTTTTATTCTTCAAAGGTTTTTTACACTAAGGTTTGTTGTTAATTGCTGGATATTGTATTCACAATGAAGTAGTAGTCTACATTGCATAAGTGCCTCAATATAAAATGTTGTAAATTTGCAAGAACTGTTTAGACTGACTTGAATTGTCTTCAGTTTATACACTGGTGTTGGAATTTCATCTAGCAAATTAAACACAAGATATTATTGTTAATATAATATCTTACATAGCATCACAAAGCACAAATAGGGATTCAAATCCCGCACATGGTTTTAATGGTTGACAAAGATAAGTAATATTCAGAAATACAAAATGCTTTCTATTTGGGAGTATGACATTTGACAAGAAAATTGAATCTGAATTCTGCCCTAGAATTGTTGGTGTAGGTAACTATTTGGCTTCCTAATAAGTGTCATAAGGTTACACATGACCTTTACAAAAATTTGATGGTATTCCTTGCTTTATTGCAAAAAAAAAAAACTAATAATGGTGATGTCTGACCTTTGAAAACTTTCAAGCAGCGTGCACCAAATTCCTAGGAAGTTAAGCAGACTAACGATTGAAAATTGATATTTTCGGTTAAAAAAAAAATTGTAGGAAGTAGTTGCGGCAACAAAAATATGTACGTAGGGAAATTACCGGGGATAAAAATATTTTCATGCGAATTGCCGGCAGGGGCCGGAATTTTTTTTTTCTTGGGCTTTATATATTTGGTGTATTATAGTAATTGTTTTTTTTTTTTTTACTTGGGTTTATTATGTTTCGTTTCTTATTAGGTTTAGGTTTTTATTCATTTGTCCTGTTACGTTTTTCCTTTCTTTCTTCTTCCCTCTCTCACGATCTTCATCGCTGCCGTCCACTGGGTCCAGCAGGCCAGGCGTCCAGACTATATATTTATGGTAGGTAATATTCAAGGTCGATTTAGGGCATATGTTGTTAGATCAAAAATGGATTTGTCCATGGCCGCCAAGCGGCCACTGTGGTCGCAGCAAACATGGAGTGGTAGCAGCCAAAAGTACATGTTGAATCTGCCCGTTGCAGTGGAAAATAAGCTGGACTTCTATGCCATGCGAAAATAGCTTGTCGGATCTGTTAGGATAACGATTTGGTTATGTTCCGGTATACCTAGATAGCTGTGTTATGCCTAAAATGGCCGCCTACACATCTGCAGATAGCCTGAACCTGTGATGCGCTAAGACCAGGTGGTCCAGTTCTGCCGAAAATGGTCTTTGTGCTTTGAAATGACTTAAACAAGCTCATTTGTACCAAGGTGATGGAGACTTGTGCTAAAACGGCTCCTGTTGGGCTTCAGTTCGGTTGTGCCAGATCATGACAAAATACATAAGCTTGGAGCAAATAAACCAGGTTGGTTCTTATGGTTTTACAATTTTACATTTGAGAAATAATATATGATCTAGGATGTGAAACCTTTGCAAAATTCTTGCTTCATTGGCAAAAAGATAGAGTTTTAGAAAGATGTCCTCAAAATGGTCTTAAATGTTCATAACTGGGCTGAACAGAGATCCAAAAATGGGCCTGCCAGATCCAAAAATTGTGACAAACAGGGGTTGACAAACAGGTGCTTTGTTGCAGCTCTGGTGCAGTGTGGACACTCAAATGGCAGGAATAATTATTATTGTCCGAGCGCATATTTTCTGGTTAGTCTATAGTAATATGGTACTCTAGCCTGAATGCTTATTCTCAGCCATGGAAAGTTTTAAGGTTAGCCATTGAATAGATAAAGACAGATCTCTTTGGTTATGGTGCAAGAACAAGCTTTCATGCTTCTAATCATGTTGGAGAATGCTTGACTTTTATGGCAATGTTTGGCAGATTTTATTATACTTCTAAGACAGAAATGGCTTCGATTATCGTGGTAAAATTTTAAGGTATGTAAGAAAATAGAAATGCTGCTTACATGGTTTCTTAAAGTGCCAAATGCATATTTAAGAGAATGCTAAATGTTGATAGACCGAGTTCTTGTTGAACTGGATATGCTGGAATTAATGGCTATAGCTACATGCTTTGTTCCTATACGGTTGTATTTAGATGCTACATAGTCTAAGTGTATCCTTATACTAAAGGAGAAGCTTGTGTTTCCTTGATATTGAAAAATGAGATCAGCAGTGTTTGCTTTACCTTGATCTCTCTCTCTTGCTGATTTTTTCTTACTGGTTCATAGACATATCAAGTGAGATGTTTGAGGCCTTGAATGTTCATAATTCATAATTTACTGCAATGTGGTTAAGTCCCTAAAATGATTTCTCAATTAATCACTCTATTTTCTTTCTGTCTTTAAGACTGACCATAATGTCCGGGTTGTTGGCAGGGGGTTGTTTTATCAAATGTTGCAGGTGCAATGAAGAGAAAGGGGCTTATCGAAGAGGGACTGCTCCTTCGTGCATTCACCACTGCGCACTTTGCTATTGCTTGGTTCAACATTCTATTGTTGTAGGTTGCAGGATGCAGATCGCAGGCTACTTGTTTAGGAATATAGAACATGTTTTGAAGAAGAAGCATCTTGCCACATTATACTTCTTGGCATTCTAAAGATTGTTACATGTAATTATGATTACAATTAAATAAAGGCGTTCTTGTTTTACAGATGCTCTAGTCTAGATTCATGTTAAACTCAGGCGCATTACTAAATAGATAATGAAGACGAAGTGCAAATCGATACAAAATTCAGAATTGCAGACAAAATGCAAATTAAAACAAAATGCAAACAGACCCCTCGCAAAAGAAAAAATAATGAAAAACTAGACGATTTTTTTGACGAAAATTGTGACGATTTTTCTGACGATTTTTCAGACGTTTTTTTGACGATTTTTCTGACGTTTTTTCTGACGTTTTTCCTGACGATTTTTCTGACACTTAATCGTCAGAAAAACAGACGATTTTTCTGACACTTAATCGTCAGAAAAACTGACGATTTTTCTGACACTCAATTGAGTGTCAGAAGAACTGACGATTTTTCTGACGATTTTTCTGACACTCAATCGTCAGATAATATTCGTCCCAGTAGGATCTGGACAGTTGTCTGTTTTGTGAAGACCATCTGACGATTTTTCTGACAAAAAACCCTCATTCTCTTGTAGTGTTACTCTTGAGCAATTGATGCATTATTCTCCCAATATGTTGCAAGAGTTAGGGGGAAGAACAAAATCAGAAATTTCAGTCCAACAAATCGTCTCAAATGATACTAATAAGAGTAGAATGGAGCCACCAGCCCGGCAGTCCAAGGATCCAGGGCTATTTCTTTGCGATGTGAGTATGAACGGGAATTTAATCAAAGGAGCAAACATAGATACGGGCAGCGGAGTGAGTATAGATCATCCTCTGAAATCAAGCATGGATGGGACAAACAGAAATGAGGTAAATCTAATCACATCTCACATGGTTGAAGAGTATGAGCATGTTCTTTTATGTGAAAATGATAAGTTTGAGCATTGTCATGAGAAAGAAAGTGATAGATGCTTGAGCAGCCCTGAGTTTGAGACTTTTCACACATATGAAACAATTTTGGATGATGATGAACCATTATTATATGAGCTAGGGGTGGAAAGCATTGATATTTTAGCATTTGACCACTCTGGAGATATGTTACATGCTCTTGAAATTAGTGACAGTCATGACAGCAGTCCTCTTTATGAAACTTTCAGATTTGAGACATGTGTACCAGCTGAACAAGACTGTTACATGCCTCAAATGGAGAAATTTGCTCGCTTTAATGATTTGGCACTAAATCGTGAGCTAGAATTGCTAATGTTTTATGCTTTGAGCAGTCCGAACAAGTCTAAGAATCAAGGAAAATTAGTTCCTTTCATGTTTGAGCATGGAAGTGTGGAAGAGGTGAGTAAATTTGAGCATGAGTATGTGATAAAGGAAGGGAAATTGGACATGAGCAGCACTTTATCTCAGTATGCAGCAGCCAAAGATGCTCATAAAGGTTTGTTTGCACCATGTGAGACTAATAAGCTACCTGGAATAGGTCAGTTTAGCAAGTTCTATTATATTACATCAGATTTGCCACATTGGTATGCTAGTGCAGTAATATTTGAGCAGGTTGTTGGACTGTGGCTTGTTCTTTGGCCACACTTTTTGCTATTACATGTTATCAGCATTCTCCTATTTGGAAGATGTTTGCTTCATAGGGTTGGAGTTGGTTGATGACTCTAGAAGGAGACGGGGAAGGAGATTTGTTCTCTAAATCCAGGCATGGAAAGGATTTCAGGCCTTATTTTGAAAGAGAAGTGCTTTTCTAAAGGATTCAGATTTGGCATAGCTCCAATTACAGAGAATTGTGGAGAATTTTTGGGTTACAGCAGGTCGTTTTTCTGTAAAAACAGGTGGTGACAGTTCCATAATACACAATCTATCCTACATCTCGGCGATACGAATCCAACGAGCTATGGTGCAGGTCAAACGGAGGTCTGGAACTCAAGATATCAGCTTTCAAAGTTTGCCACAGTTACAGAGGCTCTGTTTCGTCACTGTCATTTTGGACCAGTGTGTTTGTATCAGTCATTTGAATTTGAGGAGGATGTAAATGTGTCATTTGGGGACATGTCCCAATGACCATATTAGTATTTTTGTTGTTGTGGGTTCTCCGCCACGGAGTGGCACATTTTCCCACTGTGGCCGCCACTGTTGGGGTGATCACCATTCACCACTCACCACTCACCACACTCACCACACTCGTCACCACTCACCACACTTGTCACCACTCACTACAATCATCATGTACCGTATATAGAGTGATATACGCGCATGCACGCGTGCAGGATATTTGCACGTATGCATTGTGGGCATTATCATCACTGTGTTATCTGAGCAGAGAGGGAAGAACAGAGAGACGGCCCCAAAGGGACAATAGTAACGAAAAGGTTAGACCTGAGCCCTATAACATGAGATTCACATCGACAAATAGTACGACTGGCAGTCCCAAAGGAATTTGTCAATGTGAATCTCTTGTATAGGACTTATGTCCAACTTTTTGGATAGTATTTCCCCTTACGACTGCCCATTGCACTATTTGTCATTTGTCAATTTGAATATCTTGTTATAGGGATCATGTCTGTCGCCTTATTTGTCAATGTCATTCTCTTGTTATAGGGCTCATGTCTAACGTTTTGGATGTTATCGCCCTTTGGGGCTGCCTGCCACATTATTTGTCAATGTGAATCTCTTGTTATAGGTCTTATGTCTAACTTTTTGAATACCATTGCCCTTTGGGGCTGCTGTCGCATTATATGTCAATGTGAATCTCTTGTTATAGGGCTCATGTCTAACTTTTTGAGTACTGTTGCCCTTTGGGATTTCATGCCGTTCTATTTGTCAATGTGAATCTCCTATTATAGGGCTCATGTCTAACTTTTTGAATGCTATTGCTCTTTGGGACTGCCTGCCGTGCTATTTGTTAATGTGAATCTCCTGTTATAGGGCTCATGTCAAACCTTTTGGATGCCGGCCAGCAGTTCCAAAGGGCAATGGTATCCAAAAAGTTAGACATGGGCCCTATAACAGGAGACTTACATTAACAAATAGCACGGCAGGCAGCCCCAAAGGGCAATTGGACATGAGCCCTATAACAAGAGATTCACACTCACAAATAATGTGGCAGGCAGCCCAAAGGGCAATAATATTCGAAAAGCTGGACATAAACCCTATAACAAGATATTCACATTGACAAATAACGTGACAGGCAGGCCCAAAGGGCAATAATATCCAAAAAGTTAAGACATGAGCTCCATAATAGGAGATTCATATTGATAAGTAGCACGATAGGCAGTCCAAAGGGGCAATAGTATCCAAAAACTTAGACATGACCCTATAACATGACATTCACATTGACAAATTGCGCGGCATGCAGCCCAATAATAGTATCCAAAAAGTTAGACATGAGCCCTATAACAGGAGATTCACATTGACGAATAGTGTGACAGGCAGCCCAAAGAGGAAACAGTATCCAACACGATGCTGCGAGGGGTTGCCCTTCGTTGGCCCGAGAGTGTGTTTTCATGGGTTCTGTTTCGCTCTTTTGCATTCAAATGAATGCAAGAGCATAGACAGTTGATGATAGCAAAACAACAGATCACTGAGTTGGAGACCCAAGCACGCCAGGTGGACGACAGCATCCGCTTGGTGCACTTTGAGAGACAGCAAGACCGGCAGGTGCTCGCAGACATGCAGGCTCGCGTGGATACCCTGGACGCTGCGAGACAGGACAGGGACCGGGCAGAGCGCGAGACACTTGCAATCACGTCTCAGCTCCGCATCAAGATCGATGAAGCCAATGCCATGGCACGGCGAGCACAGGCCACACTCCAGTTCGAAGTTGAGGAGGCTACCGCTGCAAGACAGAGGTTGCAGGTTGCCTTAGAAGTTAACCAGGCAGCAACTGAGCGCCCTTCGGAAGAAGGATTTGGCACGGGACCGGGAAATGTAGGAGCTTCGATCTATCGTTGCCCAGCAAGGCAAGGGCCTCCATGCAGAGGCGCATGAACAATGGCGGCATTGCACGTGGGAGATGGCAAAACAGGACCAAGCCTTGCAAGAGCTGAGCTCCAGACTTCAGAGAACAGAAGCCGCAACACATGACACAACAGTACCGCGAGCCCAACAACCTGCAAGACGTCAATCGGGGTCACCTGGTCAACCTGAACGCCGACAGCCGCGGCCCCGCCCCGCCGCACCATCATCATGCGTGCAGCCACCACTAGGCGGAGTGGGCGGTGCCCTCACCGGACGCCGAGCTCGCGGAGCGCGGTGACGGAGCCACAACCCGGTAGTTTGGGGCCCGGGGAAGAGCCGGGAGAATCTCACCCAAAGATACACACACATATCCTTGGGCACATGACGCTTCCCCGTCCAGACTGCTTAGTTACGTGACCAGCCCATGGGGTCCAAATACCGTGCCACGTACCGAAGTCGTGGTGTTCACGGTTGTGGATGCACAAGTTCGAGGCCATACTTGCGACATGGCAAGTTATCAAGGGAACATCTCCTCAGATGTGAGCGGGATCTTACTCGGTCACAGCGGGGCCCGCGACGCGGAGTTCGCCCGGTCGGGGATGCCCGCCGTCGACCAAATCGCGTAGAGGCGCGACTTGCTCACCCAAATGCTACCCTCCCCGCCCGCCTCGCTCCTCCTCCTGCAATCTTCCCCTACAACTTCGATTACGCTCCCGGCCAAATCTTTGTCCTTTGCCTCGCCTTACGCTTGTCCGAAGTCCGCCCCATAACTCGATCCGCTCCCGCTGCCGGGTCCTTCCGTGACACACACTACACAAGCATCTCCGATCGCTCAATAGGAATTGTGCCTCCGGGTGGTGGTCTGGACTGTCGGGGTTTCCCGTGGCAGAAGGGCGATAGCCTCAATTTAGTAGCTGTGGACATGGACCTTATCTTCCTCATGGAGACATGGGAACACCCAGGCTTTGGCAAATGTCAAGATTTTTGCGAAAAGGTGGGGAGCGCAACGAGTTCGTGAAGAAAAAGAGACATTAAGTAAGTTATATGCTTTGAATTAGAGGAGCTTAAGAAAGTGGGTACGGACTCTTTTAGATTGCAACGAGGTTATTGATGCTATTCGTGGTCTTCAAGTGGCCCAAATTCAATCAAAGACGAAGTTAAATCTGGATTAACACGGCTAAAAGATGGAGATCGTTGTAATAAAATTTTTTTTAGAGCTTCAAAGCGAAGAGGTATGCCGCTACTATGCACTCTTTATCTCTGCTTGGGATGGGAGGGTAATGATGACAGAGCCAAATGAGATTAAGCAGTCCCTTACTCAATACTTTGAAACTTTTTTTTTAGGTCAAACACTTGCCTCATGAAGATGTATCTGGATATTGTGCTTTGTAAGGTTCATGCAATTCTTTCACAAGAGGAATCTCAATTGTTAGAGGCCCCAATCCGTCCATGTCCGAATTGCGAAAAACAACATTTGAGTTAACTTCGGATAAATGTCGGTATGGATGGTATCCCCGTAGAATTTTTTAAAAGGTATTGGGAATGGACGTCAATGAGCATTATGGAGGCATACAAAGATTTGTGTACTTCACATCAATTTGATAGGATTTTGAATACGGGTTTGATTTCTCTTATTCCTAAAGTGAAAGAACACGTGAGCATTCATGATTGGCTAATAACTCTTCTATCTACTATCTACAAAATTATTGCAAAAGCCTATCTGAAAAGACTTAAAAACAGTTTTTTGGATTGAGAATAGATCTTTGGCTCGGTCAAAGCTTAATTCCAGGTCGGCAAATTTTTCATAATATAGTGGCAGCATATGAAGGAGTTCATTGGGCCCAATGTTCAGGTCAAAATCTTCTATGCAAAGGGGGTAGTACTATATCATGGAGAACCATTGGTGCTTTTTCCAATTGAACGTGGAATTAGGCAAGGTTGCCCTTTAGCTCCTTTTTTGTTTACTATAGTGGCAGAAGGACTTTCGCAACTATTGCATGAGGCTGAAAAGGATGGTTTGGTAAAAGGATTATTATTTGTGGAAGGTGAACAGGTTTTGGTTAATCAGTTTGCAGACGATACCTTCTTGCTAGTGGATGGTGAAGAGAATAATGTGCAGATAATCAAAAAGATTTTGGATATATTTTCAATTGCATCTGGTTGTCTCCTTAATTGGGCTGTGTAGTGCCTTATGGGTGGGGAAGGAAGCAGCTCCGCATTTTTTATATGAGTATGCCTGGAAGGTTGTTTTACCATCTGCAAAGACAAAGCTTCTAGGAGTCCCCTTTGGTCTAGATATTGACATGAATGAAGCATGGGATGAAATTATCTTAAATTTATAAAGGCAACTGATTTGGTGGAGAGGCTCAAAGTTATCCTTGGCAGGTAGAATTCAAGTAGCTAAGTCAGTACTGAACAATACGCATATTTATTTGGTTTTGGTTCTATTGGCTCCAGCTTCTAAGTTTGCAGAGATAAAAAAGATTGTAAGAGATTTTGTATGGTGTACCGATCAAGGAGGCACTGTGAAGGTGGCGTGGAAGAAATATATGTTGTTTAAACAACAAGGAGGACTTGGTATGTTGGATCTTTCTTTACAGGGTAAGGTCTTAGCTTCTAAGCTATTGTTCAGTTTGTTGAAAGATGATTGTGCATCACCAGGTATGAAGTTACTTAAACAATCAGTAAAGAAGTGTATGGTTTTTCATAAGCGAGGTGTGAGAATTGAGCTCCCTTGGGCATTGTTATATCCATTGAAAGCTTATTCACATGCCTCTCCGAAGATTGAAAGGCTTTGCTTCGGGCCCGAAGGTAGTCCAAATAGGTGATTACATTTGATTGGGAAGCTTGTCTCCGGCATCTTCCCCTTTACGTGGTTGCCTTTGTATACTCATGGACAACTACACCCGGTTGTAGAATTTATGCATGTGCATTCCCAAAGCGAGGTGGAGGAGAGCGGTATTATTTCTATTCAACAAAGATATTTTGGTATTGACATTGCTCCTTGGCAATGGTTTCGAGGAGACATATGGGTTGTTGGATAAAGATATCAATATATGGGCTTATGTAGCAAGTGCTCTTCCTCTAATCAAGAAGGTGGGCAACAAGAGATTTGGAACTTTGTTCAAGGTATTAAAGAAGGCAAGAAGCTAGTAAGTTCATGCTACGGTTTGCTTACCTCCTCAAGTACTTTATCACCTTCTCGAAAATGGCACTTCTGGACTTTGCCTTCTCAATGGCAATCCATCCGGAACCTTGTTTGGTCTAAATATAATCCTCCAAAGGTAAATGTTCTACTTTGGCGGTGATTCATCGCTCTTTGAGAGTTAATAAGATGGTTCATCGCTTTAAAAAAGGGGAGTAAGCCCACTTTGCCCAATGTGTGGCGGTGCATTGAAACATTGGAGCCTTTTTTATATTTGTGTGCGAGTCGAGTAGTCTTAGGTCCCGGCCGCATTCTCTTTTTGGAGTATCTTTGGATAGTCGGCACTTTCTTTTGGTATTTATCCAAATCGGTGGACTGCTTCTAAAAGGATTGCATTTCACATGGCAAAGTCTTGGCTAATATGGAGTGTATGGAAACGAAGGCGAAGAAAGGTCTTTTATGATAAGCGTATTTCTTCTCAAGTGATGCTTCAAGAAATTCGTAAGAAGTTGTATAATTGCTTTCAGATCTCCAATTGGCCTGATAGTATTAAAATTCCAATTTGGAGTGATCATCTAAAAGTGATTGATGCTTCAGGGGACATTTCTTACTTCGGAAGTACTTTATAATATTTTGAGTGTATAATATGAAGTAAAACACGCTTCTTCAAAAAAAAAAAAAAAACCGTGCCACGAGTACCCCGTCTGCCAGGGTACCAAAGATTTTTCGTTCAATGGTTGTACAGGGAGACGTGGACACGGTGGGGTTCTGCTACTACCTGGGTAACCTTGGCACATTTGGTTTCCTCGGAAGACCGACAAACATAATCTACTTGTGGGTCCGAAAGTGCACCACCACAGGCGGCAATCCTCTTCCTAGTCGCTTGCTACTTTCCCCATGCGCGAGAGTCCCTTCTATCACGGCCCACCCGAGGTGGATTGGGATGGACCCAGATGTCGATCTATATGATGACATACAAGCCAAGACAAGCGGATGGGCGAGTCATGCTCCTTGGAGACTTCAATGCGCGGACAGGGTGGAAATTGGCCATGCGGATGGACCCCCTCGCCGATGATGGCGTGCTTGCGATTCGTCCCGCGAGAGGCATCTTGCCCACGGCACTCGATGACATCCGTCACCCGCCGGCATATAATTGCTCCCGATGTGTGGTATCTTTGACCTGCTCATATGCAATGGCCTACCACAATGGCCCTCTTCCCACCCGGGTACACTTTGCGCATTGTGACAATAACGGCGGTGGAACTAGTGTCGTGGATTATGTCATAGTGGCCGCACAGATGTACACCTTGTCGCCCATTTTCACGCGGCACGGGACAAATGGACGCAGGAGGCCGACTCATATCACCTCCCACTTATGTGAGGTCGGCTCGCCACCGCTATGGCCCCCTCAATAGCGCAGCACCTTGCCGACCTCGGTTGCGCTTGGATTATGAGCGCGCAGGGTTACTGGCGACATGCTCGCGAAGCCCTCCGACAGCTTCAGGCCCACACGCCGGAGCAATAAACCCACCAACTAGTTGAGCTCCTCAAAATAGGGCAACCGCTTTGGGAGACCTCCCCCACGCCCGATCGAGGGCGCAACCTTCCGCTACAGAATATGGTTTGATGTCGAAAGTGTAAGGAACGCAAACTTGCACTCCATCTCATCGTGGATCGGGATACGCTGAGCTCGTGCCACCAGCCATTACCGCGCCTTCCTCAAGGAAACAAAGGCAAGGTACCGGCAAGGCACCAAAGAGAAATGTTCTACTACTAGACACCCACCCCGAACTTTCGCACGGGGTACTCCAAAGGCCAAAGACTGGGGGCACATCGCTACGGAAGCAATGGGAGCGATACACCAATGCCTTTATGATCCCCCTCGAACACGGACGGATGTGCCCCCAAACATGGCCCACCGGCCCGATGATCCGCGAAAGAAGATGTCGAAGAGGGGTGCAGCGCTTTGGCTAATGGGAAGGCGCCAGACTTAGACGGCCCGCAGCGGAGTTGCTCAAGTGGGGCGGGACAGCCCATGGTGCCCGGCCCTTGCCGCATTGTTCAACAGGGCGCTGCAAGAGGGTTTTCGGTCATGGACCACAGGCAAGGTTGTTCCGATCTACAAGGCGGGGACCCACAATCGCCCATCCAATTACCGAACCATCATGGTCATTTCCGGTGTTTGCCAAGGCGTTGGCGGGCATTCTCGAACAAAGCGGGTAACCACCGGGCAGGCGGCGAAAATCAGGGCACTTACCCAGGCAGGCTTCCGACCCCGACATTCGACCATTGATCACATCTTCACACTCAGGGCCCTGGTCAAGGACAACAAGAACCGTCGGGAGGACCTCATCTTTGCTATTTTGTGGACTTTGCAAAAGCTTTCGACGACCGCAGTACCGGGGAAAAGTTGTGGGCGAGATTGCACCATCCGGGGTTCCCCGTGGATCTGC
This sequence comes from Isoetes taiwanensis, assembly GCA_021234155.1. Taxonomy (NCBI): domain Eukaryota; kingdom Viridiplantae; phylum Streptophyta; class Lycopodiopsida; order Isoetales; family Isoetaceae; genus Isoetes; species Isoetes taiwanensis. Next base: position 5,055,721 of record JAJEKV010000012.1, on the reverse strand, counting down.
GAGAACGCGGTGTCTGGTATCTGGAGCCGCACAGTTTGCATGCAACCGGAAGGACAGTCATTTGTCAGCAGCATTGGAGTTAGGCAAGGTTGTCCTCTCTCATCCACACTCTTTGGACTTTACATTGACCAGTTGGAAGCCTGGCTTGCTGCCAATGGGGGGCCGGTATACAACTCTCGCACCAAGTCATCCGTGGCTCATCTATGCGGATGATGTGGACCTCTTGGCCCATACACCAGAGGGCATGCAGGCACACCTAGATGCGGCCAAGACTAAGGTGGTCCTCATATCCTCCTCACGTCATCCAGCACCTTCGGCGCTCACTTATCAGGGGGCAGATGGTAGAGGTCACACCCAGCTACAAGTACCTAGGGGTGGAATTTCCGTCCTCAATGTATTGGGATGCATCCATTAAGCCTTGGTGACCGCAGGTTGGAAGGCGCCAGACGCAATGCAAAACAATAGTCACAGTGGCAGAGTATAGATGATAGGGGCCACCATCACATTTGTTTCGTGCACCGGGTGGAGCCGTTCTTACGTATGGGGTCGAGGTATGGGGCCCAAGTGGTGTCTTTGGCGACTTGGAGCAGGTCCGTAGGCATTTTTGACGCGGGCACTTGGGGTCAAGCCCTCGGTTCCATATCGAGATCTTGTTGCGGGGAGACATGATTCATGCCCCCGCAAAGATGCGACCCTCAATAGACACATTGTTTATTTCGGAAGATGGCTAGCATGGATGACGCCGGCTCCGCACTTGGCTTACGCTGTGGCGATGAGCCTGCAATGACTCAGGGCTTGTTGGAAGGATAAGAGAGCCCAGTGGCTACTGAACGTAGAGGCACATAAGTGCGTCCCAGTGCACCACACGCCTTGCCCGGATAGGCCGAGGGGGTACTTGGACTCTTGTTTCCCTGGGAAGCTCGGGACCACAATGCTCGAACGGTAAAGATGGCACACTACAAACAGCACATAAACCCCACCCTGGTTCGAGGCCCACAGCTCTACCTACGTTCTCAGTTGCCCATGAAGAAGCGCAGGATCATCGCGTCCATTCGAACAGGGGCCCACCATCTTTGGCTTGAGACGGGTCGGTGGATTGGAGAGCCGCGCCAGGATAGGCTTTGTCAGTGTTGCCCGCTGGGGGTTGTTGAGGATGAAAGCCATGCCTTCCAGAGCTGTTCAGCCTATAGTCAGATCTGGGCTCGCTACGCCCTCTTGGTGCGACCTGGTTTGCCACTGCACGAGCTACTCAATACGCCGTCAGTTCGATCCCTTGGCTCCTACCTCCAGGAGATTTTGGATCTGCGGACTTACCTCTGTCCCTGCGTGCCTACCTGAGGTGCCGGGAATTCATGTGTATATGTATATTTGTACAGCTGCCAGCAGGCTTGTTGCTTCGACAGTTTTTCCCTCGTAAGGGGGTTTTTTAATCCAGGTAGCAACGAGCTTGCTGCACCCGGGTAATTTGGGTCCCATAGGCCGATGGGCCTCCACGGACGATAAAAGAACCTTCCTTCCTTCCTTCCTTCCTTCCTCAGAGATTAAATTTGAAGGCATGATATCCCAGATGCGTTCTCATCATTGTATGCACTACCATTCTGTAGTTTTATTAAATTTTCTGCTTGATCTATTACATCAAGCGAAGTGGCACTCTCTTTAGCAGTCATTTTATCCTACAAACATTTTGACTGCCTTATCGGCTTCCTTATTTTGGCAAGTCTGGAGGCATGCGTTTGATGACAGATGTAAGAACAACAACTTTCCAGGCTTTCTTTAAATCAAGTGGTTTCTTACAGTGACTGGTCCTTGAGTTCTTCGTAATGCCAGTTGTTGCCACCATTCCTCATTGCCTGATGGCCAGCAAGGGGGCATTGCCCTTTCCAAGGGGTACCGTCTGTATGGTGGATCACAGTGCTACATCAATGCAGACAACAGCGATCCAAGAGTTGTATCTTGCAACTTTTATAATCTTTGTAGTCTAGGAGCACCTTCGGCATTGCCATTAGTCTTTCTCTTTTCTACGTCTTCAGCTTGATACTTTTGTATTGCAGCAGTTCCATTCTTATCGAATTTGAATTTTTCCTTCCACCAAGCTCTAATGTTATTTGATGCTCCGCTTACTAGCTTTCCTATACATAAAACCTTGGGTCCCTTTGGAAAATAGACATGCAGTACAATGACCCTCTAGATTTAATTTTTTCATGTATCATAACTAACTAGATCTAATGAACCATGATAAAATGCTACACATCAAAATCAAACAACAGCTTGCAATAAAATGTGATTCCATTCATCCAACAATATAAACAAATTATAAATTCTGGAGATTAATATGAGAATGTTTTAGTTTAAAAAGAACCTAGAGAGAATTGAAGAAAAAACTATAGACAAATATCTCCTATATGAACACATTTTTATGGTGCATAATAGGCATTGCTTCTTGAATGATGAGGAATAACGGCAAAATCCTCTCTATCTACAAAAATCTGTTAACAAATCTAGACTAAAGACCATGAGCTCGCTGTCATTTCCTATCAGTTGAAGGAAGAAAGCCACAGAAATTACCTCCTTTGTGAGCCCAACCTCTCTTTGTGAAATAACCTCTCTTTGTGAAATTACCTCTCTTTTTGAGCATTCAACACTACAAAACAATTTGGTCAATTCTTGATGCAAGACTCTATAAGTGAAGGCAGCAGTCCAAATCGTCCCAATGTCAAAGACCAAATGGCACAAGGATGGTGAATTGTGTGCACTACGCTCTGGGGAGAATCCTAATGAGCTCTATGAAATTTCCTTACCATCCAAGGCCATCTTATTCATGGTAACTAGCGTTTAAGTTCAACAACTTGCCAACACTATCTTTGGCATCATTGATTAACTAGACATCAGACTAACAGATGTTGGATCAAACTGCACCCAATCTGACCTTGGGTCCTGAAATGCAAGATTGTTGGCCCTAATGTGTAGACTTCACCTATTTGTGATCCATAGAAATCCATCGATGTTTGGCATATTATACATAGCCTTTACCTGTTTATGATCCATATGAACTACTTTTTAATCTTCCAATCTTGCATAGGCAGGCATAGGCAACAAGCAATAAAGTAGTACTCAGCCTCATAATCTTGCCATCTTCTCCTACTCCATAATAAAGACTTGTCAAGTTGGTACAAAGGCTCTCAATACACTATATAAACACCTGAATGGCAACGAGCTGCACACAACCAATGTGATAATTCAAGCTACACTTCATAAAACATCTTCCAACTGGTTTCTTGATTTATAACTCAGTTGTTCTTTGTAGTTCCTAACAATCTAGCAATATGGGCCGAGAGATGATTTTCCTACCTTACAAAAATTTGCTTGAAAGCGCTAGAAAAAGCTAATTGCACTATTAATTAATTTGGAAGCATTGGATTTACACTGTTAAGCAAAATTAGAGTGCATACAAGGACTTCTATAAATCAAATTACACAAACCGAACAAAGTTACTACTTGTATTCATGAATGGGCAGATTCTGCGATTCCTAGGCTTGAGAGCACCATTCATAGTTGTTTACTAAGCTTTCATCAAGAATTGATATCCAATTATGGTTTTGAGCTGAATCCATCCCCAGAATCACTCCAATGGAAAGCAAAGTCCCTTCCTAAAGAACACAGTAGCTTTACTCTAAAGTCGTGACCCAATGCCTGTTGCTCCAAATTCTTAGGAAAAGCAGCTTGTCAATGCGATTTCGCCCTAATTGCAAAGGATAGGCATAGAAGGCCGCCATGAAACAACCTCTCTGATTAGCCAATTTTGAGAGTAGCCGCCCAGCAATAGAAGCCACCGACAGTTTCCAACCAATAACGGGTTTGGAGCGATTATTGGCACATTCCAAGCATATAGTGGCATATACCTAAAATATGCCACAAACCCACATGAAGAGGGTTTGTCCCCTTACGGGCAACCCAAAAAGTTCGACATGAGCCCTATAACAGGAGATTTACATTGATAAACTAAAAAATTGCCCACCTTCGATGGGCATCGATGTCATATTTTAAAAAATGAGTTCTTGATGGGTTGCCAAAATCAATGTCTATATAAATTCCTCATGGAATCATCATTATCTTATTTCTATTGCCTCCCTTTAAACTTCAGAATCAACCTGTATAATAGAAAACTTATAGCCTATGCACGTCTTTTTTTGGGTCTTACGTCTCAATTGCCATGTTTAACGTGTATTTGCGAATATATTCAAGAAACTGGCAGAAATCCCAGATTTCTATTATGAAATCCCTATTTTACATGGAAGAATCACATTTATACTTCAAAATAGAACACATTTTGATTCTTTGACTTCATCTTCCTAGATACTAGCATTTAAGACTATAAAGCATTCAATCAAATAGAGCATTCAAACTTGTAATATCAGCTGTATTCTGACTTAATTTTTGTAGCCTCCCAGCTTTCTTATGCTGCCATTGGGCTCCATCCAAAGTATTTGAGACAACCTTTGAAGGTCATCTGAGACAACTCGCAGCTTCCTGAGTGCTCCAACCGTTGGCCGTTTTCACATTAAGTCAACTTTTCCGCATTTGTAGCTAGAAACTAAGGCTTTAGTGAGAGCCTGGCTATCAGGGTCGGTTAAGAACAGATGCCGCAACCCAAAGCTTGTATCACTATCTGCAGAGAGATCCAACCTCTCTTTCTGCTTAATATAGAATTCAGCTGATAGCATCCAAAATCAAATAAATCCATGCTGGGGCATAAGCAGAGACACCATCATAGCAAAGAAGTGCACATATATTAAGAGCAAAGAAGTGCACATATGTTGAGAGCAGAAAAGTACAGATTTTACACATGTTGAGCACAAAGAAGTGCATTACTGCGAACCCAAGGAATCAAAGCTTGGTGTCTGGGTGTCTCCATGAAATGCAAAAGATACATCCCCATGAATTTGCCATCGCAGATCTCCTATGAAATTAGATGAGTATGTTCCCAATTTCCTTTCTGACTTCTGCACATAGACCACTTAATAAGCTTTGCAAAAACGCATTTGTGCAAAAAGAAGTTAGAGAGGATTTAGTATTAACCTGTGTATACATAAGAAATTGAAGCAAATATATCTTTGGGAAAACCATACCAATCAAGCATTGACCATTCCCAGATCCCGTGAGGGCAGCCTTACTAACTAAGTCTGCATGTAAACAATTTGAAATCCTGTCTTAGCCAGTGCACACAACATTGCACATTCTTAACCAGAAAAATATCATAGGCAAATTTGAAGGCTTAATATCTCTACGAATTATCTTATTTGTTGCAGCATGCCCCCATCCATGTATTCCAAAATTTAAACAAATCTCACAACTCCTTTCAGAAACTCCTACAAAACCACATGTTGTGATTTTGTGCAGAAGTAGTGTAACAGATCTCCTTGATACTATCTCCTTCATATCATGTTGTCTAACAGTACATGTTTATCCATGAATAATCTTTTAAGGCATACAAAGCTTTATGGCGAAATGATGTTGTCGAACCTTGTTAAAGAACATGAACTCGGAAGAAGAATGTAAACCTGCACAATTGAATGCTTGCAATCAGTGAACCGTGATCGAATGAAATCATCTGCTTCAAATGAAGACCGGATCATAGCGCCTAAGGACAAGTCACCTAGGTCGAAGTCCGATTATCTGCTACAAATGAAGACCGGATCATGACATCCTAAGAAAGATGAAGATACTACTGCCACAAGTTTTTACCAGAAAGAGCAACTTTAAACTTTAGAATCGACCTCTGCAGCAGAAAAATTATAGCCTATGCACGTCTTTTTTTCAGTCTTACTCCTCAATTGCCAGGTTCAACCTGTATTTGCGAATATATTCAAGAAACTGGCAGAAATCCCAGATTTCTATTATGAAATCCTTGTCTTACATGGCAGAATCACATTTGTACTTCAACCTGGAAGAAGGATGTAATCCTGCATAATTGAATGCTTGCAATCGGTGAACTGTGATCGTATGAAATCATCTGCTTCAAATGAAGACTGGTAGCCACATAAGAAAGTTCAATTCACCTAGGCTGAAGTCTGATCATCTGTTGCCAATGAAGACAGAATCATGACGTCCTAAGAACGAAAAAGATACTACTGCCACAATAGTCTCTGCCCAGAAAGAGCAACTTTAAACTTCAGAATCAACATGTACAGTAGAAAAATTATAGTCTATGCACGTCTTGTTTTCGGTCTTACTCCTCAATTGCCATGTTTAACCTGTATTTGTGAATATATTCAAGCAACTGGCAGAAAACCCAGATTTCTATAATGTGATGCCGATCAAACTCCGTATATTTGTAGCTCAAGAATTATAAAGATTTCCTGTTGTAGTCATATGTGAAGGAGTAGAAAGCTGACGCTGGCACTCTATTGTTTTCGAAAAGAAGCAGTATTTGTCTGCTGATGAAGGTCCGATTCTGGATAACACTGCGCATGCACCCTGGGCAGACGCCCACTTTATTGGCTCCCTAAATTGACTAGAGCAGCCAAGGAGGATTCACTCAAGCGAATCCTCTGGATTCACACAAGCGAATCCTCCTTGGCTTGGAGGATTCCCTTAAGCGAATCCTCCTGTCAGTTCATAGATCTGCTTGCACTTTGTAGGCATGCTGCAGGGATTCTTAGCCTGATGGCATTGGAGAATTCCCTTAAGCGAATCCTCAGGATTCACTCAAGCGAATCCTCCTGCAGTTTGGAGGATTCGCCGAATCCTCCTGGTTGATCTAGTCAATTTGGGGAGCCGATAGTAGCATCGCTGGGCAGATGTTGGGCAGCCATGGGGTTGCCAATTCCGGCTGCTGCAGGTGGCGGCATGGCCATGAAGCTGGGCTGCTGTTGCTTGTTGGAAATTCCTGGCTTGGATCGGCGACGGTTTCTATCAGGTTAGCCTTGCTCCTTCCTTTGCTCTATGCTATTCAGTTTTTGTTTTTGTGTTATGTCCTTGAGAAAGGCAGCTAGGAAGGTGAGGAGTGCGGCAGGCCAGGCCCCCATCCCGCCTGCTTGTCTGATTGGCCCTGTTATGTCTCGTAGTGCAGACATAAACCCTTTACGGCCTGCTAGTTCGATGCCTGCTAGTACTCAGATGAATCCAACTCGCCCTGCTGGTGTCATGCCCGATAGCTCTAGCTCTGGACAAACCCAGCAGCCCCCTGCCATGCCCAATTCGTCCTTCAGTTGGGGTGCAATTGATGTGTCCGTGACATTAGGCCTGTCAGGGCAAGATGTGTCCTTGAGTTTCTATGAAGCTCTATCTTCTTTTTGTGACAGAAACTAATTAGTTGGGGCTGTTGCCTTGGAGAGGGGCTCGTCTGCAGATCACTTGCATGTTCAGAGTAGAGCATGTTTCAATTCCCCCAAAGCTATGAATGAAGCTATCAAGAGAGACTTCAACTGGCCATCTAAGCCAGCAGGTGTGGTTCTGGTGTGCAAGGCGTTGAAGAACACAAGGCTTCATTGCTTCGAAGGGATGGTGGGCTACTGTATGAAGGATTTTGGGAAGGTGCATTACCTGTGTCATTTGCATAATGTTAGCGAGTCAATGATACCGAAAGGCAAAGATCTTTATCTGCGTTGGGGCGCTGGAGATACTAAGGGCCTCTGTGTTCTTGACAATGGCAACATCCTTAATAAGGCAGCATATGGACGCCATGCCACACCGAGCCTCACTTTTACCTTGGCTAGAATGATCAGGAATGACAAGTATACGCTGTCCAGTAGCTGGATAATCCCTTCTAACACAACCCATGTGAATGAATACACGGTCCGTGCTGCCTGGAGAATCCTCCTGAATCCTGCTCGTTGCATGCCTTCAGATATCCGAACAATTCTATATGGGCCGCCAGCTAGCTATGTGCCGGTTGAGAGAAATAGACATGGCAGGCGTAGATATTGGGATGACTCTGTCCCTGCTGATGAGTTTGATGAGAACTTCCATGACTTCTGTGATCCCACATTCAGCCCAGAGGTTCAGAGACTAGATCACGATGCTGATTACATTCCAGTTTATACAGGAGACCATAGCATGGCCATCGGCTAGGCCTGTTAGTTGCTCTAAGATTGTACAGTTTCCTTTATGTATTAGTTTTGTTGTTGCAGGTTAGAAATGGAGTTGATGCGAACGCCCAGGGTGGTGCGACGGTGTGGTGCACATAGATCCCTCATTTATCAGTTCTAGCGTGGGTGCCTCTTATCCTGACACTCGGATTTACCCACCGGAACTGGAGGAAACATTCTGTGCTGAGGAGTTCGTGAACCAGCTAGTTCAGATTGGGGCAGAGATGCATAGGATGGCGGCCTTAATGCACATTCTTAGGCGTCAGCTGCACAGGCTTTACATGCCAATTGACAATGCTATGAACAGTGTGGCATGGGAGCGGCTGGTAGTTGCGACGTCTGAACTTCATACTCTGAGGTCGCATATGAGCCTTGAAAGGGCGCTCTTGTCACAGGAGATCCGGGCGTTAGATAACGTGATAAGGCAGGCTCGATCTGGGGAGCTGCACAACTGAGGCTTGCTGATGCTGTGTTTTGTGAATGTAGATATGCCTTGTTTGTGTCTTGAGAAAGTTACCAGTTCCAGTTCATGTACTTGTGTTTGTGTTGTATTAGATGCTTGACCCTCGCGTTTTGGCTTTATGCCATCGTGTCTGTGAAAGGGGCGATGGTGTCAATGTACATATGGCACTTCTATCTTGTAAGTAAGGTTTTTGTTGTAAGAGAATAACAGATTCACGTCATTTACTTGTGTCGTGGTGCTGTATTTGCATGGTGACCTCTTGTATTTTGGTTTGGGAGCATGGTTTGTGTGCAAAGGGTGCTCCTATTTTATGGGGTCAATTTGACTCCATGTTGACTGCAGACTAGCGGCCTGGATTCTCGCAGACAGCATATTCTGTGGAAGGTGCTGTCATCAGACGGCCAAAAAACGATAATACACACCCTGTTTTACATGGCAGAATCACATTTGTACTTCAATATAGGACACATTTTGATTCTTAGACTCCATCTTCCTAGACATCACCATTTAAGACCATAGAGCATTCGATCAAATAGCGCATTCAAACTTGTAATATCAGAGGTGTTCTGACCAGATTTTTGTAGCCTCCCAGCTTTCTTATGCTACCATTGGGCTCCATCCAAAGTATTCGAGACAACATTTGGATGTCATCTGAGATATTCCTTTGTATATATTTACGACTTGAAGCTCTTTGAGTGCTCCAACCAGCAGCCGTTTTCACACCAAGTTCACAACTTTTCAGCATTTGTAGCTAGAACTACGGCTTTGGTGAGAGCCTAGCCATCAGTGTCGGTTAAGAACAGATTTCGCAACCCAAAGCTTGTATCAGTCTGCAAAGATATATAGAATTCAGCTGATAGCATCCAAAATCAAAGAAAATGCTAGGCCGCAAGCAGAGACATCACTATAGCAAAGAAGTGCACATATACTAAGGCACATATGTTGAGAGCAGAAAAGTACAGATTTCACACATATGTTGAGCACAAAGAAGTGCATTACTATGAGCCCAAGGAATCAAAGCTGGGTGTCTCCATGAAATGCAAAAGATACATCCCCATGAATTTGCCATCGTAGATCTCCCATGAAATTAGATGAGTATGTTCCCAATTTCGTTTCTGACTTCTGCACAGAGACCACTTAATAAGCTTTGCAAAATCACATTTGTGCAAAAAGAAGTGAGAAAGGATTTAGTATTAACATGGTGTATACATAAGAAATTGAAGCAAATGTATCTTTAGGGAAACCACACCAATCAAGCATTGACCATTCCCAGATCCCGTGAGGGCATGTAAATATTTCGAAATCCTGTCTTGGCCAGTGCACACAACATTGCACATTCTTAACCGGAAAAATATCATAGGCAAATTTGAAGGCTTAATATCTCTACGAATTACCTTATTTGTTGCAACATGCCCCCATCCATGTATTCCAAAATTTAAACAAATCTCACAACTCCTTTCAGAAAGTCCTAAAATTGAACCACATGTTGTGATTTTGTGCAGAAGTTGTGTAATAGATCTCCTTGATACCGTCTCCTTCATACCGTGTTTTCTAATAGTAGAATTATGTTTATCCTTGAATAATCTTTTAAGGCATACAAAGCTTTATGGCGAAACCCTATTGTCGAATCTTGCTAACGAACATAGAATCTGGAAGAAGAATGTAAGCCTGCATAATTGAATGCTTGCAATCAGTGAACTGTGATCGAATGAAATCATCTGCTTCAAATGAAGACCGGATCATGGCCGCATAAGAAAGTTCAATTCACCTAGGTCGAAGTCCGATCATCTGCTGCAAATGAAGACTAGATCGTGACATCCTGAGAAAGATGAAGATACTACTGCCACAATAGTTTCTGCCAGACAGAGCAAGACCTCTGTTGCTACCGCCCAATGCCAAGAAACGAAGTCTCGCCCATCCAAACTTGCTTTTGCAAATCGAAGCGCATATGCCACCTTGAAGTGAAAGGGTACATTTTATTTGCCTGTTCAATTTTCTTTCTTAAACAGTCCAAATTTATGCCACATGACACAACCAATCTAAGCCGTTGATTCGGGCAGAGGAACATTGGGTTAATCTTGGCCGTTAATCGGGGCGGATGGACAGACAGATGCCATTATAATATAGGATAGCATGGCAGGCAGCCCCAAAGGGCAATAGTATCCAAAAAGTTGGACATGAGCCCTATAACGGGAGATTTACATTGACAAATAGCACGAAGCTGTTGGTAACTTGCTAACCCTTGGTTATAAAAGAAAATTTCAGCGCGTATAGGAGCCTCAGCTCTCACGCCATGGATGAAGGGGATAAACACCCCTGCTTGCCCTTTACAGCAGATAAACAGGGGCCTGTTTATCGGCTGTAAGGGGCAAGCAGGGGTGTACAAGCAGGGGTGTTTATCCCCTTTAAACGGGAGGCAAAGTTTCCTCACCCATTCCTGCACCCATAGCTCGATTATCGTCTCCCACAGCTTGATTATCGGCTCCCACAGCTGGATTATCACAGGTTCGGCATCTTCTAGAGCTGGATTATCAGCTCCGACGTTGAATCCGATGCTCAAAGCTGCCTGTTTCGATGTTTTCAGATGCCTCTTCATCCCTGTGGGGTGGATTGGGTGCCTCTTCATCCCTGTGGGGTGGATTGGGTGCCTGTTATGCCCTATCACAAGGCGCATTTCAGGGCTCCACATTGACAAATAGCGCTGCCCCATTTAAGAGCCTCATCCCTCGCTGCATTGCGGGGAGAGAAATGGGCAGCAGCTGAAATAAGGTTGTGCTGCTTTTCAGCGCAGGGCGAAAATAGGGGCATATGAATCGCCCATGAACCTTTAGCATTCTGAACGTGAACCTCTCACCACTGAAACAAGAACTTAAGGCACATTATACAACTTCAAACAAACATAAATAAAAACACTAACGCTCTTAAAAAGCCGAATTAGGCTGGTCTATAATCACAAAAAAAAAAAGTTGCAAAAGGTTTTGAGACTAAAATACGAAAGCCTATTGGATCCCATTATTCAGGGATCAAAACCTGATGTCAACCACAATCTTGTGGCAATTGAATTTAAACTGTCATACTTTTATGATGAAGCTTCTGTGTCTTTAAGCTACATAATACTTCTCAATGAATGTGTAAAAAATATATAAAGGCAGCAGCAAGACCTGCAAAGACCACGACGATAATTTAAAATAACCAACTAATACAATGCCAAAAAGGATACGCATTAAGGCAAAAGGCTACTTTGCTAAATTCCATAGCCGAACACTGCCCGAATTTTGTGAAATATCAGTTCTCTCCATCCCCTTTCTGTGTTCTCCACTACAGTAGCATTTCCAAACCTGCAGTGTTTACATGCAAGAATAAGCAATGTCATTAGTAAATGCTCTTTGATACTTGTGATAACAAGGTAAACAGACAAACACTTGTCACTTAGAAACCATTGCATTCCACTGACTTCTTGCTTCCCGCTGCTTCTGACAGTAATCAAACTCGTGATAAAACAGCAATCAGCCCTTTTTTAAATTAGCACACCCCCCTTCCCAATTTAGGTATGGCCTTGGGCACATTGTACCAATCCACTTGGCGTAACAATTTAGTGGAATGAAAATATCGGACGACTCTTTTCCCTTTTTCTTCTGTATGCAGTATAGCTGAACTAAAACTTTCTCACAAAAACATTCTACCACTCTAGACATAGGTATACCTATCTTCTTCTGGGACATCTGTTTGGGTTAATCTCACGATTGTGCACCCAATCTCAGGCTCCTCGAATGTCATGCATACCTGCATCGGGCAGAAAACATTTGAGTAACTTCAACTTCAAGGCTTTGAAACCAAACATCAACACCAATCATAATGATGTTCACAAGCAAAACATCTCATTTTTATCTCTAAGAAGATAAATAAGGCAGCCACAAAATCCTATGCAAATCTCTCTTGGCTCTCTCTAAAATATCAGGGTAACTACGAATTTTCATATGCATGCTTTTACCTCGCCTTCATAAGCTGATTCATGTCTTTCAGTGCAGTTATACAATATAACTTTAAATGATACACATTGTTACTAAAATCAAGTCTGCAATGAATAGAATCAAGTCAATGAAAATAAAAGGACACTCACTGAAGAGTATAGACCATCTTCCCAATTTCCAAATCTCCATTTCTGCATGATAAGCTTGTTTTCTTCTAGCTGTAAATTGACACCCGTGACAGCACCATCAAAAATAGAGAATGTACCTCCAACTTCCTTACTAATCTTGGCAGTACTTTGAGTAAAACCTTTCCATCTGTTCTCGTCTAGAAGTGTATTATATAGATCATGTGGTCTGCAGTGGAACTTCTCAACTAAAGTTATGGTCTTAAAACCCTCCTTGTTTTTGGTTTTCTCGGGAATTTTCTTCTGTGGTACTGGCTTTTCTAATGCAGCTACCTTCTCTGGTGCTTTGCCACCCTTATTAGATTCAGCAAGCTTTGCTCCCTTCCCCTCTAACTCATCCTTAGCAGGCCCACCTGCCTTCATCTCATTGACATAAACTTTAATCTTTTCTAATATAAGCGGCTTCCCTTTGGCCAAAAATGCTTCTCTTAATCTTTGCCCAACAGGTGTCTCGTCCAGAACACTCACTTTCAGTTCTGGATCTTCATCTGCATTCTCATCGGCAATGTAGGGAAGCTCTACTTTCCCCTCAACAGAAGCTAATGTATTTCCACTCCCATCTTTTGCCTCTCCAGCCCAGTTCAGCCTAACTTTTATCTCATAGCCAGGAATTATCTTTCCTTTTCTAATATTAACATATGCATCTCCAGTTACACTCTCAACTTTCGTTGTCTTGATCCAAAGACCACCCTCTCCGGTGAGAATAGGCAGGTCCTCGATCAGTTTCTTGATTCGCTGGGACGTCCATTCCGAGCAATCTTTCTCAGTCCAATGCCAATTGTGAACATTGGCTCCATCTGCTCTATCCTGCACTATCCACCTGCTATCGCCTTCGCCGAACTTGGCCATGGCAATTTAAAGATTGAACTTACAAAATCTGAAAAAGAAACGGATATCTAATTACAAAAACCTAGAAACAGAAAGCAGCAAACGAATTTTTGGAAGAAAAACAACACCATACCGGAGATAAATCCCAGCACAAACCCTAAAACTTGAGCAGTTCAGGCTGCTCCTGACCTTAGCCCACAGATGCTTCCAGAAAACGAATTACGTGGCTGCATTTCATTGATCCCACACTAGGCTAACGCTGGAATTTCCCATTGTATATTTATGAGGTGCCAAATTTTCTTGGCTTAAACATGTGTTAAATTTTGAATCAACACTGCTGCTGGTTTTTTTTTTTAATTGAAAGAGAAAAGATAAATTTCCTTGCCAATCAACGAAAAGTGTAAAATGAGTGAGAGACATATTTAAAACCCAAAGGAATAAATATCCCTTCGCGTAAAAAACATGGATGCATTCTAGCCTTATCCACCAATTGTGTCTTGCCACGTGGCGCATTTATTTTGCAAGAATGTTAACACGAAAAAAAACAAGGTGCTGCGCACGAGGGGTTGCCCTCCAGTAGCCCAAAAGTGTGTTTTCATATCGGTGTTTCGTGTTGGATCTTATTTGTTTAGTATCGAGTCTTCAGAGTGATATGAACATAGGGACTCGGTTTCTTAGCCCATAAATTCTCAGATTTCCCAAATTATAAATATGGATTCATACAACAGAAGAAGATGTCCCAGGTTTGTGGGAGATGAATTCATATAACAAAAGAAGAAAATACAAAGTACCGATAACTCCATAGTAATTAGGCAAGTCCATTGGATGTTTTTTAGACATTGTAAACTTCCTGAAGGCTTGACTAAAACTTTAATGTCTTCTTAAATGACTGCCATGTTGCCCATTTGTAGTCGCTCCAGTAGCTCCATTGTCGCAGAATGCAGGCATGAAGGCTGTCCACATGTGATCGAGGGGTGACATGGAGAATCCTTGCTATGATCTAAAATTGATACTAATTATGCTAGAAGCTATTTGACTGTAGTCTCTATAAGTAAGGGGCTATATTTAGTTTTTATATCAAAGGTTTACATGTCTATATTTCACTGAAAGTAGATTGGGAAAAGAGCTTAACAATCATAGGTTGAGACATACAAAAATATTACACTTGATCTTAGCCAAATGGCCAAGAAAGATTTTTTTTTTTTTTGTTTTCAAAATAACTCAATGTCCTAATAAGACTACTTTGACCAACGTAACCAATGAGCTAACGTCGAGACATACAAAAATATTAAAACAATCATGACACTTACGTTATACAGAATGCCCAAAAGACCTAACCTATCCTTTGGAACTATTTCACTAAAATGCAGGATGGATTCCACAATTCAATTTAGAATTATTCAAAGTTTGTGAAAGTACCCACAGCTATGTTGCATATGTCTTATATGTATGGTTGATCATGAATATGAGTAACGATTTTTTAGCCCATGCTGCAGTTATAAACTACACAATGAACAAGCTTCACATCTTAATTTTGATAAGCTTCTAACGCATGCAATGCTTCCTTCAACTTGTTTGGAATCAGATAAATCGACAATGCTAACATTGTTGAAAGAAACGTACCTTCATAATGTGATAAGGCTTTATGGCAAAACCAATTAAACCAAAAACAAATCAAAACGGCATACCAAACTGCATTTGTGTTTTCTCATCAATCTTAGAAAACAACGGCACGTGCACAAACAGGCATAGAGTGCCATGGCTGTCTGCATGGCGCAAAATGAATGATAATATACATAGTTGCATACAAATCGACTGGCATCATCTGATAATATTGTGTCAAATCCCTTGAAAATTGAATGTTTTACTATATCCATAGCATGAAGGCGTGTCTGCAATAGCACAAGGACAAAATTAGGAAGTATTCTGAAATATTCTCTCAATCATCTTTCTCTTATCCCTTTTCCACCAAGCCAGATTTATTAAGAGTCCAAGAGCTATATGTCTTGGAGCTATTAAATTATCTAACTCCTTGTTGTAAGATAGATGTTGAAGCTGTATTGCCTGACTTTTCTCATACTTCATTCACTTCTCATTGCCCTTGAGCCTTCCCGTAACTATACCCTAAATATTGACTGCAATGTACTTAGCTCGAAAGCGGAGAAGTTTTGAAAGAATTTGGATAGATGCAGTCTAGAACATAAACTTCAAATAATAGTAAGGTCTATGGAGATACCTCTCTACTGTGGACAAGGGTCCATCCTATGCTACAATAGCCAGTCTCTGCACAGATCAATGAGTTTAGATTCTCTATAATGTTTAACACAAGGCCTGCAAAACATAACTGTTATTAGTTCTTTGTGTTATTTTTTGTGTTATACTAATAAGATAAACTAATATTACTTTGTGGGTTAATATGTTGAATAACTAGACGCAGTTAAATAGTGACGTTCGTATTTAAGGTTTTTTGATGTGGTATCCACATAGTAAGCACCTATATTTTCTTGTTATGGTTTGTTGGTATAGTTTACCACTATGGTTCTTTGTGCTGGTGAATTTTCTTGGTTTATTGCTATGTGACGTGTGGTCCAATTAACAATATAGGTTCTAAACCACTAGTGTCTTTAGCTTCAAAGCATTGGGCAAATCAACTCATGGGTATCTTGTCGCATGAGGCATTGAGGTTGCATAGAATAAAGGCTTCAAGTTTCTCATAGACCAATTGATCTTTTATTTCTTAAAATAGCGATGGCTTTATATCTTCAAAGTATTTTGCGTTGAAGGTAAGCCAATTATGTTTTGTATTAACCAATTATGTTTTGTATTAACAATTGATATTAATTTGGTAAGAAAACTAGGGCAGGTTCCATTTGTAAACCACCAGTGCATTTAGCTTTAAGAATTGTACAACTTACTAGAAACGTATGCCTGGCGATGCCGGGCATTACCTAGATGTGCGAAATCCATAGCTGTAACAGAGTTTATAGGTGGATTAAAGAGTTGTAAATGTAATCGTCTCCATATATGTAATATATTGCCACATGTATGAAATGTCTAGGGTTTAGGGAGGTCGGTGCGAATAATGGAATGTGCAGAGTAGAATAAAATAGGTAGACGATGGAGTTCATAGTTGTATTGATTGCATAGAGTTAGGGATATTAGCAGCTGCTTATAATAGTTTAGGGTTTTATGGAAGATAAAGATCCAATTCATTGTCAACATAGCTGCAATTAGAATGTAGTGGAAAATTGCAGAATGGTGAACTGGGGGTGTGTGTGTGTGTGTGCATGGAATGGGACGTTGAAGATTGCGGTTGTATTTGATTAATGTTGGATCATATTCTTGCAAAAGACAAATATACAATCATGTTGATGCAAGATATACATAGTGGGATCAAAGGTGTACATTAAAAGGGTTATGGTTATAGTTCAAGATTATGTAAGATGTCGAGCAATAATAGTCGTGTAAGAAAACCATAGACACATGTACTGGAGCATGTCGACGTGTGTAGAAATCCATCCATCATGTGGTTTTAGGGTTGATGATATTGTTTTATTTTGTTAATGAATTGGCTATTTTACAAGAGTAACAAAAGTCCTCGCTAAACTGTAAGACGAATGCAACATTAAATGTCTATTATTCATTGGACTTGTATGTGCAAAAGGTTTAAAGTGGAACGTTATGTATCTCTGGTAAATAATACGATAGAATGTAAGGAAGGAAGGAGTGTATTTTTATCGTCCACGGAGACCAATCGGTCTATAAGGGTGACCTATATTGCACATGGCCAAAGGCAAGCTTGATGCAATCAAACCTATAATTTATTTTGAAAGGAAAGTTAATAATTTTTCCAGTTAATCATGTATATATTTGAAGGACAGCTCGGATTATTCCCTTTCTATTCAAAAACTCCAACGATAGAACAAACTTAGGTTCATAAGGATTCAAGAGAATTTGTCACTCTGAGATTCTTGTTTCATGGGTGTTTAAGACTGACTTCATCATTATATATTTGAAAAGAATGTTGGCAAAATCTTGGTTTAGAGACATTGCAACAGTTTGAAGCAACTCAACCTATAAAGAGCTCAAAAGGTAATTCTTGGACCAAGCATAACCATGAAATGCTTACTACTGCATTTAACATCAGAGAAAACAATATTGAAAGGTCACCAGACGATGATAGAAACAAAAAACAGGGGAGTTGGTCATGTTGATATGCAGAAGGTCAAGGCCATAAAATGCTTATTGCAGCTAATAGAGCTAGTCCCATGAAATGCAAGATTATGCGTGCAACTTGAATCAGTTGTGTTGTGCTTCTAGAAAAGGAAGGGTTTTACAAATGTTGCATTACAGGAGTACAGATCTAAATAAAAAGAAAAGACAATCTTTGTTCTCAAAATTGTAACAGATGGAGATGCTCACAAATGTATGTAACATCAATGCTTACTCCTCTAAAAGAGAACAGAAATTTGAAATTGGGGAACCTTGACATGCTCTCTGTTCTAGACCTTGCCACTGTTATCCTCTACTATAATTGCAAAAACCATTAATTGTCATCAAACAACATATCCACTATGGTGATTCTTTCATCATTTTAGAAGAAAAATGGAATACTGTAAAAAAAACAGGATGGATATCCTAAATCTGGTAAAGATAAATACAACATGCCATCTCAAATTTGCAAGAAAGACAATATATGACCAATTTTAGAAGATGAACGTTGACAAAGGTAGAGCAGATTAACAAACCTGCCGCAACCGGAATGAACCCAACCCACTTCTGGAGGTTGATACATTCTAAATGTTCCTGCCCTAAACATTTCTTGAAAAAAGTGCTTCTGCTATAAGGGTTGCTACAAATATAGAACTCGTCAAATTTGCTTGCATGGCGACACAAATAAGCTGCTTCTGAGTTTTTCAAAGCCCTCGGTTGTCCCAAAGGAGATGCAAAATGTGAAAGATAAAAGAAACATCTTGATCCCAATAGACTTCCACAATACCTGGGAAGTTTAGAGTTCTAGGCATTGCATCATGCCATCACCATAGCTCCATCATAAAACTGTACCCTCTTTGCCCTGGTTGTAGGCCATGCATTTTGATATCATAATAGCCTCTGATTTGAGACATAGAAAATGATGAATTTGCTCACCATACAACGTATGTAGACAAAATGAATTAGAAACTGCATTGAAAATGCAGCAAGAGATCTAATTCTGATTTGAAAGAAAATTAATGTTGTCTTCTATGCTCTTGCAAATGCAGCAAGATAACATTTAGAACAACTTTGTTAGCATGTAGTGTCCCTAAATGACTAAAGCTGGAACAACACCAGAGGAACCTACAACAGGCTTGTCGACATCCAAAGTAAAAAAGGCTAAGGCGGCAAGATCTACAAGGCGGTGTTAGATCTAAGAAGAAGGATGATTAAGCCTGAAAGATCTTTAACCTTTATTATAACTGCATTGCTTCTGATACATGCCAAAATGCAGAATTGTATCCTATATAGGCTATATATTTTACATGAAAATGTGGACTCGCACCGCCGATACATGCCTTGATAGCTAGGGTTATGCAAATTAGAGGCAGCTCAAGGCATAGGAAAAATGGCCATCAAAGAACCAGAATTAGATATCCAGCAAACTGGAGTATATTTTCTAAAATAGTAGATTATGAGATGTCAGACCAGCACCATCATTTTATATAACATTTCTTTGCATCCATTGATTACCACATGTGTGCTCAACTTTAAGCATTCATCCAATGATCATTGGGAGTTTAAAATATGCAAGTATGAAGCCTTATAGTTGTTTCATCTGATGTATCCAACAACCACCTAGTAAGCAATGCTATATGGACATCTAACTTACCCATGCAAATAACATTACCAGAGGTGTTGGCTTATTAATAAGAGTTGATTTGGTCTGCAACAAAAGGTGCAAAGGCTGGGCCACATGATTTGGTTTTCATGTGGCCCAGCTCTGAACGGATTTCCAAGGGTGCTCTGCACACACAAATGCAAAAGGCAGAAAACAAAGAGTAAGATCATGATGAAAGAAACTGTAAATGATACACTTGTGGGCTGACAAATAACAATAAAGATTATGGCCATGGAGACTCTGAAGCCAACTTCATAATTATATATTTAAATGAGAATGAGAATGATCTTTTATCGTCCACTGAGGCCAATCGGCCTATGGGACCCACAAGGAGCGCAGCAAACTTATTACTGTCCGGGTTAAAAAACCCCCGCCCCGAAGGGTTTTCGAGGGAAAAACCGTGGCAGTAATAAGAATGCTGTCAAACTGTACAAGTATACATCAATGTATATATACATGTCAAGTGTGTGCCCGAGGACATAGCTGATCTCGCATGTCCATAACCTCCAGAAGGTATGATCCCAGCACCCGTACGGATGCTGTGCTCAATGTCACATGTAATGGTTGGCCAGGCCTGGCCAACTCAGCATAGCGCGTCCGAATTTGATCATATGCTAAAGAATGTCGGCACAATCTTGGTCTAGAAACACTGAAACAGTTTGAAGCAACTCAAAAGGCAATTCTTGGACCAAGCATAACCATGAAATGCTTATAGATAATTCTTAGACCAGATAATGATAGAAACAAAAAGCAGGGGAGTTGGTCATGTTGATATGTAGAAGGTTAAGGCCATAAAATGCTTACTGCAGCTAATGATAGTCATAAACTAACCATATTGAGCAGCAAATTTTAAAACATAATAGAGCTAGTCCCATGAAATGCGAGAATAGGCGTGCAGCTTGAATCATTTGTGTTGTGCTTCTAGAAAAAGGAAGGGTTTTACAAATGTTGCATTACAGGAACATAAATTCCAAATAAAAAGAAAAGACAGTCTTTGTTCTCCAAATTGTAACAGAAGGGGATGCTCACAAACATATGTAACATCAATGCTTACTCCTCTAAAAGAGAAGAAGAAATTAGAAATTGGGGAACAGAAATTAGAAACAGAACTTGCCTTTGTTATCCTCTAGTATAATTGCAGAAGCCATTAAATGTTGAAGCATCAAACAACATATCCACGATGGTGGTTCTTTCACCATTTTTGAAAAGGGAATACTGTAAGAAAACAAAAAATGCATATCCTAATTCTGGTAAAGACAAATACAACATGCCATCTCAAAATTGCAAGAAAGACAATATATGACCAATTTTAGAAGATGAACAAATTGACAAAGGTGGAGCAAATTGACAAACCTGTCGCAACCAGAATGAACCCAACCCACTTCTAGCAATCTCTCCCAATTACAAAATAAATTTACCTTGTTTGGACGCTTCCCCATTCATCCCAATAACCAACATCTCACTGTTCAAACTCCACACTGGATTTGCAATAGATGAGACTTATTATCAAGCATCCACGGGCCTGTATGCAAGGATATGCAATGACACTCATTTCACACCTTACATGAATATGTAGCATAATAACATGGGGTTTTCTTTGTGTTTTTGTACGCTTTTCACTAAGGTTTTCCTATGATTTCGTGATGTATTCAAATTGATGTATTAATGCGTACATCTAGAGTGCACCATTTCTGAGCCATTGATTTTAGCTTTTTTTTTTCCAATTGTCAACAACCAATGGCTCACAACAAAAGCCCTTTTTTTGTGCGTGTGGTGCATAACGGTCAACAACTAATGGCTCACAACAAAAGCCCTCTTTTTGTGCGTGTGGTGCATAATGGTCAACAACCAATGGCTCACAACAAAAGCCCTCTTTTTGTGTGTGTGGTGCATAATGGGCACATGAACATGAAGGGCTTGAAGGGCGCATGTAGTGCAGTTTCCCCGCCGGCAACACATTTCTTATCATAACTTTTGATCCAGAGCTCTGTTTGAGATGATTTTTATTGCGTTGGAAAGCTCTCTCCAAGATCTTTTTGATAGTGTATGATATGGATATGCTTGGTTAAGTTATCTATGCTAAAACAGCAAATTTTCGGCCGAGTTTGGTAGGCTTTCACATCCTACCAGCTGATTAATACAGGATTGCGCTATTGGATATTGTTTTATGGCTCATTCCGAATGAAGGTTGCAAAAAATTACCATGCATTTTTAGATTTTGAGGCAGTTATTAAGCAAACTCCAAGGCTTCTAGATCCTTGTGCTAACAAGCAGAAAAGTTTTCCACTTTGGTTTCTCACCACAAGAATCCATGGAGGCCAAAGGCTGCTGTTAAATTCCAGTTGAAAGATGTTTGTGTATGGGTGTTGCAAACGTTATGACTTTCAGAATAATGGGATCAATCCGCTCTATCTTTATGGTGACTTTTCCTTATGTTTTATTATGATGAAATTCAAAAGCTACAGGTGATGAAAGCCTTAAATGAATTCTAGTTTTTTTCTGGTTTGAATTCTAAAAATTTTGTCACATCGGAGGGGGGAAGGGGGAGGGGGACGTTTCTAAGGCCCCGAAGGGGCCAAAAAAATTTTTTTGCAACACAAACCATTAACATCCAACATATAAAAATTAAATCCCCCAACACATAACAACCATTGACATTAACAACCAACACATAACTACCATTGACATTAATTAACACAACCATTGGGTCCATCCAACACATTTAAATTAAAATCCCCCTTAAACCCCCTTTGGTTTGGGTGCATATTCACACGGGGGGTGACGTAGGGCAGCGAGAGCCCTCATGATTGTATTTTGCACGTACAAAATCAACACCATATAGTATTCCGCTTGAAATCTTATAGTATCTTGCGAATCTTGTTATACAGTATAGCAAATTTTGTACTTGCATACCCCACAAACAAGGAACTTTACGTACGGTGTAGATTAAGGAATAAGAAGTGAATATGCCTATCCAACAGCTCTCGTTGCCCGGAGTCACCCCCCGTGTGAATATGCACCCAAACCAAAGGGGGTTTAAGGGGGATTTTAATTTAAATGTGTTGGATGGACCCAATGGTTGTGTTAATTAATGTCAATGGTAGTTATGTGTTGGTTGTTAATGTCAATGGTAGTTATGTGTTGGATTACGCAGATAGCTTAAAAAAGAGTTCAATAATGCTGATTGCATCAAATACTAATGCAACGCGTGCAACAACAGTAGATAGCCAAACAGTTACGTTTGAAAAAATAATGGTAAAAACCAAAGTAGCAAACCTTCATTTGCAATTGACTTCAAAAAACCCCAGTGCACCTGCATACATTTAAAATAAAGCTTCAGAAGTGCTAGAATAGAATAACACATTTAATCAAAGACAATATAATCAGATACATCATGAAAGCATTTGGAAGCGATGAATCTCTCACTTATATAGAACCGTTGACATTGATATTACCAGGCAAATGAAGATGTAACTAAGACAACAAAAGGAAAGGACTTCAAATTGTATGACCATCTGCTGTTGTCATTTGCCAAGCGCAGCAATGACAAATTACTTTATCAATCTTAATGCGAGATCTTCTAAAGTCAATCTCACATTGATAAGCTTAGGAAAGGTAAGAGGATGTTAGAGACTGCACTTGATAAGATCACAATGATGTTTTGTTGCATGTAGGAGAAGGCTATTTTTTAGAAAGTAAGCAGCATTTAGCAACCTATGTGAAGCGCCATTCGTCTTAGACCTGCTTGCATTTCAAATATATTAAGCATATCATATTTCAAAACAATTACCGTCACAACAGAATGGGTTTTTAAAGAGGCGGTTCTCTATGACAGATCTGGAGACTTTTAAAAAGCATGGGAACGATGACTTTCATATGCCTTCTCCGGGGGCATTTTGTCTGATCCAAATATAGTAGAGTCCACCAATGCCCTGTCAAGCTGTGAATATCTAAGTTAATGGAGCCATGAAGAGGATAATCAAGCAAACAGACCATCTGGGCTGTTGAAGAGGAGAAGGAACAAAACGAATTAGATTCAAGAGAATGAAGGTAAGCTATATGGATAACTATTTGCTGAGACACAGAAAATGCCCAAACTGGAGCAAGAGAGAACAAAAACCGACTGAGAGGCCAAAGCTCGATTTCAAACTTGATGCCGAAGTAGACGCAGACCACCGAAAAAAGTCCCGCAAGGGGGAGGGGGAACGCCGCATGCGTTTGCACATGCGGCGTTCCAGCACGGTTCCCAACAACATCCCATTTTAATAAGAAAGATAATGGTTGTTTATAGTAAGTGAGAATGATGGAACAATAGCTTGAATATACTTCAACTTCCAGCCTCAATGTTTTGCTTTTTCCCGTCATATATGTCTGATAAACAAAAGAAATGCATCCAATCATGCTGCTACTAAGCCATCATAGACTTGTGCTGCAAGAATAAAAGATAAAGCAATGCATGTAAGCTTATGATAAGGTTTTTTTACTTGGAAGGCCTGATCCAATGAAGCTAACATTCAGGCATGCTAAGCTTAAAAAAAGGAACTTACAATTTGTCAAAGTGTCCTCAGCATTGGGGTTAGATACAACAATAGAAAATTATATTACGAAGAAAGGTAGCAATCAGAAATTGCAAGTAATGGAACACAGCAAATGCCTGCAAGTGATTTGAACTACTATAGGCTATGGTACAGGTATACGTACAGGCTTCATTGCTAACGCTTCCATGCTTATTGACAGATCCACCAGCATAGCATTTTTGCATCAATGTTTAGAGGTCATTTTTTCTGTAATAGAAAATGCAGCATATTTTATAAAGAGTAATTCATAAGCATCAAAAAGCAAAACGAAAATGCTATAGGTAGATAAACATGAACCTCAGAAGAGTCTTGAGGAATTGAAAGATGCCCTTAGATACAAATTAGGTAATTATATTGTGGCTAGGATCTGAGAAGGCAGAAATGTAACAGAATATTCTAGTGTGAAACGTGCAGCAGGGTTGCAACAATAATAATCACAACTTTTTTACAACACCAAGAACATTATTGGTAGAGTATATTAGCTCACCCTTTTCGAAGCGCTCTGAGGTTCGTTTGTGGTTAAATGGACTGTTAAACTTATGGTAGTTTCAACATGCCGCTCTAACATAAAAACATGCAAATAGGATCTAGCATCTGATTCAAAAGCGGGATAGTAAGAAACCTGGAATGCAACAGTCTAGGACAAAAGAAAATCCCATGCAGTGAGAAAAAGGCATTCTTGGTCTTTTGATGTAAATCCAGCGCATATAATTTGTTTGGATGCAGATCGAAATGCAACAGAATAAGGTCTAGAGTGCCAAAAAACATCAATAGACAATGAAATCACCTATGTACAGCTCGCAAAGAAGATTGCTGCTGGTCCGTATAGAGAGGTGTTGTGCAGCTAAAGCTGCTGCTACAGATAAAGAATATAAAGGTATTCATTGGATGCAGTGTCAGATGTTTCTACCATATCTAACACATAATCCATTGGAAGTAGAGCTAATCTAGGAGCTTGCCGAAACCTTACCTGCTTGGAAGGATCCTTCTGTTTGTAGCGAAAATGAAGATCTATGTTGCCGAAAATGGAGAAACCCTCGTCTCAAAAAGTTTGCTTGCAAGGCTTCTTTTGTTTGCAGCGAAAATGAAGACATACTCCTGCCAAAAATGGAGAACTCCGTTGACAGTAAGAAGGAAAGATAGAAAGCATGAGAAACAGCTGTTGGAAACACATACAAAAAAAGGGGCGGGGGGGGGACAACAAAATTAATCTACGTAGCTTCTACCTTGTGCAAACATGCCTTTTCCGGCTCCGAAGAAGAGATGAAAAATAATGCTCCTCTCTAGCTGGAGACTTCAGAAACGTGCTAAGGACAAAATTTTCTCAAGCTGCTACCTTCAATGATCTCTTCACAAATGATCTCTTTGTTTTCCAAAAGCTAAAATGCTGAGAAATAACACAATCCTATGGTTACTTGCTGCATTGCTGCATCACGTTTTGATCAGATCCGAAAAGATTTGATTGATATTATCTTCTAAAAATTATTTTATGACCTGAGATTGATATTTTCCAGCATTTGAAGTGTTGTACTATTATTCATTACTATTGTGATTGATTTACCTCCATATCAATGAAAATTTGATGCCAAGTTGAAGAAGTTCTTTCTGATATGATCCTTAACAATTTTGTCTTTCAAAAAATCCTACAGTAAATCCCCCTATGCTTTTAATGGCTGTTGGCCCAGTTGCCATCAATCCTTGAGATATCTGAGACCCATAGGCTTTGAAAAAACCAAAAAATACCATGTACCTTTCAAGTTAGAAAATTTTGCATTCTGTTTTGACTGTTCTTGACTGTATTTTGCCAAATCTGAGTGCAAAAAATACCTCTGAGTATCCAAATGGAGATTTGACCTCATGCCTCCATTCTTTGCTACCCTGGTGACATATTGGCTTTGAAAATTCTCGAAAAAGTAGTTAGAAACTCCAAATCCATTTTTCTGATCACTGTTTTCCAGTTTGACTGCTATTGTCAGGGATTTCACCATTGGATTCCTATAACTTTTTTGTGTCAGTCTAAAGCATTTGACCCGAAAAACCAATCCATTATCGACTGTTGTACCAATTTGAGTCAAGGTACCATTTTCTAAAAATGGGAAAGGTATGAAACTTTGAGTTTTTGGATTCTTAACTGGATTTATCTTGCATAGACTGATCACCTTAAGTGATCTGGAGGTCCTAACCTCAACTTGGGTCCCAACTCAAGTTGGCTCATTGTGGTTGACCTTTGAAGCCAGGTTGAGGGTCAACATTTTGGAGGTCCTACCGAGATCCTACCTAGATCTTGAGAACTCATGGCTCCAAAACAAAAATTTCCAGCAGAAAAGAACCACTAGAAGACCAGGAAGCATCAGAACACTGCAGAGATAGGTCTCTCCCTCCAAGTTTTTCAACTGGATTACTCCAGAGCATGCCTTACCAGTTTGAGTTGAATGTTCCTATTCCATTGCCTACTTTTGATTCCAGCATGAGTGTTAATACCTTTTTGACAACTTTTGAAGATTAATACAAGGATTATGGTTTTAAAAAGGGGTGTAAGTTCACAATTCGAGAAGTGTTTTAAAGAGGAGAGTGAAGCTGGTGCTTGGCTGACTTATGAGAAACTTATGGGAACCACCTCCTGGGATGACCTTGTCACCAAGTTTTTCGACAGGTTTGGAAAACTTGCTGCTCCCAAGGATCTTGTTAATGAATTGCAAAATTTCTCTATTTATGCAGGTGAAAGTGTTAGTCAATACAAGGAGAGGTTCAGCACCTTCATGAATAGGTGCCAGAAATGCCAAGTCACCATCCCCACGCTTTTTTTGGTGTCCTCTTTTATTAAGGGGCTATCTTCTAGACCAGAAATTCAAAGAAAACTTATCAAGGTTCAAGCTGCAGAAGGTTTTGATTCCATTTACAAGGTCTTTGCCAAAACAACTGAGTTAACCAAGATGCTTTCTATCCTACCAGAAAAACACAATGGCTTTCATCATGATCCCTTCTACCCTGATGCCATTGATGGCCCTTATGAACCTCACCATTCTGTTCCCATCTATGCTGTGCATAAAGAGAGGAAAAAGGCCAAAGATGAAGAGGCTGACTCTCAAATTTTAGAAGTTAAAGCAGGCTTGACAAAGGTAACTGAAGCTTTAGCAGAGGTGACCAAACAACTTGTGGAGCTCAAAACAAGTAAGGCAGGTAAAACTTATCCTGAATATATCCATTGCAATAGAACTTCACATCCAGCTGACATCTGCTATTGGCAAATATGTCCTAAATGCAAAAAGAAAGGTCATTTTGGTAGAGAGTGTCCAGTTTGTACTTTTTGCAAGGAGATTGGTCACACTGATCTTAGGTGTTATGTCAAAGAGTATTTTGCCAAGCAAGAAAGAGAAAAGAAATCTGAAACAACTCCCCATGTAAGGTTTGCTGAATCTACTAGTTCTATAAGATTTGTGCAGGCTACAGAAATGCCAAAGACTGAAGAAGTAATGGTGGTACAGACCAGAAGCATGGGAGAGGTCCATAGGCCTGCTGAACCCAATAGACATGTTCCAGAGAATTTTAGGAGGCCAACATTACCACCAGCTTCTGTTACAGAAGTCCCTCCTCAAGAAATAGCCCCATCTCCCCAACAAAAGTATGGTAAGAGAGAAAGACCTTGATGAATTAGATGTTTTACTAAAAAATTCTAAAGTAAGTGTAGACTTATTTACCTTATTAAAGATTGCACCCAGTTATAGGAAGACATTATTGCAACAAACTACCTTTAGTGAGGCAGTGGCTTGTGTAGATGTTGCAGATGCTACTAATCTTATTTTGGCTCAGAATGAGGAAGATCCAGGTGCATTTATGTGTTCAACTACTCTAGGAGGATACTCTTTTTCCAATGTGTTGCTGGATGGTGGATCACCCCTAAATATCATGCCTTATCATGTTATGAAAAAATGTGGACTCGAGATAGATAAAAGATCATCTGTTTTGTTAAAATCCTTTTCTAATACTAAAACAACACCAGTTGGTATTGTGACCAAAGTTTCTGTCAACACTGAAGGTATTGTTGTAGCTGCCAATTTTGTTGTTGTTGCTTTTGAGGATTTGGGAGAAGATACAGATATATATGATCTCTTGCTGGGAAGAAGATGGATGGCTACAGTTGATGCTAGGCCAGTCTGGTCTCAAGGGAGATGTACCATTTCAAATGGTTCCCAAGTGGCTACAATCTACAACCAGGATGGCTCCTATGGCTCCAGGGAAGAGGTACATTTCATTAAAGAATTACTAATAGAGGAGCCTTTATCTTATAGTTTAGCAACCCCCAGAACAAAGAAAAGTGATTTGATCCCCTTGGTTAGGAAATGTGCACTACCTTTTGAAAATGGTAAGGAAGGATGTCTATGGTTTGATGGAGGGATTTCAAAGAAACTAAATGTAGCTTCATCTGCAGCTATACTAAATGATACTTCCAATAATTTTTTGGCCAAAGTAGGAAGAATCTTTCCCCAAATAACTTCCAATGTAGCAGAGTATAAAGCCTTTGATTGCAGGTCTCCAAGAAGCTAAGGCTATGGACATTTCAGTCATACATATTTATGGAGATTCTCAAATAGTTTGCAGACAGCTTAGTGGTGAATATCAGGCCAAGAATGCTGATATGGAGTCTCTAAGAAATCAGGTAATAAAAATGCTTGCTTATTTTACTTCTTGGAAAATTACTCATGTCCCAAGGGAGCAGAATTGGGAAGCTGATGCTTTGTACAGAGATACCTTAATGACATATCTATCTGAAGGAGCTATACCAGAAGAAGAGTTTGATGGAGATGAGGCCAAGAAATTGTGTTCTATATTAGTCATAAATGCATCACGAGAGGAAGCAACTAATGAAGTCACTATCAACAAACATGGCCAGCAAAGAACTCTGTTTGTGGGAGACCTCTTTGATACACAAAACAAGGAAGAGGTCACCAAATTCTTTGAAGAAAGAAGTGATGTGTTTGCTTGGGATTACTCTGAGCTCATTGGTATTACAGAAGAGGTATGTCAATTTGAGATCAAAATCAAAGAAGGGTGTAAACGTGTTTTTCAAAAGTTAAGAAGGATCAATGCTTCACTTTTAGATCTAATTAAAGATGAATTGCATAAGATGTTGGATGCAGGTGTTATTGTAGAAATTATTAATCCTGAATGGGTGTCATGCATTGTTCCAGTGGAAAAGAAGAATGGTGCTTTGAGAATCTGCATAGATTATCGAGACCTAAACAAAGCTACCATAAAAGATTGTTATCCTTTGCCTTTTCTAGAAGAAATTCTGTATGCTGTTGCAGGGAAAGACATGTATTCATTTCTAGATGGTTTTTCAGGGTTTAATCAGATCAGCATCAAAGAGGAGGATCAGCCAAAGACTTCATTTATCACTCCCTGGGGCACATATGCTATGAAAAGAATGCCATTTGGTTTAATGAATGCCCCAGCTACCTTCCAAAGGAGCTCTTAGGACATGAAGTATCCAACCAAGGTATACAAGTTGCTCAGGATAAGATTGAAGCCCTCAAAAAGCTAGCACCTCCTAAGAATCTAAAGAAGGTTAAGAGCTTTATTGGTATGACAAGTTTTCTTAGGATGTATATTCCAAATTTTGCTCATATTTTGAGTCCCATTTCTAAGTTGACAAGGGTAGGCAAGTTTTCTAAGTCAGAAAGCAAGCATATACCTATCACATGGACTTCAGAATGCCAGGAGGCTTTTGACTTCCTCATCTTATCCATATGTGAAGCCACACTTTTAAAGAAACCAGATTTGAACATGCCATTTGAAGTTTATAGCACTGTTACTAAAAAGGCCATAGGTTTAGCCATTTTGCAGGATAAACATACTATAGTATTTGCAAGCAAACAATGGTCTGCCCTTGAAGAAAGATGGAAAAGAGTGCTGCTGCACTCATGTTTCTTATTAATAGACAAGGACATTTGCTTCTGAAAAGCCAAGTCCAAGTTTACATGAAACAAAACCCAATGGGTTTGCTATTTGGTAAGGCAACTAATAAGCCAAAAATTCTGAGATGGGCTTGTAAGTTGCAAAGTTATGATATTTCTGTAAAAGAATTGCATTTGGTACGAAGTCCTAGCCTCTACTTGCCTTACATATTTTTTGACCATGAAGATGAATTGGACACTACTGACACCTCAATTGCAGTGGCACATTTAGAGATAATTCAAGGAGACCAAGTCAAGGGAGGATGGCAGCAACCTATTAGAGAATTTTTGCAATATGGGATCATCCCTTCAAACCTCACATCAAGTCAGATAAGGAGACTCAAAGACAAATGCAGACAATTCAAGTTGATAGACAATGTCTTGTGCAAAGTCAACCGAGAGATGGAATCTTGTTGAGGTGTGTAGATGAATATGAGTCTGCCCTAATTATCAGAGAAATGCATAAAGGTATCTGTGGAGGATATTTTGCTGGGGATACGACAGCAAAAAAGATTCTCAGATCTGGATATTACTGGCCTACTGTTTTTAGAGATTGCTATGAGATCATAAAGACTTGCCATCAATGTCAGATTTTTAGCAAAAGAATTTTATTACCAGCTATCCTGAATCCTATCTCCAGGACCATTTCATATTTGGGGGCTAGATTATATTGGCCCCATTAATCCTTCTTCTGTAGGTCAGCATCGGCATATCATTGTGGCCACAGATTATTTTACCAAGTCGGCAGAAGACATACCTCTGAGGCAGGCTAATGCCCTCACAACTGCAAGGTTTCTACATGAATATGTTTGTGCTAGGTTTGGTATTCCTCTCCAGTTGCATTCTGATAGGGGTACACCTTTTGTTAATGAAGTCATTGCTAATTTGTTGAGCATTTTGAAGGTCAAACATACCAAAAGCTCTTCATATTACCCTCAAGGTAATGGGCAAGCTGAAGCTACTAACAAAGTGTTGAAAAATATTCTGCAGAAGATAGTTGAGGTCAACAAGAGGGATTGGCATGTCAAAATAGTGGATGCACTTTGGGCTTACAGAGTCACTATCAAAGCAGCTACAAATCACACACCTTTCAACTTGGTTTATGGCATAGAAGCAGTTTTGCCAATAGAACTTGAGTTGCCTTCTTTGAGGTAAGCTCATAAATTATGCTTGCCTTTTGAACATGCCTTGCAGGAAAGAATGGATGCCTTGTTACATCTAGATGAGTATAGAATGGAAGCTGAGAACACTAATCTGTTAAAAAAGGCTAAAGATCTGGCTGCATTCAAAGCTGCACATAAAATACAGGGTAACTTTAAGGAGGGGGAGCTTGTCCTTAAGTGGAATAAGTCAAAAGAAGATTCAGCTGGCAAATTTGATAATATTTGGGAAGGGTCTTTTGTGGTGCTGGAATCTGCAGGTACCAACTCTTATTGGCTACAAGAAGTTGCTTCAGGAATACTATTACCAAATCCTATCAACATCTTGCACTTGAAAAGGTACTGGGACCAGCATGCTTGTTTGTCCCTCTTTTTGCATTAAAAAATCCAAAAAATCTATAATAGAATTAGAATAGTTAGAATCAATTTGACTTCTGTTATGTTCACATTGCTTTGATAAGTTAGTTTTGTGTTTGTAGGATGGGCTGATCAGAGAACAGTGTGATTGATCCCAAGGGAGAATGTTTACTAATGTTTTACCAAGTGTCATATGCAGGAGCATCCTTCTTCCATCTCTATTTCATCTGTCTTAAAGTATTCCTACCACCCAATCAGCCTCCTATTCTTTCTTCCACACCTCAACAGCACTCTGCAAATTCATCTTCACCACCATGGCAGAGTTGCAGGGATTTGAGATTAATTAGCTTATGTGTTTCCATGGCAGGTGCACCCTTTCCCCATTTTTATTCATCTGTCTTAAGTAGTCCTGCTATCCATTTAGACTCTTTATTCTTGTTTTCATTCCCAAAAGAGGAGAGCACTCTGCAATTCAGCTTCACCACCATAGCAGAGTTGCAAATTCTTGAAGATCAAGGAGGAGACATACATTTTCTTGTTTTGGCGAGATCTCAACACTTGCACATTCACCTCATCTCCATATACTCCATACACTCCATTCCCATCACCACCCTATCATGTTCACACTCATTCTCACCTTTTTCCACTCATCATATTCCATTCACATCATCATTTCACTACATTCATACTCACTCCATCAACACTTGCACTTTACACTCTCACTCTATCATGTTCTCACTTAAACACCTTGGTACAATGTTGAAGACCCCTCTATGTATTCACTTTTGACATGGCTGAGGGGACCAGCCATTTTCTTGTTTTGACGAGATGTTGCCCCCAAAGGGCAACATGCTAATTGTGGTCTATGCATTCAAGTTAGGTTAAGTTATTTTGGAAGACTAGGTCAAAGTTTGGAAGAGATTGGTAGTCAACATTGATGTGGAGGTCAAGGGATGCTCACCTTCTAGGTCAACAAGTGCTCAAGCTAAAAGTTCACAAGAGGTATTTTATTTGGGGTCAAATGCTTAGTCAAGAATATACTCTAGAAGAATCTGGGTTGTGAAGTTTGGAAGACATCTTTTGAAGTTTGGAAGTTAAGAGTTTGGAAGACCCCATGGTGTTTCTAATTTTAGCTTTTTACTTCACCCCCACTACCTCCATTCTTGCACCTTTGGCTCAACATTGTTCTCACACCTATTGTTTATTCCTTTGCCATGCTCACTTTGCCATAATTACCATTTTGCCCAATTCCTTTGCCATTTCCTTCAAATATCACTACATTGCCTATTCAAAAAACCATTTAAGCCTTTCTTTCAAAGATATCATCCCTTTTTACTTTTATCTCCTTAATTTCCCTTCATAATTTCTTTTGCCTCCATCCTTACTCCATCATACTCTTAGTGGTATATTCTAAGCCTTGTCAAAAGATGCCCAAAAGATTCTACATTCTTTGCACGTGTGGAGAATCTTCCCTATGATTGAAAAGATAGAACCTTCTAAATATCCCATGGGAAAATATCCTTAAACCATTGGCCAAGATGTTTAAATGCTAAAATACAGCATATTTCGGGCATATTCCTTCAAAAATACGGGATCGTATCGCGAAAAACATTCGAAAATAATGCTGACGAACCCTAAAATTAGAAATCCGGTCGAATCACGCCATCCCGCGCTCCATTCACCCTGGCATCATCCTAATCTTGGATTCCGGAACCTAATCAACAATTTAAGCCTAAATTTATTACCTGAAATCACGGGAATCGAAATTTGAAACTATATACAGGGGAAACACAACCACGACATTTTTCGAAGGCCCAGAAGCGCTCAAATCTGACATTGATCAATGCTAAGCATGACCTGAAAGATTCTTGAAGTCTCTGAGCACTCCTCGATCAGATCCAAAAAGATTTGATTGATATTATCTTCTAAAAATTATTTTATGATCTGAGATTGATATTTTCCAACATTTGAAGTGTTGTACTTTTTTTTTTTTTTTTTTTTTTTTTTTTTTTGAAAGTAAGAAGTTTTTGTATTGATCAGATAGGAAAAATTACAATACAAAGATCCCTTATGGATCAGATATAATTTAAGCACAAATGATCCCACATGGATCCGAAATCACATCTGCAGCTATAGTATATATGAGCCTTCTCTCAACCTCTTCTTCCGTTTAACTATTACATCAGCAAAACAGAATACTACAGGAGCAAAATACTTATTTTCCAGAAGCTGCAGATAAATCTTGAATTTTCTAAACAACCTTCTGCAAAAGTAGAGATGAAGAGAAAAAGAGACAAAGAGTAATCTGAGCAATCTCCCGCACTGCTCAGAGAAGCCACATATGCTTCAATCTATAATCAATTGTACATATTGAATACCAAATGAGAAATTAGAAGAGACGCTGCATTGTCGGGATGTGCCAGTCAGCCTACCTGAAATGAGCTAGACACACAGCCCAGCCGCCAAAGCTCTCCTCCAAAGCCTGGTTCATAATATCTGGTCTTGATATGGAAGCGTCGTCCTGGTCACAATCAAATCCCTAGCTCGGCAATCTCAAATAATCTGTCATCTTGTTTCAAATCCATAAAATAATGATCAATGAACTTACTCTGCCTTCTTCCAAGAAAACATCCCTAAATCTTTCCGCTAGCAAGAAAGAGCAGAAGGACGGGGAAAAAGCTTCGTGATCAGAAGACCCATCTTAAAATTAGATTGTTGGAAGAAATATAAACCTGAAATTGCTTTCTTTATGCTCATGCTATAATTTTGCCCCACCTTATAGGCTCTACGCCCTTTCGGTGTGCCTTACTTGAGATGGAGAAGAATCCATAGACTACTAGACCGGCCCAAGAAACAAAGAATCTATGCTGCTAGAAATCTACAGTTTTTGCTTCATCAATCCTTAGCAAAAACCATCAAGCCTCTTAGAAACTTGAGAGCAAAAAACCACGTTAGTGGCTTACCAGCAAGACCACAAAAGACCGCCTTACAAGCAGCTCCAAAATTGATCTTCGGACATTCTTTGGAGGGCAAAATCTGCTGAATCCAGAAGCAAAACCCCTACTAGCATCTGGAGCAAGGAAAAAGATCAAGAGATGCTGCAACAGTGCTGGAAAAAGAGAGGGGAGGAAGGACGGATCTCCCCCTCTGCCACCGCCCTAGCCGCAGGCGCCAAGAAAGCCGTTCCACATTCTTTCTTCTACCTTGAAGTACTATTATTCATTACTATTGTGATTGATTTACCTCCATATCAATGAAAATTTGATGCCAAGTTGAAGAAGTTCTTTCTGATATGATCTTTAACAATTTTGTCTTTCAAAAAATCCTACAGTAAGTCCCCCTATGCTTTTAATGGCTGTTGGCCCAGTTGCCATCAATCTTTGAGATATCTGAGACCCATAGGCTTTGAAAAAACCAAGAAATACCATGTACATTTCAAGTTAGAAAATTTTGCATTCTGTTTTGACTGTTCTTGACTGTATTTTGCCAAATCCGAGTGCAAAAAATACCTCTGAGTATCCAAATGGAGATTTGACCTCAGGGTAAAAGCATGCTACGGTGTACCACTTTTGGAACCCTCAAAAGTACCTACACTGGGTACTTTTAAAACTGGTACTTTCTGTTTTTTCTTTCCATTGAAATCAATCGAAAACTTTTGAATTGAAGGTCAATAACATGTCAATCTATAGTATGAATACTATTAGAGACTAATATAAATGAATTAACTCTCAAACTTATTATTTATTGCAGCATTTATGCAAGTTCCCAGTACCCAGTGCTGGGAACTTTTCTGGGTAGTTTCGCACTCCCTAAAAAGTACTTTAGATGGTACACCCTAGCATGCTTTCACCCCTCATGCCTCCATTCTTTGCTACCCTGGTGACATATTGGCTTTGAAAATTCTCGAAAAAGTAGTCAGAAACTCCAGATCCATTTTTCTGATCACTGTTTTCCAGTTTGACTGCTATCGACCAATTTTTGACCCCACTTTAAGCTCGAATATCTCTCAGGGTTATGTTCTGACTTGGTCAGGGATTTCACCATTGGATTCCTATAACTTTTTTGTGTCAGTCTAAAGCATTTGACCCAAAAAACCGATCCATTATCGGCTGCTGTACCAATTTAAGTCAAGGTACCATTTTCTAGAAATGGGAAAGGTATGATACTTTGAGTTTTTGGATTCTTAACTGGATTTATCTTGCATAGACTGATCACCTTAAGTGATCTGGAGGTCCTAACCCCAACTTGGGTCCCAACTCAAGTTGGCTCATTGTGGTTGACCTTTGAAGCCAGGTTGAGGGTCAATAGCAGTGTAATGAGTTATGGAGTTCAAGAAAGAACGTACTAATCTGCTTGAAGGATTCGGACTTCTCTGAAGGTAATGATGAAGCCACTTCAAGTGAATATACCATTGTACCAATGGAAAGCCATCATGTGTAGGGGAAGGATCCCTAGAGCTTCTATAAGGTGTCGATTTGCAAGTGTGTTGGCAAATTTTCTCCCAATAATAAGAGCGGGAAAAAAAATGTGATGATCGCCAAAACTGTAAACAAACTGAGGCCTGTGGCCAAATAAAATCCCAGTCAGAGAAGATGCTGCATCCAACATAGCCATAGTTTACACAAGGGCAAAATGTCTTCGAATGTGTATCTGTCACTTATCTTGTTGAATATGATGAAGTTTTTAGAGCTTTCTTCATCCCAATATGGCGATTGCCTGAGAACTTGTCATACACTGCCCTAGCTGCGGCCTTTCACTTCCGGCACACATTGCTCTTGCTTCGCCTAGCCAGAGAGCTGAGATGCCTTGCACTGCTGGTTTTGCTTTGTACTCAATGAATCTAAAAATTAACAAAAGCAGCAATGGATCAACAATATCCAACTAAAGAGGACTAGATCTCAATAACTGAAAACAGCCTAGGAAACATTTCTATGAAAGGTATTAATTCATTATTTAATTATGCTTATACGATTTATGTAACTTACAAGAGCTAGAGTTAAGAAAACTCAGATAACACATTAATAATTCTATGAAAATCACATCAAACTTATAGTAAACACGAGACTGACAGTCCATTGTATAACAGAAATGCAAAGCAATATTGAAGTCCCAAAAATTAATATTTAGGTACAAAAATGGACTGTAAAAACCGGAAGGCCAAATTATGATGTGGGATAAAGAGCTAGACATGTATAAGAAATCAATGGTAGATAAGCATTCAACTACTAGTAGTAAAATCCCCTCAGGCTTTGCTTCATAAAAATGAAGCAATCAACCATCAAAGAGCAGAGCAAAAAAAAAAAAAAGGGTTCAGTTCTAGAAACCTATGTTCCTGAGCCAAATTCCGCTGTTTTGTTTCATGAACGAACGGGATAAGCTCCAAATTGAGAAGAAAATGCAGAGGCAAGGAATTAAATAGCAGAAACAACAAATCTAGTAAGAAGTTTTTAAGCATTAAGGAAGACTTGAAGGTGGGCAGTGCAGCAGTTATAGTAGAGGCACCCCTTATGCTTAAGACTGCCCATGCCTATCCCAAACCCTGGAATTGTAGAAGTCTGTCTATTGTTCTTATCTGCAAGCTGTACTCATATGTTATAGAAATAGCACCAGACCTGAGGTTGCCAGCCAATTTCGTCTGGGCACCGAAATGTGGCCTCATTCACAGCTCTTCTCTCAATGGCAAATTTAGTTGCACCACTATTTACTCCAAAATGCACCTGATATTAAGCACCACAAAGAATGAAAATAGTTTTTGAAAGTAAAAACGTGATCTCTTGTCAAGGTTGTTGGGAAAAGTCATGTTGAGGACATAAAGTAACTGCATTTGATCTAGCAAACATAGCCTTGGTTGCAACTAGTCTAACAAATAAGAAAATGATTATATTCTAAATCAGACTCTAGCATCTTGATCTAAGAAAGGTAAAATGATTCTAAGGCAGCAGCCTAATAATTTCTCATTGCAAATTGCTAGAACACGATCCAACAAAAATTTATATCTCTTGTGCATATATACTTACTCTTTTCACCTATTGAAGCAAAAGCACGATTAAAAAGATCAAAGTTTTGATATGAAGACTTACCCAAATCACCCTTTTCCCATTAGATGAAGAAGGATCGTCCCCTGCCAAGAAATCCCCAAGCTTTCTGTGAAGGGGTGCAACGTTTTCCTATCGGCTTTGGACAGGCAGCGTCAAGAAAACAAAGAAGGGTATCAAGTGCTCCAAGCCTGGCAGTCTCTAGCAATGTGCATTGTGCAGCTCTCAATGGAACAACACGGTGGAAGCCTCCTCTCCTTCATATAATCCTTCAACCAGCTAAATACCAAACCTACTAATTTCACAAACATTTTCAACCTAAGACTGTTGAATCAAACCGGCAGAGCTTCTCAGGCACTAGCCCAGCTGATCCAAGATAATCTGCTGGTATCAGTATCTCAAATGCAAACTTTTGCATTTGTAACTAGGCTAAAAACTTGCAAAAGAGATTGATGATGACAAGCTTTGATGAGAAAGATTTAAAGCTGTAATTCTTTTGGAGGGCTTCGTCTCTTGGGGGTCGCCATAGCCAGATGCTCTATCTATATTGCCAGTTATCCGATTCAAACATCAGCGGCCCACTACGTAGGTGACCGCCAGTTTACAGTGAACAGTAGGTTTGGAGTCACCAACATATTCTAGGTATATTCTAGCATATACCTAGGATATGCCACAAACCCACATAAGCGAGGGTTTGCCCCCCTGGGGGCAACCCAAAAAAAAGTGTCCTCAAGATTTTACCTTCTCTTCTACCCTGCGTTTTGGCCGACGTCGCAGGAATGGCAAGTGAATTGCAATTCCTGTATACGTAATACTACATGTACATCTTAGAATATCATTTAGTGTGGCTATGCTTTACACATCCATGATGATCAAATCTTCCTTCTAGCTGTCTTCTTGAAGGAAACGCCATTCTCCATTAGAGTATTAGGAATATGTAGAGATAAAGAGTTGTGCGTCATAAGTTTCTAGTATATGTTACTATCCTCCTCCCATGGACTTTGTAGATAGGGCAACTATTGTGCATTTAAGCAGACTTCCTAGACTAAACCTGCCTAGTTCCATTTCAACCAGGAGACTAGCCTGAGGATTATATGTGAGAGAACCATAAGGGTTTGCCCTATTCTCATCTGACGAGGAAGCCTCATGTTTGCTATGTGATGAACATTAAGCCAAATTGCAATGCTCAATTTCAGGAACTACAGACATTTTGAGCTAATAAAACTAATCTTCTATAGAAAGATGAAAACACTTTCCTGGACCTTCTCTTCCTGCTCGACCACTATTAAAAAGCATTACCATTCATGTTGTATGACTGTCTGTTGTGCCTAAGTTTGTAATCATGTCCATTATAAAATGTCCTACAGTGGGACTGTGTATCCAGAAAATATATTATTGTTAAACATCACTTTAAGCTCCTTCAGCCTAGACCATTAGCTGAATATGTGAATCAGCTGCTTGCATTCTTGAGAATATTTATCCAGCCTCAAGTACAATCGATGCCTAGGTGTTATTTATTCTTTTCCATTTTTTATACAACTTATCACAATGAAATTGACTGTCTTTGCATCCACATGAAAGTAAAAAATAAAACCCTACATCAGAAACTCAACTTCATACTTTCGTTGCAGAGCATGCGCTTGAGATATAGGAACCACCTTCAAGGACTCTACTCCAGTATGAGAGTCATACTCACATGCTTTTATAAAACTTGGATATACAACAAAGTGTACTCCTGGAATAGTAAACTTTGTGCTTTTTCCGCCTTCCCTCAAGATCAACATGAAGAAATACACGATTCAAAGTCCTTGCTTCTGCTGCCTTTCCTAGAGATCAACATGCAAAGCGTGGAGAACACACAAGCATGCGACTTTGATGTGGAACTGCTAGGAACTGTAGCCATAACTGCTGCTGCAATTTGTGACATAAAATTGATCCACTGAGAAAAAGGCCCTTGCATTGTGGAATTCAGATTTGTACATGATATCATTCATATAAGCATAGGCACATCTGCTTGTTAAAAGACAAGCATTGAGTATGAATGTTTTTTCCTCAGTACCTTTAACATCTGGGAAACTGACCCTTCACAAGAATTTCAATTCAAATATAGAAAGAAACATCCCACTTCCTGATACTGCACAAGAAATTGAACCAATGTCAGTTTCAAATATAGAAGGAGCATAAAAGATATTGGAGCATAAAAGAGAGCCATGAAATGCTCGTTTCTTTCGGCCATTTCTTAAAGAGGTTACAACTATACTTGAAATTGCAGTCGAGTCCTTTCCATCAGTATATGGTTTCTAACAATTAACTTATTTTAGAAATCTGAATTTGTCACCTGCATCAAGGATTTGAGACATGATTTATGCGAGTATCGACTAACATCCTACTAAATCAAGTGTTGCATCAAGATTATAGACGTACAGGAGGTGCACCCTTTGGATACATCAGTAACGCTACCATAAATATTGCATTGGCATAGTAGCAAAAACCTACAATTTCATGTTCCTGTTATACTTTAATAACAAGGCCGAGATGCAAGCGTTATAGCATGTTGTTTATGAAATAAATAGAGCCCGCACAAGATGGCCTAGATAACATCCTTTCCCGAGAAGTTATGGGCCAGGAAAATGGCCGAGTGACCATGTGGCCAGGAAATCATACGGCCGAGCGTTTTCCTGGCCACGAGGTCATTTTCTTGGCCCATAACGCTGAGGGAAGGATGTTATTGGCCTTAACGTCCTAGGCCGAGGCATTTAGCAGAATGACTGCCATAGTCAAGCTTGGCCCAGTTTGGGGAGCCCCCACTATATTCTGGCATCAGAGTTGCCCAGTTTGACGTACTTAAACTTTATAGAATTAGTAGAATCGACAAAAAAAAAAACTCATACAACGACAGAATTTGAAGGATCATCACTTGTTTCTGGCTTAAAAAAGAAATCCACAGCAACGGAAAGGCACATCCACAGCAAGGGTTTTCCTTAAGATAGAAGACTTATAGCAACGGATTATGAAGCATTTGTTTTGGAACAAAAGGAAAGCTTAAATATAAAAAGCACCAAAAGCTGAAGAAATAGGCTCTACAGCATGCAATGGGAAAGTAGCAAGTAATGGGCTCAAGCTCCAACAACCGGATTCTTGATAAGCGGCTTTTGAGCATGTCACAGGCCCGGGCTTGGCTATGACAGAGGGCATGGCAGAGGATTCGACCACGATTATGGCAGAGGGCCCAAAAATAGGACCATGTGGCAACAGAAAAGATGTTATGGACATAACATCTCTATTATGAACATAACAGATTGGGCCGATAACATCTTGAAATCTATGGATGGGATTAAAGCCTACAGCTAGATGCCAAGGGACAGGACGTTAAGAAAATAAGAGGCATCCATACATTGCAAAATATCCGTTGTCATCAACATGGACACTTAATTTTGGGGCTAAACCTTGGAGAATATGGACACTAAGCAACAAGAAGGTGTAGATAACGTCCTGGCTTGAGCACGTTACCCAAACAAGATGCTAAACCAAACAAGATGCTAACGCATCAATGTGTTGCCCTTTGGAGGGCCCATTGCGAATTTACTTTTATAGCAATTTGCAATTTGATAGTACGCTAGATGTCCAACACAATCAACATGCAAAAAAACGAGTTCAAATCCAATAGGGCATTTGAACCTTATGATTTTCAGGTGCCTGACAGCACAATATGGATCACAATAAGGCGTTATGAGAGGTGACCGAAAAATGACTATAAATTCAAAAAAAAAGGGTGGGGGTACAAATATATAAAATATTAAATGGTGCCACTGTCGTATTGTCGTATATATACACAAGTTTTTGTACTATAAAGGACTACATGAGGCCGACTCTACGATGTGGATGGTGGAAGATACCCTTAGATTAGAAAAGATTTCTCTAGATTCTCAAAGACTATTCCAAGATGCTCATAAATTCCTCACGATTCTATGTAGATTCTCCTAGATTCATCCAAAATTTGTAAAGGTTCCCCTAGATACCCCTATATTTTCAAAGATTTTATGAAGATTCCCTTGGATTCCTCGAGATTCTCAAAGATTTTTATGAGATTCCCATAGACTCCCTAAGGTTCCCTTGATATTCCCCTAGATTTCCAAAGATTGTCTCAAGATTCACCTAGATTCCCCATGATTCTATGTAGATTCGCTTTGATTCCCTTAGATTCTATGAAGATTCCTTTAGGTTCCCAAAGATTTCATCGGGATTCCCCTCGATTACGAAAGATTTTACGAAGATTCCTTTAGATCCTATGAAGATTCCCTTAGGTTCTAAAAATCAAGATTCCCCTAGAACTCAAATATTCCACCAAGATTCCTCTAGATTCTCAAAGATTATCTCAAGATTCGCATAAATTCCCCAAGATTCTATGTAAATTCTCCTAGATTCAGTAAGATCCTAAGAAGATTCCCCTAGATTCTCAAATATTCTATGAAGATTCCCTTTGATTCCATTAGATCCTCTCGAGATTCCCCTAGATTTCTAAAGATTGCCCCAAGATTCACCTAGATTCCCCATGATTCTATATAGATTCTTTTGGATTCCCTTAGATTCTATGAAGATTCCTCTAGGTCCTAAAAGATTTCATCAACATTCCCCTAGATTTCTAAAGATTTTATGAAGATTCCTGAATATTCCCTTAGATCTTATGAACATTCCTTAGGTCCCCCAAAATTCCATCAAGATTTGCCTAGAATCTAAAAGATTCTATTAAGATTCCTCTAGATTCTCAGAGATTCTAAGTAGATTCTGTTAGTTTCTCGAAGATCCTATCAAGGTTCCCCTAGATTCTCAAATATTCTATGAAGATTCCCTAGGTTTCCATAAATTCTCTCGAGATTCCCATAGATCCTCAAAGATTGTTCCAAGATTTACCTAGATTCCCCACATTTCTATGTAGATTCCCTTAGATTTTCCTAGGTCCTCGAAGATTCCATCAAGATCCCGTAGATTCTTAAAGATTCCATCAGGAATCCCCTACATTCCAAAATATCCTCTCAAGATTCACATAGGTTCCCCAAGATTCTATGTAGATTCTCCTAGATTCTCTAAGATACGATCAAGATTCCCCTAGATTCTCAAATATTTTGTGAGATTCCCATAGATCCTCTTGAGATTCCCACAGTCCCTAAGGTTCTCTTGAGATTCCCTAAATTGCCAAAGACTATTCCAAGATTCCTCTAGATTCTCCAAGATTCTATGTAGATTCTCTTAGATCCACTAAGATCCTATGAAGATTCCTCTAGATTTCCAAAGATCCTCTTGAGATTCGCTTAGACTCTCTAAGGTTCTATTGAGATTCCTCTAGATTCTTAAAGATCCCATGAAGATTCTCTTAGATTCCATTAAATTACATAGATTTCGTAAAATACTAAGATTCTAAGAAGATTCTTAGAATCCGATGAAGTGAGCTCTAACTGCGACGGAAGGTACCAAAGCACCACTTACTAGAAAGTCCTCGATGAGAGGAATCCAAGGCATGGGCCCCACCTTCATCCGACCCCTCTACTGCAAGAAGGCGATTTTAAAAAAAAAAAAAAAAAAAAAAAAAAAAAAAGCTTCTTGGAAAGTCCACTCATAAATGCTTTACCACCTCACTAACTTTTTATTAATGAGAGTGCCACCTTATCTCTTAAAAAAAATACTAGCAAACGACACACCAGAAGGTTGTGGTGTAGGCAAGGCCAAAATTTGTCATGCTTTTAGGTTCAGTGTCATTATCTAAGGTTGAGAGCTAAGTCCTTCAACACTAAACAACATGATTTATAGATATCAAATACTTAGATGGTATTCAATACAAAAATTCATTGTTAATGTTTGTTTCCATAGATTGGAAGCCACTGGTGAAGGCATCCATCTTCCCTAGATGAAAAAAGGCAAGTTTTTCTTTTGGCTTGTACTAAGGAATCCAGGACCTGCATTGCATGGGGGTAATGCTAGCATCAAACTTTCAAAATAGTTTTAAGCTAAAGTTTTAAGCAGTGAATCTATATTTCATTCATCATATTCAATCTTGCAAGAGCAGATGCTATTTCCTTGGCATACTACAGACTTGTTGCAAGTTACTTCACAACCTCTCATAAAGGCACGATAAAAGACTTTTAGGTTTTACAGATTCAAAAGATGTTATTCATCATTT
Source organism: Isoetes taiwanensis (assembly GCA_021234155.1). Classification (NCBI taxonomy): domain Eukaryota; kingdom Viridiplantae; phylum Streptophyta; class Lycopodiopsida; order Isoetales; family Isoetaceae; genus Isoetes; species Isoetes taiwanensis. The sequence goes on along the minus strand of JAJEKV010000012.1, from coordinate 5,012,054 downwards.
AGTTATAATAACTGTTTGCATAGAGCAAGCAACATACATAGCAGAATGTCTCTTTTCTTGGAGCTTAGGATTGATGGAAAAACAAACATCAAATCATTGTTAGAGGTTTAGAAAACTATTTCATGGATTTCTCTTGGAATTTTTGAGGATGAGTCTTCCTATGATTATGCTTGGGAAATTGAGAAGATGCCATTTAGGCTCAAGCATACACCAGCTCTGCATTGTAAAAGACATACACGGCAGCTCATTCGTCACCAGCTCTGCACTCTAAAAGACACACACATCTGTTCAAAGTGTTTTGGTGTTTAGCATTAACGGTCCCGGGCTTGAGATATATCATCTACTACACTTGAATGCGAAGAAAATTGACGAAAAGACAACAAACAGAAACTAACTTGAATGCTGCTAAACTTAAAGCTCTTATTAAAAAATTGCGAGTAAGACAACAAACGGAGACTGACATGAATGCTGGCAAGAGATCAGACTTAAGAAATTGCAAATAAGGCCAAAATACTGCCTAGAAAGTAAATAACCAGAATACAAAGATCAAATGGACCAAAATACAAAGGGTATCGATCTCCATACCTCTGGCATGCTAAGCAAGCACTCTACCATCTGAACTACATTTTCGTTGTTCTGATTGATTCCATGCTTTTTCTTTTTAGCCAGGATTATACCCCTCATTACTATGATTTTGTTTCCTAGAGCGTTGAAGATAGGATTCTATGTTTCTGGCATGGTCAGCAAGCTAACATGCAAATCAACTTCCTCTTTACATTTTGCATTTCTATTTGTTTACATGATGGGCTTCATATGAGCAACAATTGAGAAACTCATCCCAAAGAGATGAGCTAAGTAACCGTGATGGGTTTCCTCTACATCAAGAGGTGTTTGGAACAAAAATATTGATGTACAAGAGTAACAACTGAAGGTAGTTTTACAAGGCTTATATATAGCCTTATAAAATCTTCTCCAACACTCTAGCATAGAGTGATTACCACAGAAGCTATGCTATCATGTCATGTCACATTTCCATCAAATTCTAGACATTGTGTGACGCTCCCTGCTAAACATACGGCGCCCAGCCGTATACCCGGCAGGAAATCCCCCATCCGGCTCATCAACCGCATGGGCCCTTCGTCTACCCCGCACCCTGAGATGACTCCTAGTGCGGGGAGGGAACACGAAGGTGTCTTGCGCGCCCTTCCCCTATGGGCTCCTATAACAGCGGAAGCGATAACACATCAGAACTAGCATCAAACATATACAAATACTACCTCGGAGGGTAGTGCATCACACCTATACCAATGCAAAGATGATAATCATAAACCATAAAACATAAGAGCTCCTACCCTGGTTCAGACTCATAAGGAGGATGACTGACTAGCTAGGCCTCAAGATAGAGCAGACCGAGTCATGGCAATGGCGAGGCTGGCATAGAACAATGGCTAGGGTTGACCACTCCATCCGCCCCTCCCCATTGCATACTTTGCGGATGGGCTAGATCAGGGCTCGACAGGGACTCTAGCCTTCCTGATCACGCAATCCCAAAGTGGCATCACCCATCGTGGATCGCTCCAGGTTGCATCTCCTGTCCGATGAGGCGAGGAAGGGTTGCATCTCCCCTTCCTGTGGTCTAGAGGTGCCGTGGGCGGCTAGAGAATCGTGGGCGGCGCATCGATCCGCACCCGACCGAACCCCCAAAACGAGAGCCCAAGCCTTCCCTTGCAGCTCTCTCGAGGCGGTGGCAACACCATTGCCCCAGGAGGTGTCGGACCCATGCTCGGCCCACACGAAGTGACCGACCATAAGCCTAGCCCACTATGGGATCCCCCGAAGCCCCCACTCGGCAGGGATCCTCCCTCCACTTTGCCTCTAGCCCCGTTATCTGGTGCTGAGTCATATCATAGCCTCCATAGCCTGGTGGGCTCCTATGCACAGGCCGCAACTAATAGGAACTAAGGGATCTACTCTAGGAGCATACTACATATGGCCCTAGGTCTCTACCCCCCTTCCCAATACAAGAGGAGCAAACAGGATCAACCATCAACATATCATCATCACATCATGAGAATAATCATAAGAAGAACATCTTAACCTAATCATACAACTATCTAATAGTTAGGGTTCCTTGATTAGGGTTCAAGATGCTGAATATGGGTTCTAGGATGGCTCCACTCTAGATACAACATACTAGCACACCTGGAATGCTAATTCCAGATGAGCTATCACAACTACTACCCTACATACCTGCTCCTGATGCTCTCCCTCTCCAGATCCGGGCCTCCATAGTCGCCGACTCACAAGTCACGATCCTCCTACAAGAACGGGTCTACCTCGCTGGGGCTCTTTGCACCAGCCATTGCCACATCGAGCGATGTTCAAAACGGGGTTTCAACAAGTAGGTGAGTCTCGGGGTGCTAGGGCCGAAAGAGGTCTAGGGTTAGGGTTTATGCCTATATAAGTTAGGGTCCACCTAGGATGCCACGTGGCACCAATCGGGTGAGTCCTCGTGGTGGCGGTGCCCCAATAGGTTAAGGCCACATGGATAATGGCTTAACCTATGGTTGGCTAAGTTATGAGAATAACTTGGCCATGCCCCTAGTGCCACCCTATGGTATACAAGGCTATGAATGATAGACTTGTATAGTGATCGATCCAGAATATACGTATTTATAGCGATATTCCCCCTGGACCGTCACATTCTCCCCTTAGGACAATGTTTGTCCTCAAAGATTGCTAAGGTGACGAACCCACCTACCTTATACCTGCAACAAACACATGTCATAACCTTTAATTTAGCTTAGCAATCAAGTTTTATTAGTTCAAGTCAAAATTTTAGGCTATATTTGTACTTATACAAAATTATATAGCCTTAACACCGTTATTTCTTATAATAATTCAAACTACTATTATAAGAGTTATTAGGGTTCATAATCTAATTATGGCTCCCCCTATCTTCTCGTAACGCGCTCCTCGTTGAAGTCCTCCTTCTACTTGCCTGCAAAAGGAGCACATTACGTTAGTTTAGTTAATAATTTGTGGTTTTAGGGGACCACCCCCCTTACCTCCTTGAGCCGAACTACTGGCTCAAGGTTGTCCTACTACCTTGCCCAAGATCATGGCCCTTTCGGATTTGAGCTTAGGGATCATTTAAGATGTTCCCATCATTGCCCATGATCGAGTGCTACCTTGTACACGATCCCCCCTGGATCGAAGTACACCCCAGTGCATCATGCCCCGAGGGTTTCAGCTAGGAACGCCTCACGATCCCATCATCGCCAAGATGATCACTTAAGCTTCACCATGACCCTCCTACGGCCAGGTGTGCGTACCCCGCATCGTGGCATAGAGATCATCCGATCGATGTCCCATCATCGCCCACTATGCCTCATTCCTCACTCACATGACCCTAATGGTCATGCGCACCTATTGGTGCGTGTGGCCTAGAGAATGTCCTAAAGGCGTATCCCATCATCGCCCACACGATCCAAGGTTCTGGCACATGCACCCTCCTAACTAGAATGCATGCGCCAGGCTCAAAGCTAACTACAACATACTAGCTAACCACCGGCAAGTCGGGGCTCCACCAAGCCTGGAGACGACTTCGCCCATCAAACTCCTTCATAAACTCGGGTATTGCTTCTCCAAATCCCCGCTTCAATACCCACGTCGCATCTTCCACGGGCAAGTGCTTCCACTTAACCGTGTATTGGAGGAACTGAGACCTCCTAGTCTTCTTGAATGACTTATCAAGAAGTAACTCGTGCACTATTTCTACTTGCTCCTCCGCCATTTCCAACAAGGTTGGAGTATCCAAAACCTCCTCAGGGTTAGGATTGTGCCTTTTTAATAAACTTACGTGGAAGACCTTGTGGACCTTAAGATGGGCCGGGAGATCCAACTTATAGGCTTGAGAGCCCACTCTCTCTAAAATCTTGAACGCCCAGCCCACCAAGGGCAAGCTTCTTGCAGCTCCCAAACCCGCAGCTTGGCTTGCTTCACCTTGATCTTCAACCAAACGGTATCTCCCACCTTAAACTCCCCTTACGGTCCTATGCTTGCTCGGCTACACTCTTTTCCGACTTTCTTGCCGCCAATAAATAACCCCTTACTTCCTCTACTAGTTGCGATATCCCCTAACATCTGTTGGGACACTTCTACCTTGGACACGATTGTGCCGTGTATCCGGGTTAAGCACCGTAGCCGTAGTTCACCATGAAAGGCGACATCCGAGATGACTCCCCGCTTGGCAATCATTAGTAGGCGAATTCCACCAAGTGAATGTACTCATCCCACTTGACCGCTTGTTCCACACATAGCTTCAAGCATGTCTTCAATGATCCGATTGGTCCTTTCCGTCCGCCATCTGTTTGAGGATGATACTGCACTCATGGAGAGCTTCGCACTGATGGTGCTAAAGAGATCCCGCCAAAAGGCACTCATGAACTTAGAATCCCTATCGATATTATCTCCCGAGGCATGCCATGGAGTCTAAAAATCTCCCTTACAAATAACTTGGCAAAGTTCTAATGCGGTGTCTGTGCCTTGCAAGGCACGAAATGTGCCATCTTAGATAACTTATCTACGACAACCATCAATGCATCCTTGCCTCAAGAGTTCTAGGGAGTCCCGTGATGAAATCCATGCTTATGACCTCCCACTTTGCATTTGGCACCCCCCAATGGCTCTAAGGCACCCTAATCCAGGTAGCTTGTTCCGCCTTTGGTCTCACACATAACCGGGTAATCCCGAATATATGCAGCTATCTCGCTTCTTCATTCCCGGCCGAAGTAACTACTTCGAATCTTGAAATAGGTCTTCATGAAGCCAAAGATGCCCCGCTATTGGGCTGTTATGTGTGTCATGAAGAATTAACTTCCTTACCCCCGAAGATTCTGCACACACAACTTATGCTTGTGGGTACAACAAAGTTGCCTTCCTTTTAAAAATGCTTGAAGGTTTCCCCGCCCTTGTCCTGCTTTACGCTTCCTTGGAGAGGCTTTCCCACACCTCCTTGAAGTCCACATCGGTTGGCAAGGACTCCTCAATCTTCTTGCCAAACTCACTCGAAGAGTGGAAATCGCATTACAATCGCCCTTGTCCCGAAATGGCCTCCTAGAGAGGGCATCTCGCTACAACATTAAGCTTACCGTGCTTATATATAATATCAAAATCGTTACTCCTCAAGGAATTCCATCCACCTCCTTTGCCTTAAGTTGAGGAGTGGCTGGGTGAAAAGGTATCAAGGCTCGTGATCGCGATCTAACCAAACTTCCTTCCCAAATAATGCCTCCATATCCTCAATGCCCCGACAATGGCTAGGAGCTCCCGATCATGGGTTGGGTAGCGTTGTTTCGGCGTCGTTCATCTTCTTTGAGTCGTAGGCTTACTACCCTTCCTTCTTGCATCAAGACCCCCTGTTGCTATCTTGCTTGCATCTGTTGCTATCAACTTATCCTTACTCGGTCCGGAGAACAAGCACCGGTGTCATTGTTAAGGCCTCTTTAAGCTTCTCAAAAGAAGTTTGGACTTTCTCTAACCAATGGCTAGCCCAATCCTTAATCTTCTTGGCCTTAGTGAGGTCCGACAGAGGGGACGCCCACTTAGCAAAGTCCTTCACGAACTTTCTGTAGTATCCCCGCCAACCCGAAAAGCTTCTTGCTTCTGCCACATTCCTTGAGCTGGCCAATCAACTATTGCCTCAATCTTAGATGGATCTGTGGAGATTCCCTGATGTTACTACATGCCCCAAGTACTCCACCCCCTGTTGCAAAGTGGCACTTAGAGAGCTTCCCATACAACCGATGACGCCTCAACTTCTCCAACACTTTCCCCGAGATGCCGACAATGCTCTTCAAGGGACTTGTCAGAGTAGATTAGGATGTCGTCAAGAAGACAATAACAAACTCATCCAAGAAGTCTCTCAAGATATCGCTCATGAGGCGATAAACGCTATGGGGAGCGCGTTTGACAATCCAAAGGGCATTATCAGAACTCAAAATGACCATACCGCTGCTCAAAGCAGCCTTATGGATGTCCTCTTCCTTTATTCTTATCCGATGGTATCCTGATCTTAAATCAATCTTAGAGAATACCTTTGCTCCTTTGTAGCTGATCCATTAGGTCATCCGCCCTTGGTAATGCATACTTATTCTTTATCGTCCGCTTATTAAGTCGGGCGATAGTCTATGCACATTCTTAAGCTTCCATCTTTCTTCTTGACAAAGAGTATAGGTGTCTCGAAGGAGACACACTTGCTCTTATAAATCCAAGCTCGAGCAATTCCTGCAGCTTGTTTCTTGAGCTCACCAATTCGGAATGCTCATTCTATATGGCCTTCATCGGTAGGCTTTCGATCCCGAGCCAATGTGATCTCACATTCCACACCCCTCGTAAGGTGGCGGCTGCCGGATTTCATCCGAAAATACATCCCCAATTCGAAATAAGCCTTGCTATCTGCCTGGGCAGCTGATTTCCCTTTGTGTCACTTCCATCCTGCTTGCCTGGCTCAACTGATTCCATCCTCAAGATGTAATCCACCTTATTCCTTTCTATACTCTTCCTTAGCTGCTTCAAAGAAATACACTGCATAGGGGATTCTAGCTTCTTACCTTTTACTATCAACTTGTTGCCGTCCGGTGCCGTCATGGTGACTTCATTCCGGTCACAATCAATTACTGCTTTAGCTGGCTTCAAGAATTCCATTCCCACAATAAGATCATACCTTCCAATATCCATGACTTCTGCTCCCATCGGCCACTTAGCCCCACTAAGGTCTATGTCAAAGGTGATCCTCCTCCCCTTAGTGTGCCGAATGGCGCCGTTGGCCATAGCTACTGGCCTTGGCTTAGACTTCAATACCTTATTCTTCATTAGAGCAGCCAATCTAGGAGATGCAAAATTATGAGAGCTACCTGTATCTATGAGGACTACATAAGGATTACTATCTATGATCCCATCAGCCGCGATGACAGCTTGACCCGATTCTCTATCTCATCCGACTCAATGTTTGCACATATGTGACACTCACCATCTATGAAGTCGTGGCCCTCCCCGCTGGTCATCGCCCCCGCCCGCTTCGTTGGGGAGTCCCAATCCAAGAGTTCTCACCAAAAGCCGACCGCATGACGAATGGACAATCATGTGTCCGGCAGGTTCCTGGCCGGAAGCACCTGAAGCATAACTTCTTCTCAATGCATTCCTCGCTCTCTTTTCCTTCGTAGACCGCCTAGGAACGCTTAAGAGCGCCCCCGATGCGTTCGTGGGTTTACTGGTCCCCAAAAGCTTTGCTCGACCCTTACCTTGCTGCTGACTCCACGATGGTGTAGCTGCTGATTGCTTACTCGATATTGTCCCCGATCGCCTTCGAACTCTTACCCCGGGTTGATCGCTTCTCTGCTGGAGTTGCTGGTGCCTCCTCCAAACTTATAGCTTTATCTTCGGCCTGCGCGACTGACTTCGGGTTGATTGCTCTAACAAGCCTCTTGATATTGCTGTTCAACCCCTCAATGTAAGTATCCACGGCTTGCCTCTCTCGAGACTCGGGAACATTCAGCTGAGCCTCATAAATTCTTCTAAGATACTTAGCCACCGATAAGCTACCCTCGATTCAACTCAAAATCTGCTGGATCTGGGTTTACTAGTATGAGACCTTGGCACATAGTGTTTTGAAAAGCCTTTGTTGAAGGTCTTAAACCTGCAGTTGTTCCTCTTCAGCTTGTTGGATTTGGCATATCCCTTCCACCAGATCCTTGCCGGTCCAATAAGGTTAGCTGTAGCAACTTTTCCTATGTCCTTGTCTTTCATACCGTATGAGTTGCCAAACTCTTCCATTTCATCAAGCCATGCTTCAGCCTCCATGCCTGATCTGTCCTTCCCTGAGAACTGGCCGAGCTTCCTTGTCTTCCATACATTGCTCATAGCACTATCCACCTTTTTCTGATAATCACCTGTCTTTCTTGCTCTTTTCCCTTGTTTAGGTGTGTCGGACTGACTGTCGGAGCTAGAGCTGTCCTCACTGGAGGAACTATCCGATGAGCTGGAGCTAGATGATGATGGGCTCCTGGTTCTCCTCTTCCTTCTTCTATCCCTGACGTTCCCCCGGTTGCCCTCCCCTTCCTGCTGATGGACTTCGTCACCACCCGGAAAACAAGGTGGAGGTGGGTGACCATCCTCTTGTGCATTCATGAGAGGTGTTGCCCAGTTGATGAGATGTTGCATCTGGTTCCTCATCTGCACCAACCTTGCATTGACTGCCTCTGGTGACATATCCTGCTCAAGATCTTCTTGTTCTCTGCCAAACAAGTTCCTTGGGATCCAATTGCGTGGTCGGTGCTGGTCCTGAGATCCTGCACTTGAGTTCCTTGCTGCAAGGATTGATCATTAATACATGTTATTAGGTTAGGCAACGATCATTTTTGCTTACAACTAATTGTTGTTAGGTACAAAAGAAATCATATGAAATTTTCATTTATAAGTCAAAATCATGGTAATACATTAATTAGTATATATGGGTACACTTAATGACTACATGATAATACTTAAAAGGGAGTTACAATGTATTTTAATTAACTTAGGACCCCAATTCTTCCATCAACGATGTCGCTTGAAAAAGTCCTTGATTTTCTTGAATCCTGTACCCTTGCCCATATTCTGCAGGATTCTAGCGGCCGATCCTCCCTCCAATGCCCTTGCTACCTGTGGTGCCGGGAGTTCCGTGCAGCTTATGTTGCTACTACTGACAAGTCGCGATCCCCAGGTGCCCCTTGCGAAGTCGAGCATGAAGTGCTACCGATCTCTTGAAGAGGATAACATGGTCTACCTTCACATCTATTCTCGCATGTTGACCAAAGCCCGAAAGTGCTATAAGGAGTGCTACGGACTCTTCCCCTCTCGGGGCTGAATTCTTTATGGAAAAACTATCATCCGCCCGCTAAGGGCCTAAGATAGTACCCGAGTGACTTGCCCTTGGTTCGCCCCGCCCCCGTACCTTTCTCCCACCGCCACTAAGATGTCCAATGCCATAAGATCCTCATGGTCTCTCCACATAGTAGTTGCACTCTCCAAATTGATGCTTTGCTACAAGCTTCTCAGCGTACTCATGGAGCGCGACTGGTTCGGCTGGCGCTTGGGCCCCTTCCCGCTTGTACACCGCTTTGGATTTCTGAAATTCTTCTTCCGAATGATGGGTTCCCGCTGCCGATACATCCGCCTTTATCTCGTTGGTATGCCCGATGTCCGACATGGTTTCCCCGATAGGAGTGTCGCCCCGCTACTTCCCTTTGGTATCTCCCCGGTAGGAGTAGTCGATGAAGTCGCTACCCCCTGCTTCTGTGCAATTAGGCCTAGGAGCTCGCCTATCCCGAGGTTTTCCTCTTGGCAATAGGGGAGGTTGAGAATGCTCTGCGGCGAATATGTATTCCTCGCCATCGACGACATCGGGTAAGGCCCGTGATGCCCATTGGTGGCTCAAAATCTCGCCTTAGAACTTCTTGTTGCCGAGCTATACGCCTCTCCATCCTTCTTGCCTCCCTCATCTCCCAGCTTGGGTTCTCTTCCTCTTCCTCCTCGTAATCCTGCTCGATTTGCAACGTAGGTGCTTCCGATGTGGAACCGTAGTGTTCGTGATGCTAAGGTCCGATCTCCGGATGCTTATCCGTCTTTGCTTTCGGGTGTCGAGGTGCCAAATCCAAGGGTTGGATTGACGGCTCCCCGGTTGGTTAACCGCCTATACCGCATGAACAATGCTAAGGTCGCCTGGCTTGAGAGGTACCTATGCCTATGATGCTTACAGGTCATGTAGTCTGGCATGTTTCTGGTTCTATCCCATAACTTGCTCTTACCCCTGGATCCCCCACCTATGGCTTGAGCAAGGGAATCTAGAGAAACCCATTTCCCTCCCTAGGCGGCAAGCTAACTTCCTGTGGTAAGACCTCACGATCATATTGACAAATGATGTCAAGTAGTATGGGGTTCTAGTCGAGTGGCATGGAGATCAAAGAGATAATCAAAAACATGGAAGACTTGTTCAGGGGGACAATCACGAATGTGATTGGTCTCATTATACCATCCGACAAAGCTTGAGGGCCATTGAACAGAATAGCTATGGAAAATGGCTGATGGAGATGAGCAAAAGCCAAAGAAATCGCCAAAGGGGCCGAGAGCAACTCTAATGGAAAAAAAAATGACAAATGAGGGTCCCTTTTATAGACTAGGGGTGCCTCGGGTTCCGCGGCACAAAGGTTCTTGATGGGGAAGACTCCAAATCTATGGCCCCGGTGTCCAAATGAGCTACCATGAAGTGCAATTCTAAACAAAGCAAAGCAAGAAACGCTACATGGTAGTTTGTTGGGTCAAAATTGGTCGATTAGGCGAAAAAAATTGGCGAAATCGGTCGAGCGCTTGCAAAACGCCTCTCATGGCCGGGCGCAGGGGGTTCAGCGCGGTGACCCGATTTGGGTCTAATCTAAGCTCACAGATATTTTAAGGAATTCAAATTGCTAGGATGACTAATTGGACGATTCTAATCTAACTAGGGTTTTTTCTACATGATTTAGACCTTAAATTGATAATATTCGGCCTTAAATCGGTCGAGGCCTAAACGCCTGCGTCAGGGCAGCGGGTCCCGGGCGCTTGACCCCCCGATTTCGGGTCGCTCGAAGTACTATTTTATCTAATGCTGGGAAGATTTGTCTACTAAATTGCAAAACAAAGTTTTATATTTATGGGGAAACTTAATAATTACATTTGTTTGAACCAAAAATGCATCCTCAAGGATATTCCTTTATGGATGCGACGCCCAAGTGTACATCCTTGGGCATTAGAGTCACCCTCTTCGCGTGGATCGCGCAGAGGTTGCCTTCCTCAAACAACTGGGTGAGCTCGGCCTCAGCGGCTACTTGCAGCACCCGAGTTGTGAGCGACGTCACCCTGTAGTCGGTGACGAACTGCTGCATCACCTCCCGCATGAGTCGCTCAAAGGGTGCCTTCCTAATAAGGAGATTAGTGCACTTTGTTGAAAGTGTCTAATCTCCCGGGAAAGACTGGGAGTGTACCGAAGTTAGGCCCATGGTGGGTCTTACTCGGCTTCCGTGGGCTGGGCGGCGGCTTGGGCTGGTTCTTGGGCGCCGGCCTCCCTCCACGGTCCATTTGGATGTTTTGCGGGCCCGATACAGGTCGTTATACCTCGTCCCACCGACGAAGGTATTCTTAGTATGCCTTGAGGCGCCGGTGAAGCGATCCTCCTTCAAAGCGAAGGCCAGCTCGCCGCCCAACCTACCTTCTTTGCCACCTTAGGTGGCTTAGGCCTCTGGGTAAAGGCGGTCTTGGGTCCGCCCCTTTGCCTTTCGTCTTCTTCCTCCTCCTCTCCTTCCACCTGCTCCTCCTCGCAGGGGAGGCTCCTCTATCCGCGGCCGGTTCGGCGGGGACCGTCGTTCTTCTCTTCGTCCTCTGCTCTTCCCCGCCCGCTCCTCCTCCTCGCGTTCCCTCTTCCTCCTTGCGGCCCTCTCTTGAGGCCACTCATGACCTTCTCCTTTCCTTTTCTTCTTTGGGGCCGAAGGCCAAAACCCGTCCACTGGCTGTTGGACACGCTCCTCCTCCTGCTCCTCCCACTTCGGTTGTACGTGGCCCCGAAGTGGCCGGGTCATCGGTTCTTTGTGTGCCTGCCGAGCGAAGGGCTGCTCGGCATCGTGGAGTGCGACTTCGTCATTTCTTCTTCTTCTTCTTTGGTAGGGGAAGCTCCTCTTCTCCCTTCTTGGGTCGAAGGTGCTCGGTATCTTCTTCACATGCCCACTGCCTCAAGCCATGGAGAGGGTAGGCCTAGGCCCAGTCTTCCTATAGGTTTGCTTGGTTCGAGCCATATTTAACGGTCTAGAAAACAGGTGGGGATAGGCTGGTCAAGAGAGAGAAGGTAGAGGAAAGTTTGGAGGGAAAAAATGAAGTGTCAGAGATATTTAAAGAGGAGGGTCCCTGAGAATATTCTCCTACCATAATTACCCCTATTTATTAGCCCCCCTTATTAATTACAAGATATTTAGTGCTTATTTAATTATTAATATATATGTTAAATCCATATTAATTGATATTATACTTGAATTTCGAATTTTTTTCTAATGGTTCGAAGTGCAATCTATGAATTTGCGCCATTTTTCACCTGGGTCTCCGATTGGCATGATTCTTCGACCCATTTTAGGTGAAATTTGATGCAGATGCATGATTTTCACTCCAAATTTACTAGAAGGTGCGTTTGACTCACTCAAACCTTCGTCTAACACTTAACCTAAGTCCCGACCCACTACCTAGGAGAAAATTTTTCCCCATTTTTATGGGTTCGATGGTGGAAATGTTTATTTCACACCCCTATAGGCCTGTTAGACTACTTCATGGTTATGGTCAGTGCTAGTTCTTGGTCAACCAAGAACATTGCTCTGATACCATTGTGACGCTCCCTGCTAAACATACGGCGCCCAGCCGTATACCCGGCAGGAAATCCCCCATCCGGCTCATCAACCGCATGGGCCCTTCGTCTACCCCGCACCCTGAGATGACTCCTAGTGCGGGGAGGGAACACGAAGGTGTCTTGCGCGCCCTTCCCCTATGGGCTCCTATAACAGCGGAAGCGATAACACGTCAGAACTAGCATCAAACATATACAAATACTACCTCGGAGGGTAGTGCATCACACATATACCAATGCAAAGATGATAATCATAAACCATAAAACATGAGAGCTCCTACCCTGGTTCAGACTCATAAGGAGGATGACTGACTAGCTAGGCCTCAAGATAGAGCAGACCGAGTCATGGCAATGGCGAGGGCATATAGAACAATGGCTAGGGTTGACCACTCCATCCGCCCCCCCAGTGCATACTTTGCGGATGGGCTAGATCAGGCTCGACAGACTCTAGCCTTCCTGATCGCAAACCCCGTGGCATCACCCATCGTGGATCGCTCCAGTTGCATCTCCCTGGTCCGATGAGGCGGAAGGGTTGCATCTCCCCTTCCTGTGGTCTAGAGGTGCCGTGGCGGCTAGAGAATCGTGGCGGCGCACGCATCCGCACTGCCCGAACCCCCAAAACGAGCCAAGCCTTCCCTTGCAGCTCTCGAGAGGCGTGGCAACACCATTGCCCCAGAGGTGTCGGGACCCATGCTCGCCCACACGCAGTGACCCACCATAAGCCTAGCCCACTATGGGATCCCCCGGCCCCCACTCGGCAGGGATCCTCCCTCCACTTTGCCTCTAGCCCCAAGTTATCCGGTGCTGAGTCATATCATAGCCTCCATAGCCCGGGTGGGCTCCTATGCACAAAGCCGCAACTAATAGGAACTAAGGGATCTACTCTAGGAGCATACTACATATGGCCCTAGGTCTCTACCCCCCTTCCCAATACAAGAGGAGCAAACAGGATCAACCATCAACATATCATCATCACATCATGAGAATAATCATAAGAAGAACATCTTAACCTAATCATACAACTATCTAATAGTTAGGGTTCCTTGATTAGGGTTCAAGATGCTGAATATGGGTTCTAGGATGGCTCCACTCTAGATACAACATACTAGCACACCTGGAATGCTAATTCCAGATGAGCTATCACAACTACTACCCTACATACCTGCTCCTGATGCTCTCCCTCCAGATCCGGGCGCCTCCATAGTCGTCGACTCACAAGCTGCTGATCCTCCTACAAGAACGGGTCTACCCTGCTGGGGCTGCTGCACCAGCCTGTGCCACAACGAACGATGTTCGAAACGGGGTTTCGAACAAGTAGGTGAGTCTCTGGGTGCTAGGGCTGGAAAGAGGTCTAGGGTTAGGGTTTATGCCTATATAAGTTAGGTCCACCTAGGATGCCACGTGGCACCAATCGGGTGAGTCCTGTGTGGCGGTGCCCCAATAGGTTAAGGCCACATGGATAATGGCTTAACCTATGGTTGGCTAAGTTATGAGAATAACTTGGCCATGCCCCCTAGTGCCACCCCTCTGGTATACAAGGCTATGAATGATAGACTTGTATAGTGACGGATCCAGGAATATACGTATTTATAGCGTATATTCCCTTGGACCGTCACACATTGCCATTCCTTGAAAGGCAAGTTATTTGAATAGTTTCAAAGTTAGCTATACAATTGAAGACAATTGGATCATAATTGCAAACAAAAGACGAAATTATATACATTATATGTAGTCACAAAGTTTCATGAGCGGATAAAATGATTTCACAAGCTTCAAGGGGATGTGGGGTCTGTTTAATTTTGCAAAGTTGTCCAAGATGCTAGATCTAGTGTTTGTTTAATGCTTCCAAGATGCCAAAAAGGAGGAACAAGGAATCTAAAAATAGGCAGGCATGACAGTAACGGCCAAAAAGCTGGGCTTTTAAAACTAACAAAGCGCACTATGGAATGGAAAGCAAGGCAGTATGGTGAAAATGGAGCTCCTCTTCATAGCAGCTATGGCTATAGCCATAGCCACAACACAAGGGGCTCCTGAGGCTGGTTGTGTCAGTGCCTGGATTTGAAGGGACCTTGGGCTCTCAGCATTACGCCAGGTATGCTTGTGTCTTACATCAGTTCCCGATTTTAGCCTCTAACGTTTTCGCTTTTGGGCCCCTGCAGATATGTCACAGTAGATGAAGCTCATATTAAACACCTTTTCTTCTATTTCGTCGCTTCTGAGCGTGATCCTTCTTCAGATCCCATTGTTCTTTGGTTGAATGGTTGCCCTGGTTGCTCCAACTGGTGTCCTCGTACGAGACGCGACCGGGAACCAGTTGATGCTTTTACCTCGGGGCACCACAGCCTGCCGATGCTACCCACCGCATTGCAGGGAGTAGCGCATTGCCATCTACGGCCCTTTCCTCAGCAGAGTTCCTCACATTACGGGCGTCCAGTCCACAGATAATGATAGACAGACCCATGAGTCTTTAGAATTGCAAAGAATCTTAGATGCGCTCCAGTGCAAACTGCCTGAGTGCCAAAAATTTTATGCTGACCTGCAATAATAAAGGAGTGCTCAAGAAATTGCTTGCATCTCTCAGACATCACACAAACAATCAGAAGTGCGAAGAATGGAGAGGCCATAATAAGAAACGAGAGCAAATCTTTACAGATTGACAAAGACCTTTTAACGCATTGTGATCAAAGTCATCAAATGCTGTGAATCAAGATATGCAGTAAACTTGCTTGATTGGGTATAACTCGTAGTTTAATAATGTCTCTAGTAAAGAATTCATCTCAAAGAGTGACATTAGGCCCAGGTTTAGTCTGCATTATGTATTTCTTTTGACTGTAAAAAACATTATGTGCAAAACTGAATTGATCTTATTTTCTAAAACAATTTGGATGTCAATGTGAGAAAAAAAAATCAAATGATGTGTTCTAGCATTTGAGCAATTACAAGACCATATCCAACTTTTCATAAAGTACACATGCACTTTTGTTTCTGCAAACTCGCACTTTTATTTTCTAATAGTGCACTTTACTCGAGTCAATCCACATTACAATACTGGCTACTCCCATCCATCAAAAAACGGTTGCTACGCAACATGTGTCATCTTTTTAAGAGTCCTTCGATATTATTAGCATTAATAGCTCACAAATTCTTATATCTATGTATGTTTTGCCATCATTAGCTTCATGTTCTCTCATGTTTCGCTCTTTATAATTCTCATTATAAGATAGCACTTGCGTATTAAACTATTTTCATCAATACATGCTAACGTTCACGAATCCTCTCAGGCTTATGAATTGCACATTAGATATCATTTTCAACTTCGATCACCTTGAAGATGATAACCTCTGTGCAACTTATAATCTCACCACCGAATTCTTCTGATGGTCTAGGAATTATTTCATTTCCCTAAATCTACAGACTCATATCCGCGATCCATATTGGATTTATTCTAATATCTTTGGAGCTTCCCATGAATCACAATGTCAGATTTCATATGAACTCTGCATTCGATTTTCCACCACCTTTTAGCAATTTGTTAAGCAATTTGCTAATTCCTTCCAAGTTGTTTGAATTCTCAAACTATTCCATACCCTTCGGTCTTGTATTGCCTTCAGACTTTTCTTTGTCATATGTGATGTGTTGCCATGGCATAACCCATAATTCTTGTAGACTTGTCTAGATGCTGGGGACAACATCATTTTTAAGGAGGGGAGAATGTGACGTTCCACGTATTTATACGTCTTTTTAGGTATAAATAAATGACACAACATAAGCTAAGGTTATGTTAAGTCATCAATTATTAAGGTGGAAATCTAACCCTAAACCCTAATTCGAATTTAGGGCTTAACCTAATATTTAAAAGGCTAAAATACTGAATTACTTAATAATAAGTAATTTAGCATTGAGACTTGGCCCAAATCGATTGGGCAAGGGAGAATTGCTAACTTGGGACATCCAAACTGGGGTTTCCACCCCGAATTTGTCCCAATTCAATTTGGGGGCAATTGGAGAAGGAGGAGGAGCTTATTCAACCAGCAGGGCATGGAGAACCTGAGAGATGGGAGATCTAGCTCCGCACCGGTTAGTAGGATTAGTTAGCTTGAGATTCTAGTTAGGAATTAACCCTTGCTTGTTATATGGATGATTAGTCTCTTTATAATATATTCTAGATGAGATTATGATGGATGTATCAGACATGAATGCTCTCTTTTTGTTCCTCCTGTGTTGTATGGGTAAAAAGGGGGTAAAGACCTAAAGGCTATCTAGGATTAGATATGCTCCTAGCTAGAACCCCTTAACTCCCATAAGAGCCCACCTGGCTGTGGATGATATGTTGTGATTCAACACCAGATAATGGATATGATGGTAAAACAGCGGTGGGATCTTGCCTAGCTTGGCTACATGATTTCTATAGTGTGCTAGGCTTATAATTGATCACTGAAGGAGGCCGAGTATGGGTCTGACACTCCCTGGATGAGTGCCTATATGGATGTTCTCATACCAGAAGTTTTCTTAAGAAGTTGCAGAGCGGCATTCTTATGCAAGAGAAACAATGCCAGATATAGCAGCTTACGAGTTTCTCAGGCACAGCCTTTAGCAACAAGAGCCGATGATCTCAGAAGAAGAGTTCCAAGCCATTCAAACTAACATATACAAACTAGGAAGGAGGCCAAACACGAAACTTCCCTCTGAGATAAACAGAAGAACAAAAAGAGGGAAATTTTTCAATCTTGATAATGCATTATCAATGCAGAGAGATAATGACAACTTATTAGCCATCGACATTCATGGTAGCTTAATGGGACGGAAAGGATCCGGGCAGGCAAGACGAAGTGGGGACCCAAGATAGGAAAAGCACTTCGCTACTACCTCCCAACAGTAAGCCAAGGTCAGATAGTGGTATTCCACACGGAATTCGGTCCAAGGGGGGAAGAAGATGTTATTCTCCTAAGTGCATTTTTTACAAAATCTTTTTCAGATATTTCTTTGGAATGCCCAATTCAGAAGTCTCGTAGTGGATGAACGAAATATAAGAGGAGAAGACATTCCTAAAAGTGCAATCTGGATATACTGGTCGGTTTGACTGCAAGCAGAGGGCCATAGATATCAGGACTCTCACTCTTCTGTGTTGGGAAATTAAGTTATGCTAATAACAGAAAAACACTATGCCAGTTTTGAGGAGCTGCTAAGTTCTTTTCCAGATTTTAACGAAGAGCGCCTTTTAGGCATTGCAGACTCCAATTTTGAATACGTAAAGGCCAATTAAAATAAGGACTATTTTAGGATAATCTTCCTGATGCTTTCCAGGCTGTCAAATCTATTCTTAGGTCAGAAGAAGCAAAGAAAATGAAAGACAAAAGGAATATTGTCCATCTGTAACTAAACACGGAATCCCTATATATAATCATGTGTGTGAGAATGCTATAATGATATCATTGATATGAGGAGCTTCACGAAGATTTGAGAGGTAAAAGAATACCTATATTTGTTTAGCTGAATTACTAACATGACAACAGCTAAAGTTTACCATATTATTGTTTTTATGATATTTGGGCAACTATTTGGGCAACTGTCAAATTGTTTATATAGCCAAAGCCAAGTGGAAGGTAGTTTGCAAGTCTCAGTTGTGGCATGGAGCATATGAAGAGCGAGGTTGGGTGAGTAAAAAAATGATGAAGAAGTTTCAGTATCATCTAACGCATGCACTTATTGATAGAAGTGAGGCGTTATACACAAGTAGCCTAAACTTGAACTTCGACTCATATAAATGACAGATGCTCCAAAAAGCACACCCCTGCCGAAACATGAAATTACTGGGAACGAGAATGTTGACACCAAGACTAAAAAAAACATCCCAGGTATTTCATTAGCATGCCTACGTTTTCATGGTCTAATATGATGGCGACTTTGTTCTGAAGAGTCAAGCAAAAACATCTTACATTTACCATATGCATAAGGAACTAGTGCCGCTAGATGGGACAGTCCTAGATTTTTTTTTCTTGGCTAGTATATCTTCAAGGGTTGCATTAATGCAAGAAAAACAAAGTGTGGCCTTCGAGTGCGATGATAAGTATGCCATTTCATGAGATCTTTTATTGAAACCCTGGAAAAAATGGCAAGGCCCAAGCAATTAGAGAATGAGGACGAGGTTAAGGGCAGAAATCTAAGAAAAATGGCAGCCGCGAATTTGCTAGTGCCCTTCAAAATGAATTATTGGGGAATGTAGATACTTTAGATTTCCAGCACACCGCAGGAGCAGAGCATGTGAAGCAGCTGGCCGTAGCAATAAAAGTGGACATACTTTTTTGTGTCAGGATATTTTGAAATAGACACTTCGTAAACTATAGCTGCAGGCCAGGCTCACATAGCATGCATAGTGAAGGAGTTCGACATTATCCTAGAGTTCGTCCATGAGATTCAACGAAATCGCGATGGCGATTACATTTACCTGTTATCATTCACATATTATTTGATTTCACCTGATTGCAAAGATAAACTTTAATACACGTATTATATTTTTATATTTGGAGAATTATGCTATTGCCTATATCGATTGCGGTCTTCTATTATGTTACCATAGCCATATCATATTTTTGTATCTTTAGCTGCTTTGATAAAATGCATTGGCGATCTGCTTGAGGACTCTTCCTATTTTATCCTGGCATAAGCTACTTAACGACTAGCACAAGGAAACTACTCTCATAATGATTCTCGGGATTAACATTTCTCCGCACAGATTATGTAATATAAACCGTTACATTACGGTTGAGGAGGACGATATTTTAGTTCCATGGATAAATTTCTCTAATTAATAAAGTTTGCTTATTAAGAGTAGTGTGGGAGTGTCCCAAGGATATGCACTCTCCTCTATGAAGTTTGGATTTTTATATTGATCAGCTCGAGGATTTACTTGCTCAGCATGGAGGTGGAAGGGCTCGGCTTGTTCATCACATCATTAGGCAACTGATACATGCAGATGATGTGTATCTTTTAGCTCATACTCCATCAAGTAAGCAGCCGCATTTGAACGCATTCAGTACTTTCTATTAGAACCCTAAAATGAAGGTCAACTTGGCAAAGACTAAGATACTTCTAATATCATCTTCCTAGATAGCATAGGCCGCTTGGATTCATTTATCAATTTCAAAGTGTAAAAGTGCTGCAAACATATAAATTCCTTGGGGTGCAGTTAACTACCACCATATATTAGAATACATGTATTCAACAAGGGGTGATAGCAGGTTGAAAGGATTTCTATGCCATGCAAAACAATTGCCACAAAACAGATCTTTATGAATGATCCCATTAGGCACAGCTGTTCAAATTCTTCTATACAGAGTGAAAATATGGGGACCAGTAATATCAATTTTTACTTGGGAAGACTAAACGCCTTTCTAACTCAGCTCGTAAAGTCCAGTCCATGGTTCTATATCAAATTCTCGTATAAGAGACATAATTCTTTCATATACAATGTGCTTCTTTGGAATGACACATACTCTATTGTCAGAAGAAGAAGAAGAAGAAGAAGAGATTTTAACGTCACGCCACAAGGCAGCGTCCTATCGGACATGTGACACTTTACAACACACCCAGATGGGTCCTGCCCCCACCACTTTACATTGCTGAAGTGGGTCCTTCCCCCACCAACTTTACATTGCATGGCCACTTTCACAACGAGGCGTTGAACCCGTGACCTTGGGTATGGTAGAAGGTGGCAAGCATGGGAAATACTTGACTTCCAAAACTTGCCTCCACAATGGCCATGGGTCTGCGATGCCTTAAAGCTCATTGAAAAGAGGAACACATAGGTTGGACACGAAATTAGTAAGGCTTGACCCTATATTGTAGTTAAACGCAGAATCTTAATAGAAATATATTCTTTCCAAAATATTGAGTTGAAATAAGAAGTAGAGCATTCAACTGAGTAGCCGAGTATAAACAAAACATATGATAAGATAATTAAATCAGAAGAGGAAGAGAACACTCAATAAAGCAGCTCCTTGAAATTAGGATCTAAAAATTTGACAAATAAGGTCTACCGATATAAGGGTAATGATTAAACATATAAGGTCTCAATCGAGTATGATTGTAGCTGAGCTCTCATACTATTGGCACGAAAAAAAGTCCCGAGCCCTATGGGAGTAAAAGGACTCTAAATTTCTTACTTATTTATTGTTAAATCATGAAATAGTTGAATTGAATTGAATCGAATTGCATTGAATGATTGTTATCGTCCATGGAGACATAAAGGTAGATCGTAGATTTTCGCATAATAGAATAAATAAAATGTAGATATGTTATATCCTATTCTCCTTTCAAGTAAATGTTCTCCATGCAATGATGAATAATATGTTTTTGGATTGCCCAAAATGCAAACCCTAGAGATGGATGGGGGAAAATAGGATATGCCCCGCATATTTCTATTGGAAGGTAAAGATTTTGGGAGGAAGATTAATTGAGGGCTATGATTGACTATGGAGGAGTTCCTGATATTATTAGTTGGGGTCGAGCTTCAAGAAAAGGTCTTAGATAATATTCCATATGATAAGCCAAGTGTTGAAAGGCAAGTGCTTGCTAGAAAAAACTAAAGTCGTGGAGACATCTACAAATAGAAGCTAAAATTCAATTGAACATATCTCCGTAACTAGAGCTCCAATTGAGACAATTTTTATCTTCCCAACTAGAGCTTCGATTGAGGCAATTTTTATTTTTCTAGAACCGTCTTGGAGTTTAGTTTCTGAATTGGGCTGGCATTTCTCGTAGTTCACCCATATGATGGAGTAATGCCAGAAGACATGACAAGGGGTAAAAGATGCGCGTGGAGATCTGCAAATAGAGATTTCAATTCATGTTAAAGACCGATACTATTATCTTATCCTTGATCAAGTCTATGTGTTAAAGACAGACCTCTACTGGACCTATATGCAAGTCTACGCACTCCATAGTTTTAGCTTTTGCTTGTGAGGTGACGTGCAAACAAAGAACTATATTGTGCTAAAATGCTAAATTTTTATTCCAATTGCATTGAAGATATATCACATGTCCTAGACTAAACACACATCTTTTATGTATAGAGGAATGGCAATTTACTTGCCAGGCCATTCCTGGCATGGAAACATGGTGACGCGCGAAGCACAGAGCCCTGTTGACATGCCAGTAATGGCAAGTAAATTGCCATTGCTGCAACATGAAGAACAGATAGGTGCATTCCAGCCGGCCAGAACGCAGGGTAAAAGCTCGGAATGCAGGGTAAAGATCCCAAAATGCCGGGTAGAAGCGAAGGTAAAATCTTGATGCCCCTATTCTTTTTTCTGTGAACATTCTTGCAAAAGAAATGTGCCACATGGCAAGGCGCAATTCGCGAATAACGTTGGAATGCACCTAACTGTTTTTTAGGTATTAGGGATTTTCGAGGCAGCTAGTGGCACACGTAAAAGGGTGCCCACGTAAAGGAGGGGTACTCACGTAAAGGGGTGCTGCTTATCAGTCTGCCTAAATAGACTTCAGGTTTTCAAGGTTTTGATTACCATTCCATGAGGGCAACCCTCTGTTGGTAGCATCTTGTTTCTACTGGGAGACCACACCAGTTTCCATTTAAATTTTTGAGATTTGCATGAACACTAGTGTATTTTAAGCAATATTGATGTTTGGCAGCCCGAGTTTATGTTACAGACCTTGACCTGGCCATTTGCAGCTAGCACATAAACAGAAGGTTGCCAGCTTGGTCATTAAATACATTTTTCACAAAATATTAAAATGTGGTTGCAACGTCAAAACCGAGAGGAACATAAAACCTATATCAACTGATTTGGGAGGGGGTTTCTCAATCTTTGACTGAAACATATGTTTGTAGATACCCAATGTAAATGTGTCCAAAAAATCGTCAGAGTGTAGTGTCGCATTTCAGGAATGATGTTACAAATCTCATACGTACAGGAAATCCAGTATGCTAAGATGTCTCCTCATCTTTCGAACTAAACTGGAAAATATCAAATTTAGCTTTTATCCATCATACCTTTTTCACCGTGGAGACCAGCCATTCAACCATGGGCCAACCCCTTTTGATGGCAATTGCTCGAAGACGGGAATCTGGATTTACTGCACATGGCCACCCCACCTGGATATAAAGAATAAATGAGCTTAATCTAAACAATGTAGGAACATTTCTTGACTTTGAAGCCTGCCATACAATTTCAAGCATTGGAAGGTCTGCGATGCTGTCACCAAAAGCCAGACTTTCAGCCAATGAAATTCCATGCTCCTTTGCATATTGCTGCACCCGGTGAGCCTTTTCCTCATTGCCAACTGCCATTCCTTTCAGCTTCCCCGTTAATCTGCACAGGAAACAACAATTTAAAGGCCTTCTCTTAATAACAGGTCTTTTCCTAATGGTAGCAGCAGTGCCATTAAACAGATACCTGTCATTTTCTTCTATTATCTCCGCAGCAAACACAAAGTCTGAAAAAGATTATAAGCACTGTAATATGTTTTTTTATTACGCTAAGGCAGATACATCATAAATACATTCAAAACAAGCATATAAAGCGTCCTTATTCTTTCTACTAACATATTAACATTAAGAACTCCAATTGATGTGTATTGAGTTTATTCTCATAAGGTAGCTCCGGATACCTGCACCCAAGTCAAGTGCTAGGGGGGCAATGAGGAAGTCCAAAGAGCCTGTAACGAGGACAATGTGATACCCTTCTGCCTTTAAACGGCGTATAAGTTCCACAGCATCTTTGAATAGCCTGTATGCATGAGACCTCAAAGAAATTAGGTAACAGGGTTACCTGCTGGCAAGAAAAAACTATGCGTACTTATGAGAGTTCCACTAAAACCAAAATTAGCTATTAATGCAAACGTAAATGCTGCAGTCCTAGAGTACTGATAGCCTTCCCATATGCATCACACCTCAATAGATATGTAAGGTCATCCATTGCCAGTAAAAGATTTAAGAGGAAACTGAGCAGGTTATTAAAGATACAATAGCAAAGGCTCTCATCTTTAGCTGCAAGGGTCCGGATCCTTCAGAAAGGCATTTACTGGAAAATTGTTTGTTCCACCCCTCCTATGATGATGCAAAGAACAACATTAAAGAAGTATCCGAACCAGATCATGACTAACGTCATGATCTGCTTTGTTAATCTGCTTTGTCTGCATGACTAACATCATTTTCTGGTGGGAAATTAAAGCATTTGAACTTCATGTCCATGGAATTGATGCATTATATTTTCTAAAATCAGACAGGATCTTCTGTTTTAATTATTACTCACAATACAGATAGCATTTTAGCCCCACAACATGCTTCAAATCAGAATACCATAACTATCTGCTAAATCATCAGAAAATAAGTACCTAGGTTCATAGTATTTTTTGTAGATAAGTTCAGCCAAACTTGTTTTAGATTGCACAGCCCTGCCTTTGTAGCTCATGTAGAAGATTTTGTTGAAGGTTGGTCTGTGAAACCAATCAACAATAAGGTAAAATACTGCCGTAAGCAGAAACCATGGTATCCATATAAGCTTCCAGAAAATGGACAGCTCAGTCATTCTAAAGGTAAAGTATGCGAGAACAACATTTGTCTTGCTAACAGTTCCATCCACGTCAAAGAATGCCGCCCTTGCAGATGGTGTATTATTGTTACGAGCGTTCTTTGCTTCATTAAGCAAGTTGTTGATTATAGCACTTGAACTGGTCACATTCTTGGTGCCTTCCTTGATTGTAGCCTCTGAATTCCCACCATCCCTACTATAAGATTTTCTATTTACAAGCGAGGATTTGCTAGCCATTTTAATTCCTGCAAAAAACGGGTAACAGTATATGAAGATCATATAATATATTCATAATAAGCTCCATGCATCTGCGTTTGTGGTCTCAGGTACTTTTAGTAATTTGAATTTTCACAAGAAACTGCATCATTAACTGGAAAACATGCGAAATAAAACTACACGCACAACTCCTCTATGATTCCTTATTACTGAATATCACTGGCCGAGACATGGCAAGATGATTATAATAGAAAGCCGGACACAACTGAATAATGTAATAGGGTTAAAGTACAATATCAAAACAAAGAGAAATCAATTACAGGTTGCCAATGAGAAAAAAGGTGGAGCAATGTACTGCTCATAACATTTGGGTGAGTTAAACAAGCATTTCAAGCCGACATCATTCTTCCACAAACTTCTTCCGCAAGAAAATAATCCAATCCTCGCAAACAAGCAGAGTTGTCAGAAAGGAGGAAAATACCTGAAGGTTGAGAGAAGCTACTTGCGCCTGTGTGCAGCCAATGCCGGAAGTTTATGGGTAGAGCCGAGCAGGATATCTTGAAGCAAGCAAACCCTGCACTGAATAACCATCAATGATGCCATATCATCAACCCAAAAGCAAATTGGACTGCCCTGCTCGTGCCTGCAGGTAGAGTAAACTGACACTGCGACCCGCCACAACGACCATTTCCGAGCATTGTTATAGGTTAAAACTGCAAGAAGAAAATAAGAATAAAATAGAATAAGGCAGCGAGGATTTGTTTACACATTGAACCACCACTTTCTACCTACTCGAGCACTGTTAGGTGGCTTCATGAAGCTGAGTATTTATATGACATGTTACAATTTGCTTGAGGGCATCGATCTAGCATGCCATGAAAAAACTCTTTGAGACATGGCCCCTGTATGGTCTCTCTGAAGTCTGAACGTTAAAATAATATTTCTCTCAACTCCACTCTAATTTTTGGGTTGCCCTGGACCCTCGCTCATGTGGGTTTTCGGCATTTTCTAAGTATATGCTGGAATATACCTAGAATATGCCAAAAATCGCTCCAAACTTGTTGTTGCCTGTAAACTGGCGGTCGCTAGTGTTGCTGGATGGCCGCTGTGCAAACCGGCTAATCAGAACTGCCAGTGTTGCTGGACGGCCGTTGTGCAAACCGGCTAATCAGAACTGCCATCGTTGTAACGTTCCTAACTGACATGTCCTTAACCAGCTGGGCAAAACCGTCTAGACGTTTATGAGTACTCACTTCTCTTCGAGCATCCAAGGCTATACCATGTCACAATGATTACCAAGTCTTTGCAAACTAGTCGCATATAGGCACCCATGGAGACTCAAACTCGAGACCTGCTCTGATACGAACTGTAACGTTTCTAACCGACATGCCCTTAACCAACTGGGCAAAACCGTCTAGACGTTTGTGAGTAGTCGCTTCTACCCATTTATGTCAGTGTCTTGGGAACGCCCCACAGGCACATTCAATGACCGAATACTCGAGCAGTCTACCATGGGCCCGTTACAATGGTGCAAATCTTTTCTGGGTTGCCCGGGGTCATATGCCGCCGTTTCAATCCCCTTTGATCTTATAGATTCCACATTTTTGGATTTAGGTATTCAAGCTCCAAAGAGGAGTTTTAATGTCGAACAAAGTTTCAACTTCATCTTCCTCCGGCGATTTTTCTAACAAAGTATTTTTTTTTGCATCAAGGGGTGTAGGAAATTAGAAACTCCTTACAGCAAATCGGTCTGCTATAATTTCTCCATAGGCATGTAACCATGGCAAAAGACCTTCCACATCATGCTCTTCTTGAAGACCCAACATAACGCCGAATTAGGTGCACATACCATAGCAAAGCTTAGCCACCTCCTCCATGTATCGGAATCTACGGAGGCATCTCGAGCAGCAAATTTTAGGTATGATTTGCTTGTTTTGTGAAAGATTCACATGAATCGAGGAGCTATGTAACTACCATGTCCAATGTAAGGAAGATATAGTTTGTCTATGTTCTACAATATTCATGATTTCTTACAATTAGGAACGAGTAAAGGTATCTATATTGGTATTGGTTTTTCTAGGTAGGTTATGGGCAGGCCTTTTATGATGGTGCACTAGGCCATAGCAGTTTCTGTAATGCTTTGCATCTTTTTCCTGAAGCCAATCTATACATCACGTTCTATCTTGCAACTACATTAGTCTGAACTTGAGGTGTGGAGTAAGATCTATTTGTGTTTATTCTATACTATTTGGTATAATCTTTTGTCACTTTTTCTTATTCTTACGTTGTAGGTTTCTTGCCACATTTAGACAGAATATTCATGAACTTGATAAATATTGTGGGGCTAATGATCTTTTGGAGTTCATGGAGCGTACTTTAAAATGGAAACACATAGCACCAATAGCACCAAATACTCTTCGTATGTGAAATTAGTATAATATAATGTTAGTTTATTACAGATATGCTATAGCTTTACCTTGTTGCAGGTTGCTATCTGTTTACAATTAAGAACCTTTTTATTGTAAACTAGTTATGGTGCCCGGCGTTGCCGGCTTAGTAACAATTTGAAAAGTTGGTTGTTTCCTTATTGTTTAGAATAGCCAATGTGGCTTGGAGAGGGCAATGGTAATATTAAGGAATGCTTTGAGATTGATTGATAAAGATTATGGAAGGATTCATTGTGGAAGGAATTATGAATCTGATCTAATGTTGTCTTTGTTCATATGATACTTTTGCCAAAATGAGTATGATGAGGCGTTGATACGCTTTAGTAAACTATAGAAATTTGTGTTGCAATGAACTTGCTACTTCATATAGTAGCGGAGCAAAGGTGGTTGTTTGAAATAACCTTATGTTAATCTAAATCATCGTTCTATTCCCCTGCAATATCGCCTTTGGTAACTTATTTTTTGTCCCCAACTTACATTAGCTCACCTAAAGGATGTGTTCATTGGAATGGACATGTCAACTTGTTACATAATATTTACTACAAATATTATTGTATAATGATAAAAAAATAGGAGAACTCAGTACTTATGATATTTTTTAGTTTTGATGAATCTCTAGATCTACAACTATGGTCTACACTTAGGAAAAAACGATCGAGTTGCATTGTATAGTTCTATGCCTTTGAGCACCCTTATCCTCTCTTTAAACTTGCCTATCGAATATGTAAAGCAACCTTGGACCATTTAGATAGATAGCTAGATAGTGTTTAGAACAACCTGCCTAGGTCTTAGATGACAATGTTATAGCAACCTCGGACTATTTAGATAGATAGATAGTATTTAGAACATCCTGCCTAGGTCTTAGATGACAATGTGCAAGATTGGTGGATGGTGGTCCTTAAGTTACAAAAGTTCATGTCTTCCGAATTGTGCTACAAAAAACAACTTTACTTACTTCATGCTTATATATGCTTTTTGCCTCTAGATGCCAATGACAATGGTTTGTCATGTTATAAGAAATGGTCCTAGGAGTGGTGAATTTCATAACGACTGCAAAACATGGGGCTTAAAGAAGAAGTTATTAAATAAGATTAACCATATGGATTGACATATGAAGATTGCGAAAATGCTTTAGAAGTTTTCAAGTGTTAGAAGAATTTACATCATTTCTAATAATCACCACATAACGCTCCATAATTAAGAACTTCCAACGCCATTTCTACTAATTCCGTTGTTGTTATTAGTTTATATTTTGGAATGGGGTAAAACTTTTAACAGTGTATGTACCAAAATCTCATGTATAAATAATTTCTAGGGCATTTTATAACAAAAAATTGTCAATCAACTAATTCCTTCCAGGTGAATGTTAATCGTAAGATTTAAGCTGCCTCATAGCATGGATATTATGTAATT
Source organism: Isoetes taiwanensis (assembly GCA_021234155.1). Taxonomy (NCBI): domain Eukaryota; kingdom Viridiplantae; phylum Streptophyta; class Lycopodiopsida; order Isoetales; family Isoetaceae; genus Isoetes; species Isoetes taiwanensis. The sequence goes on along the minus strand of JAJEKV010000012.1, from coordinate 4,983,969 downwards.
TTGCAAGTGGTAATTTACGATTCATATTTCTTAATTTGAAAAAAATGTTCTTGTTAAACAGACAACTTTTAACACTTTAGAAGCAAATTAGAACCAGGTACATATATACAGCTAATTTCTTACAATATACACCTGCAATATATTCCATGTAGTATTCCATTCAATTATATTAGTATGGTACACAAACTATTTCCTTTCATGTTAAAAGTAAATTTGAGCCGCTTTCTACAATATATATCTTAGCCAGTAAGGTCATTATACAACACATCTCCATAGACATTTTCATGTGCAGCCAATAAAAGAAATAAAGAGGCAAATTGATAACTAAGTAAATGCAGACTTTAAGAACTAACATTTGCAAAGGGTAATATTGAAAGGCTACTAAGACATCAAACAATCTAGCATAAATTAAAGAAATAGCAAGTCGAACAAAATGGCAAGCTAGATTCTAGAGTAAACGTAAGCATCAAGGCACCAGGCCTGAGGCTAGAGAATATCAACGAAATGGTATAAAGATAAACCACCTGAGAAACACGAATCATGCACCTGGAGCTTCATTTAGTCTCTTTTATGAATAGTGCACAAAGTATGTATAATAGCCATGGGCGTATCCATATTTGTAGTGCAAGAAAATCTCCATGATTTATCCTGTAGGATGCTGCAGCTGCGACCCTGTTAAAACATTAACAGTTCCAGAATCAAAACATTTACAACTCCTCTTCAACAGTTCCAGCATCTGAACACTTACAACATCTTATATTTACACTTCAACATCTTATACTTACACTGGGTAACAAAATGTAGGCTTCTATTTTTCAAAGGTTCCATCACCGGGCTATTTGCAGAACACCTTCTCCTAAACTGATAAAACCATGCTATTGCCAACATCTCCTTAGATATGGGGTATTAACTGGAATATATGCCTTGGAATTGTAGGAGACGCTTAGGGGAGGCCTTCTTGGATGCAGCCCATAGAGGATAGAAAGGGGAAGATAGCCATATAAGGCAGAGCCTTATATGCCAAGCCACATTTAGTGAAAGGTCTTGGGGAAAGGTGAAGAGAGGATTCATAGGTTCGGTGGCCCGCCAAAAATTATATGTGCACTCTTGCAATGGTGTCAATCTGCTACATGTTATCAGGAAATAATTTTATAAATACAATGTTAGGGTCAAATCAGTCTTCAGGCCAAATTTCAATGAAGGTGTTATAACATTGTGCCATTCCATGTGAAACTGTCTTAACTATCTTAATTAAAAAAATCATACCTCTACGTCTTGCACAATTGCACAACTGAAGTGTTTGCTAGAAAATTTGAGAACTTCTGCTTGCACACAGACTCCAAGGCTGCAAGATAGATAATATTCTAGAATGTCATAATCACCATAAACACAAATATGTGCTGCAAAAACAGACCCATGAATCTAAATGAGAATTCAGAGCTTACATATTAAGGCACGTATGTATATGTGCAACAATAATGCGCGTACCAGCTTCTCTTATCCCATCCAATCTAACGAATTTGTTATATTAGATTGTGGCAGAGGAGTTATATGGGAATCAGGCCAGGCCTGCAAATGAAAGCATTATATCTAAATGCAGAGCAACAAAGGATTACCACCATCTTGAGCCCAAATGATACCTCAGATGATGCCTGTTTCAAAAGCACAATATGTTTTAAAAAAATAGGAATACAACAATTTAGCATGCCTTGTAAGAATAGATATTGTAGAGCAAACCTAATAGTATATCGCTTTGTCGAATAGTTTTGTTGGCCACCTTATTGATGAGCCACTGCACCTTCAAACAGAAACAAAATAGATAAGGACAAAGAACAAACAAAAATGGTTTCAAGCCTGAAATTAAAAAAACAGTTTTGCTATTTGCTGCACTTCAGTCTTGCATGAAAATGGCCCACCATTATTTGTTGGCATTCTAAGCTTAAAAGGATCTTATAAGAGTACTCTAAAGCTCTGCTAGCACAAATGCTGAAACATACCTCTATTAAAGATAGATTTTGTCTGATGCATACCTTGTAACTGGCTTGCCCAGTAAGCATCTAAGCTTATGGAGTACAGCAGCTACTGATGTTGGTCCATGAAATCAGTACTGATGCTGCTGCGCCTCCAAGACCATTCTTAAAATCAAGAAGGGCTTGTGCTTCATTTGCTTCACAACCAGCAGTTATCAATATTCCTATGCAGCAGCATAAAAGGGTAAACAGAAGCTGGCCCAACAAAGAATAACTAACCATTCTTGTTCACAATCAGCCAAAAGAAAGGAACAAAAGATTTCTTGATTTCATACTCAGAGTCAGAGAAAAATTGGAAGCTAAATTAAGATGACCCCCTGATCAATTCTGTACAAAAATGTTAAACTTTTTGCAGATTTCAAAATCCGCACAAAATTCTAAACGCAATAAGTTGAATTCAAGAACATGTTTCGCAACCCGAACAGAAGGCATGCACCTCTAATAAAGCCAAGAACCAAGCCCATTTCAAGCATTGTAAAGGACCTCTGCCCAAGAGCAAATAAGGAAGGAATTAAATGCTAAAATGAGGCAGGGTGTTGGTTTTACCGCAACAGCGATTTAGAGACGGCAGATCAATGTATTAAATGAAACCAAATGGGAAACGGACCTCTGAAGGAAGATATGAAGCAGGAACAGGAAGTCAGACCAAGACCTACGCATGAATATTTGCAGTATAATTTGCTAATAGCCACGCCAAAATATGATAGCCTCGTTTCTAGACATGCTCTCAGTGTCTTGCATCCTCAACATGGAAGCCTTGATCGCCTGCCCACGCTAACAAAATCCCTTTGAATATATCCTCATAGGTGCCACCGAGATGCATGCATGCCCTGTCGACAGGATTAAGGATAGAAATCCAAGAAGCGAAAAACATATAGAAAAATTCTACGATATTTGGATAATCGGAAAGTTTTTTCGGCGGCCAGAACCCTCATAATCTTAGGAAATCGACATAAGAAAAATTCCAAAAATATTTTTAGCCATACCGGAAAATTCCAAATTAACAAGATTGATAGGTGTTTACATGTCTACTTCTGTGGCAACCAGAAAAACGTTGGAACAAAGCTATATATGCACAATATAAAAGTTACATTGTTATCCTCTCTTTTCATTTTAATGTTTTTGTATATGCAGAGATGTTGAGCAGGGCGTGTGTCTTGTCTGTATACCACAATTTTCTGAAACACTGCAGTCTTGGTAAGCTTATTTAGTTTATTTAGTAACACGTAGCTTACTCTCTACTCTCCCAAATTTGCAGGTTCATTTAAGAAATCTTGATTGTCATCTTTTAGCAATGCCAACCTCATCCGTGGTGCAATAATGTGCATTATATTGCATACGCTATCAGTAGGTATACCACAAATTCCTTAGTTCCATATTTGAAATAAGTCTCATGAATAACGAGGATGATAGTTCTCTAACCGAGGTGATAAGAAAATTGATGTGCCAATAGTTTGGATGCAAGGCCTCATTCTGTTCATTTTCTGATATTGAGTGATTGGCATGGTTCTACCAATTAGTGAGAGGTGCATTGTAGCTTGCATCCATTTTCTCCTCTGAGATGTTGTTGAAGGCAACAACATCAGAACGTCAATCATTTGCAGACATATATAATGTTATTTTAGATTTCTAAGTGGTTGACACTCGACTTGTGGCTGATAAGTAGCAGCAACACTTTTAACTTTGTTATTTATTGTTTTCTCTGCTCTATGTTCCACGTTCCACAATATTCATGATTTATTATAATCAGGAACGAGTAAAGGTATCTATATTAGTGTTGGTTTTTCTAGGTTGGTTATGGGCATGTCCTTTATGATGGTGCACTATAGCAGTTTCTGTAATGCCTTGCATCTTTTTCCTGAAGCCACATTGTACATCACGTTCTATCTTGCAACTACATCAGTCTGAACTTGAGGTGTGGAATAAGTTCTATTTGTGTTTATTGTCTACTATTTGGTATAATCTTTTGCCACTGTTTCTTATTCTTTAAGTTGTAGGTTTCTTGCCACATTTAGACAGAATATTCATGATCTTGATAAATATTGTGGGGCTAATGATCTTTTGGAATTCATGGAGCATACTTTAAAATGGCAACATATAGCACCAATAGCACCAGATACTCTTTGTATGTGAATTTATTATAACATGATGTTACTTTATTACAGATATGCTACAACTTTACCTTGTTGCAGGCTGCTATCTGTTTACAAGTAAAAACCCTTCTATTGTAAATAGGTGTCCACGTGTCTACTTCGGTGGCAACCAGAAAAGCATTGGAACAAAGCTATTGAAAGGTACATGCACAATATTAAAGTTTCATTGTTATCCTCTCTTTTCATTTTAATGCTTTTGTATGTGAGAGATGCTGAGCGGATCGTGTGTCTTGTCTGTATACCACAATTTTCTGAAACACTACAGTCTTGGTAAGCTTATTTAGCTTATTTAGTAACATCTAACTGATTTTGGACAAATAGCTTACTCTCTACTCTCTCAAATTTGCAGGTTAATCTTAGACATCTTGATTGTCATCTTTTAGCAATGCCAACCTCATTCTTGGTGCAATAATGTGTAATCATTATGTTACATATGCTATCAGTAGGTATATTACAAATTTTGTAGATCCATATTTAAAATAAAAGTCATCTCATGAATACCAAGGATGATGGTTCTCCAATCGAGATAGTAAAAAATTTGATTTGCCAACAGTCTGGATGCAAAAGCTAAGCCACATTCTGTTCGTTTTCTGATATTGAGTGATTGGCATGGTTGTATCAGTCAGTGAGAGGTGCATTGTAGCTTGCATCCATTTTTCTCCTGAAGTGGTGGACTAAAAACATGTACCACTTAATTATTTATTCTTTTGTTTTTTCCATGTGTAAATAATCCTTCTATAAGTACCACTTAATTGTTTATTCTCTTTGTTTTTTCCATGTGTAAATTATCCTTCTATAAGTTTTGGGAGATGGAACATGTGTTCTGAAGGTGATACTGATCTTCACATAAATGTGTTTTGTAAGTGCAAAATGATGTGTATATATGTGTTCGGAAACAAAAATCGGAAGTAAGGAGTGTGAAAGTGTAAACATGTAACTAAGTAAGGTGACGAATAACACGGAAGAATGGTGATGATACCTTTGTGGTTACAGAACATATAAAAGATATTGCAAATTGATCCACACTGTAGGATTGAGATTCTCGTGAGAGGATGAGCGATAAATATTCTCACAGCAGTATAGTAGCATTGGCCAAAGTCTCCTTTTTTTTCCCATTACTATGCCTCACATTGGGTTTATCTTCCTAAGTTTTTTGTCTCTACCGGATCCAACCCAAACCCGTTCTTTCCCAGCGATGGATCAGTTTGAGCCTTTCTTCATCAAGGATCCTGTCATATGGCTGGATCTTCCCAGTGATCTTACAGATGTGACTTTTTCTCATCGCTCAATGGAAGGTACATGCTAACTCATTTCTATTTGTCGGCGATTATTGCATGTAAAAAGAACGAGTAGAAAAACTTTCTTGGAATGAAAGGTGATTCCCCTTCTACAAGGCACGTTAATTTGACTTGTGCATGGCCTTTTTAGCATTATTGTAGAGGCATGTCATGTAGTTCATGAAAACTGTTTTTTAAGTGATAGGGGTTTTGAAATAAAATAGTTTACATCTTTTATTGTAGCCATGGAATATGTCTTATAAAATGGCATCGATCTGAGCACTCAGATCATTATTCTGGAATGGGACGAGCAGCTATATATGTGCTCGTCATTCTTGTGGCTCGTTATCGGCGTCTTCTCACAGCAGCATCTCTTTCCTTGTCCATTGCTTCACTTCGCCGTTGTCCTGTTCTTCCGTAAATCTGTCCAGATTCTACCTTTGGTACAACATTCCTTCTTTTCCATCCGGCAATTGTCATCATGATCCTATTCTCTGGCTCTTCCTCACCATGATCCTATTCACTTTTATCTCTGTGACTCTTCCTGACCTTCACCACAGTTCTTTGGCAGGTATAAGTTGTCTATTCTTGTGACCTCGGGCTTCCTTCGCCTGTGACCTCGGGCTTCCTTCGCCTATTTAAAAGCAATTCGGAGTTTTTACTTGATATCCTATGAGAGGATGCACACTCTTGGTTTTTATGTTTTTCTCTTTCCAAATTCTTGTTATTCTTGTTATTTCGGCATGAAGCAATGGTTTAAGTTTAGCTCAGTTCTCTCACATGCATAAAGTAATGCATAATGATTGGCGGATCTGTAAGTTTTTTGGATGATTCTTGCTCTATCTGGCTATGAAATTTCTGTTGCATGGCTGAATCTTAAGGGTGATAATGTTTACATTATTTAGCTAAGATCTCTTAAATGCACATTAAGTTATAGGTCTATTAATTTCGTGGTTGATCCTTGCTCCCTTTGGCCTCGGAATTTTCATTTGCATGCAGGGATCTTGTAGTCCTACATCAAATTCTCTTGTGATTGAGCAGTTAGAATCTTTTGCGGTTCACCTTTAACTTAGAGCTACATGGATTTCATCTTTTGGAAGTGTATATCCCTTCCGGCCAGTTTCTCTTCCTTTCCAAGTGTTTCTTCATATATAGGGATGTGTTCGCCTTTGCATGCTTCGCTGTTGCTGGGATTTACCAGAGATGGAGTTGGGTCTACTTGTCTGTCTGCCAGGCCAGATTTTCACTGATTTTGGAGTTGCATTTACTGCCAATATCCAATCCATCTCATCCCGATGTCCTTAGCTTTGACAATTGGACTCATATTCATTCTTGGAGTACCAAATTTGATGCCTGGGGTTCTTGTCCCTTCTCTTCCTACCTCCCTGGCTAACAGTGCCCCGATTGCGGGCCTGGAGACGGAGATGGAGTCTGCAACATCCCAGGTGTTGCGCAGACAGTTGATGATAGCAAAACAACAGATCACTGAGTTGGAGACCCAAACACGCCGGGTGGACGCGGCATTAAGCTTTGGTGCACTTTGAAAGACAAAGAAGACCGGCAGTGTGCTTGCGCATTACGAGCTTCAGCGTGGATACCCCGGACGCCGCGAGACGGGGCAGAACGCAGGCGCCGAGACACTTGCAATCACGTCTCAGCTCCGCATCGAGGTCGATGAGGCCAATGTCATGGCACGGCGAGCACAGGCCACACTCCAGGCCACACTACAGTTGGAAGTTGAGGAGGCTACCGCTGCAAGACAGAGGTTGCAGGCCGCGTTGAAAGTTAACCAGGTAGCACTGAGCGCCCTTCGGGAGAAGGATTTGGCACGGGAGCTTTGATCTGTCGTTGCCCAGCAAGGCAAGGACCTCCATGTAGAGGCGTATGAACAATGGCGGCCTTTGCCGCGGAGATAATAATAAGGCAGACCAAGCCTTGCAAGAGAGAGCCCGGACTTGAGAAAACGAAGCACATGACACACCCGTCTGCGAGCCCAACAATCCGCAAGGCGTCAATTGGGGTCACTGGTCAACTCGAGCAGCCGATAGCCACGGCCCCGCCCGCTTTGCACCATCATCACGCGGCGTGCGCCCCAAAGGCGAGTGGGCGGTGCCCTCATCGACGGCCGAGCTCCGTGAGCGCAGCGACGGACCACAACCTCGGTAGTTCGGGCTCCGGCCGGAAGAGCTGGGAGAGAATCTCACCAAAGATACACACATTTATCCTTGACGCGATGACGTTTTCGTCCGAGGACTTTATTCGAGATTCTGCGACCAGCCCGGCATGGGGTCCAGCCGCCGACCCATCCGATATCGTGGTGGTCGCGGTTGCGGATGCACAAGTTCGAGGCCATCTTTGCGGCGGGGCAAAAGTTCTTGAAGGGAACATCTCGTATGTGAGTCGGGATCTTACTCGATTAAGCGGGAGGCCCGCGAAGGAGTTTGCCGGGGTCGGGGGCGTCTACGTCGACCAAATCTGCGGTACTGCTTTCGACCAAATGCTACCCTGCGCCTCGGGCTCTGCTCCTCCATGTCGCCCCTTTGCTTCGGTCTACTCGGCCGACCCAAACGCCCCTCACGCCTCACCTTACGCTTGTCCGGTATGCCCCCGGCAACTCGGTCTGCTCCCCGGGCCGGTCCTTCCGTGACACACACTACACAAGCATCTCCGTCGCTCAATAGGAATTATTGCCTCGGGTGAATTAAGATGCAGGCATCGGGGTTTCCCGTGGCGAGAAGGGTGATAGCCTCAATTCGATGAGCGCGTGGGCATGGACCTCATCTTCCTCATGGAGACATGGGAACACCAGACCCACAATTTTCGATCTGCCGTGGTACCGGCATTTTTGGTGTTCAATGGTTGTACAGGGAGACTGGGCACGGTGAGGTTGCCTGCTACTACCGGGTAGCCTTGGCACATTTGGTTTCCCTCCAGAAGACTGACAGACATAACCGCTACTTGTGGGTCCGAAAGTGCACCACCACGGCGGCGATCCTCTCTTCCTAGGCGCTTTGCTACTTTCCCCATGCGAGAGTCCCTTCTATCACAGCCACCCGGAGGTGGAAAGGATGGACCCGTATGTCGATCTATATGATGACATACAGCAGCACAAGCGGATGGGCAGAGTCATGCTCTTTGGAGACTTCAATGCGCGGACAAGGGTGGAACAGGCCATAGACGACAGACTTCCTTAACGGTTACAAGCACCCAGCCCTTCCACAACACGAACTCCAGCTAAAGCCTAACACCATATGCCACATCACAAAAACATTAGACAAAGACAGAGGACTCGTAAAAAATGCAAGGGTCATGGTATGCTCAATGCACGCCAAATTCGTGACCGTCAAACTCCTAACAGGCCAACCACAGCACGTCGGAAACATACACCCCATATCCCGAGTCGACTTCTTCCACCAACCAGACAACTGGCCCTACAACTACCACTGCGGCCCGCATATTCGACAACGTTCCACAGTTGCCTGGGACTCACCCTCGACAAAATAGTCCTCGACTTACGAACCGAAGTCTTCATACACGGACAACTATACACAGCACTCACAGGCGTGCGAAAAAAAAGAAGATGTATTGATCCTCCTTGACGAGTCCAACACCAACAAGACTACAACCAATGTCGTCTACAAGGAACTACTTCCATGAACAAGGTGCGTACCCAAAAAAAAAAAAAAAAACACTCCATCCATCTCATGCCCGTGGATGTAGATGGAGGCGATCCCCTGAGATCGATGTTCCCTCTACACCCCTGGCCCAGACCGACGGGCCGATTACTTTTGGGTTCGACTCGAGGGGGGCACATGGCATGGCCACGCCGCCAAATTCTTGTATATATTTGTATTTATATTTGTATTTGTATAGTTTGACAGCAAACTAATTTCTGTCACGGTTTTTCCCCAAACAACCCTTCGGGGCGGGGAGGGGTTTTTTTAACCCGGACAGTAATACGCTTGCTGCGCCTCCTGTTTGGGTCCCATAAATCAATGGGTCTCCGTGGACGATAAAAACTCTATTCTATTAAAAATATGTACTAGTTCTCTCTTTCTTTTTATTTGTTCTATCTTTTGCCCTAAATGGTGTCTTAATGTGGCAGAAATGAAATGGTGTCTTATTGTCTTGGTTTTTTTGTTTTGTCTGTGCCAATATGCTTTTGAAGAAGGCAGCTAGGAGAGGTAAGGGAGTAGGCAGGCAGGCCTGTGCCTCCATCTTTGAGCTCTTTGCAAGTGGGAGGCTCTTCTGGACAGTCATATAGTGTAGTGTCATATATTTCGAGACTACTGTGGAAAAAGGACAGTCTTTAGACCTATTCGTTAGGTTTTTTAAGAACAAAGCTTTTGGTCAATAGCGATGGAGATGGCGCTTCATCGCTCCGAGGTGTCGTGTTTTGTGGCGGATGTTTTGGCCTCAAGGTTTCATACTATTTTGTTTTTCACAATATACAAAGTTGCATCTGATTCCGTTGCAACAGATATGAATCAGCATCTCAGAAGCTTGTGGCTATGTTGTTTTCTACAAATGCCGGTTTGCATCACATACAGAGGATCGAAACCAAATCTATGCTACGAGCTATTGCTAAAGATCGTCTGAAAGCCTTGAAGTTAGATACTTTTGATCGGAAAATGGAGCTTCTTGAATTCTTGGACTTCTGTTTTCAACTTGTCGATGATACTGAGGTTTGGCATAAAAACCTGGCTTTTTTTGCTTATTTGCATCTGAGGAAGGGCTGAAGCGTGTAAGTTCTATTTTACAGACTCTGCTAAGCATTAGGTTTGAATATCTGATGCTACGAGAATTAAACAGCAGAATGTTCCCAAGCATCGCTATAAACAGTGCAGGCTGGCATTCCTTTGCAAAAGATTGTCTCGAAGCTGGATTTTCTGCAAATGCCGTGAAGGTTTTCTCCTCATTTAAAGCAATGCTTATTCTTTGAAATTATTTATAACCTTATTTTGATATCACTTAAGGCTTATGATATGGCTATATCTCATTTAAAATCTGAATCCGTTTGGGAAGCCGGAGATCTGAAATACAAAGTGAATCAGATGCTAAAAGAGAGAGACTTAGCCATGCGGTCAGTGGTAGGGAATGATGGTAAGGTTTTTGTTTTACAATATGGTATGGATATATGTAACCAAAACTAAAACTGGAACTGGTATTAATGGAAAAAAGTCCAGATCAAGGCAGCTGCATGGCAGGAAAGGAAATGCAAGACATCACAGCAAATGTTGTCATCTGCTTCTCACAACATAACAGCTTCCGAAAAATACATAAATGCTATCAGATTGTGCAATATGCAAAAGTTGAAGAACTATAGATTGAGCAAGCAAGATTACTGCAAATTTTGATAGAGACTGAGATGTATGTTAAGGGTTGTGATAAAGCCATGAAAATAGTGGTCCATTGCTGACTGCAACCACCATCTCTCCTCTGGGAGATGATTGATTGCCAATTTGCCAGGCTATTATAGATAACAAGGAAATGCATATGGTATTTTTGGACTAGAATTAAGTTGATTGTGTCATTAAATTCATTCTGCCACGCTACAATAAATGAGTAGGATATGTTGTCAATGTCTCAAGAAAGAACCCATAATATACCGTCAAAGTCTCAAGAAAAAACCCATGATATAATATTGTACCAATACAAGAAAATTATATAAGAAAATTATCGCGACGGCAACTGTTCTCATTACGAACAATTATAGGAGTGAATTTGTGCAAAGCAGGCTTAGGGTGCTTTCCCATGGGCCCAAAACCTTAGATTTTTCTTGGCCAGGCATACAGATGCCATGTTCCCATGAAAATCTGACCTTGAATTTTTTTTCTGGCCAGGCATCCAGACGCTATAATCCCATGAAAATCTGACCTTGAATTTTTTTCTGGCCAGGCATCCAGACGCTATAATCCCATGAAGATCCGACCTTGCTTGGTTCAGGTTTTCGACCTTAATGAAAAGTAATCAGTCCGCAATTCTTTTTTGCCCAGGTCAAGACCTGGGTACGGCAATCCAGGTCGAACCCATGGGAAAGCACCCTTAGCATGTGAATGCAAAGTCGGTTTAGTGCCATTTGGAACTTGTGAAAAGAGTTGGAGTGTGTGCACTAATGCCTTGAAGATAAATGGCATGCATCAGTTATCTTCATAAGTCCCAGTTTGTCTTTATCTTCATAAGTTTATATGACGATCGTGTGAGTTTGAGATGTTACCATATTGTGTATATTCGCATCGCAGAGTCTGTAATTCATATTTAAAGATGGAGACTCGGGCTCGGTCGAATGCAATGGAGCCAAGAATGTTTTGAAATTAATTCGGCTCCATAGAGCTCGGACTCAGCACCTCAGAGTTCGGAGGGTAAATGCTACTGGAATTAGCAGAAGAAGAAAGGTAGAAGCATGTTACCATTTGCAAAGGTAAAGAGGTGCTGATCTATTACCTGAAAGGGAAAAGCAAGACCAGAAATATATATTTAGTTCTCAGAGCAATCCATTTTGAGACCTTGCGTGAGAACTCCGAAGAAGCAATGTATAAAAAACACTGAACATTTACTTGTTTCTCAAAAACCTCTTAAAGCCGATGCCGAATTCCATCCCATCTTAGTTTTAGCTTTTCCCCACTTCTTCAAATCCCTTGTTTCTGCAGATCGGTCCCTGCAAATCGGAAGCAGATAGAAGCCTGTGCAGCTCTACCTTATCCTCCTCCCCTGCCATTTTCTTTCAACTGGCTCGGCTTCTTCATCTATTCAAGACTAGCCATTAATAGAAACAGAGCAAAACTTCGAGCTCCAGTAAAAAAATTTCTGCAAGAAATGAAGTCCGCCATAGCTGCCGATCACTGCTTGCATCACAACAGCGGTGCCTTTGCTCCAACCATTAGTCGTCGATAAAAATTTCTCAAACACCAATTTGTGTCAATAAAAAAATTTTCAACACCAATTCCAATTCGTGTCAATTTATTGTTTGACACTTGGCTTTCATGCAATAAAGCATAGAATCAAAGTATATGTGAATCACATGAGTTGATATAATACTCCTAATATACCATGACGTGGAAAAAAATTCGACCATTACCTCCTCTTGTGAATTTCGTTCTTCATGAGCTGAGCTGCCGGTACATGAACAAATGTTGATTTGGGGGCGACACAGCAAAAGATAACAAATGTGTGGCCTGTATTTGATGATGTGTTTGGTACACCTTGCCAGGAAAAATGAGTTTACGTGTTTGACCCGACAATAACATGTTAGATTGGGATAGGTTGGCAATGACCATAAATAGATGGAGAGCTCATTTCTTCTAGTATCTCCTTCAATACACTATGAAGTTCATGAGCTGCATCATGGCGCTGCTGCTCCTCACATGTGCCTTGGGTGTTCATGGTCAGGATTCCTACTCGTGTGCTGGCTCTACATTGTGCAGGAACCTCGCACAGAGCGATTGCGATGCAGCACGTCGCCAGATCCAGCCTGGCAACCGTTATTTCACTGGCGGCAACAAAGGTTCCACGGGCGTCTGCTCTGGCCATTGTGGCCTCTTTGTCTCCGGCTCCAATTGCGACCTCACGGGCACCGAGATGATCGATGCCTTCAATGAGCTCCGTGCTCGCAACTGTGCCAAGTGCGGCATCAAGACCTACAATGATGGCTGCCAGTTCAAAGCCGACTATGTCACTGGATGCTAATTTAACTATCTATATGTAGTATAAGCTTTATCATTGGCCTCCTTTACAATTAATAAAAATAAAGGGGCTTGCTACGAGATCAATGCTTCATTAGTTGATTATTAATAATTTATGGTTTATAAGACTCATTGAATTGCCTCTTTATCTTCATAGTCAATGCAATTCAATTCAATTCTCTACAATAATGGTCTGGCCTCCTAATCAAAGACTACTAGTTATGGTGCCCGACGCTGCCGGACGTAAATACAATTTTATTGTAGAAATATATGGATAAGATGTAGGATTTAAGAACATGTGTAGAGTTGTCAATTATGCTCCTTTTTAGTTATTGCCCAAGTTGGATGTTCATTGCATATGGGCTTTAGTAATAACATATGATGTTGGGGTTAATGCTTTGTTGATTCATATTCTTGCTTTTTTGTGTTTTTAGTGTTGTGTTTATTCTTATTCTTAGTTTCCATGCTTGTGCAAAATTCTTATGAGTTTCCATGTTTAAATTTGTTCTATTCATCGACCTTTATGGTTTGCGCTCTGTAATTTGTATGCATAGAATCAGTGCTTGCAAACAATTGGTCCCCGAGTGGCTTGGATTAGGATTTGAAGAGAATCAACGATGACCACAAAACCGACTAACTAGATTTCTAAGGAATTTTTTAGAGGTTTTGATTATGCATGTGAATCGACAGTTGTGGATTATATGGTGTGACAATAACAAACGGTTGTCCCTAAGAAAGCACTGTTGGTGCGGTTGTCATTTTATGATCACAAATGCCATATGGATATTGCACTCAAAATATGTTGAAAATGCCATATAAATATTACTTTTGGGTGTAGATGACGTGATATGATCACAAATACCATATGAAGTTACTCTTGGGTGTAGCTCACACGATGTGATCACAAAAATTTATTTGTGCTAATGTACAATTTCTATTCCTTGATTGGCTAAAACATTGAGTAGTTAGAAAAGAATATAAAAGAATATATTGCCAGTGGCATATTAACATTCCAACCACTCAACAACACAATTTGTTTGGTCCTGGCAAGTACATCATTGTCTAAATATGCAATAATGCCTAAACGAAGATACTGCCAGTGGCCGTTGTGATATAATGAGAGGGACCTTGATACTCCAAGGGTAGCGTATACTTGAGATTGTAGAAGTCAAAGAGTTATACCATATGTGCTTTAGCTCTAATTCGAAACTTTAATTTTACAACAAAGGTGCTAATAATGACTCTCAAAAGTTGGCTTACTTCTACATATTATTCCAAAAAAAAAAAAAAAAAAAAAAAAAAAATCAATACCAAAAATAAGAACATGGGCAAAAAAAATCATGGACAAACAAGATCTTGTACATGGAAGACACAAACTTTATTGTGCAATTTTCTACGATGGTAAAAACACTGTAATGTTTCCAATTGCAAAGATCTCACCCTTTCCGCTATTTTCTATGACCATTTTCTATGATGGCTACAACATTACAAAAGATGTGTGCTTTCGTAAATAGCCTATTGAATTATGCATGCCTAAAATTCTCCAATTTCTCATGTGCTTTGCATACTGTGTTTATTATCTCATTCAACAATTACACTATATGGCAATTATGGCATCACAACCATAAAGATACCGAGGATGCAACATAAACAATTTAAAAGATTTGGAGTAAGCATAAAACTCATTTGGCACACTCATCCTTCACACTCATCTGCTTTTAAAAATTCTTCAACATGGCTTATCCCTCAACACCCTGTTTTAACCCTTTAACACCGTGACTTATCATTCTAGAATGGGGCTCGCATGAAAACACCAAAAACCTCAAGCACGAATTCATTAGTTGGAGAAATTTGGAATTCTTGTTGACCTCCAAATAGGTTGCAATGGCCATATAAAACGCAAAAAGTTCTTCATGCGAACCATATTGGTGACCCAAAAACATGCTAAAAAGGTTGCACAGATCGCGAACGCGATGTATTTGCATCAACACAACCAAAATATTTATTTTTTTAAGGCATATTCATCATATATGACATGTTTTATGATATATATATTGCACACGTGAGCTCCCGAAGATCGCCATTGCGATCTATTAAAACAAAACATGGGTGCAAAATAAGCACCCAAAGACCAAATCAAATTTTTATTTTATAAATTTTAAAGCTTTATACAATATTGAAAATACTAAAAAAATACAATTTTTGAAAAAGAAAAACATTTTATCTGCTCAACAGAATCGCTGTGGCGATTTGCTTGAGCAAGCATGAAGTTTGTGATGATGAGATTTGTGCTCACGGATTTCGCTATGGCGATTTAGTGGATCAAGAATAGACCCATAAAAGCAACCTTCTGGAATTCGTACGGACATGCTTTTCTGCATCAAGAATAGACTGCGAAGTTTTTTCCTATGGAATTGATAGGATGATAGACCTGGATAAGAAAGGAATCGATTCAAAACCTAAATAATAGATCTGAATAAGAAAGGAATGGATTACAAACCTTAATTTTCTTACTCAAATCGAAGAGATAATCAAGATTGTCTGCTGAGGAGCCTCCGATGATCAGATTAATAATACAAGCTGATCTAATATCTTTCTTAAAATTCTCATCCATATTGTCATTCCCCTGCAACTCTGTCTGTATGAACTCAATTTGATCTTCAATGTAATCATGACCCTGAAACTTATTTTGACCAGCAGCTCCAAATTTCATAGTCGTCTTTGCTATTTGGTACTGCTCATATGCATCTTGTTCAGTAGGCTTTGTCTTTTCCTCTGTATCTAAATTGAAAAAGCATCATTCCTCAACCAAACCAAGGCCTATGAATGAATTTTTTCCTCGCCCATCATTTAGCCTGAAAAGCTACCATAGATTCATGGATTCTGAAGCGCAGCAGCTTCGTCAGGGTTTGATTTTGGTTGAAAACCTAGTTGAAGAGGATTTCGACTCAAAGCCTTGCTCAAAACAAAAAATTGAAAAATCCATGGCTTTTGCTAAAAACAGGGACCCCGAAAATTCTAATACACCCTGCAGATCACTCCCAGCGGAAATCACTCCTAGAGGAAATCCTCCCAGCGGAAACCTGTAGGGAATCACTCCCAGCGGAAATCCTAATAAACCTACAAAGGAATCACTCATGCTATAAATCATTGTAAATCGCCGGAAGAGATGCTGTTTCCATGGGCGCCGGAGACATCCGGCTTTGAGGCGCATCGAAAGGTGGCATCCCGGAGGTCCCGGCTTTTTTTAACAATTACTTGCCCATTCAAATCGAGTGGTTTTTAATATTAATGGTCCTAAACCACCACGCTTTTATTTGAGTTGTACCTTTATCCCGCCCACATTGGGCGGGACAAAAATTTGAATTAAAGGTGACCACTTTTGCTAGTGGTGGGCCTAAAGTGCTGCCCTTTAAATTCTCAAAATCCTGCTTTTTTCTCCATATAATGAATTCGTGCTTCCTCCCGATAGATAGGCTTCTCATTCATCTCAGTAGATTTTCTACAATGGTGGATAGTGGGTAGCCGCGCACATGCGAACTACCCACGAAAAAATAAATTGAATGTCCAATTATATAATTTGGACCCCATAAAATACAATGCTAATAGAAGTTTGGCTTGTGTACCTGCCGAAAGCTTATCACCGGGATTAATAAACCCCGCCCTTTCGGGTTTTCGAGGAAAAACCCTATTGATAAGCCTTCGGCAAGGGGCTTGGACAAACGTAAGGCAGAGAAATCGCTCCCAAAACCCATGAATGGAGAAGTTGAAGCTGCTGCCGCTCGCCAACCTGTACCTGCACATCACCAACACTAGAAAAAACATGACAAAACAAACCTCCCAAAGTGG
This sequence comes from Isoetes taiwanensis, assembly GCA_021234155.1. NCBI lineage: Eukaryota > Viridiplantae > Streptophyta > Lycopodiopsida > Isoetales > Isoetaceae > Isoetes > Isoetes taiwanensis. Next base: position 4,966,978 of record JAJEKV010000012.1, on the reverse strand, counting down.
AGGGGCTGATCACGCGTGCCACGCAACAATAAAACAAAAACCTCTTCAAATAGAGGGGCTGGTCATGCGTGCCAGGCGACAAATACATTAAACAAAGAAGGGGGGTGGGTTCAAAGAAAAGAGAATAAGGTATCTGGCGAGAGAAGAGGAAGCGGATGAGACGTTGATGCGTAACCACGCCTTAATATAGCGATCTCCCAATCCGAGAGAAGGCATGCGCCGCATGCATGCAAGACATGCATGCTCTATTCTAGAATTTCGATCCGATGTCTCGGTCGATGGGATTCTAGAATGGGGCTCGCATGAAAACACCAAAAACCTCCCGAATAGAAGAGAACTTCCTTATCAGACGGGATCGAGGACGAAGGTCAAAGGATTATGGCTAAGAAGAGGCAAGGCCGAGAAAGGACATGCCACAGTATGAAAGAAACGCCAAATTGGCAATCCAAGTAGGGAGAAGCCCCTCCCCTACATGGGCTCAAAGAAAAGAGAATCGTGCTTCTTTGAGAGAGAAGAGGAAGCCGATGAGGCGTTGATGATGCGGGTTTGTTTTTCCTTAAACCGCCTAATATAGCGATCTCCCAACTGAGGAAGGCATGCGCCAAAACATGCATGCATGCATGCAAGACATGCATGCTCGCCCCATTCTAGAATTTCGATCCGGTTGTCTCGGATCGATGGGATTCAATATCCTCTTTTAAGCCTTTAACACCGTGTGAAGACGTTCCATGTGATCAACTTGAAATTCTAGCTTCTCCAATATTAATACATTGCCTCCTCCTAAAATCCGTACCCTTCTATGGCAGATCTTGCACCGTAGCCTCAGGGTGAATGTCCGAGTACACGTGTTCAAGCCTCGTAGTAGCGGAAACATGCCCTCTATGTGGGAGGCCAGAGACCATTGAGCACTTGCTTTGTCCTATGCACGAGGTAGGGGCAGCTTGGTCCCCGGGTGAGAGCCCTCTTTGGGTCTTCACTGTGGCAAAAAAAAAGCTTCTCATGGGAGTCTTTCCTAGCAGTTGGTCAGTGGCCAAGCAGCAGGCGTTCCATTTATGCAGAGCTTGGCTTCTGTGGTTGATTTGGAAAAGACGGAGAGCGAAGATCTTCCAGAATGCAGTGCTTAGCCCTTTTCGGTTGGTTCCGATCTTGAGGCATAAGTTGTGGCAGGCTTACCAAGTCTCAAGCTTGTCTGGCACAGTTAAGCGGGAAATTTGGTCGACATTCCTACAGATTGTGAATCATGATGGGCACTTCATTTCTTAGCACCACACTTATCATTGTACTTGATCACATTCTAGTGGTTTAATATATTCCTATATTCTTCAAAAAAAAAAAAATTAGATGATTGCATGTCCAAGTAGAGAGCTAGGCATAGACAACACCATGGAGTTTCCATGTGCATTTTGTAGCAACAAAAGAGCATCTGCTAACTTCAAAAAACACCTCCAAGTAGTATGGGTAATGAGTACTTCTGTGCAGCAACATAGTTAGTAAGCATCAATTCAAGAAGAGAAAATAATGGAAATTAAATTCCTCAAGTAGGACACACATTGCTAGGGCTTTGATTGCCAAATGTTTAACTTGGGGAATTGGCTACGTTTGGCCAGTGAAGCCAGGTTAACTACCATTGCTGACAAAACTTAATCCATTCTCCTGAAATATGGATGCATACCAGACCAATGAGAGATGCAATGCAAGCACCAATGTGTACCAAAGGACCCTTGCTTCCCAAAGCATGGAATAATTTAAGGGCTAAACCTAGCTATTTGGTGATTTTTTAGCACATTTTCAAAAAATTTGGCTAAAGTAAATGGAAAAATTTGGGAAAAAAATAATAATTTTAGCTTAACTTTTTTCGGGACTGCACCAAACCTGGAGCTCTCTAGCCAAACGCTAGAAAGTAAGAGAGTGAAATTTTGTATTGTTTAGCCAAACCATAGAAACTTTTAGAATGAATTTCGGGCTAGTTTAGCTAACATCATTCTAGTTTATATGAAATATATGATTCGTAGTTTAGTTTCTAGCATTATGAATTAATTTGAGTCCTAGATTTTGTTTGTTAGCATTATATTAGAATGTTTTCACAAAGAAAATGACTAAAATGAGTGGAAATAATTGAAAAAAAAAGTATAGTAATTTGGCTTAATATTTTCTGTTGGCTACACCATAGAAATTTTTGGGATGATGTTTGGGTTAGTTCAGCTAAACGCTAGAAAGTATGAGAGGAAAAATGTGTAGAGTTTAGCTAAACCACAAAAAGTTTTGGGATTAATATCGAGCAAGTTTAGCTAAAGCCATTTTGGCTAATAAGAAATATGCGATTAGTAATTTATTCCATGTCCCAAAGCCAAACCATATTCGACAGAATTAAAACCTAGTATCTGAAAGTACTTCGGTGTGCTAGTACTTTGTTAGATCATTCAAAGTGATGGTAGAAATTGAGTTTGCATCTAGCCTTTCCAACCAAAGTCCAGATTAAGAGGACCCAAAGAATAACCACCCTGCTCAATATAATAATCAGTGACGGTATTCTTGTTGACCTAGTATGTCTAACCCTGCTACGACAAGAGGAAACAATATATAAAATTTAATATTATATATATAATGAAGCCCGTGAAATATGATGCTCAAAGCTACAAACTTCAATACCAAAAAGTTCTCGAATGCAATATTTATTGCAAATGCTGAGACCTGTAACCATCTATTTCTCTAATTATTGCAAGAACTATGTGGGCCTTGCATTCAACAATACCGATGTGCGCATTTTGAAGCTAAGCTGCCAATGAAATGTCAATAATCTACAACCACTAAAAACAAGAAGTTAAATACAATCGAACTGAAAGAAGAACCTAATAGTACAACTAGCGTAAAACACTTGGCACAAACATCGCCTCTAACCCATATTCATGCATTAAAAAAAAACAGCCTACATCACATTTTGAGTGCTTGTGGTCTGCATTATTGGCATGAAGTGGCATTAGTTGATAGATAGATGCAACCACTGGAACTGAGATTGCTAAGGCTGAAAGTAAAATAACAATATAAGGACTCTAGAATTTGATATTCATACAAAGAGGAAATTGATAAAAGAATTTAAAGACTCTAGAAATTGATATTCATACAAAGAGGAAATGCATACCACTGACATTTGATAGGCTTTAAAACCTTCTTTTCCAACTTGAGAAGATCAAACCATGTGATAAGAATGCAAGATAAGAACATCTTATCTCATATTGCGGCTTTAAAGTTAAACAAATGCAAATTTGCAACCAATTACCTCCCACCTAAAAAATATTGTTGAAATATGATATCCATAAATCTGAGGATCCTGTGAAGCAAAAGTTGTGCCAAATACCATCAAACGCCACCATAATTAATAGAAAATCTTGATAAGAGCTCATGTAATAATATAAGGCTTGATTTGCTAGGGCCTAAGTCATACATAATTTGCTAGAACTTATTTTGTATTAACTGGTTAAGGTTCTTCTACAAACAAAAATCTAAAGCATGGTATGCAGGGGCAGATCACAGTATACTCAATGCCACAGTAAACTGATGCTAAAAGTACATTGAAGATGCAGCAAAGCTTAAGCAAATTTAATGCAAAAATCATGATAAAAACCACAGTATACTATGAAGGATGGATCCTTCGTTATAGCTTCTATCTCCATCAAATAACATGAATGGAACTTTTGATGTAAATGGATTATTGTTGCTGCTTCCGATCCATTTTAGGATCATGATCAGAATCCATCACGTAGCTGCCTAGCTTCGAGAATCGTGAGGATATGGTAAAGGAAGAAGTGATAATAGATAGATTTGGAAAGAAGACAGTGCAGATGATGGTGGAAGTTTAGGAAATGACAAGTAGATGGTGCAAACAGGCATCAACACCTTTAGTATTAGGTGCAGAACAAAATGGTAGATATTACATGATACTGCTAAGAATTACCTTACGAGTCTAAGCCTGGGTAGGAACTCATATATTTTACGGCATGTTGAGATCTTTGATGTATCTTTAGTAGTACGGATGTGCTACCCTTCAAGGTAGTTGATTGTATTATTTAGTGTTAGTGCTGACGTTATGTTATGATTTCGATGTTATAGGAGCCTATAGAGGAAGGCGTCAAGGCACCTCCGTGTTCCCTTTCCGCATTGGGGATATCTTGGGTGCGGGGTAGATGGAGGGCCCATGCGACCAGAGGGCCGTATGGGGGATTTCCCACGAGATGTACAGCCGGGCGTCTTATATTTAGTAGGGAGCGTCACAGGTGGGACGTCTTGGCTCGATAGATGCGGTGAGATGACCTATGGATTTTGGGGGGAAAGTCAGGTACGGACACGTGGGCGCCAGTGGTGCCACGATCTTCTAGCCACCCATGAAACCATTACGGGGATTCGTCTCCATCATGCCTCATCGGACCAGGGAGATGCAACCCAGAGTAGTCTCATAGGGTGGCTCCATGAGATTACATCTCCGAAAGGCTACAGTCGTGTCATAGCATGTTTCAACCTATTTGCAAAGTATGCCCAGGAGAGATGGATGGAGTGGACTACCCTATCCATTGTTCTATGCCGGCCAATGCCATTGTCATGACTCCGTCTGTTGTTATCCGGAGACCCTGACCGTTAGTCGAACCTCCTTGAGTCTAAGCCAAGGTAGAACTCTAATTTATGATGTATTTTATATGTTATGTTGGTATTATATTGTTGTTCGTATTGATGATGTATGGGCCACCCCCGTGGTGGAATATTCTAGAATGGGACTCGCAAGAAACCAACAAACCGCCCGTAGATAGGCTTCTCATTCATCTCAGCAGATTTTCTACAATGGTGGACAGTGGGTAGCCGCACACATGCGAACTACCCACGAAAAATAAAGGGAAAATCCAATTATATCATTTGGACCCCAAAACAAATACAATGCTAATAGATGAGTGGCTGATGTACCGCCGAAAGCTTATCACCGGGATTAAAAAACCCACTTTTTTCGGGTTTTCGAGGAAAACCCTAGTGATAAGCCTCTCGCAAGGGGCTTAGACAAACGTAAGGCATAGAATCGCTCCCAAAAAACCCCGCATGGAGAAGTCGAAACGGATGCCGCTCGCCAACCCAGCACTGCACATCACCAACACAACAAACGAGAAACATACCGAGAATAGCATCACCCAAATGGGTGGAAAAGCATCACCCAAATGGGTGGAAAAACATGATAAACGTAACTTGTACAAAATATAATAAACAAAGAAGGGGGGAGGGTGGGTTCAAAGAGAATAAGGTACTCACTGAGAGAAGAGGAAGCGCGGCGATGAGACGGGATGCGTAAACGCCTGAAATAGCGAACTCCAACCAAAAACGGGCATGCACCGCCCAAGCATGCATGCATGACATGCATGCTCGTCCCATTTAGGATGGCGATCCGATGTCTCTGGATCGATGCGATTCTAGAATGGGACTCGCAAGAAACCAACAAACCGCCCGACTACCAGAGAACTTCCTTACAAACTAGGATCGAGGACGAAGGTCACAGGACGAGGCCAAAGGCCGGTAAAGGATAGCAAGAAAGATACGCCAAATTGGCTAAACCAGGCAGGAAGAAGCCCCTCCCCTGCCTGGAAACAATTCGAAGAGAATAAGGTACTGCTGAGAGAAGAGGAAGCGCCGATGAGACGTGGATGCAGAAACGCGCCTGAAATAGCGAACTCCCAACCAAAAACGGGCATGCGCCGCCCGCATGCATGCATGACATGCATGCTCGTCCCATTCTAGAATGGCGATCCGATGTCTCAGATCGATGCGATTATTTTATGTGTATTCTTGCTAGTGCTAATATATATGTACGCTTCCATCATATAGGATATCTCATAGAAGGCATGGGATGAATTACACCTCCGTGCCCTTTACCTGGACACACGGCCATCATAGGTGATCCAACCGTCCGAGTCAGACGGAGGGCCTTCCCTTGGCGATTGAGTTGCCAAGGAAAGGGAATTTCCCGTATTTATTCAATGGGGGCATGCTATAATTTCGAGGAACATCACACTGGCTAAAGTAAATGGAAAAAAAATTGCAAAAAAAAAAAAAGATTTTAGCTTAATTTTTTTCGAACCCACACCAACCTTCGAGCTCTTTAACCAAATGCTAGAAAATAAGAGAGTGAAAATTTGTAACATTTAGCTAAACCATATAAAACATTTTGGAAGGTTTTTCAAGATAATTTAGCTAAACTAACTTTATGTAATAAAGAATATATGGGTTAATAATTTTCTCCATAGCAATTCATGAAAGAATTTGAAGCCTAAACTTAACCAGCTGTCATATTTTTAGCATATTTTCACAAAGGAAATGACTAAAGTAAATGGAAAAAAAGGTATAATAACTTTAGTTTAATGTTTCCATGCCTACACCAAAGAAATTTTTGGGATGAATTTTAGGTCGGTTTACAAAGAGGAAAAATGTGTAGAGCTAGCTAAATCACTTGGGATTAGTTTTGGGCAATTTAGTTAAAGTCATTATGGCTAATAAGAAATTGAACATTAGAATTTATTCCCCTTTGGAGCTGATCAAAACATCACACTATAAAATTCAGATTAATCTTACGCTTGTCAGGGTCCGCGACGTTACCTTTTAATGCGTTTATGCATGGAAAGGCATAGAGTAGTTGCATCTATTTGCAAGAGAGCATACTGCCTCAGAATTGAGACATGTCAATGGGCCCGAGAACAACCAGAAAATAAGGTCTGCCAATGCTGGACACTAGGAGTTATTGAAGATGAGTGCCATACTCTTTAAAATTGTCCCAAGTTTCATATATCCGGGCACGATATATCATGTCAGTTATACCTAACCAACTGCTACATGTGATGATGTGTCATCATTTAGGCTTTTTGTTGAATTCGTAAAGGTCTATGGTGTATTCATATTTAGCATGAATATTGATGTGTACCCCTAGAATTATTTAACTTTCAATCAAGAGTGCACCATGGGGTATCTTGCCTGTTACCTTGAAGTTTTTTATATATTATTATACTGTTACTATTTTAAATTGGGTTTTCCATCAGGCTATGGGATGGATCTCTATATAATATGACTCTGGGCGATGACATAAGAGAATCTAGGACCAGTGTGTTACCACTAGACCAAAGACCTAGGTGCAAATGAACTAACATCATATAAATGTACTAACGTCATGTAGTAGCTACATCCCATCTATATATTGAATAACCTGCTTCATCAAGTCTTATTATCCAAATTCTTCATACCCTGATACAAAAAGATATGCAACGTCTTACATCAAACAGACCCAACCTACTGTCATTAGTTGTGAAAATATATTGTCAACAAATTGTTATTAGTGTTATTGCATTTCCTTTCTTACACATAAATGAGTTATTAGTTTGAGCTTCTCGTGAAGCGTGAGCCGCTCTTGCTTTTCAAGGGATTATCTATATGATTGCTTTGATCTACTAGTTGGCTATACAGGATAAGATTATGTGCAGAAGGATGGAAGCTTAATTTGCAATCGTATGGCATGACAAAGTGTAAGGCAAATCCATGTAAAATGGTCTAGGTCAGGTCAAATTTGGAAAAGGAAATTTGTTTTGATAAGATTAAAGGTTTGTCTTTCTTGTATAGTTGCAGAGACCAGGGGCTTCACAAACTGCTATGATTGAAAGAAAGCAGTATGGACCATTCAAAAAAGCATGATAAGCACCGAATTAAGGCAATCAAAGGTCTGCGGCAAGAGATTGAGTAGGGCTGAATCAAGGACCATTATGGACTGTTTTTGGACTAGGAGGGGTTGATATAATGAGAGGACAAGAGCTCCCTTCTCAAAATCCAATAAGCTCTTCTAAGTTGTACAATTTTATTGCTTTGACATGAGTTTTTGTATTGCTTTCGTATGTAATTCTTTTGTCTCTATGTGAACAAGTTAAATAATTTATGTGAAAGGTAAAAGACCTTGCAGAAGGTAAAGCTTAAGGTCTAGGAAGGGTAAAGCTTAGGGTTTATGGAAAGCCGACTCGACTATCACAAGAACATGCATTGCTGTTAATGGTTGACTTTATTTAACGAAAAAATTATAAAATATAAGGTCAATAATTCTAAGACTAATGAGTTGATCATACTTTTGACACCCGAAGATGGAGCTTGGGTAACTTATGAGACCATCTGGATGTTTAAGCTGGACCCGCAATTCAGAGACTTCACATTACTTGTTCTAATGGATTCATTAGCTATGATAAGTGGTATTTTAATATAGGTTTCTAAAAACTTAGCTAAGATGCGTTGCAATAAATATTGTGGTTTGAGTTTGATGAGGCACATAGTGCGGACCTACATCGGAGAGACATCACTTACTGCCTCGACATTGGTATAGAATAAATGATCATGCTCATCATCGTCAACGTCAACGGAACTTCTCTAGGCACCTATAGCAATAAATATGTAAGAGTATCATATGTCATGGTCTTCTCACGGTCGTTGCATTTGTATATGTTCTTCGATCCTCCAGGGTTGGGCTTCCAGGTTTGATGGCCTAGGTTGCTCTAGCACGTTCATGTAATCCATGTTTCTATGTTATATTCTTGTGCTTTGTGACATCGGGAGTAGTTCTCCTGGCATGGATGTTATGTCAACTCTGTAACTCCATGGTAAGAGGTTCCCCAGTGCCAGACGTGGGCTAGAAGGGTATGCACATACGAGGTTCACCCTACCACTCCCCCTACAGGGCTTAGAATGTAAGCTGGATGGGCATATTTCTGCTCATAGGGCTTGCTTGTAGGCTGGCTGAGTTTCCATTGTCTCAGAGTTGTGCGTCATGACGCATGATGGTTTGATTTCTTTGTTACGTTCTCTGCTTTTGATGCTCATCCGTTGAATTTCATTTGTCATATTGTCATGGATAGCTCTTATTTTACATAGGATCTTGTGTTTTTTAATTCTTTATGCTCTTGTTATCCAAGATTCTAGAGTGTTTTTATGCATGTAATGGCAGCTAGAGATCCCCACTTAGTTATGACCCTTTGAGTGTATGCAGCGAAGGAGCAAGGTGGTGCTCATGCTAGTGGCAACGGTGTAGTTGGAGACCGGGATTAAGTTATTGAAGAAGCTTCCGTGTTGATTTGCAAGCTAAATATTGTGAACACATTTCGAATAGTATTTCTTTGGGATTTATATTGTATCTTAGTGATGATGGATCTATAAGAATGGTTTTTTTCAACTACAAAGTGCAAAGGAAGATTCAATTCTCCACCAGTATCATAACAATCTAGAATTAGTGCAAGTTTAGACAAGATCCTGAGTTGCCATGAGGGCCAACTCGGGGGGCTTGTTATAGAAGAGGTCCATATGTTAAATAGCTATGATGAGTTATCCATCTACAATCTGCAATACACCTGTGACAAATATGCAAGATTAATCAAGTAGGCATAGATTCCTCATTCATGCAATAAAAGAGGAGTCGAGCAACACAACTTAAGTATATGGATACCATGGAAGCCCATTAATGACATCACCCAAAGGACTTACTAGAATAAGCCCCCTTCATGATAGTCAAAAGCATATTTGAATGTTGTCATGTTTATATCATATTATATTTGAAAATGTTGTTGTCGTGTATATCATATTTCCACCAGCGTGTGCACGACAGCCAAAATTGAAACGAGGGAAGTTAAAGCGACTTTCCAACTGGAATTTTGCCATTGATTCGGCTTACCTTTGGTTTTCCAGTACTTCCATTACAATCAAGCAAGAGCAAAGGATCTGTCGCATCCACCCATTCGCATCCACCCATTCACATTGTTGAATAAAATAGAATAGAATAGAATAGAATGCACATCAAGATAGACGAGGATGGGAAGGATGGACTGGATAGTGTGCCCCTGGGATGAACGTAAGCATCACTGCCATCCATAGATAAAGGCATCTCTAGCATCAATATAAGAATACATTCAAAATTGCATAGTAACATAACCAGAAATGAAAATTACAAAATGATTGTCTTTGCTCGTCTTAGCATTGCAAAATCGGATTTGGTTCTTTGCTCTCTAAGACCGATATCTTAATATAATAAGCAATAAAGGGATAAAGCAGAGTAGGAGTCGGTGGATGCAGTTGGAAGCACTGCGCATCTAATTTTCAAGGCATTTCTAATCTTCATGTGTGTTAGATCAGGAAATTGGAATCCAACGGTGCTCAGCAATTTAAGCTGATACATCATGTCACATAGACAGGCTAGAATTGCAGATAATTTATTAAAATCTGCTAGAAGAAACACATATATTATAATGTCTTAAACCATACAAAATGGACATGGCAAAGACAACGAAGTCCATGATTTTCCAAATTCTAAGGACACCCACAAAGCAAGCACTTCAATACCCAGCTCAAGTTATCTTCCAATAACAAAATCTCTAACCTTAAGCTAGCAATTGATCTTAAAGTACCAAATCAATGTGTGAGAAGAGTAGAAACCCTAAGCTGCATCAAGTATAAAAAGTAACCATAGTACTTGTCAAGTTACCCAAAATTAAGGAATTTGGCTGCAAAAGCAACACCAAGAACATCTACCTAAGTAATACGTGAGCTGTTAGATTCCTGTTACCTAATTAAATAAAGTTTGCCACAAATGAAACATGCCATAGTTGAAGATAATAGGTAAGATACCATGCAATGCTATGATAAACCTAATTAAATTAGCAATTAAGCTGCAACACATTTAAACCTTTTAACTGTGACCATAGCAACAGGCTGCATATGTCTTTATCCAAAATGTAGTTACCGGGTGCAAAGAAAAGTACTTTAGTTTTAACCGTTTGCATCTCCCCATCAAAATTCTATGTAAAATGGAGAAGAAACACAATGTACCTTGTTATTATTAACGTAGCTAACAGCAGTTTAACAAAAGTTTGTTCTGACGGACTGAAATTCTAACTCTTCTTTAGAGCTCATGTTTTTGTGATCTGCATCAACAAACAACTCATAACTCAAGTTTTTGCTACATTGAGACAAAATTGATCTCCTTAAAACCAATGTCTATCTTACTCATTTTTCCCTGTGAACAATGCATGCATGGTCCCTGTTCTAATTTGTATAACATATGGTCGCTTGCAGATTTAAGGCTTGATTCAACTTATACGCTTGAGTTTATGATTACATTATTCGTCTTAATTAAACAGTAGATTCTTGTGGCCTTATACCATACTCTTAGAGGATGGAGAAGATGAAATAAATTCCGGCATTAATCATTAGTATGGCGTAAATGCTATAGAATATACTCTACGCCAAAGGCCATCTTTCTGTTTCAAATCCAAAAAAAGGGTGAGAAATGCATGCCGTGTACTACTAATGCCTTTGTTTCATGCAAGGTCATGTAATTTAAACCTAGAATTTAACTATGGGGAGGCCAAAGTTAACCGTAATCGATCAATGAATTTATTATTGGAACAAATCCTACTAAAAACGGATAACCGATATGAAAAGTTCTTACGCAAATTCTTTGTTTTTTAAGCGATTGCATGTTGTTCTTCTATCCATCTAAAATCAATCTATCACCTCTACAATAAAATCCCAATCCATGAAAAGAAACAAAGCAAAAATTGCATGGTTGCAACTGAAAGGTACTTACCACCGCATTCTTGAGATCCCAAGACTTGCACTCGCAGATCCGGCAAGGATCCAAAAGCTAGGCGCTTCCAGATGAAGCTAGGGCAGACGTGGCACATGGAGCAGCCATGTTGCCATGACGTGTTGTATGGGCTTGGTTTTTTCTCGGGCCTAGCTAGGCCTATGGTGACAAGTTTTAGCTCAAATGTGACCATTTTGTGTCTGCAAATAGGTCTCTCACGGGCCCTATAAGTCATTGTTGATTTTGGAAATTTGCCATGTTGCAAAGGAGCACATGCTAGGGAAACTGCTCCCCGCATATTGATCTTGGATATATGCCATGTTTCACATGAGCACCTCCTAGGGAAACTGCTTCCCGCATAGATCATGACGTGTTCGATAACGGAAAATACACCCCCCCACAGACTATTCTATTGTCGTGTTTGACCCAAAGAGGACATGTTGCAAGTGGATAGGGTGGCCATCACTATAAAATGGAATGCACTAATCTTCAGAAACGCACCTTCATTTCTTGTGGTATCAATCCTTCTAGTATACCATGAAGTTCATGAGTTGTATCATGGCACTCTCGCTCACGTGTGCCTTGCTTCGCTAGCACTACACCCCTGCTCATGGCGATTCCTACTCATGCAAGGGCTTCGTGTTGTGCAAGGGACTTGCACAAAGCGATCTAGCGATGTTTTCGACGCCAGATTCACCGCAACCGTTACTTCACCGGGCGGTAACAAAGGTTCCACAAAGCTTCTGCTCCCGCCATTGTGGCCTCTTTGTCTCCTGCTCCAACCCCGGACCTCACAGTGTTCAAATGATCAACGCCTTCAATGAGCTTCGTAATCACAATTGTCAAAAGTGTGGCATCAAGACCTACAACGATGGTTGCCGGTTCAAAGCGGATCTATGTCACTGGATGCTAAGTTAATGAACCATATATAGTGTCTAATAGTTATTTTATTGTGAAGCCTTTATCCCCCAGCTCTCTTTATATATGTATAAGACCATCCATACTTTGGCCATAAAAAAATAATAATAATGAAACCATGTCCTCGTCCTCGTCCATAGTTTTTGGTTTTTCTTTTTCCATGGTTTCCATAGTATAATAGTCCTCCTATGGCAGCTGTATTTTAAAACTTCCAGGTGTTTGTCTATGTTTGTAGAGCATGTATGCATCTTGCATTTACCGCTCTATGCATATCTATATGAACATCATAGATCTACAAGTTCTCTCTTTATCTAACAATTATTTAGAAAGCTAATTACGAGTCTCCAACATTGATGCACGATCTATTTCCAACGTATCATTTGGTCCTTGCAAATATGGAGTTCCATTAACGATAGGCTAGAAATATGTGGAGCACCATCAATGGTAGGCTAGTGCGCCATTAATAGAAGATTCTTATAACCTCAAGGGCGAAGTAGGTCAATGATGGAACATTATGTCAACAATTGGGTGCAAAGAACCCCTTGGAGTTAGGCCGAGAGAGGACCATGATTAAAAAGTTTAGAATCTAAAGGTTTTTAATGATATACAATATGGCTATAGTTAAGATGCATGTGATTGTTGTTACAATAGTTTAAGCTTGAGTATGACAAATATAATTCATCACAACATATATAATTGAGTTTGTAATTTTCCATTTTTGTCGCAGTTCTAATTTTTCTGCGCCGCAATTTAAGCTTTTTGTTTGCTGCCACGTTTCTGACTATCTACGCTGCCACGCTTTGCCATGAATATCGTCGGTTCGACGTCTGGCAACGACGAAGCGTACTGTGCTGTTGTGGCTATGGTTGCAACCAAGAGCTCCCGGTAACGAAGGTTTTGATGTGGAGAGAAGATGCTGAGGCTTCGGGCATTCGGTCCAACGAATGTCGGGAATACTTACTTTCTAGTCTTTTCTAAAGCTTCACAAAGATTTCGTAGGTAGGAGATGCACAGGGATGCCCGTATATCTACAACGGGATGTGGTTTATCAGGACATAATTTCAGTGGTTTTTCCAGACATGCCCTGGACACCCATCCCATAGCCATCCAAACCCCATCGTGATACCTCATCCGCCAAAGAATGGCCATCAACATGACCCATCCGGTACCCGATATGTACCCCCGCTTTGGCGCCACCAAGCATTTTCAAGATTCAAGCTTCGCACCTTCAGCGGAGCTATTCAAAATGTTCCTAAGATTGGGCGATGGATTTATAAGCCCAAACATGATTCAGAATGAGAATGCGAGCAATGGGGCCTGTTTTTGCAGCAATATCTTGTATCTTGGAAGGCGCTGGTTAATGTTGTATGTTAATCGCTAGTTTTTGAGGAAATGTTCTCCGAGAATGCTCTATTGTGAATAAATCTTCTTCTAGAATGTTCTGCTTTGGAAACTTCTTCCCGATTATAAGCGATTCTGCCAGATATAGGGTTAGTCCGTTGAGACAAAATAGAAGGTGCAAATGCCATTAGGAGGAATTCCCTTTAGGAAGAGTCTTCAAAAGCTCTCGGCGCTTATCCGCACGAGAACTCACTTTAGTTTCTTAGATCCGGTAAGTCTTAGAGATCACAATCTTTTGTAGAAAACAAGATTCAAAACATGCAATTTTTTGTTTTGAGGTTTCCTTGTGATTTTCTTAAAATACGTGGCTTTATTTTCTGCGGTGATGGCTCAAGCATGTAATCGGTTTTTGTTTGCAAATTGATGATTGGGCCTTCATCTACCAAACCGGTTTTTGTAGGCCATGGGCTTGTTTTCACATTTTAGGTTAGGAAAAGCTAGAAGGGCCTTTCGGCAAAGAACCTCATCACAACATTGAAGAAGAGAAACCTAATGGCGGTTCATTCTATTGTCCCCAAAATCACTAAGGTTAGATTCTTAAGTCGAAAGTGGTATTTCGACGCAATTTTTTATGATTTTATGCTTTTTGCATTTGCATGATTTTACAAAGGTTAAGCATGATTTTTCATCTAATTTAGAAGAATGGGCTTTGAATATTTGCTTGTTCTCGTAGGATTTTGATGATTTTGGTAATGGATTTTAGGATGGATAGAGCTTGTATTTTTCTGTCGCAAAGGCTTAATGATCTTCATAATAGTTCTTTTTATCACTCTGTTATGTCCGGATAGTTTCTAGAGTTAAGAAAACAAACATGGCATATATCAAGGACATGGCATATATCGATCCTCGACTAGTGAAGATACATCATTGCATGGATGCACGCTAAAAATTTGCTAGGCACGGACTTGTAGGGGAAAGTCCTCTTCTTATCCAAAGGTCTCAAGGTTAATTCTTCTACTAAAAATTGTAATTTGATTAGTTCTCATGTTTGAACCGGTTCAAATGAATTTCCCCGGCGACTGGATTCAAAGCCTGAGAATGAACCACATGAATCGGCCCATAATCATGACGATGTTCTTGAACAACTTGAAGGCTCTAGTGTGCAATAGGTAAGCCTGTAACACTCTAAAATATCTATATTTTGATCCCTTTTAAGTGCATATTCTAACTCTTAAATCAAATGCAGGCAATACAAGACAAAAGACTTTATCCTAGACAAATGTAACCTCTAAGAAATGCAAGAATATGCATCGAGGACCATATGCTTTCACTAAAACCATTTGTTGTTGAGTTGGAGTTACCACCACAAAGGATAAAAAAGAAGGTGATTAATTAACATGGTATGTTCCTCCTAAAGATGGAAAGAGAGGCTGATAATGGCTGGTAATGTTTCCACCAATGATGCTGAACATCATCAGCCAATCTCCCAAGTGTAAGTGGATCAGATAAGAGATTAAAAACATTCATTATATCTAAGGTTTGTCTTGTAAATATACTAAAAATGAAATGTTGAGCAATTTCCTAAATTTTATTTCCATTCCAACTCTATAGGTATCTCTCATCCTAGTTTTCAAAAACCATACAACTTTAAAAAGCTTGTTGATCAACAGTTTGTGAAGTAGTTAAATAGATTTTGAGAGTGTGGTTGGATAGCATTTGTTTATTATTATGTACAATATACAAGCAATTATTAGCGCAAAAAAAGTAGGATCTAAAGGGCAACCAAGATGTAGAAGTGTAGTTGCCATAATAAACCATTGTAAGAAACCAAATGATCAAGTTCTTTAGTAAATGTTTTCTTTGTGGTATGGGTTTTCAAAGTATACTTAGCAAATGTGGATAGGAGCTGAAAAACTTAGTACATACAACCTTGAGCTGCCAATCATGTTCAAGATAGGATTGTATATTGAGTACAAATACTCATGTACAAAATACCCTATGTATTTATCTTAAACATATTTATACCAAAGGGAGTTCTCCACTAATGGTTTATTTGGACAATGGGTAGTGGTTTCTCTGGACATTAGGTGGTGGTTTTTTTGGACAAGTCATCTTCTAGGTAGGATTATACGTTGAGTCCAAATATACATGTCCAAAATACACTATATATTTATACCAACGTTCAGGGTATGATAATACGATGAGTACAAATACTTGTATACAAAATACACTACGTATTTATACCAAACACATTTATATCAAAGGTGTTGTCCACTAGTGGTTTATCTGTACATTGGGTACAAATACTCGTGTACAAAATACACTATGTATTTATGCCAAACGTATTTATACTTAAGAGTGTTGTCTACTAGTGGTTTATCTGGACACTAAGTGGTGGTTTTTCCGACATTAGCGCTTGGTTTTTCCGACAAGGCATCTTCATGGTAGGATTATACATTAGGTACAAATACTCATTTTAAAATATACTATGTATTTATACCAAACGATTATTACCAACCAATAGTGGTTTATCCGACATCGGGTGGTGGTTTTTCTGGACACTAGATAGTGGTTTTTCTGGACAAGTCATGTTCAGGGTAGAATTATACATTGGGTACAAGTATGCATGTACAAAATACACTATGTATTTAAGCCAAAACGATTTACACTTAAGAGTGTTGTCTATAGTGGTTTATCCGGACACTGGGGGTGGTGGTTTTTCGACAATCGGATAGTGGTTTTTCCGACAAGTTATGTTCATGGCGGCGATTATACATTGGGTACAAATACTGCGGTACAAAATACACTATGTATTTATGCCAAACGTATTTATATTTAAGAGTGTTGTCCACTAGTGGTTTATCTAGACACTAGGTGGTGGTTTTTCTGGACATTAAGTAGTGGTTTTTCTGGACAAGTCATCTTCATGGTAGGATTATACATTGGGTACAAATACTCATTTCAAAATATACTATGTATTTATACCAAACGTATTAATACCAACCAATAGTGGTTTATCTCGATCGGACCTTTAGTTTTTCCGACGACCGGATAGTGGTTTTTCCGACAAGTTATGTTCATGGCGATTATACATTGGGTACAAATACTCGTGTACAAAATACACTATGTATTTATGCCAAACGTATTTATATTTAAGAGTGTTGTCCACTAGTGGTTTATCTAGACACTAGGTGGTGGTTTTTCTGGACATTAAGTAGTGGTTTTTCTGGACAAGTCATCTTCATGGTAGGATTATACATTGGGTACAAATACTCATTTCAAAATATACTATGTATTTATACCAAACATATTTATACCAACGACTACGTTGTGTCCAGATAAACCACCACTATGTGTCCAGAAAAACCAATAGGGTAGTCATTGGCATTGGGTATAAATACTCAAGGTATAAATACTTGGTGTATTTATACCTATGGTATGTGATTCCAAGTCCTACCCATACATTGTCCAGATAAACCACCACTATGTGTCTAGATAAACCACCCAATATGTGTCCAGATAAACCATTAGGGTAGGCATTGACATGGGGTAGAAAAACTCAAGGTATAAATACTTGGTGTATTTATACATATGTTATGTGATTCCAAGCCCTACCCATACATTGTCAAGATAAACCACCTCCAGATAAACCACCAACTTGTGTCCAGATAAACCATTTGTGTCCAGATAAACCACCAACTTGGGGTAGAAATACTCAAGGTATAAATACTTGGTGTATTTATACCTATGGTATGTAATTCCAAGCCCTACCCATACATTGTCGAGATAAACCACCAGATTGTGTCCAGATAAACCACCACTATGTGTCCAGATAAACCATCACTATGTGTCCAGATAAACCAATAGGGTAGTCATTGACATTGGGTATAAATACTCAAGGTATAAATACTTGGTGTATTTATACCTATGGTATGTGATTCCAAGCCCTACCTATACATTTGTCCAGATAAACCACCAGATTGTGTCCAGATAAACCACCACTATGTGTCCAGATAAACCATCACTATGTGTCCAGATAAACCAATAGGGTAGTCATTGACATTGGGTAGAAATACTCAAGGTATAAATACTTGGTGTATTTATACCTATGGTATGTGATTCCAAGTCCTACCCATACATTGTCCAGATAAACCACCACTATGTGTCTAGATAAACCACCCAATATGTGTCCAGATAAACCATTAGGGTAGGCATTGACATGGGGTAGAAAAACTCAAGGTATAAATACTTGGTGTATTTATACATATGTTATGTGATTCCAAGCCCTACCCATACATTGTCAAGATAAACCACCTCCAGTATAAACCACCAACTTGTGTCCGTGATAAACCATTTGTGTCCGTGATAAACCACCAACTTGGGGTAGAAATTCCAAGCCCTACCCATACATTGTCCATATAAACCACCAGATTGTGTCCAGATAAACCACCACTATGTGTCCAGATAAACCAATAGGGTAGTCATTGACATTGGGTATAAATACTCAAGGTATAAATACTTGGTGTATTTATACCTATGGTATGTGATTCCAAGCCCTACCTATACATTTGTCCGGATAAACCACCGTTATTGTCGGATAAACCACCACTATGTGTCCGATAAACCATCACTATGTGTCCGGATAAACCAATAGGGTAGTCATTGACATTGGGTACAAATATCAAGGTATAAGTACTTGGTGTATTTATACCTATGGTATGTAATTCTAAGCCCTACCCATACATTGTCCAGATAAATCACCAGATTGTGTCCAGATAAACCACCACTATGTGTCCAGATAAACCAATAGGGTAGTCATTGACATTGGGTATAAATACTCAAGGTATAAATACTTGGTGTATTTATACCTATGGTATGTGATTCCAAGCCCTACCTATACATTTGTCCAGATAAACCACCGTTGTGTCCGATAAACCACCACTATGTGTCCAGATAAACCATCACTATGTGTCCAGATAAACCAATAGGGTAGTCATTGACATTGGGTACAAATACTCAAGGTATAAGTACTTGGTGTATTTATACCTATGGTATGTAATTCCAAGCCCTACCCATACATTGTCCAGATAAATCACCAGATTGTGTCCAGATAAACCACCACTATGTGTCCAGATAAACCATCACTATGTGTCCAGATAAACCAATAGGGTAGTTATTGACATTGGGTAGAAATACTCAAGGTATAAATACTTGGTGTATGGTATGTGATTCCAAGCCCTACCCATACATTGTCCAGATAAACCACCAGATTGTGTTGCCTTAAGCATTGCCCCTCGAATTTTTGCACTCAGATTGGTTGCCTTAAGCAACCTGGAGGTTCTAAATCACTGACGTTGAAGGTTTTGCCAGGAACACCTTCAACATTTTGGAGGTTTTACCACTATGTGTCAAGATAAACCACCCAATATGTGTCCAGATAAACCCTTAGGGTAGGCATTGACATGGGGTAAAAATACCCAAGGTATAAATACTCGGTGTATTTATACCTATGTTATGTGATTCCAAGCCCTACACATACATTGTCCAGATAAACCACCAACTTGTGTCCAGATAAACCACTTGTGTCCAGATAAACCACTAACTTGTGTTCAGATAAACCATTAGGGTAGGCATTGACATAGGGTAGAAATACTCAAGGTATAAATACTTAATGTATTTATACCTATGTTATGTGATTTCAAGCCCTACCCATACATTGTCCAGATAAACCACCAGATTGTGTCCAGATAAACCACCAACTTGTGTCTAGATAAACCACTTGTGTCCAGATAAACCAATAGGGTAGTCATTGGCATTGGGTAGAAATACTCAAGGTATAAATACTTGGTGTATTTATACCTATGGTATGTGATTCCAAGCCCTACCCATACATTGTCCAGATAAACCACCAACTTGTGTCCAGATAAACCACCAATTTGTGTCCAGTTAAACCAATAGGGTAGTCATTGGCATTGGGTATAAATACAAATACTTATGTACAAATACATTGTACAAATACTCATGTACAAATATATTGGGTACAAATACAAATACTCATGTACAAAGTACACTTGGAATAAGTACTTAGGATATTTATACTCTACAATGTAATAAAAAACCCACGAATTAACGTCTAGAAAAATCATGAAGTAATGTGCAAAAAAACCATGAAGTAATGTCTAGAATAACCACTAGATCGGTGTCCGGAAAAACCAATAGATGGTGTCCAGATAAACCACTTCCAGACGTGTCCGGATAAACCAATACCCTGTTTTTCAAATTTAAATCGAAGCGGGAAAAGTACAAGTCTTTAATACAACAGGTACACGCATTAATGATTAACGGCCTGCATGTCCGGAAAAACCACCGGATGGCGTTGATGGGGTCATCGAAGATCCTCTGGATGGCCATCATGGGCGCATGGATGCCTGGATGGCTATGGGATGGGTGTCCAGGGCATGTCCGGAAAAACCACCGAAATTATGTCCGGATAAACCACATCCCGTTCTAGATATACGGGCGCCCGATGCACAGGCTGAATGCTTCCTTTCCGCTTAGGGCGATGGCAAGGACTCTGAAAAAATACCAATGCAAAGCCCCTATATATAACAGCCTGGATTAAGGGATTCTGGTCAGAAGAAATTTGGGAATGTTTAGAAGCTTCTACGGATTGAAAATCCTTGACTGCAAACCCATTTCTGGGCCATGTTCTACTTCATGGGTCCAAATTTAACTGGCAATCTCCAAATCCGGGCTAATATTAGGCAAATGGAGCTGGCCTTATCTTACTCGCTGCCGCCATAGACGATTCAAAGCATATATTCATAATTTTTGCAGAGATTGAAGCAGAAAATCCCATTATATTTTGGCCATCTTGCAGGCATCAAAGCAGGCTATGCCGATTGTGCAGATCCAGCCAGTTTGGAATGAGGATAATAAACAAGTTAGGGGTTTGGATTCTGGGCTTTGTTGGATAGATCGGAGATGGCCAGTATATCATATACCGCAGATCCATTGTATTCTATTCCTTTGTTTCTTCGCCTTTTTGTGCCTCATATTCATTCTTTTGGAGGAAGAGGAGGAAAGCGGCCGGACTTAAACCTGCAAGCCGCAGCAGCTGTGGCCACTTCGTTCCTGCAGTGGTATCATTCCTTATCAGACCACACATTTGATCAGCAAGTTTCTCTGCTATTTGGATAATCTAGTTACCTGTGTAAAAACCGGCCATTTTACATAACCTTCAGGAGCTTTTCGCCAGTGTTTAAGATCTAATCCTCAATCCTTTCCTAATTTCTATACACTCTGTTTGCTCCCGCTTGCGTTGAATACCCAGAAACCTTGCTAAAACGTGTTTGTGCCAAGAAACTATAAGCTCTGTTGCCTTTGCCTGATCCTTGAAGAAACAAAGGCAGGCAACCGCAGCTCCCTTAGTGGCTTTTCCTTTGAAAGAGGGCTTTTAATCTTAGTCCTTAGTTCCCAATAAAACTTCATCGTTAAATCAAATAAGATCCATGTTTTGCTTAGCTTTCCATCTTTTCCATTATTATGAAAACAAATAGACCCTTCAAGCTTTATAACTTCAACTAACGTTGAAATATGCTAATATGCGACCACTTTTCTGCAATTTAACATGGTATGGTCACATCGCATTGCTCCATTGATAGGGAACATTTTTAACTTACATGAAAATTTCCTAATATCGGTGTTTAAGTTACATTCAGAGATTTGTGTAGTCCTCGTAATAAATTACACGAAAAACTACCAGAAATTGTTCTGCCGCTCTCATCTAAATAGGTCAACATATGAATCAATTCTCCCCCAAACTTCACATTGCCACTGTAAATCGAGGCCTAATAAAAGAGCCAAGGGAGAAATTATTGGCCTTCTTTCATTTTGTTCATGTTAACCCTCTCCTGGATGCTTTGGACACTTTCTGCCAATTCACTGACATGAGAGTTAACTTGGCCAAGACAAAGGTGTCTTTGGTCCCATCATCCCTACCCCACTTCTTCCCTCATTCACTTACCACAAGGGTGTAGTGGAGGTGGCTCACCTTATAAGTATTTGGGCATTGAGTTTTCTACTACCACACACCGGATGCATCCATCGTGTTACGGGTCACCGCAGTCGGAAAGCCCCAGATGCAATGCAAAACAACAAACAAGGCAGAGGTCAGATGCATGGGGTCACCAGGCACACTTGTTCGGGCCTTGGTTGAACCGGTCCTCCCTCTATGGGGTAGAAGTGTGGGGGGCGGTGATATCCCTCACCACTTGGAACGATCTAGAGCGGGAATACGTAGCTTTCTTGGCCCGGGCACCGAGTGAAATCCACGTCCCCATATCGATCTTGCTCCAAGAGACAAAGCTTCCTTTCATTAAAGAGGGTCGCTACTGAACGTCACATTATTTACTTCCGTAAGGTGGTGGCTATGGATGAAGCCCTTTTGCCCAACCTTTGCTTTGGCAAAGGGGCGATGGGCCCGCAATGACTCAAAGCTCGGCCGAAAGACAAGCAAGCCCGCTGGTTCTCGCTATGGAATGTGTGCACCACGGATGTGGACCATCAGATACACCAAGGAACGCGCCGCCTTGAAGCAAAGATTTCTGGATGCTTGCTTCATGGCCAAGCTTTGGGATGCGAGGCCCTATCACATGTCAAGGTGGCAAATTATCGACAATGACAGTTAATCCCATGCTCACGAGGCCCACACCACTACCTCGCGCACCCATCTACCCATGAAAAGCCTAGGTGATTGCTTTATCTCGCGACAGTGCACACCACCTCCTCGCATTGAGACAGGGAGATGGATTCGGAGCCGCTGTGAGGGCGAGTCCGCTGCCGGCTTGTCAGGCGCCATTGAGGATGAAAGTCACGCCTCCAGGCTCGTCCGGCCGCACGAGCATATCCGGCTCGGTATGCTCGGTTAGTTGTGCCCCATCGCCTTGCATGGCTATCGAAAGCACCCACCTCTGTAGAGGGGTTATTGGGATCGTACCTCCCGAGGTAATGGATACGCGGACTCGATTATGCCCCCGTCCGGCATTAACCTCACCATATTTGTGATTATGTATATAATCGTGCGATGTCAAAGATCCTTATTGCTACTAAGGTTTTTCCCCTAAAACCCTTGGTCAAGGGTTTTAATCCCGTAGTAATGTCGCTCGGCCGCTCTCTCTCTCTTTGTACTTGGGTCCCATAGGCCAGTTGGTCTCCGTGGACGATAAAATCATATTCTATTCTATTCTTTTTTTAATTATTGTATATTTAACTATTGTTCGTAATCCTTAGAAAATGTTTGTGTCTTTTGATTCGTTTTATTGTTCAAAAGGCCATAATAAACGCTGATAAGTAAAAAGTTTCTCTAGTGTGTTGTCTCCAAAATCGTCCCCTTCTTCTAACAAGCCCCTCTTTTATGAGGCACTAAACCCTTTGATTAAGGGCTCAAATGGAACTCTCTGGCCAAACCATAAACTTGGCACCTAGTCGATCCCTAGTTTGATATATTGTTATTTGCTTCTAACTTTCTTTGTATAAACAATGAATGTGTTCATTGGCCAAGTTGGCTTCCTTTTTTCTAAGCAAGCATTGCATTGTCAAACGTTGGACTTTAACAAAGGGTTCAAACTCAAGACGAGGTTTGAACTAAAAAAAAATTTCAACGCGCCTTGGCGATAAATTTCTTGTATTAGTTAATTGATATGGATATGGATATGGATATGGATATAGATATGGAAGAGAATATGCTTTACATGCATCAAGGAGATGGAGATGTATGGCATAACTAAGGTAAAAGGTGCACCATTCTAAATAATTCATTACGGTGGCTTTCGAGGTGTTTTCTTGCTTAAATAACGAGCATCTCGAATTATCATGTAGGTGCACACACAAAATTATTGGACAACAATAATATAGAGAAGGCATATTTGGTACAACTTTCCTCGGTCCATGGTAACATGGCAGAAACTTGGTCCAAGATAAAGTCCTTGGACCTGCATATTAATCAAACAATCATCATGTGCTTCACCAACCACTACTTATGGATGCCAGTTTCATTAACATTTCGTATGTAATTTGGGAAAATCAATGTGACGTTGCCCTTGTAAATGGGCTAGAATGGAAATAGTTTAAGGATACAAGGGGTAGCTCTAACTTGCCCCTAGTAGGTGACCTATAATTGAGAGGTGTGGAAATAAGGGGAATACTACTGAATAGAGTCCAACTTTGAAGAAGAGTGGTAGCACCTATGACATGGCACATTGAAATCGAAATAAAGAATAGAATAGAATATGATTTTATCGTCCACGGATAAAGTGACCTATCTGTGCATGACTTGACATTATACATACTTGAGGTTCTAGATAAACGTCTGCAATTACTGAGCCCTCAGTATTCATTATCTCCGCTTGTCTAGTATCATCATTACTGCAAAGGTTTTTCCCTTGAAAACCTTTCGAGGCAGGGGTTTTTTAATCCTAGTAGTAATGATTGTACTAGCCCATTGTATGGGTCGCATGACCTATTGGTCTCCGTGGATGTTAAAAAATTTATTCTATTCTATTGGGGACAAATGGCATTCTTGATTGTTGGTGAAGTGCCATGTGAAAAAAGTTACCTCCCATATTCTATGACTTGTTCAACAAATGGAAGTAAATCTCAAAAGACCTTGACTTGTATTCTATGTCATGTCTTAATTAAAACATGGCATATTAGAAGGGGGATAGAGTGGCTACCACTGTAAATGGAATGGGTTTTGAAGGAGGGCTCATTAATGCTTCTTTATATCATGTAGTACTAAGTTTCATTAATTATGGATATTGACTTGGTCCATAAATTCTTGAAATTGCTTTAAGATAGGCTTGAAACACACCATAGACTAAAAATATTGCATATTAGATCATAAAATGCAGAAGAAGCAAGCCTATAAGAAATACAAGACAAAAATTCCAATGTTGTAGAAGAAGTAAGCCTATAAGAAATACAAGACAAACATTCCAACGTTGTCACTACCTATATAAAGCAGTATAATTTGTTCTTATAAAAATTCAAGTCTAATATTTCTGGGCTGAGGACAGACGGGGGATTGACACGTACGCTTATATTGCATTTCAAAATTCAAAAAAGAAGAGAAAACCCAGGGATGCCACGTTTTGTTCTTATCTGCCTTGATTGAATCCGCTCCGTCGAATGCTCTCCACTTCCTCTGCCCCATTTCGGCGGATTTGTCTGGTTATTTGGCCTTGGCCGACCGGCATGCTCTGTATCTAGGAAAACAAAGCGGATTGAATCCATTGTCGCCGGATTTGCCTGCCAACTCTAGATTTCTTCTTTGGACAATGTGTGCAGAAGCTTTATACCGCGTCCGGAGAGCAGATTACAATCTGGAGCCATAAGTTCAGTGTCGAAATAAATATGGAAACTCAAATTTGACTGGTTCTGGCTGGGCTGCGAATTATGGAGAGTCGGAGCTGGGAAAGATGCATGCTTCCTGCACTCCGGAGCTGGCCTCTAGAATTTCTATGCTACACGGAATGAAAATGGTGTGGTTTTGTTGTCACATTGCTTGCTGGCGAAGCAACCGTTCATGAAGATTTATTATCTTGGTGAAGGCAATTGTGAGGAGCTCTTTTCTGCCATAGCCAGCTCTAACCAGCATGCCGGTCTTATCATTTTTGGAGATTTTATTGGGTTATGCTATTCTAAAGCAGAGGCTGCAGCTGCAAGCTCGGCTCTGCCCTATGATTTAGCCGTGTCTGGAAGTGCATCTACACATCGAAAAGCAAAAGTGATTCTTCTATGAACATGTGAGTTCAGTTTGTGGTCAGTTTGTGCTTTTTGTGCTTTGGTGGACGAAGCTCGGACAATTCCTCCTAGGAACAAGTTCTGTTTCTTCTGTTATTCTGTCTCATACATGTTGCTAGCTTTGTGGATCTGGATATGGCTTCGCCCTGCAAAGCTTCCTGGTTTGGCCTCAAGTTATGCTATGCCCAGGTCTTTGCTGCTTGCTTCTGACAATAACAAATCCTTTGGAAGCATTTTTCTACTTCTTCTGCAATGCAAACTTATTCTTCCTTTGGGTGTTGTGCAGGATGGAGCAACCCAGAATGCGTTTTGTGCCCAGAATTTGGCGAGAATATTTTAAGAGCTCCTTATGCTATTGCACATTTAAATATTTGAATCATCTGTTTGTGTTGCAAGGTTAGCATCCAAAATGTGCAAAATAGATAGATTGCAAAACCTCCCCTTTCTATCTTCTAGATAGATTTCATTTTGAGGCTAATACGTTTTGAAAAAATTGGATTTTGTTTTACTGATGCATGCTTGAAGTTCCCACTTGATTGAGGATAAGATGTGCTGCTTCATCCATGGATGCTTGGGAAGTTGAAACTGGGTGGGTAGATGAAGGTAGATGAGTAGATGAACAAACCAAGCACATTAACAAAATATTTAAATCCATAGTCACTCTAATCTGGTGTACTTTTGATTGTGGTACTCAATTAGGTGTTTGCCTCAAGGTGTGCCTCTACTTATGTGCACCCACTCATTTAGTAAAAATCTGGAGCTCTTTTAGAGAGCTTGTTATTGTTCTTGATGGGCTCATACAAGAAAACCAATAGGTGGCCTCTTAACGAAAAAGCAAAAGAAGGTTTAGGGGATTCTGGTAGGGATCTTTTAAAGCTTATACAGTGTTGTAACTTTTGGCAAACAATTTTAGTACCTCTCACATATGATAATATGATTGTTGCAATGAATTTATGTTGCAATACTATAAACATTGACACTTTCTTCCTAATCAAGATCAATTTCAAGAGGAGGAAATAGTTTACTTCCTAAACTAGGTAGTTAAAATTCCTAGCAAATATTCCCTTTTGTCGACCCATCCTACTGATAAACGGGATTGAAAAGAGAAACGTTCAAGCGCCCTTAATGAAGCCGAAATGCGCACCAAGGCTTCCAGCAGACCATAGCCTCACAGTTAATAATATCTCGTATGTTTGGGGCCTCACAGGTAGCTGCAGCCACCGCTAATTCAAAATGGCCACATCATCTTTTGATTCAAAAATGACGCTGGCCCATCTACAAATTAAGAAAAAAAGCCCAACAAGTGTTGAATCCTGTAGTGTTCAAGAGCTTCCTTGCCGTCTTCCACAACTGGAAAAACTCCATTTTGGCCATTAAAGCCTACTTTGGCTGCAACTGCAGTTACAAGCATCTCCATAGTGACCACCTGAGGCCAGTTTTGCAATAGCGTCTGTTCCTCTTGATGCAGCTCCAATCCAAAACGGCCATGGCTTCTTCTGATGCAAAATAGCGCAGACCGATGACGTTGGGGTTCTGGAAAAACGGTAAGAGTTTAGGACCTAAAGGCTGACGTGGTATGCCACGTGTACAGATCAGAACTGGAGGCTTTAACAAAATAAGGCTGTACTTTGCCTGTTATGTTGAGATAGAAAACCAACCTGTTATATTCAATAGTTGCAGTATAGATCCCCTGTTCTCCAGTTGAAGAGTTTTGTCTGCATCAGATCATTTCCTCTATACCCAGTTCTGAGGACCCTGTATTTGCCTTCGGATCCAACATATTCAGGCAAATACTGTGCATTGTTGGTTACGTTCCATAAGGAAGGCAATCTATTAGTAGTTAGTGATATAAATGAGAAGATAATATAATATGTCTTGCCTTCTGTTGTCAAGAGGGATTGTTAGAATCTACAAATACAAAGAATAGGTTGGCAACAAAAAGTATGCAACCAAGCTGTACTAGCTGGAGTTCCATATCCAAATATTCATACACACATGAATTTAGAAATAAAAGCACGAAAAATGGTATAGGAGCCAATACAATCTATGTATTTGATTAGGTGCTAATACAATCTATGTATTTGATTTATCGAAATACTTTGTTTGTGGTTGTCATGATCAAAATATGCTGAGTTCCCAGTAGGCAGCCGTCTTTAACAACTAGAAGTTTTCATGGGAAGCCTTAATCAAAGCTGGAGAGCACTGAAATTTTAAAGATCTAAACGAGTTTCAAATACTAAATGCAAAATTCAATTGTGGGGAAGGTCCAACCTTGATGTGCGGGCACCGAACACAAGGCAACAAAATGCAGGTTCAAATTCTGCATGTTCTAGCATGTATAGACGAGTTGGAGAAGAGAAATGTTTGCGGCGGCCTTGGCCGCCGCGATAAGTTTCTTGTAATGATAATCCTTCTCCTATTGATTCAAGAGCTAAATGGCATTATCACTTCAACAGCTTCTGGATGAGTCATTTGACAATCTACAAGGCTTTTGCATCTATAACTCTTAAAATAGACAATGTGGTCAATATAATGCAAGCATTGAAAGAAAACTCATCGAACCCACACAATGTTAGCCCATACAACTGACCATCTCCAGTTCAAACCTAAATCAAGTACATTGATAATGTCATGAGATACAATCTAATGTATCTCATGACATTATATTGGTATTGATACATGGTTGGAGAGGCATAAAGGGTCTTGCAACGGGCAACCCATTGATGCCTTAGCATCTTGTTATTTTTTATTTTCCGCCGAGCAGAGCTATTTGCCGCCCTACCTAAAGGATATTCTCGCAGATTGAATTGGGGCGTTTGCATGAAGCGATGTATCCCAGCCGGATTTTACATGGGCAATGCAGGGTGAAAATATCTTTACCCTGGTTTTGGTTGATTCCATCGCGGTGAAACTCTCCCCGCGGAATCACTAACCCTCCTGCCTGCTATCCGCACCCTCTTGCCCCGCTTATCCGTACCCCCCCGCTTATCCGCACGACATGCTCCATTTTATACCTTCCTACGAATCACGTCTGCGAAATACCGCGGGATGGAATCACCAACCTTTTATTCTACGGGCGGAATCACATGGAATTGATCTTTAGGGGTGGAATCACCGTATACCATAATATTCTCCCAGAGAATCACCACGCACGATAATATTCTCCCCGTGGAATCACCTCGTAAATATTCTCTCCCCGTGGAATCACCGCGATAAGATTCTCCCCGTGGAATCACCGCGTACTATTCCCCGGAAGGAATCACTGGAGACCTTTGAATCAGAATAATCTGCAGGCAAGGAGGGAAAATTGGCGGATGGTTCAATCCCGCAATAAGTTCATGCCCGATTCCATAAAAATGGTTGAGAATGGTTTTAAAGCGAAGCCCTCGTTTCTTGAAGTGAAATTAATGTTAAACCAATGGTAGAAACAAGGCTGACCGTGTCCATTGTTGTGAATCGCCTTTAATTTTTTTCGATTGGGGATTTGAACCCCTTGCCAATATCGGCAATGCCCTTTTCATGTGAAGATAATGGAAAGGAGAAAAATATATGAAAGAAAAGAACATTGGCGTCTGCCTAATGGGATAAGTAGTATTTAGCTTGTTAAAAAGAGGATAACCTTTGTACAACAGAAACACAATATCTATGATATTAAGAAGAGCATCCTGCAACTCTGTATTAAGATCACGAGAAGCAACAAGGCAACTAAAACCTTCATTTCAAACAGGCAGAGAAAACATATGAAAGAAAAGAACATTGGCATGCTTCTTCATCTTCATCGCCCTGTCTGGGTCCTCTGCCGGATCTGGTTCTGGGTGATTTGGGTATGAAGGTATGGATTCTGGTGGCTATGGAGGATTTCGGCTTGGAAAAATTCAGTATCATGCCACACGGTCGGGCAACACAAAAAAATGATCGCTGCAGTTCAGGGGATCCCTGATTTTTTGAAAGCAAGAGCAAGATAACACCTTCAAATATTAGGTGATATTTTAAAGATAAAGGGAAGGATCATGCAATTATTTTAACAAAAGGGGCATTACCAGAATAGAACACAGAAACGTGGCTTTTAACAGAAGTGGGCAGAACCGAACTGTATTAAGGAGAGGTGGTCGACAGATTAAAGAAGCGGGAGGAGACTCTCGCTAAGGAATCCGGCACCAGCAACTGTTCCTGTTCCTGGATTCGGCACCAGTAACCCAGATTCCGCATGTGACTTCTTAAATCCGACCTGCAGGGAAGTTCGAGAGAATACAGTAGGAGCTGCCACATTATATTACTAGCGCTTCTCAAAGCCGAGCTTCACCGGCCATTCCTCTGCAAATTTCTGGCATGCAACAACACGGGACCCAAACGCCAAATCCCCTGTTCTTCAACATTATTCTTCTGTCACAGAGCCCCCCTCCTTTGTCTCCTCTTCTCCACCGGTTCCACCTTCTTCGCCCAAAAGCTGGCACCATAGCCTCTCTGTTACAGCGGCAAGGAGCTCCGTCCTCCAATACGTCTCCCAAGGCCATGCCGGATCCAATACGTCTCCCAATCCGTCCTCCAACACGGGACCCAAATGCCAAATCCCCTGCATTCCATGGCTGCAGCTGCCGCTCAGCTATTGCCGTTGCTGGATCCAGCCCCAGAAGGCAGCAGATTCATCTGGCCGTTCTGGAGCAACTCCTTTCTTCCGCCATAGCCGCCATAGTGGCTGAAAAAACCTCCAAGAAGAAAAGGACGTAAAAATTTTGAATTTTTTAGTTTTATATTTGAAATGGTGATTCCGTGGCATGGAATAACAGAGCGGTGATTCCGTCCGACAGTATTCTACCGTTGTGATTCCGCGGGATGGTATTGAATTTATTGTCGTACTGTCAGGTACGGAAAACGGGCCCTCCGGAACGGATCCCGTTGCGGGAGGGTCTGTGATTCCGCGGGAGAGTATTCACCGCGATGGAATCACCAAAACCAGGGTAAGGATATTTGCACCCGGCAATGCAGCCGGATTTGGCTAGGGTTTGAGCTGCTTCTAGTAATCCACAGGAAATAGTAAAGATGCAAGAAATGAAGTTTTCCAATGCATCTTTTTGGAGTTTTCTAATGCATCCTTTTGCTGGCCGATTTGTAGTGATAGGTGCCGCCACAGTTACTCAGAGAATCGATGGTGGTCTAATATTCAGTGGCCTGCCATGGCCGCCTGTTGATCGGCCTCTACAACTCAGTGCAGAGCACCAGCTTTTCAGATTAATTGTTTTCACGAAGGTTACACAGATTTTGCACAGTTTGTTGCGTTCGTGGCCTGTTGTGCACTCGGAATGCATAGGCCCATGTTAATTCTGCTCTGGAACATCAGTCAATCTTCTGGGCCAGGAGTAAATGGTGGCAGCATGAAAAGCCCCATTTTCCTTCAGCCCCATTTTCCTTCTTGTTTTTCGTTTGTGATTCTATTAGGAAAGCTGAGGATCAAAAGCCGAAGGATCAGAGGGCAAAGCCAAGCGAGAGACAACTGATTTGTCTTAATCCATTCTATTGTCTTTGTATTGTTGTGATTGCTCTTTTCCTTATATCATTTGGCATCTCCACAACCAGAACTCATATAACTACGAGTTTCCAATTGGAAAAGGAAGGACCTTCTGCCAACAGGCCGATGTATCTCTATGCATAGAAGAAGAGTAAAGTAACAATGTTACCTACCGGTGCTTCGATCGGCTCCCGAAATCGACTTCGGGAGCCAGCCGGGTTCGCCCAAGCGAACCCAGGCAATTCGCTTATGCGAACCCAGGGATTCGCCCAGGGGAACCCAGGAAGTGGACGTGGCGGTGAGGTGGCGCTACCTACCGGGTTCGCCCAAGCGAACCCAAACCATGGTTAACCGCAGACGGGTCGGATCGGTGGCAGGCGTGCCCAGAACCCCATCGGGTTCGCCTGGGCGAACCCCAGGTCAAATCGGCTTCAACACCCAGCTTTGAAATTTCTGTCCCAAATTCTGGCTCCGTAGCTCTTCTTCCGCTCATAAGCTCCAGCAGAATCACACCATAGCTGTATATGTCTGTCTTCTCATTGAGAATCACACCATAGCTGTATATGTCTGTCTTCTCATTGATTCCTTTGCCCCCATAATCCAGCTCTGCAAAAAAATCGAACCAAATCTCTGTTTTTTAGCCAACAATTCGCATCAAATTGGGTTTCGTCTAATTTTTGCACCAACCTGGAGCTCGGTACGCAGGAGTAATGTGGTCGCCGGACTTGGCTATGGCATCCAAAGCAATTTTAGGGTTCATATGTTCATCCAAGAGCACATTCTCGGAAGTTAAATTTCCGTGGATGATTTTCGGCACATGAGAATGCAAATAAGCAATGCCATTTGCAATTCCAAGAGCAATCTGGTACCTGATCGACCAATCCAAAGCCTTGATTTTGCCCAAATCACCACCGGAATAATGCTGGCTTACAATTATTTCTTCATCAAAACTAGAACAGACAGCCAAAATCCTGCTCAAATTTTGGTGATTCAAACTGCTCAAACGCGCTGCCACCGCCTGCCTTCCCGCCCCCGCCCCAGCCGTTCCTTAACCCGGGTTTGGGTTCGCCCGGGCGAACCCGGGGAAAATCGCCACCTCCACCGCCACGTCCCCTGCGGATTCGCTTGGGCGAATCCGCCGGGTTCGCCTTCGCGAATCTTCCGGGTTCGCTTGAGCGAATCCGCTTGGCACTTTGACCCGATTTCGGGAGCCAATAAAGTGGGCGGTTACCTACCGTTCAACTCAACCTCAGATTGTTGAAATTGCAGTTATGTCTTTTAAGTGCATGGATACGATCTGGCTTTTGGGTCACAATGGATGCTCGAAAATACTTGAATATCCAGGTTGAAATTCAGGAATTATTGCCAGTAAGCTCGAAAATACTTGAATATTCAGTTTGAAATTCAGGATTGTCGCCAGTTTGGTTCTCATTGTGAGCTTAAAGCACAAGAAGGCAAGTACTCTCTGTTTGTAATCTCTTAATTGGCTCAAATATAACGGACTAAGCCAGCACATCTGGATTGGCTTACAGGTGGTGGCACATGTTATTATTGATAAAAGAAGCTGGCTACACGTTGCAGTGGCTCATGGGGAATTCCGTAGGTAAAAAGCCATTTAGGCCCACTTTTTTCGGCGGTCGGCGGCGTGAGGTGAGTCATTTGGCGCGCGCGGCGCCGCCAAATAACCTCATCCGCCCGGGCCTTTTTCGCCGGTGCGATTGGCCTAAATGGCCTTTACCTTACAAAAGGTAAAGGGGCCACATTTCGCCGTGTGGGCGCCACGTCGGCATCATTTATAAAGGTTTTTTTTTCTGCCTCCTTTTTCTCGGCGATGGTTCCGTCGCCATAGCCGCCCAGAGTGGGCGATCTCCGCGCTGTTTAACCGCCATTTGTCGCTTTTTTCGCGGTTTGCATAGCATTTTGCATGCTTCCACGGTTACCCATAGACGATTTCTTGGCCCAAATACCATTACTTTTTGCTTAATCTTTGTGTTCTTAGGGATTTTTGAGTTCTGGACGCCGCCATAGCTGATTTTTGACTTCCGGACGTCGCCATAGCTGAGGTTTCAGAGATTTTGTCCAAGTTTTTCTGTTAATGTGTCAATAACAGAGTGCTAACATTCGTCTTTAGTGCTTTCTCATTTTGAAGGATATTAGCTAAAGATTTGTCAGGTAACATCATAACCATACCTTTTTTTTGGATTATTTAGTATCTTTGCTTTTCTAATGCATTTTTTATATTTTTAGGTGCCTACATTGTGCGTGGATGCGCTGTGGAGTGTGTTAGACAGTTAGATAAACTGTTAACTTTTGTTTCAAGAACATGCATGGCTTATTTCTATGCCAAATCGGTCCAAGAATATGCCTAGCTTATTTCTATGCTAGGCATATTTCTATGATGAGTTCTTGTCTTCAATTCTGTCGTTTTTTTCAGTGGAATTTTCTGATTCAGTACTGAGTTACTGTTTTTGATCACTGTTTCTTCAATTTCAGATAATACAGTGTTTTTGATCAGATTTTGAATTTTCTGTAATATAGTGGATTGAATATCTGTGTAATTTTTATCTTATGTGATGAAGTATATTTCTGTGTAAAAATGAAGTGATCAAGTGACCTGAAATCAACTGACCATGACAAGAACTATTACTGGATTTAAAATTGGCTGAAAAAAGCCGAAATGTGGCCCCCTTTACCTTTATGTTTTAAGGATTGGTGGAAGTTCTCTGGAAAAACGTTCTGGTCTGTTCCCATTTATTTCTAAATAATGAATGGAGAGCTAGAGTTTATCTTTGATGTTGTGCTCTCCTGGCTAGCTGTGGTTTAAGGTATGCTTTATTCGGCCTCATTTTGAATGACTAATGCTGTATACATGATCGGATTTTGTTTATTTGTTATAGTTCCCAACCTACATGGAGATTTTTGAATGAGGTTATCAATAAATATGTGTTGCAAGTCTGCCCATTTTCCAAAATATTGTGAAATCCACAGCAACTTCCACAGGATATCTTCACAAAGAATGCAGCACATTTTGTAGCCATTGCGGTAAATGTCGGACGCTGACATGTTATTTGCAAAATCTGCACCATTGCATGCTCAAGCTTGCTCCATCAATGGTCAAACGATAAGCCATTTTAGGGCATCCAAAAATTACACTGCTCCATCTATAGCATCGTCTATTGCCATCTTGGGACAATTCTTGATCCATCACAGGCCCCCCTGCACTCTCGAAGGGCAAGTTCTGTTCCATTTTAGGGCAAACGTTGCTCTTTTTTGGAAATATGGGTGAACGTAATTGTGGGCTGTTTGTGTCTTTTTTTTTTAGGACAAGTTTCCAATTGCGGGCACCTCACCCTACAGGGCACTGGTGGCCGTTAAATGGCCACGTGGCAGGCGGGAAGCCCCCAGCTTAGTAATAGGATTGTTGCTTTAATTATATAGTAGATAGATAAATAACTAGTTAAAAGCACGTTTGATTACTTTGCATAGCAAATTGTAAGATTTGGGATGGGTGTTGCTTTTATAACATTAACAAATGCAAGTATGGAAATATCAATGGTGCCACGTGCATGTAATGAATCGTTGGATTATTCATAGAGATTCTCATCCAAAACCATAGCCATAGTAGGTGTCCATTTTTATGGATTTTGCACTCGAGGGGGGTATAACACATGATCGGCCTAGACATGTTCTATGAGGAGCTGTAGGATATAAAACAAAGGTGTATAATGCTTGAGGCCATGCCACTTCAACGGGCATGGTCCTACATGTGTTGCTTTACAGAAAATCTCTACCAAATGTAAGAACATAGAATATCAGATGAATTGATAGATATCTGCAGTCTAAACTACAGGAAGTAACACATCGATCTCTCTTCTTTTTTTTTCCAGAGGCTTAAATATAGCCAGAGAGCAGAGAAGAACCAGTGTATAG
Source organism: Isoetes taiwanensis (assembly GCA_021234155.1). Taxonomy (NCBI): domain Eukaryota; kingdom Viridiplantae; phylum Streptophyta; class Lycopodiopsida; order Isoetales; family Isoetaceae; genus Isoetes; species Isoetes taiwanensis. The sequence goes on along the minus strand of JAJEKV010000012.1, from coordinate 4,931,852 downwards.
TTAGGTCTGCAGCAGGGATAGGTTCAATACGCTGTACGTTTTATATGAAATACGTATGAATTGTATGATACGGCACATATTTGCCGTATAAAACGTAAAAAGTACGGCAGAAAAAAAAAATTCCGCGTACGCGAATTGTTCTTGACGGGCTCATACAAGAAAACCAATAGGTGGCCTCTTAACGAAAAAGCAAAAGAAGGTTTAGGGGATTCTGGTAGGGATCTTTTAAAGCTTATACAGTGTTGTAACTTTTGGCAAACAATTTTAGTACCTCTCACATATGATAATATGATTGTTGCAATGAATTTATGTTGCAATACTATAAACATTGACACTTTCTTCCTAATCAAGATCAATTTCAAGAGGAGGAAATAGTTTACTTCCTAAACTAGGTAGTTAAAATTCCTAGCAAATATTCCCTTTTGTCGACCCATCCTACAGACAACGGGATTGAAAAGAGAAACGTTCGCGGCGGCCTTGGCCGCCGCGATAAGTTTCTTGTAGCTTTAAACAGTATTCATACTTAGTAATCTCCCAAGGGGCATATTAGTTTTTCCATAATGAACATTAATGACCTGTTTGTTTACGCTAAATGTACTATGACTGCAATTAATGAACATATTGATAATATTGTAGGCAAGCTACTCTCTTTCATTTCTCACTAGATATTGTGATGTCAAAAAAACGGTAAGAAAGTTAATTTGAAATGACAACTAAAGGAGAAAAATGTGATACAAATTTAATGTCCTTGCGTGACCATTCAGCTGCCTTGACGCGAAATTTGCTATACGAAGAGGATTGCATTAGCGAGAATTTCATTCGCAATGACCAAATGCAATTTTGATTCATAGATTGTGGCTACTGCCTCTAAGAGACATCCTCCAATCCCAATGCAGTCTGCCAATTCTAGGACTCCATATCTTGCAAATGATTTTAAGGAGGAGGATATGTCAGACACCACCGCTGATCAGCTAGGCTCCCAGATGCTCATGAATGATATATAACCAAGCATGCAAGATAGTAAGCAGGAAGTTGAGCGCTTCGCCCTGGTTAATCTTGACGACTCTGACCCTGCAGAGGAGAGAGACCTCGAGGAGCTAAAGGTTTGACTGGGTATTTTTCATATAGTAATTCTTTTTTTATGTCTCTTGGCTTATGTTAATCAAGTTTCTATTGCTTTATTGTACAGAGGTGTGGATTCAACTCCCAATTGAAACTCTTAGCCTCTATGAAGAAACCTCTTTATTTTTTCTTCCAACTTTTCTGTGCAGTTTTTTTCTTTCGGATATTTCAGTGCCTTTGAACAGGTTAGCACCTTCGAACAGAACATGTGATTACACCTTCAGGTTATGTATAGATATGCCTTTGGGCGAAAAACTATAAATGTTAAACGTCACGCAAGCCTATTTTTTCTAAATCCAGTTTCTCTGAATTTTTGTTGACTATCTAGATTAGTAATTAACCACAGTGTGAACTGGGCAACCACCCAATTTAACTAGAAATAAAATTTGAATAGTACATCTTGCTGTTATTATGTGACTCTAAATTGTAGTGGAGTCGAAGGCAAAATCGAGTGAATGCCCAATTCAAACAGAACCACAATTTAGACAACACTTAGTAAATTTAAGACAATTTTGGAAGCCCAATTTTTGCCTCTAAATTCTAAGACTAAACTATACTAAACTCATAGGCAAAATTGGATGCCCAGTTTTTTAAGAACTAAAAATTGAAAGTGCATCCTACCGATGTTAGAGGCAAAATTAGCACCCAGATTTGGCTCCAAAATATGATTCTAGATTGTAATAATTCAGAATCAAAATTGGGCAAGCTCATCTAGAAGCAACATATATACACAATAAATTTTACAACAAATAGAGGCAATGGCCGATTTTGCCTCTAATTTCTGACAATGAACTATACTAATCTTGTAGCAAAGTCGGGGGACCACCTAATTAGCACATGTGCAAAATGGGGCCACTAAGAGTGTAAAAATATGAGGATAAAATACAATTGCAGCATGTGCTCACACACAACGAAAAAGGTATACCCTAGAAAATACCCCCAAAAAATACCTTCGAAATCCCCCTTTTCTGTCAAACAACAGGGGATAAAATGTATTTTTGGAATCGGGGTATTTGGCCACAATCCTTTCCTCATTTGCTTGATAGTACCCTATTAAGCTGGTGTCGCAATCCCCCATTCAAAGAATGGGAATTTATACCTGTTCAGGTGATACCCTATTTCAGATCATACCCAAATAATACCCTGTTACAAATAATACCCCATTCCAAATAACATACCCTGTTTCAAATAACATACCCTGTTCTCTAAATAACATACCTTGTTATCGTGAGATAATGCCCTATTGTCATTCATAAGAAAATGCCCTGTTATCATTTGTAAGATAATACCCATTTTAAAAATAAGTTGATAAGTAAAAAATTGAGAAGAGTTAACCAGTAACAAATTGATAAAATTTCTCATAATTTTTAAAAACAGCAGTAACAACTGATCAGATTTCAAGAAACAAATCTGATACACAAAATTCTGCTTGTCCAGGATGTTTCCTAGCAGTTAACTGAGAGTTTTTGCTCAACAAGTACTCTACCACTAAGTCCAACTTCTGTGCTTGTGTAGTTCTCCTAGTACCTATGAACGTTCGCTGCCTTGCTTTATTCTTCTCCGCCATGAACTTGTTCAATTGAGACTACATTTGATCCACGTTCGAGATTTTCAGAAGGAACATACATACAGCCTCCTTTTCCTTCACACTGTGAAAAGACAACATATTAAAAAGAATGCAAGCATGCTTACTCAAATTTCAGATTTTAAGACTAACTAAATATTAATCACATTGGTAGACGTTTTTTTACCTTAGTTGCAAGGTGTTCACATGGATTGCATGCTTCTCTTGAGAAGACACAACATTCTCCTCCTCTTCCTGTGAAACAAACAAATAAAAGCAAGTCATTTCACTTGAATCAAGACTAAGTGGAAACTTAAAGATAAAAAATGAGTATGAAGAACATAGAAGGTGGAATGCTGCAGATTTCTCCTACATTGTACAATTACTGAAATTGTGGACTAAACATTGCTGAAATTGTGGACTAAAAGACAAGCTAAACATGTAGAAATTGCATATGGCAGTAGGTGGAGCGAATAGATACCTGTGGCAAGCGGGGAGGTACCAAGCTGAGAGTAACCTGCAGTAAGAGTATGAAGGGTCGGGGCCTGATTGGTTATTGTCTCTGCAGTTGCTGCCACTGCCTCCTGCGCTTTTATTCCTAGTGGGGTAGCACCTCCAATACTGCAGCTTCCCAGAATATCATTTGAGCTTCCAATTCTCAAGAGGGAAGCGTAATCGAACTAGCATGGTTTGCAATGCAATGTTTCTAAATGGAGGAAAAAAACATGCGAAGCCATACCCAATCTTATTTGTTCCAGAAAGGGGAATTAAGCACATTAACAAATTGCCAGAAGATTACATGAGCTTATTTTGTCAGCCTCTTGTTCAACAATTAAAGTCTCTTTTATGAATGGGATCCAACTAGAAGGCATAGCAGAGCCTGTGCGGGTTGCTCTCATGTTTTGGTCGGGAGACCATCCAGCTCAACTTGATCCTGGGATGTTTGTTGGCGGTACAAACTGTCGTAGAGACAAGCCATTAGTGGTAGAGGTTCCAACAGGTAGAGAACAATTTGGTGGAGTCGAACTTGTGTTCAACAATGCACGTGAACAAGTAGAAGAACCAGCACAAAAGAAAAGCATCGAAGAATACTTGGACATTTTACAACAATGGAGACGTTTAGAAAAGAGTGCAGATGTGCTTAATGCATTTGGTCTTAAAGGGGAGAGTTGTTTATGGGCCCTTCAAAGACTTTATGGCTTTAAACCACCAGAGGATCTCGTCTTTGATCTTTTTCATGTTTTACTATTGGGAGTAGTGAAGTTCTTTGTCAAGAAGCTGATAGATGTCCTTCAAGAGACAAGCAGCCAACACCTCTTAAGTTTAGACAAGATAGTTCCTCGCACCCAGAGAATTACGACGAGGACGATGGCCAGCTACACCAAGCAAATATTATAACGTCTTTAAGGGTGATGATTACCAGAAATTTGTGCAATGGTGCTTACCCGAGGTGCTAAGAAGGTTTCCGGATGAAGTGTTGCCAGGTAATAAAATAAATTAGATATAGATGAAAGTGACAAAGTATAATAGTTAGTTAAAATTAATTTAACCATGCTTTACTAATCAGGTACTTGTAATGCAGTTGGAATAAAAGATGTTGGGATTCTACTCACCAAAATAGTACATTATTTTTTTGGTTGGAGCTGACTACATGGATGTTCAAGGGAAGATCTTGACTTAATGAGGAAGGTACTCTCATCCTGATGCGTTCTCTCAGAAGAAAATTTTGGATGTAATGCTTCTGCAAAACAACACTCTCTTTGTGAGTTTAGTACTTTGGTTTAATCTTAAGTACAAAAAATCTAAACTCAGTAAATTCAGGAGTGGGTGAGCTTCTTGATGACATCACGAGGCATGGACCGGTACGTGGTGATTTCCTCAAGAGCGTGATGTAAAGATTCATAAGAAAATAAACACGAACAACTTGGAGAACGAGCTCACATATATGCGTTACCACACAAGAGTTCTTTTCACAACAACTTTCATTGAGGCCGAGAAATGTAATCCTTGTGAGTGCGCACTCAAACAGGTACATGAGCATCTTTGGATACCAGTTGGTTGTAGAGACCATGAAAAAGGAATTGTTCGGGTTCCATCTGTAGAAATAGCTAAAGAGATTGTGGATCAGCTAGAGTACCTTCCAAGGAGTTGTAGTTGCAAGCATGCTATTGAGAAAAAGGGCATTATTATAGGATTAGCTAGACATGAAAAACGAGGGGTGATAATCGACTCGAGTGGTGTGATGGTGTTGAATGGCTTGCATGATAGAACCCTTATGCAAAGGAAAGCTTTCAAGTTCAACAAAGTATTTTACACTCGTACTGTTTACAAAGAAGGAGATTATGTGTCAACAGAGGACCCCAAGTGCAACATAACGTCAATATTTGTCCATGAGTGTAAAGGAGAACTCAAGAGCTATTACACTGCAGTGTGCTTCCCCTACATGGTAAGGAGCCACTCACAGAAGCATGGGTTCTTTCTTTGGATGAGACCTCTTTGAAGACGGAGTTTATCAACTGTTTAGTCCAGAAATTCATTCCTATTCCACATCATGAAGGTAAGGTTCTGGCTTATGAGCTGATCCGACCACTTACATATGACCATTGAATATTTTGAAAGTAGATGGTATTTTGAAATTATTTTTAATTGAAAATACCCTTTTCCTTGAAAATACCCTTGTATTTATTGCAATTCTCTGTTTGTTTGGTAATTCCCTTTTCATTCAATTCTCTTTTATTTGGAAATGCTCCAATCCATTTGCAAATTTGCTTTTGAACCAATCCCCCTTTCTTAAAAAATACCCCAATCCATTTGCAAATTCCCTTTTGAACCAGTCCCTTTTTCTTAAAATTACCCCAAACCATTCGCAAATTCCCTTTGACTCAATCCCCTTTCTTCAAAAATACCCCAATGTGCATTTGTAATCCCCTATTTCTATTAATTCCCCATTCGGATATATGCCCTTTCTGCTCAATAATCCCCATTTCTACTAATCTCCCCCATACAATGATATACCCTTTTGTTCAAGAATTCCCCATTGCAAAGAAAATAACCCATTTCTCTCGAGTCCCCCGGTTTCTCAATGGGGGATTTTTCCAGGGGATATGAGCATCTTTTTCGTTGTTACATTAACAAGTTCACAATATAATTTTCAAAATGAGTTCTTGGTGCAATGAAAAGAGAATGTCAACGAAGGGCACATTATGGATGAGACATTATCCTGGCTTGCTACTTTTATTGCAAGCCACAATACCATTCATCCATCATGTGGTCGTCACACTACATTATTTGGACTAGTAATAACATCTCAAAATTATGATATAGATATATATGGATTCTTGTTTTTGTAATCAATGCATGTGAGATATTTGAGCATGTTTTAACCTAAACCTGAAATCACTCATTCTACTAATATGGTACTAACTGTATAGTAGAAGAACAATTGGGTAGCCGCCCAAAATCACCCAAATCACCCAATTGCAATTATTGATTAAAGCTTATGCTCACATAAATCTACCATGGTTAGGAACATATGGTCAATTCCACCACCTCGTCATTTAATAAGATTTGCCGACAAAGTTAATCAAGAGTTAAACTCAATTTATACTCCATTGTCCAAATCCACCGACATGGAACCTGAGACAATCGGGCAAAACTACTATCGCTCGCTAACTTTGCCATATATGTACTTTGTTTGAAATATATATGCTTTCACATCATAGGAGGACTAGGAGATAGCCATAAAGGTGGTCTATACATTTTCTAATAGATATTTAATGCACTTACTCTGCTTGATTGACATGAGAGTGCTTTAATACATCCCTGTGGGAAATAAGACATTGTTGGCAAAGTGAATTAAGCTAGACACATACCGCACTCTTTTGCTTGAATGATTATCACATTCATCATGGTGAATTAGCTGGTTTTGAGGACATAAAGTTCGGAATTAAAGTCTAAGCAACATTTTGATATAGACCATTTAGTGCAATTCTAAGTCGCCCATGTCAACACCCACATCAGCATATAACATCCACAAAGTTGCCTTACCTAGAGTTGGACTCGAGCTTCCTTCGGTGTTATATCATATGCAAGCCTTAGAACTTCATATCATGCTTGGTCTTGATGCTTGTCTCTACTATACCATTTATTCCCTCGCTCGCCTACGATCTTACTATTAAAACATCAGGTTTGAGCGATAACTTTGTTGTTCCTTCTAAAGATTTTTCCGGCAGTGCAATATCCATTCTTATCGCTTTGGTTCTTTGCTTGTGATTCCTTACTTGTGATGCTGGTCTTATTTGTACTTGGAAGAGCTTACCATCAAACAACAAAGAGGCGACCAGGTATGATAACCTTTGCACTAAATACACAGATTTTTCCTTTGCAACTACTCTAACTACCGGAGCCATTTAAAGTGGTAAAATTCTGTTTTTCTATTTCTTTAGTCCTAACAAAAGTGCTTAAGGTCATCAAGAAAAGGCAATACATATTTTCTAAGATAGGTGTATAACGCTTTGAGTATCACTTTGGCCCGCGAATCGATCGTAATATGGTAACTAAGGAAGGAAGGAAGTTGTTTTTATCGTCCAGATTTTGTTATTGGATTTGTTTCATTTGCTTATGCTTACCACCATGAGCTTACATTTCTGCAATAGACAATGAACTCTAGTAATCTCCAATCTCCCATTTTAGAATGGTTACTTTCCTTTCATTTCAAGCTTTATGACATTTAAACTAGTACGCCAGATAAGGCGCTATTAGAAGTGAACAAAGAAGAACTTTGGCTGTAAAACATCATGGCATGCACGCAGCGTCCGCCGCCGCTTAATCACTTTCCAAAAATCTGCATTTCAACTTGATGCGTAATGTCTAAACCTCCCGACAATCTAATATCTGGTCGTGAGATCTTATTTGGTCTCATTAGGTTATGAAGCTCATTTGATCTGTGTTGAAAACCCCATTTGGGCAGGATTTACCTCTTTACGTATAAAGATAAATGGCATTGGCCTTTTCACCATGATAGACAAACACTGAAATGCTTTACAAAACCCTTGTGTTTCTATATTTGTTCAAGACCTCAAAGTCATCTTAATCATTGATCCAACAAGATAAGTTTTTTATAGCCTTCGCCTTCTTCTTCCTCCTCCTATCTATATTCACCGCCTCTTCTATTTTCTTTCTTTCCAAGCCTCGCTTAAGGGATGGGATGTATAAGAAAAACAAAAATCCAAGAAGGTAATAATGAAGAGACAACTCAATTAGCTCATATAAATAGTTCATTTATTATGAAGCATTTATCCCATGGCTCCCTTATTTACTATATATAGCTTATTTCACTTAGCATCCAGTGATATAGTCAGCCTTAAACTTGCAACCATCATTGTAGGTCTTGTCGCCACATTTTTTACAATTGCGAGCGCAAAGCTCATCGAAGGCAGTGATCATTTTGGAATCTGTGAGGCCGTAGTTGGAACCGGAGATAAAGAGACTACAATGGCCGGAGCAGACGCCTGTGGAACCCCTATTACTGCTAGTGAAGTAGCGGTTGCCAGCCTGAATCTGGTGCCCCACAGCATCGCATTCGCTTTGTGCAAGTCCCTTCCACAATGCAGAGTCGGATCATGAGTAAGAATCGCCATGAACACCTTGCAATGCAAGCAACAACAAGGCATATGTGAGGAACAATGCCATACAACTCGTGAAATTCATAGTATATTGGAAGGGCAGATATTGTAAGAAATGAAGGTGTGTTGATCACTCCATTCTATTTTATAGTGATAGCCACCCTATCTTCAACTTATCACTTGTTCTCTCTTATTATCAAATTGTGGCCATTGATTTGCAAAAAATTCCCTGATATATTCTCTCTTATGCATTCTTCGCCGTTCACAAAATTTGTGATGGAGTCAAGCACCCTTTTCCACCACAGCATATGATTATGTAACCATTACAGCAAGTCAATATGGAAGTTAGAGCATTGCCTTAACCCAAACTTGCCACCATATCCAAACAGCTGGGACTATAGCTCCAATTCAAACGTGCCTAAAATTGCATTAACAAATTGAATATGTCAAAATGCAACAATTCAGCTAAGTCAAGAAAAGAGGACAAGCTGCATAAAACTGCAACAAGGGGCATGCAAGAAAGCAAGTGTTGAGATCTATAAACTGGCTCCAAAAAATTTTTTCGCCGCCCTTTGAACACAAAGAACCTTTGGCAAAACACAAGACTCAACCTCAAAATAAAAGGAGGGAGGAAGGGGAGGGGGATGGTGCCATTTGTAAATAGACAAAGACCCCAAAATAAATGCCCATAGAGTCAATCTATGTTCTTAATACATATTCCTGTGATACTGCATCCCTCCATTGCTATAGTAGAATAGAATAGAATAGAATAGAATAGAATAGAATAGAGAATAGAATAGAATAGAATAGAATTGTTTTATCGTCCACGGAGACCAATCGCCCCATGGGACCCAATACAAAAAGCGCAGCAGCCACACATCGCCTCGGATTAAAAACCCCTCACCAAGGGTTTTCGAGGGAAAACCGCGGCAGCAATAAGATCGCCGACATCAATTAAATGGTTGACTCGGGGCATATCCGAGCCCTCAAGTCCAAGATTTCCTCGAATGTATGATCCGAAAGGAGCTTAACCGTGGCCGCGCCCCAAAGATCGTGTGTAGCGCTCATCGCACCTAATCAATCGAGCCATAGCGGTCCAAATCATCATATCTTTGGGCAGCTCGAAAGTGTGACACTCATCCTCAACAGCCCCGCCCGTAGCATTGACAAACCCTATCCCGACGTATGGTTCCCCCAATCCGCCGACTGCCCTCCAATCCCAGGAGATGGTGGGCACCCGCGAATGGAGGCGATATGCCCGCGCTTTTTCATGGGCGATGTGACCGTAGGGTAGCGCCGGGCCTCGCTCTAATGTGGGATTTATGTGTCGCTTTTGTAATGTGATGTTTTGACTTGCTCCGTGAGCCCCCGAATCCCAAAGCTTGCTGGAGAAACAAGCATCAAGGTAACATCTCAAAGGCGGTCACGATCTTTCTTTCTACCGGATGCATTCCATCTAGTTAGCCAACGTGACTTTTTATCCTTCCAACAATTCTGAGTCGCTGTGGTTCCCATTGCCACCGTGATAAGCTAAGGCGGTGAGATTTATCATCATCCATATTCACCACCTTCCGGGAAATAGATGATGTGTCTATCAAGGGTCATTGCCGGGCGCGGCGGAAACCCGTCTCCTAACAAAAATTTGATATGGGACCGTGGATTTCACCCGAAAGTGCCCGTATAAGAAGGCCTTCTCGCACTGCTCTAAGTCACTCCAAGTAGCAAGGGACACCACCGGGCCCCTTACTTCAACTCCGCATAAAAGAACGGGCTCTACCAATACCCTCGAACGATGTGCCCCGATGCCCCGCCATATAGTTCTGCTCTGGTGGTTATTGTTCTCGCATTGCATAGAGTGCTTTCCAAAACCGCCGCTACACGCAATCTTATGGAAGTGTCCCAAAGATAGTGTAGAAGGAAACCCACTCCCGTGATACACTGTAGGGTGGGTGTCACCTCCACTTGTTGCCCTCGATAAGGAATGAAGGGGACCTTGATGGCGCGAGGATGAGATTAGGACCACCTTGGTCTTGGCCGATTGACGCTCATGTCCGTGGGGGTCGGTGAATGTATCCGAGCATCTAAGTGAGACTACATATCCTCCTCGGAGTGTGAGCTAAGAGGTCAACATCGCCTCAGATAGATGAGTTGTCCGATGACCTGATGCAAAAGTTGGGTCCCGCCACCCCCATTGTCCATGAGCCGTTCCAACCGGTCAATGTACGCACCAAACAATGTTGGGGAAAGAGGACATCCCCCGCGGACCCCAATATCGCTAGTGAATGGTTGTCCCGCTATCCGCGATTCGGCCTCAGACAACTCTCGCATAAACCTCAGATAATCGCATTTTGCATATCCACGGGAACCTCTAGTTGCCGCAATCTTTCCCATAACTTTTCCCCGAGGAACGTGTCAAAAGCCTTCGCAAAGTCAACAAAGCAACAATACAGTCCCGCCGAGGGTTTCGCTATCCTCAACCAAAGTCCTCAATGTGAAGATATGATCAATGGTTGAATGCCGTGGTCTCAACCCCCCGCTTGTGTGAGAGCTCAGACACTGCTAAGCTTCCACCCACCGGTCAACTGTTGCTCAATAATGCCAAATAGCGCTTTGGCAAATACCGAACCGACCATGATTGTTCTAATTGGTTGGACTATGTGGATCTCTTTGCCTTGTAAATGGGGACAACTCGCTTGTGGTCCACCGCCGGAGGAATCCTTCCCTCGTAACGCCTCAAGGAACATAGGGGTTAGGACTGGTACCATAGGCTCCCCGCCCACTTGAGCAACTCCTCGCGCATACCATCCAGTCCGTTGCTTTCCCATTGGCCAAACGCCGCACTCGGGTAACATCATCCTCTGTGGATTTCTAATGCCGGACCATTCTGTGGGGGGTTATGAGTGCTCGTGGTCCCTTGAGGATCATAGAGTTGCCGCAGGTATTGTTCCCACCGCCATTAGTGATGTTCCCCAGAGGGTCGATGGCTTTCAAGAACCTTGGCGCCAAAAGATTCTAGGATGGCTTTTCAACATGGAAAAACATTTCCCTTTGATGACGGCAATGTAATCGAGATTTCTTTGCCTTCAAGAAAGCACGACACTTGTGTGGTGGCATGTGGGCGCATTGCAGATCTCAGATCCGACGGAGCCAAAGATTTGTATTCCTTACACTCAAAGATCAAACCACTGACATTTGGGAATGTTGCCCCCTCGATACCTCTCGCATGCTATCCCAAAACATCTTTCTCGCACAAGCACCAAGGAGCTCAATCACCGACTCCATTTGTCGCTTCTAGCGTGGGGGCCCGCAAAATTCCCGAAAGGTCATCTATGAGCATATTAGCATAATCCTTTGCCTCGCTCATAATCCAATTGCAAGCGAGGTATACAAGGGGTGTCCGTAGAAGGGGTTCTAGCAACCGCCAAGCCAATCGGCAGTAGAGGGAAGGTGATCCGAGTCCGCCTTCTCATCTCTACCGCTCTGTGCCTACCCGAAAGTGGTTGATCAAATGTACATCCCGTCAAATGACTAATAGATAGTCCACCACACTAGATCCTCCACCCCCGATTCTCTTGTCTCGCAGTGCACTTACAAGAGGAAGGCCACCGCTCTGTGCCATTACAAATTACCAAGTCAAAGACACCACATAGTAGAAGCAACCGCATGCCAAAGCGCCAGGACCCGACTATCATCCGATGTTCAGGGCTGAAGCCGCTCACATGCACAACCAGAATATTACATCCCGAGCCAAAGGATCAAGTCCCATGGGCTGCTCTAAGGAGTACCACACTACCCAACCGTTTATGTTGCTTTATGTCATCATATAGATCGACATATGGAGCTAGCCCTGGCCCACATCCGAGTGGGCATGGTAAAAGTTGCTTTCGCATGTGGAAAGTAGCAAGCAGCCAAGAAGAGAGGGTTGCCACTACACCTCGCGACCCGCACCCACAAGTACCCAAGTAGGTTCTCAAATCTTGTGCGTGAAGACCGACCGTGCCAAAGACTCCTTGCAGAATAACAGTAACCCTCCATGTCCCTCTGCTCGTGCAGCCTATTGAAGATCGAGAAATGTTGATAGCCTAAAAGATCGTGTAGCCTCTCCGCCCCGTGGTTGCTTCCATGTCTCCATGAGGAAGATGAGATCCATACCGCAAAGAATCGAAGTTGAGACTATCCCCCTTCCGCCATGGGAAACCTCGACAATTCCTGTGAGACCACCAAGGCACATTCCCTATTTGTTAGCAGCAGAGGCATGCGCAGATTGAGTTGTGGGAGAGTGGAAAGCGGTGAGCGCATCGAGTCATGTGGACAGAGTGAGAAGCAAGAGGGGTTGGGGCAGAGGAGAAGCAAGAGGGAGTTGGGGTGGCATATGACCCAGGAGTAGTGGCAAAGGGCAGCAGGGCATGGGGCTGGAGAGCAGACGGTGGAGGAGCATGATCGAGGAGGTGGGGCTGCAGCCGAATGGCCCGGAGGGTCTGGCAAAGAACATTCTTGAGAGCTAAAAATGTGCATCTTGCTCGAACTAGTCCCCAGGCTCCTCCTTGACAACGGATGCCTCGAACCTTGGTGAGCTCACGCTGGAGGACTCTTATTGCGCGGGTGAGGTCTCGGTCCACATACAAGGATGTTCCCTTCAATTGCTTGCCCCTGGCGCAATATGGCATCCCGCACTTGCATATCTCAAGCTCGCGAATATGACAATACGGTTGTAGGAGGAAACGCCGAAAGCACCATGACGGTTGGCTCGAGCAATGTGTACAGCCCGTGCAATGTCATACGATTGATAATGCATGATCCGAGTTTGGTGAATGAGATTCTCTCCCTCTTCTTCCCAGGCCACGGATCACCAAATTATGACCTTCCGCCTCAAGGCCACTAAGCTCACGTGGATCAACGCTTTGCCGGGACAAAGATGTACCGCCATTGCCCGGGGAGTTGAAGGCGCCGTCCGATGTCCATGAACAAAGAGGGTCCTCACATGGAGGGAATGGTGAAGTAGGGCCGCGGGTGCCCGCCTAGACCGACTTCGCATGGGTGCTTGAGTATGGGTGGCACCGAGGTGCCCGAGATTGCCTATGCCTTCTAAAGTCGGAGCTCAGCCCTGGGCGGAATTGTTTCGCCGCTCCAACTCTGATACACAATTTTGTAAGGCCTCGCGGTGCATTGGCATGGAGTCCTTTCCCCTCGTTGGATTGTAGAAGCTCGTGAGCTCGTGCCTCTTGCTTTGAACAAGGGAACGATGTTCCAACTTCAGATCCTAGAGGCAATTACATCATCCGGCCGATGTGAAGGTGATCTCCATTGTGCTGATCCTGCTCAAGGGTTCGTAGAGCAACCCACTTTCGTTAGTTGCTATTTGAAATGCCCCCGAGTGGCAATGACATCTGCAATGTCCGATCAAGACGGAGATATCGCTGACCATCTCCTCGCTCAATTCTCTCCTTGCCCTTCATTATAACTTCATCTCCTCGTAGACATGGTGTCTATTTGTGCCCTGAGGCCGAAGAGTCCGCTATCCCGCCCCTTTCAAACTGCAACAAGCGAATACTGTCAAGCAATTGTTGCACTTGGGTCTCAATGCCTGCAAACTGTTGCTTTACTATAACCAGTTGCTTCTTAAGCACTTGGGGGACGGAGGCTTGTTGCTCTTCTGCCAGGTGTGAGATCTGAGTGGTGTGATCCTCAACCATCGCCTGTGTTTGTCTCCAAGCAAGATAGAGAAATTTATAAGGAAAAATAGCCCTTCCACAACCCTGTGAGAAAGCCATGGCAGAGCCCGCTTTGTCAACAACCCAGAACTTAACCCAAAATTCATAGCGAAGCCAGAGTTTAACCCAGAATCCATTGCTAAGGCAACACAATCAAACACACAGGAATCCATAAATCAGACATATCCAAAACCAGCATACCATACCTTCAAATCACAACTCAAGAGCAATTCAAAAGTGGCTGAGTATTGCTCTACGTACATGGCCTCGACATGGCCTAATTCAGTTAAGCAACTTACCTTCTTGTAAGCAGAATTTTCTATGGCATAGAGAATTGAATGAAGCTACGATATGCTAATGAAAGCCAGGATTCAATAAATCTGCTGCCCCTGCTTTCAAGTTGATGGAGCTAAATTACATATGTTGATCTCAACTAGATATAGTTACCCTACTGAGTGTGGTGAAGATGTCTAAGACTGAAGGATTTGGTTCTCTATATTTGAGAGAATATCTAGACTAAGTGATATTGTATCAAATAAAACCCAATGGAATACGATATAGATAATGTGTCTTGGCAATATAGATAATGTGTCCTGGCCCGAGGGCATTCCAGAAAAAAAAAGTGGGAGTGAACATTTGACGGCCAGGGCGTTGTTTGCCGACCCCCATGCTTCGTTTTTTATTCCTTTCATCTTATGTGCACCTCTCTCCGGTGGTGGGCTGCCCCCAGGGCTACCTGCCATAGTTCTAGCAGCCTTCTTAGCCGCCTTGTGTGACATTCCAGGGGAATATATGCCATAAATACGTATATTCCTGGACCCGTCACCATACAAATCTACCTAGGTAGCCTTGTATGCCTTAGAAAGTGGCAAGAGGTGCATATCTAAGTTAATTGCTTAACTTAGATAACCTTAGGATAAGGCTCATTTCCACATGGCCTTATCCTATTGGGCAACCGCCACACGGCCTCATCTTAGTGGTGCCACATGGCATCCCATGTGGACCCACACCTATATTGGCTCTAACCCTAACCCTAGACCCTTTTCCCGAACCTAGCACCTGAACTCTCATCCACGCCCAAAAACCCCGCTTCGAGCACCGTCATCATAGTCTAGCCTGAGCAAAGCAGCCCCGGAAGGTGTGTATGATCAGAGGGAGCAAGCCTTCACCCACGCCAAGGAGTATGGAGACGCCAGGATGGGAGGAAGCGCTCGAGGAGGTAGGTTGAGTAGGGCTCATGTTAGTTCATCCGAAGTTAGCACCCAGATGGGTTAGTATTTCGTGTCTAGAGTAGAGCCACCCTAGAACCTTTGTTGAACATCTTGAACCCTAATCAAGGAACCCTAACTGTTAGTTAGATATGTATGATTAGGTTAAGATGTTCATATGATATTGATCATGATGTGATGTATGTGATGTTGGTTGATCATGTTGCTCCTCTTGTATTGGGAAGGGGGGTAAAGACCTAGGGCCATATGTAGTATGCTCCTAGTGTAGATCCCTTAGTTCCTATTAGATGCGGCCTGTGCATAGGAACCCACCGGGCTATGGAAGCTATGATATGACTCAACACTACACAACGGGGATAGAGGCAAGATGGAGGGAGGATCCCCGCCGAGTGGGGGCTTCGGGGGATCCCATAGCGGGCTAGGCTTATGGTCGGTCACTTCGCGTGGGGGCGAGCATGGGTCCCACACCTCCCCGGGGCAATGGTGTCGCCCGCCTTTAAGAGTTGCAAGTGTCAGCTTGGCTCTTGTTTTGGGGGTTCACCGGGTACCAATCGCAGTGTCGCCACGATTCTCTAGCCGCCTGTGGAACCTCTAGACCCCGGAAGGGGAGATGCAACCCTTCCTACCTCGCCGGACCGTGGAGATGCAACCCGAGTAGTCCCGATGGGTGATGCCATGGGATTGCATATCCGAAGGTTAGAGTCATGCCACAAGCTTGATCTAGCCCATCCGCAAAGTATGCATGTGAGGGGCGGATGGAGTGGTCAACCCTAGCTATTGTCTTATGCCAGCCATTGCCATTGTTATGACTCCTGGCCGCTCTATCTTGAGGCCTATCTAGTCACCGACTACCTTATGTGCCGAGCCACCGGTAGGGAGCTCTCATGTTTTATGGCATATGATTATGTTCTTTTCATCTATGGATATGTGGTTGAGCTACCCTTCGAGGTAGTATATTGTATTGTATTGCTAGTTCTCGACGATTTGTCGCCCATCCTATAGGAGCCCATAGGGGAAGGGCGCTGCAAGACACCTTTCAGGAAACCCCCTCCCGCACTAGGGTCACCCCTCGAGAAAAGCGGGTAGACGGCGGCCCTGTGGCGGTTGTTGAGCCGGACGGGATTTCGTCGAAAGTACTACCGGGTGCCGTGATATTTAGCAGTGGAGCGCCACAATGGTATCGTGAGCGATGTTCTTGGCTGACCAGAAACTAGCACCCACCATAACCATGAAAGTAGTCTAACAAGCCTATAGGGTACGAAATTAAAATTTCTACCATCGAACCTCGAAAATAGGGAAAACAATTTCCCTGGTAGTGGGTCCGAAAATAGGTTAAGTGTTAGACGAAGAAATGAATGAGTCAAATTCACCTTCTAGTAAATTGGTGAAAATTATGCATCCGTGATCAAATTTCACCTAAAATGGGTCAAGAATCATGCCAACTGAGACTGGGTGAAAAAATGGCGAAATCCATAATTAATACTTCAACTATTAGGAAATTCAAAAATTCTAAGGTATAATACGAAATTAAGTATGTATGCCAATAATTAAATATGTACTAATAATTAGGGTACATTGGTGTAATTAATAAGGGGGCTAATAAGTAGGCCTATTTATGGTAGGAGAATATTCCCAAGGACCCTCCTTTTAAATATCTCACCACCTCATTTTCCTCCAACCTTTCCTCCACCATATCTCTCTTTGCTCAAATTTTTACGCCACCCATTTTCTAGACCGCTAAGTATGGCACGCACTGCAAAGATATAGCCTAGGAAGTTTGGAGAGAGGCCTACACTCTCGATGGCGACGAAAGCAGCCAGGTCGCCATGTCAAGAAGATTCCGCCACACCTTCACCCAAGCCCGGTGAAGAGGTGTTCTCCTCCAAAGAACGGCGACACCTTCCACGCCTCTCGAGGAGGAGGCTTAGCAAGAAGTAGCAGCAAGCAGCTTCTTCGGGCGGGCACTCAAATAACCGGGACGAAGTCCCGCCATTTTGGGAGCCTCCACCGACACGGAGGTAGAGCAGCAGACGGGGAGCGTAGGGGGAGACCGTGAGCAGCCCACGGCAGCACACTCAGAGGCGGCCTTCTTCATCAAGAAGAAGGGCAAGGAGAAGGTCAATGAGTGGCCGACGAGAGAGAGCAGCACTAAGAAGAGGGAGCGAGCTGAGCTTAGGGAAGAGGAGTGCAGAACTAAGAGGAGGAATGATCGCCCCGAGGGACCATAGTGATCGAAGAGCCTCCCCAGCGCGAGGAGGAAGAAGAAGGAGGAGGAGGAGATGGCGAAGAGGAAGCGGATGAGGAAGAGAACGAGGTCGTGGGGGAGTCCTCAAACCCCGACGCAAGACCACCCACCCGGTGGCCTGCCACCCAAGGTGGTCAAGAAGGTAAGGGGCGAGCACCGCTCGGGCCAGCGAGAGAGAGCTCTTGACGCCTCAAAAGTGTACTGGAATACCTCCGTCGTTGGACGAGGTATAATGACTGGTACTGCCGGCAAAATGTCCAGCGGTACGTGGAGGGCGGCCGACCCAGCAAGAACCAGCCCAAGCCGCCGCCGCCACGATCGGAGAAGCCCAAGAAGGTCCATCATGGACCAAATTCCAGGCATGCCCGAGTTTTTCGGGAGATTAAGCACTTTCAACAGTGCACTAATCTCCTGATTAGGAAGGCACCATTCGAGCGGCTCATGCGGGAAGTGATGCCGGAGTTCGCCACCGACTACAGGGTGACGTCGCTCACGACAAGGGTGTTGCAGGTAGCTGCCGATGCCGAGCTCACCCAATTGTTCGAGGAAGGAAACCTCTGCGTGATCCATGCGAAGAGGGTAACGCTCATGCCCAAGGATTTGCACTTGGCGCGCCGTATCCGCAAGGAATATCCTTGAGGATAATTTTGTAGTAACGTATGCAAATAGACCAAATTTTCCTTATAAATATATAAAATTTTGTTTTGTAAATGAATTTGAATTTTGTATGAAGTTGTGCTTAAGTAGCTCAAATTGTACTTTAGTTTTGACCATTAAAGTTGGAACGTTCAAAGTAAAATTAATTAGTTAAGAATTCTAATTAAATTAGTCAAAATCTGAAAAAAATTCCGAAACCGGGTTGCATCGCGCAAAACCCATCTGCGTTTGCGACGCAGAGCCACTTTGGCGAACCAGCCCGATTTCGGCATCCTGACACTAAATTATGTTCAATTTGCATAAGAAAAGTTTCTAGTTAGGCTAGAATCATGCCAAAAAGTCATATTAGGATCTCTAATTTCCCTGAAACTCCTCATAGAAATAGAAAAAATCCCGAAATTGGGTTGCATCGCGCGAATGCTGCCTGCGTTCGCGACGCAGAGCCATTTTCCGCGAACCAACCCAGTTTCACCCATTTTTGCCTAAATTGACCAATTTTCATCCAACAAACTGCCATATAGTGTTTTTTGCTTTGTTTTGCTTAGATTTGCACTTCATGATAGCTCATTTGGACATCCATAGCCATGGAACAAAAGTCTTCAACATCAAGAACCCTTCTGCATGGAACCCGAGGCACCCTAGTCTATAAAAAGGGCCCTCATTTGTCATTTCCTCCCCATCAAGACTGCTCTCAGCCCTTTTGTCGATTTTCTAGCTCCTTGCTTATCCTCATCAGCCATTTTTCATACTAGTCTCTGCTCAATGGCGCCCTCAAGCTTTGTTAGGTGGTACAATGAGGCCAATCACATCCGTAATTGTCCTGCTGATCAAGTCTTCCATGTCTTTGATCATCTCTTTGATCTCCATGCCACTCTGACTAGAACTCCCTATTACACCGACATTATTTGCCAATATGATCAGCAGATCCTGCCCTGGGAAGTTAGCTTGCCACCTAGGGGAGGGAAATGGGTTTCCTTAGACTCTCTTACCCAAGCCATAGGTGGGGATCCAGGGCAAGAGTAGGCTGTGGGATAGAACTGTAACATGCCGACTACATGACCTCGTAAGCATCATAGGCATAGATACCTCTCAAAATAAGCAGCCTTAGCTTTATTCATGCAAAGACAAGGCGCCAACCAACCAGGGGGAGCCACAATTCAACCTTTAGATTTGGCACCTCTCGACACTCGGAGGGCGCAGATAGACATCCACGAGATCCAGGCTACGGAGTACGAATACTACAGCTCCACATCAGGAACACCTATGTTGCAGATTGAGCAGGATTATGAAGAGCAAGAGGAGGAGAACCCAAGTTGGGAAATGAGGGAGGCAAGAAGGATGGAGAGGCGTATAGCCCGACAAGAGGAAGTATTAAGGCGAGATTTCGAACCGCCTGTTGGTATCACGGCCCTGACCCCAGTCATCATCGATGGCGAGGAGTACATACTCGCCACCGACATCCTCAACCTTCCCTATTGCCAAGAAGAAGGCCTCAGGATCGATGAGCTCCTAGGCCTAATTGCACAAGAACGATGCATCAGCTGATCCACTGGGCCACCCCATTGATGAATGCCCAAGAATATGCACATGCACCACCTCCACCTCCTCCACTACCTCAACAAGGCATCGAGGAAGGTCCACAGCCGGAGGGGCAAGACAATCAGGAAAATGTCAGAGATGTGAAGAGGAAAAGGAGAAATGAATGACTCCAACACCACCTAGCTCCAGCTCATCGACACACTTGAGGAGCCCAAGACAGTTCTAGCTCGAAAGTGAGTCCGATACTTCACGTAAGAGCCGTGGCAAGGAAGGCGTGATGACTATCAAAAGAAAGTTGACAAAGCTATGAGCAATGTGTGGAAGACTAGGAAGTTGGGTGAGTTCGTGAAGGACAGTCGTATGGAGGCGTAAGCCCGCTTGACGAGATGGAGGAGTTTGGCAACTCTTATGGCATGAAGGACAAGGATATAGGGAAGGTTGCTACAAAGAACTTGATAGGAGCAGCTAGAATCGGTGGAAAGGCTACGAAAGTCCAACAAGCTCAAAAGGAACAGCTTTGCGTATTCAAAGCAAGGCCTTTCGCAGACATTATGTGCCTAGATCACATACTAGCAAAGCATCCAAAGAATTCTATAGATTGAACCAGGGCACCTTGTCGGTGAGTAAAGTACACGAGGAATTCATGCGACTCAGGCTCCATGTTCCCTGAGTTTCGTAAAGGCAAGCGGTTGAAACTTACATTGAGGGATTGAACAGCAATATCAAAAGGCTAGTCCGAGCAATCAACCCAAAATCAATGGCGTAGGCCGAGGATAAAGCCATAAGTTTGAAGAAGCTCCAAAGAACGCCAGGGAGAAACAATCGGCCTTCAAAGGAAAGTCACCGTGGCAGTACCAAGGGCAGTACCAGTGAGTAAGCAATCAGCAGCCTACGCATCGAGGCCAGCAACAAGGAAGAGCTCGTGGTAAGAACTTTGGGGACCGTAAGCATGAGAATGCATCGGGGCAGCGCTATAAAGCCGCCTTCTAGACAAATCGGACGAAAAGAGAAGAGACAGAATGTATCGAGAAGAAGCTATGTTTCAGTGCTTCCAGCCAGGCAATCAACACATGATTGCCCATTCGTCATGCAGGCAGCTTTGGCAGAGCTTGGGGATTGGGATTCACCAACAGACGCAGATGAAGAGACGACCAGCATGAGGCCCAGGACTTCATAGGTGGTGAGTGCCATATCTGTGCAAATATTGAGTCGTGATATTGAAAATCAGTCCGACAAATCATTGCGGCTGATGGAATCATAGATAGCAATCCATATGTAGTCCCTATAGACACAGTAGCTCTCACAACTTCGCCTCCCCTAGGCTGGCTGCCCTAATGAAGAACAAGGTATTGAAGTCTAAGCCAAGCCCAGTTGCTATGGCAAACGGCGCCATTCGACACATTAAGGGAAGGAGGATCACATTCGACATAGACCTTAGTGGAAGTAAGTGGCCGATGGGGGCAGAGGTCATGGAAATTGGAAGGTATGACCTTATAGTAGGAATGGAGTTCCTAAAACCAGCGAAAAAGCCATGATCGACCAGGACCGCAAATGAAGTCGCCATGACAAAGACATTGCACGGCACCAAATTCATAGTGAGAGGTAAGAAGGCAGCTTCTTCTATGCAGTGTATTTCTTTGAAGCAGCTAAGGAAAAGTATAGAAAGAAATAAGGTGGATTACATTTTGAGGTTAGAGGCAATTGAGCCCAATAAGCAGAATGGAAGCGACCAAAAGGGGAATCAGTTGCCCAAGCCAGTAGCAAGGCTTATTTCAGAGTTTAAGGATGTATTCCCGGATGAAATCCGGCAGCTACCACCTTATAGGGGTGTGGAATGTGAGATCACATTAGCTCCAGATGCAAAGCCTACCAGTAAGGCGCCATACAGAATGAGCACCCCGGAATTGATTGAGCTCAAGAAGCAGCTCCAGGAATTGCTTGAGCTTGGTTTTATTAGGGCAAGTGTGTCTCCTTTTGGAGCACCTATACTCTTCGTTAAGAAGAAAGATGGGAGCTTAAGAATGTGCATAGACTATCGCCAGCTCAACAAGCGCATTTATAAAGAATAAGTATGCATTGCCAAGGGCGATGATTTAATGGACCAGCTCCAAGGAGCAAAGGTGTTCTCTAAGATTGATTTGAGGTCGCTACCATCAAATAAGAATAAAAGAAGAGGATATCCACAAGACCCGCCTTTTAGAACGCTGTATGGTCACTTTGAGTTTACTAAGAATGCCCTTTGGTTTGTCGAATGCTCCAAAGAACTTTCATGCGCCTCATGAACGACGCCTTCGTGGGAATTCCTAGATGAGTTTGTCATTGTCTTCTTCGACGACATTCTAGTCTACAAAGAAGTCCATTGAAGATCATGATCAGCATTTGAGAAGGGTGTTGGAAAAGTTGAGGCGCATCGCTTGTATGGAAAGCTTCTCCAAATGCCACTTTGCTACCGAAAGAGGGAGTACTTGGGGCCATGTCATATCGGGCGAAGGGATCTCCACCGACCCCCGCAAAGATTGAAGCAAAGAGAGGGATTGGCCAAAGACCAAAGAATGTGGCGAAGTAAGGAGCTTTCTAGGTCCGGCAAAAGTTATTACAGAAGTTCGTGAAGGACTTCGCTAAGGGCGCCCCTTTGACGGACCTCACTAAGAGTGTTAAGGTGAAAGATTGGAGAACACATTGGCTAGAAAATGTTCAAGCTTCATTTGAAAAGCTTAAGGAAGCCGTAACAACAGCACCAGTGCTAGTTCTGCCAGATCCAGACAAGGACAAGATAATAGCAACAGACGCAAGCATGATAGCAACAGGTGGAGTCCTTATGCAGGAAGGAAGAGTAGTGGCCTATTGATTCCAAGAAGTTGAACGACACCGAGCAGCGCTATCCAACTCATGATCAGGAACTTCTAGCTATTGTGAGAGCCCTTCGTATTTGGAGGCATTATTTGCTTGGGAGGAAGTTTCAGTTAGATACTGATCACCAGAGCCTTCAATACATCTTTACCCAACCGCTCCTCAATTTAAGGCAAAGGAGGTGGATGGAATTCCTAGAAGAGTATGATTTTGAGATTGCTTATAAGCCGGGTAAGTTGAATGTGGTTGCTGATGCTCTTTCTAGAAGATCCCTTGAGACGAGAACACATTGTAATGCTATATCAACTCTTTCGAGTGGGTATGGTAAGAAAATTGAGGAGACATTACCATTTGATGGTGATTTCAAGGAGGTATGGGAAAGCCTCTCTAGGGAGGCTAGAACAGATAAGGAACGAGAAGCCTTCAAGCATTATAGGAAGGAAGGCAACTTGTTGTACCATAAGCATAAGTTGTGTGTGCCCGAATCATCAGGTGTAAGGAAGCTAATTCTTCATGACACACACAACAGTCCAATAGCAGGGCATGCAGGTTTTATGAAGACCTACTTCAAGATTCGAAGTAGTTATTTCTGGCCGGGAATGAAGAAGCAGATAGCAAGATTTGTGCCAGCAAACCAAAGCGGAGCAGCTTCAAATTCCAGGAGCCTTGGAACCTCTAGCAGTGCCGAATGCGAAATGGGAAGTAGTAAGCATGGATTTTATCACAGGACTTCCTAAGACTCTTCGAGGCAAGGATGCATTAATGGTCGTAGTAGACAAATTATATAAGATGGCACATTTTGTGCCTTGTAAGACTACGGACACAGCATTAGATACTGCCAAGTTATTTGTAAAGGATATTTTTAGGCTCCATGGCATGCCTCGGGAAATAATTTCGGACAGAGATTCCAACTTTATGAGTGCCTTTTGGCAGGACCTCTTTAGCACCATTCGCATTTAGGCTCTCCATGAGCAATAGACTTTTATCATCCGCAGCATTGATGGTCGACGGAGCGAACGAATCGAATTATTGAAGACATGCTTAGAAGCTTTGTGTGGAATAAGCAGTCCAAGTGGGATGAGTATATCCACTTGGTGGAATTCGCCTACAATAGTGCCAAGCAGGAGTCATCGCAGATGTCTCCTTTCATGGTAAATTACGGTACCAAAGCCTAACCCCGACACTTGGCACAATCCTGTGTCAAAGGTTGAAGTGTCCCAGCAGATGCTAGGAGATATGCAGCAGCTGGTGGAAGAAGTGAGGGGTTACCTCCTAGCAGCAAGAAGTCGGCAGAAGAGTGTAGCCGACAGGCACAGGACCGTAAGGGAGTTCAAAGTAGACGATATAGCGTGGGTTGAAGATCAAGGTTAAGCAAGCTAAGCTTTTGGATTGGGAGTTGCAAGAAGCTTGCCCCTCGGCTGGGCTGGTCCGCTCAAGATTTTGGAGAGAGGGCTCCCAAGCCTACAAATTGGATCTTCCGCCCATCTCAAAGTTCACAAGGTTTTCCACGTAAGTTTATTAAAAGGCACAATCCTAACCCCGAGGAGGTCTTGGATACTCCAACTTTGTTGGAAATGACTAAGAGCAAGTCGAAATTGTGCCCGAATTACTTGATAAGTCATTCAAGAAGACTAGGAGGTCTCAGCCTCCAAAGATTTGGTCAAGTGGAAGCACTTGCCCGTGGAAGACGCGATATGGGTATTGAAGCAGATTTGGAGAAGCAATACCCAGAGTTTATGAAGGAGTTTGATGGGCGAGTCGCCTCCCACTTGGTCGATCCCGACTTGTCGAGGTTAGCTTAGTATGTTTCTTAGTTAGTTTCTAGCTCGGCGCATGTATTCTAGCTAGTGGAATACATATGCCGTAATCTTGG
Organism: Isoetes taiwanensis; assembly: GCA_021234155.1. Lineage (NCBI taxonomy): Eukaryota > Viridiplantae > Streptophyta > Lycopodiopsida > Isoetales > Isoetaceae > Isoetes > Isoetes taiwanensis. The sequence goes on along the minus strand of JAJEKV010000012.1, from coordinate 4,907,438 downwards.
AACCCGTGGGGCGATGATGAGATAAGCCTTTAAGGCGCTCTCTAGGCCAACAGCACCAAGAGGTGCGCGCATGACCAATAGGGTCATCGCGAGGGAGAGAGAAGTAAGGCATGGTGCGCGGCGATGGACATCGGTCGGATGCTCCCCTATGCCACGACGCGCTGGGTTCGCATACACCGCCATAGGGGGTCATGGTGAAGGTCAAAGTGATCATGTGCTTACGCATGGGATCGTGAGACGCCCTCAGCTTAAAACCCTTGGGGCATGATGCACTAGGGGTACTCGCACCGCAACCGAAAGTACAAGGTAGCACTTGATCATGGGCGATGATGGGATCATCTTAAATGGTCCTTAAGCTCAAACCGAAAGGGCCATGATCGAAAAAGGTATTGGTAAGGGGTGGTCCCCAAAACCACAAACTTATTAATTAAACTAATGTAATGTGCCCTTGTGCAGAAAGTGAGAAGTGAGCATCGAGGTGGGGCATTACGAGAAGATGGGGAACCATAATCTAGATTATGAACCCTAATAACTCTTATAATAATATTTTGAATTATTGTAAGAAGTAACCTTGTTAAGGCTATATAATTTTGTATAAGTACAAATATAGCCTAAATTTTGACATTTAACTCTTTAATAGGAAGTTGATCGTTTAAATTGGAGTGTATGTTCTTGTGTTGTTTTGCGGGGATACAAGAGGGCTCGCCACCTTAGTGCAATGTTGAGGACAAAGATTGTCATAAGGGGGGAGAATGTGACGTTCCAGGGGAATATACGCCATAAATACGTATATTCCTGGACCCGTCACCATACAAGTCTAACTAGGTAGCCTTGTATGCCTTAGAAAGTGGCAAGGGGTGCATACCTAAGTTAATTGCTTAACTTAGATAACCTTAGGATAAGGCCCATTTCCACATGGCCTTATCCTATTGGGCAACCGCCACACGGCCTCATCTTAATGGTGCCACGTGGCATCCCATGTGGACCTACACCTATATTGGCTCTAACCCTAACCCTAGACCCTTTTCCCTGACCTAGCACCTGAACTCTCATCCACGTGCCCGAAACCCCGTTTCGAGCACCGCCTCATCATAGTCTAGCCTCGAGCAGCCCCCCTGTAAGGTGTGTATGATCGTAGAGGGAGCAAGCCTTCGACCCACGTCAAGGAGCATGGAGACGCCAGGGATGGGAGGAAGCGCTTCTGGAGGAGGTAGGTTGAGTAGGGTTCATGTTAGTTCATCTGGAAGTTAGCACTCCAGATGGGTTAGTATTTCGTGTCTAGAGTAGAGCCACCCTAGAACCTTTGTTGAACATCTTGAACCCTAATCAAGGAACCCTAACTGTTAGTTAGATATGTATGATTAGGTTAAGATGTTCATATGATATTGATCATGATGTGATGTATGTGATGTTGGTTGATCATGTTGCTCCTCTTGTATTGGGAAGGGGGGTAAAGACCTAGGGCCATATGTAGTATGCTCCTAGTGTAGATCCCTTAGTTCCTATTAGATGCGTCCTGTGCATAGGAACCCACCGGGCTATGGAAGCTATGATATGACTCAGCACTACACAACGGGGATAGAGGCAAGATGGAGGGAGGATCCCCGCCGAGTGGGGGCTTCGGGGGATCCCATAGCGGGCTAGGCTTATGGTCGGTCACTTCGTGTGGGCCGAGCATGGGTCCGACACCTCCTGGGGCAATGGTGTCGCCCTGCCTCTCAAGAGTTGCAAGTGTCAGCTTGGCTCTTGTTTTGGGGGGTTCAGTCGGGTACGAATCGTGTGTCGTCACGATTCTCTAGCCGCCCGTGGAACCTCTAGACCCCGGGAAGGGGAGATGCAACCCTTCCTACCTCGTCGGACCAGGGAGATGCAACCTGGAGTAGTCCCGATGGGTGATGCCATGGGATTGCGTATCCGGAAGGTTAGAGTCATGCCACAGCTTGATCTAGCCCATCTGCAAAGTATGCACAGGAGGGGCGGATGGAGTGGTCAACCCTAGCCATTGTCTTATGCCAGCCCCGCCATTGTTATGACTCGGTCTGCTCTATCTTGAGGCCTATCTAGTCAGTCGACTACCTTATGTGTCGGAGCCACGGGTAGGAGCTCTCATGTTTTATGGCATATGATTATGTTCTTTTCATCTATGGATATGTGGTTGAGCTACCCTTCGAGGTAGTATATTGTATTGTATTGCTAGTTCTGACGTATTTGTCGCTTCCACTGTTATAGGAGCCCATAGGGGAAGGGCGCGCAAGACACCTTCGTGTCCCCTCCCCGCACTAGGGTCACCTCAGAGTGCGGGGTAGACGAAGGGCCTGTGCGGTTGTTGAGCCGGACGGGGGATTTCCTGTCGAGTGTACGGCCGGGTGCCGTATATTTAGCAGGGAGCGTCACAATGGTATCAGAGCGATGTTCTTGGTTGACCAGAAACTAGCACTGACCATAACCATGAAAGTAGTCTAACAAGCCTATAGGGGTACGAAATTAAAATTTCTACCATCGAACCTCGAAAATAGGGAAAAAATTTCCTCCTAGGTAGTGGGTCCGAAAATAGGTTAAGTGTTAGACGAAGAAATGAATGAGTCAAATTCACCTTCTAGTAAATCTGAAGTGAAAATTATGCATCTGCATCAAATTTCACCTAAAATGGGTCGAAGAATCATGCCAATCTGAGACCTGGGTGAAAAATGGCGCAAATCCATAATTAATACTTCGAACTATTAGGAAATTCGAAAATTCTAAGGTATAATACGAAATTAAGTATGTATGCCAATAATTAAATATGTACTAATAATTAGGGTACATTGGTGTAATTAATAAGGGGGGCTAATAAGTAGGCCTATTTATGGTAGGAGAATATTCCCAAGGACCCTCCTTTTTAAATATCTGCCACCTCATTTTCCCTCCAACCTTTTCCTCCACCATATCTCTCTTGCTCAGCCTTACGTCACCCATTTTCTAGACCGTTAAGTATGGCACGCACCAAGCAGACAGCTAGGAAGTTTGGAGAGAGGCCTACACTCTCGATGGCGCACGTAGCAGCAGGTCGCCATGTCAAGAAGATTCCGCCACACCTTCGACCCAAGCCTGGTGAAGAGGTGTTCTCCTCCAGCAGCGATGACACCTTCCACGTCTCTGAGGAGGAGGCGCCTAGCAGCAGCTCTTCGTCGGCGGGCACCTAGCGAACCGACGAGTCCCGCCATTTTGGAGCCTCCACTGACACGGAGGTAGAGCAGCAGGACGTGGAGCAGGAGGGAGACCAGGAGCAGCCACGGCAGCAGACTCAGGAGCCGGGGCCTTCTTCGATCAAGAAGAAGGGCAAGGAGAAGGTCAAGGAGTGGCCTTGACGAGAGCAAAGACGGAAGAAGAGGGAGCGAGAGCGGAGCTTAGGGAGGAGGAGCGCAAAACTAAGAGGGAGGGAACGATCGCCCCGAGGGACCGTAGTGATCAAAGAGCCTCTCCAGCGCGAGGAGGAAGAAGGAGGAGGAGGAGATGGCGGAGAGGAAGCGGATGAGGAAGAGAACGAGGTCGTGGGGGAGTCCTCAAACCCCGACGCAAGACCACCTTACCTGAAGTGGCCCAAGCCACCCAAGGTGGTCAAGAAGCGTATATGGGCGAGCAATCGTCACCTCGCGCGAGGAGCGCCTTCGACGCCGCCAAAGTGTACCAGAATACCCGCCGTTGATCAGGTATAATGACTGGTACTACCAAAGAAATGTCCAAATGGAGACATGGAGGGCGGTCGACCCAAAGAAGAACCAAAAAATTCAAAGTTGCCGCCACGACCGGAGAAGCCCAAGAAGGTCCATCATGGACCAAATTCCAGGCATGCCCGAGTTTTTCGGGAGATTAAGCACTTTCAACAGTGCACTAATCTCCTGATTAGGAAGGCACCATTCAAGCGGCTCATGCGGGAAGTGATGCCGGAGTTCGTCACCGACTACAGGGTGACGTCACTCACGACAAGGGTGTTGCAGGTAGCTGCCGAGGCTGAGCTCACCCAATTGTTCGAGGAAGGAAACCTCTGCGCGATCCACGCAAAGAGGGTAACGCTCATGCCCAAGGATTTGCACTTGGCGCGCCGTATCCGCAAGGAATATCCTTGAGGATAATTTTGTAGTAACGTATGTAAATAGACCAAATTTTCCTTATATATATATATAAAATTTTGTTTTGTAAATGAATTTGAATTTTGTATGAAGCTGTGCTTAAGTAGCTCAAATTGTACTTTAGTTTTGACCATTAAAGTTGGAATGTTCAAAGTAAAATTAATTAGTTAAGAATTCTAATTAAATTAGTCAAAATCTGAAAAAAAATCTGAAACCGGGTTGCATCGCGCAAAACCCATCTGCGTTCGTGACGCAGAGCCACTTTGCGCGAACCAACCCGATTTCGGCATCCTGACACTAAATTATGTTCAATTTGCATAAGAAACGTTTCTAGTTAGGCTAGAATCATGCCAAAAAGTCATATTAGGATCTCTAATTTCCCTAAAACTCCTCATAGAAATAGACCCGAAATCGGGTTGCATCACACATCTTTGCCTGGTCAGCGACCTTGAGCCATTTTATTTGTGAACCAACTGGTTTCGCCCATTTTTGCCCAAATTGACCAATTTTCATCCAACAAACTGCCATGTAGTGTTTCTTGCTTTGTTTTGCTTAGATTTGCACTTCATGGTAGCTCATTTGGACATCCATAGCCATGGAACAAAAGTCTTCAACATCAAGAACCCTTCTGCACGGAACCCGAGACCAGTGGCCCTGTTGCTTGCATTTGAAGCACTCGAGGATCCGCATCGGCGCTAGCGAAGACAAAAGATAGTGAAGCTCCTGGTCCTTTAAATGTGCAATCTTTTGACCAATGTCCTTCACCTCCACATTTATAGCATTTAGCAGCAGATGGTGGAGGGCTGGAATAATTCCCTCCAGCATGCATCTTACCATCCACCTTAGGTCCTGATTGCATCCCAATATTAGCTTCATCGCACCATTTGAAAAATCCACAGCTACCCTCCTGCAAATGAAAATTTGCCATGTAGATAAAGGTTCTGACTCTAGAAATACTGCAAGCAAGGCACCTAGCTTCAACATACATTGCTCATATGGGCTTAGCTTTCTATGTATCTATGGTAATATATAAACCTTGCATACCTGCTGACTCTTTGGACATTTGTAGAAACGACGTCCTGAATCTTTGGGCGTTCCAGCAGTCAAGACAACACAGGGTCCAGCACCACAATGGCATTGCAGCTCCGGTTCAGGAGGTGCCATAGAACCAGCAGTTCCTAAATTCCTGTGGTACATACTTTGAGTTCCTGGCAACTTTATTGGTGATGTTGGAGCATCACACCATTCAAAGAACTGGCATTGCCCTTGTATTCTGTAAGAAGGTCCTTACAGAATGTCACTGTTGCAGCATGCAGAAGATGGCGTGGTGCTTATGCGAATCCTTCTCCTTAAAATCTGAATTTGCTGCAGCAGTGGGAGCTTCAAAGCATACTTTGCAGACGTGGGAGGTTCTCTCCTCATCCTGTTGATCTTTCTCCTGAAGTGACAGAATCTGCTCTCGCTCTCGTTCTCTTATCCTATCTTGTATCTTTGTCTACACAACAATTAATTCCTTCTTTAGCCCTATAACTTTTTGAATTTTTCTTCTTCTCAAATTCCAAGTAAAGCAAAGAGTGGATATAGCTTACCTTCGCTTGACATAGCTTTGTAAGTGCCTCCACGTGAAGGTTTTGAAGGTCCTCAAGTGCATCAATATCCAAATCATCTAATTCTTCGCCCTATATTAGAGGATATCAGTAAACTTATTTTCATTAATCATTGTTTCATTATTCATAAAATCCTTACCTTTAACTGAGAAATAACAGTCAACTCTGCAATTTCCTGCTTTTCCTCTTCTGAGCAATTCGGTCTTCGTTATCATCTGTGGCTTTTAAATCTTTAAGACTATCAGAATCGTTTGAAGTAGGATAAATGTCAACCACGCCCTTTTTTGCAAAGTTGTTTATAGGGTTATGTGCTTTTAACTTTGCAACCAAAACCCATATATTTGCAACGTCATTTTCGAGAGCAATATCTCTCTCTCGATTCATCAACCCCTGTTTTGTAACTCTATTTCTTTCTTTTTCTTCTCTTCCAATTGAATCTCTAAACCTTTTGCTTTCTCTTTTCGGCAATTGCAAAAGGCTTGTGAAAGTGTGCTCGCTACCATAAGACACATAACCATTGCTTATTGGCTTAGAAATAGCTTGCAATGCCATTTGCTTGGCAGCTTGCAGCTCTTCTGAAAAATGTGTTTTGCAGAGAAAGTTTCCTAGAGCTTGGCCGTTTTTCCTAAAGGAAATTGAAGCCTGAAACTAAACCGAGCATATACCTGGAAAGTTTTGTTGATCTCGCTTGTGGCTTGTCTTTGAGCAATTGCAAGACCACGGTTGTTGCTGGGGCTTGGACGTAGGCTCCATAGCTCACAAAGCTCCCTAAATTGCAAGCCCTGAGAGCCATAGTCGAGTGCCAGAATCCGGTGCCCATAAGCATGCATTATAAGCATGGGAAGTGCATGTTCATGCAAACGCCCGTGTTGGCACCGTAGACATAAGCCCCTTGCTTACCATGGATTTCATGAAGGAAAAAGATCGATGGTCGCAAACCGTAATTTTACTTTGCAAAACACTCTGGTGCTGCAGATGCTTCTGCAACCATAATACGGGCATTAAACGAACAAAATGATTTCATCGGATCAATCGAGCAAACAGGAGGAGCAAGATCCGGCTTTGCAAGAATAGGGCAAATCTCAGCTCGAAGGTGCGATGGCCGCCCTCGCTAACCCTAGCAAAAAAAAAAAACCAAGAATCTTACGTGGCATCATCTCTTCCATTGATTTCATCAAATCTGGGCCGCCCAAATTAGGGCTGGGTCCAACACTTACACAATAACATTATAATATAAGATAACCATGTAACTATTATAACCATTAACCATTAAAACCATTAACCATTAAAAACATTATAACCATTAACCATTAACCATTAACCATTAAAACCATTATAACCATATAACCATTAAAAACATGGCCCATGTGGCGACTCGTCAGCGATAGCTGACATTGCCACGTCAGCAATCCGGACACCCAGGTCACGGACCGCATGGCCCACACGTGACAGGGTGTCATAATGGCACTTTATCGAGGTTCGAGGGTGCAGCCGGAAATAACTGCACCCTCTTCCTCTTCCCCCGCGACCCATTCATCCATTCATTCTTTCTCTGTTCTGTTTTTCCATTCCATCTTTGGAGCTCTGCCCTTGGCGATCACTCCAATCACTCAATTCCGACGTCTTCTTATGACAGTAGCCTGGTCGACGGATCGGGACGCATCTAGCGCCAGGGTTTTCGCGCAGTTTGAGTGTTCGAGCGGGCGTTACTGCCTAAGAAGAAAGTGGGGTTCTTCTCTGTAAGTTTATAGCTTTTTTTATTGCTTCTTTTTAGTTTTTATAAGTCCTTTACTGCACTCTTACTTATATTCTTTTATTAGAGGTTCTTACTATCCCCTGTTTCAATTTCCAGCCCGACAAATCCCTATTCTCGCTTTTCCAACGCTATTCAAACATGGAATCAAACACGGGAGCTTCCTCCTCGCATCCAAAGAAATCTACCGGTATGTTTTTAATATGTTCTCTTTTGTCTCCAATTGTTTTCACTCTATTTCACATCTATTCACCGGTTTTTTTGCTTTTGTTTTGTTTTCTGTTTTTGTTCATAACAGAACATAACTATGAATGAATGTTTCTAACTATGATCTAAGAACAGGATTTGCTTTACATAAATTGCAAATCTTTCTAACTCACAAAATATCCTCCCTTGCGGAAAGGTCGCAGATTACACTTTTTCGACTTCGCGAATGAAATGCCTCGGCTGCCAACAATCCGGGGAAGTACAAGCCTTCTTCTCGACTTGCGAGGCGGAAACGAGGAGTGTACACCCCAGACCGTTGGGCGGTTGAGGCAATCTCAAAATCGCGAAGTCGAGAATGCGTGACAGGCTACCCAACGCCTTTCTAGTCCTCGAAAAGCCAGTCGCTTTTGTGCATTCTCGACCATGAGTCAAGAATGTCATACCGCGACCAATGGCGCCAGGTCCGGTCGCCAGTGCCTCCACCCGGTCCGAGCCACTCTCCTCCGAACCATCTTGGCCGAATATTGCGGGGCGGAGGTAGCTCGACCGGGTGGAGGCCTCTCAACTAACCACAGAGCGTGTCGGCCGTCTTCGACTGCGGAGTCGAAGACCCGCTAGTCTCCACCGCGGCATTCCCGGCTCCGGTGCATTCTTTCAGGTCTTGTCCTTGTCCCCGCAGACAGCGATCTTAGCCACTCTCCTTCAAACTATCTTCCTCAGTATTATGAAGGAAAGTGGCCCTCGACCGGCTCAGAGCCTCCGGGTCTAATCCACGGGGTTTCTCGACATGTTTTCTAGTGCATTCTCGACTTGTAAGTCGAGAATCCCTTAGCCAGCCAATTCTCCTGTGTCTGGTCGTAGGCATCCTTAAGGCCTCAGCTAGCCAACAAGTTTATTCTCTACTGAAGACTCGATAATGCCATAGGTTGGCTTTGTTGCCGCATTCTCGACTTCATGAAGTCGATAATGCCTTAACCAGCCATACTACACGGAGTTTTTGTTGCTAAAAGCATTCTCGACTTACAAGTCGAATGCGTGCGGCATTAGTTAACTTCGATTCTCGACTCGCAAGTCGAGAATCCCTTAGCCATCCAATTCTCTCCTTGTACAATTCTCCTAACCACGTGAAATCCATCCCTTAAAGGCGTTTTGAAGTCGACTGTGAGTCGGTAAAGACTTCGCTAGTCTCACAAAGAGGTCGAGGTTTAGTCCTAGGTGCCTCTAGCTCGCCTAAGCCACTCTCCTTCAACCATCTTCCTCGAATATTGCGCCCTGGAGTGGCGGATGGGTGGGAGGCCTCTCACACTTAACCATGGTGGGGGATGCATTTGAACCCATCCCTAAGGCCCTAGACCTAGCATGATCTATACACAACTAGCATGCCTAACGATATACCGGACCGGATGGATCCCTTTGCTTCTAAAACGCATTCCAAGCAAAAATACAGCATGAATGAAGCGTTGGAGTTGTTCGATTTATAGTTCCCTTGCTGAGCATCTCTCAACCTAGAGAGTATCTGCAAACGGGCAAGTATGCTCAACAAGGAAACCATAACGGGCGAAGTTGTCGAACAGCTTCCATGATCAAAATGGGAGTTGTTCGGCGTGTTACTGATCCATTGTTTCCGTGTCCAAGATCTCTCAACCCGAGAGTATATTTCATCTCTCGACGCTGAAATATCTTTGGACAAGGAAACGATAAATCCGGCGAGATTTCAAGCAGTTCCATGTTCTATACACATCTGCATGTTCTACACACATAATGAAACAGGAATCTCTGAAATTCACCTCTTCTCGCAAGAACTCCTTGGGCCCGCAGCCTCACCGAGAGTCATCACTTCTTCTGTTGGCCTCATCAACAATGCATCCCCATCAAATACTTGTATCAAAGCGATTCTCGCGTATCCCTCTTCCATGGCCGCCTGCAGGTGAAGTGTTCCCCGTGTCTTGCGGCTCATATCCGCTTGCTACCTTAGCCCCGTGCACATCGATCAAATCAACTATTTGCAAAAAGACACGCAGTTAGAACTAGACAGAGACAATCGCTGTTAGGAGCTTACAACATCGTGGCGCCATCCGTGAATAGTCGATCTCCGCCTCCAGTTGCTGTGTGCCTCAAAGTCGCCAATGTCGCTCTAAAACTAAGCACCCAAAAATCTCCACTGCACTCACTAAGTCCCTGGAAATGAATGAATTTAGAATTGGTGTTTGGGCGGGCTAAAGTTGGCCACATTGTACCCTTAGCCCGCTTTTTTGCCTTGAATGATTGTGTGTCCTTAATTTCAAATTTAAGAACACGCCCGACCTTTTTTACGTGCAGTCCTAAAACCTCTAAGGCGCGGAAGAGGCTCAATTTACAAGGGAGTTCGAGCAGCAAGAGGATGCGGGGGCATACAGATATGACGACTCCATCGAAGAAGCGAGGCGCCGGAGCGGATGCTGGTTCAAGCGGCACCAAGAAAAGAAAGACAGGGACTCCAGGTGAGCTCTCAATTTTGTGTTCGGTGAGGATACCTTCTCTGATCCATCCTTCTGCCTTGCAGCATTCACTGCGGAGACGCTAGTGATCACTGGCAGAACTCCGTTCTTCGTTATCGAGGGATTGGAAACAGAGCTTCTTGATACACCAGCAGATTCTTGGTGGTATGCCGAGGTATCAACAAGTGGGAAGGAGAAAGATCTGTTTTTGTGGCAAAGGGATAAGAAGAGCTCCGGCGACAAGTGCAATTGGTGTTGTGCTCTCCGTCTCTGCACCAGATTCGAAGCATCTAACACTGTATGTGGAAGACTGCCTGAAGGGTAAGTTCTATCACAAGTATCCAATTATTCTCACTCTTCAATGAGCAAGTCGAAGGGGACCGACAAAAGGCCGGCGCCTTTAAATTGTCAGAACTTTGGGTGGAAAGATCTGGAAGGGATGAAGGAGGCCAGAACCCGGACATCCAGGGAGCTTGGAATGGCGATTTCCAGGGTGAGGGAGAAGCTGTTCAACACCGGGAGCTTTACGTCCAGCGTGCTAAAGACTCTAAAGCACTCGGCAGTTACCAAGGATGTTGTAGTTCAGAAAGAAAAAAACTCCGGATAGGAATGCAGATGAAGCAGATGAGAGTACACGGAGGATCTTTGAGAAGAAGAAGAGGAAGATATGGTCGATTCCCAATTCTTGGATCCAGATGAGCAGATTAGGAAATCACAGAGAGGAGCCCAGAAGATGGAGCGGCTGGCTCAGTATTATCCATTAGGGATATCACACAAGCTGTTGCTGGACATCGGACACTGAAGGTTTGCCTCGAGACGCCGAGCCTTGTTCAACCACGGAATTTAATCCAAAGACACATGCCGGAGATTTTCAACTTGATGGTGTGACATCCTGCCCAGATCCAATGCTGCTTGGATGTCATACCATTCAAACATCGGCCGGCTGAGTTGTTGGTGGAAGTCCGAGGAAGACCGAAGGGAAAAGACGCCGAGTTTTGGGTTGTGGATCCGCCAAAGATTCAAAGGAGGGGCAAAGACACAAGTATTGCCACGGAAAAGGAAGTGCCGCAAAGGATCAAGGGACAGATATTCCAAAGCGAGTGCGAGTTCTTTCAGCGGACACGCCAACCGGGCACAGCTCGCCGGCGTGCCACCGCCGAACACAATAGCAAAGACGTGCAGCCTACATAAGGTAAATCACCGCCTCTCGATTAGGGGCTTTCGCCCCCGGCTTTCGGACCGGGTTTCTCACTTCGTCGAAAGCCGAGGAACACGGGAAATCGAGGAGGATCGCTTTCTTTCGAAGTCGAAAAGCCAAAGGAACACGAGAAATCGGATGGGGCTTTTCATCTCAGCGAAAGAAACCCCGAGAAGTAAAAGAAAGTAAAGATTGAAGGGATCTTTTCTTGCGGCGAAATGAGAAAGCCGAGACAAAAACGAAGAACATTATGAAGGGCTTTCTCAACTCGCTGGGTCGAGAAACTCCCTTCACACTTTGCCTACTCCTTCTCCTCGGACTTTCGACTCGTGAGAGTCCTAGATACCGCGACGCCCTGTAATATATAATGCGACCCTCTGACGATACATACGGGGACTTTCCCCTCCCATGGCAATCATCTCACCATGAGCGTGGCCCTCCGGCTATTTCGGCCACCTATGAAATGAGGTCCGGAAGAAGGACACGAAGGGGTCATTCGCCCACGCCGATGGGACTCCTACGTCGCCGAAGCATAAATACAAGGGTTAGCACACGGATGAATATACATAAATAACCACCACGGCAGGTGGCGATCCATCTAATATACCAACGGCATAGAATATGCATCTAATCCTACTGAAAACACCCAAAACCTGTGTTCTACCCCCGCCAGACTCAGTGAGGATCGAATCGGACTGGGCCTCAAGAGATCGCCAGACCGAAGTCTTGGCATGGCGCTTCGGCATAGAACATTGGCTAGGGTTGTCCACTCCATCCGCCCCTCCTATGCACACTTTGCGATGGGTCAATTCATGCTATGGCTTTGCTATAGCCTTCCTGAGACGCAGTTCAAGGAATCACCCTTTGAGCCTACTCCGGGTTCATGACGCCTGTCCGATGAGGCGGTGTCGAAGCGTCCCCTTCCGGAATCACAAGGGTTCCATGGGTGAGCTAGAGAATACGTGCCGCATCAGCCGACCCCCCGCATCCGCACCGACTTACTCACCCTAAATCTACTCAAAGTGCAAGGTGCTCCATACGGATCACACCTCTACACCTGTGGAGTGTCACCCATACCCGCCCCTCACGGATCGGGCCATCGCCCTAGCCCACCGTAGGAGTCTCGAGGAGCCTTGTATGCTCATGCAAGACCCCACCCCTCATGTCACCACTTGTGTTCCTTGTCCGGTGCTAAGCCGGACCATAGCATCTAGGACCCGGTGGGTTCTTGTGCACAGTCCGCATTTAATGGGACTCTGGGGGGCTCTATCTAGGAGCATACTACAAGACACGGTTCCTGCAGGTCTCTACCCCCCGTAATCCCCCTTTGAGTCGAGATTAAACAAAGAACTAACAACCCATCCTTTCTATAGTAGAAACCGTAATTGAATATAAAGAGAACTTGCTTGCACAATCAAGGGTTAGTTTCTATGATTGAATCACAAAGAGAACAGAGAAACGGACACAACCAAGCGTTATCTAGAATTCACATAGCCACCTACCAATTCGGGCCGGACTCATTTCCATGGGGCCTCCATCTCCTCGAGTTGAGAATTAAATTTTTTGCTTCATAGGGACGACCGGTATGGTGATTCTCCGGGTGTATGATGGCGCCGCTCCTCCAGCCTTCCTTGGTCGATCTTTAGGAGTCAATCCCGGGGATAGGGGTCAAGTTGGCATCCAAACTTGGCAACCCCATACCGCCCAATCGATTGGGGCGGGTGGCGCCTTCCCAAATGGTAATTAGCCTAATTTCCTAGGTTATAGGTTATTATTATTAATGTGTTAAATTAGCATAGCTAATTTAATCCTTTAAGGTAACCCCCTAGGTTGCAATTAAGTTCCCATACCCCCATGGTAGCGTACCTTTAGGGGGTGACGGCTTGTATTTGTATGTGTCCCGTATAAAACGTGATGTAAACCCATATAAATCATTGGAACGTCACATTCTCCCCCTTAAAAAATCTTTGTCCCTCGACATTGGGGTTAGCTAATTGAAGACATATAATGAAGCAATCAATTAGAAAATGAAGTTAAGAATATAACATTAATACGTTTAGATTATAGTAGTTCTGGACGAATACATTGAAGTTAAAATATCGGGCGTACAAGCACCGGGGTGCCCGATACAAACTTATCATCAAGGGAGTTTAGGACCCGGTCCGATTTAAAACATTCGACAACAAAATTCATACATGTAGACAAAACCAATACGGGAAAAGTTGGGTCATCAAGAACCCTCTATACAAAGGCGGTGGCGACTTGTTCCTTTGGCCGTGAGGGAGCGGGTTGATAGCATCGTTGATGGTGCGGCCTTGAGATTCCCCGCATGAAGTCCGGATAGTGCTTCTCAAGGTCTATCTTCATCACCCGTAGCATCTTCAAGCGGTAAGTGCTTCCACTTGACCAAGTATTGTAACATTTGAGTCCTTCAGTCCGCTTGTAAGCTCGATCAAGAAGAGCTTGAACACTATTTCCGGTTGCTCTTCGGTCATTTCTAGGAGAGTTGGGGTATCCAAAACCTCCTCTGGATCAGGGTGTGTTGCTTGAGAAGACTCACGTGAAAGACCTTGTGGATCTTCAAGCGGGGTGGCAAGTCCAAGCTATATGCTTGTTCTCCCACGCGTTCAGTAATCTTGAACGGCCCAGCCCATCTATGCCAACTTCTTCTGAGTTACCAATTTTAAGCTTGGCTTGTTTTACTTTGATCTTAAGCCAAACCGATTCGCCCCACGGAAGATCCGTGGGGTTGGTGCTTATCCGCTAGACTCTTCGACGACGCGTCGGGGCCAATAAGTAACCCCGAACTTCCTCCCACCAAGGCACCTGCATTTCTAAAAGGAGTTGTTGAGAGACCTCCACTTTAGAAACGTGGTTATGCCCGCGTGTCCGGAGTAAGACATTGATAGCCATAATTTATCATGAAGGGAGACATTTTGGAAGACTCTCGCTTTGTCTTTGTTATAGGCGAATTCTACCGGTAAATATAATCCGCCCATTGTGATTTTACTCCATACATAGCTTGTAGCATATCTTCGATAATCGATTGACACGTTCGTTTGACCATCTGTCTCAGGATGGTAGGTCGTACTCATGGCAAGCTTGGTGCGGATGGTGGCGAAGAAATCCTTCCGAATGCACCGACAAACTTAGGATCCCTATCGATACAATTACTCTCGGCATCCCGTGCAACCTGAAAATTTCCTTTGCAAAGAGCAAGGCGGTGTCGGCGGTGTCCGTGGTGCGACATGGCGTGAAGTGAGCCATCTTTGATAATTTGTCGACCACGACCATTAATGCATCATATCCACGGAGAGTGCGTGGAAGGCCCACAATGAAATCCATGGTTATGACTTTCCACTTGGCGTTGGGCACATCCAAAGGTTGCAACTCCCCTGAATTTTAATTGCTCACCTTGGTTTGTCGACAAACCCGACACCGCTTGATGTACCTAGCAATATCCTTTTTCATCGAAGGCCGAAATAGCCGGAGCGGATCTTAAAGTAAGTTTTCATAAAACCCGCATGTCCCGCTATAGGGTTGTTGTGTGTGTCATGGAGAATCGACTTTAAGCACCCACAAGTCATTGGAACACACAACTTATCTTTGTGATACAATAAATTGCCCTCTTTCTTATATGAGCGGAATGCTTCACGTTCTTTATTGGTACAGGCTTCCTTACCCAAACTTTCCCAAATATTACGAAATTCTCGATGCATGGCGGTCTGTTTCTATCCGCTTCCCAAACTCATTTGGTGAGTGTGGAAATGGCGTTACAATGGGTCCGGGTTATATGAAGGGATGGCGTGACAAAGCATCTCCTGCAACCACATTGTGCTTTCACGGCTTATATACAATCTAAAGTCATATTCCTCGAGTAATTCCATCCATCTGCTTGACGGAGATTTAGATTTGGTGGTGGATAAATAATTGGAGACTCGATGATCCGTATCCGGTTGGAATCTTCTACCAAGAAGGTAGTGTCTCCAAATACGGAGAGCACGAACAACTGCCGACAACTCCCCGATCATGGGTAGGATATGTTTGCTCTTGCATCATTCATCTTCTTGAATCGTAGGGCAACAACTCTCCCCTCCCCGCATTAAGACTCCACCGTAGCTATCTTGCTAGCATCGGTGGCTACCGATATCCTTTTTGGGATCGTGGCAAGGTAAGGACCGGTCTGCCGATGTCAAAGCATCCTTGAGCTTAAAAGCCGACTTGGACTTTTGCTTTCCAATGTTCCATCCAATCCTTCACTTTCTCATGCCTTGTGAGATTAGTAAGAGGTGCGGCAATTGTTGCAAAATCCTTAACAAATTTCCGATAATATCCTTGAGTCCCAAAAAACTCCGGACCTCAAAACATTAGCTGGAATGGGCCAATCCTTTCTTGCTTCTATCTTGGTGGGTCAGAAGTAATTCCTTCTCGCTGAAATAATATGCCCCAAATAGTCTACCCTGAGTGGCGAACTTGCATTTAGAGAGCTTGGCGAAGAGTCGATGGCGCCTTAGCTTCCTCAAAATCAATCGAAGATGTTGTTCATGTTCTTTGCAAAGGTTTTACTATAGATGAGAATGTCATCAAAGAAAATGACAACAAAGTCATCCAAGTATTGGCGGAAGATGTCATTCATCAACCATAATAAACGTTGAGGGGGCATTGGTCAACCAAAAGGCATGATTGTGAACTCATAATGGCCATATCACGGTGCGAAAAGACTTATGAATGTCCTCCTCCTTTATCCTTATCCGATGGTACCCGAGGCGCAAATCAATCTTTGAGAAATATTTTGCCCCTTTGTAATCGGGTCCATAAGATCATCTCGCCTAGGCAAAGCATAGCGATTCTTGATGGTATGCTTATTGAGTTGCCTATAATCAATACACATCCTTAAGGAGCCATCTTTCTTCTTGACAAAAAGAATAGGGCGCCAAATGGTGAAACACTAGGTCGAATAAACCCTAGGTTCAAAGTAACTCCTGCGAAGCTTGTTTCTTAAGTTCTCGCTAACTGGAGGGCTCATTCTATGACGGGCCTTGGTAGGCTTAGTACCCTCAAGAGTTATCTCACATTCTACCCCTCCGAAGGAGGAAGCTTATGGATCTCATCCGGAAAAAGATCGCTAAATTCTCGAAGAAGGTTAGCAATGTCTCGATGGTAAGCGTCCGATTATTTGCTTCTCGCTTGGGAGTCCCACTCAATGGAAGCAAGTTTAATGAGGCAAAGGAGTTCATTCTCACAGTATAGCTTTTCCTAACCGCTTTATTGACATTGAGTGCATAGCGGAGTGGAATGAATCGCCTTTTATCGCCACACGTGCTCCATTAGCGGCGTTGAAGGTGACCTCCCCGCTTCTCACATCCTATGTGGGCCTTGGCGACGCTAAAAACTCCATTCCCACAATAAGATCATATTTGCCAATGTCCATTAACTCGGCACCCAAGGCAACCGGTGCACCCGCAACCCATCTTAAGGTTAATCTGGCGACCATGAGTATGTACGATCTTACCAACGGGCCAATGTGACCGCTTAGGTCGGGATCTCAATGTTTCAAAGTTACAGGCCATTCTAGGAGAAGCAAAATTGTCGTACACCCGTGTCCATCAAAATTATGAGGGCTTCTTGCCTACTTTGGCCTATTGTAGAAATAATGTATAGTCGACTTTCAGCGGTTACTGTTCTATAAGCGGCAAGAATATGAGACGCACCATGAATGTACTCTGAGCCTCGTCCTCCGGCAAAGAAAGATTGGACTCCGGATCTTCCCCAATCCAGTCGGCCATGGCGGTTAAAGCGGTTATGGACGTGGCGTCACGAGGCAATGCATGAAGTGTCCGTGCCTCATGCACCGTAGCATGCCTTATCCCGGCGAGGCGTTCTCCGCCCTCTTTAGGAATGGACTGTAAGAGGCCCAACTTCCTTACCAAGATTGTTCTCGCTTTATCCGGCGTGCTAAAGGCGACTTTCTTCTCCCGGGCCGTAAGAATTGTCTTTGAGAGGGCCCCGGACTTGGCTTAACCGGTTTGTAAGGTGGGACGGGCCGCGGGCTGCGAGTAAGGAGCAGGTCGCGGATCTTGGTTCCTTGGTGTGTCTTCCTCAAGGCTTAATGCCTTAAATTCCGCCGGCCATTGACTTTGGGTCTATGGCCTTGACCATGCGTTTAATGGATGGGGCCAACCCTTCAATGTAGCCCTCACGCCCTTTTCTCATTCATTCCCTGGTACATACAACCTCGGACGCATGAATTCAGTCCGGCCTGCTGCGGACATGCCCCTTCTGTTCAAACTGTAGAAGGTTCCAATCTTTGGCATTTGTGCGCACGAGGCCACGTAATGCGATTTAAAAGCCTTAGCGAACTTTTTGAACTTGCATACGCTCTGTCTAGGTGCTTAGCTGCAGCGTAACCCTTCCACCAAATACAGCTCCCGTAAGGTTGGTGGTGGCGACCTTCCCCTATCTTTCTCTGTCATTCCATAAGACTTCCGAATTCCTTCATTTCATCCGACCAAGACTCACGCATTCAAGCCTCCTCTGGATTTCCCATCAAAGCCCAGCCAACTTCCTGTTCTTCCATATACTAGTGATGGTTTGTATCAACGGTTTTTTCGGTATTCCTTATCCTTCGCCTTGAATGGTCACTTTGTCGATAGCGAGGACCCCAAGAAACCGTGGTTGAATGTGAGGAAGCGGCGCTATCCTTAGAGGAACTTCGATGGCGCTTAGCATGAGTCCTCCTTTATGTAGTGCAGGGGCTAGGGTCCGGGAGGAGATGGTCATTGTCTGCGTGTGGACTCAATGGTCGCGGGAGGTAATTCCGGTCCTGTCCTCCTGAGTTTGTGGCAGTGGATTGGTATGCAAGACATAGGCCTGTAATTCGCCGAGTTGCCTTTTCATTAACATCAATTCCTGTTCAGGGGTGAGCCTACTGGCGTTGGAGGGTGTTTGCCAAGCGGCATTACGTACACCGTCTATAGGGAGCATCCATCTATATATAATAATAATGGCGTTTTATGATAGTCTGTGCAGCATCTTAGCCATTAAAGTTTTTACTTTAATTTCATCCCTTCGATTTACGGTTTTTTTTCCTGTTTTTCCCACAGCCCGTCCTTCGTATTTCTCGCAGACGATTGCATAGGCGCAATGGATCTCTATATGCAGACGCTTGCATAAACGTAGCTTATTCTGCCGCAGTCTTCTCAGGTAGTGCTCCTCGCATCATCCTTATGGCCTTAATCTGGCAACCCTTTTTCCGCAAAAATGAATGATTAAGACATCGCTTACCATTTTTTTACATAGGCATTTATCAAGCCTCATGTTCATCAGATTTTTGCATTGACAATCGATGGTTGGGCCTAGAGCTTGGGATCGACAAACTGTGGAAGTAGAGCT
This sequence comes from Isoetes taiwanensis, assembly GCA_021234155.1. NCBI lineage: Eukaryota > Viridiplantae > Streptophyta > Lycopodiopsida > Isoetales > Isoetaceae > Isoetes > Isoetes taiwanensis. The sequence continues at coordinate 4,888,695 of JAJEKV010000012.1, read as the reverse complement.
GTTGGATGAGGCTACAAGGAAACGACGTCCTATTTCTTACGTCCTATTTCTTCTGTAAATAACGATCGATTCTACAAAGCATCATCCATGTTTAGGTTTTTTTTTTCCTTTCATCGATGAATGCTTAGGTCTTTCACTTTTGGTTTCTTAACCGGTATCTTTATGGTTTATGACAGAAGCTTGGCTATTCGGACTGGAATGGGGACTACATCCTTAGCCAATGGCCGTTCTAAATTGCAATTATTAGTACGTGTTCTTGAAACCCAGTAATTGGCAGGAATCATATTTCGGCAGAGATTGTTGCAGGAAAGGCCATAACCAAATTCAAGACTTTGCATTTCAGACTTTGGCTTCATTGTATAAGAAATAAAGTAGAAAAAGAATAGCATCAAAATAATACATAGGGATCTTTAAACAAATGACAATCTAACGGGCACCATAAGTTCTATGGATGGGAAGATGTGAACCATTTCGTGTCTGCATGAGTAAATTACGGTGGATACAGTGATTCCTGTTGATTCATGTTTGACATAATGGACATGAGATTTGTTTTCAAAATCTAGCAAGAGTTCTCGTGGTGGTGGTGGTGGTGTTGCAGGATAAATGAGCGTTAGCAAGTTCTGTCCTCTTGTTGCAGTAGAGGCATGACAAATTGCTCTAAGATTCTTTAGTTTTGAATTGGCTACTGCTTAAATTCATATGTTTCCTGGATCATGCACAGTTTAAGGATTTGGTGTGTGCATGGGATTGAAACCTTATGAGGCCGATTTGTGCTTGTAGGATCTGCATAATCACATGTGGTCTTCGGGTACAACAGGCCAAGTTTGTATGTATACAATTTAAGTGAATATCTACAGCAGAAGCTGCCTGCCAATTCCATGTACCCACCAGCATGCCATTCTTATGAGATTTGTACGTATTATGCAGCAAGCTTCATAAATTTTTTAAAGCTCTGACTAAAATGCTCTTGAACTCCATAATTGCTCAGAGATTAGCAAATCAAAGTGTTCATAAGAGTTCTCCATTGAGTAGAACTCACAGAGTATGTTATAGATTATACTACTCATACATAAAATCTGTAATAAAATTACTATTATGTGTCTTGACAGGGCCATTGTGGATCTTGCTGGGCTTTTCGTTGCTGTTGAATCATTGACAGACAGGTTTTGCATTAACCTCAATGAGGTTACTATCTTTACAATTTTATCAACTTTTTATGACCTATATATGCTTTAAGGTTAATGGTTACGTGGTTTGCAGGAAGTTTTCTATCCGAAAATGATTTCTTAGCATGCTTTTTATGGTCTGATAATGGCCTTGGTAGCCATTATTGCTCCTCCTGTGCCTTTCATATTTGATCTAACTGCAATTTTTTCTCAGGTAATGTTGCTGTCAATGTCAAAATAAAAGGAATGCTAAATTGTATTTGCTCTTCTGCTTTTGTGTGCTCCACAATTGAATGCCATGCCTAGACTAAAGCATAGGTCCTTTTCCCCATCCCTTACGTTCTCAAATTGGGGATTGTTGCCCTAGAACACACTGCCACATCTGATAGTGCACCATTGCCAAAATGCTAACACTTTATTTCTTCTACTGAATCAGCTGCAGAAGGATATTGCAATGATCTTATTCACCATCCATACTTGTGTTGTTAAGAAAAATTCCTTGCTTCAATTGCCTATTTAGCATTTAAATATTCTTTTTCTTGCCATTTGCTTGCGTTTACTGATGCTTTACACATCTTCAGGGTGGGACTGATGGCGGGAGGAGCTATGGTATTGGCTGTTTTTATGACTCATGCATGCAGCTGAGCATCTTGCCATTCATTCCTTTTTCACGTGGTCTAGAGGACTCTAATCTGTTGCAACCGTCTGATTCATTTGATCTTTAGCAACATGATGATGTAGCATGGTGTATATTAGCAATTGCAATTTTATGGCAAAATTATAATTATAAATTTCTGATGGTGGATCTTTTTGTTGCAGAGCCCAGTTTTGACTAGAGCAATCAAGCAAAGCTTTGTGTACGTTAATCCAAACCTTGCTGGATGCTTGCTTGTAGTATGCGAATTACCAAGTTAGCTTATCACATTGGATGGTGAAATGGAGTGGCCATGCTAGAGCTGAGATGATACCTCATCTATGGAGTTTTGACTCATAACGAAAGAAAACCAAAGGGAGGGATATTGCATGCGGAGATTGTGTGTCTCGGAAATGACAAGGTGGAATGCATTAGCTATTGACAACTTTGCAGATTTACTGATCAATTTGTGCTGTACAAGTGTTGAAAGTTTAAAATTTAGCCTCGATCAGATCAGCAAAGCAAACACGACAGTATAGATATGGGGTTATGTGACATTGCTGGTCACAGCTTGTAATCATTGATATTAGTCACCCAAGCAATGTAATATGTTCCTGACTCGAATCATGTGCTTTCTACCAGAAGCCATTTGTTGTAGCTTTTCTCTACACTGCTATCTTTCTTCTCTACAAGATGCAAGCCTGTTTTACCTAGATGACAGTATTTAAATAGGCTAGCACATGCTATAAAGAAGGAATGCAGAAAATAGACGCAGCTGTAATATCACGTAAATGAGATCCATGGTCGAATTTTTTTTTAAATGTTTCGTACTAATGGAACAATTCTTGTATCATGGATTTTTTTGCCCTTGTTCTTCAACATGCATGAGCTTATTCTAAAGTGCTACAATGCATGTCAGTGTGACCCATATTTCGATGACAGGGTGTGAATGAGCATACCCAACTCCATAATGCAACATGCATCAACAACGAGCCATGGAATATTTCCAAGCATTTTAGTATGAATGCGTATGGTTGGGCCTGATGTCAAGGATATCATGGCTGAGATCTATAAAATGATCTTTTAAGGTCGCCTACGACGTTTATGAGGTCTGTTGATAGTCTAGAGTTCGTTTTCTTAGCAAGTGTGAATCTTGAGCATTTAAAGAAGGCTTTTCAATAAAAAGAAGTGATTTTTTGAGTATGGTTTTTTTGCTTGGGTTAAATTTGTTGTAGTGTTTTTTGAATGCATGTTGTGGCATATGAAAGGAAAATGGGTTGTCTTGCACCTTTCAATGGCGGGAATCTTGCTTCCATCATGTGGTCTTGGCAAGAGAAAAAATGAGTATAACATGTAAATAAAGAGGTATGTGAGTGTTAAAATATGTAATTGCTTATACATCTCTCCTCAAAACTTGTCCAATTACATACTTCTTGATCAAAATATCGATCTAATTGGAGATGAACCATTGCAAAATTGTTATTGTTTTCCCTTGAAGAAACATTGTGACAAGTCGTTTAACATCCAGTAATCTCTAAAACCATGAAACTGTAGAATTTGAATGCTAAACATCCTCTAATTTATATGTAAAAATGTCACCACTAAATACACAACATTTACCTCCTTTTTCAAAGCAGTAAAGTAAGATTTGGAATGCCTATTCAGCTCTAGAAAATTGTTGGCTGCAAGAGACAACTGAATAAGTTGAGGTGATGTATGGTCCAATTAGAAGGCTTTATTACAAAATCAAAATTTGCATATCAATAGATAGATAGACTTTTAACGTCCACGGAAATGTCACAATATAAGTGCATTATTATTTTTTAAACTTTGATTATTATCTTTAGTCTCTTTAAATTATGCCGACGAAAAGCCCAGCAACGCTGGGCACTTTTTCTAGTGAATATATAAGCAGATTTACATTAATCGAGACAAAAAGTATATACAAACAGAAAACAATATATATATATATTTTTTTTTTATTTCTTCCAGTCGAGTACAAAAGTAGGTTGATATAAAGCAGGTATGATACAGTGGAAACCTTTAAAGGTCTACTTGCACACAAACAAGCACAACAAAGAAAACATAACGGAAAAGACCAAGCCTAGGGGTTGGCGAAGGTATAGGATCGCGTGGCGGTACTCTCCGTCGGCTTCGGACGAGTTTATAAGCGTGCCCTGAGGCTTGGACAATCCTTTTTGGTATTCCCATGTTGGGCTGATAATGAGAAGGTTAAAAAGCCTTACGATAGCATAGAAGAGTTGCCAAAGGTGGTGGTTAAGCGTCCTCGAAAGCCTCGTGCTGGTCATGTTCGGTGGTCCCAGTGCGGCACAATGTCATCTTCAGATCCTCAAAGCTCGGTCCCCGAGGATGTTAACTATCTCCTTTCCCTTTGTCAGGGTCATAGGGTTCTGGTGGTGGTGTCTCGACTCCATAGCCTTCATCTCACTCTGGATATTCACCATATCTCTGGCCATAGTCCTGGTCTGGCGGCCCGGGATCGTCCCTCCTAACCATATCGGTGATTCTCTCCTCATATTCCCAAATGGTTTCCTCTGCAACATAGTTGGAATGAATAGAGAACATTTTGTAACTCCATTATATTCTAAAGTTTAATGCTCTTGAAGAGGAGGTCATAACAAAAAAACAATTCAGTTATACTCATCAAGAGAATTCTGTATTAAATAAGTAAATAAAGTACACCATTGTTCAATATGGTCCAAACAGTTGCTAATCGAAAATCTCATAAACACACGTATGTATATATATAAACAAAAATTGCATAGCACAATTAGTCTAGGAACTAGGCCCTGCCTCTTTATCCTTAGCCCTAGGAGGTGGTGGAGGAACGGTCGTGTCGCCATGTGAAGCTACCGGGGTCTCACCGTGGCAGCCGCAATGATGCAACCTCCTCGGTGGATAGGCAACGACCAATGGGGCTGGTGAGGGGCTTCATTCCCATCCAAGGCGCAATATCCCGACCCAAGGGCGCCGTATGAGATCCGTCGTCACGAGTACATAAGTAAGCGTCACGATAGGGAAAAGCTTATGGCCGCCGGTGTAGAGAGTGCGGGAGGGCCCACCATGAAGCTTCAACCTCTCGGCCCTAGATCCCGGGCTATGAAGAGGACTTGCCCGGTGTCGGCCGGCAAAGAAGAAAGCAGGTAAGGTGGTTACCCAAGACTTTCCCTGTGAAGTCTCAGGATCTGCCACTTCCTTATCCAAGTCCATGGGAACTTCTTCCTCCTTGAGCTCCTTTGCTCCTCCTTCTTGTCTTGTGAGGGTTATGATATAAAATCTTCACCCTCATCATCTGAGTCGGAGGGAACCTCAACCATATTAATGTTTGGGACGTGAGGTCCCATAGTCAGTGAAGGCATGCAGTGCGTGTCGCTAAGCCGGGTTCCCCGCATCACCTAAGTCGCTAAGAGCGTAATAGAGTCTCCGCCGGCTCTAGGGTCTCCCCGGCCAGGCCGAAGCAGGTGGTGCACCTCTCCTCGGAAGCTTCGGTGGAAGTGAAGTCGATAAAATCATCCATACAATACTCATAGCTCGTAAAAGTACATGGTCTTTCAAGCTAAGGCCAAATCCAGCCACCATGTGATACGTCCCGGATAATATCATCCAAGAGAAGGTACTCTTGCCCTTGGTGATAAATAACCGGAAGGCCGTCTAACCCGACAAGCCTATAGCTTGGTCACGGCGATGGTAGCTCCTCCAGCTCTTTCCAACGGCAAAGTCGCCCATTCCTATATGCTCGTCATCCCTCCCCGGATTCGGCAGTTTGCCCTTCTCTCTTGTAAAGTCTCATCCTCAGCGTATTGGTCCATGAGGATGGCTAGAAAAGAAGCTTCCGGAATCACTAGCCCCCACGATCTTTGGACCAGCGGTGTTTTACCCCATCGGTTTTTTCCTTGGGGCGTCATAAGCATGTGTGTCCCCGCTAACATCTGTAAGACTATCTCCATCCAAATACAAGTGGGGGAGGATCCCCAGAGGAATACCGGAGGAAGCATTTCCTCCATGTAAAAATCAAGGAATCCGGGCGTGGTCAGGATGCTTGCATTTATACCTAATGAGGAGGTCTATGCGTTGGCATAGCAAAAGGGCCTTCCAAGTCGCCAGGCCTAAGGGAACCTGTGGATCCCATTTCTCTCCATCATGGTACCCGGCGCAAAAGGTGTGGTGGCCGATAATGGCGTAGAAGGGAGGAGAGAGGAAAAAGAAGCGTTTAAAATAACCTTAAAAGTCCCTTTTAAGAACCCTTTTATTAAAGACGTCAGCATTTTATTTTAGATTTAACATAAAAACCATTAAACTTTTAATTCAAAATAAAAGCCTCTTTATTAATTACAAAAAATGTACAAATGCGGATCCCATGCATTGTAGGCTAAGGTTGCTCCCATCCTACGGGCGGGGCTAGATCCTTAGGCATTATGGTGACCCTCTTTGGCGTGGATAGCGCAAAGGTTGGCGTCACCAAAAAGTGCCACCAAGTAGGCTTGACCTCTTGGAGCTAAAATTGCAAAGTGCGGGAAACGGATCGGCTTGAATTGCCGCGGGCGATCTCGGTACCGACCTCTGAAAAGGTAGCTTTTCGATCCCGGAAGGTCCGTGGATTTACGGGAATTTGCGGATCTCCTTAATGCCACGATGCACTGGTCGGAACCCGATGAGGCTTCCCTCATACCCCGGCCCCAGATGGTGCTTTTTCGTCTTTAGCCCCTCAAAGAACCGCCGGGGGTTGTTCACTGGTGGCACTTTCCCGGTCCGGAGCTGGTCTTCTTCCAAAAGCCAAGCAGGTCCTTAACTTCTCCTTGTATTGTTCTTGGGACTTATAGGCGACTCCCACTAACCCAGGTTGCCCTATGATCCACGTCTGCGTCCGGTTTTGGAGTCGGGTACTCCAGATGCACCTCCCTCTTCTTTGGTCCATTGGTCTTGTCGGGGGTCCCGCTCATCTTGCTCCATCTTCTCTCCCGCTCCTCGGGCTCTCCTCGGATCTTGGATCCCCGGGCAAAAGATTGAAATTTTAACGACGCGGTGATTAGGATTGACGTGAATAGATTTGTGGTCATGAGACCCATCTATCTGAATGGTTGTCAGGATAGTCTATCTTGCGATATCGGAATTTCTCCCCATACAAATGATTGGAACCCTCATACCCGGCCAGTATGGGGAACCTCAATAACACCTTATCAATGACCCAACAAAGCGCCTCAGGTAATCTGGGGTCCTCCCCTTTGGCCGGCCAGGAAAGCGTGACCACATAATCTCTTCCATGGTCATCCTCCCCGGCCAAACCCCGACACGTTGACCTCGACATCTTCCTCCTCCAGATGGCCTTCTGTGGAGGATAAAATTTGATGAGCATCATCACCATATCAGTTGCTCAACAATGGTATATGAAAAATTGTAGGTTCACGGATGAGGGAAGCTCACGAGAAGCGATAGATAGGATATGGAATCCTATCGTTGTTCTCAAACCTGTTGGACCAGCTCATCCAACAATATATCAATGAAGGCTGGTCAGTAGCCATGTGCTTGGCAATCATGGCGTAGATCTCCACGATGCTCAAGGTGGATGGATCCGGAGCGCTTGGTAAATGGCCGCGGATAGTGAAGACGCTGGCGGCGAGGGATGGCAAAGGGGGCGCTTAAGATGCTCGAGGCACAAGGGCCAGAGCAAGGTCCGGTCCTGGTGGCGATGGCGAGGGCTCTCAGCGGTTGAGGCGCTGAAGCAAAAGCAAATGACAAGAAATGGTTTTGTTAAAAACTGGCCCTTAACTTTTAAAATTCCAATTTTTTCCTTATTACTTGAAATTTTATTATTAAAAAGTATACTGCTGAAATACACAAGAACATACGGATCCTGGGCCGAGGGCATTATACTGGTTTCGCGCGCCTCGCCGAAATGCAAGCGCTCGAAAGTTGACTGGCGGGCCCCGCGCTGACTGAAGTCGATTTATCGGGCCGACAAACATTTTCGGGTGCTTCGATCTTGACCGCAGTTTACAAAAGGCAAGCTGCTTTTTAGAAATTAGCTTTTTTGCCTGCCCTTGACCATTTTAGCCTAGAGTTGGATTTGTTCTAGGGTAATTCAAATGCCCCGATCTAATGGAACCATCATCTTCACGTTATTTGAGCTAACCACTGCACCCATGGGCCTCCAATCTTGGCCCCTCCAACTTCAAAGCTACAATTTCTTAACTTAACCTAACACCAAGCCAAACAACAAAGAGAGCTAACGACACAATGACTTAGCCTCCTCCTAAACTACCGCGTAATGAAGTTAGTGTTTGGCGGTGCTATGATTTCGGCGGCGAAATCGGCTCTGGATACCACTTTGGACGCTCCCGAGAATATATACGACCCCTGGCGTATACATACCTGACTTTCCTCCCATGGCAATCATCTCACATGGCCGGGGGCCCTCCTCAGCTCATTCGGGCCACCTGAAATGAGGCGAAGAAGAAGGACACGAAAAGGGTCATTAAATTGCACGCCTATGGGACTCCCACGTGTGGAAGCATAAATACAAGGCTTTGCACATGAATATACATAAATAACCACCACCAAGGGTGGCACATCCCATCTAATATGTTCCAGCGGCATAGAATATGCATCTAATCCCTACTTAAAACACCCAAAACCAGGTTCTACCCCGCCCGGACCTCGCGGAGGGATGTTGTGGTGGGCCTCAAGAGATCAGCGGTAGAGTATTGGCATGTTGGCTGGCATAGAACATTGGCTAGGGTTGTCCACCATCCCGCCTCCCCGTGCACACGCTGCCCGGATGGGTCAATTCATCTTGTGGCTTTGCTATAGCTACACGAAAACCCAGCGAGGTTCAAGGAATCACCCTTTGAGCCTACTCCTAGGTTCATGACCGGGTCCAATGGTAGTCGGGGCGTCCCCTTCGGAATCCGTTGGTTCCATGGGTGAGCTAGAGAATACCGCGTCGCCAGCCACCCCCCGCATCCCGCATCTGACTTACTCCACCCTAAATCTACCAGTGCAAGGTGCTCCCATACCATCACACCTCTACACCTGTAGTGTCGGACCCATACCCAGCCCTCTACGTGGATCGCTGTCGGGCCTAGCCCAATAGGAGTCTCGAGGAGCAGCAATGCTCATGCAAGACCCCCACCCTCATGTCTGCACTGTTCCTGTATGCGGTGCTAAGCCGGACCGCATGCATCTAGGACCCGGTGGGTTCTTGTGCCTGTCAGCATTTAATGGGACTCCTACAGGGGCTCTATCTGGGAGCATACTACAAGACACGGTTCAGAGGTCTCTACCCCGTAATCCCCGTTTGATCGAGATTAAACAAAGAACTAACAACCCATCCTTCGGAGTAGAAACGAGATTGAATATAAAAGAGAACTTGCTTGTCTGATCAAAGGGTTAGTTTCTATATGTTGAATCACAAAGAGGAATGAAGAGAAACGGACACAACCAAGCGTTATCTAAATTCACATAGCCACCTACCTGAACCTGGCTGGACTCATTCCATGGGGGCACCTGCATCTCTCCTGGGAGTTGAGAATTCAGCTGTTGCTTCACAGGGACGACTGGTATGGTGATTCTCTGCAGGTGTGTAGTGGCGCTAAATCTGGCCTTCCTTGGTCGATCTTTAGGAGTCAATCCCAGGGGATAGGGGTCAAGTTGGCATCAAGCCCACTTCACTCTTTCCCTTAATCGATTGAAATGGGTGGCGCCTTCCCAAATAGTAATTAGCCTAATTTCCTAGGTTATAGGTTATTATATGTTGTCTTGGGAAGCATTATTAAAATAATAAACGATGGAACTGCGTGATGATGCAAGCATTACCTTTGTTCGCGGGCTTAATTTTCCATCAACAATACTGAGCGGGGATGTCGCCAAGATGTGGAAGGGCTTGTCTTAAAGATCGGTGACAACTAAGCCCGTTGTTGGAGCTTTTAACTTTAGACCGCTGAAAACGCGCTATCCGAAAAACTATACTTATAAGGGAGGCATGCAACCGAGGTTGCACCGGTGAGGACAAGTGTCGATTTCGATTATAATGGACCGTTGTAGTCCATAAATAATGGGCGGTGCCGTGAAATAATGAACAAAATCCTTGACTTCACCCGCAATCCCGAGTCCACTAATATGTGGGCCACATGGCATGCCGTATTTCAAAGTAATAAGGGGGTGATGAACCGCGGGTCCACAATTCAAATTTGAAATTCAAAAAAATATTTGAAAATACACACGTACTTTTTATAGATATAATGACATCAGCGCGATGTGTCCCAAATAACATTAATAAAGTTAGCCCTCTATTAAATGCATACAAAGGGGAGAATTTGAATTCAAAATGTGAATTTGCTTATAAATTCAAATTCAGATCTCTAATTTCCCCATTTATGTTTATTGCCGCTTGGAAGCTTTTCTTTCTTGAGTGCCTACTTTAATATACTTGATCAGAGAACTTACATGGCGGTGTGACTCCCAAGGTAATTTTTTAAGTAAGGTAGATCGTGGATTTTGGCATTGTTTCTTGAGTTCGAGATCATGTCACCAACTAATGAAACATTTTTGGGAATATGTTTTTACCCATGTGAGCACCTCGAATTCAATTTTTTTCCTTCTATCCTTACTAGTCAGTTGGATCAAGAGTGCGCTATGGAATCCATGCAAGTCGATACAAATGGAGGTCCACACTTTGGGAGTCAAGTTCTGACAATCTTCAAAACCAGCCAATTTTGTGTAGCCCTCCGTAAAACAACCGCCTAAATGTGGATGACAGCCCAAAGAAGGTGATCATGTGTTCCACCGCAGGGAAATGGAATGCTAATCGGCGAGGCCATTTTGGCCAGCACCCACGTCGCGAGCATCCATTTGGCCAGGTACCGATGCGGTGGAATACTGTATTCCCACCGCAGAAAATGGGACAATTGGGCGAAAGCACCATTTATCGCGGGCGGTGTTTTGTGCAAGCAGCTTCGGCCACTTTACGTTTGGGCCAAGTAAATTGGGCTACCAATTTACTTTTCCCGCTGGCCTCATAGTTTATGTTTGAAAACCAATTTGCATCAGCCCATTTCGCAATTCGCTTTGGATTTGATAAACCGGCCCGGGCCTGTAATTGGATGTCGGCCAATATGGCCTCCCCGTGGCAAGTGCACCATGGGATCAAATCGGGCCCGATTTGAGGGTCCCAAATCGAGGAGGCTGATTCTCAAGGCGGCATGTTCTGCCAATAACCGCCCCATGTTCGACTCATTCCTCTTCGGCAGAAGTGTATATCTTCAAGGATGGTCGTCCCATTGCCAAAGGATTCACCGGAGACTCTAACCAAGTGCCATTTCTAAACCATCTACCGGGAGCTGTCGGTGTGTGTTCAAGAGGTTTTGAGGAGTGTCATGCCCTCCCATGGCCCACTGGGATGCGTAAAACTATAGGAGAAGCCAAAGGATCCTTCATTCTTTGGAGAGAGGAAGACGTCAAGTGAATCCAATATAGAGGATGTCGGGTCCACCTCCAAAAAATGAGAGTGGAATCTATTATGGAACCTATCCCCACAAATGAGATACACTTTCATCGAAGAGAAGGATCTGGAAATATGGCACTCTTGCGACTCCATTCCTCTTGGGAAAGGGGTTCATATCCTTCTGACCCGGATGATGCATTATCGCGATCCGTTCTTAGGATTGAAATGCATTGAGTGACAATTATTGAGGGTTACCCGATTCCCCGGTGAATTTCATTTGTCGGGCTTGTTTACAGGTACCAAAAGAGGTATGCTTGTAAGGTGGAGTAACGAATATGTTACAAAGTGGATGGTGTAAAGGTGTGCGAGATCTTGACAAAAGCCAACCGAAAGCAAGCCGATACTCCGGCCAAGTCAGCTGCGACTCTGTTATTGAGAAGCATCCAAATTTCGAGAGGCGCGGGTACACTTTCCACTCCCGTCCAGTGGTGGGTTCTTGAGGCGGCCCTAAGGTTGAACGCCTTTAGCTCTAGGGAGGTGTTTTGAAATATCGAACGGCGTTGTGTTGCAAAACACGGTGTTGTGCAAAGTTCTCACATAATCAGGTCATCGACATGCGCCAAGGAGTTCTATGCAATGAAGTCTAGCAAAAATGGTGACATTTGTGTATGACATGCTTGGGAACAACATGGAAGGCCGCCGAAAGTGGGAACGCCCGGTATTGCATGGGAGGCTAGTCTAGAGAGAGCTGATATGGTGGTGCTTGGGGGGGCGGTTCGAGTGCCAACGCATCCAGAACTAGTATTAGGGATTAATTTGTCAATGATAGATTAGGTCCTAAATTATGGTCAATGGTTAAATTAAAAGTTAAAGTTGGTATGGTGATAACGGTCGCATCCGTTCAAAATTGCATCGAGCTTATGAGAGCTCCCGCAATCTTGTAAAAAGGGCCGATCCGCCTAGTTAAAGGTCGGACCATGATATTAGTGGTCAAATTTCGTTCTTAGCGATTGCTTACCTTTTGCATAGATATTCTTGGCCGAATCTTAGCTATTAGTGGCTATCTGCCTTTTTGAGATATATCTTTGATCAGCCAAAAAGGTTCTTCTGGATATAGTAGATCTGTGCCTATAAAATGGAATTGCTTTGCTGATCATGGCTGAAGGTCTACGGTTGAGTTCTGGAGCTAAGTCCATCTGGTTGAGTTCTGAAGCTAAGTCCATCTGTTTTGCCTGCAGTCTTAATTAGTTGAGTTTGTTCTTTGAAGTTGAACTCTTGGATGCGATTGGGAAGGCAAGGTAACGATTTCTTGCTGAGCCTGGACCCGGTTGGGTGGAGAGCTTTGGGCTAAAGGCCTGGTTTTAGAGTAGTTAATGATTACTTGTTTGATTTCTGATTTCTGGCTAACTCGTGAATTGTATCAAGAGCCTGGCACCTTGGTTTGGGAATCTCAAAGTCGGTATCCGAAATGGAAAGCACAATACATCGAGGGTGCTTTCATAAAAGCGAGCACTGAGGCGTGGTAGTTTGAAGCCTCTGCATCCACCTTAGCATCCGAGGCTGTTTTCTCCATGTTCGTAAGGGAGAATTGCGAATCCTTGCCTCACCGTAGTCGGAGGAATGAAGATGGCATCCGGGAAAACATTAGGAAGTTGCCTGCAATGTTTACGAAAACAAGCATCCTAGAAGAGGTCAATGTAGAAGTTATGGCACGGGCAAGAAAGTCTCACCTGTGAGGTTTCATAGAACTTGGAAAAGGAGCTTTATGGATGTCGTGATCGCAAAAAAATTCCGTTCTCTAAATGTGATACATGCGAGGTCATTTGTCTGAAAAGGGTTTGAAGACAAAGGATGAGGCGAAAAGCGGATATTGCATGACCAAAGAAGAGCACACAGATTGGAGCAAGCCTCCTGTCGTACCCAGTATTGGTCGTGGGGATTATTGTCCCATAGGCATCCCAAAGACTATATTTGTATAATTCATGACAGGCTAAGACAATGATTTCAAAATTGCAAGAATCGATGAAGTCACTTTGAGACCTGGATAAACTCAAAACATCATTGACGGGTGCTCTCACTCATGGTCATGGGAGGGGAAGCTATGGAAACTTTGCTTTGGATCTATGGCCAGACGACTCGAACTTTCATGTGGGTTCTTTGAATAGCATCTTGAGAAGGCTCGAGATGGTTCATGAGTATCCAGAAGGCCATCTTACAATGCCGTAAACAAGCTCCGGCTTGGGTGACTTCCTTAGCGTAATAATCACGGCACTCAAATCAAAATTGGCACTCACCAATAGCAACATCCCTGCAAGCTTGCCTGGACGAGAAGGACCTTCTTTCAAGCCCCTCCCCCAAACATTGTTGCTGCCACTGGACAATGCTTCAGGTCAAAATAAAAACAGGTATGTATTCTCGTATCTTTCATATCTAGTATATCTTGGTGTGTTCTAGTTGGGTTTCATGATGTCTGGACATACACATGAAGACATTGATGCTTTGTTTGGCAACTTCTCCTCCACTCTGAAGAAGGCCGAAGTGCTGACCATGCCTGAATTATTATATGAGTTCCACACATGCAATCTAAATGCACCTGTACCATACATTGTTGATAAAGTGCCAGATTAGAAGGGGTTTATAGAAGGGTACATACCCGACGGCGATGATAGATTGACTGGCCACGCCACCCCCTTGACATTCAAATTTGCAATGAATGGAGAGTGGCCTGTCATGTATTACAAAACTCGTCCGTGCTTCCTGGATTGGCTGCCTACCGGTGGTATAAAAATGTGGAAGGAAGGGGAAGACGGGAAGCCCATGATGCCTGTTGGAACATCCAAGCTGCTTAAACCAAAGGCAACAGTAAAGGACCTTGGACAGTTGCGAAACAGCATCCACAAGCACATCCTTCATTGGGTTGCAATATCCACAAGCAAGAAGGGCACCCCGGAAACAGCCAAATATTCCGCACAATTCACAGCTACCATTGAGTATTGGATGGGTCTTTTACAGGAGCTAGGGAAGATTTCGTGCCCGGAAGGCTGTTATGAGGACTTTTGGCCTTGCACCAGGCAAGAAGGAGTTCAGCTTCCAGAAATGGTTGCAGTACCGGAGCCAATTGCAAGCATCGCTCCTCCATACGTGGGGCCATTGAAGGATAAACCCATACCAGAATTCAATCCATTCAAGGATGTGAAGAAAGGTATGTTCATTATGGCACGTCCTGATGACGTGTTGTGTCCCACATGGGTAGGGTATGCCACGGAGGAGCCCCAAATGGATGATAAGAAGGAGAATTTTGAGACAGTACATGTCACTTGGTGGGAGCCAGTCCCCGTAAGGAACCAGGTGTACCCGGCCAATTATGTAAACTGTTGGAAGAAAAGATGGAGGCCAACCACTGCTAGTGATCGCATTGAGTTGGAGACAATCGACTTTACTTGGGCTCCATCGAACAGGAAGAAGCTCCCCAACACTATCAAGATTCCAGTGCCCGTTGCTGAAGCATATGCAGCCCTCGCTGGTGATGCTTGTTAGTGTGGGAAAAATTGTTATTGAAGTATGATTCCAAAAAATGATCCATAAATTCAGGTTTTGTACAAATATAATGAAATTGTGCTTGTAATGGCTTAAAAAAAAGGGCCCTTTCTTCAGGAAACCCTATACATTCCTTGCATCAGAAATGTGGAATGAGAACGCAACTACCTAAACTTCCTTGTATTAGGTATTATAAGCAGACATTTAGACAGTGAACTCGTTGAAAATGGATTCAAAAATGCTTTCGGTTGATCTGTTCTAATGGGTATGGCCAGACCCTGCTTCTTGTGAAAAGGCACCTCCACAAGCAACCTCATAACTGGCACAACCACCAAGAGGAGGTATGCTTCCCTCTCCATGACCACCTCGACGATCGTTGGCCATCGACATCATTCGAGCGCGAGCTACAAAATAATTGCCATTAAAGTGACCTCCGGAGGTCACTTTAATTTTATGTTTATAATTTTTTTTGGGTTACCTTTGTGTTAAGTTTATTAACCTAACGTAAAGTAGTCTGAACGTTTGGGTTAGGGATTTTAGGTTAAAAAAATAAACTGAATGCTAATCATTTAACTTAATGGAACATTAACCAAACTTAATGGAATCCTAACTTAACGACGTGTGCAAAGGTACCCTAATGGATGTGTTTCTTTGAGAATTGCCCCTTTAATTTAGTTGTTGATAAAGTTAATGTAGCCACATTAAGCAATTGCAAAATTTAAAACTTCTTTTATTGTGAGTTTTAGTGTATGTTATCTAACACATGTAATTCTTATTGGCAAGATGCTTTGGCATATTCTGTGTTTCGGGGGGCAAAAAATAGCACTGTTTAAAAAAAAAAGGAAAAAAACAGTCAGCGTCACGTTCTGTTCTTTCTCTGATCTATCTTTATCTCTCTTATCTCATTGATTCTAGAGTCACGTATCTTTATCTCCTGATGATTCTGCCATGGCAGATCTTCGGCTGCCAGATTATGACAGTCTGCAAACTGCCAACGAATTGCAGCTGGACAAAGATACGAAGTGGCACAACCACGACCACATCGAGATTTTTGTGAAATCATTGCAGATCATTACGTGTAAAAATTTCTGTAGTTTTCTTTGAGTATAAATAGAGTTAGATCGCCCAAATTTCTTCAGTTCATTACGAGATGCTCTATTCTTCCGTTTAAGGTATGTCACCTGTGAATTTCCCTGCTTTTCTTTTGTTCTTCACAGTTACTAGTTACTATTTGAAATAGCCTGCCCTATTCTACACAGTTCATCACGAATTGACCTTAAAAAATGGTATTTCTTAGCTACTAAAACTGCGTCAGATTTCCGGGCAAATCCGTTGCTTCACTCTCGAATTATCTGCAGGGCCTTCCCAATGGGATCAAGATTTTGATCTTCGAAGAAATGCTTGGCTTAAAAGAGCGAAATCCTCAGGCCAAGTCCGGCGAAATCCCATGGCCATATCCGTAGCTTCTGCATGATTTGTGCCATACCTATCTTCAGAAAATCTACCCAAACCTATTCCGGCCAAGCTCTGAGACTCTGCTACAGAGCTTAATCTCTCTTTCTCCTGTGAATTTCCCTGCTTTTCTTTAGTTCTATACAATTACTAGTTACTGTTTGAAATGGACTGGCCTGTTCGACACAATTCTGTGGCTCCGAAGATGCCTAATAGTGCCTCTTGATGCTTGAATATCATTACGATTTGATCTTAAGAATGGTATTTCTTCGCCTCTTCCTTGAATTACTTGAATCCTGCCTTCATTCTTTCTCTTTCGCCTTTTGCCTTTCCGCCTGTAGCATCCACCACCTCCTTTTAGAAACGCTCTGCCTGTAGATCAAAGGAACCCACGAGCCCAAATGTGCCAGAGGGCCGGTTTCGACGTTAGATTTGGGACTTTCAGCTCGTCATCTGTATAAAATAGCCATTGTCCAGCATGCCCTTTTCCTTCTGCACAACCCATATATTCATGATTCGGAGCCGCCCCTCTTAAATCTCAGGCAGATGCTTCTGCCAGGAATCCATCCGACCTACTTGCCCGCCGGAAATCGACAGCTCCTGTGCCTCAGAGCCATGGCTCAACCACGTTCAGGTGGCCCCCGATTTTAGGGGTGCTCACCCTTCTTAAAGCTACAATGATTTTTATATTTTAGGCCAAGGATTTTGAGCTCTTAAATCTGTGTATTCGGCGGATGTTGTTTTAGCTTGGAGTTCTATTTCTTTGTTCGTTTACTTTCTGGATGCCAGAGGGTTTGAATTTTAGGTGTTGCGTTTTCCGTTAGTTTAGGTATGCTGTTTCTGTTTTATTTTTTCCCGCTTTGTATTTTGTTCTTCGTGCTATTATTCTTTCTTTTTTCTTAGATAAGAGGTCAGGCTTTCCATTTCATGGACATTTGTTCTCCTCTTTTCACTCCTTCATTTCCCTCCACTCTAGGTGTTTTTCTCCTTCTATTAATAAACTAGACATTTTGATGTCAACCAATTAGGGTCAAAACAAATCTATTTATTACCAAGAACTGGGCTTGTGTATAACATGAGAAGCCACATCGTAGATCCATGTAGTACAGAATAGGAGAGAAGAATATCAAGAAGATGATTCTTATATTAAGCGCATTTTAATTGCCATCACTATCTCCCTACTGTTTTGTCTCTTTCTTGAGCTAAGACCACATTCTATTTTCAGGAGCAATTGCTCTTATGTGGCCATCTCAGATCTAAAGTTTGTAAACAAAAAAAAAAAAAAAAAAAATGATGTTTGTAAGATGTTTAATCTCAACGACCTAATGTAACCCCTAATGGTTAGGCTATCAAACTAGGGTGTCCCCCATCGAAGCTGTGGAAAAAAAAAACAGAAACAAAATAAAGGTAATGGGGAGGAGAGTAAGCAAGTGGGGGCTCCATAGTTAAAAGGAACAACTTTTTATCCCATGGGCACTGAAACATAAGGCAAGAATATAGGTTCAACTCCTGCATGTTTTCCTGTTGATTTAGTTGAAGTCCAGTTATTGTATCCAAGGCTGGTAATATCTAAAATATCTTATGTACTGTCGTTTTTCATTTGCAAGTGTAATAGAACAAAACAAATGGTTGCGGCGGCCAAAAACATGGCTTTTGAGTTTTGTGGGAAATAATTTGAAGATTACAGTTCTCCAACTTAGACACATTTAGTTCAATTTTGCAAGCCCATAACTGAGATCCTTTTTTACTTGATACAAAAATCTACCTTGCCACGAGTTGGGCAAGAGAAGCCGCCGCGATAAATTTCTTGTTATATATAAGACGTGCTTATACATTTGTCAGAGAGATTTACAAGTTGTTATAATGGGCTGATAATATTTACCTTCAAACTACTAATTTAAAGCTAGATTGAACCTGGTTAATCGATAAAGCTTTCTGCTTTTTACAGTAGCGAAAATTGGTGAAGTAGATAGAATTTGTTTATAGAGTAATGTTTCTTAGATGCCATGTTGTAATAAAGGAAATGTCTTGTAACACGGCGCCTCATGGGGAATATAAACAAGGTTAGGCTAGACCTTGAATGTGTCATCTAAGTTTTGTGTTAAACTCGACAGATTTGAAAAAATACATAATTCGTGGTTATAGATGGCAATTTCATAGTTGATGTAAAACATATAGCCACCTCAACGAGTTCCTAATGCATATTAGAATATGACAAACATTAAAGTGGCTATTCAAAGTGCAAGAATAATAAGTTGGTATTTTGAGCTCGCCACTACCCTTTGGTCATGGCAAGTGTGTACTCTAACATTACTTCGGTTTTTTTTTATAAGTGTAAACGCGTGGCCAACTAGTCCATCGCGTGGCCAACTAGTCCATCGGAGCCACTAAAGTATATCTCGACCTCTGCTTAATCAGGGCTAACTTATAAGATAATTTTTAGAATTTCTCCAGAATGGTGCTCAGCATAATGTAAATTGTTAGAATGGCAAAGAGCATGATCAAACGTATGGAGCTACATAAGCCATAAGAGAGGACCAATACCACCATCCTCAATTGCATAGAATTTTTATATGATGAATATGACATATTGATCATAGCTCCTGCATCATGTCCCATAAACATGTGTTTATTGTCTCGATGAAAGTTTTGCACCCCATAAAATGTAACCTACAACACTCCTTCGTCGAGCACATTGTAATGTTATGTTTAGAATCCAATAATTATCAAACCTTTCATTAAAAACTTGTGCGCGTTATTTTTGAAGGAGGAGAGATAAATTTCACAGCAATCAATGAAAAAGATCAATAAATTGAGAGCTATGTTTAAAGCCTAAAAGGAGAACATGTCCCTTTGTGACCTTGTTGTTGGATTGCTGAAGCGGGCGACCCTTGGATTAGCGGTCAATCGAGAATATGTTGGTGGATATTCTAGGATTGATGCTTCTCTTGTGTAAGTATAAAATTTAATTTTACTCTGACACATATCAAGGATAAAACGAGTTCCTACTAAACAACATCCACACCCATATGCACATCTCCACATGAACTTCAACAAATGTCCGACAAACTAAAGGACTTATTGAAAAACCAGCAGCATTTTCTTCTTCTTTGTTCACTTTGGAATTGTTTGTATTGTGTTCTAGTTCATAATAGACTTTACAATTTTAAGCACCAAACCATATTTAGTGGCACGGTTTTAACTCCACATTGTTTTGGCCCTAGGGTGGATAACAAGCTTTAAAAATTGTGAGCACGCGAAGCACAAATGGCCTGCATCATGCCATTTGTACAAATGGCATGATGCACGCTAGCATTAAATTAGGGCTGAGTGTACACTTGCCTTCCGCAAAGGAACGTACATGGCAATCCTTTCAACCATGTACTCTATCATTGTGGTGCTTTAAGGCGCCTTTTGTTCATATCCTCCTAGACATTGACATGCATACAAACAAAGATTCCATTTCATAATAAAAGGTAGTGTTAAATAAAATCTTGGACTTTGGGGAACCTCTAATTCATTAACTGAACATCGAACATCGACTTGTTATGTTAGAACTCACTATGTGACTTGATTAAAGCCCTCAAGATCTTTACTTTGTATTCACTTAGAAGGCGGCTTTTTGGAGATCTTATAAATAGATAATTTTGATTGAGTATAGCTTTCTTATACACGCATATGTTTTATTGATATGAAGGGATCTAAATCACAATATCTAAATCACACAGAAGAACTAAAAGGCCAACAAAACTTCCAACTTTTATCCTTATTGACATGTAGGAGAGATATTTCTGCCTATGTCCAGCACAAATATCAAGCCACGTGAAGGTGCTTGGCAAATTATACCCATACCAAGCCATACCTAAAGC
Source organism: Isoetes taiwanensis (assembly GCA_021234155.1). NCBI lineage: Eukaryota > Viridiplantae > Streptophyta > Lycopodiopsida > Isoetales > Isoetaceae > Isoetes > Isoetes taiwanensis. The sequence goes on along the minus strand of JAJEKV010000012.1, from coordinate 4,868,577 downwards.
GGGGAGTAGATATTATCTTTATCAAATCTAGAGTGTGGTGGGTCCAAAATAGGATGCCTATAATGGAGACAAAAGACCCAGTTGCGTGCCCAAGAGAAAATCTATGTCCTTGAGCTTCTGCAGGCTGCAAGAACATGAACATATCACAGAGAAGAAAAGTCTTAGCACTCTTCTATACTGTAAATTGTCTTAAAACTTCACAGTATAGTTAACTAAGATTATCTCCTTTCAGTTTGCTACAAGAATAATAATTCCAGGAAATAATCCTGTCTGTAATTGTGGTCAAGCAGGTAAGATCCCTAATATACCTGTCAGGATTGATCACAATCCCTATGCTCTCATAGAAGTATTCGAACTGTTAACTCTAGAACCTGCACTTATTATGATCTACAGAATGGACGTAGTTGATCATAATGTATTGCAGCAAAAGCTAAGAATTTGTCCAACCCTTTAGTCTTTATTTCACGTAATTACCCATGCTATATTATAAGTATGCTGGCCATATATGCCAGTAAAGAAATAATAAGTCATATGATCTGATTACAATGGATTGTTATGGATACCTTATGGATATCTTATGTGGATATGTGATCTTTCAAGAATAAGGAGCTACCAATTACAAGGAAGATGTGACTTCTGAATAACATGGGCCTTTTTCTTAAGAACCTCTAGCAACTTGATGCACCGCAAGTCGTCGAGCTTGGCCTTCTTCAACACTCACAGGCACCTCTTGATAGACATGATGAATCCCTGCATCCTTGAAGAGATCTGGAAATGGAGTACTGTTAACATATTGGGGAGTAAGAGGAGCTTTATCAATAAAATGGAGCTGAGGGGCACTGGGCTCGTATGCAGTTGGATCATTGGCAGGGTCAACAGCTATAGGCTGCTGTTGTACTCTTGTTCCTGATGCTGGTGGTCTTGCAATCACTCTTTCAGCCCCTATCTGGTCCTGAATTTTAACAGGACTAAGCCTAGGAGAAGGCTGATAACTATGCAAGTTCTTGGTGTTTTGCTGAACATATGAAATTTTCCCCTGAGGTAGAGGTGGCTGCACTGCTGGTGGTGACTGCTGCTGCTGCTGTTGCACCACTGGAGGTGATTGCTGCTGCTGCTGCTGCATCTGCATCTGCATCTGAATCTGCTGCTGCTGCATCTGCATCTGCATCTGCTGCTGATATACATCCGCATACCCCGCGCTGAATTGCCGGTTCAAATTTGCATTGTTTGCGACTCCCTGTGCCACTCTCATCTGAGGCGCAGAGCTTAGCCTCTGAATCGATGCAGCGGGGACTTGTGATGGGACAACTCTCTGCAAGATCACATTTCCACTTCTCAATCCACTCTCATATTGCAGCTGTGGATGTTGACTGTCATCTTCAGCTTGCCAATAGATGGCATTGGCATACACTTGTTGGTATGGGCCAGCTTGCTGGAGGATAGCCTGTTGCTGATGCTGAGGAAGCAGAGATGGATCTAGAACAACCTTCCTGGGAAGAATGCCACTAAAGGGCTCTTGTTGGAAGGAAGGAGGAGTAGGATAATCCTGATCAAATAATTGTCTTTCTGTCTGCTGCATCAGCTGCTGATGCTGCTGCTGCTGATCATATGCTACAACTCTTTCTTGCTGCAGCTGCTGCTGCTGTTGCTGCTGCTGCTGTGGAAGTTGATCATATGTAATCAACCTTTCTTGCTGCTGCGACGGCGGCAGAGTTGGCAGTGCATCTAAGACCACAAGTCTTTCCTGATGCTGAGGGGGAAGAGGAGGAGACTTTGGCAAAACCTTTTTTGGTGACTCCTGGAATTCCTTATTTGTTCCAGGACTTTCTTGCTGCTTTTCACCTTTGATTTCATATGATATCCCTTGCGCCTTGTCTGGAGATTTCACAGGCTGCTTTTCAAGGATCTCAAGCTCCTTTTGCAAAGAAGGATCTGGAGTAACCTGCAAGTCCTGATTACTTAGCTCAACCTTAGATCTAACATCCAAGAAAAGGTTTTTACCATCTACATCTTTGGGATCAGTCGTATGAAGCGCCTCACCTTGCTTGCCCTCTGTTTGACCTATCTCAAGAACCAAATCAGGAAGGCCCACCTTGTCTTCACCTTGGGTAGAGGGGACCTTAGCTTGAGGGGGAGAAACAGGGATCTCAGGCTGGGGGGGATGCTCTTCAACACTCTGCCCTATAATTCCAACATTTTGAGAAGGAGAGATAGGAGGCTTTAAAACTGGTGTTTGCTGTTTTAAACTTGCTGGTGGAGATGCAAAAGTTGGTTGTGGCATCTGAGGAGGAAGAGGAGGAGGAGAAGAACTCTGTAATGTCATAAGAGAACCTACTGGAGACTGCTGTTTCAAACTTACTGGTGGTGATGCTGGTGCTTGAAGAGGAGAAGAACTCTGTAGTGTTATAAGAGGACCTACTGCCTGCTGCCAAGGTTGCTGAGTAAATTGAGCCTGTGAAGGAGACTGCACTTGAACAGGAGATCTGATCTCTCTTGCCTCAAATCCAAACAAGAAGTCTGGCAGTTGTGAAGACACTGGTTGATGTATTGCCCTTGCAGGCTCCACATTTCTTCCTAGATTCAGACCATTTATAGCATCCACAAAACGCTGTTCTGCATTTCTGTTGTCTTCATGAAAATCCATCAGGTTCTGCTGAGGCTGATCCTGTTGCTTCATATTTGTAGGAAACAAAAACAGTCTAAGTCTTGAGGAGCTATCTCTTGCTTCTAACCTGTCGTATTCCTCAATCATACTTTCCAGATCGTCTTCCCCAAGAACAGAAACTAGAGCATCTAAATCTTCGTTAGGAAGCTGATACTTTATGGCTATTTCTTTGCCACTGATCTTAGAAAGCTTGGCCATGAGATCTGCAAAAGAAATATTCCTATTCACAACAAGGATACGACTCTCGCCTCCAATGTAACGGAGCTGGTTATCATGGGGCCGGGGCATGATCTTTCCTCCATAGCTGCACATAAGCTTTATGCGGCTGCAAAGCTCTTCGCAAGACCTGATAGACATCTGATCCTCGGACATAGCCCCCATTCTGGGTGAAGAACCCTGAGAGATCGAATCCATGCTCATTCTGCTACAAAAACAAAAAGACCCAATTCGTTTCTGGAGCCCCTTCGATGCTTGAAGAACTAAAGCGAACAGATCATATCAGGAATCGCCAATCCGGTAGAGGTGTCTCGTAAAGATCAACAGAAGAAAAGTGACGACCACGGCAGAGATTAATCCGAGGACGAGACGATTGGGAAAGGGAGAAAAATGGGTACAGTGTGATAGAAAACAAGAACCTACAGAGTCGAGGCAACACATCACAAAGAAAAGGAAGGAACGGACATGGGCGCTAAGACAAAGACCGAGGGAGGTCCATAGCAAAAATCCACAAAAGGATTGGCCTACCAGAACGAACAGACTACAGCGACGATTTTACGGCAGCAACATTTATTCTTTGCGCCTCTTTTCCGTTCCCGATTGGCCTTCCTTGTTCAGGAACCCGGCCGCCATATTTTTTCAACCAGACAAGCTGCAGAGCCCCACCATGCCGCCGTACTCCGTTTTCTGCACTTCCTGTTTGTGGGTATCTGGCGTTCTTCAGAAGGTTAAGAAGGAGACTCTGCAAAGATCTACAAAACAGAGAAAAAATGGATCAGAAAGAAGAATGTATTATTTTTAAGAGCTCATTCCGATGCTGTGACAGAATTAGCTTGGCGTGTTGCGATAATCGATAAGCATTTGGGTGAAGAGGATTTGTTCTGGATGAGCTGGGCCTATGCTTTTGCCGTAGGCACAATTTCTGACGTTTTGATGAGTCTGATGAAGGCAGAAGCGCAGGGATACAGGGCTTTTGGATTGATCTGATTGGCTGGAAAAGGTCTTTCCAGATCAGAGGATGATGTCCCAGAAGCTTAGCTGTGTGGCTCTGCACTTTTCTTTAATCTTTTGCACATGGCCAATTGTCCTAATTTTGTGCTAAGACGTCCTTGCCCTTTTGATTTGACCATGTTTGTGGTTAATCAGTCGTCTAAACAGGACATTCAGATATTATCCCAAGCTGACGTTAGTGTAATATAAAAAAGCAACAATATAACAATTCAATATCCCTAACGTATTAAGCCCCAGATTCCACTATCCTCGCAGTAGTTGTAGGGACGAATCAAAAGGCTACACATGAGCAAGCATGTGACGCTTCTTTTGTTAGGGATAATGTGCCGGAGAAGGCAATTTCGCCTGGTAAGGGCCTCGCGAGCCCGTTAGGGGCGAGCTAGGTCCAAACCAGGCAAAATTGCCTCCTCCGACACATTTTTCCCATGTAAAGTTTGGGGAGAGGAAATTTCATGACATGTGGCATTGTATTGGCCACAAATTTAAGAAGATGTTGCCCATCCTTTTTAACATTGCACGCAGGAACATTATAGGTTTTAATCTAGGCCTATAATACACCGAAATTTCCTCCCCCTAACTTTACGTTGTTCCATTGCACGGTGGAAGATCGTGACTTGGAGTCACAAATCAAGATTTTTATTGACGGGGAAGCTTGCTAGGGAGATGCAGGAAAATTTGCCACCTAGGATGACAAACGCTATGATTAGCGGAGCTGCCAATCTGCAATGGAATGTCAAACTGCGGTAGTTAGCCCTGATTTGCCCCCTATTTCTTTCTATCAAGCCTGAAAACAGACGCTTTAGTGGAATCTGAGCCTAAAATTAGAACAGCAAAAGTTCACATGCCATACCATACAAAGCCTGCAAACTTCCACGTGGCATGCCAGAAGAATCCACCTGTTCATTGGCGTTTGATGTGCACATGCATTGGCTAGTTCTTGTCATTTGATTATGAGGAAGAGGATTGTGATGCTGAGGTCGGGTGTTTGAATTTAGGGCATCCCGCGAGGCAAGCAACAGGTGAGCAGAGTGCCCAGAATGAGGACTGAGTCATAGGAGGTTTGGGCAAAAAAAATACGGTGCTATTGCACTGTGGGTTGCCTATGGGAAGAAACTTTGGCCCTTAGAAAATCACTAAAGGAAACTAACAGGAAAATATCACAAAACACAAGAGAAGGCTCAATTATTACGGGTGAATGAGAGGAATAAGAGATCGCATTATTCTATTCTATTCTATTCGGCCAGCTCCTCCATGGAGGGATTAATTCAACACTTTCCTGCTTTAAAGGACAACAAAATTTTTTTGGCCAACCTTCCCTGAACTATTCTTCAACTACTGCTTAGAGTTGAATTACGACTATCTTAATCCCCGTCTATTCTTTATGAGGAAGGAAGGAAGGAAGGTACTTTTATCGTCCACGGAGACCAATCGGTTTATGAGGAATCATAGCCTCTACTTGTATCTCCTTAAGGTGTTTCAATTTCAATGGTCTCTTTTAGATAAATGTATATAGATAAATAAGGATTTTCTACTTCATCATCTGCAAACAGCTGAAATATCAATAAAGATAAATACTTAATCTCATTAAGGTAAAAATTTAATTACCTAAAATACATAATGCCCCTATCCATCCCAGAGCATACATCCTTCTCCAAGAAAGGAGCAAGCAAACCCAGCACCCCAAGTGGTTCAAAAGTGTAGATTATGACTGTTTTGGATGATCAAACATTTTCGTAGGGCCAGAAGCTGCAATTCAGAAAGAAATTACTCATGAAGTATCTATGCATCCATACTACTATTTCAAAGATGAAACTCTAACCTATCTCAACCCATAAAGATGTTATAGAAAGCGGCCTTGTATAGCATCCACAACCACAATGAAGTTGTGTCATTCCATCCAAGTGCGTCCATTGCAGGTAGTTCATTAACATGAATGAATATTGCCTATAGCAGAGCACATGGTTGTAACCAAAAGATGCAAGTGGTAGGTAACAAGTCTTAATTCACACAATCAATTGAGATAAGAGATTTTAGCATCCAGCACGTCTTTTTGGCTGTTTTCTTACAAGGTACATATTTTACTTACATGATACTCGGCAAAGGAAGACTACTAGCGGAAGGAAGTCCTCGAGAAATTTGCCATGAACATAACATGTGGTAACCAAAGGAAATAGCATTGATAAGACTCCAAATGTCCCCAACCTATAAAGTAGCATCAATAAATTAGGTCATAAAACATATTATACCACTATTTATGCATTTGCATTTTACCAGAGCCAGAGCTTCACCAAATTTTACAAATCCAACGTCAATTATTGCTGCAACAGCTGAAAACCACGTGATCTTTGGAATGTGAAATCCTGACAGCCCAGCAAGTAATGGAACTAACCTGAGAATAGAAAAGCATCAATTGAAAAGCAGTATTAGAATATTGAATGGTCAATTCCTTCCAATTTGTAATGGCATTCTGCACACTTAATTATTAGCAGTGTGAAATATGCAAAGAAGCGTATAAAGAAATGCATAACGATATTTTAAGATGAAGAACAAGGCAAAGTTTCTCACTCCAAGTCTTTTTAGACGGTAGATGACCAAAGCATACTGTGAAAGCATCCAACGCTAGCCAATAGTCCCAACTCCAACCCCCTTTTCTTAATGGTGTCATCTTTGGGAGAACACTAAAGATATGGCAAAAACTCTATTATTATAGTAAGAAAATGTTTAATAGAAAATAAAGCAGGATCAATAATTGTCTCTGCCTATTTTATCATCTCATTAATTCCTGCACTCAACATCACTATAGAACCTGAATAAAAGAATAATGGAATTGAGCACATGCTCACATCATCAAAAGCAAAGTCTAAGCTAATTACCATAGAGAAGCTGTAAGGATGTTGAGAAGGACAATGCATCTTACTCTTATCTTACTCTTGGATGATTCAATAAAGCCTGGAATGGTCATCAGAGATGAAGTTCTTGAGTTTCCTAGTTTGTGCACAAAAGCGCCACGATCCTCTATCGTCGACTTCAATAAATTCTAAGGCTTGTCTATCACGACCTCTTCGTATTATATCGATGCTCATGACTCCGGCTTCTACACGTGAACTCAACTACGACTCGAGAAATAGCCACTCCAAATAGAAAGTCTGCGGTATTTACAACTTTCAAGTTGAGCTTAAATCTAACTGGATCTCACCTTCAATTCATAGCTCTCTGATAATCTTGACCATTCAGAAAGAATATATCGAGCATATTCCTTTTGCACCACATCCATCCCTAGGGTTTGCCCCAAAAAACTATTCTTTCTAGTTGTATTTGTTCGAAACTTGGTTAATATACGTCAAGGCAAGTGGGTCTGCCTTCCGGCAGTTTCTGCATCCATTCTAATCAAGAATGGAAAATCGCTACAAAAAACCTGTAGAATCCGGTTAGATTTTCCTTGACGTCGTGGAACAGGAAGGGGTCAGGCATTCTTGCCAGCCCCCTGACCTGCAGAATCCGGTCGCACCGTCCCCCTTCCCGTTCCACATTACGTCAAGGAAGATGGATCGGCATCCTTCAATATTATGGAATCGCTTATTGCCATGTGGCAAACATTCTAATCAAGAATGAAAAATAGGTATAGCGTTCTTGCACAATCAATTGCAAGCAATTACCTTCATGAAATAAGCCTGAAAACTCACCATCCCTGCCGAAACTCGCCATCATGGTCGTTCCTTGACGCTTGAAAATGGGAAGAGGTCGTTGATTCTTATTCGAGCAGGGCAGGCTGGCTACCGCCAGTAGACGGTCACGGTGCTGCTGACATTAACCAGCTTGCCTTGCTCAGACAAGATTCGATTTTCTCTTCCCATTTCACATAACTAATGTATTTTTGAAATATAACCAAACTAGCTGAGAAAGACTTCAATCCACTTTGCTCAAGTCGGATTTTGCACCATGCTAGAAGCAGACAACCTTTTTGGCAGCATGTTCAAACCCAGGTAAAAATGTCTACCATGTGCCACGCCGGTTCTTCATATCTTGTTCTGCGCATACATACCTCTTGATTAACAGCTGCAAAAATTACGACGTCTTTACTCCATCCGTACCAAGACCAGAGATGGACATACCTAGCTCTATAGCCATTGTTGCATCCATGCTTCTTCTATCAAAATTGGGACTGGATACCTTCAACCAATCAGTCATAAGGTTACTTACAATGTTGTTGTGATTGATCCGCTATGATTTCCAAAACTCTAGTCCTTAGACGTTCAGCCAAATGCAAAATTGTTTGGAACCTTGCAACTATATTAGGGTTAGACAAATTTATCCCCACAGATTGGTCTGTCACTACCTTGAAATCATATTGGAGCATAACGAACATACTCTTGGCTCTCTTTGTTTAAAGGAAACCATTTTAATTTCCTACAAGATTCTTTTGCATGTGTAATATTATCTAACAATTCAAATCCTACAAGAGGAAACTACGCTCTCCATTCGAGAAAAAAGAGGCAAAATGTCTTCGTAAAGGGACCGAACCTCACACAAAAATACTCTTCTTTTCGTGACTAATTAGGCCAAAAATGCTTCGGACATCCTTTTCATTTGAAATACGAGAGTTCTAAAAAAAGGGGGGAAATCACGTGGAACTCACTCTAATTAAATTGTGACTTCTTGTCCCTCTGCATCTACCAGGGAGAAGACTGCTAGAGCCTGTGCATTGTCATCCTTTGCCTCAACTTCTACAGAAATTCTATGCAAAACATTCATGCATCTGCTAAGTTTGTAGCCTTTGTGGCTTCCATTGCTTTAGATACATATCTCTAACAAAGAGGTGATGAACAGAGAGAGAGATACATTTCCCTCGAGAATATGGATAAAACGAAAGCCAAAACCTAAGGTTCATATCCACCATACATGACATGAAATAGAAAATTCCCAATAACTCAAGTTTACATACAAAATATGCACACACAATTCCAAACGAAACTCTGATTCTACATCTAATTATGTTATGTTCAAGTAAAGTCTATTTGATCTGATCATACTTGCCAGCTGAGCCGTTGTAACAATTATCGCCCTTTGAATTGTAGGTGCAGAGCATTCTAAACTCCAGTACAATTCCTGTCCTGTCCAACTGCAGCATAATTCCATCTGCTTGCATTCTTACTATAGCTACATCTGTCGGATTTCCTACAGCCGCTTCAACTCCCCCAGCAATTAAACCTGCGCCTATCTTCTTTTTTAGGCTAACATTTACATTACCTCCTTTTGTTGCCGGATCTTGCAGTTTTTGCTTCAAAATGTCGTATAAAGGACTTGCCGGAGCGCTGGGGTGGATACACCAGAAAACAGAGCTTTTGCCCCTTCTGTTTGCATTATCACATTGTCGATATCAGATGAGAAACTATGAGGCGTGATCGGGCTCTCAAACAAGAGGCCAAGAAATAAAAGAACAGAGCCCAATATCTCTGTTCGCACTCAAAAGCTGTGGATATCACGAAATGTGTACCATGGCCGGGTTTTGCAACAAGAGGCTAAGAAACATAACAAAAGCAAGGGCACACGCCTTCCATGCCCCAGAAATCATACTGGGTATCAGAAACTCTCTCCCATGACCGCGTTTAGTTTACAACGAACACGCCCAAAATATCTATTTCCATGCACAATTTATAGCTATCACAAAATACAGGGTAGGCCCAAAGGTCATTCCGGTGACGACCAGTAGTTCATCGGCATGCCTCCATGACTCCATGCCTCCATGACCTGTCCATTCAATCTCCAGAACAATATAGAAGTTGGGTGCGTTTTTTCCCCTGGCGTGCATTTTCGTGGCGCCACGTGGCACACCCCAATACTGCGGAATGGAAATTGGGTTAGTGGATTCCGCCTGACCGGCTGCGCAGGTTAGGGTTCTTCATTTTGTTTTTAGGGTTCTTCATTTTTAGGGCCGCCGCCAGTTCTGCAGATGAAGCAGGTGCACACAGATGGTCAGTTCTTTGCGCAGATCGAAGATGAAGCAGATGAAGCTTCTTCTTCACACAGATCGCTGGTGTAACACAGAAGCAGAAGCATAAATCTTCGGATTTTTTAAATCTATTTGCTCTGCTCGCCATAGCAGAGCATTTTCGAAAGCCTTACTTTGATCTGCTTTGCCGGATCTTGCCGGATCTTGAAGCCCTGCTGTGTTTTATCTTGAAACCCTGCACTTCTTTGCTGGATTTACTGCAGACAGATCTTGAAGCCCTGCTCTGAAGCTTCGCCAGATCTGCAGACATTTGCCGGATTTGTTGAATCTGCCGGATTTGCCTTAACACCTCTCATAAGGCTTGCTCATAGCACCTCTCATGTTTGTGATGCCGAAAATGACCATGAAGGTTTGTAAGCCGACCATTGCCGAAGAAGAAGAAGAAGAAGGTGCTCCAAAGAAAATATGCTCAGAAGGGGATTTTAAAATGCTCTTCTTGCTGGCAGATCTGAAGCTTTGCCGGATCTGCTGAGGGGAAAAACGTCCCCAACTTCTATATTGTAGGGGAATGGAGGTTGGGGCCTCCATTCGAAGAGGTGGGGTCCCGCCGGTAGGAACTCCTGGAATGGAGGCCCCAACCTCCATTCCCCTATACATTCTCCTTCTATTTCCAAACCATGCACTTAGAAATCCAACTCCATCTTCCTCAGAACCACCCAACCCACCCCACAAGCAGCTCAAACCCTGTTCAAAAAGACCCATGCGCATACTATTTTAGCTACATATACCCCCGAAATCTAGGCAAAACCATGCGTGAGATACGGTCCATAAATACAAAACGAAATAATTGAAAGCTTGTGTTAGTAAGTAATATTACTTTATTAGAAATTTTAATTTTCTGTAGGTATGATTTGATTTTCTGGAGAATTCCAGACCCATGGTTCATAGACTCATTTGTGTGTGCATTTTGGATCATGATTCAGAGATTTTGGAGCATTTGTACGTGTTATAAGAGCCTCCAAAATGTTGCTAATAGTTTGTTTTTCCTTCTTGCTTGTTTCCGAAGTGAGGAGACGGGATTGTCTACAATGGATCAAGGGGAACTTTGAGGAGTGATGGAAACTTAGTAATGTGCGCAACACGATTTGTTTGACTTACAATGTATGATCTCTTATATGCTAAATAACCTTTCTAAGGGATTAACTAGCCAAATCTAATTGTTGAAAGTTGAAAATAACAAGAGTCCCACTGTGGCTGCATCTACCAGGCCACAGAAAACAAGTTTGTAGCTGTAAATATTCTGTTTGTGCGACTACCAGGGATGGACATGGCTGTCATCCTAACTCTAGGTGCTCATTTTTCAATTGTGACACAGATGTTCTCATACAATATCCTTCCAAATTAGATGTTTTATAGCCAACGTCGTCTTCATCAAATTTCTTGTTGCTAACACCTTCAAATGTTCCTAATCTAATCCTCCAGAAAAACCTCTCAGAGAAACTCCATTCTTTTATACAAAATGGAAGCAAGAGTCCCACCGTGGCTATATCTACCATGTTACTGGAAGCCAAATACAGCTGCACATACTCTGTTCTGCAAGTAACAGGGATGGCCATGGCGGCCACCCTAACTCTAGTCGCTTGCACAGGTGTCCTTTTTGCACCGAGGGTCCTATCATCACTCAAGTCCATTATCACTCCTCATTGTTCATGTCTAGCTGATCGTATAATAATGCCCTTTATCTCAATAGGATGTTTTTGCCTGATGATGTTATGAAGAGGCTCACCCACTCCTAAGTTACAGAGTTTAGACCTTTGTACTTAAGAAACCTAAAGCAATGTATAGACATGTCAAGTAAGTGTGCTTTTGGATCAAAAGTTTTCTTCTGATATAATATGCCAGGATGAGAGTAGCTTTTTCACTTGGTCAAGATCTTTCCCTTAAGCATCCATGTACTTGGCTCACTAATGTACTATTATGGCAAGTGGAATCCCTACATCGTGTATTCCAACTGCAATGCAAGTACCTCATTAGTGAAATATAGTTAAACTAAGTTCAATTTATAATCTTTGCCATTTTACTCTTTCTTTAAATCTACAGCTCCTTAACACATCAGTTAAGCACCATTGCATAAACGGTTGTAATCCTCACCCTAAAAGTCATTATAATATTTGCTTGCGATAGCTGGCCATCATCCTTTTTATAATTACCTAGGTGTGGCTTCATAAATCTCTTGAACTATATAGTCCAAACTTGAGAGATGTTGGCTGCTTGTCTATTGAAAGACATCTATCAACTTCTTCATGAAGCATTTCGCTACTCTGAGAAGTAAAAAGATCAAAAGTGAGATTCTCTGGTAAGTTGCAACCATAAAGCGTTTGAAGAGCCTACAAACAATTCCCCTTTAAGACTAAACGAATTAAGTGCATCTGCGCTTTCTTGAACTACCTCTTAGTTGTGAAATCCAGAAAGTGTGAGCAAAAACATCCTTACCGGGAACACTCACATTTTGCTTAGAGTTTAAACAATAAAAGATTCTCACGTTTCATAAAATTATGTTAATCTCATATAAAATTTTTGAAAATCGGAAATTTTTGCAGCGGTTGGAAACTCTTAGAACCTTAGCTCTATGTTTACACAAAAAGTTCAAAAAACGTTTTTCACTAAACTAGAAAATCCCAGTTTAATAAGTAAGATATACCTAATGAATGCATTCAAATCTAGATCATTCCAAAAAACTTACATGCACTTCCATCCTTGAACCAAATATTTTGTTGAAGGAATTCACAAGCACTTAGAGGATAAACAACAAAACGGCAAGTGCACCACTTCCCTGACCATTGCAAAATCGTAGATGATTAGGTGAAGGAATAGTTTCCCATATCAAGTCCATTTTACATTCAAAATCTCATATGACGTAAGTTCAGTGGCCTACGACATCAACACGCATGACTTTAAGCCTGGGATTGTGGCGTGTGGTTCCTAACTATGATTGAATCCTCCAAACATTTTCTCCTACAAGTCCTTAGGTGGGGTATGGAATTGGTTCAGGGCTCGCCAGCCCCTTACTAGCTAAGGGCCTACTGATGAACCTTATCCATAACATAATCTCAAGGTACCAGCAACTCAGCAAAAGATTTTCATGTTTTCGTCCAACAGACTGGCATTTTTACCTCACATTCTGGCCCATTCATCTCACATTCTGGACGAATCCACCGTGCTGAATTCTGCTACCCTTGATTTTACGTGTCAAGAAACACTCCGAGTAGGGTTCAGTAAATTCCGAGAAACCATTACAACTGTCCGTTTAAAATAAAAAAGGCACTCTACTGTAAAAAAAAAGTAGATGGATCTCCTTCTTGTTTAATTTCTTAGTTTTACAAGAATCTAACGGACTTGATCTTTTTGGGCAAGAAAAAAAAAATATATATATATATATATATTTTTGATAAATCAAATTAATTAATATTAATACAGAGTAAGTACAAGAAGAGCGATACTGGGGTACTCCTGCCCAAGCAACCACACTTGAGCGAGAACCCGAACTGCACGTATACCTACCTACGACTCATGAAACAAACCTGCCATTGCTGTCTACATGAGGAGGATCCTTTTCCAGACAGCTGCCTTGAACTGCTCTTTCCGAGGGGACGCCAGGTAGGAAAGATATAATTTGTACCTCAACTGCGGGATCAAAACACCAAGTTGCATCTAATCATTCCTGAACACCTTCATGCGTCGCCGCTTCCAAATAAGCCACAGTAGCCAAGCCTTACATAAATGGAAGGCCAGACTTTGAACCTGGGACCACCCACGAGGATACACCCCCAAAAGAACCTCTTGACTACGGAGAGAGGTGTGAAAGAGGCGCTGGGCCCACTGCCACGCGGACTGGATCTCCGTGCAAAGAAACATACAGTGTTCCAGGGTCTCAACACAGGCACCACACATTGGACACCGGTCGTTGATCAATGGATTGATCATGTGAACCCACGTATTCACCCTCAGGGATCAGTGCACTATCTTCCACAACAATACCTGAAGCTTGGGGGCGAGATTGGATTCCACACCTATCTCCAGATGTTGCCCCAGTCATCTCCCGGTACCTGGAGACTCCAGTCGTCCGAGTGAGGCAGCTCATCCTGAATTGCCAAAAGCTCATAACAGGACACGAAATTTGAGGGGTCAAATTTTGAATGACAACTCCACACTCGTTCTGACGAGTGCGGGGAGTTCAGCGGCAGAGCATTAGCCACCCGCGCCCAGATAGCACAATCCCGTTCCTGAAGTCGAGACCTGTGGCAAAAAAGCTTCCAGGGTGCTAGCTGCCCGTCGACGTACCAATCCCCCACTGTCAAAACCCCAAGCTGTGTCCATATGCATGACTCAAGGATCGACGGATCCTGCCAACACCGAAGGTGATGCACCTGGGCCGAGCGGGATCCACCATGGCGATGCCTCTAACTGAATACAACTCGAAGCATCAATCGCAAACAGCAGGCGGACCTGCTCCCAGGCTCGCAGGAGCCCCTTCAGAAAAGGAGAGACATTAACATATGGCCTGATATTCACAAATAACGCTCAAGGAAGCCGCGCAGGCACAGACGGCTTATGGAAAACTATCGAATGAGACAGCGACTGATGAAGCAAGACAATGCCTGGTGAGTCAAGCGCATTCTCGAGAACCGCAAAGATGAACTTGGAAATCAAGACCTTGCTATCGAGAGAGAGAGGTCTAAGAAGGCGAGACCACCCGCAGCTTTGGGGCGCACGCATTTCCACCAAGCCACCTTGACGACCGCCCCTTCCTCATTGCCTCCCCATACGAAGTTACGAACCATAGAGGAAATTTTCCGAACCTTGCTTTCTGGCGCCAGAATGATAGACACCATATAAATATGAGTTGAGCATAAAACGGACTTTGCCACTGTGACCTTGCCAGCCATGGAAAGTTTTCCCCCCTTCCACCAATTAAGGTGCTGATGCAGTCCCACCAAAATGTCCTCCCAAATACCTGCTGCCGAAATGTCAATGTCGAATGGGATACCCAAGAGCCTAGAGCATGTGCCCTGTGGCTGCGTTCGCCAAGGAAATTGGGACACGACGGGATACGATCTGCTGCCGGCCACAACACCGAGCACTTCGTCCAATTCATGAGGCAGCCTGACGCAAGAGAGAATGTCCAGAAGATCCTTCGTGTTTAACAGATTCCTCTCATCAGCCTGTAGGAAAAGAAAGGAGTCATCGGTGTACTGACTTCCAATCTGCTGTGACCCGTCTGCCATCCTCAATCCCTCCATAAAACCCGCCTCCGCTGCCGAGGTCAACAACTGCGAGAGGGCTTCTGCAACAATGGTAAATAGGAAGGGCGCTAAAGGGCATCCCTGGCGAACTCCACGTCCCACAGTAAAGATTGGCAATGATTCGCCATGACAGAGGATGGTGGCTCTGGCGAACGTTAAGAGCTTCACAGCTACTGCTGTAAAGCTCTCACCACACTCAAAGGCTAACATCATCCTCTTCAGAAAATCCCAACGAACACTATCATAGGCCTTTGCAAAATCCAATTTCAAGTACACTATCCGCTGACTTGTTCTGCGCGCCCAATGAATGCCCTCAAATGCCGTCGCTACATTATTATGAATGTGTCTGCCCGGGATGAAGCCATACTGCATGGGACTAATAGCCTCCTTCAGGACAACTTGCAGTCTAAGTGAGAGGGCCTTCGCGATTATCTTGTATACCACCGATAGAAGCGTAATTGGACACCAATCAGAAATGGTAGATGGCTCCTTCACCTTCGGTATTAACGAGATGCAGCCAGTGTTGAGTCTATAATCCAGCGCCTCTGCCTGAAGCAGATCTTGATAGGTCTGCATCACTAAATCCCCCACCCATTCCCAGTATTCTTGGAAGAACTCCACAGGAATGTCGTCCAGACCAGGGCACTTATGAGGGGCCAAGGCGCGGCAAGCCTCCTCAAGATCCTGCTTTGTAAGCGGAAGCTGTAACACCTGCCTTCTATCCACCGACACCTTGCATGACACTTTACTGAGCACGATCTCCTTCAAGAATTGGCGTAGACATTCATAATCCCCCACTCGTGCGGTCCCTCCTGCCACTTGATAATGACCCATCTGCCCCAACGGTCGGCCAGGGTAAAAGTCACCTGCACATGCATCTTCCATGCAATGGCGGTCCACCTTTAGAGGCTCCAGAGGTGGCAACTGCGACAGTGTATTGCGGACCAAACATCTGTGACACACAGTGGCAACGACCGACACTTGCAGAATGGAGGAGGCTCTGGCCTTTCTGAATCAACACAACAGGAGAGAGCTGCAGGTTGACCCTACTCGTCCTCCTGCCAATATAATCGAGGTAGATCACCAGTAGCGCCTCAAGTCTATTTCCAATTTAGTCTCGTACGCAGTGCTGGTGTACTATACTGGAGTGCTGGACACAAGGAGAGTCGGCAAGTGGCTGCAAGCTCACTTTAAGCGGCTGGGGATCTTGCCATTTCAGTCCATGAAGTTCCTGGGTAATAATTTTTTCTTTCTCCTCATGTTCGACGCGCCCACGCCGGTGGAGAGGATAGTGGCGAGATGGGTTGACCTCATGTGGGAAAATTACTTGATTTATCAAGCATTACACGCCTGGTGTAAGTGCTCGATCCCTGTTAGCCTTGAAGATTCCTTGTTAGTTTCAGGTGATGGATCTTCCGGCAGATATGTTGTTGCCAGAGTTCATGATCGCGATTGCCAATGGGGGCTCGGAGTGCATATCTCTCACTCCATAGTTCGGGCACCGATTGCTTTACCCGCGGATAGCCCATTGCCTCCCTCAGTGACTGTCAAGAGAGGTGATTGGTACTTTCGGTTCCCCCTCAGGTTGTTAAATGGTGCAAAGATCCAGAGAATGTTTCCCGCCCTCCAGGTCTTCGCAGGTTCGCTTCCAGAGTACAGGCCCGCCCCAGTGCCAGGGGTTCCACGGGAGGCAACGCAGGAGGTTTTATGGGAAGGGACGCAGGCCCCGTCACAGACTCTACCGGTGGAGAAGTCGCCTCCGGCCAGGACTAAAGAGTTAAGCTACTGAAGTCTTCAAGCATTGCCAGAAACACACACGATTTAGGGTGCCTGCTTTCTACCTGTTTTGGCTGGCTGGTTAATTTGGCTTGCCCTTGTAGGCTTTCCAAAGGAGAGGGAAGATATTGAAGCAACAGCAAAACAAATGCAGAGAGCAAATCGAAGCAACAACAATTTCGTGAAGCAACAACAAATCGAATGTCGGCCTACAGAAACAACGACAGATCGAGTCTTAATCTGCACATCGAATGCAACCAAACGTGAGACAGAGGAGAGAAAAGGGAAAGAAAATGAGATTAACAAACTGAAATGAACTCCAAGCTCCGGCTCCAAGCTCCAAAATGTGAGTTCTGCCGCAAACCCCCTCTTTGATTCTAGCACAAACCCTAAGCAAGAGGCAGTTCGAGTTGAAATCAGCCGGCCATCATCAAAGCGAGATCCAACATCCCCGAGAACTTAGCTACTCCAAAAATTTTTGGGAGAAAGATAGCCGAAAAAAAAACATTGGCCGGAAAAACCATTTTTTTAACCAAATGTAACACCCGGAAAAGGGCACACCGGCGTTACTACCCACCCCCAAAAACATTTTAAATAAGTAGATATAAGATTTTGCTTTAGGTTTAAGTTATGTCTCTTTAGATTTTTCGTTTTTCCATTTCCGACCATTTCAAGCAATGGTAGTAGCAGCATTGATCGAGAAGATCGTCTCTATAAAGTAGGGTGGCACCGAATTTGATGTTGAATCGTATTTTATGCACATTAGTGTTTCTTTGGTAGCAATATGGAGTATGCAATTTTGGCTGATTGATTCTCTCTTTGCTACACAATGCTGGCAAATGAATACTATTGTTTAGAAATCCAAAACATTCTTTTATTCTGCTTGCTTGCATCTCCGTTCCTATTTCATCAACGGTGTGGACTTGTCCATAGCTATTGTGCCTTCTATTAATCTGTCATATTTTGGTAAGCATAAGTAGGATATGATATTGAGAATGATCGCTTTTGTTTCTTGCTTGTTTAGCAGTTTTATGTTTGTTGTTGGCTGCAATACATTGCAGTTGTTCCTTGCTGATTATATCGCGGTCACAATATATATTGTAAAGATGGTTATAACTTAATTCATCAGATGAGAAAATATAGATGGAACAGATAAAACATACACTGTAAAATGATTACGTTTGAAAAAATGGAAGAACTTTTGGAGAATTCATAGCTTTGATATGTTGTTTTCTTTTGTTCATTTTGTTCGTCGGATAAAGTTGTCAAGGCTCTCATTTCCCTCATCGACTCAAACGACATTGATTTAGATAACTTATTGCAGTAAAGAGTACTTGCATATGTAGGTGGATTGCGCTTAAATCACAGTAGGTCTTCTTTAGTTGTTTGTATTATTTTTTACAGGTTTTCTATGCTGGCTGGTACTGTTTGTTTCTATATTCTTTCATTCTGCAATAAGAATCAGCAGTATTTTATTGTTGAACGGCATCCCATTTTAGCATTCACTATTTCATTTTAGGATATTTTTTAGTGGAACAACAACAAGGACCTGCTAAAAAATAGACTCAAATATCTTCTTTGCAAATGACAGGATTTAAGTGGGATATCCAAGCCACCAGGACAGTTCACACATGTTTTGTTGATGATGCTAGTACTATGGCAACTCACAATCAAGAGCTTAACGTAAAGCATGAAAGGATAAAGCAAGCTAGAAATTTGTGGAAGGAACCTTGGTTAGATGATAATGATTTGATTGGTTGCAGTTTAACCATGACAATAGTAGCGTTTACTGTGTATATTATAAGGAGGACTGAAAATGCCGAAGTGCATTTGGAAAGGAGGGCTTTACTAACTTAATAGCAGCAGCTGAAGCGCATATGAGAGTGATCAGCACAAAGCATGCTTCTTGGATGGCAACATCAGGAAAATATATAACGGAGGAGGAGGAGGATTTGACATAATGGTAGATGAATCAACTGGTATTAGGGCGACCCAAAACTGACTTCTTTATGCGATTTAATTAGATGAATTTCAGCCAAATACAAATTGATTGCATCTGGATCTGATGGAACTGCTGTTATGATTGGTTGTAGAACTAGAGTGGCAAATAAATTGGAGGAGTTACATCCCTACATGACATCCATTCATTATATTGCACAGACAACCAATTTATGTGTTGCATCTATTGCCAAGCATCTAAGGTACAAGCTGAGTTGTGAGAAGACCGACAAGCTTATCAATGGGGCAGGCACTCATTTATTAAAAAACAATCTAACAGAATGATATTTAAGAGAACTTCAAGAGAATATCAACACAACTAGATGGCTCAGCAAGCATATTGTCCAAAAATTGTGTGAATTATTTGAACTTGTTATGTTGGTATTCAAATACAATTTGTCAATACTTATTAAATTTGTTTATATATTACATTTTTTGGCTGACTTTTCAAGCATTTGTCCATCTTGAGTTTAGATTTCAGAAAGATTGGGTAGATGTGACAGCAATCGCCAGCCTTGTGAAGACAACGAAAAATAGATTGAATTGGAACTTTTAGACGAGGTAGGTAGTTTGGAGTTGAACGAATATTCAAAAGATAGCGAAGGCTGCCATGTCATTCCTGATTTTGGCACCGAACGGTAGTAGCAGCATTAATTTCGTAGTCATGTTGTCCTTGCTACAGGCTGATCTAAAGGAACTTGCAGGTATGAGCTTCAGATGGCTTTAACTTTGGACCATCGAGTAATCTCCACCTTCCCTCCAGCTGAAAGGAATGGTACCTGTTCTTGGATCCTCTGTCTCGGACTATTGGGTAGACCATTGTGCTTGTATTTGAATATCTGGCCTATTGTGGAGCCACTCCAATAAGGTCGTGTACCTCTTTTTTTATGTTTAATAAAATCAAAACATCTTGCATCCAAAAAAAAAAAAAAAAAAAAAAAAAAAAAAAAAAAAAAAAAAAAAAGAACTTGGCAGCTGGATTTGTTGACATTGGTTGCATTTGAATATGATGGGACTGTTGTTATGATCAGTTGCAAAACTGGAGTGGCAACTAGATTGAAGGAGCTGCATCCTTACATGATATCCATCCATTGTGTTGCGCACATGACCAATTTATGTGTCGCATGGATTGCCAAGCATCCAAGCTACAAGCTGACTTGTGAGGACAAGCTTATTAATGTTTCTCATATAGCAGTCTAAGGGGACGATATGTAAGAGAACTTTAAAAGGAGCTTGCATATTCTGCACTTAGACTTGAGAACAACACAACTAAGTGGCTCAATAGGCATAATGTTGTTCAAAAGCTATATGCCGTATTTTGAACTTGTTATGTTGACATTCAAAGACAATTTGTCAATATATATCAAGAACTCAGAGATTTCAAAATTGTTTATATATTATATCCTTTGACTAATATTTTGAAGCATTTATCCATCTTAAGTTTGAATTTTTGAAAAGATTGGGTGGATGTGACAGCAGTTGGCAACCTTGCGAACAACGAAGATATAGATTGAATTGGATTTTCTAGACGAAGTAAGTTTTTGGATTTAAATAGGTATTTGAAAGACAACAAAGGCTACATTCCTGAATTTGGCAAAAGGATATCTCATTTAAAGGTGCTGTTAAAGGAAACATGTATCGCAATGTTGAAATGATTAGAGATGTTGAAGGAAATGATTTACTAGAGGCCATTGAGTTTCAAAAGGTATTTTCTAAATGTGTCTTAGAGGCTTTAGATGAGAGGTTTGCAGTGCATATTGTGCTTTAAGATCCTTTTACTAGCACATGTTTCGAAGGCTGCAAGGATATTAAAAGAATTTGGGCTAGAAGAGCTCAACCAATTACTGAAATTTTATGGGGAACCTCGTATTGTTGGTGGGATTAAGTTTAATCTTATTTCAGAAGATAAAGTCAGGATGGAATTCAGGAAGTTTAGAATACAAGCAAGTACTGAATGGCAAGAAAAAAACCTTTTGGAGACTTCGCCAATTATTCTCTCCCAAAAGAGGTTGAGAGAAGATAAGTATGATGAATTAGCAAAGTTGACAACAATTGCCATGGTTCATTGCTCAAGTACAGTAATCTGTGAAAGGGAATTCAACCATATGATTGCAAACAGATTCAACCATGTGAAAGGAATGGATTGCAATCGACAGAACTTGCTTTGTTGAGGGTTGCAGTTGAAGGTCCACCGTCGGAAACAATTGAAGAATTTGATTTTGATGACTCTATCCATCATTGGAAAGCTGGTGGGCACATATTTTTAGGATGTTCAAGCACTAGTGCAACCCAACCTAATGCCAACATTGTCAACCAAAGTGATATTGAAGAAATGGAGTGAATTTGAATGACCTTTTAGAACTATTTCAATTTCTGTAATGAAAATATTGCAGCAAATTTGACGTGACGTTAAAATCTGTTCTTCTTCTTCTTCTATACTTTATTTGATTCTTATGGAACTTTTATTCAATATAAAAAATGATGTCTCTGTTTGCTTTTGTTAGGTACATGAAAGATTAAAGGAAACAACAGCCAAGATTTAATGATCAGCAAGTGCTTTATGAAGTTGTAAGGAATTTTCCCGTTCATCGGGAATTTAAGCCCCCGGGTGTGAAAAATATTAGAAACAACATACCATTGCATTTCAGTTGGATCATTCAAAATTCTAACTGGTTGATAACGGATCCGGATTATGTGAGAATTGCTTTGGCCGTTTCAGAAGAAGTTCGTATATATCAAGCGAGATCGGGTTAATGTGGCCAGAAATTCCGTTATCGGCCACTCCATCACTATCCAACCCATCGATCCGCTTGATCCCCATGGGTTTTCGCAGCCATGCCCCATTCATGGGGCAGAGAGGGATGCCACGCTTCAGCAACCATGCATATGCCATGCTATGCCCCTTATGCATTAACTGCAATAATCCATCCGGTCTGCCAACCATACCTGCCCAATTCACTTGAATGATTTCTGTCCTACACTCCTGTACGTGAAATGGATAGTTCGCGCAGGAATAAGGTCATTCAACCACTTCAGCCTGTTGAAATGCCTTGCTCCCGAAGAAATTCCCTTCGGATCAGAAATCCCCTTCTACCCATTCCCCTTCCCTGCTACTACTTGAATCCGCCGACTTGTAGGAGATGGCGGCTGCCGTAATTGATCCGGAGGTGGAGAAGGTAAGCTATTAATGGTTGGCTCTTTCAATTCTTTTCGGAAAACCCCGTAAGCAGTAAATTATTTCGAATTTCAGAGGGCCCATTCAAGATACTCCCCAATTCAGATCCTCCCCTAGGCCCGTTTTCAAGGAAGGATCTGATATGGAAAATGGAAGATCACCACACTGCTGCAAAGAGTGGCTCTGTTGCTGTTCATTGCTGCTATATTCCAACAAACAGAGTTTCAGACTTCATCACCGGGGAGCAGAATTATCCAGGGTCTAATACTACATTTTATAAGCAATGGCCTCAGTCAAGAGATTCTGGACAGCAAAGAAGCGCGTTGACGAGCATGCCCATCTGAAGATCGTGAGGTCAGTGGTTGTTAATGTGGCCATAACCCAAGCTCTTAAATTTGGTGTGGGGTGGTAGTGGTGGTAAGTTTAGGAAAGGGAGGTAGTGATTTTGAACTGAGTGATGGTTAATGTGGCCATAGTCTGTTGCCTCAGGCATTAGGTGGTTTAATAAGTGGTTAATGTGGCCTTTGATTGTAGTGGTTAATGTGACCTTTAATAGTGGTTAATGTGGCCATACTTACTGCAGGGCCCTAAGTGCAATTTAATTTGGCAAAGGGAGGTGGTGGTGTATGTGGGCTTTGGTGGTGGTTAATGTGGCCGTAGTTAGTAGTAGTGGTTAATGTGGCCCTATTTAATGCAAGTTAGTTAATGCTGCCTTAGGCCTTAGGTGGTGCTAGTTTGTTAGTGAAATTATGTTTGAATGTTTCACATAGTAATTGAAGTTTGGTTTTTTTGTTTTAGCTACCACTGTGGCTATGGGCCAAAAGACCTCCGTAACCAACCTCGTGAAGTAAAGCACAAGACAACCAAAGCTATGGTTGCTGAAGCAAAGAGGATTGACCCATCATACTCAAAGAGACAGAGGGGTATGAGCATCAAGAGAGGGAAAGATGCCATTTCATCACGAAGCAATTGTATTTGAAACCCGAATGCACCAAAATAACCTTTCATGAGATGGAACACATTGATCTGGAAGGCAAAGTATGTCATGGTGTTAATGATCCTCAATGTGCCAAGACCAGGCACGAAGTAGCTCCTTGGTTATCAAGAGAGAAGAAAGATTGGGCGAGGAATCATTTGATACAGAATCACACCCCACAGGAGGTCTACAGGCAGCATGAAGAGCAATGGGCTCTAAAGAAGATGATGGATCCGAATAATGTGAAGAATAGAGATCAATTCCTTCACACGGATGATCTCTACAATTTGTCCAGGAAGATAGCATTGGATACTTGGATGTTACACCAAGATGTTGCTTTGAGTGTAAGGATGTGGGTAGAATTGCACCCAGAATCAGTGTTCTTGTACCAAGAAGGTGTACCATTTATTCTAGGGATAATCACTCCTGTTCAGATGAAGATTCTCTTGGAACATGGCAAGAATGATGCTGTAGCAATGGACTCAACTTTCAAGACAAACGACCATTGCTATAGCCTGTACACCTTGCTAGTATACGATGACCATGGAAATGGTGTACCTGTTGCTTGAGTTCTCTCGTCTAGCCAGGCAGAAGAGGATATACGACCTTGGCTCTTTGCATTGAACAATCACATCCATAGTCTGGATCCCACTTGGGAACCATCTTATTTTTATTGTTGATGATGCCAAAGCAGAGATTAGTGCATTGGAAAAGGTTTGGCCTAATCGTAGAATACAATTGTGCATTTGGCATGTGAGGAGAAATTGGATGAAAATTCTCTTGAAGCATGTGAAGAATAAGAAGGTTAGAGGGGAGATGTTTAAGGACCTTGGCCACATAATGTATAACACACATGTGGAAGGGGATGGAAGATTTGGCAAGGATTATGTGGAAGATTGTGAGAGGGAAGCTTTGAGGCTATTGGATGAGTTCAAGGAGAAATACAAATCTTGGAAGAGGGTTGTTAAGTACATGAACAGGACTTGGACTAAAAACATCACCACTTGGATCATTGCTACAAGAATGTATCCTCATACCAACCAAGAGACAAATGCTGCTATAGAGGCTTATCACAACCAAATGAAGAGAAAGCTAGGGGTTTCTAAGCACGCCTTGAGAGGTAGGAGGATTGACTGGTTGATCTACATGCTCACTTGTAGATTGGAAACACACCTCTATGACAGGTTCAAGAAGGATGAGGGTTTCAAAGTGAATAAGAGACAGGAGCACATAGTTGAGACAACAATTATAAGGGCACGTGTCATTCCTGATGAGGCTGTTAGATGGTTGAACTTCAAAGAAGGGAGGGCAGAAGTGTGGAGTCAAAATATGGATGCATGGGATGCCAGCCGAGAGGCCGTGCCCTACCTTGTGGATGTTGCCCATGAGCATTGGTCATCTTGTGACTGCCCTTGGGGTATGAAAGGCAACATGTGCAAACACCAGGTCAAAGTGATCCAAATGATGGCCAAGTACAGTGAGGAGAACATTTTAAGGGTTTGTGGAACATTGCATGGTTCTCAAGTTGGGGGTTTGGAAAACTTGAGGGCATTTGGAGAGGCATACGATGATGGTTTTCTTGATAACAGGGCACCATCTAGTCCAGAGGATACTTGCACATTGGTACAAGGATTGGAGGATGACAATGGTGAGGAGAAGATTGTACCTGAGGATGGCGTTGGTGAGGAGAAGATTTCCCCCACCACAAGAATTGAGAGTAGCATAAATGCCAGCATGGCCCGCATTAGGGAGACCATATCTAGTAGCCCACAGGTTGCATTGGAGGCGGATTTCCTGCTACGGGAGCTTAGTTTGAAGTTAGAGAGACTGACGACTTGCAAGTTAGACACTGTTGCTGCATCCAGTCTACCCATTGTGGAGGACTTCAATGGAAAAACATTGATGAGGCCAGTTCCATTCATGGTGTGTTGGAAGAGGCGAAAGAAGCTTGTTGGTTCTAGTGTGTTTTCCCGAGAGTGTGAAGGGCACCTTCAAGAGTGAAGGATGTGGCATATGTTTGATGTCCACATTAATCCATGGCCACATAAACTCATTTTGTTCAAAGTGTTAGCTTTTCTTTTAAAGTGTTACTATGATTTGTGTTACCCATGGCCATATTAACCCATGGCCACATTAACCCATAGCCACATTAACCCATGGCCACATTAAACCATTTTGGTTAATGTGGCCACTTAAACCTATGGCCACATTAACCCATGGCCACATTAAACCATTATGGTTAATGTGGCCACATTAAACCATTTTGGTTAATGTGGCCACTTTAACCTATGGCCACATAAAACCATGGCCACATTAACCCATGGCCACATTAAACCATTTTGGTTAATGTGGCCACATTAAGCCATGGCCACGTTAAACCATTTTGGTTAATGTGGCCACTTTAACCCATGGCCACATTAACCCATGTTAGCTTTTCTTTCAAAGTGTCAGCTTTTTATAGTGTTACCATGATTTAAAGTGTTACCATGATATAAAGTGTGGTATTCAATGGTTGGCACACGACCACATTAATCCATGGCTACAGTAACCATGGCCACATTAACCTATGGCCACATTAACCTATGGCCACATAAAGCCATGGCCACATTAACCCATGGCCACATTAAACCATTATGGTTAATGTGGCCACATAAAACCATGGCCACATTAACCCATGTTAGCTTTTCTTTCAGAGTGTTAGCTTTTCTTTTAAAGTGTTACCATGTGTTACTATGATATAAAGTGTAGTATTCAATGGTTGGCACATGGCTTATTAATCCATGGCTACATTAACCATGGCCACATTAACCTATGGCCACATAAAGCTATGGCTACATTAACCCATGGCCACATTAAATCATTATGGTTATATGTGGCCACATTAAACCATTATGGTTATATGTGGCCACATTAAACCATTATGGTTATATGTGGCCACATAAAACCATGGCCACATTAACCCATGGCCACATTAGACCATAACAGGACTTTACGAAATTTGAGGGGTTAAATTTTGAATGACAACTCCACACTCGTTCTGACGAGTGCGGGGAGTTCAGCGGCAGAGCATTAGCCACCCGCGCCCAGATAGCACAATCTCGCGTTCGGTCGAAGTAAAACACGTGGCAAAAAGTCGCCAGGTGCTATTCGCCCGTCGACGTACCAATCCCCCACTGTCAAAACCCCAAGCTGTGTCCATATGCGTGACTCGAGGATCGACGGATGCTGCCAACACCAAAGGTGATGCACCTGGGCCGAGCGGGATCCACCATGGCGATGCCTCTAACTGAATACAACTCGAAGCATCAATCGCAAACAGCAGGCGAACCTACTCCCAGGCTCGCAGGAGCCCCTTCAGAAAAGGAGAGGCATTAACATACGGCCTGATATCCACAAATAACGCCCAAGGAAGCCGCACAGGCACAGACGACTTATGAAAAACTCTCGAATGAGACAGCAACTGATGAAGCAAGACCATGCCTAGCGAGTCAAGCGCATTCTCGAGAACCGCAAAGATGAACTTGGAAATCAGGACCTTGCTATGGAGAGAAAGAGGTCTAAGAAGGCGAGACTTTGGGGCGCACGCATTTCCACCAAGCCACCTTGATGACCGCCCCTTCCTCATTGCCTCCCCATACGAAGTTACGAACCATAGAGGAAATTCCCCGAACCTTGCTTTCTGGCGCCAGAATGATAGACGCCATATAAATATGAGTTGAGCAGGACTTTGCCACTGTGACCCTGCCAGCCATGGAAAGTTTTCTCTTCTTCCACCAATTAAGATGCCGACGCAGTCCCACCAAAATGTCCTCCCAAATACCTGCTGCCGAAATGTCAATGTCGAACGGGATACCCAAGAGCCTAGAGCATGTGCCCTGCGGCTGCGTTCGCCAAGGAAATTGGGACACGACGGGCATGGGGTCTGCTGCCGGCCACAACGCCGAGCACTTCGTCCAATTCATGAGGTATTTTCCGACCTTAAGAGAGAATGTCCGAAGGTCCAACCGTGTTTAACGATTCCTCTCATCAGCCTATATAGGAAAAGAAAGGAGTCATCGGTTATGCTTGACTTCCACCGGCTGTGACCCGTCATGCGCCATCCTCAACCCCTCCATAAAACCCGCCTCCGCTGCCGAGGTCAACAACTGCGAGATGGCTTCTGCAACAATGGTAAATAGGAAGGGCACCAAAGGGCATCCCTGGCGAACTCCACGTCCCACAGTAAAGATTGGCGATGATTCGCTATGGCCAGGAGGATGGTGGCTTCGGCGACGTTAAGAGCTTCCACATTTCTTCGGCGTAAAGCTCTCACCACACCCAAAGGCTAACATCATCCTCTTCGGAAAATCCCAAAGAACACTATCATAGGCCTTTGCAAAATCCAATTTCAAGTACACTATCCGCCGACTGTCTCCTTGCGCCCAATGAATGCCCTCAAATGCCCGCTACATTATTAAGAATATGTCGCGCCCGATGAAGCCGACCGCATGGGACTAATAGCCTCCTTCAGGACAACTTGCAGTCCTAAGCGAGAGGGGCGATTATCTTGTATACCACCGATAGAAGCGTAATTGGACGCCAAATCGAAATGGTAGATGGCTCCTTCACCTTCGGTATTAACGAGATGCGGCCGGTGTTGAGTCTATAATCCGGCGCCTACGCGCAGGGCGGATCTTGATAGGTACGCATCACTAAATCCCCCACCCATTCCCAAGATTCTTGGAAGAACTCCCCAAGGAACAGAATCAGGACGAGGGGCACTTATGAGGGGCCAAGGCGCGGCAAGCCTCCTCAAGATCCTGCTTTGTAAGCGGAAGCTGTAACACCTGCCTTCTATCTGCCGACACCTTGCACGACACTTTACTGAGCACGTTCGCCTTCGTTACGTCAGCGTAGGGATATTTCTTTTCCTGGAAGAACTGGGAGAAATGCTAAAAAGCAGCATGTTTAATATCTACAGGCGAATACAGAATGCGGCCATTGGGCAATGCCAAAGACGACATTGAGGCCGCATATTTCTTCTGTCGTGCAGTCCTGAAGAACATTCAAGAATTGGTGTCCCCTTCCGCAGTGGAAAATGAGCCCTGAGGAAAATGATCAGAGACCGCGGTGGACAAAATGTTCTCCTGCTTGAGCAGAGGTAGCATCTGTCATGTCGAGCATACGCATGTCCCGCCCCCGTCCACTAATTACACCAAGTAAATGTGGAGTCGTCCAGCGACTCTGCCAAATGCAGGGAGTCTAACAACTTCAGCCATTGCTCCCGCTCAAAACCATGTACCACTTCTGCTCCTTTGCCACACCTATCATGAGTTGTCTCGACCATGTTGAAATCGTCCAACAACAGCCAAGCCACACCAGCCCTCAAGGAAGTGACCTTGTGCCTCGGCGACGCCCACGACGCCCCCCCTCTGCCGCGCACTATTGTGGGCGTAGACATTCATAATCCCCCACTCGTGCGGTCCCTCCTGCCACTTGATAATGACCCATCTGCCCCAACGGTCGGCCAGGGTAAAAGTCACCTGCACATGCATCTTCCACGCAATGGCGGTCCACCTTTAGAGGCTCCAGAGGTGGCAACTGCGACAGTGTATTGCGAACCAAACATGTCTAGCAGTGCCCGGGCGTCACCGCTGTGACACACAGTGGCAACGACCGACACTTGCAGAATGGAGGAGGCTCTGGCCTTTCTGAATCAACACAACAAGAGAGAGCTGCAGGTTGACCCTACTCGTCCTCCTGCCAATATAATCGAGGTAGATCACCAGCAGCACCTCAAGTCTATTTCCAATTTAGTCTCGTACGGAGTGCTGGTGTACTATACTGGAGTGCTGGACACAAGGAGAGTCGGCAAGTGGCTGCAAGCTCACTTTAAGCGGCTGGGGATCTTGCCGTTTCAGTCCATGAAGTTCCTGGGTAATATTTTTTTCTTTCTCCTCATGTTCGACGCGCCCACGGCGGTGGAGAGGATAGTGGCGAGATGGGGAAATTACTTGATTTATCAAGCATTACACGCCTGGTGTAAGTGCTCGATCCCTGTCAGCCTTGAAGATTCCTTGTTAGTTTCAGGTGATGGATCTTCCGGCAGATATGTTGTTGCCAGAGTTCATGATCGCGATTGCCAACGGGGGCTCGGAGTGCATATCTCTCACTCCATATAGTTCTGGCACCGATTGCTTTACCCGCGGATAGCCCATTGCCTCCCTCAGTGACTATCAAGAGCGGTGATTGGTACTTTTGGTTCCCCCTCAGGTTGTTAAATGGTGCAGAGATCCAGAGAATGTTTCCCGCCCTCCAGGTCTTCGCAGGTTTGCTTCCAGAGTACAGGCCCGTCCCAGTGCCAGGGGTTCCACGGGAGGCAACGCAGGAGGTTTTATGGGAAGGGACGCAGGCCCCATCACAGACTCTGCCGGTGGAGAAGTCGCTTCCGGCCAGGACTAAAGAGTTAAGCTACTGAAGTCTTCAAGCATTGCCAGAAACACACACGATTTAGGGTGCCTGCTTTCTACCTGTTTTGGCTGGCTGGGTAATTTGGCTTGCCCTTGTAGGCTTTCCAAAGGAGAGGGAAGATACTGAAGCAACAGCAAAACGAATGCAGAGAGCAAATCGAAGCAACAACAATTTTGTGAAGCAACAACAAATCGAATGCCGGCCTACAGAAACAACGACAGATCGAGTCTTAATCTGCACATCGAATGCAACCAAACGTGAGATAGGGGAGAGAAAAGGGAAAGAAAATGAGATTAAAAAACTGAAATGAACTCCAAGCTCCGGCTCCAAGCTCCAAAATGTGAGTTCTGCCGCAAACCCCCTCTTTGAATCTAGCACAAACCCTAAGCAAGAGGCAATTCGAATTGAAATCAGCCGGCCATCATCAAAGCGAGATCCAACATCCCCGAGAACTTAGCTACTCCAAAAAATTTTGGGAGAAAGATAGCCGAAAAAAAAAAACATTGGCCGGAAAAACCATGTTTTTAACCAAATGTAACACCCGGAAAAGGGCACACCGGCGTTACTACCCACCCCCAAAAACATTTTAAATAAGTAGATATAAGATTTTGCTTTAGGTTTAAGTTATGTCTCTTTAGATTTTTCGTTTTTCCATTTCCGGTTTCAAGCAATGGTAGTAGCAGCATTGATCGAGAAGATCATCTCTATAAGGCACCGAGTTTGATGTTGAATCGTATTTTATGCACATTAGTGTTTCTTTGGTAGCAATATGGAGTATGCAATTTTGGCTGGTTGATTCTCTCTTTGCTACACAATGCTGGCAAATGAATACTATTGTTTAGAAATCCAAAACATTCTTTTATTCTGCTTGCTTGCATCTCCGTTTCTATTTCATCAACGGTGTGGACTTGTCCATAGCTATTGTGCCTTCTATTAATCTGTCATATTTTGATAAGCATAAGTAGGATATGATATAGAGAATGATCGCTTTTGTTTCTTGCTTGTTTAGCAGTTTTATGTTTGTTGATGGCTGCAATACATTGCAGTTGTTCCTTGCTGATTATGTCGCGGTCACAATATATATTGTAAAGATGGTTATAACTTAATTCATCAGATGAGAAAATATAGATGGAACAGATAAAAAATACACTGTAAAATGATTACGTTTCAAAAAATGGAAGAACTTTTGGAGAATTCATAGCTTTGATATGTTGTTTCCTTTTGTTCATTTTGTTCGTCGGATAAAGTTGTCAAGGCTCTCATTTCCCTCATCGACTCAAACGACATTGATTTAGATAACTTATTGCAGTAAAGAGTACTTGCATAGGTAGGTGGACTGCGCTTAAATCACAGTAGATCTTTTTTAGTTGTTTGTATTATTTTTTACAGGTTTTCTATGCTGGCTGGTACTGTTTGTTTCTATATTCTTTCATTCTGCAATAAGAATCAGCAGTATTTTATTGTTGAACGACATCCCATTTTAGCATTCACTATTTCATTTTAGGATATTTTTTAGTGGAACAACAACAAGGACCTGCTAAAAAATAGACTCAAACGTCTTCTTTGCAAATGACAGGATCTAAATGGGATATCCAAGCCACCAGGATAGTTCATACACGTTTTGTTGATGATGCTAGTACTATGGCAACTCACAATCAAGAGCTTAACGTAAAGCATGAAAGGATAAAGCAAGCTAGAAATTTGTGGAAGGAACCTTGATTAGATGATAATGATTTGATTGGTTGCAGTTTAACCATGACAATAGTAGCGCTTACTGTGTATATTATAAGGAGGACTGAAAATGCCGAAGTGCATTTGGAAAGGAGGGCTTTACTAACTTAATAGCAGCAGCTGAAGCGCATATGAGAGTGATCAGCACAAAGCATGCTTCTTGGATGGCAACATCAGGGAAATATAATATAACAGAGGAGGAGGATTATTTGACACAATGATAGATGAATCAACTGGTATCAGGGCGACCCAAAACTGACTTCTTTATGCGACTTAATTAGATGAATTTCAGCCAAATACAAATTGATTGCATCTGGATCTGATGGAACTGCTGTTATGATTGGTTGTAGAATTGGAGTGGCAAATAAATTGGAGGAGTTACATCCCTACCTGACATCCATTCATTATATTGCACAGACAACCAATTTATGTGTTGCATCTATTGCCAAGCATCTAAGCTACAAGCTGAGTTGTGAGAAGACCGACAAGCTTATCAATGGGGCAGGCACTCATTTATTAAAAAACAGTCTAACGGAATGATATTTAAGAGAACTTCAAGAGAATATCAACACAACTAGATGGCTCAGCAAGCATATTGTCCAAAAATTGTGTGAATTATTTGAACTTGTTATGTTGGTATTCAAATACAATTTGTCAATACTAAGGTGGCCTTGTCGGAACAGAACCCTTCCATTTCGGTCCTTGTAGGAGGTAATGAGTTTCTTTTCGGACCATCTTTGGGCATATCCCGCAACCATCGCATTCCATGACACAAGATCTAGTTTAGGCAACCTTTCAAATACCCCTTAAGCGGTCTTTACACTAACGCATTTAGTATAAAAATCAACAAGAGTGTTACCGACAAAAACATCGATTGAAAATTGGTTTTCAAGATCTTGGAATGGATCCATTTTCCTTCCTCGAGCCATCATGAAGGCACATGATTTCAACACACTAACAAGCGTGACCTTATCCGGTTGCAAACCCTCACATGGCATTTTATTGAATAAGTCAAGGGGCTCCCTATGAAATCCGTATTGAACATATCTTTTGCGATTATAGCATTCGAGGGATACTATATCTTTGTCACTTTCGGTTCATTGAATACTTTAAGTGCATCATCTATACTCCCACATTTGGCATACATGTCAATAAGACTGTTGGATATGGAAATGTTTGATAAATATCCAGACTTTGTATGATATTGGTATGTACCAACTTTCCAACGTTAATTGTTAATACAACAACACAAGCACCAAAAAGCAGAGAAAAAAATGACCTTATCTCGGCTTCCCTGATTCTCGTTGCATTTGAAAGTAAAATTTGAGAGCAATTACCCCCCTCGTTGTCTTGAACACAACCACCAATTAATGCGCTCCACGAGACAACATTTTGCTTTCGGGCAACCTCTTGAATACGCTTATATGCATCTTCCACACTTCCATATTTGCAATACATGTCAACAAGTGTATTTCCAATGAAGTAGTCTGATTCATAATTTCCTGTCAGAGCATCAGCATGTGCATATATCTCTCTTTCCATAGAAGCTAGACCCTTACATGCTTTCATAACGCTCAAAAGAGTTACCTTGTTTGCACGCATTCCATTCTGTTTTATTTGTGTATAGAGATTAAGGGCTCCTTTATCATTCCCCATCTGAACATATCCTGCAGTCATAATAGTCCAAGTAAAAACATTCCGTGTATCCATATTATCAAATACTTGCATGGCCTCTTTTAAGCTGCTGCATTTTGCATACATATTGATCAAAACATTCCACATGAATATGTTGGGTTTCAATGTGGACCTGACAAGGTTGGCATGTGCCAGTTTTCCATGAAAGATGGCTTTCAACTCTGTGCAGCCTTGAAATATGCACACACATATTTCTAAGTATGTGTGTGCAGGCCATCGATCTGGGCAATTCACCATTTGCAGGTCCTCTTTCAGCTTTCCTTCCTTACATAATATTCTCAGAAATGGAAGAATGTCACAGAGCATGAGTACATTTGTAGAGAAGACGACAAGAAGGAAAAAGAACCAGAAGATCGATGAAAAAAAGGTGCTGGCACACGTTGGGCGGCTATGCCATTCAGCTTATAGAAGTGAGAGGAGTTTCAAACTTGTTCGTTAGTTCAACGTTAATTTAGCCAGTTTTATGTATTATATAAAAAGCCTTTATACGGTGTTGTGTAAGGGATGAGGCGGCCCAGCCAGGCTCGGCAGCGGACTCGGGCGGCGCCGCCGAATCCCTTACCATCATATAAAAAGTATAAAACGTAAAGGGAAGATTAGGCATGTTCTTGGATATGCCACGGCTATGTATGGCGGAGCACAATAGATTCCAAGATATGCCACGGCTAGGGCAGGACCACAATAGATATGCAACCATATATTTCAAGCAACCACAAGGTTTTTCACTATCGAAGTTGAAGAGGCCATGAACTGGGGCCTAAATCCCTTGTTTATCCATTTATGTTGATCCCGGGAAAAGGGCAAGCTTAAAAAAGAACACAAGGGTGGAAAAGATTCTAACCTAGATTGTCAAGGGGCGCCGCTAGCCTCTCGTGGCACCTCGCGGCCGCCGCCCTTGTCGATCCGCCTCGGTGGCGGTAGCGCTACCGAAAATTATAAGCGAGAATCTTTTTCGACCGTGCATTAGGGGACGTAAACGAAGTTTACCTCAAATTATGTTCGGCAATCATCTTCTATTCTTCACAGCGATGGCTGTGAAGCTCCTTGCATTGCTCTATTATGGCCTAAAATCCACTAGAAGGGGATGTTTTTCTATTTCTCTTTAGATTTTTGCTTTGTATGATGTTCATCTGTCGGAAGGGAGTGTCTGTATGATGTTCATCTCGTTGAGGTTCCCAACATGGATCTATTTTCTTATAAGATGCTTTGGTCACATTATCAACCTCAGACTTAACATACGACCGTTGATAACACCATGCAGCAGCTACATTGTCGGGCTTGCGTAAAAAGTGTTTTGCATGTGAATAAAATATGTCTCGGTTCAACGCATATAAAGCTTGTGCTACATTATCAAATTAACTGCATCTTCAAGGCCTACTATGGCACTAGGATCTTGGAAGACCATGTTTCCTGAAGCTAAAGCATAGGTTATATTTGGTAGCTTCTTAACATGCTTTAGCTGCTGGTCGTTCAGATCTGTGACAGTCTTGTGATTGTGCTAACTACAACAAATAGGAAATTAACTGAGGTATATGCTAAGAGAATGCCAAATCCAAGGTATGAAAAACTAGCGTTATCACAAAGGCTCAAGTTTTTATTGTTAGACCATCTGTTCCTGCGTTTCTTACCAACCCCAAATCTAAGATTCTGCCCAACCCCAAATCCGACCCAAAGCAAACTCTTCTTGCTTTGTTTTTCACTTGTTTTCAGAACAAACTCTTCTTGCCGATGCCCCATGGGCTTATTCCTGAAGTTCATCGGGTGGTCTTTCTATCCACAAGAACTGAGCCCTCAAATCACAATGGGAAGAATTACCTGCTGTTGCAGGTTTAGGATAGTCACTAAGAATATCCAGGTATATCCCAACATATACTCTAAATATGCCCTTTACCCACCTAAGCCAGAGTTTGCCCTTTAGGGGCAAGCCAAAAACTACCATCCAAAGTATTTGCATGGTGTGCAAGAACAAAAGAACCGCCAATACTTTGCCAACATCAGCTTTATACCATTTTGAATACACACTCTCTCCAGATCATAACCATAACCTTGCCTTTTATACGCCTAAAATGCTTCAAAAAGAAACGGTCATACCCTATAGTGTACATGTTGGACATGTACCTGCCGGCACATGTACATGTTGGATTGTACAGGAAAAAAAAAAGGGCTTTCAAATATCCCTTCTCCACCCGTCTTTGGTATGTTGTAAACTGAAAAGATTTTAAATGCGAAACATTTCTCCAACTTATCTGCCTCAAAAGACAACTTCATAATGAAGGATTTTAATTCAGAAAAGGTCATGAAAGCAAGCAAAAGAAACCATGCCTTGGACTATTTTGCTTAAGGACATTTTTAACCTTCATTTGAGATTATTTTCATTTGAAACTCTTGAAGCATCAAATTCCTTGACACTACAGCTCCCCTCATCTACATATGCAACTCAAATTAACCTTCAATTGGGTGCTCATGTCTAGGGATTTTACAAGCACCAAGCAAGGTCATCCATACATCAGCATTTGAGTCAAATGGCAAACTGTCAATAAGATCTTCATCCTCATTTAGATATGCAGCACGGCTTAGGAGATCAACTACAGAAGCATAATGTTGCAATGATGGAGTAAGGGCATGATGGCGGAGTAGACAAAAGTAGTGAAACCCTTCATCCACTACGCACAAGTGGCTGCAGCATGAGAGGGCTATAGCGAAAACATAACTATCCAGTTTTATACCTTCTAATTGATTCTCCTTTAGGAGCTTTACAACAATATGGCCATTACCTGGTGGCGAGAACCTACTACTAACATGGTCCATGACACAATATCTTGCCTAGGAAGCCATCCAAACACTTGACAAACTTCATGTATACATCCACATTTAACATACATGTCAGCAAGGGCATTTTCCACAGAGGCCTCAAATGCATAGTCATACACTATCACTCTTGCATGGAGTTTCTTCAAGCATGGTATAACAGCACATCCACTAAGAGCATTAAGGAAGGTGGCCTTGTCGGGCTGTAACCCTTCCATTTCCAGTCCTTGTAGGAGGCAAGGAGTTTCTTTTCCAGAGCCATGCTGGGCATATCCTGCAATCATCGCATTCCATGACACAAAATCTAGTTTAGGCAACCTTTCAAATACTTGCCAAGCAGTCTTTACACTAACGCATTTAGTATACAAATCAATAAGTGTTACCGACAAAAACATCTGATTGAAAATTGGTTTTCAAGATCTTTCCTTCCTCCAGAGCCATCATGAAGGCACATGATTTCAACACACTCACAAACGTGACCTTATTTGATTGCAAACCCTCACATGTCATTTTATTGAATAAGTCAAGGGGTTCCCTATGAAATCCGTATTGAACATATGTTGCGATTATAGCATTCCAGGATACTATATCTTTGTCACTCAGTTCATTGAATACTTTTAAGTACATCATCTATACTCCCACATTTGGCATACACGTCAATAAGACTGTTGGATATGGAAATGTTTGATAAATATTCAGCTTGTATAATATTGGTATGTACCAACTTTCCAACGTTAATTGTTAATACAGCAACACAAGCAGCCAAAACAGAGAGAAAAATGACCTTATCTGGCTTCACAGATTCTCGTTGCATTTGAAAGTAAAATTTGAGAGCAATTACCCCCTCATTGCACTGAACACAACCACCAATTAATGCGCTCCACGAGACAACATTTTGCTAAGGCAACCTCTTGAATACGCTATATGCATCTTCCACACTTCCATATTTGCAATACATGTCAATAAGTGTATTTCCAATGAAGTAGTCTGATTCATAATTTCCTGTCAGAGCATCAGCATGTGCATATTTACCTCTTTCCATGGAAGCTAGACCCTTACATGCTTTCATAACGCTCAAAAGAGTTACCTTGTTTGCACGCATTCCATTCTGTTTTATTTGTATATAGAGATTAAGGGCTCCTTTATCATTCCCCATCTGAACATATCCTGCAATCATATTTGCCAGAGAGGCCTGGGGGCCTAAATGGCTTGATAATACAATTAAGCATGATTTCATTAATTGGAGAAAATAACGCAATTTTGAGAATTTTAAGCACACCTAATTTGCTCAAGCACAAATACTTTCACCTAGTTCTCGAGCCCAAGAAACATGAGGTAATTGACATACATATATACATACAAATTATGTGCTATACTTGTACATGTACATGATACTTGTAGAAGCCCAATAATGGCCCCTCCCCCTTTTTAATTTTAGCCCTGCGTTACAACCTTGCGTGATTGTAGTATTCTTATAGTCAATGTCTTAGTTTTTTATGTTGATTGGCTCCTTGTTCGACTTATTGATCT
Organism: Isoetes taiwanensis; assembly: GCA_021234155.1. Classification (NCBI taxonomy): domain Eukaryota; kingdom Viridiplantae; phylum Streptophyta; class Lycopodiopsida; order Isoetales; family Isoetaceae; genus Isoetes; species Isoetes taiwanensis. The sequence goes on along the minus strand of JAJEKV010000012.1, from coordinate 4,831,293 downwards.
TGCGAGGTTAGCTTCTACAATGGGTTGGAGGATCTCATGCCAAGCATTGTTGTTGGGGCAATTCTTATGCCTTGAATGTTGGGTTTTAAGTGGGGTCGATGTCGAGGGCCCTTGCGCCATGGTGGTAGGCCCTCGTATGCCAAAGATGTGGCAGCCTTTGTGCCAAGATTGCGGTCCTCGTACCAGGTGTTTCTTTGTTCCTTTTGCAGATCTGCTCAAGATGGATGTGGAGATGTCCTTTGCGAGTTTTGCAAGAATCTTGACATGTTGGGGTCGTGTTGGACATTAGCGACGGAGGCCTATAAATCTCTATGAACTTATTTGAGTTTTGGATCCTTTGTGGTACTTTGATGCTTTTGTATACCCAAAAAGGCCGGTGTGCATGAGGGATTATTAGAAGTGAAATATTGTTGTACTGCTATTTTGGAAATAAAGGGGAGGGCCAATTGGCTCATTCATTCATTAAGATGAAAAATGTAAGACGTAGTGCATAATAGCGCTTGTATTAATCTATACAAAGCAGAGAGCAATAAAAATTAACTACTTTATTGTACCTTGAAGACTCAAGTTTCATCTCCATCCTCTGAGGCCTCTTTAGCCAATAGTTCCTGCACCTGGATTCCTACCAATGCGGGGATCAAAACCAATAATGGCCGGTTCAACTAACCGGGGCATAGTCTATCGTTTTGAGAGGCGATAACGTGGGTCCGTCATTAGGATTCGCCTCCACTTCTTATGCCGCCAGTCCCGATCTTTGTTGAGCGTTATGCGGTTCCTTTCCTAGCCACAAAGCTCCCACCAAGACACAAAAATCTCATTACAATGAGGGGGGTGGGGTCTTGTATAGGATCCTCCTGCATAGGCTACCCATGTAGGACATGCATCCGCGGTCTTACAAGCGTAAACATACCTTTCTCGTACATCTTGGTATGGGTCAAATATCTCCCTTGCATTCTTGGGTTTATCCTTAGCGGTCCGACATAGGCAGCCCGGGGCGTCATATCGATCGACTGAATAGATTCGGGCTCTTCAAGCACAACTTGCCTTGTTTGAGGCCGAAGTTACGAATTCTGCGATTGCCCGGGGTACTTCACCTAGCACACGCATCACCAAGACCAAGAGTCCATGACCTCGTTCATGTAGGTATTAGACCAGGAGTTCACAACAGCCACCGGAAATGTTAGCCCAATGCATCATGTACCGCTGCAATGGGCGACCTCAATGCTCCTATGTCCTTGAGGCATGCATATGGCTTGACAGGTCTTGGGCGAGCCAATCGGTATCTTTGGCAAACCATTGTCATCCTTTTCCACATCCAAATACCCTTTTCCGGCAACCATTCTCTATGACCAGGTCTCATCTTGTAATACATTAATGGCCACCCATCATTCATGCGAACTTAAGCAAGTGGGGCTCCAAGTGACCAACCAAAGCGGTCCTTCTTATCGGGGAATGTAACCTTTTACGAACCCCTTCCAATCGGGAACCTCGGTAACAAGGTATGGTGCCGGTGCCTTGTGCTACATTCTCGGAATAGTTGCATTAGTTGGAATAGTTAGAGCATCCGACCTGCGCGATTAACGTTGAATAGTTACCGAAGAGCGCATCAATGTCATCATGAGTGTGGCCTACCATCATGAAGCCAACCTTGTATTTGATCAAAAACACCCAACCACACAAGATAGGATAGATAAGAGAAGAGATATCTCGTTCTTGTTCTGTATGATTGTCTAGCTGCAAGTAGAGCCGCCTAGGTAACCTCTTAAGGTCTTATTTGGTTGCTTAAGAGGTGCTACAAAGTCTACCGGTGCAATTGTTTTTTTTTTTTTTGTCCTCAACCCAAGCTTGTTTTAGGAGTGCGGTTCCCCACATGCCCCTCGGCCGAGCTTCTTCTCAAATGGCCCCAATTGTCTTCGGAAGTGTCCTCCGGTGTTTTGATAGCATGATTCAAGGAACCAACATGAAAATTTGAATCATCCTTCCAAAGGTCAAGTGAGAAATGTCCTAAGGCACCTGTGCCATGGACATGCATCAGTGCACCAGTCACGCTAACTTTCAAGTGTTCACCTCTCCATACCGACTTGGCTAATTTCTCCAGTCTTGGAATCATAGTCTTGTTTTGGTCCATCTTATCATGTATGATAGTGAGCTGGTCCGGGTGATCGATGGGAGCTCTCCATGACCGCACAAGCTCCTACAAGAGATCTGGTCATGTGTTCCTTCCTTTCCATCGCAATTCTCTTCTCTCCCGTGGATCTCTGGTTTTAGCCATTTTCTCTTTTATTACAATACACGTATTGCACTTGGAGAAAGCTGTCCTCTTTGCTATTGCAACCTCTGCGTGATTTTGCTTCCACCCACGTGAGAATGAAGAATGAGAGATGTGCTTGCCCGTCATCTCCATCACATTGCCGTCCACCTCTTGAAGAATGTCCTTTTTAGTTAGGACAGAGGGGAGCCTCTTCACATTCTCTCTCACTCCCTCAGTAGTGATTTTTGATCTGTGGGGCATCGTCTCTGCATTCTCATCTATGTACATAGAGAGTATGGCCTTTCCGGCGAGAGTGTGAGGCCTCGGTTTTTTCGTGCCCGTGTTACCATGCTCAGCAACTTTGTGACCAGCAAGGAAAAGTCTTCGCCACTTATAGAATGTGGACATTGGAATACCATAGGCTCTATGCCATGCTTTCAAGCATACCTGCTTATTATTTAGCATCAGCTTCTGGACCAGGCCGTTCTGTGAATAGACGTCTAACATATTGAAAACAAATGTGGTCTTGTCTGAAGCTCGCAAGTTCCAATAGAACCTACGTATACACGCAATCTCGGCTGTTGAGAAGTTTGCGCAGCATCTTCGCATGCAGCAGAACGAAGACTTAAAGTCTAAAATGGAAGCTGCTATGATTTTTCTCTCAGCTTTAGTGGCCACAGTAGGTGAACGTGGGGTCCGGTTCACCATTCTGTACATCCTCTTTGGTGCCTTTTCAGGCTCGACTTGCATGGCATAGGGTTCTGCTTCAATGACTGTCTCTTTCGCAGTCTTTATGAGTGTTGACACAGCAACATTGTCTACTAACACCAAAGCAATCGGCCACCTCACCAGGTAGTGCAACTGTGGCATTTCAGCACATGATTGGCATCGCATGGTCGGCCTATCTGGCATAGGGAATGTCTTCATTATGGTTGCTGCCAAGTAGTCTTCTCCCAATCTCATGTCACCGACAGCCTGATTAGGGTCAATGAAGATGATCACCCCAAGGGCATACGGCGTGTTGCAGCAGTCATGGAGTAGTGTGCAACTTTTCTCTACTAGCTCGTCCCTTGAAATGCCTCGAAAGTTATTCACGGAAGGGCTTTCCGGTGCTTGCAACCCCTGCCAATCAATTTTTTTAATCTGTGCTGGCGGTATGTCAGCCATGTGACAATAAACAGGAGTGACGTTCGGGTGCTGCCCGTTAAGCCCAACTTAGAGCTGCGCCTGACTCAAGTCACTAAAGCACCACAAAGCACTCCTCTTCCAAAATATCTGATTACTGGCGACGAAGAGGTAGATGCAAAAATAAAAAGAAAGTATTTGGAGTTATTTACAGGTAAACCCAAATTCTCATGGGCAGCTATGGAAGGTGACTTCGTCCTCAAGAGACAAGCAAAAACCTCTTATGTCTATTACATAGTGAAGGAGCTGGTTCCATTAGAAGGCTGCGTTTTGGATTTCTTCTCAGGCGGAACTGCCTCAAGGGTAGCTTTGATGCAAAGAAAACAGAGTGTTGCTTTTGAGTATGACGACAAGGTTTGCCGTTTCCTTAGATCTTTCTTCGAGATTCTAGAGAAAATGGCAAGGCCTGACAAGGAAGAGGAAGGTGATGGGCTTGAGCAGGGTGAAGAGCAACGTTCCGACATGCCTGATATTAGTATAACACAGGGAATGGATCTCAGCCACATGGATCAGATGCTAGACCGCCTGGATCAGAAAAGCTTCAAAGAGAGGCTGCAGGAGACCCGGGCACTGATAGAGCAGACTGAGAAGGCACAGGCAAAACTAGATCCAACTTTCAAGAAGCTTGAAGCACTGAACAAGAACTTGGACTCCTTAATGCCACTGGTAACCAAGCAACTGGACAAGCCCCTTCCTAATTTCGAGTATGTGGGAACTTCTGAAGGCGCCGATGGAAGTGAGAGAACCTCCCCCGACCCTTTTCCAAAAAGACAGAAGCTGGTACCCTCTAATGAATATTCTGAGGCATTGCAGAACGAATTGTTTGATAGCCAAGCTATGTCAGAGCGTGTTAAGAACGCAACACAGGCAATGGATGTTGACATCCCAGAAACAACTGGATATACAGAAATGGACCTGTCACAGACCCTTGCTATTGGAAAGGAGCATATTGCAAGAATAGCTGCTCAACATGGTGTTGATCCAGAGACTGTATTTGAGACTCAGTGATATAGCCTTCGCATTTGTGCTGGGTATTTTGTAAAAAGTTTTTGTTAAAACATTATGTTTAAATTTTCACCTGTTTTCAGGTTCACTATGAGTTATGCTTTTTGGGTTCACTATATGTTATACTTTTGTTCACTATGCTTTTGTGTTATCTCAACTTTGAATTGGATAAACAAAGTAGTCTGGAAGATCGCGGTGGCGATTCTGTACACCAGTTATACATCCCTCAGATGGTAACTTGACCACGAAGCACACAATGTGCTTCTTGTATTCTGCATTCACTTGTTCTCGCAAGAATCGCAATGGCGATCCTTACGACCACTCGTGATGCTGCTCAAACCCCTCGGTTACTGTCATGACAGCTTTGGGCTACAGGCCTGGTGTCAAATTATGGCACGTGTTATTTTTTCAAACTGAACTTAGGATTATTGACGCTTTGTTTTGGTTGAGAGGAATCATTTCTTACCATCCCCGGGGTGACCACGACCTATTTCGTTGTCAAACGAGAAAACGAAATTTCTCTAATTAATGAAACCATGCTTAATTAAAAAATATAATAATAATCCAAGTAAAAACATTCCGTGTATCCATATTATCAAATACTTGCATGGCCTCTTTTAAGCTGCCGCATTTTGCATACATATTGATCAAAACATTCAACATGAATATGTTGGGTTCCAATGTGGACCTGACAAGGTTAGCATGTGCCAGTTTTCCATGAAAGATGGCTTTCAACTCTGTGCAGCCTTGAAATATGCATACACATATTTCTAAGTATGTGTGTGCAGGCCATCGATCTGGGCAATTCACCATTTGTAGGGCCTTTTTCAGCTTTCCTTCCTTACATAATATTCTCAGAAATGGAAGAATGTCACAGAGCATGAGTACATTTGTAGAGAAGACGACAAGAAGAAAAAGGAACCAGAAGATCGATGAAAAAAAGTTGTTGGCACACGCTGGGGCGACTATGCCATTCAGCTTATAGAAGTGAGAGGAGTTTCAAACTTGTTCGTTAGTTCAATGTTAATTTAGCCAGTTTTATGTATTATATAAAAAGCCTTTATATGGTGTTGTGTAAGGGATGAGGCGGCCCAGCCAGGCTCCGCAGTAGACTCGGGCGGCGCCGCCGAATCCCTTACCATCATATAAAAAGTATAAAACGTAAAGGGAAGATTAGGCATGTTCTTGGATATGCCACGGCTATGTATGGGGAGCACAATAGATTCCAAGATATGCCACGGCTAGGGCAGGACCACAATAGATATGCAATCACATGTTTCAAGCAACCACAAGGTTTTTCACTATCGAAGTTGAAGAGGCTATGAACTGGAGCCTAAATCCCTTGTTCATCCCTTTATATTGATCCCGGGAAAAAGGGCAAGCTTAAAAAAGAACACAAGGGTGGAAAAGATTCTAACCTAGATTTTTCTCAGCGGTGCCGCTAGCCTCGGCGGCTTCACCACTTGTCGGTTGCCTCAGCTAGCGGCGCCGCCTCGAAAATTATAAGCGGGAATCTTTTTCGACCGTGCACTAGGGGACGTAAACGAAGTTTACCTCAAATTATGTTCGGTATCATCTTCTATTCTTCACAACGATGGCTGTGAAGCTCCTTGCCTTGCTCTATTATGGCCTAAAATCCACTAGAAGGGGATGTTTTTCTATTTCTCTTTAGATTTTTGCTCTGTATGATGTTCATCTGTTGGAAGGGAGTGTCTGTATGATGTTCATCTCGTTGAGGTTCCCAACATGGATTTATTTTCTTATAAGATGCTTTGGTTTATCAACCTCAGACTTAACATACGGCCGTTGATAACACCATGCAGCAACTACATTGTCGGGCTTTCGTAAAAAGTGTTTTGCATGTGAATAAAATATGTCTCAGTTCAACACATATAAAGCTTGTGCTACATTATCAAATTAACTGCATCTTCAAGGCCTACTATGGCACTAGGATCTTGGAAGACCATGTTTCCTGAAGCTAAAGCATAGGTTATGTTTGGTAGCTTCTTAACATGCTGGGGATGTGCAGTACCTTGAGCAATTTGGAGAAGAAGATCATACATTAACCCCTTCAAAAGTTTAACCATAGAAGGACTAATTTACTTCCAATTTAAGATCTGGACCTTCAAAATTTTTGCAGAGTCTATGGATTGCAATAATTTTTTAAGCTTGACATCGTAATTTTTTGGAGTCGTCTACCATTTACAATTCTGCAGAAAAGAAATTCACATTTAGGCAACAAATTGTAAAGGGGCATTTATTATTAAAAAAGCACTTGCTTTGTCTGACACAAACGAATGGACATACCATGTAACTCTCCTGAACATCTTTTTCTTATCCGTTTCTGTTTCTCTTCTTGACATCCATAACCATTTACCCGCTGCCTATTAAATAATGACATATTTAACAAAATTTGGACTTAATCAAATCTAATAAATGTACTTCAAGGATGTCATGATAATATTATATGTATTTTTAGCTCTTATTGATTTTAGTAATTTAGATAAAAAAATATGATGTTTACTAAAGTTTAAAGTTGCTTTCTAAACTAGTTATCGGTTTCATCTATTTAGAATTAAATTTTCATCTAAGATAACTTTGTATAATTAAAATACTATGTTTTTCAAAATATTTAAAGAAACTTTTAGATTGAAATTAATTAAATGATTACGTTTATGTTTAATAAAAAATGAATAGTTTATTATTGATTAAATGTCAATATATTTTATCTCATCAATAATAAATTTTTCAATAGTTATTACTAAACCAATAACTTTATATCGTTTAATTAATTTCAACCTAAAACTTTTCTTAAAGTATTTTTAAAAGTGTAAAAGTTTGTAAGTTGTGAAATTCAAATAATAGTTTCAAATATTGACAGCTTACGAGTGTTCCTCCTTTGAATCAGAAATGATGGAATGCATCTGGATTCAGTATCTTTCCTTTATACCTGCAAGGATGGGATTTTTTTACCCTGGTAATAATGGTCTATTAGCAAACTATTGACTGGCCATACATACCAGTTTTAGTATCAATTCTAAGCATGTTTTGCATCTTTAACTTACATTGCATGATAAGTTTTTTATTGCCAATCTCGTATTTCTAAGTACTCGCATTCTAATAGGTTGTACAAGTCAATGCCTCAAATAGTTTTGGCTTGTGCAGAGGTCATTTGCTCTCGGAGGCCATAACATTCTGTAGGAGGCTGCATGAAGGCAATTTTTGTTCGTAGAGGAAACTTGAATTGAACAAGATTGTATTTGAAACGGGAGCAAATCATTGAAACGGGAGCAAAAGGAATATTCTTTGAAGATTTCTTTTTTGGCCAACAATGGCTAAAATGAGGTGAAAAAAAGGGGGCAGAAAAGTGTATTTTGATCTCCTTCCCCCCGAAAATCACTAATTTTTTTGTCCAAATAGAGAATTGACTATGTGAAAGTGACATTTTTTCTAGCAATTATAATTTGCCTGAAGTATGTTTTTAGAGAGAACCTCTAATTTAAGAAAACATAAATTTTAATTGAAAATCGAAGTGAAATTTACAATTGAAATTATAGAATTTTCAAAAATGAAGATAAAATCTTCATATTCACATTCAAAATTTACTTCTTTTTTTCTAAGACTCAGTTATGTGCAAAAATGTGAGGAGTGATCAGAGAGGGATCCAGGACATCATCATGCTCGTTTATGCCATCTTCATCAGTTTTACTTCTTTCACTGTCACTTGAGGAAATGCTTGAGTTATTTTTTCCATCATTAACCCTTTCAAAAGTTTAACTATAGGACTAATTTACTTCCAATTTAAAATCTGGACCTTCAAAGTTTCTGCAGAGTCTATGGATTGCAATAATTGTTTAAGCTTGACATCGTAATTTTTTGGAGCCATCTAATTTACAATTCTGCAGAAAAGAAATTCACATTTAGGCAACAAATTGTAAAGGGGCATTTACTATTAAAAAAGCACTTGCTTTGTCTGACACAAACGAATAGACATACCCTATAACTCTCCTGAACATCTTTTTCTTCTCCATTTCTGTTTCTCTTCTTGACATCCATAACCATTTATCCGCTGCCTATTAAATAATGACATATTTAACAAAATTTGGACTTAATCAAATTTAATAAATGTACTTCAAGGATGTCATGATAATATTATATGTATTTTTAGCTCTTATTGATTTTAGTAATTTAGATAAAAAATATGATGTTTACTAAAGTTTAAAGTTGCTTTCTAAACTAATTCTCAGTTTCATCTATTTAGAATTAAATTTTTATCTAAGATAACTCTGTATAATTAAAATACTATTCTTTTCAAAATATTTAAAGAAAATTTTAGATTGAAATTAGTTAAATGATTACGTTTATTTTTAATAAAAAATGAATAGTTTATTATTGATTAAATGTCAATATATTTTATCTCATCAACAATAAATTATTCAATAGTTATTACTAAACCAATAACTTTATATCGTTTAATTAATTTCAACCTAAAACTTTTCTTAAAGTATTATTAAAAGTGTAAAAGTTTGTAAATTGTGAAATTCTAATAATAGTTTTAAGGCAATCGCTTATCAAACCATCAAGTTTCATTTAATTATCATGATTGCTAAATTTTGAATCTGTTAAATCACTACAAATTGAAATTTTTATATTCTTGAAATGTCTAATTCTAAATAGATTAAATGAAGATTAGTTTGGAAATCAAGTTTATTCTTTGATAACCATTATAGTTTTAATTGAAAGATAAACTTATATAATTAAAACTTATAAAAATTATAACAATCAAGAAGAATCAAACAAAACATATATTCTTATAATGGCGTTCTTGAAGTGCTATCTATTAAATCTGAATAAGTCTAAATTTTGTTGAATATATCATAATAGAAGATGAATAGAAGACGAAAATTATAAGCGGGAATCTTTTTCGACCGTGCATTCGGGGACGTAAACGAAGTCTACCTCAAATTATATTCGGCAATCATCTTCTATTCTTCACAACGATGATTGTGAAGCTCCTTGCCTTGCTCTATTATGGCCTAAAATCCACTAGAAGGGGATGTTTTTCTATTTCTCTTTAGATTTTTGCTCTATATGATGTTCATCTGTCAGAAGGGAGTGTCTGTATGATGTTCATCTCGTTGAGGTTTCCAACATGGATTTATTTTTTTATAAGATGCTTTGGTCGCATTATCAACCTCGGACTTAACATACGATACCATTGATAACACCATGCAAAGAACTACATTTAATGGGGACTTTTCGTAAAAGTGTTTTGCATGTGAATAAAATATGTCTCGGTTCAACACATATAAAGCTTGTGCTACATTATCAAATTAACTGCATCTTCAAGGCCTACTATGGCACTAGGATCTTGGAAGACCATGTTTCTTGAAGCTAAAGCATAGGTTATGTTTGGTAGCTTCTTAACATGCTGGGGATGTGCAATACCTTGAGCAATTTGGAGAAGAAGATCATACATTAACCCCTTCAAAAGTTTAACCATAGAAGGATTAATTTACTTCCAATTTAAGATATGGACCTTCAAAATTTTTGCAGAGTCTATTGCAATAATTTTTTAAGCTTGACATCGTAATTTTTTGGAGTCATTTCATTTACAATTCTGCAGAAAAGAAATTCACATTTAGGCAACAAATTGTAAAGGGGCATTTATTATTAAAAAAGCACTTGCTTTGTCTGACACAAACGAATGGACATACCCTGTAACTCTCCTGAACATCTTTTTCTTCTCCGTTTCCGTTTCTCTTCTTGACATCCATAACCATTTACCCGCTGCCTATTAAATAATGACATGTTTAACAAAATTTGGACTTAATCAAATCTAATAAATGTACTTCAAGGATGCCATGATAATATTATATGTATTTTTAGCTCTTATTGATTTTAGTAATTTAGATAAAAAATATGATGTTTACTAAAGTTTAAAGTTGCTTTCTAAACTAATTATCGGTTTCATTTATTTAGAATTAAATTTTCATCTAAGATAACTCTGTATAATTAAAATACTATTTTTTTCAAAATATTTAAAGAAACTTTTAAATTGAAATTAATTAAATGATTACGTTTATGTTTAATAAAAAATGAATAGTTTATTATTGATTAAAGATAGTTAAAAACGTGCTTAGTCTAAGTAGATTATAGATGGATTATATTATAGATAGTCTAGATTTTAGATAAGTCAATCGTGCCCGATCGGAGACGAACAACGGATTGTCGACGATGAATATAATCATCGGAATACCACACCAAAGCAAGCGGATGAAGCAGTAAGTAAATAAATAAATAAAAGTACGACCGGTACACGGCATCAACCATCGATCTCTAGTAAAAGGAGTGGAAGCTAACGCAAAGACGGGAAAAGGGAAACGCTTTTGATAAGAAAATGCCACCCGTCGAAAGACGAAATGTGGAAGACGGCGTGTCACTAATTTACAAGTAACAAGAAATTGTGTGGCTTAATATTCGCACGTAAAAAACCGGAGAGACAAGATAGGACAAGACAAGCATTTAAGGTAGACGGGTCATATTGAATAAGGGGCGGAATTGAAATAATGACTTTCAGAACCCTAGAGGCTATATAACGGTGATAATGTGGAGATAGACTAATTTGGAAAACAAATACAAGCAAGATTTCCGTGATTGAATAAGCGGAAATGCCAGTAACTCTTGAGTTCTCAAATTCATATCATCGTGGAAGCGCCGGTAACTCTTGCATCTCCATCCCCGCTCCATCCCGGGTAGTAGAAGCTGGCGGGAAAATGGACAAGGATAAGAGAGTGGCAAATGCCGCTTTTGGGGAGGAGAAGAAAATCGTGAAGCAACCCCGGATCCTGAGTCCCGCAACCTTACGGTGCCATATAATCCCCGACCGAGGATCTCAACCCTTGGTGTATCCGTGGAACCGAGAGTGTGCGTGTTTAGGTCGGGGCCGCCCCCGCATCACCGGGCGCGGGCGAGTGTGCAATCGCTTATTCTCGATGGATGTAATCCACCATGCTCGTGGATAAGGGATCATGGCTACACTTTAGGTTATGGAGGTGCTTGGAGTATTAGGGCGACAAAAACGATTCAATAAGGCGCCGAGGATCTAGACGTAACTATGCAATGTTTTAATCGTCCGGCAGATTCATGCGGCAATACGGTCTCCAAGATATCAAAGACAACCTTACAATCTGCGATCTTGGAAAGGTTTGTATATATTGTTGAGAAGAATCTCGTTGATTTCATGTGCCGAAGCGTATGTTGGGAGAAACTTGGAAAAAGTTAGGAAGATTGAGAGCCGCAGAGAAAAAGCCAAAGAAATGAAGATTTGGGATGGGGAAGGGCAACAATGGAGGAGAAGAAGGGGTGCATGTAATCCCTTTTGCTTTTGTTTCTTTTACTTTTTACCTTTTATCTTTCTCTTTCCTCGCTCTTTTTATGATTCCGTTTGCCAAATAGGTAAGATGTATCAAGACAAAGTCAGATGAAAATGTTTGAATGATGCGGGAAACCCGAACATAGAAGGAACAAATTATGCCCGATAGACTTGTTTTTGAATGCATAGCTGAATTATGCATAGCTGAATGCTTGAAAATGTTTTCAATGATATATGCCTAAATATGTATTATCTCTGTATGGAGAATTTTTGAATGAAGGAAATCTGAAGCAATAGTTGTCAATGGTAAAGCGGCCTCATTGTGTATTCTTCTAAATTACCTCGTGATAAATTGACTCGATCCAAAACATTATATCCCACCTGAGACAATGAACTAAGGGACGGAAAACTATGGATTTTAACAACGTGAGAACATAATATGGAATAATGTAGGAATATTAGGGTCGATGAGCTACAACGGCCGGATATATCTGAGAACAAAGAACGCTGCGCACGATACGCACAAAACCGGATCTGATGGGCAAATGTAATAGGAAAAGCAGGTGGCAAAATTAGAGAAATGGACTATGCTGCGACAAATATTGACTCGTAACAAAAAGGGTGGCGAACAAACGTAAAACCAAGGAAAATACAAGATGAGGGGCAACAGACTAGCAGAGGACAAGGATGCCGGGCTAACCAAAGTGAACAAGCCTCGTAATGGTAAAAAAGGTAAGGTAGAACCAAGGAAGGTACACACAAGAACAAAAAGAACTCCGGAGTAAAAGGCTGACGGGCAAGATACGGGATGAGAGGCTAAGCCTCCGCCCATACACCGTGATAGCGGAGGGCTAGACCCACCAACCGGGTAACCAGGACCACCAAAAAACTTCTTAACATTTGAGGGCTTACATATGACTTTGTAGCAGTGGTATGAAGAATACCCCATTGGTCGATCTCTGGCCGACATGGAGTAAAAAGGTGGACAAAAGTTACGGGACAGAGGTTAAGCCTCACGACACCGTGATAGCGAGGGTCGGACCCACCAACCGCAACCCTGACCACTAAAAACTCACTAAATTAAATTAAATTAAATTAAATTATCCGGAGAGCAATATATGACCTCCCAAATGGGTATGAAGAATACCCCTGTGACTAAATTACCGACACTATGGAGAAGGGGAGCAAATTATGGAGGGTGTAACCCAGCCATAGAACCAGGAGAATGGTGGGCACGGCCCTCCCCGGTTCCACCCAGAGGAAGATGACACATGTACAGGAACACAAAGAATACAAAGGCACAAAAATACGAGATACGTGAGGTACGTAAATTAAGAAGGACTAAATAATCGACGCAATCAATGCAAAGTGTAGCTACTAAACTAATCCCCCGAAAAATACCCCGAGAGGATCAATCTTGGGCAATAGACGAAGGGAGTTGAATAACAATAATGAGAGATGGTCGGAATAATTATGGCCATTTTGAAATCTCGAAATTCAAATTAAAACGGTAATTATGAATAAAAATACCGCTTAGAATTAGGCAAGATATATATGGTCTTAGAAAGAGACCATGGCTATCTTCTAGAGAGAGTCCAAAGACGAGAGCATTGCCTAAGGCCATCACGAGCTTTCTTTGCAAACAAGAGATATGGCCGACAAAGCGGGCGCCAGCCAGAGAGGAGATCGAGGCGGCAAGAGCCCCGCTGGAGCCAACAGATCTCGTGGACTTCCCCGGCACGATGGATAAGCGGCTAGAATCAAAGATCCCAAACCCGATGCACTCAACGACCGGGCCGAAACGGCAACAACAACAAAGTAGCCATCACTAGCATGGACGGAGAATAGGAGGGATGGAGAAGACGAACGAGGAAATGCAACGCAGTAATGGACGAGATCGAAGAGGAAAAAGCAAAGATCCTACAAAGGTTGATTGAATTAGAGAAGTCAAATGTTGAGCTGGATGCATGGGAGTCGTTTGATAGGATAAGGCCACATTTAATGGAATATGAGAAGCAAAATAAAATTAAGCATAATGTTAGGCTAATTGGAATAGTGGAGAGACCTAACGAGGATATATATCGAGTTACTGCAGAAGTGATAGAGACGGTGTTCAAGGAACACAGGGCGCCATCACAAAGCCATACGATCGTCGCCAATGGAGGGGGAGATCGAGGCATATAAACCTAACATTGAGAGACATGGCAACCAAGGAAAGGATCCCATGGATGGGATCCAGATTGAGGAATGGAATCAAAGTACAGAGTCCTAACAAAGGATGCAGCAGATGTGGGCTACACTGTGGAATTAGCCAAGGCCGTGGAGCTGAACCAAGCGGTGAATACAAAGGGAGTCAAGAATGGCAAAGTTTACATACACAAGAGGGTAAGAGAACAAGCGACTCAACCGCAAGAACATGTAGTTGGGATGCAGGGGATAGTAAAACCAACGGAAGCAGAAAAGGAAAACATACACCCCCTGAAATCAATATAGCAGAGGCTGGAGAGCAGGTTGCAGGGGGGAGCACTGAGAGCGATCACGCTAGAAGGGAATCAGAGCAGAGCAGCAGGAAGAAGCGGAAACGAGGGAGACGAAGACCGAGCAACACAAGCAGGGTTCGGAGGGCCAACCCCTACAATGAAGACCAGAGGAAGACCAAGGAGAACAGGCAACGGTACAGAAAACATGGAGACTCCGAAGGAGCAACCTCGGGGGAAAAGACGCTGACGTTAACTGTACCGGGTATCCATGGGATGATGGAGAAAGGCTAGAAGATGCCCACGGCTGCGATATAATATGCTTGGCGGAAACATGGGAGCATAACGTCAAAAGGTCGCGGGAGGAAGAAGGATACATTTGCTCAATGCGGTCGGAAAGACGTGTGGATTTCAAGATAGGGGAGAGGGAGTGTGTCCGGCTTGCTATGTAAAGAATAGTATAGCCAACAATGCATGTATGTTACACTCAGATGTCAATAAAAGATATATGGTCTTGAATATTCAATTGAAAAACAAACAAGAAGTAGTTCTGATAATTACATATTATCCGCCAAACAGTGATAAGCTAGAATTGTTGGAACTAGGAGAAAATATAATGAAATGGAAAGAACAGGGACTAATGATTATAGTAGGAGATCTAAATGCCGTAACCTGCACAGAACAAAGTGCACACAAAGACATACAATGATGAGAAAGATGGTCAGATAATGTACACGGCAAGAACACAGGAATGGCAGAGAAATACAGAGGATAAGACAGAAGTCAATGCTAGAGGTGAATTGTTGCTAGAAGTCTGCACGGCAACAGGGATGATCATAGCTAATGGCGTGAACAAATGGAGGGGATCGGGAGGCTTCACAAGCTAAAATACACATGGTAAGAGCATAGTGGATTATATAATACCGGAATCCACCAAGCAAAGAGGAAAGATAGAGGGATTAATGTTACGGTGAATGGCCGACCGAAAAAGGGAAAGCCATAGACCCATCAAGTTAACAAATGATTGATGAGACACCACAGATAGATAGCACGTAAAAAGAAAGGAGGATAAGAAAGACAGAGTGAGAATTCGGGTTTGGAGAAATATGCGTAAACCTTCATTCAAATGCCAAAGAGGAAATGGGAAAATGGAATTGGGGGAAACACAACGCGAGTGATAATGGAAACACCCTCAATGACATTATAGTAAGGGTAGCAACAGAGGTGTTTGGAAAAAGGATAAAAATCAGGAAGAACAGAGCATTCCGAGCATCAGTATGGTATGACGAGTGTAGAGAGCAAAAAAGGAAAACAAGAGAACACAGGGGAAAGGAGACATACCGGAAATAAAAGGCAGCATACATTAAATTATTGAAGAAGAAAAGATATAATAACCTGCTACAGCACCAATGGTATATGGGAAAACTACTGAAAAAACAGCCCCGGAGATTTTGGAGGGGACTCAAACACAAAGGAGGGGACAACAATATGAAAGAAAGGAATGAACAAGATGGCATTGGAACAGAGGGATGGGAGAGGTACCTGGACAAATTGTATAAAACAGGGGCACCACCGGTACCAATACCAATACCGCAGAACCCGGACAAACCATGCTTCAACATGATGGAGGTAATGTTAGCCCTAAACAGGATGGCAAACCATAAAGCACCGGATTTATACGGCCTGACCGTGGAATTGTTGAAGTGTGCTGAGACAGAAATTGGCAGACAGGTCACAGACATCTTCAATGGCATCATACATACAGGACTCCCAGACAGATGGACATACAACAGAGTCATACCTCTACATAAGGCAGGAAATAGACAGGATCCAGGGAACTATAGGACGATAATGGTAAGCTCAATTTTCGCAAAATGGTTTGGAAAGGTATTGGATAACAAATTGAAGAAATGGGCGGAAGAAGGAAATATGAGGGCACAAGGGCAAGCAGGGTTCAGGCCGGAACACTCAACCACAGATCATCTTGTGACTCTTCGGATATTAATAGATCAGAACAAAGCGCAGGGAAGGAAGATCATCTGTTGCTTTGTGGATTTCAGAAAAGCATTTGATACAGTCCCGAGGGAGAAGTTACTAAAAAGATTGATAGATATGCAAGCCCCAATAAATATGGTAGGATCGATTGCAAGATTATACCATAAGGTGTATGCTAAGATGGAACAAGAAGGACAGCCGATAACTGCGGACAACCGGGGTGTAAAGTGGCTGCCCGCTATCTCCAACTCGCTTGGAATATACATAGATGCGCTGCAGGGATACATAGCAGAGCAGCAAGGGGACAAATATGCCCCTACACTAGGAGACACGAAGGTACTAATAATGCTATACGCAGATGATCTCAAAGATGATGGCCACAAAAACAAAGGGATGCACGTGACGCTTCAAAAAATTCTAGAACAATTTCAGGAAGAGACGTGGCTGACCGTGAATCTAGCAAAAACTAAGATAGTCATCTTTGGACATAAGAAGCATAAACCTTCAGATATAAAGATAAAGAGATAGAGGAAACAAATGTAATACGTGATATCTAGGGTATGATGCACATGGCACATGGAAATGGGCCAAAGGAGCCAACGCCAGTTCCAATCCGGCTATAGGAAGCTACTTCAACATGAAGAACTTCTGTAACATAAGTAGAATAACTGACTGGGACATCAAATGTTACCTATTCACTGCAGCGGTAGCCACCACTCAGTTATACGGGGCAGAAGCATGGGGACCAGGTCTAACAGACAGAAATTGGGAAAAACAAGAAGGGATTCTTAGGCAATGACACAGACAAGAATTCAGGGTAAGAACAAATACACCACTAACGATCATGATCCTCGAAACATGGCAAAAACCGATGGAAGTGAGAGCATTGGAGAGAACCATAAGGTACCTGCTCAGAGACAATGCAGGAGACATACAAGGGAAACTGTCTAGCATTGCAATCACCGAATCCGCAAAATCACACATCCTTACAGGTAGTGGATGGTTTAAAGAGGTGGCAACATGGACCGCATGTGATGGGATTAAACCTAAGTGACCTAATACAAGAAGGGCAGTGGAATGAGGAGTGGGCAGACAAAGCGACAAGAGCATGGCTGCAAAGACACAAGGGACCAAAGACAGAGTGGCTCACACAAGTTTTTAATCCAGATCAGCATATAGGACACCAAATGTACCGGGATAACATACTGGGGAAAAACAGAAGAGACATTCTGGCTAGATTCAGGATGGGAAGTCATGATCTAAGAATCGAAAAAGACAGGTGGAGAGGGATAGACAAGGAAGACAGGGATATGCGTAACTGCGGATCGGGTGGAAGGATAGAGGACGAGAACCATATGATTAATGACTGCCCGATCTACGGAGACATCAGGGACAGATACAGAAATATAAGATGGGGGGAACCAATTCATAGGCTGATGACGATGACAGAATCGCTCTGGGATTTGGCAGACGCGATCCAAAGAATGACGGCCAGACACAGAGAAGTACACAGTGAAAGAGGGTTCGTAATATGACCGGTACAAAATAGGTTATAAAACCCCACACAAACTGCTCAGTTAAAAGCTGATTGATAACGACGCATCACTGCACGGCCACGAAGCCGAGGTAAAAGGGGATGCTGGTAATAAAAGAAAAAAGTCAGCCTTCCGAAAAGGCTACATCATAACAGCGTGATGCGCTAGTAGCACCCTTTTTAGGGAGCTCGCCCATGCTACACAAGTCCAGGGGCCTCACGGTACAAGGGACATTAATGTATTCTATTCTATTCTATTCTATTTTATCTCATCAATAATAAATTTTTCAATAGTTATTACTAAACCAATAACTTTATATCGTTTAATTAATTTCAACCTAAAACTTTTCTTAAAGTATTTTTAAAAGTGTAAAAGTTTGTAAGTTGTGAAATTCAAATAACAGTTTCAAATATTGACAGCATACGAGTGTTCCTCCTTTGAATCAGAAATAATGGAATGCATCTGGATTCAGTATCTTTCCTTTATACCTGCAAAGATGGGATTTTTTTACCCTGGTAATAATGGTCTATTAGCAAACCATTGACTGGCCATACATGCCAGTTTTAGAATCAATTCTAAGCATGTTTTGCATCTTTAACTTACATTGCATGATAAGTTTTTTATTGTCAATCTCGTATTTCTAAGTACTCGCATTCTAATAGGTTGTACAAGTCAATGCCTCAAATAGTTTTGGCTTGTGCAGAGGTCATTTGCTCTCGGAGGCCATAACATTCTGTAGGAGGCTGCATGAAGGCAATTTTTGTCCATTGCGTAGAGGAAACTTGAATTGAACAAGATTGTATTTGAAACGGGAGCAAATCGTTGAAACGGGAGCAAAAGGAATATTCTTTGAAGATTTCTTTTTTGGCCAACAATGGCTAAAATGAGGTGAAGAAAAGGGGGCAGAAAAGTGTATTTTGATCTCCTTCCCCCCGAAAATCACTAATTTTTTTGTCCAAATAGAGAATTGACTATGTGAAAGTGACACTTTTTCTAGCAATTATAATTTGCCTGAAGTATGTTTTTAGAGAGAACCTCTAATTTAAGAAAACATAAATTTTAATTAAAAATCGAAGTGAAGTTTACAATTGAAATTATAGAATTTTCAAAAATGAAGATAAAATCTTCATATTCACATTCAAAATTTACTTCTTTTTTTTTCTAAGACTTCCGCTTATGTGCAAAAATGTGAGGAGTGATAAGAGAGGGATCCAGGACATCATCATGCTCGTTTATGCCATCTTCATCAGTTTTACTTCTTTCACTGTCACTTGAGGAAATGCTTGAGTTATTTTTTCCGTCACTATCCATAGAGGGTGAAGCATTGCCAATCTTTTCTTCATCTTAAGATCATACATTAACCCTTTCAAAAGTTTAACTATAGGACTAATTTACTTCCAATTTAAAATCTGGACCTTCAAAGTTTCTGCAGAGTCTATGGATTGCAATAATTGTTTAAGCTTGACATCGTAATTTTTTGGAGCCATCTAATTTACAATTCTGCAGAAAAGAAATTCACATTTAGGCAACAAATTGTAAAGGGGCATTTACTATTAAAAAAGCACTTGCTTTGTCTGACACAAACGAATAGACATACCCTATAACTCTCATGAACATTTTTTTCTTCCCCATTTCTGTTTCTCTTCTTGACATCCATAATCATTTACCCGCTGCCTATTAAATAATGACATATTTAACAAAATTTGGGCTCAAATCAAATTTAATAAATGTACTTCAAGGATGTCATGATAATATTATATGTATTTTTAGCTCTTATTGATTTTAGTAATTTAGATAAAAAATATGATGTTTACTAAAGTTTAAAGTTGCTTTCTAAACTAATTCTCAGTTTCATCTATTTAGAATTAAATTTTCATCTAAGATAACTCTGTATAATTAAAATACTATTCTTTTCAAAATATTTAAAGAAAATTTTAGATTGAAATTAATTAAATGATTACGTTTATTTTTAATAAAAAATGAATAGTTTATTATTGATTAAATGTCAATATATTTTATCTCATCAACAATAAATTATTCAATAGTTATTACTAAACCAATAACTTTATATCGTTTAATTAATTTCAACCTAAAACTTTTCTTAAAGTATTATTAAAAGTGTAAAAGTTTGTAAATTGTGAAATTCTAATAATAGTTTTAAGTCAATCGCTTATCAAACCATCAGGTTTCATTTAATTATCATGATTGCTAAATTTTGAATCTGTTAAATCACTACAAATTGATATTTTTATATTCTTGAAATGTCTAATTCTAAATAGATTCAAATGAAGATTAGTTTGGTAATCAAGTTTATTCTTTGATAACCATTATAGTTTTAATTGAAAGATAAACTTATATAATTAAAACTTATAAAAATTATAACAATCAAGAAGAATCAAACAAAACATATATTCTTATAATGGCGTTCTTGAAGTGCTATCTATTAAATCTGAATAAGTCTAAATTTTGTTGAATATATCATAATAGAAGATGAATAAGTCATGGCTGCATGTTTCAAGCAAATCAAATACATTTAAACAATAGTACTTAACATGCCCGCTAGTTTTTACGACGGACTTGTGTCCAAGATCGCCGAATCCCATTCGTGCTTGACATGTCTGCTGGTTTTTACGGCAGCCTTTGTCCTATGTCAAAGAAGTCTTGCCCAATACCAATCGTCCTTGACATGCCTGCTGCTCCTCAGATGTCATATTAGTCTTAAACATTCTCATGATCTCTTCTGGAGTTTTTTTTTTAATCGCGTTAACAATTGACTGAACAGCAAAGTCCACCAGACATTCGGTATCCAAATAATTTGCAGCCTATGAACGAAATCAACATCCATGGATTAGGCTTACATAAATTTTCATGAGGACAAACAGGAGAAAGTAGCATAAACTTATGAGACAAAACAACATATCTCCCAAAATTTTATTTAGAAAATGGTCTCAAAAACATTAGAAGATGTATAAAGAAAAGTAATAGATAAATAATAGCCCAAGAAATAGTCATAATAAAGAAAAAGCTATGAGAAAATACACAATATAAAGAAAGAGAATGTAAAGCTACCAGAAGATGCACAATTGTAAGGAACACAATGTAAAGCTACCAAGACGTGCACAATAGGAAGGAATACAATGTAAAGCTATCAAAACATCCATAATTGTAAGGAATACAATATAAAGCTATCAAAGCATGCACAATTGTAAGGAATACAATGTAAAGCTATCAAAACATGCACAATTGTAAGGAATACAATGTAAAGCTATCAGAACATGCACAATGTGGGGACACTTTCGTTTTGCAGCCCTCCCCCCCCCTCCCCCCCCCTCCCCTCCCCTGGCTATGGTTAATGTGTAAACAAGAACTATACCGTAACGGGGCTATGCCAACATAAAAGATGCAACAAAAGCGCCGACTAACTTGCACAAGCTCAACGCAGATAGCCTCGTCGACATTTAAAAAATCGTTGTACCAAGAGAGATTCTCGTCTTCAAAGTGCTTACCAATATGGACGCTATACGTACTGAACTCAATGACCTTTGCAAGGATTTTGCTGGTAATGGGCAGAGGTATTACACCGTCGGGGCCAATAAGCTCGATCATGTGCTTGATTGTGAGGGATTTAAAGGCAACGACCTCTTCGACCTCGAAGATCTCCCCGTCGGAGCTGTGCAGCTTGATATTCGCCATAGCCGTTCTGCTTAAAGTATATACCGGATATCTAATCCATCTAAGCAGGCCTGAAAGGATATGCTCCATAGTCACCTTCTTTGATAAAATGAAGTCTAATACCTATCCTATATCTCACTTACCCAAAGTACATCAGGATGCTTTTTTGAATAAGTGGCACGAACTTCATGCGTCTCAGAATTGTCATTTTGTATATAGGAAAGCCCATTTAGTGGGCTTTCCTGCTGTGGAAACAGGGCGATGCGCGGCAGTGCGGAGCCTTGTTGACACAGCAGGAAAGACCACTAAGAGTCTGGTCACATGAGTCTATTGACGGGGAAGAATCCCTGTCGATCGTCTAGACCGGAAGGGTCACATGCACCCAACTGATAGGAACGAAGCCCTATTGATAGGGAGTGTTTCCCTGGGCTCCCACCCTCGGTTGAATGGATTTCTATCAACAGGAATCCGTTCGATTTCAACACGTGGCTTGTATTTTTCATCTAGCACAGCAAATTTTGAAACCTCTTGCTGCGTGAAAGAAGGAAGATGACTCTGCGGTTCATATCCCATCGACAGCTTCATGTGGCCCAGCACAAAAAAACAGATACCCGTCAACAAGAAATGATCCCTGTCAAGAGCTTCATGTGATCAGACCCTAAATAGGCTTCCCTATAATGTGGAGGAGAGTTAGGTGTTGTTCTGCGCCACGTGTCAACAATCCAATGGCTGGAGCAGAGAACCGCCATAAAAAACATTGAACATTTTGTCACTGTACTTCCTGGAAATGAAAGTGTGCTAAAAAAAAATGGCCACGTGGCGACATAGGATTGGACGAAGGGGCAGAACAACATCTAAATGTTCTTTATATTAGACAAAAATGGACATATTAACATTGTCTTATCTTCACAAAACTAGTATATACTACAAAATGTAACTGAAACCATCGATTTAGAGAATATTCCATGATATAGCTAATAGAATTTTGATAAGAAGAAAGCATTCCAATGTCGATGGTGCAAAATAAACACACGTACAAAGTGCAAAACCATCATGGCAAAAAAAACAAAAATTAAAAAATGCAACCAATAGTTAAAATGCCCCGACAAATCAGGGAAACCCGATGAAGCCATCCTTGGCCATGCTCAAAGCGGCTTCTACCCTCAACCGACTGTGGCAGTGGGCTCATCCCTGGCTCCTACCTGCCCTCATCAAGCTATGGCAATGGGCTCACCATAAAGCTCAGCAAACAACATCCTCTGCAGAAGAAACTGTCACTAAAATGTGGGATTTGATCAGCATTAATCTGCTCCGAAGATGCTATAAACGGAAGATGCCATAACCAAAAGATGCTCCACTCTGCTTCGAGGATGCCAAACTGTTCCATGGCGACAAGCTCTCACAAGCTCAAGAGGGGCTCAACTAAAAGAAGAGATGAATGTTAGAGGAAGCTTAATATCAAAAGAAGAAGGGGGCAACCATTTGCACATGCCCTAGTTATTGTCAAGTCCGACATCCCGCAATATTCGCAACTCCACACAAACTAAAAAACATTTTGCTCAAGCTTAGCTAGCTTTGTGCGTAGTGAATCTAAAAAATGCACATTGTCAACGTGGATTTGAACTCACTAGCCAAATTTTCCTCTTCTTCAATCCTTCACACTAGATTCTTTCGCCTGGCCCTTCTCCTCTTTTACAACCTAAATTGCCCGATGCCTCGCTTATGGATTCTTGAACCATTGACCCCTAAAAAAAAAATACTTGCAAAAAGCATGAAATAATCTAGATTCTTGAAAAAAAATGCAAACTAAACTAGCAAATATGTTGCACATATGATCATAATAGATCAATAGAGTGCTTATGTAGCAAGCTGACTAACTGCCAAGTTGGCGATCCAAGCCAAAGGGCACATCTCATGTGAAGAGCCACAGTTGCACATATAATCAGATGCCACGATTGGGGTTGTTCTAACCAACCAGATTCGATCAATCATATTTTGTTTTTCCTTCATATCTCTAAGATGGTATCAGAGCAGGACCTCTGATCCAGGAACTTGCGAAAAGGAGAATTCAAACCTTATGCTGTGAAGATGAAAAAAAGGAAGAAAGATGGGGCTCATCAGGACAAAATTTCAAAAGAAGACGGTGGCGCTTTAATTCAATTAGCGGCCAAACACCTGGCAGCAGTCAATTGCCGTTGAAAATTTTGGTTCAGAAGAGGATGCCGCAGCAGAATCCGTTGGTGTAGTGCGTCAGCGAGAAATTTCAAAGGAAGATATGATGGTTCCAATACACGTTGCAGCCAAAGAGCGGCATTAGACAATTGCCATTGAAGAATCTTGCTGGGAGAAGGACGCCATAGAAGGATTCCATATGTGATTGCTGGGGTCGTGCAAGAAGACCCGCTTTCCAGTTACATGAAGGGGCCCAGATTTGTCACGTGGGGTCCTGTCTCCATGCAAGGATTTTTGAAGAATTGATGACAAAACGGAAAAACATGGCAATGATTTCCTTAAGCTTCACAAATTGTGAAGCACTGCCTATATACAAATCTACTTCTTGCACAGATGAAGGCAAAAAATTAGTGAGTGCAGATATCCGAGGGTTTCCCATTATGGATAGAATAGCTTCGATTCTTGACACAAAAAGCCTTATAGATTTCGAAGTACCAAATATGTCCTCCGAAAAGGGGCTTGTAGCCGAAGCTATAATTAAGAAGATTGGAGCAGATAAGCACCAGTTCGAAATGCAAGTGACAGTCTCAGATAAATTGAAGAATGTCAACGAATTAAAAAGCCCATATTCTTTGAATGGGATAAGTGCAAGTGATGCGGGCCCTGACATCGAATAAGGCCAATTCAGGTCTATGCTCAGAATGCAATACAGCAACAAGAATTGCAGGTTGAAACTATTGTAGATGTGACAAGAGCATATGCACAAGGCAAGAATCTAGGAGAGAATGGTGCTGAAAAGGAAACTATTACTCAAGTAAAAGCAATGATCGATGCGAAACTAACGCAGATCTATTCGCGCTTACGAGCACCAGTGGTCAAGCACAGTTGGCCTGAAGTTTGTGGCCCCAAGAAGAAGAAGATTTTTGGATAAGCCAAGCCTAAATTAAATGGTCTTAGTATGAGTAACTAGTTAGGAAATTATTAAGTAACTAGTTATAGGACATTAGTACGTATACTTAGCGAGGAATGGATGAGGACCCAATGTCTTATCTTGCTATCTTCGGATGCAAGATTAAGGAGGAAGAAATGCAGTACAATGTAATTAGGCATCCTCGGTTCTCCTTAATGGGATATAGATATATAGAGTAAAACTGAATTTTCTAGATCCAGATAGAAGACTCTCTAGACCAATGAAAGATGACCTCAGATTGAGCAGTAAGGGGGAGTATATTGACTGCCTTGTTTAGTCTTCCCTCTTGGAAAATAGATGATCTTAGCCCGACTTTTTCTCATTCCTATTCCTTCTTCTTCTTCGTCTTTCACTGGTTCATTATTTTACAAGTTCAAATTCTTTATGTTAAGGAAAACAGCAATTGTCTCTAGTTCATTTAAAGTTGCGCAATTTCAAGCTCATTTGGATGGCTCCAGTTGAGAGCAGTTCAAGGAGGAGTATGATGTTAGGGGATGGAAAGGGAATTTAAATTTATACTTCTATTGATCTATTGATCAGGGAAGTGTTGCAAATATGATCATAATAGATCAATAGAATGCTTATATGACAAGCTGACTAACTGCCAAGCTGGCGGTCCAAGCCAAAGGGCACGTCTCATGTGAAAAGCCACAGTTGTATATATAATTATATGCCATGGTTGGGGCTGTTCCAACCAACCAGATCAGATCAATCATATTTTGTTCTTTCTTCATATCTCTAAGAAGATAGGATGCTCATGGATGTGCTCGATGCCGCCAACGCTGCTCCACTGCCAGAAACTATGAGGCCCGAACATTTTGGTTGCTCCACTGCTAGAAACTATGAGGCCCGAGCATTGCGGCAACTTTCTAAAATTCCTTCAACCGTTTCCTTTTTGGTACCTTTACCAAAAAAATAACCACAAATACCACCCCATAATAGAACTATGACCTTTAAACTAAATAAGCCCCTCAAACATGCCCAAGACCATAAATTTCGATACAAAATAATACAAAGAATCATAGTTCCAATATTGTGAAAATACCCTCTTGCAATACGAAATGAATCTAAGAGTCATGATCCATTGACATCCACAAAAAGTATCCATCATTTTTGTTTGTAAATCTTAAAAAAGCAAAGATCTAAAAAAAAAAAAATGAAATTTAAAAAAAAAAAAAAAAAAAAAAATTGTTGAGATGAAGGATCTACAAGGAACGCAATTGAACAGTGTCCGATCCGCCTCTAATTTGTCGTTAAAGTGTTGAATAGATGGAAACTTGATGTCAGAATGATCATATAATTTGCTTTTCAAATCAAAACAACTATAATTTGCTTGGCAAA
Organism: Isoetes taiwanensis; assembly: GCA_021234155.1. Lineage (NCBI taxonomy): Eukaryota > Viridiplantae > Streptophyta > Lycopodiopsida > Isoetales > Isoetaceae > Isoetes > Isoetes taiwanensis. Next base: position 4,805,315 of record JAJEKV010000012.1, on the reverse strand, counting down.
TTGAAACGTTCTGCTGCCGTTGAAATTGTGCAGGCTCAGAAAATTTATAGCCAAAAATCTCTCTGGCATAATTCTACAGAGCGGGATCGTTCAGATCACAGAATCTATGTTTCAAATCCTTGAGCTCGACTTCGGAAGTGCCCAATTTAGGAGTGCGGTCTCTGGATTTCAAATGTTTCTTGTCCTTCAATCCATTAAAAAAAGGAGATTCTTCTGCAAAATTTGGTCCTAAATTCTTCGCAGAACTGATATTTGTGGAAACTAATAATGCCCTATCTAGTCGGATGGATAAGTGAAAAAATATTTATTCAATTTAAAATGTTGTACAATATTTAGCAGCGAAGAAACTATTGTATTTAATCCAACAGTTGATTTGTCTTTCTTCCTTTGCAGCCCTGCAAGTATATCCTATGTAACCCTTGTTTTTGAGTGATTATCGAATCTTGAAGGCGCAAAATTTCGACAAGCAATAGAAATCTCTGGCCCACATAACAACTTCTTCATTGTATCTGTACTTGCAAAATTCGATAGATCGGTTCAGATTCACAGAGCATTTACAAAAAATATCCAAACAATTATTACTTGTAAAATCTGTACTTGCAAAATTCTATGGAATCAGTTCAAATTTATGAGGCATTTATGAGGATATCCAAAACAAAATAGTAAATGGCTAAGATTTTAGATAAAATGCAAGAGATACTATCCGATTACTTATTTACTGGCAGCTTACAATGAATTAGACATCAAAGCTCGATTTATTAATCGTATCTAGATGTTAATTACAATGAAGTAAGAAAGCAAAGCAAAGGCATCATACATCATAGAAAATAAAACTGAATCATATATATGTGAATATGAGAAGATACATAAGAAAGAGGTGTTACGCCAATGTCTGGAGCGCACAAGTGCAGGGACGATTGCCTGTTGAGTTGGTCTAAGCCATTTGGTGGCTTTCCTTCCCAAGCTTGTAAGATGGGCTGGAGCTGGAATGGGTTGCTTGCCCTTAGTCATGTTTGCTAACGTGTCGGGTCCGTTCTTTGGACCTGCCTTGGCTTGCCCTTGGTCGTGTTGGCTAATCGTATCAGGCCCATTCTTCAGGCCCACCTTGGCTTGTGGGATTTGTGTGTGTTTAGATTGAGTTGGAAGCTGGGAAGCGCATTTCACCTTGTTGTTGCGTGCTATAACGCAGGCCCCTGACTCGCATGGTACTCGCCCCGTGTTCCAAAGGATTCAGTTCCTCAGGTTGTGTGCCACACCCGCTTGGTGCTCCCCCATTGTTTCCATACTCCGAGAGTAGCTACATTTCATTAAGGAATTGGCCACCAAAATACCAGCACTAAAATGAGGCTCTTGTTTCTCCTTCATCACAAATTTTTTCCAAGCTATCAAATGGATTCAACTCTTATCTACACCCAAAGCTTTGCCAATGACCACTGCCTACTATATCTTGTCCATTTGCTCCAAGGGTCTGGAAGCATCCTCGGATCTGCATCAGGAATCTGTTGCTTTATGAATACACATGGCCAGAAGCACAAAAACAAATCCGAAGCTCTATTATTCTCGGTGATGAGTTGTGTTGTGAATGACTTTTTTATTTGCTCTAAGGCTCCGTGAAGCTTGTCCATTCGCTTTAAAGCCCGGTGAAGCTTGCCCTAAAGCCCTTTGTGTCTGTCAAATCCGACTGCAAAAACCAAAGCTTCCAAAACCAAAGCCGACTGCAAAACTAAGGCTTTCAAAGCCGGATTGGATATGAGAATCCAACTACAAAACCAAAGCGTTCAGAGCCATGGGAGGCGGAATGGTTACGGGAGCCGGATTTGTTGCCGGATTGGGAATGCGGAGCTTTTTAACCATCCTTTCATCATTATTTTAGTCGCTTAGATCTTTTCAATAGTTTGGAATAACAAAAACTATCCATAAAAATCTCTTTTTTTAATTTAAACTTCTTTCCTCAACCAAAATTATAGTAGAAAGCATTTGCAAACGTAATCAAAGTTTCCTATAAAGACTTCCTTGTGATCTATTTTCTCAAACGGATGTGGAACTGCCCTCCAATGCATGGAATGTTCCTCAGAAGCGCCAACGACTTAAACCAGAACCCCAAAAATCCACATTGTCGAAACTACAAACATCCAAAATTTGACTACCATAACCCCAAAAACCCATGATCTCATCTGTCTTAACCCCTGCAACCATCCCAACGAATTAGCTCGAAATTTCAATGCGGGATATATTAGAGGAAAGATACCGCTTCCATCCCACCAAATTACCAAATCTTGCAGATGTTTTGAACCAACAAGAACGGCATGCCATCCAAAGCTTATCTACTCCAACAAAGGCTCATGTGCGATCCCGATTGCTTCTCATCCTCATACCATGCATAGGAATGGCAAAAAAAAACACATACCCAAAGCCAAATTTGGAATATCTACCTTTAAAAGCCAACAATAGTTGCTCAAATCAGTTAAAAAATACGATTTCTCATACAATACACAAATACAATTTCTCTACGATTTCTTATATAATACATAGCCAAAATCTTGGCCCAACTATGCCAGAAAAGCCTCCCACAAATACCAAATGAAAATATTATAGGTTTATAAAGCCTTAAACACCCTGCTCCTTGGGTTTTTATGCCTAAAACAATCATAACGCCCTAGGACGTTATCACGAAGGGTCAAAACACCCTCGGAGCAGGGTGTTAAGGGAGATAACGCTTGGCCCTCGAAAGATAACGGGAATAATTTTGGGCAATATGGTTATGGACAAATGGCTCGGGCGTGCCCCCGTACGCCCTCGCCATTTTGGCCATATCCATATTGCCCTTGAATTTTATTCCCATTAACGCCCTCTGGCCAGGGCGTTATTTGCTACAATACAAAAGAGAGAACAACAAGCATATATAAAGCTTTAATATCCTGTAATTATCGATACCATATATTATTTGGTACAATACAAAAGAGAGACAACAATCATATACAAAGCTTTAAATAGTGAGCGTGAAAATAATTATTATTATTTATTATTACAAGAAATTTATCGCGACGGCCAAGGCCAAGGCTTAACATTTCTTTTCAAAAAAAAAAAAAAAAGAAATCAGTTACCAAGAAAAGAGAACTCAATAGTCTTAATTATTTGATCTTTGATGAGTTACAAAGGGTTTTGCATGAGATCAAATTAATGTAAGGAGATCTTGTACATGATATTAATTTTACTGTGTTTGAAGACATGTGTGTACGTGTTCGGTGTATGATTTGATGATTTGTTGTGTAGTTGGCTTCAATGATAGCTACGACCATTGCAGGGATCAGCCTGATATCAAGCAGTGTTGACTCTACAGTGTGGATATCAAGATTCAGATGTATTCTGTGTATAGGTTTGGAGATGTACAGGTTTATATTTTCACACATATAGTTTCAGGGAGAGTGTTAGTTTATAGAACCTATATGTGTGACATGTACATACATGAACATACACATGTATGTCTACATGTACAGTGCTGCTTATTTATTCTGTATTATCAATGGAACAATTCGTTTATTTCTCCTCTTTCTCTTTGTGTCTTCTCTCATAGATCCAAACTTTATCATATGCGAAAATGGCAAAGCGGATCCGGCCAGATGGGGCCGCTCCGGCTCCTCCATCTCTGCAGATTCTGTCTTCCACGCCAACCCAAGATGGGACCTTGAAGATCCCGCTCTCCATTTCTAACCAAGACTTGGCCCAAATCCAAGACTCTGCTTCCGGCCATGTTTTCCTTGAGAATCTGATCTCTACCTTGCTCAAAGAAAACCCTCTTGCCTGCTCCGATCCGCCCAAGAAAAGCTGGCAGCCCCTTCTTAGCAGTTCCAGAGGCTAAATCCGTTCGTGAACAATAGTCGACCAAAAAAATAAGTTTTTCACTTATTGCATTGGAGTCCATTTACTTCATTTTCTGGAGTCTACTCTATTTTCCATGGTACGCCATAGCCGCCCGGCAGAGCGCCACTGGGACCTCGGCCCGTGATGCCGGAACAGTCTAAAAACGAGAAATGGGTTGATGAGTTCCTAATTCAGTTCACATTGTGTATGGCGTAGATTTCAAATCCCTTCAGCCTATTTTAGTTGTTTCCTTGTAATCTTTTTAAAGACGTTGCTTTGTAACCTATTTCTCCCTCACATTTTTTGTCTAGACTTGTCAGTAGCAAAGATTTTTGGGATGTTGTATCAAGATGGCCATATATACAAAGCTCTCAAACCTGCAGCCACAATGGTGGTCATATTGAATAGATTACTCATTGATTAGGCAGAAGATTTCAAGGCCAGTTTTATGGAAGAAATCTGAGGCCGTAATGAAGAACATTCCATTAAAAAAAAAAAAAATAATCGAGTGCTTACAGATTTTATCGGGTGCACAACGGATTTCAAAGCTTAATTTCGAATCGTGAGTGAACATGCATGGGCATTTGCTTCTTATATATCCTAGTGTTAGAGCAATGGACTTTCTGAGATGTCGCTTCGGTGATATCTCTTTGACCTCGCTCCCTTCTCGTGCCATCGGGCATGTCCACAAGGAGGGCATATGCAATTGCTATTGCATCTATCTCAGGTTCTTTTCAAGAACTGCCTGTTAACCTTCCACTGTGGAACCGGATCCAGCCTATACTTCGAACATATTGGCTCAGGTCCCGCCTGGCCTCCTCTTATGCTTAACCCTGCCCGCAATCTCCTACCCCATGCCGCGCTCCCCCTCCACAAACCAGCCCATGCCTTCTCTTCAAATGCTCCTCCAGTCTGGCCCTCTTCCTCCTGCTCCACCCACAATCCTGAGAGAGACAACACCATTTGCTTCTCTTCTTCATCAGAAGAAAAATCCCTTTCCTCGAAGCTTCGGGATCATCCACCTCGAATCTGTCTCACATGGGTTGTTGGGCCTCCAGTTTCACAGCAGGACCACGCCTTGCCTTCTTGAGCTTCCTCGGAGAAGCCGGATGCTTGGAATCGACCTCACCTATAGATGCTACTCCACCCGATTCTCTTAAATCCCTCACTGCTGCTGGTAACTCTTCCACATTAGGCAAAAAAGGTTCATCTGCATCTGAACCCTAGGCCGAAGGGGACCTATCCGACCCACTAGCCTCGCTCAGAGACATTTCTTCACCACCGGAGTGACTGATCGAACTCGCCATAGCCCAGTTTCGGTTTCAAGCGCCAGAAATCAGAGTTCTTTTTCCCCAACTTTTTCCCTAATGGTACGAGCCTTCCACATGTCAAGTGGAAACTGGTTCGGACATAGGCATAGATTGCCTTGGTTTTGCCCCCCCAAAAAAGAATTGCCTAATTAATCATGGCTTATAGGAGGCCACATTAACCACCCGGGTCACATGGTTGGCCAGATTAACCAAATATTTGCATGGCCACATTAATCACTTTGACAATGGTATCAAACCATATATAATGCATACACTTTGATTCTATTCTTCGAGATTCTTTGATGCTCCAGTGCATGCACGCCAAGTGTCGAAAAATATTCTTGAGGAACATTTTTTGTATTTTCCTAGTTAATATTTATTGAGGAGGAGCCACAGCCACGTGACTCCCCTTGCTCAATCAATCCATCTAAGCTTCCTTGAGCACCCACATTCCTTAAAAATTATCAAAGCACGACATGTGTGCACTTTGCATTTATTGCGGCCATTAATACACTCTAATAACTTGATGAGACATGTGTGCACTTTGCATTTATTGCGGCCATTAATACACTTTGTATTTATTGCGGCCATTAATACACTTTGCATTTATTGCGGCCATTATTCCGACGCCCGCCATAGCCAGACCTGTGCTTGCCCCTGCATACAAAACTCCGGCGCCATTATATACCCTATAGCCAAGGGACCGTTGTAGTAACATATGTTGTAGTAACATTTGTTGGTGAGTGTCACATATGACTTGTTTTTACGTGGCTTGTGTGTGGGTATGCACCTTATGGCAGGATACGGTTGAAGGGACAGAAAGTGGGCGGCAGGAGTATAGGACAGAAATGATTCAAGTGAATTGGGCAGGTACGGTTGGCAGGCCGGGATGGGTTGTTGCAGTTAATGCATAAGGGGCGTAGCATGGCATATGCACGGTTGTTGGAGCATGGCATCCCCCTCTGCCCCATGAATGGGGCATGGCTGCGAAAACCCATGTGGATCAAGCGGATCGATGGGTTGGATGGTGATGGAGTGGCTGATAACGGAATTTCTGGCCACATTAACCCGATCTCGCTTGATATATACGGACTTCCCGTTTCAGGTCGGAATGCCGTTTTTTAGAAAGGAGCGCTATTATGTGGATTGATCGATCGCCACGAACCCAGGTTCGACTTTTGCGGCTCTTCCATCTCCACATGATGTAGGAACCAGAGACCATTATCGTGAGTCCTTTTTTTCTTTCTCACATAGCTAGTTGCTTCTTAATTATAGAGAAACCAGTCTTTGCTGATCATCTCAAAATGCGCATAATTTTCCAGACCTTAACTTGTTAATTTTGTCATCAATCGAATTGCACAATCTTGTGCTTATACCTAGTTATTAGAACGTAGTTTTTACGCTAGTTGCAATAAAAATCAAGGTTGTAATGTTTCCATGTTGAACCGGCCATTTTTGTTTCTTTGATAATAGCTTCGATGGAGGGGAGCGTGCAAACATGTGCTTCAATTCCAAAGATCAGTTCTTGAAATACCTAAGTTTCAAACGAACTAGGTCTATCACCTAGAAGCACACTCGCTTTCCAATATCTCCGAAAGTCTCCATCACCTCCTTTTCCCAAAAAAGACCGGGAGAGTGAGGTGAGTAATGTGCAAAGTTATTCCTGTAAAAAACAAGTTCTATATTGGCTAACTCTGGCTGGTCAAATGCAACCCAGAGCAAATGGGTCTTAGGTCAAATTGTGGATCTTCAAGAGCGGGGAGTTAGCGTATGGGTTAATTCAGCAAGAATATTGGTTCATGTGCCCTTCTTGCTCCTTCCATCCCATATGATGAAACTTGATGCACCATCGTCCCCGGCCCCGTCTTCCATCAACACATTCTCTAAGCTCTTTAGAGTTAGGTGCCCATGGACAGCTCTTGATTCCGTTTTTGATCGTTAGCCCTGCTCACCTCTCCCACGCACATCTTTATCGCGAATGTAAATAAGGGTGTGAAGACAGAGAATACAAACATGGAGTCATATGGCATTGAAGTTGTGATGGCAAAACTTGCTTCCAAAGAAAAGTACTGTAGACACCGATAAATGAAAGTAAAGCATCGACTCTTTTTGAAACAAGCAGAGGAACATGTCCACGAATGTCCCACCATAGGGCAGCTCATCCATCTCCTTCATGCTGGTTGACAGTTATTGATAAAGGCAAGAGAATAAGAGACTGAAAACTCTATCTCACAAGTGTTTGTTCCAGATACGCTTCAACTCAATCTAATTGTGCAAAACTCACAGTTACATCTCCTGATCTTTAAACCATGGCATTGCTTCACAAATATACTTGTCTTAATGCATACTTATGAGAATATAAACATTTTATTGCTTTAAATTAATAATCACGCTCCTCCATATATTGCCTGTGTATAAACAACCATATGTTTCAGACAGTTGAGTCTTATGCGATCGAATCTATCCACTGCCAATGAAAGATGAGATAATTTGAACTGGTAATTCTAAAAATGCAAATGAACTTTTTTGATGTTCTTATTTCCAGCATAAAAACACATTTTCCACTTTCCACTTTGTTGTGTCCACCTCATTTCTCTTCTCCAGCCGCTCAATCTTCACGCGCATGCACAGTTGTTGTATATAAGCATAAAGAAGCATCCGCAACGTGCACTATCGGTGGCTTTGTCGGTTGAGCAGCTCTGCTTGCACTCCGTCCAAGTCTGTCGCCTTGCCATTAGAAGACTTTGCAAGCCCTGAGAGATATCTTCTGTGATTTCCAATGTTGGGCCCCTCTGTGGAGTACCTCTACTCGGACTCCAAGAGGATCATAAAACTAGTGTAGGTATTGTGCCCATTGGTCAGAACCAATATTTCGTGTGCTATGAACATAGCTCACCTTTACAATTCTCAGACCATCCTGTTTCTGTCCCGCAATCTTGTCAGATTAGTTTAATACCAGCATCTTCTCGTTCCCGGCCATGGCTTTCTTTTGTACAAGAACTTTCAATCACTCCCTGTAAGCAATTGGAAGTATCTTTGTGTACCCACACATGTTTTGTTGTTGATGCTAGTACTATGGCAACTCACAATTAAGAGCTTAGCGTAAAGCATGAAAGGATAAAGCAAGCTAGAAATTTGTGGAAGGAGCCTTGATTAGATGATAATGATTTGATTGATTGCAGTTAACCATGACAATAGTAAAGCTTACTGTGTATATTATAAGGAGGACTAAAAATGCCGAAGTGCATTTGGAAAGGAGGGCTCTACTAACTTAATAGCAACAGCTTTTAAAGGGCATGCTGAGAGTGATCAGCACAAATCATGCTTCTTGGGGGTGGCAACATCAGGAAAATATGTATTGGAGGAGGAGGAGGAGGAGGAGCTGCTGGTTATTCTATTTAAGTGTGTGTATACTTCATAGGAAAGGAGAGATTGGCTAATAGGAAATTTGTGGCCATGGTACATTTGCTTCGAGGTTGTGGATTGATCGCTCCATTGCTATACAATGATGGTAAAGCTTGCAACGATTTCTTGAACTGCATTACTAGAGGAGAAATTGCAACTAAATTGGAGGAGTTACATCCTTACATGACATCCATTCATTATGTTGCACATACAACCAATTTATGTGTTGCATCAATTGCCAAGCATCTAAGCTACAAGATGACTTGTGAGAAGACCGACAAGCTTATCAATGGGGCAGGCACTCATTTCTCAAAAAACAGTCTAAGGAATGATACTTAAGAGAACTTCAAGAGAATATCAACACAACTAGGTGGCTCAGCAAGCATATTGTCCAAAAATTGTGTGAATTATTTGAACTTGTTATGTTGGTATTCAAATACAATTCGTCAATACTTATCAAATTTGTTATATATTTCATTTTTTCGCTGAATTTTTAAGCATTTGTCCATCTTGAGTTTAGATTTTCAAAAAGATTGGGTAGATGTGATGGCAATCGGCAGCCTTGTGAAGACAACGAAAAATAGATTGAATTGGAATTTTTAGACGAGGTAGGCAGTTTGGAATTGAATGAATATTCAAAAGATAGCAAAGGCTGCCATGTCATTCCTGATTTTGGCACCTGAACGGTAGTAGCAACATTGATTTCTTAGTCATGCTATCCTTGCTACAGGCTGATCCAAAGAAATTTGGCAGCCAGTGTTGATAAACTTAATAAAAACAAGCTAGATTTGTTGAAATTGGTTGCATTTGAATCTGATGGGACTTTTGTTATGATCAGTTGCAAAACTGGAGTGGCAATTAGATTGAAGGAGTTGCATCCTTACATGATATCCATCCATTGTGTTGCGCACATGACCAATTTATGTGTCGCATGGATTGCCAAGCATCCAAGCTGCAAGCTGTGACGCTCCCTGAATATATACGACATCGGCCGTATACATACGGGGATTTTCCCCTCCCATGGCAACCAACGTGCCATGAGCAGGGCCCTCCGTCTATTCCGGGCCATCTATGAAATGATGCCCGAAAGAAGGACACGAAGGGGTCATTCGGCCCACGCCTTCAGTGGGGCTCCTACGTCGCGGAAGCATGAATACAAGGTTAGCATACAACATAAATCACATATAAATAACCACCACGAGGGGTGGCACATCCATCCAAGTACCAACGGCAAAGAATATGCATCTAAGCTAAGAAAACACCCAAAACCCAGGTTCTACCCCGGTTGAGGACTCTAGTGAGGAGCGACCGACGGTGGGTCTCGGGAGATCAGCCAGACCGAAGTCTTGGCATGGCGCTATCGGCATAGAACATCGGCTGGGGTTGTCCACTCCATCCGCCCCTCTGTGCACACTTTGCGGATGGGGTCGATTCACGCTATGGCTTCGCTATAGCCTAGAGGAGACGCACTGGGTATCACCCTTTGAGCCTACTCCGTGTTGGCGACAACCGGCACGATGAGATGGCGGGGGGAAGCATCCCCTTCGGGATCACGGTGGTTCCATGGGTGAGCTAGAGAACGCCGTCTTGGCGTCGGCCGACCCGGTCCCATTCCAACTTACTCACCCTAAATCTACTCAAAGTGCATGGTGCCCCATACGGGTCACACCACCGCACCTGGGAGTGTCGGACCCATACCCGCCCTCAACGTGACCCGCCATCGCCTAGCCTCCACCGAGCTGTAGGAGTCTCGGGAGCCTTTTATGCTCATGCAAGACCCCACCCCTACTTCACCATTGTGTCCCTTTGTCCGGGTGTTAAGCCGCACCATAGCGCCTATGACCCGGTGGGCTCTTGTGCATGGCGAGAATCTAGTAGGGTGTTAAAAGAACTCCCCGGGAGCATTCTATACTCGAGCTCAGAGGCCTCTACCCCCCTTTTAACCCCTGTTTACTGGAAACTACTGAACTAACTCATAGAGACATCGACCATTCCATAACAGAGCATCATTCATAATTGAAAAGTATTCCCGGTTACCAAAGAAGGGTTAATCTCAACCAGAACTAATCAGAAAAGAATACCAAAGTATTAATCTACAATTTGCAAGTTAAACTACCACTAACGTAGTTTAATTGGAGCCGTTGTCAAGGGTGCCTCCATAGTCCGCATCGGGTGGCAAAGAAACAGTCGTGGTGTCCGGGCGATTGGGGATGTTCAAGAATCGTTCCTTTGAGCTTTAGCCGCTCCTTGGTCTTGGTCTGGGTCGGTTGGGGTTTGGATGGGGATGGCGCTTCCTTTGGTGGCTCAGTTTAGCAACCCCCATGGTGACCACTCAGGTCATGCCAAGTGGCGCCTTCCCACCATTAGGTGACTTAATAGCAAGTATTTAGATAATTATCCTTTATAATTAATTTAACATAGCTAATTAAATCCCTTGTGGCCAACCCCCTAGATTATCATACCCCATGGTGGCGTATCTATACTGGTGACGTGTCAATATATTTATACGTAGACCATATAAATACTTGGAACGTCACATTCTCCCCTCCTTAGAATTAATGTTGTCCTCAGCATTGGTGTTAGTTACAAATATAGGAAGAAAATAGATTATGAAGGAAGGTAATTCCTTGTTTTTCATAAGCAATGTATATATATATATATGCAAAACTTTAAAGTTTGGAAAAAAACAGTTCAAGCACCGAGGTGCATTTCACATGATTATCATAATAAAAAAGTTCAAGGACCCAAGTCGAATACCAACATAAGTGGAACAACAAACAAAGCATGGAGATAAAAACAAAACTGAAGAGTTCGGGTCATCAGCAACCCTCTAGCATGGGCAGGGCACGTGGTGCTTACTGGCCTGCACATGTCAGTATATCAGTACATATGATGAAATTGTGGTTGAAGGGACCACCCCCTTATAATAATTACAAGAAAATCCTATCTATCAGGGAACCTATCATGTCTATGGTTTTCAGTTCGTTGCAGAACCCATTGTAGCCGAAAGGAACGCGGCCTATCAACTATATGCTCTGCAAACAAGTTGTGGTTAGGTCAACATTGACAGTACACCACGTCCTAGAGAACACAAAGTGATCTCATCATCGGTAACCTGTTATTATTTACGATGCATCTACTCCTCTAAGGCGCTACTCTTGGCAATCAAGCTTCTAAGCTTACCGCCAGTTGCGGGGTTGATAGCATCGTTGATGGTGCGGCCTTCAGATTCACGCATGAAGTCCGGATAATGCTTGTCAAGGTCTATCTTCATCACCCACGTAGCATCCTCAACTGGTAAGTGTTTCCACTTAACCAAGTATTGCAACATTTGAGTCCTTCTGGTTTGTTTGTAAGCTCGATCAAGAAGAGCTTCAGGCACTATTTCGAGTTGCTCTTCTGTCATTTCTAGGAGGGTTGGGGAATCCAAAACCTCCTCTGGATCAGGGGTGTGTTGTTTCAGAAGACTCACGTGAAAGACCTTGTGGATCTTCAAGCGGGGCGGCAATTCTAAGCGATATGCCTGCTCTCCAACGCGCTCAATAATCTTGAACGGTCCAGCCCATCTGGGGGCCAACTTTTTGCAGTTGCCAATCTTAAGCTTGGCTTGCTTCACTTTAATCTTAAGCCAAACTGATTCGCCCATCTGAAAAACGCGTGGGGTTCTGTGCTTATCGGCTACACTCTTCTGACGACTGCGTGCAGCTAATAAGTAGCCACGAACTTCTTCGACCAGAGCTTGCATCTCCAGGAGGAGTTTTTGAGAAACCTCCACCTTAGAAACGGGGTTATGCCAAGTGTCTGGAGTAAGACATTGGTAGCCATAGTTTATCATAAAGGGAGACATCCTGGAAGATTCCTGTTTCATGCTGTTATAGGCAAACTCGACCAGATAAATATAGTCAGCCCATTGTGATTGCTTACTCCACACATAGCATATCCTCTATAATGCGATTGGTACGTTCTGTCTGACCGTCTGTTTGAGGATGATATGATGTACTCATAGCAAGCTTGGTCTGAATGGTGGGAAAGAAATCTTTCCAGAATGCACTTACAAATTTGGGATCCCTATCCGACACAATTACTCGTGGCATTCCGTGTAATCTGAAGATCTCCTTGGCAAATAGAAGAGCAGTATCAAAGGCTGTATCCGTGGTACGACATGGCAAGAAATGAGCCATTTTCGACAATTTGTCGACCACAACCATTAAGGCATCATACCTCCGGAGAGTTCTTGGAAGGCCCACAATGAAATCCATGGTTATCACTTCCCATTTGGTGTTGGGCACATCTAGAGGTTGCAACTCACCGGGGATTCTTAACTGTTCAACTTTAGTTTGCTGGCATACCTGACACTGCCTGATGTATCTGGCAATGTCCTTCTTCATAGAAGGCCAGAAATAGCTGGAGCAAATCTTAAAGTAGGTTTTCATAAAACCTGCGTGTCCAGCTATAGGGCTATTGTGTGTGTCATGAAGAATGAGCTTACGTACTCCTGAAGTTTCGGGTACACACAACTTATCCTTGTAATATAATAAGTTGCCCTCTTTCTTATACGCATGAAAGGCTTCGCGCTCCCTATCCGTGCGAGCTTCCTTAGCCAAACTATCCCAAATGCCATGGAACTCCGGATCTGTGGCCAAGGTCTGCTCTATCTGCTTCCTAAACTCACTGGTGAGTGTAGAAATGGCATTACAATGGGTTCGGGTCACCAAAGGATGGCGTGACAATGCGTCCGCAACCACATTGTGCTTGCCAGGCTTATACATAATCTCGAAATCATATTCTTCCAGAAATTCCATCCATCTTCTCTGACGGAGGTTGAGATTCGGCTGGGTGGATAAATAACGGAGACTTTGATGATCCGTATCCAACTGGAATCTTCTACCAAGAAGGTAGTGTCTCCATATCCGTAGAGCACGGACAACGGCCAACAATTCCTGATCATGGGTAGGATATCGCTGCTCTGTTTCATTCATTTTCTTTGAGTCATAGGCAATAACCCTCCCTCCTCGCATTAGGACTCCCCCGTGGCAATCTTTGTCGGCATCCGCCGCCACCGGTTAGCCTGGTCGGGATCGGGCAATGTAAGAACCGGTGCTGATGTTAAGGCATCCTTAAGCTGCTGGAAACTTTCCCGAACTTTTGTCTTCCATTGCTCCATCCAATCTTTCACCTTCTCTTGCTTTGTGAGATTTGTAAGAGGGGCTGCAATCTTCGTAGAAAATCCTTTACAAACTTTTCGATAATATCCCGCTAATCTCAAGAAACTCCGGACTTGGAAACATTCCCTCGAATAGGCCATTCTCCGACGGCCTCTATCTTTGCGGGTCTCAGCAATTCCCTGCTGAAATGATATGGCCCAAATAATCGACCTTCGGAGTGGCAAACTTGCACTTAGAGAACTTAGCATAGAGCTGATGACGCCTTAGCTTTTGTAGGGCCAATCCAAGATGTTTCTCATGCTCCTCGAGGGTCTTACTATAGATGAGAATGTCGTCAAAGAAAATAACAACAAAATCATCCAAGTATTGTCGGAAGACATCATTCATTAGTCGCATGAACGTTGCTGGGGCATTAGTTAATCCAAAAGGCATAACTGTGAATTCATAATGCCCATACCTAGTGCGAAAAGCGGATTTATGGATGTCCTCCTCTTTGATCCTTATCTGATGGTATCCGGAGCGTAGATTAATCTTTGAGAAATACTTAGCCCCTTGCAGATCCATTAGGTCATCGGCTCGAGGCAAAGCATAGCGATTCTTGATGGTATGCTTGTTGAGTTGCCGATAATCAATACACATCCTCAGCGAGCCGTCCTTTTTCTTAACGAAGAGAATAGGAGCGCCAAAAGGCGAAACGCTAGGTCGGATGAAACCTAGGTTTAGTAGCCCCCGGTTGCTTCTTAAGTTCTCGCCAATTACGGAGGACTCATGCGGCACGGGCCTTTGGTAGGCTTGGTACCCGGCTCTAAAGCTATTTCACATTCCACCCCTCTAAAAGGAGGAAGCTTCAATCTCATCCGGGAAAAGGTCACCAAATTCCGGAGAAGATGAGCAATCCCTCCGGCAAGGTATCGATTATTTGCTTTCGCTTTTAGCATCCGACTCTATGGAAGCAAGCTTAACGACGCGAAAGGAGCTTTTCCCTTGGCGTATAGCTTTAGCTAACCTTGTCGATGGACATAGACTGCATGATAGGGTTGAATGGTTCACCTTTGATAGTCACGCGGGCTCCATTAGCGGCGTTGAAGGTAACTTCTCTCTTCTCGCAGTCTATGTTGGCTTTTGCAGATGCCAAGAATTCCATACCAACAATGAGGTCATATTTGCCAATATCCATCAATTCGGCACCCAAAGCAACTGCTGCACCTGGCAACTGCATCTTAAGATTGATGCGGCGGCCGTGAGTATGCCTGACCTTACCACTGGCTAGAGTAACAGGCCTCGGTCGGGATCTTAATGTTTCAAGCTGTAAGACCTGGGCCATCCTAGGGGAAGCAAAATTATGTGTACTTCCCGTATCCATAAGAATTACAAAAGGCTTACTGTCTACTTGACCTATGGTGGAAATGACAGCAGGCTGACTTTCGGCATTGCCGGTTTCTATAGCTGCAAGGGTATGAGACGCACCGTGAATATACTCGGGAGCCTCGTCTTCGACAGGTAAGGTCGACTCCAGATCGTCCCAATCAAGGTCGGCCATGGCCAGCTGGGCAGTCTGCATAACATAAGGACAATTGTGCATAAAGTGCCCGGGCCGCATACACCTGTAGCATGCCTTATCCCGGCGGAGCTGTTCTCGGGCCTCTTTAGGAATTGACTGTAAGAGGTTCCGTACTTCCTTACCGACATTGCTCTGTTTATCCGCCGTGGTGAAGGTAACTTTTTCAGGGCGCCATAGGAATTCTGGCGAGAGGGGCCGGGCTTGGCGGAAGGGGTTTGTATGCGGTGTGGATGGCGGGGCTGCGGTAGGGAGCGGGGACGCGGATCGGGTTCCTTGGTGTGTCCTCCTCGAGGCTCAATGCCTTAGCCTCAGCCTCTCCGCGAACCGATTTCGGTCTATAGCCTTAACCATCCGTTTGATCGATGGGGCCAACCCTTCAATATAGCCCTCACGGCTCTCTTTTCATTCATACGGTACATGACCTCGGATAAATTCATCGGTGTAAGCCTGAACCGACATACCCTTCTGCTCCAACCTATAAAAGGTCTGAATTTGCTGGCACTTGTGCGCACGAGGCACATAATGCGACTTGAATGCTTTGGCAAACTTTCTGAAGTTGCATCGGCTCCTGTCCGGATGCTTGGCCCCGGCATAGCCCTTCCACCAAATCTGGGCAGCCCACAGAAGGTTGGTGGTGGCAACCTTTCCCTGTATCCTTCTCCGTCATGCCATATGACTTCCCAAACTCCTTCATTTCGGTCCAACGGGGACTACGCATTGATCGCCACTACGGATTTCCCATCAAACCGGGCCAATTTCCTATTCTTCCATATACTAGTTATAGTTTGTATCAACCGTCTTACGGTATTCCTTATCCGGCGCTTTGCATGGTCACCGGTGATACCGATGATCCGTAAGACCCCGAAGTGGTTGGCGTGAAGAAGTGGCACTATCCTTAGAGGAACCGGTGGACGCTTAGCATGAGGCCTCCTCGGTGCAGTGCGGGACTGGCTCGTGGGGAGATGGTGTTGTGTAGGTGGACTCGGTGGTAGCGGAGGTAACTCCGGTCCATCTTCCTGGGTTTGCTGCGGTGGGTTGGCATGCAACACATAGGCTTGTAACTCGCCTAGCTGCCTTTTCATTAACATCAGTTCCTGTTCGGGTGTGAGTCTACTGGCATTTGAAGGCGTCTGCCAGGCGGCGTTACGTGCACCGTCTAAATCGAGGATGAAAAAGGTATAAGCATACTTATAACACATAAATTCTTACAAATTTTATCATGTCGGACAAAGGGTAGAGAGAGAACATAAGGAAAATTTATTATTATAAGAGGAAAACTTTTCTATTACAGTTTCACACCTTAGTACTGTCAAAAGTTGATACAGGAGTATTACACAAGGACAACATGATACAACTGAAGCTTAAAGTTGAGCTCACATACAGTATATAACACAAAAAGAAACTGGAAAGACCCGGCCTAGGGGTTCGCAAAGGGGTACAGGATCGAATAGCGAACACTCTCACGCACAGCCCTAACGAGCTTGTAGCGTGCCCAGGCCTGGACAATGACTGGTTGGTATTCCCACGTTGGGCTAATAATGAGGAGATTGAAAAGCCTCCTCAAAGCATAAAAGAGTTGCCACAGGTGGTCGTTAGCGTCCTCGAAGGCTTCGTGCCTGGTCATGCTCCAGTAGTCCCATGTGCGGCACAGAGTTTTCTTCATGTCCTCAAAAGCTCTGTCCCTGAGGATATTAACTATCTCCATCCCTTTGGCTGGATCATAGGGTTCTCCTGGTGGCGGGGGTTCCATCTTGTATCCTTCATCCCATTCTGGATATTCTCCATATCTTTGGCCATAGTCCTGTTCGGGCGGCCCTGGATCCTCCCTCCTGATCAGATCTGTAATCCTCTCTTCATATTCCAGAAGAGTTTCTTCTGCAAGACAATGGCAATGAATATAGAGCGTTGCATAATTTTATTTTACTCTAACTCCAATGATTAGAAGAACTTAACATGGAAAAGAACAATTGTATTCCTCGATACCATAATCACAGTCGATCAGAAAAAAAAGGTATATCATATTATAGAATGGCTAAAGAATTTGCCAAAACAAAATTTTACAATCATACGCAATACAAAAAATGTGTAGTGCAATTATTTAAGAACTAGGTCCTCCCTCTTCATTTGTAGGCCTAGGAGGTGGTGGTGGCGGTCGGTGTCGCAGCAGAGTCACCCCGGGGTCTACTGTGGCAGCCGCAATAGATGCAACCTCTGGTGGATAAGCAACAGCCAATGGGGCTGCCGTAAGGAGCTTCATGCTCATCCAGGGTGCAATATCTTGGCCCAAGGCCGTTAGGGCATCCCGCCGCACGAGTACATAAGTAAACGTACGATAGGGGAGCTTCTTGTGCCCGGCCAATGTGGAGAGAGCACGAAGGGTCCACCATGAAGCTTCAGCCTCCGGCCCTAAATCTCGGGCTATAAAAAGAACTTGGCCCTGCCGAAAGGCTGATAAGAAGAAGCGGGTAAGGTGGTTTCCCAATACCTTCCCTTGTGGGGTCTCTGACGTAGCCACTTCTTTATCCAAATCCATAGGGACTTCTTCTTCCTTAAGTTCCTGTTGCTCCTCCTTCAAATGAGTAGGATTATGGTACAAATCCTCTCCCTCGTCATCTGAACCGGAGGGAACCTCAACCATATTAATATTTGGGACATGAGGTCCCATAGCCGTGAAGGCATCTGGTGAGGGCTGAGAGGGCGGCTCCTGCATCACCAAGTCCCGAAGCCGTAGCAATGTCTCGGCGGGTTCTATAGTCTCCTGGCGGAACTGGAGCAGCTGCTGCACCTCCGGAGGAAGCTCAATAGAAGTGAAGTCGATGAAATCGTCCATACAATACTCCGCAAGCTCATAAAGCACATGGTCTTTTTAAACTGGCGCCTAAATCCAACCACCATGTGATTGGTCCAGATAATATCCTCCAAGAGAAGATATTCTTGCCCTTGGTGATAAATAACTGGAAGGGCATCTAGTCCTGACAAGCCTACAGCTTGCTTGCTCCGGCGCGAGGCAGCTCTTATAATTTGCTTCCAATGGCTTAAGTAAGCCCATGCCTATGTGTTCGTCTTCCCCTCCTCGGAAGACTTCGAGGCAGGTTGCCTTTTCTCTGAGCAAGGTTTCATCCTCGACGTATTGGTCCATGAGGATGGCTAGGGCGAAGGCAACCTCAAGATATTGCCGCCCTCGATGCCGCATAACGGGCGGTGTTTGCCCCATCTGACTTTCCTTCAAACACATCATATGCATGGGTGTCTCCCCTAACATCTCCGGGACTACCTCCGCTCCAGTGATACGGTTTGGGGAGGATCCCCAAGAGGAATACACAGAGGGAGCATCTCCTCCATGTAGAAGTCTAGAAATCCGGCATAATCTGGATGCCATTTGCATGTTGGTAATGAGATCTAGGGCTGGCATAGCAAGGGGCCGCAACTGGTCGAAGGCCACTTTGCGGATCGGTGCTCTCGTCTTCATTACCATGCAAGCAAGTCGGTGTTTTGCCATGGTACCGAAAGGGAAGAGAAACAAATCTAACAATTGAAATGAACTTTAAAAGTTCTTTTAACTCCTTTTATTTATGCCGACGTCGGCAATTTGACATTTAAAATCAAATATAAGGTTCTTAATACAACCGACTTAGGACAAAAAAGTTTTTTTTTATTTATCAAAAATATTTACAATGGGAAAACCCCGGTAACCACGAGGCTAAGGGCGCTCCCAGATCCCGGCGGGCGAGGGCTAAATCCTTTGGCATAATGGTGACTCTCTTTGCGTGGATCGGCGCAAAGGTTAGCGTCACCAAAAAGTGCCACCAAATAGGCTTCGCGACCTCTTGGGAGCCAAAATAGCAAAGGTGCGGAAGCGGAGATCGGTTTTGAACTCTGCGCGATCTCCGTTACCAGCCTCCGGAAGGAAGCCCGTATATCGAAGTTGGGTTGATTTCTGAAATTCACGGATCTCGTAGTAAGGCAACAAGTCTTGGGGCGGAACACGTGGGGCTTCCCTCGTGGAGCGGGTTTTGTAAGGCCCCGCCGGTCGCGAGGCACCGTCTTGGCTCCAACAGCTGGTCGGGAGTCATCCACCCGCTGCTGTCTCCGACTGGAGCTGGTATTCTTGCCAAAAGCTCCGACAGTCTTTAATTTCTCCTTGTATTGACTGCCGGATTTTTGGGCCACGGCCTTCTTACGGTGCTTAATGGTCGTGTGCTTGGTGGGTATTGGTCGACCCACTCCACGATGCTCCTCGTCCCTGCGGGTTCAATTTAGTCTGCCGAGCCTTCTCCTCCTGTTCAAGCCTCTCCCGTTCCTCCCGGGCTCTCCTCAGATCTTCTTGAACCTGAGCGAAATGTTGTGCTGCGCTTCGGCGAAGAAGTTCAGCATGGTACCGCTGAGGCCGCTGACTCATATCAATCTGGATCGTCGTTAGGTAATCCAGGCTGATATCAGGGATCGGGGCTCCCCACATGAAGCTCTGGGAAGCTTCATGCCATTCATACGGGGGAACCTCAATTGCCCTGCCATCTATGACGACAAGTTCGTCCCCTAAATCGGGGTACTCCCTTCCACAGAGCCAGCCGTATCCATTTCGCTCAATCTCCAGATGGTCATCTTCCTTAGCCAAGCCTCGATGCGATCGGCCTCGGTCTGATGTCCTCCTCCTCGGTATGCCCCTCTCTTGTTCGGGGAGGATAGAACTTAATCAAAGATCATGACCATGTCATGTTGCTCGACGATGGTATAAGAAAGCTGGCGAAGGTTCAGCCGGATCAGGAATGGCTCCGAGAAGTGATAGATAGGATAGGGGATCCTATCGTTATTCTCAAGTGATAGATAGGATACCGGTTCACCAACTCGTCCAGAAGGATGTCGATGAAAGCCGGGTCGGTGGCCATATACCGGGCGATCATGGCATAAATCTCAACTATGGTTAGGGTCGAAGGGTCCGGGGCGCTCTTGGTATGGGCCATAGCTGGCGTTAAGGTATAAGAAGGCAGGTAGTGAGGCGCTTGTGGCAAGGGAGAAGGTAATGAAGGCGCTAGGGTTCGCAAGGCACAAGGGCGGAAGGGCAGAGTCAGGTCTGGTGACGATGGCGGGCGTCAGCTCAGGCGGTCGAAGGCGCTGAAAGCAAGGCGAAATAACAAAAAAGAAATTTTTAACGGCCAGTTAACTTTTGAAATTTTAAAATTTTTCTTATTAACTTTTTAATTTTGTTATTATAAAATAATTATCTGGTGAAATCTGGGCTGAGGGCATCTGGTCCGGCGCCGGTACGCATTATCGATGCTCCTCGCCCTCGGCCGAGGGGTCGTCGAAAAGCAAGCGGCCGAAGTTGACCTTTGCGGGCCAGCGTTGACTCCCATCTGTCGCGGTCGGCCGGGCCGACCGCATTTTCGCTCTTCCACCGTGACTACAAGGCGACAAAAAGCAAGCGGCGCCGAATTGGTTTCGGGCACGCCCTTGACCATTTTTTAGGGAGACAATTGTTCTAGGGTAATTTGAGTACGCCCGATCCAATGGAACCACCTTCTCTGTCTTTTGAGCTACCCACTAATATTTACATCTCTTCCAATCTTGGGCCCTCCAGTCGCCCTATCTTCTTTAAAGCTACAATTCCTTAATTTAACCTAACACCAAACCAAACATCAAAGAGGACTAACAACACATTAACTTAGCCTCCTCCTAACTACCGTACTACGAGTTAGTGTTTGGCCAGTGCTATGATTTCGAGTAACCGAAATCACGGCTCTGATACCCTTTGTGGCGCCCCACGAATATATACGACACCGGCCGTATACATACGGGGATTTTCCCCTCCCATGGCAACCAACGTGCCATGAGCAGGGCCCTCCGTCTATTCCGGGCCATCTATGAAATGATGCCCGAAAGAAGGACACGAAGGGGTCATTCGCCCACGCTTGATGGGGCTCCTACGTCGCGGAAGCATGAATACAAGGTTAGCATACAACATAAATCACATATAAATAACCACCACGAGGGGTGGCACATCCATCCAAGTACCAACGGCAAAGAATATGCATCTAAGCTAAGAAAACACCCAAAACCCGGGTTCTACCCGGTTCGGACTCTAGTGAGGAGCGTAATTTGGGTCTCGGGGAGATCGCCGGGCCGAGTCTTGGCATGGCGTTAGGCGGCATAGAACATCGGCTAGGGTTGTCCACTCCATCCGCCCCTCCATTGCACACTGCGGATGGGTCGATTCACGCTATGGCCGCTATAGCCTTGGGAGACGGACTACGGGTATCACCCTTTGAGCCTACTCGGGTTCATGACACGGTCCGATGAGGCGAGGGTCGGGAAGCGTCCCCTTCGGGATCCACGGTGGTTCCATGGGTGAGCTAGAAAGCGGCGTCTTGCAGCGTCCCGGCGACCCCGCGTCCGTACCCAACTTACTCACCCTAAATATACTCAAAGTGCATGGTGCCCCATACGGGTCACACCTGCGCACCAGTGAGTGTCGGACCCATGCCCGGCCCTCCCCGTGGCCGGCTATCGGGCCCTAGCCCCGCTGTAGGAGTCTCGGGAGCCTTTTATGCTCATGCAAGACCCCACCCCTACTTCACCACTTTGTGTCCCTTGTGCGGTGCTAAGCCGGACCATAGCGTCTATGACCCGGTGGGCTCTTGTGCACAGGCCAAATCTAGTAGGGTGTTAAAAGAACTCACGGGGAGCATTCTATACTTTCGAGCTCGGAGGCCTCTACCCCCTTTTTAACCCCATTTTTTGGAAACTACTTGAACTAACTCATAGAGACATCGACCATTCCATATGAGCATCATTCATAATTGAAAAGTATTCCAGGTTACCAAAGAAGGGTTAATCTCAACGAACTAACGAGGAAAAAAGAATACCAAAGTATTAATCTACAATTTGCAAGTTAAACTACCACTAACGGAGTTTTCTTTGGAGCCGTTGTCAAGGGGGTGCCTCCATAGTCTTTATCTTGGGGTGGCGACAGCAGTCGTGGGGTGTCGGGCGATTGGGGATGTTCAACAATCTGTTCCTTGGCTTAGTTTGCTCCTTAGTCTTTGGCGGGTCGGAATTTGGGGTTTGGATGGGGATGGCGCTTCCTTTGGTGGCTCAGTTTAGCAACCCCCATGGTGACCACTCAGGTCATGCCAAGTGGCGGCCTTCCCACCATTAGGTGACTTAATAGCAAGTATTTAGATAATTATCCTTTATAATTAATTTAACATAGCTAATTAAATCCCTTGTAGCCAACCCCCTAGGTTATCATACCCCATGGTGGCGTATCTATACTAGTGACGTGTCAATATATTTATACGTAGACCGTATAAATACTTGGAACGTCACACAAGCTGACTTGTGAGGACAAGCTTATTAATGAGGCAGCCACTTATTTTTCATATAGCAGTCTAAGGGGACGATATATAGAAAAACTTTAATAGGAGCTTGCATATTCTCCACGTAGACTTGAGAACAACACAACTAAGTGGCTCAACAGGCATAATGTTGTTCAAAAGCTATATGATGTATTTTGAACCTGTTATGTTAATATTCAAAGACAATTTGTCAATATATATCGAGAACTCATAGATTTCAAAATTGTTTATATATTATATCCGTTGGCTGATATTTTGAAGCATTTGTCCATCTTAAGTTTGAATTTTTAAAAAGATTTGATGGATGTGACTGCAATTGGCAACCTTGTGAAGACAACGAAGAAATAGATTGAATTGGATTTTCTAGACGAAGTAAATATTTTGGATTTAAATAGGTATTTGAGAGACAACAAAGGCTACCATGTCATTCTTGAATTTGGCAAAAGGATATCTCATTTAAAGGTGTTGTTAAAACATGTATCGCAATATTGAAATGACTAGAGATGTTGAAGGAAATGATTTACTAGAGACCATTGAGTTTCAAAAGATATTTTCTAAATGTGTCGTGGAGGCTTTAGATGAGAGGTTTGCATAGCATATTGTGCTTTAAGATCCTTTTAGTAGCACATATTTCGAAGGCTGCAAGGAAATCAAAAGAATTTGGGCTAGAAGAGCTCAACCAATTACTGAAATTTTATGGGAAATCTCGTATTGTTGGTGGGACTAAGTTTAATCTTATTTCAGAAGATAAAGTCAGGATGGAATTGAGGAAGTTTAAAATACAAGCAAGTATTGAATGGCAAGGAAAAAACCTTTTGGACACTTCGCCAATTATTCTCTCCCAAAAGATGTGAGAGAAGATAAGTATGATGAATTAGCAAAGTTGGCAACAATTGTCATGGAAGGGGATTCAACCATGTGAAAGGAATGGATTGCAAACGACAGAACTTGATGCTTTGTTGAGGGTTGCAGTTGAAGGTCCACCGTTAGAAACAATTGAAGAATTTTATTTTGATGACTCTATCCATGATTGAAAAGCTGGTGGGCACATATTTTCAGGATGTTCAAGCTAGTGCAACCCAAGCTAACGCCAACATTGGCAACCAAAGTGACATTGAAGAAATGGAGTGACTTTGAATGACCTTTTAGAACTATTTCAATTTCTATAATGAAAACATTGCAGCAAATTTGATTTTGAGATTACTCTATACTTTATTTGATTCTTATGGAAATTTTATTCAATATTAGAAACCATGTCTCTGTTTGCTTTTGTTAGGTACAGGAAAGATTAAACAAAACAGCAGCCAAGATTTAATGATCAGCACATTATGAAGTCGTAAGGAATTTTCCCTTTCATACTAAGAGTTTACTGAATTGTGGCTCGGGGCTTAAATTCTAGGGTGTCAGCAGTGCCTCCGCCTAAGAGCCCGTTCACATGCAACCATCGTCGGAGAGGGGGCTTGTTTTGCCCAGTGCAAATTGGCGATGGTGGGCATAAAATGGTGAGCCCTTTTACGTGATGGTGAGGGTCGTGAAGGTGCATGTGAACCCAGCCTAATGGCGTGACACCATTGGCAGAGGTGACACCCAGGAATTTAAGCCCCGGGGTGTGTGAAAAACCTACCATTGCATTTCAGTTGGATCATTCAAAATTCTAACTGGTTGATAACGGATCCGGATTCTGTGAGACTTGCTTTGGCCGTTTCAGGTCGAAATGCCGTTTTTGACAAAGGAGCGCTATTATGTGGATTGATCGGTCGCCACGAACCCAGGTTCGACTTCTGCGGCTCTTCCATCTCCACATGATGTAGGAACCAGAGACCATTATCGTGAGTCCTTTTTTTCTTTCTCACATAGCTAGTTGCTTCTTTATTATAGAGAAACCAGTCTTTGCTGATCATCTCAAAATGCACATAATTTTCCAGACCTTAACTTGTTAATTTTATCATCAATCAAATTGCAGAATCTTGTGCTTATACCTAGTTATTAGAACGTACTTTTTATGCTAGTTGCAATAAAAATCAAGGTTGTAATGTTTCCATGTTGAACCGGTCATTTTTGTTTCTTTGATAATAGCTTCGATGGAGGGGAGCGTGCAACGCAGGCTTCAATTCCAAAGACCAGTTCTTGAAATACCTAAGTTTCAACCAGAACTAGGTCTATCACCTAGAAGCACACTCTGTTTTCCAATATCTCCGAAGTCTCCATCACCTCCTTTTCCCCAAAAAGACTGGGAGAGTGAGGTGAGTAATGTGCAAAGTTATTCCTGTAAAAAAAACAAGTTCTATATTGGCCAATCTGTGCTGGTCAAATGCAACCAGAGCAAATGGGTCTTAGGTCAAATTCGTGGATCTTCAAGAACAGGAGTTAGCGTATGGGTTAATTCAGCAAGAATACTGGTTCATGTGCCCTTCTTGCTCCTTCCATCCCATATGATGAAACTTGATGCACCATCGTCCCCGTCCTGTCTTCCATCAACACATTCTCTAAGCTCTTTAGAGTTAGGTGCCCATGGACAGCTCTTGATTCCGTTTGACTGCGTTCGTCCTGCTCACCTCTCCCACAGACATCTTTATCGCAATGTAAATAAGGGTGTGAAGACAGAGAATACAAACATGGAGTCATATGGCATTGAAGGTGTGATGGCAAAACTTGCTTCCAGCAAAAGTACAGAGACACTGATAAATGAAAGTAAAGCATCAGACTCTTTGAAACAAGCAGGAGGAACATGTCCACGAATGTCCCACCATAGGGCAGCTCATCCATCTCCTTCATGCTGGTTGACAGTTATTGATAAAGGCAAGAGAATAAGAGACTGAAAACTCTATCTCACAAGTGTTTGTTCCAGATACGCTTCAACTCAATCTAATTGTGCAAAACTCACAGTTACATCTCAAATCTTCTTTCTCCTGATCTTTAAACCATGGCATTGCTTGACAAATATACTTGTCTTAATGTGTGTGTACTTATGAGAATATAAACATTTTATTGCTTTTAATGAATAATCACGCTCCTCCATGTATTGCCTGTGTATAAACAATATCATGGTTGGGTCGTGATTTCTTCCGGTGGTCTATTTTCCTGATGCCATGTGGCATGGCCAATATCCCGGAATTCTAATCGGGTATGAAGATTCCTGATTACCTGTTGATCCGGTTGCGGAAACATTGGAATAGAAATTTTTGTTGCTCCTTGTTCCTCCGACGGTGAACATCTGGCCATGAACAGAAGCTGAAGAACAGCTATTTGCTGTTTTGCATCTTCTTCCGGCCTTGCACAACAGGGAAACAGAGATCAAAATCAAACAGAGATCAAAATCACAGTGCCATAGCCATGAGCGGTGAGCTCAAAATCACTCCCCAACCATGATATTGTAAGGGTAAGAAAACTGGTCAGTGATTCACCGGCTTGCAGCTCCCGGCTAACGCTCGCTGCCAATCCGGGAATCACTTCCCAGTTGTCTTACCCTTATACAACCATATGTTTAGGAGAATTGAGTCTTATGCGATTGAATCTATCCACTGCTAATGAAAGATGAGATAATTTGAACTGGTAATTCTATGCAAATGAAGTATTGTGATGGTCTTCTTTCCAGCATAAAAACACATTTTCCACTTTCCACTTTGTTGTGTCCACCTCATATCTCTTCTCCAGCCGTTTTGACATGCTATGAACATAGCTCACCTTTACAATTCTCACCCCATCCTGTTTCTGTCCCTCAATCTTGTTAGATTAGTTTAATAACAGCATCTTCTCGTTCCCGGCCATGGCTTTCTTTTGTACGCCTGTAAGCATTTCGAAGTATCTTTGTGTACCCACACATCCATTATGACTAACAAAGAGATATTTAACATTCCCGTTCCATTTCTTCTTGCATTCCGCATTTTCCGTTTGTTGTCCATGCAGCAACCTTGAGAAACAATTATCCATGGTGGGTTCCTTAATGAAACATGCATTTTTTTAAGACGCCTTTGTGGCAATTCATATTTCATTGATAAGTATAGTGAATAGTTGTGCTAATTCTCATGTGCGGCACGCAAGAGGATGTTCTCTGCAGCAGATGCCCATGAACATGATTCAATGCTGGCTTTTGTGTCTGCATGACATGCTGAGATCCCATCAAACATATGTTTTGGAAATCACTCTTTTGCTTCTTCCCAGTAATCATGCAGCATGCTGGAAACATCATCCAAATTCTCGCCTGGGGTATTGATGCCTTCCCAAGTAAACAGGTCTAATGTAAAAATACGTGCAGCAATTTGTTTTGCCTGCTCCGCCATTCCATGCATTTTACATGCACTAAGCAAGGTAGTCCATAATACTGCAGTGGGTTGAAAGGGCAGGCTTCCAATTGCATCCTCTGCTTCGTTCACCCATCCTGCCCGACCAAAGAGGTCCAGCAAACCTCCATAATGTTCTATCCTTGGCACAACTCCATGTTCTTGATGCATTGAAATAAATAAGTATTCACCCTCTGAAACCATGCCTCCCCGGCTACATGCAGCTAACATATTAATATAAGTAATTCCATCTGGAATAATACCTTCTAACTGCATTCGCGTGAAGAACAGCAGAACATCTCTGGCTTCCCCATGGCATGCATATCCCGCAGTTAAAGCATTCCAGGAGATGATGTTACGACTCGTCATATTTTCAAATACTGTTCTTGCTTTCTCTAAACTGCCACATTTGGCATATGCATTTACAAGGGCATTAGATACAACGACGTCTGCCTCCAAACCATACTCAACAATTTGGACATGGACCTTTCTTCCTAGTTGTATGTCTGCAAGATCAGTGCAGGCATCAAGGATGCTTATAATGGTAATTTTGTTTGGGACAATACCTTCTTGTAGCATCTCTTCATATACGCGTACTGCAAGCTTGCCATATCCATTTTGGGCATATGCGGCAATCATGCCATTCCATGAAATTATATCTCGGCAGCTCATTTTCCCAAATGCCATCTGTGCTTCTTCAACATTTCCACATTTAGCATACATGTTGACAAGTGCATTTACCACTTCTAGTTCTGTTTCCAAGCCATCATCTACAATAGATGTATGCACATTCGCACCATCCGTCAATGCTCCTACACTGGCACAGGCATCAAGAACACTGACATATGTAATCCTGTCGGGCTTCAAATTTTCCAACTGCATATGTTTATATAGCTGCAAAGCTTCGTCCCCAAGGCCATTTTGGGCATAACCTGATATCATAGCATTCCAGGAAAAAATATCTTGCCTTTGTGTTGTGTTAAATATCCTTCTTGAATCCTTTAAGTTGCCGCACTTTGCATACATGCTCACCATGGAATTAGCAACAGTAGCATTAACCTGCATTCCGTTTCCAACTATGCAAGCATGAAACCATTTGCCTGTATTTATGGCTAGCAGCATGCTACAGGCATACAAAATGCTCACAAATGTGAGCTTTGTTGGTACCACAGATGCTCGCTGCATCTTTTGGAAAATTTGAAGGGAAACCTTGGCCTGACAGTTATGGGAATAGACGGCAATCATGGCATTCCATATAACAACATCCAATTGCTGTACTTCATCGAATATCTTTCTTGCGTCATCTAGACTCCCACATTTTCCATACATAGTAATAAGGGCAGTAAGCAAAACAACATCTGGCTCTTCTTGACTCCTAAGAATATGTGCATGAAACTTCTTGCCCATAGCTAAAACCGTGGCATCAAAACAAGCATTCAATATACCGAGAAAAGTGACCTTGTCTGGGCTTATGCCCTTCCTTTGCATTTGGGTGAAAACTTGAAGTGCTTCCTTGGAATAACTTTCCTGCGCATATATGGTAAGCATCGTATTCCAAGAAACAATATTCCTCTGTGGCATGCCATTGAAGATCCTTTGTGCATCACTCACATTACCACATTTTCCATACATATTAATGAGAGCAGTTTGTACAAAAATGTCAGCCTCAAAGCCACTTTCAATAATACAGGAATGAATTAGCTTACACTCTGCAGCTGCTTCCTTGCTAGAGCATGTGCTAAGGGTTGTGAGCCAGGTTACTTTATTTGGCAACATCCCTTGTTCTGTCATTTGTTGAAGTAGTTCCAAGACTCCCTTGCTGTTTTTACTATGTGCATATGCTGATATAATTGCATTCCATGTAATTTGCTCAGGTCTAACTCCTTCGTGCTGCATTTGCAGGAAAACCTGTAAAGCCTCCTCGGCACGACCATTTCTGCCATATGCAGATATCATGACATTCCATGTGAACACATTCTTGTAAGGCATTTCATCAAAAACTGATCTAGCATCGTCCATGGCAGCAGATTTACCATACATCTCAATAAGGAGATTTGCCAGGAACTTATTCTGTTGGTATCCAGATTTGACAATGTGTTGATGAACTCTTCGTCCCTCGTCCAGACTTTTAGCATAACTGCAACGTCGTATAAGAGAAGCGTAAACTCCAGAATCAGCTTGAATTAGGCCTTTTTCCAATTTCGCTAGATCTCTTCTTAATATTCCCTTGTCATTCCAGGCCCAATTCTTCCCGGGACCCAAAATCTTCGTATTGAAATAAACTTCTTCATTTCCATTCGATGCGGAATATTCAGTACTCCAATCCTTAAACCGTTTTCCTGTGGACAAATTTGCATTCCTTGAGCTACGTTCGTTCCCGGAATGACAATTTAAATTCTGAGGCAATTCCAAGACATTTACTTGTCTTTTTTCTGCTAAATCGTTCTTCGCCGGAATGGCAAGTTCAGCCACAAAACACATAGCCATCCATAAAATATCTAGAATTTTAACACGCTGCGCTGCGTTGCTTTAATCTATTGAAAACGGTATCGACATGGGTATTTTGAACATTCCATTTGGGAAAAAATCCAAAACACCCTTAAAGTTACCAAAATGCCCTCGCCGGGCTCCTCCTGCTTTGGGCTTGCATTCCAAAAGGGATATTATACTTGTGGAATAAGGGTATACTTGTGTATACTTGTCGTTTTAGCTTTGTAGGTTATTCCACAAGTGAGTCGAATACCCATATTCGTCTACAATTTCAAGTTGATATTAGACAAGTCAAATACCTTCAAGAATAGAAAAAGAAAACTCCTTCGTCGGAACTAGTATGCCGAAAACCTCCGTGTATTGTGCAAGTCGAATACCCCCTTTGGCTATCCCACAAGTCGAATATCCCTCTCTTTTATTTTATTTTTTTAATTCTAGTATACTAAGGTATTAGGCTTGTCTAAATCACAAATTTATTGCACAAGTCGAATACCCCCTTTGACTCAGGGTTCGAAATTGGGGGGGTTCGACCCTTAAAAATCCGGTCATTCCAAAAAATTTCCGATAGCCAAAAAATATTCCCGGCGTTTTTTCAGGCTATTTTCGGAGAAATTTCTAAGGATTTCCGGGAAAATACACTATAATTTCATGTATTTCCGGTAGCCTTAAATGTAAGCAGGCATTTTTAATGGTTGGGGCAAATTCTAATTTCGAACCCTGCTTTGACTACTGCAAAGTTGAATACCTCTTTGACTTTTTTACAAGTTGAATAACCATCTCAAAAAAATAAATGCATTATGATGCATAGATTGTTCTTCTTGACATTTTAGAGAGGAAGGAAGGAAGGAAGGTACTTTTATCGTCCACGGAGACCAATCGGTCTACGGGACCCAATACAAAATCGCAGCAAGCGGATTACTGCCCGGATTAAAAAACCCCCGCCCCGAAGGGTTTTCGAGGGAAAACCGCGAAAAAGAATCGGCCGGCCGACAAATCGGCCCTAACATATAAAATGCAAAAACACCCAAATATATCTCTGATCATGTCTTGCACTCGTGTAGTGCCTAATCGCCGAAAGCAAAAGCTGGGGCAAAAGGTGACCTCTCGCAGTCCAAGATTCTCAATGTACGCACCCCGTGGCACGACCGACGGTGATGTTCATCAAGAAAATGTAAGGGCAAGTCCGGCTGCATTCAAGGGGAGCTGATCCGCCCTGGACCGATCAACGGGCAACTCGAAAGTGTGAGACTCATCCTCAAGGACACCCGCTTGACAAAGATCGGACAGAAACCGTTCCCCGGGCGGGCTCCCTCAATCCACCGCCTGCCTCGAGCGCGAAGATGGTGGGCACCTGGGGCTTTAATGGAGGCAATGAGTCCGCTTTTTCGTGGGCAACGGGAACGCAGTAGAGCCGTGGGCCCCCGGGCTAACATGGGGTTGATGTGCTCCTTGTAATGGGCCGCTTTGACATGCTCTAGAGCCGAGTCCCGTAGCTTTGCCAAGGAAACAGTTGCCTAGGTACTCCCCAGTCGCCGCCACGAATACCGCGGTCCACCGCAGACGACTCAGGTTCACCCGCGACGTTCCATCGGGCGAACCACCGATCTCTCTTACCCTCCAACGGGCCCTAAGCGGCTGCGGACCCATTACCCACGGTGTAAGCGGTCGCGGGAGCCGAGCATCACCCATAGTAACCACTTTCGAAAATAGGCGATGTGTCTAGCAAGGGCTGCCGCTGGCAGCAAGAATCCAGTTTCTGCAGAATCGATGGGGGATCTGAAGGTTTCACCCAAGTGCCGTGCCAAAATGCCTTCGCACTGCTCCAAGTCATTCCGTGTAAGCCAAAGAGACGGTAGGGTCCCAAACCTCGACCCGCATGTATGAAGGGCGGGCTCGGGCCGGTCCGAGCAGATGTGTTGATGGCCCCAATCATAGAGCTACGCACGGTGACTATTGTTACGCATGGCATAAAGCGCTCCCGGCCTGTTTGTCACCCATAGCGGATAGGCGCCTCCCAGAGGGCAGGAGGGGAACTCCACCCCTAGGTACTTGTAGGTGGGCGTGGCGTCCACATGCCCCCCCCGATATGTGAGTGCAGGAGGCATGGGGTGGCGTGAAGAGGATATGAGAACCACCCGGTCTTGGCCGATTCACGCGCGCATGTCTCAGTGCCCGACAAAATGTGTCTAGGGCATCCGTGTGAGATCTGCATAGCTTCTAGGGTGTGGGCCGGCAGCCAACATCGCCCCGCAGATAGATGAGTCGGGCGGATGACCGGTGCAAAAGTGTATGCCATCCCCATGCTCGCGAAGCCGTGGCTCTAACCGACAATGTAGAGGCCAAAAAGTGTTGGCGAGGGGCAACCATCTTGGGACCTCGATACTATCGGTGAATGCTTGGGTCGGTACATCCCGCCAAAACAACTCTCATACAACTTGTATATGGCATTACGCACGTGCAAATGGAGCCCCGATTGACGCCTTGATCTAGCCTACGCTTTTCCTGTGGAACCGTATCAAAAGCCTTCGCGAAGTCCACAAAGCAAAGAATACAAGTCCCGCCGATGATTCCGGGCCGCCTTCAATCGGTGCCCGCAGTAAAGATATGGTCAATCGTTGAGTGGCGGGGTCTAAAGCCCGCATGTGTGAGGGCTCGCGACATCTGCCGCCCGCCCTTATTGGTCAATCTGCTTCGAGAATGCCGACCAAGAGTTTGGCAAATCTTGAATCGACCATGATCGTCCAGGTAATTGGCGGACGGTGGGTCGCCCGCCTTTGTGAATGGGAACAACCACGCTTGTGGTCCATTGTCGGGGAGACCTTCCCGCAATGCTCGTTGAGCAGGGGTAGTGAGGACCAAGACAAGTGGCTGCCCCCGCCCATTTGAGTAACTTCGACACAGATACCATCGAGGTCAGCTGCCTTCCCATTAGCGGTAGCCGTGCAGGCCCTCCTCAACATCCTCCTCCACGAGAACCAATGGGGGCCATCCTGTGGGGGTATGGGCGCACGCGGTCCCCGGGCGGGTCATAGAGCCGCCGCAAAGTTTTGTTCCCACGGGCCGGTGTGATGTCCCCCGTAGGTCGGGCTGGCCTTCTCGGTACTCAAGGCCAAAAGGTTCGAGAATGAGTGTCCAGCAGAAGGGGAACATCTCCCCGATGTTCGGCAAGGTACCGCGCCTTTGTCTCCTTCGGATGGGCGCCAGATCGCGGTGGTGGCCTCGCAAGCGGGTGCCCGGATCCGCATCGTGGTGAAGCCGCCGCTATGTTCTTTACACCGCGATCAAACCATCGGTTACGCTGGAATGTTCTTTGGACCCCGAAGGGCGACGCGGGGCTCGCTTAAAGCACCCGTCCGATGATCCCGTAATAGCGAAGTCACGGTCTGCATCTGCTTCTATTGTGGAGGTCCGCACTACCGGGAGGGCGCCCATGAGCATCGGCGTAGTCCTCGCACCGCCATAATCTAGTCTCAACCGAGGACGGGCGAGGGGCGGCATAGTGGGGGTTCCGCGGCTTGCCAAACCAGTCCAAATAAAGTGGGAGGTGATCCGAGTCGACCTCCTCATCCCGTATGCATTGCCCACCACCCTAAAAACGATCGATGAGATGCATATCTTGGCGCAAACTACGAGCACATAGTCCACCACACTAGACCCTCCCCCGATTGTCTCATGCATGTGCACTTGCGAGAATCGGGCCACTATATGTGCCATTGCAAATTATCAAGTCAAAAATACCACATAGTAGGAGCAACCTGTCACAAAGAAAGTGACTGGGCGGTCATCCGATCCTCGTGGGCCGTGTTTTTCAAGGGCGTGAGCCTGGGGACATCGTCGGCCGAGGGGTCAATTCACATGGGCTGCTCTACTCATGTCCGTGCATTGAAATCTCCAAGAAGGACGACCCTACCCAACTGCTGGTGCTGCTGTATGTCATCATATGTGACGGGCCTGGCCAGTTAACCTCTCGGTAACTGGAGATCCCATCGATCTCTATCGTTGGATCTACTTAATCTCTGGGACTCAAGAAATTAATACATGTATACTTGGGTAAAGAATTTAATCTTTGCACATATTCTAGGTCCCAAACATATACTTGCCCATTACTCAGCAATATCCCCGCACACAATGAATGATCTTAATAATTGTAACTTCAAGCCCATATATAATAATAATAATAGTAATAGTAATAATAATCAAGTTTATTGAATAGCAATCCACACACTTCTACTCTCGCCTTTCCGAAGCTTGGCTACTTTTCGGAGCCAAGCCTCACTTCTACTCTCACACCTCTGCTTACACCATCAACCATGGGGTACTAAGTGGGGATCGGGGATCTAGGACATATCTAGCTTCAACAATACAAGGCGTTAACCTAGAACAACAACCTAACCTTACCGTAGCCTCGCCCCTGCAATCTAAGTAATTAGTCCAGCAAGCATGACCAATGCAACTTAATTCCAATAAAGAAGACCACATATATAATAACCAAGCAATCATAGCATCAACATTGCAACCAATATTCCTCTGGGTCTGAGCAAGGTCAACTCGGCTGATCAGGCCAGTGACATAGAGGCGGGGTAACCACGTGTGTACACACCCATCCACGCTGCGTCCAGCATTGGAGGACCACTTAGCTGTGCATGACGTTGTACCATACGGTACCAACGCCCGATGTTAAAATAATACCATTTACATAGCACTGTGTAATAACCGCGAGTCTAGACCATCGCACCTAGACTCCGGCCCCAGAGGTCTATATCAAAGAATTATACTACACATAGATCACAATACTATGAATTCCACCCAATATCAAGTAGGCACATTTCCATATCAAATTTACCTTAGAAATTCCATAATTTACACCTCATGCAACAAAGGAAATCCAGTTATATGCTCGTATAAACATTACTACCTCTACCATGCAACATGCAATGCCCGGTGCTTAAGCAAAATACAACCTTCACTAATATCTTATTACTTTTAACTAGTTCAACTTCCTTCAAATTACTACTTATAACCTTAATGACAGTGGCTTCCATAACCCTGCTAACTAGTTTATTAATTCCTGCACCCATTCCCAGCTAGTAATACCCCTAGCATATGTTTTCCCTTTGCTAATTTAGTTATTTCCAAAGGGTTTAGATATACAACTAGCCACCTTGTTAAACTATACATCCCGTAATCATAAATACTTATCCAGTAGCATACCCCTCCTTAACTTAGCCTTTAAATCCTAAATAAATCACTAGCCCAATTCCTTGATCCAAACTACCCTTAATAGTTTATTTTAAACCTATAACCTTAGCTTTTCCTTAAGTTTATACTTTATTATTACCTTACTAACTAAATATTAACATTTTTCTTTATTTCTTAACCCTGGCGTGCATTACAGAGGGCGCGACCTTAGCCTGCACCTGCCGGATCTGGCCTCCAGGCCATCTGATCAACGCTAAAACACTGTGGCTTCTCCCGATGTTGCTGGCAAGGAGGATTCCAAACCATTTCAGCCAGTTTGTGGCCCTAATCCAACGGTTTTGGGTCAGTTCTTGGCCACCAAAACCCAGTTCTCGCTGCCAGATCCTGCCTCGAATCCCTCAATTCCTGCTTGCTTATGCCAATTCGACTTCATTATAGTACAAATTGGCCAGTTTCAGAGCAATTTCCATGCTTTCCAAGCATCTAAATCGGCAAGATTATGCCGTTCTGCCAGCATCATGCAAAGGAAAATACTGGCGTCTTGGCTAATATACCTCTTGATTCTGCCTTCTTTGCATATTTCGGCCCCTTAGATGTCCAAATCGATCCATTTCAGGTGGCTTTTCATGATTTCTCATCACTATAATTCATCAAGATCATGCCATTTAAATGGCAGCATGCAATAAGAGATATTGCTGCTTTGCTGATTTTTGCTTAACGATTTAATCTTAATCTATTCTTTAAGGATTCTAGCTAATCTAAGCTATCTCAGCTTCTTTTATCTCAGATCAATATTAAATCGGTTAATATGCTCGCTATCCATTAACCATGCATGCCTATTCATGACCATGCTCATACGATTTAACTCTAAGTTTATACTACGTTCAAAGCAATCATTATTAAATCAACACAGCTATACAAACACTAGAAAACCTCAGGTGTAAGGCTTGATCCCCACCTGGAAATCCCACTTGCTTCTTCTGCACTCCCAGCAACGCTCCCAGATCTCTGCACGCAACTCGCTCCTTCAGCAATCCATCTGCAATCTATCTCCTTCCGAATGCTTCACCATCACATAAAAGACTTCTTTCCCATGGAAAACTCCTTCCCCCAAGAAATCAAGAATAATATTGTTGCGCTTATATAACCTACCAATGCCCTTGCATGCATGCATGCACACACTGCATGCATGGACACATTGCATGCATGTATTCCTAGCACATAATCATTTATTTTACCATTGAAAATGCACTCTTATATAATGACAACGTTACGTACATCTTAATGTCGGTGCTAGATTGCTAGGTCCGTTACATCATATAGATCGACATACGGGTCCATCCTATCCGCATCGGGGTGGCTGCGATAGAAGGTGCTCTCTGCGTGAGGGAAATAACAGGCGGCCAGAAAAAGAGGGTTGCCACTGGTATTATGCACATGAACCCACAGGTACCGGTTGTGTATGTCTGTCTTCTGGAGGGTAACCGAATGTGCCAAGGTTGTCCGGTAGTAGCAAGCCACTCCACCATGACCCTCCGTCCGTATTGCGGTATTGAAGACCGAGAAATGTTGGTAACCCTGAGCAGAAGGGTAGCTCTGTACCCAAAGATGCTCCCATGTCTCCATGAGGAAGATGAGATCCATATCGGTACGCCACGGAAGTTCGGGGATGTCCCCATACGCCAAGGGAAGACTCGACAATTCCATGAGACCACCCGGAGGCACAATTCCTATTTGTCGCCAGGGGATGGTATCTGCGGCTGAGTCAGCGGGGGAGGGCGGGAAGCAGAGGGCCGAGGAGAAGTAGATGGGCGAGGCGGCATGTGGGCGAGAGGGCATGGGTCATGAGGGAGCGGGGAGGAGAAGGGGGCGTGGTAGGAGAAGCGAAGCGGGGCCACGTTCATTTTGCGGTTGGGGCTCGCGGAAGTGCAGCGATAGCGGTGTCGTCGGAAAATGTACATCTTGCCTCGAACCAATCTGCGGCACCCCCGGTGGCGAATGCCCATGACCACGACAAGCTTTTGTCTGCGTGCCTCCCGTTGCATGGGTGTGAGATCCCGGTCCACGCATGAGGGGATGTCCCCTTCAAGATCCGCCCGGCGAATATGGCATCACGACTTTTGTGCATCCGCAAGCGGTGAATATGACAATCACGGTCACGACGGTGAGCCCCATGACGCTGCTGCGAGAAATGTGAAGCGGCCGGGAATGTCATCCGTCGAGAATGTGTGTTGGATGTTGTGGGCGAACTCTCCTGGCGTTTCGGCATGCCTCGAACTACAGATTAGGGCTCTCCGCTACCTTCGCTCTGGCGTTCAAGGCTCAAGGGGGTCAAAGGGGTGGGCGAGGGCCGGGTCCCGTGGCCGGGGGTGGTGGTGGTGGCCGGGATGGCGGGAGTGGCCGGAGGCGGGCAGCAGCGGGGGCCTCGCCACGGGAGGCTGTGGCGGGGGTAGCGGGTCCGGAGCCGCGTTCTCGCCCCCGCGGAAGTCGGGAGCACGGCTCTTGCGTGGCTCTCTTTGCTGGCCATCTCTCCCACAGATCACAAGCAGTGACTATGAACTCCGGTAGGGAGACCCCGGGCTACGTCTATGGATGGTTGCTCCCGCACCCCCGAGCCCGTGCTCGGTAGCGGCGTGCTCGAGCCCCGACTTCCGCCGAGGGCTGCCATCGTTCGATCTTACTCGAAGATCCCGTCGTGGTGCCGGGTTGTTCCCAAGAGCGGCCGGCGCTTCCGGGCGGCCATGGTGGTGGCCGCCTCCACCTCCCGGGACCAAGCCGGTGACACCGTGACCGGCGTCTCGTGCATTGCGCCCTCTCTGTGTCATGGTGTCGAGTGATGAACACGAGCGCCCAGGGCGGGCCCGCATGTCGCCGACCTCCTGGCGGCTGTTGCTTTCGAAGTGTGCGTGCCAAGGCCATTTCCACATGCAGCGGCGGGTCTCGGCACTGTGATGCGGTTCCTCTCGACCACCATTTGCCTTTTGAGCACATGGGATGCCGAGGACTCCATCTCTTGTCATGCCATGCCCGGTGGGCACCGTTAGCCTCAATCACGAGCAGCGTTAGCCTCCACTCCCGGCTTTGACATGGCTCCAATTCTTCTGCCCGGCGGGAGTTCCTATGTGGTCTCGAGCAATCAATCCCTTCCCAGGCCGGGCTGGCCGGCACGAGGGGCCTTAGCCTTAGCGAGCCTCCTTCTTCATGGAGGATGACTCTCCCCTGCCCATGATGGCTGATCCGGGGACCGTTTGTCTGGTGGCCCCTCGCCTTGGGTTTCCCAGTGGCCCATCTTCTGTGGCCATGACTTTCAAAGTTTGAGGGGTCTCTGGCTGCGGAAAGGGTGCTTAGAATCCAATTTGGGGACTCAAAAACGCGAGAGATATTCAAAAATTGAGACCACCCGATTATGATGCAGATCATCATCTCCCCAACTTTTTATCCATATCAATCTTGTTAATATTTTATTTTCTAGTTTGGCCAAAAATCTCTTTGTAATTTGTTTTTACTTGATTTCTTAAGCTTTTGAGGGGTTTTATCTGCCAGAAAAACTTTGTGCTTTTCCAAAAACATAGACTTTTTTCCCCTGTGATTTTAGCTCCACACTTATTCCATGGAGAGGGCATACAGTGTGATGCTAGACAGAACAAGCATGCGGCGGCATATTCATCCGGCATGGATGGCACATGTGTTTCTTCCTGGATTCCAGATTTAGAGAAAACCGATGAGTATAGATATTTGCATTTGAAGGTAATAACCTGTGTCTAGACCATCATCTATCTAGATTCGAAGTATTGTTTTGATCTCTGCATATTGCACTTAAATGCCTCGGCAGAATATCCTGTGCAGGATAATTCGATCCTGGAGATCAGCAAGTCTTGGAAGTTTAGGTTACTAGGTGTGAGTTTATTAAAGGTGATCTTTAATAAGTTGCACGCTACATCATTTTTTTTAATAAACATTCGTCTATAGTAGAGTATGTATACTAGCTTTAGCTATTATGGAAAATGAACAGACAAACAATTATGGTGGTTAACAATACTACTCTGACGGCCACTGCCATATGAAGATATGCTTACTTTATTTCAATTAAGGAACAAAACTATGCTTCGATTGCTTCCTTTCCAGGTGAGATTATGTTAGTGTGGATACATTTTTCCAGAAAACAATTTATTCTTGTCTCTTTAACAGTTCTGCTTTGTCTCGCAATTTTTTGATATTCTTAAAAGGAATAATGTGAGTTCCTTATTTGTTCCTTTGAATTCCATTTTATCCATTTAATTGATTCAGAGGGAGGAAGAAGGTGAGCTTTGCAAGTAATTCAATGTTAAGAGCTAGGTATTTGTTGTCTTCATGCAGTGAGGTCTCTATATCCACAACCCCTGCTGCTTCTCACTCTGCCCCAACCCCTGCTGCTTCTCACTCTGTCCACATGACTCAGTCTGCTACCGCTTCCCACTCTTCCCCCACAACTCAATCTGCGCATGCCTCTGCTGCTAACAAATAGGGAATGTGCCTTCAGGTGGTCTCCTGTAATTGTCGAGGTTTCCCATGGCAGAAGGGGGATAGTCTCAACTCTGTTGCTGCAGGTATGGATCTCATCTTCCTCATGGAGACATGGGAGCACGCAGGACACAGGCTACCTGATCTTTTAGGCTATCAACATTTCTCGATCTTCAATAGTCGCATGAGGCAAGAGGGGACATGGAGGGGTTGCTTTGTTATTACCGGAGTCTTTGGCACGGTCGGTCTTCCCGCACAAGATTGACAGACAACAACCTGGCCGGTACTTGTGGGTGCGGGTGCAGATTGTAGTGGCAACCCTCTCTTCTTGGCTGCTTGCTACTTTCCACATGCAAAAAGCAATTTTTACCATGCCCACTTTCCGGATGTGGGACAGGCTAGCTCCATATGTCGATCTATATGATGACATACAAACAACATAAACAGTTGGGTAGTGTGGTACTCCCCGGGGACTTCAATGCATGGACGGAGTAGAGCAACCCATGAGACTTGATCCTTTGGCTCGGGATGTGTTATTACATTTGCGAGGGAGGCAGCCTTTGGCCAACATCGAGATGATAGTCAGTCCACAGCGCTATGGCGGCGGTTGCTTCTACTATGTGGTGTCTTTGACTTGGTAATTTGTAATGGCACGGCACGGTGGCCTTCCTCCCTGTAAGTGCACACCGCACAAGAGAATCGGGGTGGAGGATCTAGTGTGGTGGACTATCTATTAGTATTTGAAGCGGGGATGTACATTTGATCAACCACTTTTGGGTAGGCACATACAAGTGAGATGAGGAGGCGACTCGGATCACCTTCCACTCTACTGCGTAGTTGGCTTGGCGGCTGCTAGAACCCCTTCTGGCGAAGCTCCTTGTATACCTCGCTATGCGATTGGATTATGAGCGGGCAAAGGATTATCTTTGATATGCTCATAGATGACCTTTTCGGGAATTTTGCAGCCCCCCACGCTAGAGCAAGACAAGCGGGTCGGTGATTGAGCTCCTTGGTACTGTTGCGAGAAAGATGTTTTGGGATAGCATGCCCGAGAGGTATCCACAGGGGACTGCAATATTCCCGTAATCGGTGGTTTGATGCTGAGTGTAAGGAATACAAATGCCAGCTTCGCCAGATCACAGACATGCCATCACACAGTATCGTGCTTTCTTGAAGGCAAAGAAATCTCAGTACATTGCACGTCATCAAAGGGAAATGTTTTCCATGTTGAAAAGCCATCCTAGAATCTTTTGGCGCAAGGTTCTTCGAAAGCTAGCCCAGCCTACGGGGAACATTGGGAACAATACCTGCAGCAACTCTATGATCCTCAAGGGACACGAGCACTCATACCCCCACAGAATGGTCCGACATTAGAACTCACAGAGGATGATGTTACCCGAAGTCTGCAGCGTTTGGCCAATGGAAAAGCAACGGACTGGATGGTATCGCGGCGAGTTGCTCAAGTGGGCGGGGGAGCCTATGGTACCGGTCCTAACCACTATGTTCAACAGAGCGCTTCGGGAAGGATTCCCCGGCCATGGACCACACGCAGAGTTGTCCCCATTTACAAAGGCGGGAGATCCACATAGTCCAACCAATTACCGAACAATCATGGTCGGGTTCGGTGTTTGCCAAAACCGCTATATTTGGCATTATTGAGCAACAGTTGACGGGTGGGCGAAGCAATAGGTGTCGCGAACTCTCACACAAGCGGGGTTCGAACCGGCATTCAACCATTGATCATATCTTCACATTGAAAACTTTGGTTGAGGATAGCGTAAACCGTCGGTGGGACTGTATTGTTGCTTTGTTGACTTTGCGAAGGCTTTTGACACCGTGCCGGGGAAAAGTTATGGGAAAGATTGCGGCAACTAGAGGTTCCCCGTGGATATGCAAAATGCAATTATCACGGGTTGTGCGAGAGTTGTACATGCGGATCACGGATGATGGGACAACCATTCACTAGCGGTATTGGGAGTGCCGGGGATGTCCTCTTTCCCCAACATTGTTTGGTCTGTACATTGACCGGGTGGAGACACCGGCTCATGGACAATGGGGGTGGTGGTACCCAACTTTTGCATCAGGTCATCAGACAACTCATCTATGCAGACGATGTTGACCTCTTAGCTCACACTCCAGAGGATATGCAGTCTCACTAAGATGCTCTGGCTACATTCTGCCAGGCCACGTACATGAAGGTCAATCTGGCCAAGACCAAGGTGGTCCTAATCTCATCCTCGCGCCATCCAAGGCCCCCTTCATTCACTTATCGAGGGCAACAAATGGAGGTGACACCCACCTACAAGTATCTGGGAGTGGAGTTTCCTTCTACACTATGCTGGGACACTTCCATAAGATTGCGTGTAGCGCCAGGGCCGGAAAGCACTCTATGCAATGCGAGAACAATAACCCATGAGCGAGAACTATATGATTGGGGGCATCGGGCACATCCGTTCGTGGTATTGGTAGAGCCTTGTTCTTTTGTCTGGAGTTGAAGTCCGGGGCCCAAAGTGGTGTCCCTTGCTACTTGGAGACTTAGAATAGGTGCTGAAGGCCTTCTTAGCACGGGCACTTCGGAGTGAAATCCACGGTCCCATATCAAAATTTTGTTGCGGGAGACGGGTTTTTACGCCACTTGGCTGGCGGCCCTTGATAGACACATCGCCTATTTCCGGAAGGTGGTAAATATGGATGATGATCGTCTTCCGCGCGACTTATTATGCAATTGGCAATGGGACCACAACGACTCAAGAATTGTTGGAAGGATAAAAGAGTGCGATGGCTAACTAGATGGAATGTCCGGAGCACATGTGCATCCGTAGAAACAGAGGCGCATCGTGACACCTGAGATGTTACCTTGATGCTTGTTTCTCCAAACAAGCTTTGGGATTCCGTGGCTCGAGCAAGTCAAAACAAAGACATTACAAGCGGCATTATAAATCCCACATTAGAACGAGGCCAACAGCGCTACCTACGTTCACATCTGCCCATGAAAAGGCGCAGGCATATCGCCTCCATTCGCACAGGTGCCCACCATCTCCGGATTGAGACAGGTCGATGGATTGGGGAGCCACGTCCGATAGGGTTTGTCGCTTTGCCGCCAGGGGGAGTCGTTGAGGATGAGTGTCACACTTTCCGAGCTGCCCAAAGATATGATCGGATTCTCGGACACGCTTATGCTCGCTTGATTAGACTCGATGAGCCGCTACACATGATAATCGGGCACCGACTGCAAGCCACCGGATCATACATTCGTGAAGTACCGGACTTGAGGGGCTCGATATGCCCCTGGGCCAACCATTTAATTGATGTCGGCAGTCTTATTAACGCCCGCGGTTTCCTCGAAAACCCTTCGGGGCGGGGGGTTTTTTAATCCGGCCAGTAATGTGACTGCTGCGCTTTTTGTATTGGGTCCCATAGGCCGATTGGTCTCCGTGGACGATAAAAACAATTCTATTCTATTCTATTCTATATTTGCTTGTGCAATATGTTGCCTTGAGGATATCAATTAACGGATTCATCGTTCATGAAATTGTTGTCCATAATTGCCTTTTCCCTGATTGTATCTTCTACCTTTGCATCTTAATTCGTACGATGCTTATTTCTCTATGTTTGCTTCTGCAAGAT
The DNA here is from genome assembly GCA_021234155.1 of Isoetes taiwanensis. Taxonomy (NCBI): domain Eukaryota; kingdom Viridiplantae; phylum Streptophyta; class Lycopodiopsida; order Isoetales; family Isoetaceae; genus Isoetes; species Isoetes taiwanensis. Next base: position 4,762,562 of record JAJEKV010000012.1, on the reverse strand, counting down.
GTTTCCTTGAGCATATCAACTAAAGGATTTGCCGTACATGAAATTGTTGCCCATAATTGCCCTTTCCTGGCTGAATTTTTTAACTTATTTGTAGCTACATCTCAATTTGTAAGATGCATTGTCCAGTAGGAATGTAATATGATCATTTGTTCTTAGCATATGTAGCTACGCCCGAGTTTGCAAGATAATTAGACCCAAATTTCATTTACCTGTGTGTGGAATATGTTACGCTCTCTGCAATCTAGTATTGCAATCTCCAAGAACAGCGCTATTTTGCTATTGTGGTACTTCACATTCTCAAGAGCTATGGTATATATGCTCATCATGATTTATCAAGATTCAAGTTCGTAGAGTAGGAGATTTATAAATACAAGAAATTTATCGCGGCGGCCAGGCCGCCGCGAACATCTTCTTTTTTAAAAAGGCAAGGTGTTGGTAGTTGTGCCGGAACGCCGCATGTAACGCCGCATGCGGCGTTCCTCTCCTTCTTGCGGGACATTTTTCCCCTTGCGGCACATTTTTATTTTCAATATACTAAGTTCAAATTTTAGGTTTCCTCCGTTCTTGACTTTGGCAGCAAATGATTATATGGATGGATCTGCCGCTCTCGGTGCTCCTCCAAGTGCAGATCTAAATCTCTTTCCTCTCCATATTTTGATCCATCGGATTAGGAATGTCAAGTTCGTGCAAGGTGTCATTTTTCTTTGTTCCTCTCATCTTCTTCTTTTTTTCTCTTTTTTTTTGCTATCTGATGTAAAATTTGCAGGGGACGAACTTGAATCACCATTGCAGTTGATGTCACTGGTTCTTTTTGTACTCATAACATTGTTTGGGCTGCATTTATGGCTTTAGGAAGATCTGCCAGAGACAGCCTGAACTGATTCGGCCACCAATAGTTTTTCAAAGATCTTGGTCTCTTCTCTTCTTGAATCTATGCGATGAACAATAAGGCCGTGCCCCATTTTGCACTGGCTCTGAAACATTATCAAGAGTTGCAGGACTAACTTGACTCACAAGGCAGCATCGAGCATCCAAATTCCTTGCAACATTTTGCAAGCCAAATATCACGGGCTATGCTGGTTAGCAGAGGCGTGTTTGGCATCTATTTTGTTGCTCTTTTTTTTATTTATTCTCTTCAGGCTTTTGGAATCGAGAAGAGCTTACAAAATCTTCAGGCAAGAGATAAGGCTTCCTTATCCTTCTTATTTTAAGGCTACTAAGGTCTTGCTATGTAAGGAAGGGGCCGACATCTAAGCATCTATTACATGCTGGTATATTCGTCTTTCTCAATATTGCTTAAAATACAATGTCCAAATGAAGGCAATTGTAAAAACTTTATGACATGCATACGTCATTTCAAAACAAAGAGCTTGGCAAATTTGAGTTTTCAACATTGCGCTTGCTTCTTCATGGTGATTCTTCATTCTAATGCCCTTATATTTTTATTTAAACTGGAGTTAAACTGGATTTCTCACTTTTAATAAATATTTTGCAAGACATACATTATCATGGTGTGATTTCAAACCGTGCTGCTATTCTGGTTTTTAAAGTACATCTATCTTTGGGTTTAAAGTAAGGTTCTAGGTTTTTATCTGATTTACTCTATTTAACCTTACACAACTAATTATTTATCTTGCAGACTTATCAAGAATGGAAAAATAAGTTCTCTATATTAGACTATATTGAATTTTAGTGCAGATTGGATCTCTTACTATGCATCTTATGAATGTCATACTTAGCTTGGCCGATGTCATGGAATCAGATCATGGATAAATGAGTAAATTCATGATGTTTTTAAAGATGAAGCATGTTACCAATTTGTGCACCTACCAATTTATGCACTAAAAAGGAGCTCTGATTTTTATTAATTTATCTACTCAAGCAGGCCATTGATTTACTCAAACAGTTTATTTACTTGAGACTTCCATTAGCATAAACCATACTCTGGACTCTTATCATATCTCAGGAGGAGGATTTATAGTAAACTCTGTGTTTAGGATAAACTCTGTTGTTCCTGGATTGAATGCATTCAAATTCATGTGCAAACTGCTTTCATATTGTTCCTGGATTGAATGCATTCAAATTCATGTGCAAACTGCTTTCATATTGCAGGATTCGGCAAATGTTACGAAGCTACAACCATGACTGCGACTCTCAAAGCCATCCTCAAAATTGCTACACAATTAGCAGATATGGCAGAGGAAAACATCTTGCTTGCATGCAGTTTGAAACCAAGATCATTTTTGTACTAGAAAAGCCTAGAGGGGACACTGCATGCATCTTTGATGGCGAGGACCATCAATTCAGGCGAGCTTACAAGAAAAAATAGAATCTATGTGCATCTACAGCAAGCAAGTAAATCAGCGCACTTATCGAGGTTAGTCTGTTGTAGCACGAAGATAAATGCAGCCAATGACTTGAAAGATTTTACTTGAGTGTTATAACTGTTCGTGTAGCTGTAAACGAGATCATACCTTTCAGTAATTGCTTGGCCATCTTAACCTTCCATGTCCATATATTTATTGGTTTGTTGTTGGTTTTTATGGAATAAGCTTCTATTCTCTTGATATTTATCTGGACTCCATTAAACTGGTTTGTATGCAGCACCAGACTCACTTGTCCAGCTCAGTTCAAGAAACCTTATGTAAATACACTGTCATTGCAAAGTATGCCAGAATAAACATCTTTAACTTTCTATGGATAATACTAACTTTTTATGGAAATTGCAAAATGCTTATCGTTTGTTGCATTTCTCAGTTTTCTCCATAAATATTTACAGGAAAATACAAGGAATTCTGAAAATGTGCATCCTGACTCCATGATGTCTGCAATTTTTCTAAAACTACAGGAGATATTTTATTGGGTCTATAATTTCTAAGGGCAAACATACAAAATAGAACTATGGTTGGTTCTTTACGTGTTTTATACTCTTTGCATGGATGGCTTTAACATAAATGATGCTGATCTAACATTGACTCTAAACAAATGCGAGGATTGTCACAACGTTAAAACTACTTCTTGATGGTTATAAGCATGTAGCTTTGCAATTTTTCTACCAAAATAATAGAATGTACTGACTTAAACAGAAAACAAGATATTTAATTTCATAACACTAAGTCCCTACCATCTCCATGTGATCCTTTAGCTCCGTAAATTACAAAATTTAATGCCTTATATACTTGCTATCAATGCTACAATGGTGTCCAATGCTTGCCTTACCACAGAGCACATTGACTGTTCAGTTTTCATATGGCGCATATCAATTATTCAAAGCATGGTTTGTTTCTCATGGCGCAAAGTGCATGGATGTTCTGGTTGTATGATTATCATTCTGAGTTTCTAATACTAAAGGACATAGAATGCTGGATGCTTTAATCGTGTGAATATCATTCCACATTGCATACATTAAAGAACATGGGGTGCAATAGTCTTGAACATGAGGCATTATGGTAAATTTCTCTCTTGGCGTCCTTGGTGAATATCGTTCCACATTGCCGACATTAAAGAACAAGCGTGCAATAGTCTTGAACACAAGAGGTATTATGATAAATTCCTAGCTTGGCCTCCTTTCAAAATTAATAACGTAGTGTAACATGTGTCAACAACTAGATCATATATAGCAAAGTTGTTTATGCAGTCTATGACTCTAAGAGAACATCAATTGTAATGCTAGATATTCTCTACATCATACACATAGAAAATTATTGCATTAAGGTTCGAATTAAATTGCTATAACACATGGAAAAAATTGCATTAAGATTGGACTTAACTTCTTCCCATCATTTAGTTGTGGCAGAGGCCTATTGCAATTTATACACAAAAGCGGGCTATCTTATTTATTTGTGCTATAGTTTGTGATATTCTTTTGAGTTTTGCATACCAATTGAATTTCAAACTTTCTATGTCGGTCTATGTATTTTCTATTATTATGATCTCTAAGCCCTTTTGCAGCTATTCTCAATCTCAATGAGCAATCTACACACATTGGGGTGGGAATATTTTTGTTGAATGGCATGAAAGCTTTTCTTAAGGAACTCTTGAAACTTTCCTATTCGCCATCCATCCCTTGGGTCAATGGCCTCTGTTTTTGCCATTGATGGCATGTTGAGACAAAGAGTATGTAGACACTCTAATTAGAGTTCCACCGTAGCAGGTGATTATTTTAGAATGCCAATAGTATATGCCTATCTAAGAAATGTGTGTTGAAATGTTTGTGGGGGCAATGAACAGCAGATGCCATCATTGTGGGGCAGTGACAAGGAAGGATGGTTTTGATACATTTTATTGCAATGTTCCTTTAAATGAGCAATGTTATTGGCATTACAGTAGGGCAAAGTACCATTCACATCTTAGCACTCATTTCCGTCTAAGGCAGGATTAAATTTACAACATTCTTTCAACTTACAAACTCTCGTCTACCCACTTCATGTCCATGAATAATGCCCGGCATCGCCGGGCACACGTTTCTAGTTTCTCTTATCTTATCTTATCTTTATCGACCTTGTTACCAATGTTATATTAAATGTCAACTAGTTCAACACTAATCTCTTACATTAATGTCAACTATTTCAACACCAGTCTCTTACAATTTGTCCCCCTCTTTACAAATGTTGTGCCATACTTTTTCGGGATTAGTCTCTTGCATTTGGTCACACCTGTTACCAATGTTACCAATGTTTGCTCACAAGTTTCAATATAAATTAACATATATAATTATCATCATCATTGTAGGAGTTTGTGCATGCCATTGAAGGCAATAAAAACAACAATAACACTGCAATATCAACCAATTAAATATCAATATCAAGTGTGCTATAATTTACTTCTATACACATTTATTCCGATATATGCTGGCTCACAAGTTTCAACATAAATGAGTTTTCAGAAGATAAAATGGTGAAACATGTCCCTTTGTCCATTAAACCCAAGGCACATGATCTATATACACATACGAAAAAAGGAAACAGGGAAAAGGCCTCAACCAATCAGGCACAAGAACTAGCTGATCAACAACATCTGTTCAAGTCATCTATTGATTTAATGTACAACCTGTAGATCATCACAATTTATTTACCAGTTCCATATGAGACGGAGAATATGTTATACATTTGATCCGTTTCAAACATAGCATGCTATCTGAGCCACAGAGCAATCCCAAGCACATCACAGAACATTATATACGACTAAGTAAAGAAAAAATGTGTTGTGTAAGAGTCTGCAACATCACTAAATCAGGTTGCGTACATCAGGAATAAGTATTAGGCTTTATCAAGCATGTGCACAGATTACCAAAGCATGCATAAAGCATGCAAACGGATAATTCTTTTATAAATGAAGCCACCAAATATCAAAATAACACTACCAAATTGCATGCACAACCAGTCCATAATATTATTTTGTAATTATTATTTTTCCCTCAGATATTCCAGTTTAGAACTAGACTTCCCCATTCCTTATTTACTACCTGCCCTGAACCTATTATATATAGCACCCATAGAGCATTTACATTTCCACCCATTGTCATATCCTCCATCTGTCCTGCTCCCTAGTCTAAACCCATTGTCATATCCTCCATCTGTCCTGCTCCCTACATAGCACTAATAGCATAGTTTATTATCCTCAAATCACTACTAACTTGCCTCCTAATACTGAATCTCCAATTTGTCCCTAGTATTCATCAGCCCTCCAAGACCACACTGAATCAAGTTTTAATACAACCTGTCTTAATTCGTTCTCTTTTTAGCATCCATCTTTAAACAGACCCATTCCAAGCCTACTTTTAATTTTAACCGTATTCAGCTATATTCAAAGCCTACTCTTAACATGACATCTAACCTAAATATTGTGGCTCCCCGCATTATGCGCTTTCATTTGATAAATCGTGGTCCTATATTGCATTAAGCAGAAGCTATTCTTTAAGAGATTCTTTTGCATTTTTGCCATCATGCAAGCAGTTTCTGAGCCCCTGTGTTGAGCAGATAAATGCAACGGCCAAATGCTATATTTTTGTGAGATCTACAACCAAATACAGAAAGAACTTGGGACTGATGAAATCGGCTACAAATTTGTAAAATCATCTCCCTTTTCGGCCTCTCAAGATGCAACATGTCTTGGAATGGGATGCGGCAAACTCTAACAGCTCTGAAGCTTGCCATTTAGGGCTTTAGGGCTTGGTAGAGCCAGTAAGAAAAATTTGCAACAGCTTCAAATGAGGAGGCTCCTCCAGGCAATGTAGTTGATCTGTGGGAGCTTAAGCAAAACGCCATCCGCACAGGACCAAGGGCACATGAGCTCGATGGGCCTTGGCTATGGCGGTGCAAGTTTTCCTCTCTTTGCAATCCGACGATGGTGGTGCAAGATTTTCTGTGTTGACTACACGTCACCTGCAAAGCCGCACTTAGATTGTGCGGAGAACACCAAATCTTCACAGACCATTGCGAATCTGCAATGTATCACACAAATGTCATTATATTTATTTTGTTCATAATTCAGGGCTTGCTTGCAGTCGAAGAAAGTGACACCCAAAATATTTACACGTGTCGGCCTTGCCTGAGGCAGCAGAACCGAAAAAAATTAGCTATGAAAAAATAAAAAATAAAAATTGGATGTATGATTATATATGGTTTGATAAGCAAGCTCTTCTTTGTTTAACTTTGTGATAATGCTCAGAATTTCTATATTCCTCCATAATGGCATGATAGTATTCTTAGAGAGAATTTTTTACGTTAATGGAGTCAATGGAGTGGCAACAAAGTTTTGTTCAAAGATTGGCAACATGCCAATGTGAATCGGTATAGGAGATCGTGAAAAAAATACGTTAACAAATCCTGCAAAACCCTCGAGTTTGATAGTCTAAGTGAGTTTGATTTGTCGTTTTATGCCAAGTCTACATTGTAAGCTAATTTCAAATCTATATGATTGTTGAAGTTCATGGTGGAAAGACCAGATTTCAATCCTCGCTTGGCCAGTGCTTCCTTTTTGTAGGCCCCTCATGGTCTAGGTGAGCTGCGGTTATCTTTTTTATTCCAAGTCTACGTTATAAGCTAATTTCAAATCTATTGTTGGAGTTCATGCTGGAACGAACAGTTTATCTTCTTGCGGTGATTTGTGCTTTAGGACTTCGTGCTTTTGGGCTCTGTACATAATCAACAAGTTCCAAAGTTTTCGTGCAACTTGGTCGATCAATTTTCATTGTGATGTTTTAAAGTGCTTCTATAGCCGAGTCCATCTTCAAGGAAAAAATTCCTTGCACAGCCAGGGAGGACAAGGCCAGGGAAGACGAGGCGGCAAATAAGGCTGCTACATCATGTAAGGTAACCCCAAATGTTTTTGTTTCCCTTGAGGGAACATATTTATTCATAAACCTATGCTTCTAATAAGTGTCAAGTATTGCCTGTACAATCCGGTATGTGCAGGATCGTAGTTGATAACTTAGAGCAATATCTGTCTAAAACATGCACACATGTATTTAATAACTTCTACCCGTATTTATGCCAATGCCGAGCACTTGTTACAAATTCGTTTGAGGTGATAGATGGAGCAGATAGTTCTATTTCTAAAATGATTGTTGTCTTAGCATTAAAATACAAATTTGTATAGGTTCTTAAAGCCCGACGACGCCTGACCATAAAATCATCTCCCATATAAACAAAGACAACACACTATAAGATATGTACAAATTAACATTTGAGATCAAATTCTTTATTTTGTGCAAAATGCTATTTTTTTTTATCTTTGTCAATTAATCTTAAAGGATTGCTCTAGTGGTTCTCACGCTGGGGTATACAGGCAAACAGATGCGTACATCTATGGACAAAGAAGGATCACAATGCACTAAAGTTGTACCTAGATGCTACTTTCCTTCGCAAGCTCTGGGATGCAGATGCTCTGACGCACGTTAAGCTGGCACACTACATAATTCTACCCAGATAGCATTGCTGATGTTATAGTCATATTAAACATCTCTGTTTTTATTCCTTAGTCCAAAATCATGTGCTTTGCGCATATAGACTACATCCCATAATAGTTTTTTTCTATGCCATTTGCTATCTCTCATCTCATCAAACATGACTAGATAAATGTTCCATGAAAAAATGAAAGTTTAAGAGCTAGGATACATGACCGAGCTATCTTTTAAGGTTTTGAAGTAAGCCCACCAATGATGCGCAATGTTTCATACGTGGTATAAGTATACAATAACACATGCCTACCATAAAAAAGACACATTCCAATCATGTTATTATTTGTACATGCTTGCTTAGAAATTCCTTGCTACCATATGTCACCTTTTAAAGACCTCATTTAAGGATCTTGCAATAGCAACATGAGTACCATATTCGATCCACCATAAGCTTTTATTATGAAGGTAGATACACCAACGATCAACAACTTTCTATTATTCACTTTAATTACCAAACTTCAAAGACTTTTGATAAGATTCCACCTAGTTACTTCCATTGCAATTTGTAGAATCATGCAAAAAATATCATGAGACTGTTTATTGATATCACATTCAAAAGTTTTGTCACATTTTTCCAACCTAATTTTGTTTGGTTGTCCTATCAAGAGAAGTGAATCTGACTTTAATCATGAACTCGCGCCAAGGGGAGTTCCATTTTCGGTCTTAAATACGCTTCTACATATGAGACAACATTTGTAACATGATCAATAACATCACACAATGTGCAAGGAGTAAATTTTAGGGTTTCCAAGTTAAAATAAGTAGGCACAATCTTTGGCCGTTAACGCAATTGAATAATCCTCTAATATCCGAGGATAATGAACAACAGATGTAATATATTCATAATTTCCCGCCATGGTCTGGACCCTTTTTTTTTTCCTACGGGTCCGTTTAGACTTAGGTTAGAACAGGGTAAAATTCCCCTTCACACTCCTCCTTTCGTATTCTTTTATTTCATGCGGACTTTCTTTTACTGAGATGTGCATCTCCTCTTCGCCGCCGGACTTCCTCAATCCTCCAGACAGTTGAAGGCTGCAGTTTACTTCTTGGTACGCCTTTTTTGGAGCCAATTTGGAGATGGCGATTTTAGGTTACCCCTCCTCTTCTTTTCTGGTCGCAAACAGTTCAGTATGTTTCGCCCTAAACTGGCTGCCTTTTGTGGTTTTATAGATTTAGAATGTCGTTTGGTTTTGGATAAAAGACATACAATTCTCAGACTCCAATTCCGAGTCTCGCATTAGTGGAGATCTTTTGTGAACGCATGCGCTTTTCAGCTTGAAGGTCGTCAGGGCTCTTTTTCTGTGAAAATTTTGCATGGCAATACTTGTTTGATAGGCACAACAAAAAGATCTACACCTTAAGCGTATTTCACATGGAGGATAGAGCAAGCAAGCTGGCTGCTGGTTCCCGTTCTCACTGACTAATGGGCCCAAGAAGTCCTGGTGAAGTAATTTGAGTCAATGTCTTGGCTCTGAAGTATGCATCACAAGTAATGTGGCTATAGCAAGGTTGTGTCTATTGTGAAAGGTCTTTGCCTCCTGTCGATTAGAAGTTTCTCACGACATGGAGGAAGAAGGAAAAGAAGACAGTGAGAAGCAGCTTGTTGGCCGGATGGTCAAAAAGCTCTTTCCAGGTTTTGGTTACTTTTTTGGTAAAGTCTTATCATATAATGAATCCAGACGCTACTTTCGGGTAAAGTATGATGATGGTGATAGAGAAGAGCTAGAGTTGCATGAGCTTCAGGAGATCCTGGTAGATGGCGGTTCTCCGTTAAAAAGACAGCGTGGACGCCCTAGAAAAACTGTTGAAAGACACAAGCAGGATGTTGGCGCTGCAATCTCAGCTATCGTTAGTGCACGGGATGCTAAGAAGTATATAACAATTACTACTGCTGAAGGCAAGGACAAGGAAAGAGACAAAGTTGACAATGAAGAGAATGGTATTTCTGAGGCTACATGCAGCTCTGACGGCAAAAGAAACTTAAGAAATGAAGTTTATGATAGTGGAAGCAAAGCCATAACCAAGCAAACAAATGATATGAAAAATAAGCATGTAAAAACTCGTTTGAAATATGAAGAACGCCAGGATGAGAGGAAAAGGAAAAGAGAGAATGATAGGGAAGACACAAGCACACAAGAGCAAGAAAATTGTGAAGGATTTGAACCTGCTGCTTTGAAGTCTGAAGGGGCAGTTGAAAATGTTTTGTATGCTGAGTTGGAACATCCTAGAGTGGATGGAACAACGCTATTGCCAGAAAAAGCACCGGCAGTGAAAAGATCACGGGGCCGACCAAGATTAAAGACAACAAAGGCAAATGATAAGAATGGAATTTATCATGAAAATCACCTGTCTGCTTCGCCATCCCATGCAAATGCTTTCCAGCAAGGAAACGTGGACAAACCTTGCAAAACACGTGTGCAATGGACAATGGTACATTCAAAGATGCAGTTTGTCCTATTGACGCCAAGAACAGTATAAGAAGTAAAAAGGAAGGGTTGGCAAGGCTCTTGGCAGGAAACAGAAATTGGCAAGCTCAGAAACACAAACAGCAAATGGAGAATCAACTCCAGCTCTTCCACGAAGGTTACAAGACCAGTCAACTAAGCAACCCAGTAGCATTGACAGGGCTAACAACGGCGAGTGCGAAGATAAGTCTAGGGTTACGGACAGGGCGGTGGAGGGGTCTGTGCATGCACATTTTATTGCACTTCCTCCTTTGCAACCATTACCACCTGCATCTTGTAACTTTGAAATTCAAGAAGACCTGTTGGCCGATCTCTTTGGAGTTTATACATTTCTGAGATCATTCAGTTGGGCGCTTTTCTTAAGCCCTTTTGGCCTTGAAGATTTTATCTCTTGCTTGGCCACGAAGGAGGCAAATCCACTAATTGACAATTTGCACTTGAGCTTGTTGCAAATTCTTTATCGACATATGCAGAGGTCCTCTCAAGGTGGCACTGAGACAGCTTCCACATGTCTGAAGTAAGAGACTTTCCCTCCCTCCTCTCATCTCTTTCTTCTACTTTAAATTTGGTTTTACTGTGTTGTTACATTTGGGTTCTACTATCTAGCATAATTTGTCACAAATCATCATTTTAATTTAAAAATGGGGAACATTCATCTGTATTTTCAGGCAACGTGACTGGAACATGCTTGATGTTATCACTTGGCCCGTTTATTTGATTGGATATTTGCTGAATTATGGGTTCAGCAAGGAGTTTGATCAGAAGCTTTCGAAATTAGGTGTTGGAAAGAATGAATATTACAAGTTAGAAGCCAGCAGTAAACTCTTAATTTTGAACTTCCTTTGTGATCATGTAATGGAAACTGATGAAATCAGGACAGAGGTTGCGAGAAGGGTGACTTTGGAGCCTGAGGTAGATCAGGCAGATATACTGTCACCTGTCCAAGAAAAGGCGAAACCTCAAACAAGGTCATCGGAAACTGAAGCAAGGAAAAAGCTTTTTGTAGATAACGATGATTTACCAGATCCTAGTTGTAATGATGCAGACAATAATATGGCTGTGGCTATAGATTCTGTCGAAGTTACAACAGTTAAGCCCCCTTGTGATTGGAATAGTGACGATTGTGTCCTTTGCGGGATGCATGGTAGTCTGATATGTTGTGATGGGTGTCCTGCTGCATATCATTCTAGATGTCTTGGTATTCCAAAGTATTCCTTGCCAGATGGAGATTGGTTCTGTCCAGAATGTTGTATTAGCAAGGATGCTATATAAGCCCTATAAAGGCTTGAGAGGTTCAGAGTTTCTTGGCATTGATCCACATGGCCGCCGGTATACAAGTACTTGTGGTTATCTTTTGGTGTAAGTATGCTCTCTTTGGCTGAAGTTTGTCTTGGATTATGTTTGGTGATAAAGGTTACTGAATTTTGTCTTGAACTCACTATTTAATGCAGATTAGAATCATCATTGGATTCAATAGTGTCTATGAAATGTTATGGTGCATCTGATCTACCTTGCTTAATGAAGTTTTTCCAATCGAGTGGCCCACTTTTTAAGGACATCCAGGCAGCAGTCCAAAGTCATTTTGGCATTACTAACACGACAGAGGTGCAAAATTTAGGCGAAGTTTGCCCATCATGTGGGCCAGATCACACTTCAGCTCCCGAAGCTGCTGATGAGCTAGTACATGTTACGGTAAAAGATCCCGAACCTTTCACACAGGTAATGGGTGCTGGTTTTGTTGGTTCAAAAGAAGCTATGAACGAGTCACAACATGATAATGCAAGTGATGGACAAAAGGGAAATAGTACAATGGTACTTGCTACCAATGAAGGGAAGAATTTGTCTCTAGGCAGAAATGCTAACCACGTGCTCTCTGATGCAATTGAGACACATCAGTTTAATGTTGTCAACGAGAATAATACACAAGGCGTAATGGTGCCCTCTATCAGTGGAAGGACATTTGGGGATGGTAATCATATGTCATCTAATGTGGAAGCCAAATCCTGCTTAATTGGTGATGGTATTTGTGTTTCTACAGAATATAATTCCAACTGTGTAAGTGCCCAATCCATGGGAGAGTTGATTTCCTCGTTTAAAGATCAAAAGGGAAATCAAAATATTGCAGAACACCTGTTGCAAAGTGACAAGCAAGCATCAAAGCTTGACACACACTTTGGACATAATTTAAATGGCAATGTGCCCGTAATCAACACCGATACCTTTACATCAGGAGTAAATCAACTATGTGCAGAAGGGCATCTTGGTGAAGACAATAATGCTTTTGAAGTCTCGTCATTGTTCACTGCTATCTCTAACAATTGTGTTCAGGCAGAAGAGAATGTTGGAGATGGTTTCATAAGGGTGGTTGAAGGAATAGAAGTTTTAATTGACCAAAGTATGGGTACGCAAGGTGGTGGGGCACTCATATCTACAAATGCAAAAGGAGTTGAAAAAGGCAGGTTGAAAGATAATCTTGAAGCCTCCTCATGCTTTACATATATCAATCAGTATGCATTAGGAGATGCAGCAGCAGCTGCAGCTGTAATCCTGGCCACTGTGATGCCTGTGGGTGCTCAAGGAACAGAAGAGAAAGCTCCACGCAAGACAGATCAGATGAAAGTCCTTTGTCAAGGACCTCCACAATTTTACTGGCCGAGCTTTAGGAAAAAATCTATGGAAGTTCCAAAGGAAAAGTGTGGTTGGTGTTCTGGGTGTCAGTCAAAAATACGGAAACCCTGTATTTTGAATCTAGCAGCAGCACAACTTGCAGCAGGTGCAGCAAGAGTGTCAAGTGGGCTACGGCCGGTAAAGGAAAGCCAAAACCATTTACCTGCAGTAGTGGCTTATCTATTGTACATGGAAGAGAGCTTGAATGGTTTATTATGTGGACCATGGGAGAAGTCTGAAGAAAGAAAAAGCTGGAGAAAACGTCTTGCAGAGGCGGAATCCTTGAAACACGTCAAGTCTGCATTACTTGAAGTAAGATATGCTTGGTCTCGTTCAATTTAAGATGCACTTGGTTTTATTTTGTTCATACGTGCCATTTGCTAAATATTTGTGGACTGTATCTTGTGTCATCCAATAAATGTAGATGGAAGCGAACTTGAGGCCTATTGCATTGTCTTCAAGTTGGTCCACTCATGTGGAAGATTCCCCAGAATTAGTTCCTTCCAGCAACTTGCAGATGAATGCTGTGTGCCCAAGCGTACAAAAGGGAATCGGAGGAAAGCGAGGCGCATAAAACAGTTGCAACTGTTGGTCATGTAGGAGGAAGTGCTTGGGGGTACATTGGTGGAGAGGGGGAAGACTTGCACGAAAATATTTAGATTGGGAAAGACTTCCTAAAGCTATTGTCAAGAAAGCTGCACGGCAAGGTGAGATAATCAAAGAACTGGTAATTACTCCAAACAGTTTTAGTTTTTGTATTTCACCCCTTCTTTTTATACAGCACAACACATAATTTTTTATGATTACACGTGTGCACAGAACTTGTATCAATCAGTAGACTAACACATATTAAGATATATGTATTGTGCTGATTTCTAATTCGCAGCTTGTTCTGTCAGGTGGCAAAGAAAAAAATTGCTGGGCTTTGTTACACAGATGGCCCTGAAATACCACGTGAGAACTCTTGGAATGCGCTTGGAAGGCTAGAGTGGAATCAGCTTGCCATGTGTCTCAACTTGCTCTACAGGTAATGGATATTCTGTTATGCTGGTGTTAATTCCCTACTTTGCCTTATTGCTAAGTCTCTTTGATGCTCAGATCCGTATTTTGGATAGCATAATAAAGTGGAAAGAACTACTTCTCTCAGAAGAAACAGTAAGCTACCTGACAAGTATCAAATTTTTGAGTGGCAAACGTAATGCCATTTTAAATCCTATAATCCACGAAAAAGATACAGAAGATGGCATCTCAAAATATCTGGTAGACTCTGGAAAGAGCTTAGAGGAATTAAAGAATAGCATCAAGCCCAAGACTATAGAGTCCCTGCCCAAGTTTCTCAAGGCTCTTGCTTTGGACACTGGGTCAGGAGAAGTTGCAAAGGTCAAGAATCGGGTCTGGTTAAATGAATTTCAAGTGCCCTTATTTCTATTGAAGAATTTTGAGGAGAGAAAGCGAAAACAGTTTGAACCTAAAGTGATGAAGGTTGCCACTGGCAAAAAGAAAAGGAAGCATGTGAAACTTGGGGGAGGGGAATGCAATTCTGTACTTGGCCCCAAAAGCTCTTCGGCCGTGCAAAAGAAAAGACTTATAAGTTGGACATGCACATGCTGCAGCATGGAAATTATTGCGAGGTTTATCTCTTGCCATTTTATATACTTAAGATTTTTATTATCTGGTGTATTATTAATGTTGGGTACTCGGACATTCATTGAATTGCAATATCATGCTTGTGTTTTTCCCTTTCTGAAGTGATGTTCTATTAAGTTTGTTGTGGCATTTTGCTGTTGACTGCACAAGAAAAGTTTGAAATGAAAAAAGTTTCTGATCAAAATATCCACCTTTGACATCATATTTACCTTTGCTTTTGTATTTCCAGCCAGATTGCATTATCGACAGATGCAAAGGTATAACACTTTGGCATTGTTCTTGGTGTTTTAATATCATTGATAGCTTATTCTGAAAAGTTACTTTTTTTTTCTTAAAATTATCAGGGACCTTCCATAAACATTGTATGCAAGCTTTGGAGGGTTCTAAAACTTATGTGTGCACTGGCTGCACTTCTTGGAAGTTTGGTAGCGATCAAGGAAGCGGACTTACAAATTAGCAGGTCTGAATGGGAGGTGTGTTCTCCCCTTGAGGATTATGGGACAAGTGATGGAGCTGCTGCATGTTTTTATCCCTTTACTGAATCACAATTATCAGTAACAGAGCGTAGAAATTGCCAGTGAGGCGTAGGAGCCTGAAAGCAGTCTGTGAACAAGATGAGCGGAGGCAGGGAACAGTCCGATGGGATAGTGCAATGAATGCAGAAACTAAAGACCATATAAGATACAACATCCATTTTAGCATTAAAGGTGTCACTTGGAAAAAAAATGAAGAAGATACAGATTTGACTTTCCGATTGGATAGATTGATAATGGGAGGATGCCAAGACATAAATGGCTTTGAGGGTCCAAAATGTTGCCTGTGCTCCCAGCCTTACGATCCAGCATTACTTTATGTTGGCTGTGAAGTGTCTTGAAGGTATAGTATTTCTTTACTTTATGCCAGTTGCATCTTGGAACTTTTACTAATATGACTTTCTCTATAAACAGGCTGGTTTCATGCTGATGCTCTGGGGATCACTATGGATAATCTTAGCAAGGTTGCACGATTTAAGTGTTGCAAATGCCGGAAAATAAGAAGCCCTGAGTGCCCCACAGCTTTGTTAGCAAAGGTAGGGCTGCTCCTGCTCCAGTTCATGCTTCTTTTCCTGTTCCTGCCCTTGCTAGTGCTCCCCTTGTGTCAGAAGTTGACAAGATGGCTACTCTGTGCTATGAAAGTTCCATGATATTTCCCAATGCTAATTTTGGGGCATGTGGTGTTATTTACCCACAGGGTGAAGTCGTTATGAATGCCCTAGAATTGGATACCACTGTACTCAACGAGTCAGTTGGTTCACAAGCAGATCATTTTCAGCAATGCACTGTAAATAATGAGGATAGTAAGGAGACATATGGCGAAAGTAACTTCAAGGCACAAGTGGGAGCCACAGATCTTTCATTGGGACCTGAGGGGGGACCAGTTGGACTTTCTTTTACTGAACTTCTTGCTTCAGAAGATGACATTGTCGAGGAAACTGTAATATCAGAGCTAGGCTTAAACTTGGACTGGTCCAGTGGGTTGGTGTTCTCGGATAATTTGGGAAGCGGATACACACTAGAGACATCTGCAGTAACAAATATAACAAATTTGATATGACAATAGTCTTGAAACAACAGTGGCATGGAAGTAAGAAAGCTTCTGTCATCGACAGGGATGGACACAAGACATTTGCAGTGGCTACCAAGTAGACGTGGCCAGTTTGATGCTTGTATTGTGGTGGTGAGGGTAATATAGAAGGCAGAAAGGTCAAGATATGCTTTGATACTTTGCCGGAGAAACATAAATTTCTAATTTTTCCCTTTGTAGGTTCTTGGTAAATTATGAACCTACAACTCTGGGGCGGCGGTGTCTTGATACTATATTTGTGCTCCCTTCCATGATGTTTTTCATGGCATTGGGACCTGATTCTTTTGTAAATGTGTCTCAGGTTATAAAAGGGTACCTCTTTGTGGAGGTATATGATCTAGAAATTCTTAAATGTACCACCTCAACAGAATCCTTCCCTTAAGCTGCAGGACGACGACTTCAATGCATGCTTTCTTTTCAAAGCCCAGACTTTAACTAGGCATAGGTGGTGCTAATTCAACACCAGATCAAGCTATCAAATGCATGATTTATTTCACAAAGACTTGAAGCAACGAGCCGTCCAAACACAATCTCCAGATGTAGCTGGTCAGTTTTTTTGACGGTCCTAAATGCTATATAAGGGTCCTAAATGCTATATAAGTATCCTAACGCAATCTCCACATTTGTGGGACACACATATTCAGTATAGTTGGTTAGTTGGATTGATAATGGCCTAAATACTTAAGTGTTCAATCAAACACAATCTCCACATTTGGGGGACAAACATATTGTATAGTTGGCCAGTTGGGTTGATAGTCCTAAATGCTGTAGCAAAGCTATATTTTAATCTTTACTCTAGCATAAGAAAATTGACATTAACATCTCAAACTTCTTGGTTAAATTAAGGTTCAAAAAGTTGCCATTAACATCTCAAAGAATTGACATTAACATATTAAACTTCTTGATTAAATTAAGGTTCAGAAAGTTGCCATTAACATCTCAAAGAAAGTTGTGATATTGTTGGCTAAATAAAGGCGTAAAAATAAGAGCATTAACATCTCAAAGTCTTGAAATTGTTGCCTAAAAATTATGGCCCTTTTTAATCTATTTTCTAAATCCATAAATGTATTCAGATTTCGAAGAAACAATAATGACCGTTGTTCCCGCCCTTAATTCTAGTCCAAGTGTTTTCATCAACATATTTTTTTTTGAAGGTAAGAAGATAAGCTTTATTGATTGTTACAAAGCTATATAAGACCCCTCTATGGATCAGAGGGTATCCAACAACCAATATGTTAGCAATTACATGACAAAATTATGTAGTACTTGGTTGAAACCGATTCAACCTCTTCCAAAACAGCTAGTACTATAGAGGCTATAGCCACTACCTCTTCCCAACTAGTAAGTACTATGGAAAAATGTTCTGCCCTTTCCTGCAAACTATGCTTCTGGAAAAGCTAACATGCCTCCGTCTCCACAGAAAGAGCAGCCTCAAGATATAAAGTTTAAATTTAAACTTTAGTGAAATGCTTCAATCAAGCAGTCTAATAAGCATGCCTATGATTTGCCCCTGAACTTAGTACAAAAATTCCCTTGAAGCTCCTCCGAAAGTAGCATGCACTCCACATTTCAAGAACTTGCTCCCAACTGTGTGAGGTTGAGCTCCTTATTCTATAAGAATCCAAGGCCATCGGAATAAATTGACAAAAAACAGGCCACCATGACCACGAATTGCATCCGATCGCCTATCATTCGGGGAAGTTTCAGGCTGCTGAAATCAACTATTCCATTCGTGACAAGGAGTTGTTGGCAATAGTTGATTCTTTTCGGCTTGATGGAGACATTTCTGGAGGGATCTCCTTACAAGATCACGATCTATACAGATCATCGAAATCTAGAATATTTTGATGCGCTTTCGAGAGCTCAACCGTCGCTAGGCGGTGGCATACTATCTCCCATTGACTTTGTGATCAAGTACCGTCTTGGACCCCTCAAGGGAAGCGATGCCTTGTCTCGGCGCTCCTACCTTGAACCTAAGCGGGGGATCGCATTTTGATCAACAATCACGAGGTTATTCTAGGGCATGATGGGTTTCACTTATGGCCCTCACTTTATTTGAGAGGCCTCATGATACAGCCTTGTTGAAGTCTGTTCGAGCATCTACGCCCTCCGATCCGATTAAGCCCAAGATGTATTCTCACACCCGGCTTTGCATCATCTTCTCGGCAAATGCGATCGGATTATGATCGTTTGAGATTCGAGATGGACTCTGTTAGTGATGGGCTTTTGTATGTGCTAGATGGTGGTCTAGGAGTTCGGGTTCTTAGGGCTTCCGTGATTCACCTATGTCAGGTCAATTTGGAGTAACCAAGACTCTTGAACTTATCAATCGAGAGTATTGGTAGCCTGGGCTTCGTTTCTCCGTGTCAAAGCTTTTATTCGATCCTGTGACATCTGTTGTCGAGCGAAGGTTCCAAGGCATCTTCCTCATAGCCTTCTTGACCGCCAATACCGGATGAACCTTGGAAGAGCATTTCTATAGACTTTATTAAGAGCCGCTCTCTCGGGGTTATGATGCCATCATGGTTGTTGTTGATCGTTTCTCTAAGATGGCTCATTTTATTCACTGCAACATCACCATCACTAGTGAGGGAACACCAGATCTTCTTCTTCGTGAAGTAGTCAGACTTCATGGCTTGCCTGGGATCGTCGTCGCGATCGTGGACCGCAGTCGCCGAGTGTTTTGGAAGCGGCTTTTTGCAATTATTTGCATATCGACCGCTCACCGATATCTTTTCATCATCCAGAAAGTAATAGGCAGGCAAAGCGCACTAATCAGACTCTGGAGCAATATTTAAGATGCTTTATCGGTTACCATCAGGATGATTGGGTCGATTATCTTCCATTAGCTGAGTTTGCCTATAATAACTCAGTACATGCTTCCACTGGCCAGAACTTTGTTCTTTCTGAACTCTAGTCAACATCCTTATTGGTCCCTTATTGTCGCCGGCGGTGACTCTGTCAATCCTGATGCCGAGTCTCGACTTGAGAAACTCCAGGCTCTTCAATCAGATCTTCAGCATCATCTTCACCGAGCATAGGACCGCTATCGGCATTATGCCAATTTGCATCGGCAGGAAGCTCCTAAATTTCACATTGATGACCTTGTCTGGCTTCTTCATAGAGACCTCCCTACCTCATGTCCCTGCAACAAGCTTGCTATTGTCGCCTTGGTCCTTACCGGATCACGGCTCAGATCAGCAATATGGCATTCTGGCTCGAGCTCCCTCCAGGTGTTTGGCTCCATCCAGTATTTCATGTTTCTCTATTGGAGCTCTACACAGTTAATACTTTCTCGGATCACGTTCTTCCGTTGCCACCACAGTAGAAATTGATTATTATGAGGAGTTTGAGGTTCAGAGATTCTGGACTCCAAGTTTCTTTATCGGGATTGTATTATTTTATCGATTGGAAAGGTTACTCACCAAGTGATAGGACCTGGGAGTGTTAGTCACGTGCCTCCCGTACGGGACTATTCATGCACCTGACATGAACGAGGTCAAGCTTCAAGGATCCTCGGTCGAATGAATTGACATCAAGGCTCCTGAAGACCAGCGGCGAACCACGCCTTGATCAAAGCGTGCGGCCCGTCAACAAGAGGCGCTTCAGACAAGTGACGGCGCGTCACCGCCAGCGTCGGCGTCGGCGTAATTCTAGGCACTTCAAGAGGCACCGCCAAACATTCACCGTCAGGCCTCCTTCGAGTCGGCACCGAGATCGATCCGAAGTGTCTATATTGGGCCCACGGCCATTGTACTATATATATGAGTAGAGCTAGCACATGAGTTTTTAGATGAGTTTTTGAGTCTTGTCTCCTTTAGAGTTTTCTCTCTATTAGAGCTCATGTATTTTCATCATTGATATCAAGGAAGCTTATCATCCTTCTCTCATTTTTTGTTTTCTTCTTCTTCTTCTCTTCTTGCAAATCAGCGTGACATGGTCCCCGGACTCTCTGTTAGATCCACGGGTCCTCACTGAGTACGTCTTCGACGAGTTCAGAACCAGAACCCCAAACAACATGCGCCCGGCAGATTGCGATTTTATCCTACTTTCTTAAGTAGCCATGCGTGGTAATTTCAGCGAAGAACTCCTTTCTCGAACGGCCTCTCGCTTGGAAGCCATGTCGTCGAGGAAGCGACATGGCGACATGTATGGATCTGCTTATGACATAGGGGAGGCCATCTTGGGATCTAGAACTCCGGTCGGCGCCACCCACCCCTGGGTGTCGGTCTGCGTCGATTCCCCGCCCCAAAAGCGTGCAAACATTGCTCACAACCTCAAGTCCCCCTCATCACTACTCCGAAGGGAGCCTTATCGGCTCAACCTTCTCAACCCGTACTTTCACACCCCAACATGCCTACATCCATCATTCTTGAGGGCCATCACGCCTCTTCGCCCATAACCATCATCTCCCGGGTGGGCCGCGGCTATCCACATGTCTCCTTTATGCCCTACCGGGAATATCCTTTCCCTCGTTTCCCCTTGCTCTTCCTGTTTACAACCTGACGAGATCTCAAAACCAATGCTCCGGCTTCGCCCGGTTTCTCAACGCGATCACCCCTTCGCCTTCATCGTGGTCCTTGGGGCACCATGCCACATCAACTCAACCTCAATATCCTCACTATCATTTCTGTCCATTGACACTTTCACATCTACCTTTCGGACTCAAACCCACTTATCCCACCTTTGGCAACACTAAAGGCAAACCGTTAGACCAAAGTGCTCAAAGCCCACATGGAAGAATTTGAGGCTCTAAATGCCCTAAATGGTCATGCGCCAACCTCAACTGAAATTCCACATCTTTTCCACCACCTGCGTGGCTCTCCTCATCAATGGCTCATGTCCAACAAAAGCCATTGGAAACAAGACGTCCGCAATGCGCCCGACTTTACGTCTCATTACGGGACCCGCGGATGATGATCAACTTCATCTCAAGCAACTCAATGAACTTCAACAAGAGCCCACGGAATCCGCGGGGATTTTTGCGGATCGACTTCACATTACGCTAAAGTAAGCTCAAGGAGTACCCCACCAGGCATTTTTGGTGCGGTTTCTCCAAGGACTTCCCCTCCCGCTATTCGACTCATGATCAATACTGCGTCCCAAGACTTTGGAGCGAGGCTATCGACATATGTCAATCACTCGTCAATGTTTCCTCCGTGGCTCTTCAAGAGCTCCCGTTCATTCCACTGTCATGGTTCCTAACAAGCGGTGATTCGGCCTCAACACGCTAATCCACATTGCTTGATCAAATGCGGTGCCATATTTGCAAATACCAAGGCCATTTGGCCAATAGGTGCAACTCCACCAATGGCCGCCTCATTGCAGAGAGATGCAACATGTGCAATCATGCCGCGGAAGAGTGCACCGCGCACTCATCCCACACCGTTCGCCAACAAAATGGTTTATCAAGTGCAAAACCACACCTCGGCAACAATAAGACTATCCCGGCTGACCACCTCTTCCGGGTGCAGCCGCAACTCTATCGGCAGCCGGGACCAACCAGGGGGATCCAACCAACGTCCTCCCTTTTGATCCTTCTAAAGCTCAATGTTATCACTGTCAAGAATGGTCATACCACCACGGCGTGTCCTCAACTTCCACAAGTTCGAGGTGCGGCTTCACGGCACCAATCGAGACCACATCCGGTCCGCCTCCACGGCTTACCAACTCTGGCTTGCTAATGGCAAACAAGGCCGAGACCAGTTCTTAAAAGCCACCAAGAAGCCTCGGCAATCACGCTATCAACCGACTCCGACAAATCAACCTCGTTTGGATCAACAAGCCCTGAGGGGAAATACACCGGGCCCTTAATCCTCGGTCCAGCAATCAAATTGGGTTTGGTTTAGTTTCCACGCCGGACCAAGGCATCACGCCCCTTGACCATTATTCAATGGCACGCAACACGCTTTGCGGTTGACACCATTCCTCATGAGGGCCGAAAAAAGGTTCACTTTGCACCCCGACTTGGAAAAGCTCATGCCACATGTCATGCCCAAAGTTCGCCAAAGCATTTTGAACCTCATGCAAGACTGAAGGCCGCACATTTACTGGCAAATGTTCATGCCACCACTAGAGCTCAACAAAGACAAGATACCCCTTCAACATCTCAACCTCCACGCTCTCGGACCTATCCAAATATTAGCGCGAGGTTGACTTACTCAGAAGTTGTTCTTCCCGCCACGACTCCCGCACTGGTGGAACCGGCTACGGATCCTTTTTTTCTCATGTGCCTCTGAACTCCAGAGGAGCTCGCCAAGATCAAAATTCCTTTAAGCTTGGCAACCATTTTAAAACCTCGTCACGCTCTCAAGGACCAGTTACCACTCCCAACTGTTTTGGTTGGGGTAGCTACCTCTACACCTACGGTCCATGCCACGGTGGGTTGTCGACAAGTCAACCATGTTCAAATGTCCGATGGAGGTGGCGCGGTCAATCTCATCACGGATAAACTCCGCAAACAAATGGGCATCACACAACTCTTTCGTGCCCCATATGACATCAAATTGGCTAATGGCCATATCCGCGAGACCTCAAAGCGTCACACCTATTCTTCACATCAACATTGGTGATCTCCGCTTCCCCATGGAATTTGGAGTTTGGAAAGTCTGGCGAATCCGGTGACCTATGAAATGCTGTAGGCGTGGACCTTTTCTCCGCCCGGGCAAGAGTATCCATTCTTGGGCCCGCGGACGGTTAGTCATCGCGATGGTCATCTCAATGCCACCATGGACTTGCAAGCGTGCGGGGATCATTTTACGTTGACAATCTTGGAACCCTCTCTCTCGGACCGATTACGAAGAAGCTGGAATATTTATCAAGTTCAGGCCCCCACTTGCGAGTCTCCGCCTCTGTCCTCCTACCCAGAATATCTTGATCCTTGGGGAGAAATGACTCTTGATCGAGGACCAGGTCTGCCTTGCTTGACCCCCTAACCGGCTCCTTGTAATCGAATCCAACGTGTTGATCACTTTTCGATGTCGAACCTCCCCGCAACTCCTCGTTGATGTACACTGCCGTCATGAAGCAACCTACGCTAGATGAAACCGAAGCAACCTCTCTTTTTCACCACGCAGTGCCACGATCCGGTTATGCTCCAACCTCCTGCACACATTGTCCAGGACCAGCGGTAATACCCCATATTAGGACTCCTTAAGTCGAGATTGTGGACGTTGGCAACAATCAACCCTGGTCCGCATTGCCGCAAAATCTTCCGCTCCTTATCGAATGTAGCCGCCAAGTCGTTTCAAAAATTCAAACACATTTTCGCCTGAGTTACAAAGATCTTCTGGGAATCAACAAACGCTTGGGGAACTCACCATTCCTACCAACCGATGACGACCGCTGTAGCAACGACAAGACAGCTCAACCCCACCACCGTGGATCGCCAAGGCGGAAATTGACAAACTCCTTAACGCAGTTTGATCTATGAGGTCAAACATTCTGAATGGGTGAGCCCCATCGTCATTGTTCTTAAGCACAATGGTAAGATCCGCGTCGTGGGACTATCTAAACTCAATCGTGCCACGGAAAGCGTGATCATTTTTCCACTTCCCTTCTGCACTGTGTTACGGAAGAAGTGGTTGGACATGAGATGTACTCCTTTATGGATGGTTTTTTCGGCTACAATCGATCTCAATCAAAGAATCTGATCAACTCAAGACCACTTTCACCACCCGTGGGGCACTTTTGCCTACAAAGGTGGTTCCTTTTGGATTATCCAACTCTCCATCAACGTTTCAACGATCATGCTCTCGTTTTTCATGATTTCATGAAGGAAAATCCCTTCTTGCAAATTTTTCAAGATGACTTCTCCGCCTACAGTTCCATGGCTGACCATTTGGATAAATTGGAACCGTCTTCCCGAAATGTGATGAGTCCAAGCATTAGTCTCAATCCCGAAATGCACCTTTTGGCGTCACCTCCGTGTTTCTGTTAGGCCATGTTGTCAGTAAAAGGTGTATCACCACCGATCCGCCAAAATCGATTGTGTGCTCAAGGCTCAAGCACCAGGTAATATCAAGGAGACACGCCTCTTTCACGGGTAAGGTCAATTATTACTCCACCTTCATACCGGGCGCCATTGCAGATCCCATCTATAAACTCACGGAATCCAGACGGGCTTGGAATTCCCAGCGAGTCGCTTTCTAACGGTGGCTTTTTGCTTACCGTGCACCGGTTCTTGTTCCTCCTCAATGGGACAAGCCCTTTCATGTTCATGTCGATGTCACCGGTTTGCTATTTGTTCTTTCTCAAGAATATGATGTCGACACTGACAAACCAACTAAACCAACCGCTCGCCCGGAAACTCAATTCTCATTGAAGGCTAACTATTACCTGGAAGGCGAAGCTTTGGGTCTCATTTTGTGGTCCAACGCTCCGTCATTACCTTTTGGGCGAGTCAAAATCAAGTTCTTTTGTGGACCACCAAGCACTACTCTATTTGATCAACAAGTCCACGCCCGGGCCGCATTGCTTTCGTTGGGTCCTTCTTCTCCAAGAATTTGCTCCTTTTGAAATCGTTCATAAGGGCGGCAAATCTCATGTCGTTCGATTATCTTTCACGCATTCACACGAGATGATCCCTCCACGGAGTCTCCAGACGCCTTTCGATGCTTTCGACTCTTTTTAGTCACGGCCACACCACATTGGTTTCATGATTTTCAGCAGTACCTCCTCACGGGTGCTCTTCCACCAGAAGGCTAGACGCTCTCTCCTTCCGGCGACAATCCCGAAATTCATCAATTTCTACGAGAGGTCATTGGATGACTACACCATGGTTGCGGGACATCTCTACAAAAGGGGCAGGACACCATCCTTCGACCGTGTTTCTACCTCATTGAAGTTCCAGATATTGTTCGGGAGAAGCTCATCAAGGGCACCGGTGGTGGTCATTTTCATGGTGACACCACGGCACGCAAAAATCCTTTCTAGCCGTATTATTGGCCCACGCCTTCAAAAGATGCTCACGCCCACGCCGCCGCGTGACGCTTTGCCAGGTGGTGGATTTTGCTTTTCCTTGACGCTGCCGCCACGCCCCACTTCCCTTCAAAGAAATGGGGAATGGACTTGTGGACCTATAGATCCTCGCTGCACACTGCCCCTCGTACATTCTCGGTTTTCACCGACCACGCCACCAAATGGGCGGAAGCTTGTGCACTCTGCACAACACTGCAGCAAAGTACAGCTAGAGTCCTCTATCAACAAGTTATCACGATGATTCGCTGCCTTACCTGAGCCGGGTCAGTGACCGTGGTGTTCATTTCATCAATCATACTATCAAGGAGTCGACGGATTATCTCCTCATACATCATCACAAGAACACACCTTACTATCCTCAAGGTAATGGTTTGGTGTAGCACCAACAAAACGCTGGTCACCATTCTCAAGAAAATTTGTGACGCTTCCCGCGTGATTGGCGTAACAAAACTTCCCACCGCCCTTTGGGCCTACAATACTTGTTTCAAGATTGCTACTGGTCACACTCCTTTTAAATTGGTTTATGGTCGAGAAAGCTCTCATGCGGTTTGAATACATCCTTCCACACTCCGCTTTCAACCGGCTACTGCTCATAATCCACCACCGCACTCAAAGAAAGGGTCTATCAATTAGGAACGGTTGGATGAACTTCGACGGGATGCTTATATTCGTGTTCTTCATGGACAACAGGTTGCAAAAAATCCGGTTATGACAAACGCCCAAGAAAAAAACATTCAAAGAAAGCGATTTGGTTCTTCTTTTATGATTCCAGTACAAAATTTTCCGGTAAACTCAAGTTTCGCTGGTTTGGCCCTTATCAAATTGTTCAAGTGGTTAGTTAGCGTTTTCTAACCGGGCTGAGTTAGATGGTACTCCATTACCTACATTGGTTAATGGTTTTCGCCTCAAAGCATTTCATCACAAAGTGAACATCAACAAACGAGATACAGTTCCAGAAGCAAAACATCACGTAAAGTGACTAGAAAGGCGGTATATTATATTATAGTGGAGATTTTTACAAAATGTGGGCGAACCAAACTATTTCGGGCTATGGGCACTGCCTATATACAAAAACGGGCTCATAGCCCTATTTACTAAGTCCCTAAGAGAAAACCCCTACTCCGGTTTGAGCAGAGGGTGATGCGAGGAGGAGATGGTAGAGGTTCTGCTCGGGATCCCGGCGAGGTGCAGAACCACCTCCATCCCGTTGGTCTTCGGTGGGATGTTCAGCCATCCCGCACACCACCGTCCATTCAATGCCACGGTTTGCAGCCAGAGATCCGCACAATTCATCTTGCAAGTGATCCCTCGGCGGGCTTGGGCATCGTGCAGTCGCTCGCCGCCAGCAGCAGCCATACCGGCGCCATCGATGCCTTCGTTTCTCTCGGTTCGCCTTATATAGCCAACCGAGGAACTCCTTGTCGGCGTGGACCAATCACGTAGCCATAACGTGTTTACAATGCAAATTTGTTTCTAAAATGAGAATCTTTTCTCCGCCGCATATCTAACCATGGTACCTTCTCACATTCCTTTTAATGATATCCCACTTTGAGTTGCCGGCATTGAATGTCATTCCTTCTTTTCACGCCTTCGAACATTAATGTGTGTCCTTTGCCACTGTCACATCGATCCTTCTTTTTCACGTCTCATCCCCTCACCGTTCATTGCTTCTCCCTTACGCTTTTGGGACTTAGCCAAATTTTTTTGCCTCTCAATACCCTTCTTGGCATCTTTTTGACACCGGCACCATCAACGGTTCAGTTTAGCACTCTTTCATACCTCTTAGCCTCCGGGGCCAGGCCCTTAAACACACCTTTTCGTTCCTCTGCGCTTTTTGTCCTCCGTTCTTTCGACTTTCGTCTTCCGCTTTTGGAATCACTCTTCGTTTACGCCCATGGTTACCATGGCTGCCCCAAGATTTTACACTGAAGCTACCGCTCTCGGGATCCGCCCTTTTTGTGACCAGATCCTTCTTGACACCCACTTTCCGTGAAGCCCTTGTTGGCCCAAATAAAGAAGTTGCTGAACGACACCAGCTTTACGAATTCTCTCAAATGGAACTTCCGGCTCCAAATCCTGACCAGTTGAAGCAGTTCATCGCCAATATCGTTAACAGTCCGCAAGGCTACACCACTGTGGTCGATGGCACCACTATTTCGTTGACTCAACATTTGATTTCTGAGGTATTTCATATTCCCTTGCACACCCCTTGTGTATCATGGTCTGCTATACAGGATCTCGATGTCACAGAGTTTGGTGCACCTGCTTATCATGCCAATGTCCATCGTCTGACCAATATCGACAAGCCTCACGAAACCTTTGTTAAATTTCTGTGGCGGAAATTCCTTGGGTATTCTATCAAGAACACCCATATCAATAAGCCTTTCTATAACCTGGTCCTCACTGCTACACACTCCAAACACCACATAGATTGGCCCCAAATGATGTTCTATCGTCTTCTCCAAGAAATGGACCGCCTTCGGTACTACTTTATTTTCTTTGAAGTTTCGTGGGAGGCCACTTTCAAGCCCCTCATCCGTCACATACTTCCTCCCACACCACCAAATTCTCATAATTCCACTCGCCGCCTCCCTTCCAATCACTCACCAAGCCGCACTTCACGCCTGCCTTTCTTCCCTGGTCATGTCCACAACAAGACAATCCATGGTTACTGTTTCTCCTCCATACACCATCCACTTCACACCATTTTTCCTAAACATCCCAAACCGGGGGTGCAGCCTAGTTCCACCACCACAAAACACCCTGGGTTGTTGTATCAAAGATCGCCAGGATGCTCAAGCTGCCGCTCTCAAATTACAAGAATCCCAAGACACTCTTATGAGGGGTTCAACGGGCACTAGAAGCCTCTCATGCGATACACACAGGACCTTCAAGCCGCAATCGCCAAGTTGCAACCTTGGAGGCCAAACTTCAAGACAAGCATGAAGCTCTCTTGCTGTGCTCATGCAGATCTCAAAAGTGCACAAGCTCAAGTCAGCCAACTCGCAGATCAACGTGCTCTCCAAATAGAAATTCAGACTCTTTGGAGCACAACAAGTCCAAAGTCCGCCTCCCGAAAGTACCAAGGACGCTAGATATTGCTAAGCTCAACGCCTTTGTAATCTCAACTTTGTGAAAACTTCAGCACTCGTTCAAACCTTACGAACGGACGCCAAGTCGCCTCCTTGACAAACCATGTTTCTAACCTCACCACCTCTTCAAGATGCCTTACTGAGGTGCGTAAACGTAAGATATCGATGACGCTGAGATTGCCGCGGCTTCGCCTCAATACTCTGGGAAATCCTCCTCCCGTGTCAACACTTCTAAACGGGTCCGGACCTGGTCCCGGGCCGCTCGAAGGGACAACCGGATCCGTGATCTTGAACAACAGCCGCAGCAGTTATTCGGGGTCGGCCGATGAGGCTCAAGCAAAACTTGACGCCCGC
The DNA here is from genome assembly GCA_021234155.1 of Isoetes taiwanensis. Taxonomy (NCBI): domain Eukaryota; kingdom Viridiplantae; phylum Streptophyta; class Lycopodiopsida; order Isoetales; family Isoetaceae; genus Isoetes; species Isoetes taiwanensis. Next base: position 4,733,775 of record JAJEKV010000012.1, on the reverse strand, counting down.
ACCCGCCATTCTTCATAGAATGCCTGTTGACTTCCAGTTCCCTCCCGCTATCACGATTATGGGGTTGTCGACGCCACCTCTTCCCTTTCGGTGGCATGGCAGATGGCCTTTGTGGATATTCCCCCGGCGGTCACGAGATTTTCTTCGGACGGGCCAGAACTCTCCATTGAAGACAAAGGGTTGTGGCTGCCCTTGTGGTCTTTGATCTCATACACCGTGCCCATCCGCACTTTTATCACCTTCGAGTGGTTCAGCCCATGGCTTACATATTTCATGATTTCTATCCGGGTGATACAGTGAACACTTTGGAAATGGGGCCGGCCCATTTTCCTGTGGTGACCCCATCGCTATGCAATGGGTGCTTCAGATAACAATCAATATCTTCATGGATCCCGCCGGACCCCAACTCTTCATCGAGTACATGCCCTGAAGCTTGCCAATCATTTATCTCTTCGGTGTTTTAGCCAAGAACAAATCAGAAGTATCTAGGACATCCCTGAGGATTCCCTATGCACAAATTTATATGACAAAGTTGAACCGCCAAAACATTTGGATAGCAAGACGTCCCCACTTGGGATGGGATAGCCCTCCCCGCCAACTCTCGCTCTTCGCTTCTCTTTGGGATCGTTGGTGTCGTGCTCTGATCCGCATCTTGGTCCGGTCAATTCAGGAGACCACAAGAACCCCACGCGGGCATGGTTCCCTTCTCCTATGCTTCCCTCGGTACCTCCACGCCTGTGTTCCGACCGGGATTGGCCTTCCTTTTTGGACCAAGGTCATGGATGGTCATGCGGCTGGACACCACTCGTGATCTCGAGCCGGATCTGGGTGGGATCCACGTTTTGTTCGGGCCACATTGGGAAGAAGGTGCCACTCGACAACACCACAAATTGATCTACATTGCTAATGAGCGTGGTTGGTAAACGTCGCGGATGCGCTTTCATGGTCTCGACACCTTCTTTGCGTAATGCCTCCACCTCACCCGATCCTTCGTCCATCTTCAAAGCGGGATTTTGCGCCGCTCTCAAATGCATTTTGCTAAGCTCCTTAAATCGGGCGGCGTCCATTTTTCACCGTAATCCGAATGCCGGTGTCAGTGCCTTTGGCCTTGAGACCGCTGTCTCCTCATGGAATGTCGGTACATTTCTTCGACGCATACCGGCGCCTTTGAAGACATGGTACGCCTCGCTTTATTGATGCGAGATCCCGCCCTTGGCCAAAACACTCCTCAAGCTCTTCAATCACGCCAGGATCTCATAAGCCAGTACCATAATGGTGCCCGCCCTCTCCCCGTGAGGGATCACTTTCGCATGATGGCTTCCCGCCCTAAAAACGCTTCCTCCTTTTCTTCACGAGTGTCGATTTTGGTGGGGGGTGTAGTCCCGTGCCTCCCGGTACAGGACTATTCATGCATCTGACAGACCGGTCAAGCTCAAGGATCCTCGGCCGACCGGGTCAGACATCCAAGGCTCATGAAGACCAGCAGCGCGACCACGCCTTGATCAAAGCCCCCGTGGGTCAACAACAAGAGACAAGTGGCGGCCCGTCACCGCCAGCGTCGGCGTCGGCGTGATTCTAGGCACTTCAAGAGGAGCACCGCCAAACATTCTCGCAGAATCGGGCCTCCTTCGAGAGTCGGCAACCGTGATCAGTCGAGTGTCTATATTGGGCCCCAAGGCCATTGTACTATATATATGAGTAGAGCTAGCACATGAGTTTTTAGATGAGTTTTGAGTCTTGTCTCCTTTTCAGTTTTTCTCTATTGCGAGCTCATGTATTTTCATCATTGATATCAAGGAAGCTTATCATCCTTCTCTCATTTGTTCCGTTTCTTCTTCTTCTTCTCTTCTTGCAAATCCGATGACATAGTCCCCGGACTCTCCCGTTAGATCCGCGGGTCCTCCAGAGGCAGGGCTGTTCTGGGAGTTCCCGAACCCAGACCCCAAACAGGGAGCATGCCGAAAATCTGACTAATGCTCCTAATAAAATTGCAGAGTTTCATCGACGTTATCCGGATAAGCCAAGTTTGAGTATTCTGGCCCCAGCTATGAGGACCCGTCGCCGTCGTAGGAGGGGGGTGGTGTGACGACCATACGGATATTCATATCATACAAATATTATACTCATATGTACAAAAGTTGGTCATGACACGGATGCAAAAGGGTAGTTGGACAAGACCGGGTAGTTGCAAGTCACATACCTTTGCCAAGTGCTCTACCAATATTTGTCAAAGACAATTCCTCATGTCTTTTCCATATGCGGGGCTGTTTTCAGGAGGTTCTAGAATATTCTAGAACCTACATGCATGCACAACACTTGGCATGATCTCATCCATTGGAGTAGCATGATCCTGATTGTTGGCCTAGATATATAAGGAGGCACCTCCTTCTTGTCGAATCATTCCAGTTCAACGCCAGTTTTGAGCCTTCTAGGCATCTGCTCGTGTTCCTGCTTGCCTTCGGGCCATTATACTCTTGATTCTATATGTTAGATTCTTTGCCGATCTTGGCGTATTTCTTCCATATTTCTACATATTTTCCACGTATTTTCCTTGTTCTCATGTTTATGGCAGCATGGGCACTGGGAGTGAAGCCCACAGTCCCATATCAAATCATGTTGCAAGAGACGCGTTTCTTGCCTCCTCAGAGGGCAGCCCTTGATCGCCACATCATCTACTTTCAGAAGGTGGTCAATATGGACGATGCTTATCTCTCCAACTTGGTTTATACCGTACCCTTTGGGTCTGCTGGAAGGAAAGGAGAGCTCAGTGGCTGGCCAGAGGGAATGTGCAGGAGGACAGGTGTATAAGGTGCAAATAGAAGCAGATCGCTATACCTTGAGGCAATACTTTGATGCTTGCTTCCTTAGCAAGCTTTGGGATGCCAATGCCCTTGACCAGGTCAAGATAGCCCGCATTAGAACATGGCCCACAATGATAGTTGCGTATCAATCTGCCCATGAAGAAGCGAGACTGATTGCCTTGATTTGTACACACACACAAACTTCGAATTGAGACAGGCAGATGGATTGGAGAGCCATGACAGGACAGGATTTGCTAGTGCTGAACGGGGAAGTGGGAGGGGGGCGGGGCGGGGAAGACGTTGAAGATGAGTGCCACACTCTACAGAGATGAACAAATCTGGACACGTTACGTTGAGTTGGTTAGGCCCGACTAGCTGCTGTATGCACTATTGAACATGGCTTCAGTACGGATGTTGGGATCAAACTCTCAAGAGGTCATAGATATGCGGGCTCAGTTATGGCCTCCGACGCACACCTCATATTTCATGATGCATATTTGTATACTTGTACAGTTTGTATAGTTTGTCACCATCCTTATTACTACCACGGTTTTCCCCAAAAACCCTTCGGGGCGGTGGTTTTTTAACCAGGACAGTAATAAGTCTGTTGCGCTCTCTTATAGGTCCCATGGCCGATTGGTCTTTGTGGACGATAAAATCAATTCAACTCAATTCAATTCATCATAGCAGTCGTATATATCGGGTTTTTTGGAGTGAGTGGGATAGCAGACCATAAGAAGAATGTCAGACTATTCCTTATAAGATAAAAAATAATGGTACAATGATAGGGCTAGGCAAAGCTGAGAAAAAATGACGATGGCTTCTCGTCGGGATGAAAATGCCCGCCCTTTTGGGTTTTTGAGGAAAACCCTAATGAGAAGTAATCATCAATATTCTTGTGATAATGCTTGTGGTGCCCAAACGATGGTGGATAATAGTGAGACCAATGAAAGACAGAAACAACCGTAAATTGCTTTAGTAATAATCACATAAGAATGTAATAACTTCTATGAAGTTAAACTGCGCATCCTGTGAGTCATCTAAAGGAAAGATGAACATATTGCTCAAACAAAGTAGTCTCTATTAGTATGAACACAAAATAACTGGTTAATGAAAATGAAACCTCTAGAACGGCTAGTCGCGCGTGCTACACGAACAAAAAACCTCCATAACAAAGAGGGGCTGGTCGCACATGCCACGTGAAAAAAATGAATATAACTTATACAGAACATCAAAAGAAGTGAAAACCTCCAGAGTCCAGAGGGGCTGGTCGCTTGGCTACACAAACAAAAATCTCTACAACAAAGAGGGTCTGGCCGCGTCTGCCACACGATATCACTTTAAACTTTATTTATCTATCTATTTTTAGCACTTTTGCACAAACTCCCCTCGAGGGTTTCGAGCATTCTGAGGCTATCCATGTTGCAGCCAGCTGGGTTTTTTTTGCAAGTGGATGATGTTTCTACCATTAGATTACATCCACGGACATGAAAAATAGAGGAAAATGAAAGTTTGTTCTAGAGCATGGTGGTTATGGCGAAATTTCCTCTTCGACAGTTTGTTCTAGAGCATGGTGGTTATGGCGAAATTTCCTCTTCGACTTTTACTTTGCAATACTAAAATTTCTTCTTCGACTAGCCTTTGGCATACAGACTCGAGAGATTTTCTTTAGGTTCAGGTATTTGTTATGGCCTATCTGGTTTAGCTTTTTCCCATTATACTTGCCTTAGAAGTAAGGGATCAAGAATTTACTCTGATTTGGATTTCCGATTCTGTGCTGGTAGCCATATCTGCTTATATATTGATGAAGGCCATAAGAGGCATGAAACAGATGCAACAGGACCTTCCCAGAAATTGGTTACAAATGGCCGATTGACTCTAAGTTTGATGAATGTGAACCTTTATTACCTAAAAGCAAATAGGGAGTATATGTGGGACTCAAAACCAAGTGGAGAAAATGTCCACTAGAGCAAAAATATCCTCCATGTATCTAACATACAAAAGGAGAGAGTAAATATCACCATGAGCACAACTGACTATAGATAAGTATGATTTTGAAGATAGCGCTCCTAAATGATACTCTTGACGTCATTTCTTAAGGAAGAGCACTTGTAAGCTTTCACAATACGATTACGAGCATCACTAGGTACTTATCTGGAAAAACTGGTCCTTTGAAGGTGAAAAGATTTCATCTCTTCTAGATGAAGATCCAAGGCCAAATGGAAAGCCCTCTTCTTCTTTTTTATTCTAAGCTGGGATAGACCGACAAGAGGGACTTGTTGACTATTAAAATCACAATGAACAAGGGCCAAAAGCCACTACCAAGTAGGTGAACATGCCATACGGAAGAAGCAATGCTCAATTATCTCATCCCTCCGCATGCAAGAGGGCAAATCACTACTGACATCCGGATAAAATCTATGAACAACAAGATTTTACCGCAGACGCATCTGAACGATCTGCCACCATAAGATAGGCAGTTTAGGATGGAGCAATTTATCCCATACCGATTGTCAGACTACTTTTCGATGAGGTTCAGGAATAACTAAAGGCCATTTTGGCAATGGAGACAGCACTTCAAGCTGAAGCAAGACAACATACATCAAATGCACTAGTTGCTCCTCTTTGATACTGGTATAGAAAGATTGTTTGTAGGGCAAGAAATAGGAAGATTCACGGAGGAATCTGCCATATCTGAAGGCTTAAGTTTGACTATAGTCTTCCCATATGTGTCAAGCCCAAAATCATCCTGGGTGCAGAAAAATTAGGTTCAAAAAAATATTACAATCAAACAAAAAAGGAAGCTGCATTATATATGTTGGGATTAGATCTTATTTTAGATTAATAAGTGAAAATAAACATAGTTCGTTAGTTAGATACAATATTTGATAAATCACTTGCTCATATAGAAATTATATATACTTATCACATTGCAGCGTAACATTATTAATAAACAACTTATGTAGTGATAAGTCAAGTTGTAAACATCTTAGCATTACAACATTGTAAAACAATCTTCATAGTGATGCCTCATATTGTAGTGTATTGTCTGGCCCCATAACCTATGTAGTGATATGTCTCAAGTTGTTGTGAACATCTTATTAGATTGCATACAACATTGTGAAACAATCTATATAGTGATGCCTCAAATTGTAGTGTATCACCAACCTCTAATTATCAATTCCAATTTAACATTTTGTTTACTAAAGAGTGGCATGGTAAAACTAGGCTATCATATGGAATCCTACATCATTTTGCCACTTGAGTAATATTGATCCTTGAATAAATTGGGCCTCTAACCAACAAAATACACTCTGAAAGCAACATCTATATGGCACTATCCCTTCTTCCTTCCCATAGAGCATTCATTTGAAGTCAGAGCTCTGTACACATAGCTGAATCTTCCCACACCAAAATAGATATCAGCTGATATCTTCTTTACACGGTAATGGGACATTCACATGGAGGATTATTTTTGCAAATGGGGTGTGGCCGCAGCTTCGTTTCGTTTTTTAGACTTCAAAGTAAACGTCCACCACGTTGAATGGTACACGCGAAAACAACTGTTGTTGGAATGGCTTGGCTGCAACACATGGCTGCAAAATTGCGGCCTGTTAAACTCACATGGCTCCCAATTGCAACCCTCATCGGTTGTCAGTTTCGCTTGGATTCTCTAGACCTGCATCTTCTTTTCTGATTGCAAGACATCTTGAAAATGCCAATTCTTGGCCGATTGCCACAGCTCGATCCATGTGCACCCATCATGGTTGACCTGAACTCTGTTCCCCTTGAGATTCCGATGAAGAGCCATTGAAATAGTGCCTTCCACACAATTGGATGTTGCCGAGGATCTCAATGAGGATGAATCTGATGCAGATGAAGGAAACCATGTTCAGAATTCACTGCAGTCGAAAAACTTGTAGAAGAGTATGCAGATGTGAAGCTGAACAGGTTAAGAGGGGGGAATTTTCGTGCCAAAGATTATGTCTCTGTTGCTGGTCGATTGAATGAAGACCTGAAGACCACTTACACAATGAAGCAAGAGAAGAATAAGATTGAATGTCTTATTAAAAAAATTTAAATTGGAGAAGGCCAAGGAATCAAAAACAGGTTCGGTCCCAAGCAATTGAGAATTCTTTGATCAATTTGATGCTTAGGTGAATCTTCTAAAGTCGTGGGCCTGCCTGGAGGGTTTCGGTCCAAGTATTAAATGCAAGCAAGGCGAGACAAAAAAGGTAGATTTCATACCCAATGCTTAGCTTAAGAGTGTATTGTGGTGAGGAAAAAACTTCGTGCACCAAATAGTGTATCAGAGCCAGATGCTCCACGGCCGGAGTACATAGTTGTGACCCCCAAACCTCTCAAATCAAATTCTTCTCGGGTTATTTCTGAAAATAACAATGTAAAGGATCTTCAGGAGCTTGAAAGTAAGGAATCTAAGATAGGGACCCCTCCTCGCAAAGAATTGAAGAAGAGTTCTTCTGGTGTGAGGCAAAAAGACTAGACCCAGGAGGAACGAGGAGGGTACGAAATCTGCTGCAACAATTTTGGCACAAGCCATGCGAGATGTAACTTCCATACAGAAAGATCTTAAGCTGATGGAGTTATCGCAACGTAGAGATGCAGAAGAGAGATTGTTGCAAGCTAGACAGGAAGCTGAGGCTAGGAGAGAGGAGGCAGTATGTAGATGTAAGTTGTTGGAGCTTGAAGCATGCAAATGCAAAGAGGAGCTGCAGCTACAACTTGCGCAGATGAAAATGTAGATCCAGATACAGCTTCGAGGTAAAAGTACTAGCATATTTTATCTTCCTGGCGGTAGCACTCCTTCCTCAGGTCTCTTTGATCCATAAGGTTTACTACATTATTGTTTATTTCTATTGTTTTTCGTCAGTTTTGTTTATGAAAATGTGTGTTAAGTTAGCTGTAAGAGATTGACTATAAACGCTATCTATTATTTATAACTTTTGAGTTGCATTGAATTTAAATAAACATGTAACTATGGTTAAAGCGCTATCTATTATTTATAAACTTCATTGAACGGCAATATGTGCAATGGTTAAGGAATATGGTAGACAATAGTAGGAAACAAATTAAAATAAGCACGTAATTATGTTGTTGCATGGTTGAAGCATTAAAGGATTAAAATAATTTTCTAACATATGGTAGACAATATTTACATTTAACATATGGACTAATGGTAGTCAATATTTAACATATAGTAGACCAATGGTAGAAAAATAAACCAATATGGTACACATTTAACATATGGTAGACCAATGGTAGACAAATAACAATTCTAACATATGGTAGACAATAAATAAACATTTTACATATGGTAGGTCAATGATAGACAAATGAAGTAATAAGGTAGACATTTAATATATGGTAGATAAATGGTACTCAATGGTAGACAAATAAACAAATATTGTAGACAACAAATAAAACCAATGATAGGCAAACACTATTTTGAAGCCAATACACTAAAAACGGAATCAAAGACAATGTTTTTCCTTCATGTAATTGAAAACAATATCTTGAAGAAGCTTCCCATCTCGTCTGCGTAGCGTATCACTTTGATTCAATGGCGCTCCTCAAAATAGACTCTTCCAGTTGAAGGAAGTTATGCAAGACACAACATGCAATCACCACTTTAGGTGCATGAGGCATCTTCACTGGAAGATCCTTCAAAATGTTCCAATGGCCCTTTAACAATGCAAAAGCATTCTCGATGACGACTCTAGCCTGTATAAGTGCTTTGAAAACTTTATGACATCCTGTGGATCGGAGCGTTTTTTCTTCTTCACAACTAGCATATATTCAGATGTTGGATATCCAGAATCTGCCACAAGATAAGGTAGCACACGTTTGCTATTCAATCGCCTGATTGGTCCACGCAAAATAGTTCTACGCGACAACTTTGTGAATCATGCAGATCTATAGAAACGATTAGTGTCATGTGCACCTCCAGGAGCATCACTACAAACATCCCAAAACGTTAATGATGTATCACATACTGCTTGCAGAAGAATCGAATGGAAATAGTGTCTAGACCAGTAATCTGCAACACCGAATTTCTTCATTGGAGCTTTTCTAAACGGAATATGTGTCCCATCAATGGCTCCTGCTACTTGGGGAACTCCTGATACAGCCTCAAAGTCATACATGATCTCTTTCAGGCAATTATCAGATGGTGCAACAATGAAATCGGGCTTCAAAATGCTAGCAATGATGTCAACAACAATTCTTATGTATTTGTGAATTGTGCTTGCACCCAATCCAAACATCTCAGAACAAATGAATTCTTTTTCATTGTGTGCAAGCCTCCATACAACCACAACCACAACTTTGATTTTACCCATCGGCTCTCTAACCATTGTTTCTAGATCAGCCTGAAGGATATGTGGAATGAGCAACTGTAAAAGCTTCTTGAAACTAGAAGCACACATTCTATACCATCTAAAGAAATTCAAGTCCCCAGACATACCAGATTCAAGCCACAGTTTTGAACTCACTTCATTCCAGAATGTCACTTGCCGAGGGTAAACCCAGTATTGCCTACGTGTTCTTTAGTCTTGCAGCATCAAGAGTAGTAGGAAATTGACACACAACGAAAACAATAAATTCCATAGCTGATTGAATGTAGAATCCTCACAAGAAAACTCGATTGCCTGTATGGATTGCTCATATCCTTCACACTAATAAGGATCAATATCTTCCGATTGCTCAAACAATCCATTCACCAAGGTCTGCCAGAATCTGTAGAAAGGAGGAAACAATCAGAGCGGTAATTTCAGAAAAAAGCAGACGAATCCAGCAGGCTAGGATGGACGATTCAATTGGAAACCCGATTCTGTTCAAAATTTTGGAAACCCGATTTATAAAAGCGTTGCAAAATTTTGGACCAACGGTCCTTTCGTGGTTGTTCCTAATTTGGCGGCATCCCTTCTAGCTATTGCAAATTTTTATCCTCTTCATCAGCGGTGCAGCTGGAGCCAAATTAGGAATTTAACCATGTGAATGCAGGAGGCATAAAAGCCACATTCGTTGCAGTTATATGGTTGTCACAGCTGCAAAATCGCATCTCCATGTGAGTGCAGCATAAGTCATACTTCAATGTCTAGCATCATCTACTCTCATCCAACCAAATGCTTCACATTAACTTATCTTTGTATTTATGCCTGGCAATGCCAGGCACCCGTTACTAGTTATCAAGATAATGGTTTAGAATAAAACCATAAAAGAGAACACCATCCCGAAGCCATAGATGTATTAGTACAGTATGTGTTTGAGAAGTCAATTGTTGTCCTGGTCACCCTCATAAAAAACCATCAAACATCGCTAGTCACCCCAGTGGTTGTGAAACTTAGAACATATAAAGCAGCATCGAGTATGAGTCTTTTTGTGCTAAACGACTTAGCATTCCAATTTCCTAACTTGACCTCGGATACTTAGCAAAGTAGTTCTGTCAAATGCAGCATTGTTTAGCATTTATGATAGAGCAATTAGAGTCACTTTTGTTACGGACTTAGCATTCCAATTTCCTAACTTTTGTCACTTTTGTTACCGAAAAACTGAAGGTAAGATGACATCTGACAAGCCATAGGTTTAATAATATTTTGCTGGAATAATGTTTGTTATCAGAAAATTGTCTTCCTCAAATTTTTCACAATCCTAATAAGAATCTTGACAGTGGGAAATGCGTGAGAAGAAAAGGAACCCCCAACGCTAATTATTGGTATTTTGAGGATCGCCTTCGTCATTCTGAAAAGATTAAGCAAATGCCACGTACCCAAATTGCACGTACCCAAATTGCATCATCAATTTCGTCTGAAAATTTGATATCACCTAATATCAAATTGATAATTCGATGATCAGGAATCTTGTGACCAACATATACTGATACACATTTTGCTGTGATATTTAAAGAATGCACCATTGCATTAGCAATAAGACTCTACAACCCAAAAATTCTCCAATGACAAAAATAGCAGATGCATGCCAAGGGGACCTTTGCCTTCTCCTGCCAATAAAATATATTGCCTTCAGGTATTAGCTGTCTTAGAAGCAATCTAGCTGTGGAAAGCAACAACCTGTTGTTCTCAGTCAAATAACTGCCAATCTTTGCTGTACTCTTGACTTCTCAGCATCAATAATGCTACATATCGTATTTACAGTGTTATCCAACTGCTTATCAGCATTCACCACCACATAATCAAACTCTTTCATACGTTGCAACTCCTCCCTTGCAGTAGAGACCCTTACAACCATCTTTTCAAGAGTTTCTGTCTTACGCTGTGTCAGCCGTCTTACAAGGGCAAATTCACTTTCCGCAACAAGAAAAATGAAGACGGCGTTCGACCCAAGGATTGAACGAACAGTGGCTGCCCCTTGAACATCCACACGAAGGACGACATCCATCCCCTTAGCCATGTATTCACGCACCTATTACAACAAAGCAAAACACAAGAGGATAATCAAGTTATTGATAAAGATGTAGTAGACGCTTTAGTAGTAACAGATTCCTAAGACTAGTTATATAAGGTTATCAAAAGTTGTTTGTGAAAAAAGAATTAGTACAGCTTTACCTGCTGTTTTGGAATGCCTTTATAATCTCCGTAGACAACTGCATGTTCCAGGAGCTCATTTCGTTCAATCAAACCTTGAAACTCATTTTTAGTAATGAAATAGTAGTCAACACCATCTACTTCCCCTGGCCTCTTGGGTCTTGTTGTTGCCGTGACAACGAAATGAAGCTCCTTGCGAAGAAGTTGAAGTTTCTGCAAAATATAATAATTGTACTAATATGAGCCAAGCATTCTCAACCCTTTCCAAGTGAACCAAGAATGTGACAAACCTTGATAACTGCGTCTTTCCCAACTCCACTAGGGCCACTGATTACTATCACCAATGGTTTTGGTGGTGCTACTTGAGGGCCAGTATTGAAAGGTGTCCCTATCGCATTCTCCAACTCATTTATCACACTCAGCTGTAAAGGACTACAAAAAGGATGTTACATACAAGTGGCAAGTAGTTTTATGCATACATGCTTGTTTGGCAAAACTGATTATTAGAAATGTTAGGAATGTATAATCATAAGAAGATGAATCTTTTTTGGCAAATAAGTATGCATCTTGTTTTGCTTAAATTCATGTGAAACCTACAGAAAAAACTTATCACAATGTCCAAGGCACAACGCTCAATATACATTTAAATGGATGAGCCAGGCATGATTCAACAGGATAGTTTAGAGAAGCACATACCTCTTTTAGGCCGTCCATGGCATTTGGGGCGTCCAGCTTAACAGCATAGGGACAGCTATGACCACATCCTGAAGGAGAAGTCGACATAAGTAAGCAACCTGATACCAAACTACCCTTCAATTCATATGCTTTGAACTGTTGAATCCCAAGTCCAGTCTTGTTTCCCAGAGTAAACCGAGGAAGTTTTGCATTCAAATCCCTCCTCCAATACAAGAGTTCTCTTTGTGACAATCTGCCCACAAAAGATGTATAACGACTTGCAAAAAGGGGTAGCCGGAATTGGGTTGAAGCGGTATTTTGCACGGATTGGGGTAATGCATGTCTCAACGAAAAGGAAGAAGGCGATGATTTGGAGAATCTGAGGGGAAACATGCTTGTTAAGAAAGAAAAGCCTTTAAGAATCCGGTAAATTCATGGCTGGAATTAGAGACAAGTAAATTAGGTTAAAAAATTTACCCATTCCTTGCTGCGGTAGCACCAGAACAAACGTGGTTACAAATTCGTCACTGAAAGGGCCAAAATTCTCAAAAAGAATAAATTGGCTCAAAATAATGTGGCTCAAAGTAATGTTACCCTTATAATGTGGTGATACCTTCATTTCCCCAGCCCCAAACAAGTTGCCAAGGCTCCTGTATGTGTCATTCGAATCCCATGTGGCCATAATTTGTTAAAGCATACGCATATGACTTTGCTCATTTTAACATGGGAAGGACATGACTCCTCCAACCGCCTCTCATTCTTGAAAGTTACAAGCTATAGAGATTAATTATCCTATTTACAATAAGAAACTTCTGGCCATTGTTGTTTTCAAATGGGAAACAACAAATTTGAACATGCTATACTGAGTTGGTCAGGCTCAGCCAGCTGCTACATGTGATATTGAGCATAGTTTCAGTACGGATGCGGGAATCATACCTTCAGGAGGTCATGGATAAGCGGGATCAGCTATGTCCTCAGACACTCACCTAATATATATCTTTTTCCCCTTGGACTCAGGATTTATAATGTTTATGATTAGACTGGAACATCATCATGCAACAGAATATGGGTTATTATGTGTTATTTTTATTATTTCAAGTTTAAAATTCCTAGATTTCATTGCATTTATCATGTGTATAGATCCCTTAAAGGGAAGGTTGCTTGTATAGATCCCTTCATGATGTGTATTTGTACAGTTTGACAATATTGTTTTGGTGCCATGGTTTTTTACCCGAAAACCCTTCGGGCAGGGGTTTGTTGCGCTCCTTCATTGGGTCCTACAGGCCAATTGGACTCCATAGATGATAAAAGCCATTTTATTCTATTCTATTCTATTCTATTCTATTCTATTCCAAAAATGGCAGCCTTCCTTGAGGGATCCTCTCATAAGATCATTGGCCCTACAAATCATCAAAACATTTCCATTGCTTCTAATGACATGTACAATTTTTTTTTTCCTACACAATGCACCTAGGGACAAATATACAAAGCTCCCAATGTACAAAGTATGAACGTAAATGTATTTGATCCTAAAGTAAATAAATGAGGCCATGTATAAAGGAGTTGTGGTGGTCCCATATGTTTATTCACACAAAAGGGAATGGCTAAAGGAATGTTTTACAATATAGAAATCATAGCTTAACCATTGCAAACGATGTGCCTTATTGGCTAACACATATCGTGCATAGATAGAAACGAGTATTCATCCAACTCCAAGGTAAGCAGAGCAAGACAAGATGAGCCCTGGTCGGTGATGAGGCGCTCAGATGGGCGCCATGGTGATGGCGGCAGTGGCGGCTTGTTGAATCCTTCATAACTTCTGCATCCGGACTCCGGTTTCAGCGATCTTTGGTTCGTTGGAAAGCTCTTTCAGTGATCCTTCTTTTTGTACATATTTTTCTTTGGTTTTTGCTGTGTTTGGGGGCCGAATTTGATCCCCCTATTGCGGCCTCCTGCTGTAAACCCCTGAACATGGTGATGGCGGGTAATTCTGCACCGAGTTTGGGCCTGGAGAAGGCTGGGCCAAGGATTCGTGTCAGAGATGCCGCGAGAGAGGAAAGAAAGGAGGCAAGGATATATCCAAAACCCGGGCGTCGCCTTGGCAATTTGGATCTTCAAGAGCCAATTCTTAGCCAGGATGTATCCAAAGGGGCTGACGATGGATTCCCTGTGAGGCTTCGGGAATTTGGATAGGATGGAGAATAGAGAGGTGGTGCCCAGCTCAATGCCACCTTTGGAGTCCTCAGAAACTTTGCCTTCCTTGGTTGGTGTGAATGGTGATGTGTTGCCGAAGACCCTTTCGATATCTGCAGCCTTCCCCAGAGATGGTGCCTCAACCGCCACGAGCCCCGGCTCCTCATGCATGGAAAGGTAATGACACCGCGTTGCGCCTTTCTAGGCCTAGGTTTTCTCGATTGGATTAGGCAACCGTTGCAAGCGTAAAGTGGTAGAAAAAGTTCTAGGGTGACAGAGGCAATCGCCTTATCTTAGAGCGTAATAACAAGAAGGATTTTTGCGACAAGTTTTAAATCATTACCTCGTTGTAGAAATCAATCACCGTAAGCATGTGTAGTATCTGAAGAATTTGGTTGCATCTTCTGTTAGGCCATTTCATTTGGGGCCTTTTGGATATGCAGAGGCTTGGAACCGCTACTCTGCTCACTTTAAGAGGCTGGGGTTGCCTCCATATGTGACCCCAAGTCTCCGGGTAATAATTTTTTTCTTATTATGGTTGATTCGAGGCCCGCGATGGGAGCGGTTGGTCTCGCATGGAGTGGCGCATTATGGGAGGGGCATATGTTTTGTTCCAAAGATTATGCTCCGGTTTTCTCTTCGCTAGGCCCTTTGCCGTTAGAGTGCCATCTTTGGCTTCAAATCCGGATCCGCCTCGAGATGATGGTGTGCGAGTTTTTTAGTGGCCATGGCCAAAGGCACGGGAACTCACATAACGACTCGGACAGGGTGCACCACGATATGTGTGTAGGTACCGGACCCGGATGAGGTGTTACCTCGAGTCTTGTGGTTAAAAGTGGTGATTATTATTCTTACTTCAGCTTGGACTTGCTCAATGGGGGAGAGCTTTTGGCAATGTTTCCCTCGCCAAGCGGTTTCACTAGCATAAACCTCACTCAACACCCAAGCGGTGAGCAAATAGTGGTTGGGCCACCTTCACCCTCCGCACTTGTTCCCCCCGCTGAAGGTTGTAGAGCAGATGGGTGGTCGAGAGACACAACCTGAACCCTCCCTCTCGTATGGTGGATCCCGGAGGTATGTAGGAGACTTGCACAGATTGGAAGAGTTGCAAGCAGAAAAAGGGAAGGGTGGCAACAGGTTGTTTCTAGGAGGCGAGCTCGTGTGAGAGCTCCTCAAGAGGGTCACTGTAGCCCATCCGGCAGCCCATTGTCACGTGTCCCTCCTCAAGTGGATCGAATGGTGATTGATCGTGGTAGTCCGTAACTTTTTTTCTTCTGGGCTGATCGTGGTTGAGGCATGTGAGGCTTTTGCAAGGGGATCTGGACCCTTGGTGCACAACGACCCACATGGATAAGAAAAATTTATCTTGGAATGTGAGAGGCATCAAATCCTCCGAATAAGCGAGCACGCCTCGCCATGGTCGCGGAAGAATCTTAATCCGGATATCTTGTGTTTGCAGGAGCATAAATATGCCGAGGGCTTATATTAACAACCTAATGAATATCTTGGGTAATCGATTATGTGGCTGCAAAATGCTACAATCCGGGCGTGGGCGTGGGAGGTACTTTGATTTGTTGGAAAATGGGTGTACATGTAACCTTTTCACCACGCATAGACAGACCTGGGACTGGATTAAATGGAAGGAGGGCCACCGAATGGGGCTTATTAAATGTGTATGCACCAATTGGGGCCACCTCGGAGAGGTTGCTTATGGGCACAATTGCGTAAATAAGCTCCAATCCTTTGGTATGGGTTCTACATGGTTTGTCCCGGGTGACTTTAACATGGTGGAGCTCCCGTGAGGACGTGCATGGTATTGGTTCGGAATATTGTGATTGGTGGTTTTGAGCGTGACCAATGGCTTAGGCTTGTGCAGGAGTGGGGTTTGACAGAGCTTCCCAGGATCGAATTTTACTTGGTGCAATAATTGGTTGGGGCATGGTAGGGCATACTCTAGTATCGATAGAGTTTATGGCACTCCAGCCAGTCTTGGATTATGCTCCGGCCTTCACTAGGGTGAATGTTTCGCCACCTCTGCCTCCTCGATCACACTCCCCGCATCATTCAGCGGCTTCATGACCAACCACCGTGGCCTCTCGTGATCGGTTCTAACACAAGCTTTCTTCAGATCCAGAGTTCACGGCCGATCGTAGAAGCTCATTTGGCGGCAGATATTCAGCCGATAGCGCGAATGAGTGCAATGGTTAAAGATTGGCTAGGGTAAAACGGTTTACAAAAAAGAGCGGGCGCAAAAGGCTTTCGCGTCGGCCGCAGTTGGATGCCTTATATGAACCGAGTCTCTTAGAGGGGTGGTCGATGGCTTGCGGAGGCGTGCCAGGTGCTTCGCCGATCGCGGGTTGACGAGGAGGCCAAGGTGTCGTTGCAGCCAGGGTCCGCTGGTTTGACATGGCTGAAACAACCGACACTTGCTCTAAAGTCTTTTTTTCTCGAGCAGCCCGCCAGAAGAAGTACCGTACCATGGTCTGACATAGTTACACCCTGTGGAGTGTTGTTGTAGCAACCCGGATGCTATCAAGGCCTTTGTAGCAACAAGACTATGAAAGGTTTTTCAAGGAGAGCCCGCTTCCCTCAAGTGTTTTTCGTGAGCCGGTGCTGGCTAAGGTATCGTATTAAGAATCTCACCCTTCAAAGACGTGGTGAGCTTTTGCTGGCATGGCGAGTGAGTTGGGGGACGATGCCACCGCTGGCTCCTAATAAGTGTCCCGGGTTGGATGGAATACCGCTGGAGTTTTTTCAGCAAGATCGAAGTGGGTGGGGACTTCGGTGAGTGCAGTGTATGTGGATTTTTGGGGAATAACTCGATGCATGCTCTCCTCAATCACAGTTGTATTTCACTTATACCCAAATGTAAGCATCCTAAAACCATCAATGACTGGAGGCCTATTACTATGTTGTCGGTGAGTGTATAAAATCATTGCTAAGGTTTTCATGGAGAGGCTTAAGCCAAGATTTAAGTTCATGCCATTAGCCCGAAAGGCACCGGTTTTCTCCCCGCCAGAATATTCTTCATAATGTGGCTGCTGCTTTTGAGGGTGTGCATTGGGCTCGTGAGGATGAGGCAGCCCCTTGTTTTTCTTAAGCTGAACTTTGCCAAGGCTTATGACAGTTGTCACCGGCGTTCTTGGCGGATATGATGTGCCTTTAGGTGTGGACCTAGTTTCGTGGAAACGGTTATGAAACGCATCGGTTCCGCTAGGGCGGCTAATTGTGGTGTCGGTGAGACCTCTTCAATCTTCTATGGGCCGAGGCATTAGGCGGGGATGTCCATTGGCCCCCCTTCGCTCTCACTATAGTGGCGTAAGCTCTTTCGTAGCTTTTTTCGTGGCGCTTGGTCGACAATGTGGTGCAAGGGTCTCGCATGGGTGATGGGTCGCAGAGGGTTTGGCGGCCAATTTGCGTGATGATACATTTCTTTCTTCATGCAGATGAGTTCAATCTCCGTGCAGCCAAGAATATTTTGATGCCTTTTCTTTAGCTTCAGTGGTGTTTGCTTAACTGGTCGGTGTTCGACCATGTGGGGTATTGAGGAACCTCCTCTGCGTGGTTGAATCGGTTTCCTTGGGCTCTTACCCGCCATTACACGTACCGCCAAACTGTTAGGCATACCATTTGGCTTGGACATTAATGCTAGGGCAATTTAAGGAGACATTACGTAATCTTAAGCAAAAGATCCGAACCGGTGGAGGGGAAGTAAACTCACCATGGCTGGTAGGACTCGTAAGCCAAGTCGCTCAGAAGCACTCATGTTTATGCAGCCCTCCCGTGATACTTTGCTTTAAAAGTGTGGTTAAGGAGTTGGATGACACCATTCGCAATTTTGTTTGGGGAGGAAATGAGGAGGGGCTACAGTGAAGGTCGCATGGTGGAAGTGTGTAAAAGCGCCCTTAAAGGCGGGGGCTTAGGTATGCTTGATGTGTCGCTAACAACGGCTGTCTCGGGTGTCTAAATTCACCGACAGCTTGTTGCAGGAGCAACAGTCCCCGTGTTTGGCTCTCATATACCGGTAGTCACGCTCGCCACTCTATTGTGTTTAGGAAGCCAAAGCAATTCCGCCAGCTTGCCGCGGGCTCTGTTTGAGGATTTGCGGCCATTCCCTCATGCTTCGCCTTTTCTTAAGGGTCTTCTCAAGGCCTGGAAGGTGGTCAAGGTTCTCTTTTCATTGGACCCTAGGAAGGTGTATGGTAGCCTCATCGCCTTTCTCTCGGGTACCCTTGGATTCTCAGATCTCCATTGGCCTCTTCCCTACACCTGTGTACTGGGCGATGGATTGCTGCGCAGGGTGACATCCATCCGTGGATCGGGTATTGGGAGGGTCATCCGCACCGTGGGAGTTTTTAGGAACGATTTTGGCCTCGGGCGTGGGACATACCTGACTTGGGCCGTAATTGCTAATGCTATTCCATTCGCGCTTGTCTTCTCAAGTCAATCGTTTGGAAGTCGATAGTGGACTTGATGCTTCTCGGTTGTAGCATCGCTTATGGGCTTCTCAGGCGGCCTTGACACGCTTGCAGCCTTCGGATAAGTGGTCGCTTAAAAAGCTTCCAGGGGAGGTAAGGGGCCCGGGCCATGTGGAAGTGGGCGTGGAATACATTGCCTCCTCCTAAAGTCCGTACCCTTTTGTGGCAGATCTTGCAATCAGAGGCCTCAGGGTGAATGTGTCCGAGTCCACGTGTTCAAGCCTCAAGTAGCGGAAACATGTCCCTATGTGGGGGCGCCGAGACCATTGAGCACCGCTTTGTCCCATTCAATGTGCAGGTAGGGGCAGCTTGGTCCTGGGTGAGAGCCCTCTTTGGGTCTTCACTATGTAGTCAGAAGATTCTCTTGGGAGTCTTTCCTAGCAGTTGGCCAATGGCCAAGCAGCAGGCGTTTCATTTATGCAGAGCTTGGCTTCTGTGGTTGATTTGGAAAAGACGGAGAGCGAAGGTCTTTCGACGCAAAGGTTTAGCCCTTTTCAGTTGGTTCCGATCTTGAGGCATAAGTTGTGGCAGGCTTACCAAGTCTCAAGCTTGTTTGGCACAGTGAAGCGGGAAATTTGGTCGACATTCCTACAGATTGTGAATCATGATGGGCACTTCATTTCTTAGCAACACACTTATCATTGTACTTGATCACATTCTAGTACAATGACAAGATGAGCCCAAGCCCTTTTATCTAGAGAGCAAAATACAAAACCATACACTTTATAAATTACATATTATTGACTCTAGTACAAATGAAGAAGCATTACATTAGGTTCCTTATTGACTATATAAGGTTCTAGAATACTACTAGCTCGAGATTAGAAACAGCTTGACATATACGATCTAGGCTCTGCTATGGTTCTTGCGCATAGATACGAGGCCAAATTTGTTTTAGACGGACGTGGAATACAATAAATAGCAGGGTTTGAAAAAAGTGAGGTTAACTTTACGTTTTGCCCTGCAAAATTTGCCAATGTCTAATTGTTGTTGAGATGAACAGGACCTGGTGTCCTACAAAAAAAATTAATGAATTGGACTTTGTCCTACTAATTTTTGAAGAGTAGGATTTTGTCCTACTCTTTTTAAGGGGCGGAAGATTTTTTTGGTACATATATTTTACAAGAAATTCATCGCGGCGGCCAAGGCTGCGGCGAACATTTCTTTAGTTCAAATTTTGTCATTTCTAACCCTTGGGGTTGAATTCGTGTATCAACTTGTAGAAGTAGCCCATGCTATAAATGAGGAACACAACTATTAATAGTCCTTTCCCAAAATAAACAATCGTACAATGAATATGAATATGGACAGTTTAGCAAGGCTAACGTGTGTCAAATGATGCAAAAGGACAAATAAGAAAAGACTTCACCTTTTTCTAATATAATAAGAAAACAACGTCCATCTGTAACTCCACCCCCATCGACAGTTAAGTAGGCGCCACGTGGCACGATGGGTGCGACTCAATTTCTTATGGATGATACTTTTGTCGGTAGTAGGTGTGACGAGTATGATAGGTGTGTGTAAGCTTCACATGGATGATACTTTGGAATTGGCAGTAGGTGTGAGTCAGCCTCTAATGGGTGCAACTTTGGAATCGGCAATACGTGTGAGTAAGCTCCCAATGGATAGTACTTTGGGATTGATAGGTGTTAGTAATAGGTGTATATAATCTCTACAAAGGTGATACCTTGAAATTGTAGTAGGAATGAGTGTGATACTTTTAAATTGGTAGTAAGCATGAATCAACTCTTCATGGATGATACTTTGGAATTGGCAGTAAGTGGCAGTAAACTCCTCATAAATTGAGAAATGAGTGTTGAGGACAGTAGGCGTGATTAAGCTCATAATGGGTGATACTTTGGAATTGGTAGTAGGTTGAATAAGACCCAAAAAAAGGGTGGCCAACTATATGAATAGAACTAAAATGTTAATCTTCTTCTGGTTCGATGTAGAAGCATGCAGTTGCTTGCTTAAATTGGTATCCATCTCTTGTTGCCAAACAACTGTAAGAATTGATTTGTCAATAGGTCAAGGTATGGATCAATTGACAAAATCAGCGTAATAAGTCTCATGCTTCACAATATTTGCTTTATTTTTTAGCATAGTGGCCAGACTCCTCTGAAGCTCCTATTATTATAATGTGAGACTCTAGTTATAGCCTATTATATCTGATTGTCCAAATTGATAACTATTATACCTTAACTATTATATCTTATTTTCCAGCTTGATTTCATTGGATAGTTTTCTCGGCTCGTGGACCATATTTTCTTTCATCTTTTAGTAAAATAAAAGCAATATTGGTGTGAACTGTGAAGCAACTTAGGTAAAGTTGTCAAAATACCCCAATGTTTAAAGGCATTTATAAAAATGCCCCTATTTGTTGCGAAATTGTCAAAATGCCCTCTTCCATTTCTCCTTCATCCAACGATTTCTTCTATTCCATTGCAATGAACTCCTCATCTACCTTGTGAGCCCAGGATGCAGAACAAGAACTTCACTACATGTTTATATCAAAACTAGGGATTTACCGATCTTCTGCTCTCAATATATACTAAATCTTCTATTCATTTTGTTGATAGCAAAAATTCCAAGAAGTCGAAGCGAATTTTGATTGCCACATGACACATGCAGGAGCTGCTAAAGCTGAATACCATGCTTCATATGATATGTTTTTAAAAAATTTAAGCATGCTCTCCTCAATGGAACTTGCAGAGCAGATAAAAAAGATTGATAGCATATATGATCACTAATGCAAGAATATTTCTCCGTCCTAGGAAATGATATGTTTCCCTCGATATTTATCCTTATTTGAAACCATTATTCTATTTTATTGATCATTTCAGTCTTATTTTAACCATCCCATGATGATGCAGTTCTGCCCAAGTCTTACACAACAAGCATACACACACATGCTCTACTACTAATTCTAAGGTATCACTTATGAAGAATACTACCAATTTCAAGGTATCATTTATGAGCAGGTTACTCATGCCTACTATATTCTAGAACATCCCATGAGGAGGAATTCCAAAGTATCACCCATGAGGAGCCTACTCACACCTTCTACTAATTCTAAAGTATCAATCATGAGGAGCCTACTCAAACCTACGGGGCCTCGCCTCGATTTGGACATCCTTCGCACTATTCCTCGCCTTGGTTCGGACAAAAACATGCCTGCCCATGGTATTCCCATCTATGGGGATGTTGTTTTGTTTTGCACTAATTCCTTGGCCCCTTTTCTTTTGCACCTACCACCAACTTGAAAGTATCACGTATGAGGAGCTGACTTATACCTACTACAATTTTAAAGTATCATCCATGCGGAGCTTATACACACCTACTACCAACGCCTACTACCCATGTGGAGCTTATACACATCTACTACCAATTCCAAAGTATCACTCATTGGGAGCTTACTCATACCTGGGTTCACCCCTTAGAAGCTGACTCACACCTACTGTACTCAACATTCATTTCACCATTGTAGTAGGTTTAAGTAGGCTCCTCATGGATAATACTTTAGAATTAGTAATAGGTGTGGTAAACTACTCATGCATGGGTTGAACAATGGATGGTGAGTAAGATGGGTAAGTTCTTTAAACATATAGGGGTGTTGTACTTGCATTTGTCCAAGTCGAAGCCGAGGCCCGACCGGGGCCGAGGCCGAGGAATTAGTGCAAAAGAAAAGAGTGTCTCCATAGATTGGAGTACCATGAATACTGCCAGAGATGTCCAAGCCGGGGCTGAGCCGAGGAGTGAAGTGCTAAACAACCAAAAAGTTTTGGAAGCCCCCACGAAGACAGAAAAGGGCTTCTAAATCTTTATGATGTGGAAGGGATTCGAACCCTAGTCCATGCCCTCCAAACCCCCCATGCTTACCACTAGGCTAAGCATTGGTTTATTAAAAAAAAATAAAAGTCTATATATAGTTAAGGGCGAAAGACAAATAATTCAACAATGTTTTAGAATGTTCTAGATAGCTCTAGGATCTTCTAGAATCTTCTAGACTATCTTAGAATGTTCCAGATGCTTACGAGTAAGCACCTCAGTCTAACAATAGAAAGTGTTTTGAAACTTTGCAAATGCTTAAAATAGAATGTTCTGGAATGCTCCAGATGCTCATGGGTAGCACCTCAGTCTAAAAATAGAAAGTACCTTCGTCTAAAAATAGAAAGGTTTCTAAAACTTTGCAAAAACTCAAAATAGAATGTTCTAGAATGTTCCAGATGCTCTTGGGCAAGCACTTCAGTCTAAATATAGAAGGTTTTTTGGGTCTTTGCAAACACTCAAAATAGAATATTCTTGGATGTTCTAGAATGTTCTAGATAGCTCTGAAACCTTCTAGAATGTCTTCTAAAATTTTGCAAAAACTCAAATAGAATGTTCCAGGAACTCCTACGCAAGCTTCTTAGCCCAAAAATAGAAAGCTTTGTGGATGTTTTAGAATGTTCCAGATGCCCATGGATAAGCACCTCAGTCTTAAAATAGAAAGTATTTTTGAAACTTTGTAAACACTCAAAATAGGTTATTCTAGAATGTTCCAGATGCTCATGGGTAAGCACCTTGGTCTAAAAATAGAAAGGTTTTTGAAACTCTACAAATGCTCAAAATAGAATGTTCTAGAAAGTTCCAAGTGCTCCTGAATAAGCACCTCCGTCTAAAAATAGTAAGTTATTTGAAAATTTGCAAACACTCAAACTAGAATGTTCTAGAATGTTTCACATGCTCATGGATAAGCATCTCAGCCTAAAAATAGTAAGTTTCTTGAATCTTTGCAAATACTCACAATAGAATGTTCTTGAATGTTCCAAATGCTCATGCGCACTGAAAATAGAATGTTCTAGCACCTCAGTCTAAAAATAGAAAGTTTTCTGAAGCTTTGGAAACATTAAGAATGGGCAAGCACCTTTGCAAACACTCAAAATAGAATATTCTAGAATGTTCTAGATGCTCCTGGATAAGCATCTCAGTCTAAAGTTTCTTGAAAGCTTTGCAAACACTCAAAATATAATGTTCTAGAATGTTTTAGATGCTCATAGGTAAGCACCACAGACCAAAAATAACAAGTTTTTTAAAACTTTACAAACACTCAAATAGTAAGTTTCAGAATCTTTGCAAATACTCACATTAGGATGTTCTAGAATGTTGTGGATGCTCATGGGCTCTCAAAATAGAATGTGCTAGGATGTTCTAGATGCTCCTAGATAAGCACCTCAGCCTAAAAATAGTAAGTTCTTTGAAACTTTGTAAATACTCAAAACTGTTCCAGATGCTTATGGATAGGCTCCTTGGTCTAAAAATAAAAAGTTTTTTTTTTTAAATTCCAAAGGGCCAAAATAGAATGTGTTAAAATATTCTACATGCTCAGAAGCTCATCCAAGAATAGAAAGTTTTCAAAGTATGACTAAGCTCCCCATGGGTGATGCTTTAGAATTGATAGTAGATGGCAGTAACATGGGTATACGTATGAGTAGGCATCAGAATTGGCAACAGGTGGCAATAACCTCCTCATGATTTGTTGAAATTGGTAGTAGGTAGCAGTAAGCTTCTCATAGATTGTCAAATGGATCTTGAGTAACATCGATATGGATATTGAGCCACATGGGTGACACTTTTCTCATGTGTGATACTTTGGAATTGGCAGTAAGTGTCCCAGTGGGTGATGCTTTGTAGTTTGGTAGTAATAGGTGTGCGTAGGCTCACATGGGTGATACTTTGCAATTGTAATAAGTATGAGTCAACTCCTCACGTATGATTCTTTCAAATTGGCAATAGGTATCAGCCAACTTTTCATGGGCTATGCTTTGGACTTGGTAGTAGGTGTGAGTAAGCTCCTAATTGGTAACAGGTGGTAAGACTTTGGATTGATAATAGGCTCAGGTAAGGTCCCAATGGGCAATACTTTGGAATCGGTAGTAGGTGTTGGTAATAAGTATGTATGGACTTGCATGGTAGTAGGTGTAAGTAGGCTGCTCATGGATGATACATAGGTTGAGCAATGGAAGCTGAGTAAGATGGTAAGTTCCTTAAACATATACGGGTGTTGTACTTTGGATATTGAAAAACATGGATACATCGGGATTACTGCATTTGTCCAAGTCGAGGCCGAGGCCTCGCCGAGGAATTAATGCAAAAGAAAAGATCGTCCCCATAGATGGGAATACCATGGGTAAGCATGATTTTGTCCAAACCGAGGCGAGGCCTCGGTCGGAGGCCGAGCCGAAGAATATTGTCAAAGATGTCCAAATCAAGGTGAGGCCGAGGCCGAGCCGAGAAATGGTGTAAAAGAAATTGAGCGACATAAGTAATGGTGATACTTTGCAATTAGTAATAGGCATGAGTAACCTCATCATGGGTGGTTGAGTAATGGATGTTGAGTAACATGGGAAGTTCCTTGAGCAAATAGGGTTGTTAGAATTAGTAATAGGTGTGGATAAACTCCTCATGCATGGATTGAGCAATGGATGCTGAGTAAGATGGGTAAGTTCCTTGAACATATAGGGGTGTTGTACTTTGGATATTGAGAAACATGGGTGTAGAGGGATCAGTGCAAAACAAAAGAACATCCCCATAGATGGGAATACCATGCCTAGGCATGTTTTTGTCCAAACTGAGGCGAGGCCTCGGCTAGAGGCAGAGGCCAAGCCGAGGAATAGTGCAAACGATGTCCAAACCTAGGCGAGACCCCAGCCGAAGGCCAGGGCCGAGCCGAGGAACGATGCAAAAGAAAAGGGCCCGGCCTAGTTATATATAAATAAATACTACGTTGATATCTACACTACTAAAACCCATAATCCAAGGTAGACTGCTAGCACCAATGAGCCTTTACAAATAAGCTCTATTTTTCCTCTTTCTTAGAATTTCTGAGGCCTTTGATCAGACGTAAGATTTAGCTGGAAAATTCAAAGGATTCAAGCCCATTTTCAGAGATCTGCAGCGCAGCATTGATATTGCAGATCTTGAGCAAGCAAGCATCCAAGAATATTAAAGATCAGACCTTTGATGAATAAATTTATCCTTCTTGTGACATTGAGCACAGCATCTGTACGGGTGCTGGGAACATACCTTCAGGAGGTTATGGACATGCGAGATCAGCTATGTCCTCGGGCACACACTTGACATGTATATATACATTGATGTATACTTGTACAGTTTGACAGCATTCTTATTACTGCCACGGTTTTTCCCTCGAAAACCCGCCGGTGGGGTTTTTAACCCTGACGGTAATAAGTTTCTTTGCACGCTCCTTAATGGGTCCCATAGGCCGATTGGCCTCAGTGGACGATAAAAAATCATTCTCATTCTCATTCTCATTCCATCTGCTTCCACCGTTTAAAAAAATTTGTTACAGGAATTTGTTCAGACATCGGCTTCACTTCTTGCATTCCGCTCTGTGTTGGTGCCGAATTGCGGATTGATTGCTGACCAATTTTTGTGTTTGATTGCCAACAAAGTGTTGTATTTTGCTGGATGCTGGGCCGATTTTTCCTTGACGGATGGGCCGAATTTTCTTTGGTGGACTTGGTGTTGTGCATCTGTGCTGTGGCGGGTTAACCTATTTTCTATTATGTCAAAAGGAAATTGAACTTTTAGACCTCTCTTTTCAGCTCTCTCTTTCTGCTTCAAATCATCCTATTTATTGGGAGCGGAACTGAGAACATAAGACTATGCAGTAACTTTTGATGATCCTTAACACCCCGGTCCTCTGGTTTACACGGTTAGATAAAATCTCAACCGTTGCTTGGATAGCTCTTACCCACTAATAACAGAACTGGCCCAAAAACTTCTCACAAGCGGAGCTCAACTGATCCAAGACAATTTGATTCAGCAGCCCAATTGTCCTAGGATGTTATGGGCAATTAGCTCG
The DNA here is from genome assembly GCA_021234155.1 of Isoetes taiwanensis. Taxonomy (NCBI): domain Eukaryota; kingdom Viridiplantae; phylum Streptophyta; class Lycopodiopsida; order Isoetales; family Isoetaceae; genus Isoetes; species Isoetes taiwanensis. Next base: position 4,707,197 of record JAJEKV010000012.1, on the reverse strand, counting down.
GTTGTCCTAGGATGTTATGATCAGAGAAATTGAGACTCGATTAAGAAAAAAATCGTCATCAGAAATCAAGAGCAGCAGTTCTTATTCGTATTATTACAGAGGGCCAGTAGTTTCGCTAGCCCCCAATCAGCACAAATCCACACTCCACATCCACGTCCTGCACAAATAATATACTTTAGCAGCAAAATTTTGCAAACACAGACGAAATGAGGCAGCCATAGCCGTCTGTTGAGCTCTATCGATTTTGCCATTTTTCTAAAACTTGGCTAGAACCAAAAACTTTTCCAAAAAACTTTAACCCTAAGACAAAGCTAGCAGCACAAATGGCAAGGTCAAACTAGTGAAAACCCTCAGACCGGGGTGTTAAGGGCGATAACCGTTATCGCCCTTAACTTTAGAAGGGCCCTCCGGCGTTCACTGAAAAGAAAAAATTCTCGAGCCATGTAGCCATGGCCAAAATGGCTCGAGTGTGCACTATGCGCACACCCTTGTCATTTTGTCCATGGCCACATGGCCCTTGAATTTTTTTTTTTAGTAACGCCCTCGGGCCGAGGCGTTATCTACACCATAAATAATCGAGCCAAGCGTATTTGAAGAAAGTGAGGTCACTACTGCAAAAACTTTCGTATGCATTTGCATTCTTTGGCATGTTCAAGCCATTTTAATCTTATGTTGATCCAAAGCTACCACTTACGCTCTTGGCACAGATCCCATCTCCTGCCACAAGCTTCTTTAGCCTAGTTCCAGCCTAATTTCGACACGATTAGAACCATTTCAAAGTATTCCTACGAATTTCTTAGCTCGCTCTGAGCAATGGTGCACAGTGAAGCAGATCAAACATGGCCGGAACATCTGGCAAACAATAGGTGACAGGAAAAATGTGAATTTGATCTGATTCATAGCAAGAATCATGGCAAACGCACCGGCTAAGTTGTAACGGGCCCATGGTAGATCGCTCGAGTATTCGAACCTTGAATGTGCCTGTGGGGCGTTCCCGAGACACCGGCATAAATGGGTAGAAGTGACTATTCATAAACATCTAGACGGTTTTGCCCAGTTGGTTAAGGGCATGTCGGTTAGGAACGTTACAGTTGGTATCAGAGCAGGTCTCGAGTTCGAGTCTCCATGGGTGCTTGTATGCATGGGTAATTTGCAAAGACTTGGTAATCATTGTGGCATGGTATGACATAGATATGGTATAGCCTTGGATGCTCGAGGACGAGCATAGTTCTAGTGGGAGAGACTGTAACGGGCCCATGGTAGATCGCTCGAGTATTCGAACCTTGAATGTGCCATTAGGGCGTTCAAGACACCGCATAAATGGGTAGAAGCGACTACTCATAAACGTCTAGACGGTTTTGCCCAGTTGGTTAAGGGCATGTCGGTTAGGAACATTACATAAGCCCTGGCAACCGATGATAGAGCTGGTGCCCCAGAAATCACTCTCAAATGCGTTGTCTGCATCTAAATTTTTCTTCTTTTTTTTCTTTTCTTCTGCCTATTTTTTTCCCACGAAACACAGAATATCCGAATCTTATACGTGTCAATATATATTTGAAATGGCATCTTCTTACATGAGTTAAATATAGAAGAAATTTATCGCGGCAACCAAGGCCGCCGCGAACATTTCTCTTCACTTGGATTTCAACTCAGATAACGAGGGTTTTGCAGGGTTTTTAGGTAACCAAAAGAAGCCAATATTGAGAAGCCTAGGTTGTTAGGAACTGTATTAAATAAATCTACAGTACGTTTCTATTCACAATGATTCTCTCTTCAACATTAAGCTTTTTTCTAGCTAAATATGTAATTCTCACCATGTTTATTTAAAATTTTTAATTTCTTATCACCTTGTGCATTTATCCATCCACAAATTCTTGTCACCTTGTGCGTTCAAAGTTTTTGTTGTTCCACAATTTCTTATCATCTTGTGCTTAATGTAAACTCTGCATTCTAACTTTCCATTCATTTTAACAAATTCACACTTTTATGATTTATGATAGGTGTGGAGTGTGGACCAAAATTCATGGCCGACCCATAGGTCATAGGTACTTCATGTTTAGGTCCCTTTTCATGTGGACCTATAGCACGTGAACCTTTTCATATAGGTCATAGGGCCCATAAAATTCATGGGCCACATAGGTAGGTTTTAACATGATTTAAAATCCCTTTTCTGCTCTTTTATCCCTTCCCATTTCATCTGATCAATTGGGCAGTTTGAAATCATTTCTAAATTCGTCAATTCCGGCTCCGTGTAACGAATTGGGCATGGATTTTACACCAGAGTCAGTGATGTACAACGATGGCAGCATCCATTTTCCAGTCGATCCATTTTTTTCCCCTGGAGCTACAACTATGGGACAGCCTGCTCTGCACATATTCGGCGATTTCATCCAACTCTGTAAGTGGAAGCATGGGGCCTCCAACTACGACCTCATAAGTGTATTTGCGTGATGTGCTTTATGAAGGCATATAGTTTGCATAAGTCATAACAAAACAATGTGTAAACATTGCGCGTCTTGCTAATTTTCGCAGCTTATGGCCATTATAAACATTGTGAATCTTGTTGGTTTAGCAACTAGAACCATAGAAGTTGTAAATTACTAACATTTCTCATCTTTTAAACATCATGCATGTTATGCAGCTCTTAATAAGCGACACAGTAGCTAATGCTCCTGGTTGGTCTAATCTAACCTAGCATGCTTATTAATAATATCAATCAATCTTGTTAATTTGGGATTTTCAGGTCTGACTAGAAACCTTTTTGGAATTTTTTTTTAAGTGTTTTCCTATGATTTTGAGGTATTTTGGCCGCCCGAAAAACTTGCTGATATACAAAAATCTTAGATAATTCTATTATCATTTTTTCCACTCCTTATCTGGTCGAAAGGCCAGCATGGAGAAAATTGCATGCAGTCGCGTGGCATTCATGTGGATATCTTTATTGGGATTTCTAATTCGTCATGGAGTGATGAAGAGCTTCTGCTTCTTCCAATCCTAATGGAGCTTCATGTCGACATTTGCTGACTATAACAAATTTGTTTTTTGGGCCGATTTTGGTGAGTAGAGTTTCGCCGTTTGGTTTGTGCAATGGCCAGGGAATATGGTTTTTGAAGTTCCAAAGACTGAGCCATTTGGTTCTTTCATCACATAGGGAGCCATGTTACGGTTCACTATGTTACGGTTCACTGCCTATGGTACTAGCTATAAATGCGCGTGATTCAAGTGTTTCCCGACATGCAGCAATCATGTAAGTAAATCCATTCTTCATTGTGATTTGCCATGAAAATCTTTTTGTCACTAGATGCACAAAACTTGCCTGTGAGATGGTATATAAGGATTGTCTTTCAGCCACTGTAGTATCTCTGTGGTTAAAACGGATGTCCCTTAAGCTGGTACAATTCCGTCATGATTCTGGGATACTCCCACTAAGCATGTTATTTGCCAAGTAAAGCGAGCTTAGTTGCCAAAGCTTTCCTAGAGAAGAAGGCACATTACCTTCCAACTTACAGTAACTAAGCATCAGGCGCTGAAGGCTGTCACAGTTGCCCAACTCTTCTGGTATGTTTGTGCTTGCAAAAGAATTACCATCCAATTCTAGCGCCCAGAGGGATTTCATGTTTCCAACACCTTCAAGAATCTTGCCACCAGTAAGGCCACAATTTTGTATGTTCAAATCTGTAAGATGTGTCATATTCCAAATTTCTAAAGGGAACCGTTGCCCTGCTGCATCATAGCCATTCAATCCTATTGTTCTCATATAAGGCAGCTTGATAAGAAAGTAAGGGAAAGGCCCACTGAGTCCGTTACTTCCATTAGCATCCACCCATTCCAGCTCAGTGCAGTTTGCAAGGTTTGCTAGAAGAGGTCCTGTCAATTTGTTAGATCCATATAAAGAAAGACGTTGAAGATGCTTCAGCTTTCCTAATTCCCTTGGAATTGTACCACCGAGCAAAGGGTTGTTACCTAACCATAGGTTTGTGAGAGATGACAAGTTACCAAAAGAAGTGGGAATACTTCCATTAAGATTGTTATAGGACATGTCTAGAGTGTTCAAGTTCATCAAATTCCCTAGCTCTGAAGGAATTTCACCTGTCAACTGATTATCATTGAGCCTCAAATGGGACAGAAGGGAAAAATTGCTCAAGGAGGCTGGAATAGCTCCTGTCAGACTGTTCTCATGCACGGATAAAACCTTCAAATAGGGAGATTTCCAAAGGCCTCTGAGACTTGACCAGTCAAATGGTTATTGTCTAAAACAATTTCTACAAGAGATGAACAAGTGGCAAGAGAAGAAGGAATATATCCACTCAGATGGTTGGATGACATATCTAGAAACTGTAAACTCCCAAGACTACCAATGGTGGAAGGAATGGTGCCCTTCAATTTGTTGCGACCAAGGTGCAGATATTGTAGAGATGAGAGGTGCCCAATTGCTTGCCCAAGAGAGCCGACTAGGCCCATGTCTGGCAGTGCCAAATTCACAACTCTATCAGATTTGCATGTTACCCCTGCCCAGCTGCATACACTGGCAGAGTTATTAGAGCTCCAATCCATGAGGGCACCCAAAGGGTCCTCAGTTATGCCTTCCTTGAAAGATAACAAAACCTCGCATGATCCTGGCCGGTTTTGAGATCAAGTGCATTTTGCATGAAAATGAATATTATAACATATCAATAGAAGCACAAAAGGGCCGGTATTTTTCCATCTTTGGGAAAGGCTATGGTTTACATGGTTCGATCGCGCCGCTTTTAATTATTTTGCAAAAAAAGAATTTGGTATTTGTTTCTTCTTTGTAGCCTAGCTATTCTATGTCTGGCGTGAATTGAAATTGTTGTTTGAGTCTCTCCTACATACTTTTGCTTTTCTAGCTACTCACAATGCGCCATCTTCTAAACTCTTATGCATCCTGTGGATGCCTATAAGTCTCAACCAGGTATAAATATCAACCAGGTAGGAGCAGATGCCATGTTTACTATTTGTGCATTTGTGAAGAAAATGCAGCATGCTCACAACAACATTCAGTCAGCAGAGGCATTTGGTTTTCCATTTACCTTTTGGATTTCTTGCATTTTGAGAGGTATGGTTCACTTCTAACGCAAACCACTGTAAACTTCTTCTCTAGATACACACTGTTACTCTCATCAGCATACTTACATTTCCTAACTACGAAACAGATAGGATAAATGAGGGGTCAAACAATGGTGCCCTGCTTCAAAATATGACTACCCATGAATAATATGCAACTGGGATTATATCGAGCATTTGAGCTCGGGTCTTTTGAAAATGATCTCTCTTACATTTTCTTCTGTCCGCTGCAAATTGCTACTGTTTTTAAGTGCATCCTTCATGGTAAGTTTATGATATTGGTTCCTATCGAAAATGATCCTCTTCTTACGTTTTCTTCTGCTCACTGCAAATAGATGCCACTAAATTATCATCTCTAATCTTCGTGCAGTGAGGAAGGATAAGGTTAGCTCCTATTCGGCCATATCAACTACGCTTATCAGCTATTCGTGATATAAAGGGTTCAAACCTGTTGTTAGACAATTCAGGCATCTTAAAGATAGCAGATTTTGGCCTAGCAACATTTTTCTACTCTGACCAAAGGCAGCCCCTAACAAGCCGTGTTGTTACACTTTGGTATCGACCTCCTGAACTATTACTCGGTGCAACGGAGTATGGTGTTGCTGTTGACCTTTGGAGCACTGGATGTATTTTGGCCGAACTGCTTGCTGGCAAACCTATAATGCCAGGAAGAATTGAGGTACTTTCTTTTCTAGATATTGTGAATGACTTGGAGCAGGTCCAGAAAGCCTTCTTAGTACGAGCACTAGGGGTGAAGTCCACAGTCCCATATCAAATTCTACTGCAGGAGACAGGATTCTTGCCTCTTCAGAGGGCGGCCCTTGATCGCCACATTGTCTATTTTCAGAAGATGGTCAATATGGACGATGCTCGTCTCCCTAAGCTAGCTTATATCATGGCAATGGGGGCGCCTCAAGGCATTTCTTTGGAGGGAAAAGAGAGCTCAATGGTTGGCTAGATGGAATGTGCAGAACACAGTGCATACATATAAAAAGCAGGCGCATCGCCATACCTTGAGGCAATATCTTGGACGCTTGCTTCCTCGGCAAGCTTTGGGATGCCAATGCCCTTGAACATGTCAAGGCAAAGACACTATCGGCCACATAAATCCCACATTGGAGCGAGGCCCGCAATGCTACTGCGTGCCCCTTGCCCATGAAAAGGCGACTCATTGCCTCCATTCGCCGCGAGGGCACATCATCTTGGAATTGAGGCGGGCAGATGGATTGGTGAGCCACGCCACAACAGGCTCTGTCAATGCTGCCAAATGGGTGTCATTGAGGATGAATCTCATACCCTTCAAAGTTGCCCAGCATATGATCAAATTCGGACGCGCTATGTTGAGTTGGTCAGGCCTGGCCAGCCATTACATGTGACATTGAGCACAGCATCCGTACGGGTGCTGGGATCATACCTTCAGGAGGTTATGGACATGCGAGATCAGCTGTGTCCTCGGGCACACACTTGACATGTATATATACATTGATGTATACTTGTACAGTTTGACAGCATTCTTATTATCGCCCGCGGTTTTCCCTCGAAAACACTTCGGTGGGGGTTTTTTTAACCGGACGGTAATAAGTTTCTTGTAAGGCTCCTTAATGGTCCCATAGGCCGATTATTTTCGAGTGGACGATAAAAAATCATTCTCATTCTCATTCTCATTCTCTAGATCACATAGAGATCTACATGACTTCTTGCAAAAAAACAATATTATAAATCTCAAGAGTAGTGACAAAATAGCAGATTGCTTAAACAATTAAGTTTTGACAAAGATGCAACTGAGTTACCAAATCCAGTCTTCAGGACATTCATCTTAATGTCATGATCCATCCACGATGAATTTGGCATGTAATACATTCAAATGCATCTATTTTCCGCTTTACTTTCCTCCATCTCTGCTTTACTTTCCTCCATGTCTTCTGTGCAGGGCATGCCTTCATCTTCATTGAACACCAAGTTGTGTACACTTCTATGCCCAAGCATTCCCCATCGAGGACAATCAATGGAGCCTTCCATGAACAACTCCTAAAATGCAAATTGAGGGAACTTGAATGGCTCGTGTTATGGTTATATATGTGGCATAAAGATGGACCAAGCTACTTTCTAAAACAATGACACACGGCGTTCCTCTTTTAAATTTATTGAATGGCTCGTGTTATAGTTTTGTGCCAGAAGATCTAAGAATATGAACTATGATGATATCTTCTTGAACTATTTTAGAAAATATAAGTGTTCTTATTGTCAGAGGAGGCCCAGCTGTCAAAATCATGGCAGAAGTTTAATATTAAGAACTGCCTGCCTGCATCACCTAACTTGTAGTGTATATTTTATATTCTTCTATCGACGTATCTGCTTTTTGATCTCTTCAAGATATAGAACCAATATACACAATTAGACATTATGTTTGCACACATTTTTTAAGGAAACAGGAGATATATTTTATCAAGCAGCACTTAAAAAAGAGAACTATGTAGGCTAAATCATTGTTGCCCACACTCTTCGTTTGGTGGGCATGAAAACAGGCAGTTTGGGATCTGAGACATTTAGTCAACACGGTATCTAAACCTACAGAATAATTCAAGGTTTCCTCATCATGGACTGCCATGATGCCCCATTTTTGAATCACTAAAAACCCTATCACAGCAAGGAAGGAATCGATGTCCATCCAAAAAGGAACTGTTACAGTACTCTATTTGCACATAAGGTGAATATGAGAACTAATGAATCACAAAGTAGCAATGCTTTAGGAACCAAGAAATGCTTAAACGGTGCAAATATGCAAGTATACCTTTATTTTCCAATCGTTTTGGGTGTGCAAGAAGTGTCTCTAAAAGAGCCAATGATGAAGATGGGAAGTCCTTGTAGTTTTCAGTAATACATCCTTTGTAAGTTTGCTGAGGTCTGAACATAGTTGCATGGGGAAGTTTGGATTTTTTCCAATATTCCTCTGATGGAGAACCACAGAGCTTAAAAATCTTATGCAGCTGCTCCACCTATCCAATATATCATGAATTATTGGTCATTCAAAATATATGGAGCTTATAAAATCAAATGCAATAGTAGTTTTAACTAAGATTCTGGAATTCCAGGCTTATCACAATTAAACACTTTGTGTACACAAGTGATACTACTGGGCCCCATACTTCCACCCTGTATAAAAGGACAGGCTCTACTAAGACCTTGAACAGGTGTGACTGAGAATTTATTTAATTAATCAAGACTTCTTTCCTATAAGTCAATGCTAACAATGGAAATCATCAACACAACCTAATTGCTACTCTCGAGTTACAAAACTTTCCATATGCAGTATCTGAGAAGATAAGTCTGAGAAGATAAGTCTAATTGGTCCATAAGTTTCCATTTTTCAAGAGAATCTCAAAGAAAAGCATCCATATTGCCTACAAACATGTTGACGTGTATTGTTTCTAGATCATCTTTTGTGACATATAACATATTAAAATCTCAGTGCTCTATTTTATAGATTTTTCAACACATAATGTGTGTTGACTAGCAAAGCCAATATTTTGCATTCGTTGAGTTTTAAGGAAAAAATTAAATTATAAAGAAAAAACACATGAAGCAAGGCTATCCTGGGTTTATGTTCCAATGCATGACTTAAGAAGGCAACAAGTGCTTCACTTTCTTAAGAAAATAATTGCTAGAACCTCTCAACAGGCATCTCTCAGATATTTTGAGATAACTTTTTTAGATTTGGCAAACAAGACACAACTTAATGAATAGCGATTTGACAACCAAGCCACAACTTAATGAATAGCGCCAAATAAGCTATTGGTGCTAAGGGCTTAGATTTCTACATACAATTCCTTTAAATTTGAAAAGCTAGCTATAACTTCACGAGTATTTCAAGTAAACTATTGGCGCCAAGGCTTAATATGGTAATAAGAAAAATGGGCAATCAAATGAATAGACAAAACAAATTCCCTTTTAGCATCCAAAGATTTCAAAGATTTAGAGTTGATTAAAAATAAAATAAAATACATATAGAGCCAAATGTGTAATCCTACATGCACATCACAAAATCGAAAAATCACAACAATAGCAACATAGCAGAATTTATCATGCCACAAATCCAGCACTAAGTGCGAGTATTCAGTGCACATGATATGCATAGGCTTCCTTCCCTTGGGTTGCTTTGTTAAAATGGAAAAACCTAAAATAGACTAGATATTTTCCAGGGTAAACATGACATCTAAATTACATATTCTTTCTTCGACAATCATTGTTCGTAGTTTCGTGAACCAATAAAAACTACACAAATATTCTAGACCAATATGCTTTGCAATTGGCATTGCCATATTTGACATGCACAACTTCTTATGATTCATATTGTTGCACAGACCTTTCAATAGTTGTAAATTTAACATCCAACTTGGACAATAACTTAAAAGGAGCACCATTGACAACCCTACATATGTTCCTAAGCCAACATCTTATTCATATAATTCTACAATAAATTTGTAGTTACGCCCGGCAATGCCAGGCACCATAACTAGTAAGTATTAAGCTCTCTTTGCACTATGATAATACTCTTGCACATAGTCGAAATTCCTTGAAGCTACAAATCATCCACCCTCAGAGGCTGTTGTTTGAAATATAGATCCTTGCAAACATTAAACTTAACATCTCCCTTGGCTTGCAAACATTAAACCTAGCATCTGCCCTGTCAAAGAAATAAACTCTTGCAAACAGCATGTTATTTGTTACCTAAATTGTATCAAATATTGCCTAAAATGCTTTTACTTGGACTGGATAATGGAAACAGACTATATTTTGCTCCCCACTTAGAGCTTGCGAAAGATAAAGTTGCATATCATGAATGTGGTGATGCCCAAGGCTAGAAGCTTTATAGACCAACTGGATGGTGTCACCTCCATGGCCATAGAGCAGATGCCTTAAATTGTGGCCATAGAGCACATGCCTTAAACTAATGCACGTGACCTAGCATCATTTCCCAAATGACTTATTCACTGCAAACTCGATTCGAAACATAGGCAGACTAATGGACCTGGATGGTTTAACCTAACTTAGCATGTACATCATCATTCCTGCATAACAGTGCACATAACGAAGCAATCAACATAATAGAGATTAGGGAACTTGCTCTATGATGCAAGTCTGTGGCAATTAGCAAATGCACTGCAATAACAATATCACATAAAATGCATAAATGTTGCCACCTTGTAAGTTAACCTAAGACCTTAACTTTTCTTTAAACATTTGGATTGACAATGCAATTTTCAAGACAAACATCTGCCATCTTCAACGTGAGAAAATACTTGAAGGGGACATAAGCATTTTAAGGCAGGAAATGGTTTTATAAAGCAAGAGTTTTAACGAGACGAATTTACATCCAACTTTGTAATCTTACCGAATGCGTACAACCTACCATCATTTGCACTAGCAACCTCAAGATCTGGTGCAGAAATTGTAGCAGAAGTCAAGCTCACCGTTATTTAATTGTCTGGAAACATAATACACACCCATATTTACAGTAGGATAACATATCTACATCAATAAAAGCTAGAACATAAACGGAAACAAAAAGAGAGGACAATAGTTCAGGATTGCGAGACATAAAAAGGTGAAATTTCTGAAGCTGACTGTCTACTAGTCTTTATTACAACCAAGCTATAAAATCCAGCTTAAGAATCATGTTCAAAATAATGAGATCCCTTTCAAATCTCACTGTGTTCAAGAACTTGGTTGCCTCAAGAAATTCACTGGCCTTGCCAAGCCACCTTCTATTAAGAAATTTTAAGCTCGGAACATTTATTCCCTAAGATCTAAAACAAAGACTACACATCAATCGAAGCTTGCAGGCCTTTCTATTTGCAACTTACCCTAGCATGTGATCATCGGGCTAAGGGCCGGGTCACATGATCATGTTGACATGATCTATGTCATGTTGACATGATCGTTTCTAAAACTCCGGGGTCACATGTTCATGTCAAATACTAACTGCCACGTCACATTAAAGTACCAAAATTTCGCGCCTCTTTCTCTTTCACGGCGCCATTCTATTCCTCTTCGTTGCTTGGACTGATCAATTCCGATGCCTGTCGATCTTCGATCTTCGTTTCTCCGATGCTTTGGACTGATCAATTCCGATTCCGATGCTTGTACCTGTGCTGCATGATGCCAGAGATCCTCTCCCCTGCACCGATTTTCCTTCTCCTCTCTGCTGCACCGTTTTTGCTTCCGTTCCTCCAGAAGAAACAAACGTTCAAAAAAATGTTTAGAAAATGGACGGTTTAGGGTTTTTGAAAGTTGCTACGTGTCAGATATCTAGGGATTCATGTCAACATGAACCCATCCAACCGAAGAGGAAGCCGGTGGACGGATCCATGTTGACGGCAATCCATTCATGTCAAAAACAGACATGTGACCCCTTATTTTTTGCATTTTGACGTCCTTCCATCCATGTTGACATGATCATGTGACCACACCCTAAATGCCACGTTCTAAACAGTAAAGCACAAGGGAACCCTTTGGTCGGAAAAGATTTCAGGGATCTGCCTAAATGTTGCAGACCATGCCCCTGTTTTGGGGTCTACAAATCAGGTCCATGGGCCTTACAAATCATGGCAGACAAGCCCCAATTTGTGGGCAAAATTTCAAACCCCCATGTGCTGGAATTGGATTTGCAAAAAAACCCACAACAGAAAGATCCAAGGCACAACAGGTTTGGGCTTGCCATTTTCTCTGTCAGCATGATCAAATCTAGCAAAGCTGTATAGGGGAAGGGAAGCAGGGGCTCCCGTTATTTTTCGGAACGGGAGCCCCTGCTTCGCTTCCCCTACAATATAGAAGTTGAGGAATCGAGTCTTGAAGCTCAAAAATTTCTGCAATAAGATCCTACAAGAACAGAAGCTCTGCAGCCAAACCCCAAGCTTTTAACTCAAATGAGCCTCTTCTTCCGGTGGGGACATAAAACAGGCTTGTTTATAATACAGTTTTCCTCCGGCAACATCTCAGCTCTCGTCCCAGCTCTACAAGAAGCTCCAGAATCTGCAAGAAATCTGGCTCTGCAAAAAGATCTGACAGCTCTACAAGAAGCTCTGTAGAAAACTCGGTAAGAAGCTCGGGAATCTGCAAGAAATCTGGCTCTGCAAGAATCCAAAAGCTCTGCAAGCAGCTTTGTAGAAAACTCTGGCAAGAAGCTCTCCGGTCGTTTACCGGCTATTTACCCTAAAATTTACCTGCTGTGCGGAACAGGTGCCCCGATTTCCATTCCGCGTTATTGGCACATGCCACGTGGCTGCACAAAAATAAGCGCCAGCATAACTTGATGACCCAACTTCTATATTGTGTATAGCAGAAGCTATGTCCTTGATATAGATATCAAATCTGGATCCCCTACAAGAGCGCAATGTTTTAAATCAAAATAAAAAGCACAAGAGTCCCTTAGCATTGCATATCAGCGGTCATAACCAGGAGCTTTAATACTAGAGTATTTGAAGTGTTCACTTTAAAATTCAAATAGAATCAATGGTAGAAAATCTACTTGGACCCTTCCTAGGAGTTTATATATGGCAGTCATGGTCCACTAGAAAAATACCTAAAATATATATATACCCCCATTCTTGTAAGTTATGCTCTAGCGAACTCAGGGGGGTCAAGTACCAAAAACTTCATGTTTACATAAAGCTAAACTATCTCGACAAAATGATTTTTTCAAATTTTTTGATTATGATTATATTTTTCTACACGAGATAAGAAAAATGACACAAAAAACTACATGTCAATCCGAAGTCTGTGAAGAAAGATAGGGCCATTCAAACATGATAGGGTCAAAACTGCTTTCTGCCTCCTCAGAACCAATTATAGTTCCCAGAAGACAGTTGTAGTTTAAATACAAGAACTTTTACAAGGAAATGCATTTTGAGCTAATATTTGACGTATAAGCAATTGACAAGTTCCTCTATCCATAAAAATGTTGGCTCGCCTTGAATTTGATGTTTGGACTTCCACTTTTGATCTCAATTTTAGGTAACTTGTAATAATGATTAATATTTCCCCTTATAGAGCAAAATTTACTCTATGATGTCCTCCAAAAAAGCATAGTATGAAAGTTCAAAATGATATGAAATCAATGCAAAAACAAGCTTATTAAAAACGCAAAAGACATAGTCACAAGAAATCAAGAAAGGTTTTTGTACCTGAGCCCATTACTGGTCCATAGGTCCATTTAAAATCAATAACTTTCTTATGTTAATTGATCTCAAGTTGAATTTTGGGATATGAATAGCTTCTAATTTACTTTTGTAATAAAAAATATTTGTTGATCATAACCTTGAGATTTGGATTTAACTTTATAGCATCAAATTCAAATATGTCTTCTATGTCTATTCTAGATTTATTCCTTGAGATGTGACTTTGAAAATTCACATTCTCGAAATGTCCCATGTCATGAAATCAATGCAAAAACATTCAAAGAAAAATATAGAAGTTTATGACTATAAAAAGTCAAGTTAGAGTGCTATATGCAGTTCCACTTGCAGACCATTATTGGTCCATAGGACTGAAAGTTTAAAAATTAATAGAGGCAACATCTTAATCAGTTTTGATCTCAACTTTAGAATATAGTTTATGCGTACAATTCTCTATAGGATAAAATTAATTGGTTAGACGAGCTTGCATAATTTGAGGGCAATGTTTAAGCACAAACAACTGTGAGAGGTACTTATTCAGCAATTGAATCTAGATGGACTTCCACTCACACCTTTCAAAAATTATGTTATTAAAGGTAAGAAACCATGGTATCATTATGGGGACAAAATGGATAGGGCTAGTGAGAGATATATGCTCTATACAATTGGTCATATGGTTTAATTTTTTATTCTTATACTTCAACTTCACGATCTTCACTTTCATTCATCAATAAACATCACTAGCTAGTAAATGATGAGTTTTTAGCCTATAATTTTGGATTTAACTCAAATTTTTAACCTTTAATGTATTAATCCTATGGTTGTACATCATCTTTAAATCTAGTTAATTGCATGGTTAAACCTTAATTATACTATATGCAAGTTGATAGAGTAATTTTCTATGTAGATATAAGAAGAATGCATCATTTGTTATCCTCTTGATACTTACAGGTGGTGATTTTGGAGTATTTTAACATATAATTTTGTCCTAAATTCTGTATAAGAAATTTTCTATTAGATTTTGAAGTTGATATAACTTATCAAATGACAGTTCCAGTTGGGCAGTTTCAGAATCAAAATCAGCATATTATTCAAGCAAGGCCTGATCCGGACAGAGAATTCGAGTCTGTTGGGCAGCAGGATCTGCAGCTCCATATAGGGCTCAGGATAGTCTTACCCTGGTTTCGGGGATCCCGGAGGTAAAAATACCGTCCTCCGGTATCACCACCAGGGCTCGACGGAACCCGTTCCAGGCCCCTCTGTTTCACCGTACTGGCGCACATGAGGGGCCACGCCACATCCGGGCCGTCCGTGGTGTTCCCCGCCTCCGGTATCACCATAAAAAGTACGCGGTGCTCCTGCCGTCCGGAATCACCAGCACGTGATCCCGGCCTCCGGGATCCCCATGCCGTGGCCGATAACTGCGCCTGTATCGGCCGTGGTGAATCCCTCCTCCGGGATCCCCGAATCCGACGGGTATGATCCCCTCCTCCGGGATCACCATCACTTGGCCGATATCGGCCGCCCGATATATGCCAGGTTATCCCGGCCTCCGGGATCACCACCATGGCCGATATCGGGGGCCCAGGAATATGCTGCCCTCCGGGATCCCCGCGAGGACATTTCGGTGAAAACGTCCTCCGGGATCACCACTGCGTGGCCAAGAGCCTGGACCGTCCACGTGGTGCAATCGAAGCCACTGGTTTGAATTAATGTCTGACGGCGAGCAAACACCAGGGTCAGTGCCGTACGCCATCCACTCATGGTGTTACCGGAGGGCGGAAAAATCGCCAGTTATTCGTACAGGTCCCAATAGGGAGTCACCACGTTTGCGGTGGGGATTCCGGAGGAAGGGAACACAGTCTGGCGATGGCTATGCCCGAACTCTGTGCGTCAAGAACGATTGCCCTTTCCGACCATCTCTGAGCAGAAAGGGCCCGATTGCTACCGAATCCACCGCCGCTGTCGTTGCTGTTGCATCTGGCGACTATTTAAAGGTAAGAATCTTCGCAAGCGCCATCGATGGGTCTGTTTTTATTGCATTAAAAGCTTATTTTATCCCGTTATGTTATTTTACAGATGGTGAAGGAGTCGATTAACCTCGAAATCAGCCTAAATACGTCGATTAACGAGAACTGGAATGGGGGATCCCAAATGCTCCTGGACGAAGTGGGTCAAACTCATAACCTAGCATTGGCCCATCTTCTCGTAATGGCTCCCCCAGCTGGGATTCAACCAAGGCAATGGCAGATGTTTCAGTAGCCGAGCCAGGCTGCTTCCATGGCTCTATCCAAGGTTGTTGTCTGAGTTCTGCTTGTGATTCATAGTAATGTTGTTCGACTAAAGGTTTAATGTGTGTTTCTGTTTTAAAGAATGTCTGAGAGCTTTGCCTGAGAGCTTTCGAATTTGGGGTTTTGGGAGGAGGGGAGCTAAATTGACGTGTTTTCGCAGCCTCTACCTCCGCACTCACATCATCATCGTCCAATTGGCGCTGTTCAGAGCTCAAATCACCAAACAAAACCTTATCTTCCAAATTGCCATGCTGGCTCCTAATCCTTGCCTTGATCTCCCTTAGCCGCTCTTCCTGCAATTCACGTTCTGTGGTCTCCTTTCCTTGGGGTACCCTTTGTAGGAAACTCGGCAGGGTACCCCAAGGAAATGGACTTTTGTGCAGGCCGGGAGGGATGCAGATCAGATGGCTCCAAACCATATTGTGCATGAAGAATCAGAGGATCAGCCTGCAACTGCCGATGAATTGGCTCCTCCGCCCTCGAGCAAGATAAAAATGTGGTATTTGTATGTGCTGGACCCCTACTTCTTTGAATCTCTACTATCATATGACAGAGGGATTAGAAGGGAGTTTTGGCAGTTTAAATTTTCTCTAAATTATCCAATTGTGGTCCAAAGTCATCTGTTGAAGGTGGGCAGCAAATCATCCGATGTTGAATTCCACATCTCTGAGGCAGAGGCCCTCAAGTTCTCCATTATTCCAGGTGCCCTCGGTTGTGAGGATTCTGATATCGATGCCGACTGCTTAGGAGCTTATTTACTGTAAGTGTGTTGTCCTTGTTTTTATTTCTTACATGGTAAGCTAAATTCAGTGGCTCAAGGTTCTTGCACACTCAATTCCGGCCCAAAAATGTTGTCACCATGTCCTCCTGCACCCTGCTGCTTTTGGTCTATTCCTAAATGGTTCGAAACCAGGGCTGTGTGCTGCCTACGACCAGTTTGTGAAGCTAATTCCAGGGTCCCCATTTGGTAAGGCGTATTGGAAAATCCCGTATGCACAGTTCTACTACATACCGGTTAATGCAAGGTAATTTGGGATTGGGACTCCGAATTCTTTATTGCATTGCTAGTTATAGTTTGAACTTATTGCAGCTAGTGTTTTGCAGTGGCCATTGGAGCCTGTTCATTTTGGTAGCTGATCCTTTGGCATGCCAGAAGCTGAAGAAGCCCTGCCCTTGCATACTGCATTTCGATTCCTATGAGCTCCTCCATGCTTCAGTCCGAGGGTTCATCACCTTGTGAGTGTGCCTTTTGCCAATTTCAATCTATTTAATCTATGTTTTCAATGCTGTATTCTAATGACTTGACTTGCAGGTTCTTAAGTGATGTATTCATGAGGTGGAAGCATGAGGCATCAGCATTGCATAATGCACCGTGTATTTCAATGGAAGCTCCACAGCAACACAACAACCAGGACTGTGGCATCTATGTTATTGGTTATGTTCAGAAATTCATCAGAGAGATGTACAGCAAGGAGAATGATGTGAGTGATAATAGTCTTGTTTTTGTTTAGTGAGATTATTATGGATTCCCCACTTACAATCTACTGACTCCAGATGGTGATTAACCGGGACTGGTTTGCCAAAGAAGACATGGACAATTTGAGGGCTGGCTGGTTAAGTGACTGTGTCACTGCTGGAAAATCAACTTTCTACTTGCTCAAAGGTAGCAACCAGTTTTCTCGGGTGGTGACCCAGTTGATGCTGAATGGCCCCTGATTTGAACTCCCTCACGTGGTTGAAGAAAATCGTTCCTTGTTCAGAACATGTAAATTTCCCCTCTGTTTGAAATTGTGAATCCAAATCACACTTGTTAGTGGTTAATTGAAGTGGTAATTTTGCTTCCCTTTTCACTTCTCTCCTTGCTTACTCTTCAGTTTTCAATTTGGATCCACTGTTAGTCATTGCAAAACACTGAAACCATTCAATCCTTTGACAACCATTGAAACAGGCGCTCTGAAATTTAAAATAAAACCTTCGACCCTTAGAGAAACAAAAATAAAAAAAGATTCCGTCCGCCAAATGGTGATCCCGGAGGACGGCATCTCCAGATGGTGATCCCGGAGGACGGGATCACCCTGCAGGCGATGCCATCTTCCGGGATCACTATGCAGCCTCCGGGAGAAATTAAAAAAAAAAACGGGGACCCTTAGAGAACAAAAAAAAAAAAAAAAAAAAAAAGATTTCGCCCGCCTGATGGTGATCCCAGAGGACGGCATCGCCTGCTTGGTGATCCCTGGGATTACCAAGCCCGCGATGCCGGCTCCGGGATCCCCAGCTCGTGGACGAGACAAATTTAAAACCCCGACCTTAGACCCTTAGAGAAAAAAAAGTAAAAAAATATTCCGTCCGCCTGATGGTGATCCCGGAGGATGGCATCGCCCGTTTAAAGATCCCAGAGGCGGGGATCACCAAGCCCGCGATGCCGTCCTCCGGGATCCCCAGCTCACGGACGGGACAAATTTAAAAACTCGACCTTAGACCCTTAGAGGAAAAAAAGTAAAAAATATTACATGCGATGGTGATCCCGGGAGGGGCGGCATCGCGGGCATGGTGATCCGGCGATCCGTGCGGGATCACCATCATGGCGATGTCGATCCTTCAGATCTCTTCGCGCTTGACGGGACAAATTTGAAAACCCGATCTTAGACCCTTAGAGAAAAAAAATATTCCGTCCGCCTGATGGTGATCCCGGAGGACGGCATCGCCCGCATGGTGATCCCGGAGGCGGGGACCACCATGCCCGCGATGCCGTCCTCCGGGATCCCCAGCTCGCGGACGGGACAAATTTGAAAACCCAACCTTAGACCCTTAGAGAAAAAAAAATAAAAAAATATTTCGTCCGCCTGATGGTGATCCCAGAGGACGGCGTCGCTCGCATGGTGATCCGGGGAGGGGGATCACCATGCCATGCCGATGATGCCCTCCGGGATCCCCTACCGCAGATGGGACAAATTTGAAAACCCGACCTTAGACCCTTAGAGAAAAAAAAAATAAAAAAATATTTCGTCCGCCTGATGGTGATCCGGGGCGGCGGCGCCATACATGGTGATCCCGGGCGGGGATCACCATGCCCGCGATGCCGTCCTCCGGGATCCCAGCTCGCAAACGGGACAAATTTGAAAGCCCGACCTTAGACCCATAGAGAAAAAAAATAAAAAAAAAATATTCCGTCCGCTCGATGGTGATCCCGGAGGACGGCATCGCCCGCATGGTGATCCAGGAGGCGGGGATCACCATGCCCACCTTAGACCTTAGAGAAATTTATCGTCGACGGGATATGCTCCTCTGGGATCACCGGATAGACACTTTACCATTACATTACATTTAAACATTACATTTAGTGATATGCATTGAAAGATTGAGAAATAGAAGTTTTGAAACTCATGTCAGCCCCCAAAATTTGGGAATCATGGCGACTTGCATGAAGCCTCCATCTCAACTTCCTTCCAACTCTTCCTTGCTTTCTTCACCTTACGTTTTCCAAGTTCTATCACAGGCTTGAGCCGTGACAAGCTAGTACCACAGTTCACCTCCAAGCTAAGCTCAGGTAGACTTGATATATTAGTGCTTGTGTCGGCTATGCCATCCATCTTCTCAAGTCTAAAGTCGAGCTGCCTCATGAGAGAATCAGTTGCAACTAAAATGTTAGGATCTTTTCCAGCCCTAGACATCACTCTAGCAATTACCGCCTCCAAGGAGGCCTGAGTCTTCTTCAAGTCCACTTGACTGCTTGTTTGCAAGGGAGACTCTTCTCCTAGGCATATTACCTCAAGCATCTCGGATCCCTGGTCTCCACAACTCTCTTACACGGCTTCGTATGGCTTCAGGTGGTCCATGCCCCCTCCTATTGTCCCATATTGGGAACCCAACACCTGTAAGAGATCTTGATCCCTGTAATTGCCAAGCATTTGCATAACTTTTACCTGATGCTTACATAGATTACCAACATTCCCAATTCTTGTGTGCTCCAGCAACAAAATACGGGCCCTGTCCAAGAGTGCGCTCGCTTTGGACTTCAGCCTCGCCCTCCTCGAAGTTGGTAAATGTCGGCAATATTCCGAGCGCCTCTAATTGCACACTCTAGTATTTGTTCCTGTGAGGTGTTTACTACAAATCCATGTTCCTTCATAGACCTAGAACATAGCTATATATCAATCATTTGCAAGGTAAATTAGACTAGGTAGTGGGATATAAATGTTACCTCATGTAAGCCATGTGTGTCTCCACATTGTTTGTGAGAATGTAGAGCAACCAGTCAATTCTCCTGCCTCGAAGTGCACGTTTACATATGCCTAGGCGCAACTTAAGGGCAGCATGCCATGCCTCTATGGCAGCATTGGTCTCTTGATTGGAGTGCATGTACATTCTTGTAGCCAATACCCATTCACAGATGTTCTTAGTCCACTCCTTACTCATGTAGGCCGACAATTTAGGGTATTGAGGATACTTCCTCACCAACTCTTCCAACCTCTTGATGGCCTCTTTCCTAACAGCTTCCCTGTACTCCTCACCATACTCATTGTCCCCTACAGGGCCCTCTGTCTTGTACATTATATTCCTTAGCTCCTTGAACATTTCATTTCTATGCACCTTACTCCTTACATTTTTACGTAGCCATTTAATCCAGGCTCTTCTCACATGCCAAATGCATATTTGCACATGCACGTTTGAGAAAACCTATAAGTGCACAATGTCAGCCCATAGTGTTAGAAAGTATGCAAGAAAGTATAAGAAAGGGGAAGGGTGATAAATTGCCTGGGAACTTACATTTTTTACGGCCTTGATTTCAGCATCAGCATCGTCAATAATGATGCAAGAAGGGTGCCAATCCGGATCATCCAGGCATAGTGAATCCTTTAGTGCTTTCAACCACTTAGTTATAGCCCTAGTTTTTTGAGAATTGGTTATGACATATGCCAATGGCAAGCCATTGCAATGGTCATCGAAAGCAATGAGTGTAAAAAAGATAGAACAAAATGTTCATCACTGCCAAATCAGAGGATTACTTTGAGTTTTTCTTATGCAGTACCTTTCCATGAGAGAAGTCACTTGCTTAGGTGTGCCTACTATTCCATGGTCTAAAAATGCTTAAGAATTTTTGGGTGAGAAGAAAGAGCAAGAACTAAGATCATCCTGAAACAAGTTACAAATTACAACTTACATGCATCATAGCTAGCTTCTGAACCACTGTCTGATTTCGAGCATTTCTTGTGCATCAGAACACCTGCAATAAGCAGTAAATTTCACGTGTAAAATGCAGTCGTTTCAAGCAGTGAATAGCGTGAATAGAACACCTGTAACTTGAGTTTTAACTTTTCCAGACCTACTAATTGTCCACCAAATAGAATAATAAGCAATCTAGTGTTTCAAACATTGAATAAAACATTTGTAACTTGAGTTTTAAGAAACAATCAAACTAGACTTTGCTTCCGACAAACTTACTATTGCAACTAGGGTTTTGAGCCAGATTTTAGAGCTTTTGACAACGTGTTACTACAACCGCTTGCTTTACAATATTAGTTATACCGTTCCTATCCCCAAGAAACCTACCATATTTGTAGTATTGATCATGGCTACAAAGAGGAAGCAAGGATTGGCAAGATTAAGAGTTGGAAGATTCCTGCATATGGAAAGTAGCTCTTACCATATGCTAAGAGCCACGTCCAGCAGACGTGATGAGCTTTCCTCCAAGGCTTCGATCAGCCAACCAACAGGCTGCTATAGTGCAAGGCTCGTTTTTATTAAGAAACGGAGCTTCTAGAACAACAAAGAAGTTGGTTCGACCTTCCAGACAGCTGTTCAGATCCTTCTTTTGCCACATGTTGGTAAACCATTGAAATTTTAAATACGTTTAACCTCGCCCCTTACCTCCCCCATTTCAATTATATGTTAGAGATAGATCCTATTTTTCTCTCTCATTTTCGCCCCTTACCTCCCCTATTACAATTATATGTTAGAGATAATTACAATTATATGTTAGAGATAAATCCTATTTTTCTTTCTCTCTCATTTTCTCCCTCTTCCATGTAAGTGGGCAGGAACAAAATAAGCAGATCGAATAGCAGAGAAGAGAAAAAGAGAGAAGGCGACCACTTCTCTCCGTTCCGTCCATGGCCATGGCCGAATAACATACCCCAGAGAAGAGAAAAAGAGAGACGGCGACCACTTCTCTCCGTTCCGTCCATGGCCGAATAACATACCCCAGGCAGTCCATTCAAGTTCCAACCTCAACCCAAAGGTATAAAAGGTTTCCAATTTTTTATTCTTTTCAAGTTTTATTTTTCAATGTAAAAGAAGAAAAGGATCTAGACAAGCAATGACACATTTATTTCTGCTTAATCAAAGCATTGTGTTTTTGCGTGTAAGATTTCATTATCTTTGTGGAATTTTTTGTTTTAAAGAAATTGAACTTCGTCCTATTATTTTTGTATTGGATTGGACAAGTCTTGCTGGAATTTGAAATGTCCTAATATATCTCAAAACCTACTATCATACTTCAATGTCATCTAATATGCCAATTTACCATCGTTTCAGCCTCACACTCTTTATAATCATCAAATATTGGGACAATCATACAAGGCCATGTTCTTTTGACGCATTGGAATTCCCACTTATTCTGAATTTATTGTTGCAAATCATCTTGCTTCCAAATTCCGCAACAACCTCAAAAGCCCGAAGACTTTACCAAAGGTCTAGCCTAAAGCTCTTTCAGATTAGCATATGCTGCAGTACATTGAGCCATGATTCTTGATGCACGACAAATCGAATCAGTCATGTAAAAGTTCTTTATTGCCTTCTCAAAAGGAGATAGCTGGATTTTTGATGAAGCAGAAGGAAGAATGTCTTGTGCCCAGCTCATTGTAGGTTGCACCTCATCCACCCGAAAGAGATTTGGAGATACTGCAAGAAGTCGAGCTCGAAGGCCACCTATCGTGTCATATGGTAGTTTCACACCGGTAATTTCGGAAAGAGCTCTTATAATCTTCCAATCATCCCTTGCATCTCCTACAGTGGGTACAGCTTGGATTGTTTGCTGCACCCGTCCTTCTGTGTTCTCATAGGTTGCTTCCTTCTCAGTATAAGCAGCTCCAGGCAGAATAGCATTTGCACGATATGCACTACGGTCACCATGATGCCCTTGATAAACAACAAAGGCGTCATCTGGAATGTCTGATAACTTAATCTCATCAGCACCAAGCAAGTATACAAATTTTGCTTTTCCATTATGAATAGCCTTTGCCCCACCAGAGGTAACGAATCCCAAATCTAAAGCACCAGCATGAGCAGCATCCAAAAGTAGTACATTGAAGCCATTCCAACCATCCCTTATAACCTTTGCCTCCTTTACAATCCTATGCACTGTGGCCATAATAGCATCTCTATCTTCTCTCTTGAATATTCCTGCCCCCATAATAACGACAGGATGGTTGGCTTTAGACAAGGTTGAGCAAAATGGATGGCGCCCTTCAGCAATTTCGACAAGTGTTTCTGGACCCGTTCCCAACTGTTGATGACCGTATGTTAAGTCTGTTGGAGGTCCTATAAGTCCTACCTTTGCCTTATTATTTCGAACAGCTTTCCGGATTCTTGCATTGAGTAAAGGAGCTTCAATTCGTACCTAGACAAGCTCCCATTGTCAGATCTACCTTAAATCCTGTGGCCGACAAAGGAGACAAATTAGAAGGAAGAAAATGTCACCTGTGATCCAATGATCAAAACTGCATCTGCCTTTTCCATCTGAGCAATGCCCGTGTTTAGGAGATAATTAGCACGAATATCTGCCTGTGGATGCAGTCCATCTCCTTCATACCAAAGGTTCTCACAGCCCAACTTGTTTAGGTAGTCCTTCAAAGCCATCATTGCCTCCACATCTGCAAGCTTTCCAGCAACACCTACCATTTCATCTGGCTTAGTTTTAAGAGCAGCCTCGGCAATAGCGAAGAGAGCTGTCCGCCATGGCACAGGTTCTAACTGCCCATTAGGCTGGCGTATCATTGGTTCATTCAACCTTTGCCTTTTCAGGCCATCGTAAGAAAATCGAGTTTTGTCAGAGATCCATTCTTCATTAACCTCCTGCAATTATCTACCAAGAGATCAGCTTATATTGGAGAAATAGAGATCAGCCTATATCTGGAGAATACACTACTGAGAGGTAACTGCATATACTTTTTACTTAGACCATGCAGCTTGTCTTGATTAAGTGCAAATAACCAGTAGCTGTGTTCTTATAGTCTGCATGGGTAGCTGCAGAACATAAGCCGTGGAACAATTTATAATTCCCTGATGAAAAGGGAGCACATTTTGCTTATACCAGAAAAATTTGGTTATTACATCCCTACATAACATGGACATAGCTGCCTGTTAGGTTACTCAACTGAATTACAGAAAAATAGTATATTTACTATGAGAGCTTTCGCAACAATAAGACTTTTAATGCCTACCCACTGTAAAGGACAGGAAGCTAGCTTCACATGCCTCCCTAAACTATGCATTTTAGATGCTATGCGGATGCCTTAAAAAAAATAACATCCGTTGCTTCTATTTCTCATACTTCACCAACTATAAATCTCCAAACATGATGTGTGTCTAGGTTTGGTGCTTCCACAGCAGTGTGAAATTGTTCATCATTATGGATAGAGAATATAACTGGATCAAGATCAAGCCAGAATCGAAAACGATATAAGTATGGCCATGTGAACAAACCTCATTTAATCTTGGGACAACACGCATAACTTCACATCCACGACTGTCGATTCGTATATTCGAACCAAGTGCATCTGTTACATCAACACTCTCTGTGCTTTTCAGCTCCCAACTTCTTGCCGTAAATGCAAATGGCTTTGACGTAAGTGCTCCTACCGGACAAATGTCTATTACATTGCCTGAGAGCTCACTTGTCATCAGTCGCTCCACATAAGTACCTATTTCTTCACTACCTCCTCGGCCAAGCACACCCAGATCTGGCACACCTGCAACTTCCGAAGCAAACCTTACACACCTGGGATAAACAGCAAAGAGTGATATTAGAGTTACAGTCAAGAAGCTGTCCAATTGATAGGCATGTATATTAATTAGCACAATCCATCCTGATGGAAAATAAGAGCTCTAAATAATGAAACACGATATGATCCCCTCACTTGAATGTGTGGCACATGTTCATTCATGGCAAGTTTGAAATCAACAAAACAAAATTTAAGATATTGGCTATACAAGTCTTTCATGACATGCCAAATTTAACTAAGGAAGCTCATGGGAAATGTCATTTTCATTCTATTAATGTTGTATGCCTACTGTCTCAAGCTTGGATGGGCTGCTGTAAGAACGATTCGCCATTGTTAATAGAACCCTTCAAAATTATTAATTGTCGTTTGTTCACTAGAAGGTAGAGAAAGTAAAGTGATCTGTAATACTCTGCATGGCAAATCTGAATGAAACCGGCCAGTTGTCAGAATCTGCTGCCATTGCTTGATGCACATCATCATGAGTGTCGAATAGGCCAAATTCCATGGTGCATTCTTTTTTCTTTTTATTTTCGTCCAATGATTTGCCAGAGAATTTGGCACGATGAGGAAAGAAAAATTTTAATGTTCATTCTAAGCATAATTTTTCTTGCAAGTATTTGAATTGCTGTTTTAGAGCTATGTTCTCAAGAGAACTCAACATGTGATCCTATGTTTTCTTCATGTGTTCAGCAAAATGTAATGCAAAAAATTTTTACAAAAAAGTAATATGCAGTTAGAGCTGACCTTGTACAGTGTATGCAGCGGGTCATCACAGTTTTTACAAGTGGACCCAGATTTTTATCCAGAACAGAACGCTTTGTATCAGTGAATCTGCCCCGATCAGAACCGAAGACAATGGATTGATCTTGTAAATCACACTCGCCTCCTTGGTCACAAATGGGACAGTCCAGCGGATGGTTTAAAAGAAGAAATTCCATGACTCCCTCCCTAGCTTTTTTTACCATTGGTGTAGTGGTTTTGATCTTCATCCCTGAAAAGCATCTTTCCTACTTAGTCAAACCCATAAACAAATAAATTCAAAACACAAGCAATAATCACACACCCGGAAGAGCTGGCATGGCACAAGAAGCCACTGGTTTAGGAGTTTTTTCCACCTCCACAAGACACATACGACAATTTCCAGCAATAGAAAGACGAGGATGGTAGCAAAACCTGGGTATATCAATCCCAGCAACCTCACATGCCTGAAGCACTGTCATACCTTTAGGAATCTTAACAGCATTCCCATCAACACTAACTTCAATAAGATCTTCTGGCTTTTGGATCTCATACTTCGTTAACGGTATTCCTGCAGCAGCAGTTTCAACGTACCTAACACCCTGGGCGTTTGTAACATGTTTGTTGCTGGAACTCAGCCTAAAATTTGGACTACATAAAACAGAGGCAGCCCTAGACCCTTTGCGCCGAAATAAACGGAACAGCTGGGCAGCTTGTTTGGCCATGTCGGATTTATTCCCTAAAAAGCCCTGCAGCGCCCAAACAAGAATCACAGACTGAGAGACTCGTAGATGGAACCTCTTCTTAGGAATGCTTAGAAAGCTGACTTCTTCTTAGACAATTCAATAGTTTTAGAACGTGACATGCGGCATAGCAACATACCTGGTGGGCGCCTCAGCCAAGCAGACCATCCAGCGGAATAGGAAATCAGCCACTTCTGTATAAATCCACTTGGTCCGGAGGAATGAATGCCATTATATTTTTTCCAAAGTAAATCATATTAGGTAAAGTAATCTTTAAATCGAGGGATACTGGATATGTTATACAGTGGGTTCACCCTGGGTAGGAGAATATCTGGGAATATTCTAGGGTGGACAATAGTAGCATAGTTACCAAATATGGATATGGAATACGATGCGGCATGCTTGGAAAAAAAACCGAATACGAAATACAGAAAATGAATATATACGGCATGCTTCTTCTTCTTAAAACGAGCAGGATTGTAACATATAGTAATTTTTTAACATAAAACATAGTTTAGAACATAGTTTAGAACATAAAACATAGTTTAGAACATAGTCTAGAACACGAAAATATCATAGAACATAGTTTAGAACACATGAAGAAAAACATGTAGGGCTAATGGAGCATGTAAGGATTTGTTCCTGAATCCCGATAGGGCACACCTAATAAATGAGTACAAGCAAAAGAGCAAGAAAAACATGATCAAACTACAAATAAAATGAGTGTGTAAGTAAGGATCCATACCTGGATGAGATGAAGGTATATAATCTGGATGCACCCAACAAGTTTCATCGTCGTCTATAGGAGCTCTCATTTCTTCATCTTCTTCATTTCTATTACCAACATCATCGTCATCATTACTTTCTTGTTCTTGCTCAATCTCATCACTTTGCTCTCCCACGTCGTCCATTTCCCATTCTTGAGATTCAGGAATGCTTTCCTTCTTTGCAAAGCCAATATATGGTTCTCTTGTTGCAATCGATGTGCTTCAAGCCCTCGATGGAAGAAGTCTTACTCTTTTAACGCTTGCAACATGACCAAAAACACTAAAAAGCCTCTCGACTGGAGAAGATGATGTGCCCTGACTAAGCATGCAAACGGCTAATGTCTGCAATTTAGGTGTTTCTCCTCCCACCAAAGAGCTGAACCAATCTTGAAGGTTTACTTACGCATCTATACTTCCAAATTTTCCTTCTTTTGCTTTGTATATGGCATATTGTTCTCTTATTTTGCTCCTTTCATCTGCATCCTATTGAGCACTTGGCCCCAGTGTATAGAAACTTCAGGATCTTTCCATTGATTTTGCCCTTGATATTCCGGATCCAAACAATATGCAACAGCTTGGATTGGAGCGTGATAATCATCATATCGTGATTTGCACAAAAAGTTTAACTCTGCCATTTTTGAAGCATCCTTCTCAATTTGTCTCACATGCTCAACCATCTTACTAAGCCCTCCATAAACCTTCCCAAAACAAGGAGCATTCCCATCAACCAAGCGTAACATCAAGATATGTAACAAAATTTCCATATCGCCTGCACGAATGACCAAAAAACCCAAATCCTCCAAAACTTAAAAGCAAAGGTAAAGATAAAGGAAAAGATAAGAAGCCCGCACAAAGCATTTTGTATACTAGGTACTTCATTTCCAAAATGGTCCTTAAAATGAAAAGTTCTGGTATTCACCTTGGAAGGGCTTTAATTAGTATGTGAAGTTCAGTATTATCATTATCTCTTTTTCAACAAAAAAAAATTCTGTTTTTTCTTGATTGTGGCATTGTGGGAACTTGTGAATGTTGCTATAATTATTTTCTTTGTTTATTCTAGGTGGAAGCTTTGGCATGAATGCAACTTGAACATTTGGCCAATTTGGTTGGATATTGTGCTTCAGAAATTCCTTTTCCTAGGATGTTGGCATTTGAGTATGCACCCAATAGAACAGTGTTTGAGCACTTACACTATAATGCATTTCTCTACAATTTGGTTGTTGTTTCAAATTTTTGCTTTCTCATATGCTTTTTTGTTGTATTTGAGAGGTCTGAACATCTGGATCGGAACACCCACATGCATATCGTTCTGGGTACAACTTATAGATTGGAGTTTATGCATCATCAGCTTGTGCCTCATGCTAGCGATATGAACTTTGATTCAAATGTAGTATTTCTAACCGAGGATTATTGCTCCTAAAGTAAGACTCCTAATGTTTGATCTATTGAATTTCAGCAGAGTGGAGTAAATTGTTGTAGTCTCTATATGATATAGCCTATATTGTAAGCAAAAGACTCCTTTCTTTCGATTCTCAGATTTTTCCTTTTCATTTTTTTTATCAGATTTGTTCATACGGACAACCTTTTATGTGACAACACCCTGTTTGAATTTCTTCCCATTTAAAGCACATCAATCCGTTTGGTTGAGTATTGGTTTTGCTTCAAATCTATATAAGAGGCAAACAGAGTCATTTTGACTGAGCAATTACTGTATTAGCGGGTTGTGATACTATGCAAACTGTGATAGTCTCCAGTTACTATCTCAGGCAACTATGATATTGTCAGTTGGAATCTCACCACTAGAATCATCACAACTAGGCTAGGAATATCTTAAGGGTGGGTTCCCATGACGTCTACCAGACTTCAAAATAACAAAGTCAAAGTTAGGTCGCCTTGTACTAGAGGCGACTCCCCTTTTCCAGAGATGGAAAGGGATTTTCGGAAGCTCTAGTGTGCCGCCTTCATTTTGGAGGGCCAAAATTGACGCTGAGTTCGGGTCATGGGAACGTGCCCTAGGCGCTGTTTTAGCCCTTGATGCTGGAATTGCAAAGGTGTTTATAAGTTATTGATTTTTTGCCTCGAAAAATGGTTTTTTTGGGAGGGGGGGGGGGGGGGAGGGGTAATTCGGACAAGAATATGTCTGTGGTATTCCGCCCTCTTTCTAGGATCCCATAGGCCAATTGGTCTCCATGGACGATAAAAATCATTCAATTCAATATGTAGGTAATGAAGCTCAAGGCAATTACAGATTTCGGAACACATGTGTTCTTACATGTTGTTGGCGTTGGAATAAGTTGCTCTAGCCTAAAATTTCTGTATTTTAGAGGCAAGTTATATTTAGGCATTTGCATATAAATGCCTTGCACCATCACTATGATCCTTTTATCTCTGTAGTATGTCCGCTTTGCCCCTTAGATATTGAAACACTTGAGCATTACTCTTTTCTTGTCCAAAAGTTCAACCAGCATGGCCTCCGCTACAATGCTCGTTTTAAAGTACAATCTATCAGGGTAGAGCGTCAGGCCCAACATGAAATGCCTTTTGCTTGGCAGAGAGCAACACTTTTGGATAGTATTCCGAAAGAGGACGTTCCTATCCAAGTAGGTGCCGAATAAGACATGTAACCGGGTCTCTGTTTGGACCGCTACAACCACTGCTCAAGAGTTTCAATGGCCGGAAGGCAAAATGGACATAAAGTAGAGATGTGTAGATCATAGTGATGGCAAAACGCTATAAGACCAATTCTCTTGTGGATCGGTAGCTACCATCCACTGGACACTGATGGCATCTGCCTTTAAAAGAAGGTGATATACAAATTTGATAAAAACATGTGTCTTGATGGTGGATAATGTCATCACAACTCCATAGAGTCCTTGCCATAGCATCAACCCTCAAAATAAGAGGCAATCACTTTGCCACCTTCTCCCATAATGACACATACCATCTAGGTAGAAGAGCTTTTCTTGGAACTCAACCTAGGAATGAGGTGACCATTATAATACCAAGCCTGAGATGCCTACTTGAATCAATAATTGTCATGTAAAGGGGTGGGCTCATGCAAGAGGAGTCCATACTTTATTGATGTATGAACCTACTGAGTGAAAGTGAAGGGTTTTTTAAGGGGTATCTACGTATGTATACTAGTGGAGAAAATACAGTATTTGAGATAGCATCTCGTATAAAAACATAGGTGGGAAGTTGGCGAGAAGGTTGGCATTTATATAAAAGCGTTAAGGGGGTATTGTCATCGATAGCAGTTTTGCTTGTTGATATGTCAAGACGTCGGGTTTAATTAAATTGATGACACATATATAAGATCTTTTTCTCAATGGTTATAGGAGGGGTTTATTTTATAGATAAAACGTATATAGAGGAGTTATATTTAACTTTGTGCACGCACATGGCATATCTCCTATAGGAAGGAAGGAAGGAAGGAAGGAAGGAAGTATATTTTAACGTCCAAAGAAGTTGTGAATTGTAACGCAATGATTAAACAGTTGCCTCACTTGCGCAAGATCCACTTCGATGAGGCCACCTTGACCACACAAAACCTCCTCAGTACTAGCCCAATGGAAATTTCTAACCATTGCAATGATTTCTTGCGCCTTTAACTTGTGGAGCTAGCAAAAAGAACGTTGCCATATAGACATGGATACTTCCGACTTTCGTTACTGCAATGCGGCCTGCACAAGACAACTTAGCAGTGTTCCACTAGAAGAAATGTTTCTCCAAGCCTTTAGTAGTATCTTCCCATATAGCATCATTACTAACATGAAGAATACCAACAAGAATCCAAGCAATTTGATAGCTGGAAAAAAAAAAATATAGAGTTCAAGGAGCAATACACTTCTGTCATCCAACAAGAACGTCAAAAGACAACATTGTTTATAATAACAAACATCTAATTCTTTTTGAAGGTGCAATACATTTTCTCTTAAAAACCCATCCCTATTAGCCCAATTATGCAGGTTTCATATGCAAACACATACATTAAAATGATCGTTCCCATTGCCCTAGACGAACTAGGCAGAGGAATTCTGGACGAACGTGGCTTTGCCTACATGGTTATGATCATTCCCATTATCCTGGGAGAAATGAGTTTTGCCTACATGGCACAAACAGGCTTGAGAGTTTTTGGATGCTTCTAATAGCATCTAACTTTGTTTAGCTTCGTCTGGCTTTGTGTTTTTCTATGCTTCTTAGTCTTCTTGTCCTAATCTTGTCCTTGATGGCTGCTATCAGCATTGAGGCAATGAGAATGGCAGCAAAAATGCATCTGAGAAGGAAAGGAAGCTATAATCTTGTAGTATGAATGGTAAGTATAGCTGACCGAGTTACAGAGACTTGAGATAACCTAGACAAGAAGGAAAAACATACCATCTACCATGCTGGTTGATATTTTCATTGATTGAAAGAGCCATGTTACTTTGGCATATGATATACTTTATCTAATGTACGACTGTCCTTGGATCCAAAGTATAAACATCGTGGAGTATTCATATAGTAGAATTTTGGATAGTGGGGGATAATCATTCTAATTGAATTAACCCTTTCTATTTTTTTTCCAGCATTGATAGAATTTTGTAGAGCATTCGAGGTTATGCACCTCCATGACAATGGAACCTAGGTCCAAAGCTCATTGATTGCTGCGTAGCAGGCAGCCTGAAAGTGCACTAGTATCCAAAAGGTTAGACGTGACAAATAGCGCGACAGGCAGCCCAACGGGACAATAGTATCCAAAAGGTTAGACCTGAGCCCTATAACATGAGATTCGCATCGACAAATAGCACGACTGGCAGTCCCAAAGGACAATAGCATCCAAAAGGTTTGACATGAGCCCTATAACAGGAGATTCACATTAACAAATAGCGCGGCATGCAGCCCCAAAGAGCAATAGCATTCAAAAAGTTAGACATGAGCCCTATAATAGGAGATTCACATGGACAAATAGAACGGCAAGAAATCCCAAAGGGCAACAGTATCCAAAAAGTTAAACATGAGCCCTATAACAAGAGATTCACATTGACATATAATGCGGCAGCAGCCCCAAAGGGCAATAGTATCCAAAAAGTTGGACATAAGCCCTATAACAAGAGATTCGCATTGACAAATAATGTGACAGGCAGCTCCAAAGGGCGATAACATCCAAAAAGTTAGACATGAGCCCTATAACAAGAGAATGACATTGACAAATAAGGCGATAGGTAGCCCAAAAGGGCAATAATTCCAAAAAGTTAGACATGATCCCAAAAGATATTCAAATTGACAAATGACAAATAGTGCAATGGGCAGTCGTAAGGGGAAACACTATCCAAAAAGTTGGACATAAGTCCTATACAAGAGATTCACATTGACAAATAGCGCGGCCAGCAGTCCCAAAGGGCAATGGTATCCAAAAAGTTAGACATGGGCCCAATAACATGAGACTTACATTAACAAATAGCATGGCAGGCAGCCCCAAAGGGCAATTAGAGATGAGCCCTATAACAAGAGATTCACACTCAGATATAATGCGGCAGGCAGCCCAAAGGGCAATAATATCCGAAAAGCTGGACATAAACCCCATAACAAGATATTCACATTGACAAATAACGCGACAGACAGGCCCAAAGGGCAATTAGAGATGAGCCCTATAACAAGATATTCACACTCAGAAATAATGCGGCAGGCAGCCCAAAGGGCAATAATATCCGAAAAGCTGGACATAAACCCCATAACAAGATATTCACATTGACAAATAACGCGACAGACAGGCCCAAAGGGCAATAATATCCAAAAAGTTAGGACATGAGCTCCATAATAGGAGATTCATATTGATAAATAGCACGATAGGCAGTCCAAAGGGGTAATAGTATCCAAAAACTTAGACATGATCCCCATAACATGACATTCACATTGACAAATTGCGCGGCAGGCAGCCCCAACGGGCAATAATAGTATCCAAAAAGTTAGACATGAACCCTATAACAGGAGGTTCACATTGACAAATAGTGTGACAGGCAGCCCAAAGAGGAAACAATATCCAACACGTGCTGCAAGGGGTTGCCCTCCGTTGGCTCGAGAGTGTGTTTTCATGGGTTATGTTTCGCTCTTTTGCATTCAAATGAATGCAAGAGCATTAATGTTTGTCTTTATTGGTATAATTGTTATTCATTGAGATGTTTGTAATGTATTGCTTTATCATGAGTGATTGTTATGTAGGTTTTGTCAACACAAATTGAATGAGTTCATGAGATTGTCTTGCTCATCTAGAGTTGTAACCAATTAAGAAAGGTGCAGAATATGGGTGTTTGCATGTTTGTCCCTATTTTACGGAACAGATTAAGGATTGCAAGACTTGTGGCTATATATTTACATGCAATACCCTTAGAGATTAAATTTGAAGGCATGGTATTCCAGATGCGTTCTCATCATTGTATGCACTACCATTCTGTAGTTTTATTAAATTTTCTGCTTGATCTATTACACCAAGCGAAGTGGCACTCTCTTTAGCAGTCATTTTATCCTGCAAACATTTTGACTGCCTTATCGGCTTCCTTATTTTGGCAAGTCTGGAGGCATGCCTTGGATGACAGATGTAAGAACAACAACTTTCCAGACTTTCTTTAAATCAATTGGTTTCTTACAGTGACTGGTCCTTGAGTTCTTGGTAATGCCATCTGTTGCCACCATTCCTCATTGCTTGATGGCCAGCAAGGAGGCATTGCCCTTTCCAAGGGGTACCGTCTGTATGATGGATCACAGTGCTGCATCAATGCAGACAACAACGATCCAAGAGTTGTATCTTGCAACTTTTATAATCTTTGTAGTCCAGGAGCACCTTCGGCATTGCCATTAGTCTTTCTCTTTTCTACGTCTTCAACTTGATACTTTTGTATTTCTTGTCACTGTGAACTTGATTATCCTAAAGGAATGACATTTCATGGCTTTTTGTAGAAATTGGAACAATCTGACTTCTGTTGTTGTTATAATTGGTTTTCTGTATGACGTTCAACTGCATGCAGCAGTTCCATTCTTATCGAATTTGAATTTTTCCTTCCACCAAGCTCTAATGTTATTTGATGCTTCGCTTACTAGCTTTCCTATACATAAAACATTGGGTCCCTTTGGAAAATAGACATGACGTACAATGACCCTCTAGATTTAAGTTTTTCATGTATCATAACTAACTAGATCCAATGAACTAGGATAAAATGCTACACATCAAAATCAAACAACAGCTTGCAATAAAATGTGATTCCATTCATCCAACAATATAAACAAATTATAAATTCTGGAGGTCAATATGAGAATGTTTTAGTTTAAAAAGAACCTAGAGAGAATTGAAAAAAAAACTATAAACGAATATCTCCTATATGAACACATTTTTATGGTGCATAATAGGGCATTACTTCTTGAATGATGAGGAATAACGGCAAACTCCTCTCTGTCTACAAAAAGCTGTTAACAAATCTAGGCTAAAGACTGTGAGTTTGTTGTCATTTCCTATCAGTTGAAGGAAGAAAGCCACAAAAATTACCTCCTTTGTGAGCCCAACCTGTCGAAATTATCCGAATCTTTTTTTGAGCATTCAACACTACACAAAAATTTGGTCAATTCTTGATGCAAGACTCTAAGTGAAGGCAGCAGTCCAAATCGTCCCAATGTCAAAGACCAAATGGCACAAGGATGGTGAATTGTGTGCACTACACTCTGGGGAGAATCCTAATGAGCTCCATGAAATTTCCTTACAATCCACCCGGGGGGTTCACCTCTATGTAAAGGGGATATGGCATGTCCGTTCCAGGGGTCGGGAGAAACCCCTCCGTATACGGCTCTCCCCCCATAGAAACCCCTATGTATACATTCTGGTGTTTGTGAAAAATAATACCTGATTCCATACTTTTACGCCTAGTCCAATCCCCATTGACCCTACCCTTAACCTTATTTTTACGCCAGGATATCACTAATGTAGCCTACCCTCTACCTTATATTTACATTCAGCCTCCTAATTTTTGCAGGGACTAGAGGACTGTAGAGCTCCATGAAGGTTTAGGGTTCAATGGTTCAATGGTCCCTCTTAGTTCAATGGTGGTCACCGGGTGGTCACCTAAAAAGAAAAAGCAGGGAACACCAACCAACAGGGTTAATAGATTTTTTTATTGGGTTAATAGTTAATAGGGTTAATGAATTCTATTGTTGTGTTAATAGGGTTAGGCTAATAGTGTTAATAGTTAGGCTAATAGTGTTAATAGTTAATAGTTATTGGGTTAATAGGGTTAATAGATTGTATTATGGGGTATTATTGTGTTAATACTAATAGGGTAATAGGGTTTATTATTGGGTGGCACGCCTTTTCAGATTTTACATTATGGCAATAAGATTTTTCATTAAGGTTTATCCGGGGTTTATCATTATAAGGTTTTGGCGGGCTCGGCATGCAACTATATAATCCGACCTCCATCTCCTTCGACTTCCATCTCCTTCGTTCGACCTCCATCTCCTTCGCCTTCTACTTCTTTCAATCTGTTGGAATGGCCCGGACCAAGACCACCGCCAAACGCCGCCTTGATGAATTGGCCGGATCCGGACGGATCGGTTCGAATTCCGCTTTTTTAGAAAGCATTACGGCGGTTCGGCACCACAATGAAAATTGTGGCTCGATTTAATTTCTCGCGAGAGGTGTCGCCGCTTGCGAAATAGGAGCTTACCTTTCTCAAAAGGTTTTGCAATTGGGTTGATCGGGTGCATGTCAATGAAGAGCTTAATCGTTGGAGATGAAAATTTTTCTTGAAGACAATGAACTGATTCGTGGGTGAAGATGCCTCCTCACGGACACGCGTCTAGTGGCTTGTTCCCCTTCTTAGTATCCTAGGTTTTTGCTTTCCACGGCTATGTATATGAAATCCCAGGGCTCCTTAACTTATGTTGTGAACAAGTCTGATGTAAACTTTTGGCCCAGATGTTTTTTTTTTTTGTGCATGATATGTAAACTGGCCTATATGTAAACTGGCTTGGGCAGCTTGTGACGGTTCCTTTTTATGTGAATCCCATGTGAATACATAATATGATATGATATGGTTTCTGAAATTTTGTCTCTTGATTTCGTACTGCAACATATTTTGGAAGTATTGTTTAGAAGTATAGTCTGTAGGAAAAATGGTGCGATTATCATATGAAATCTCTTTTTCTATTACTTGACGTGAAATTAAAGATCGTAGGTAGGGTTTAGGGTTATTCATTTGATACATCAGATCAATACAGTGCCTTACTTACTGCATGTTCATGCTTAAATCAGTGTTTAGATGTTAAAATGTCCATGTAATAATGTTCATGCTTTGCTAGAAGTAATTGCATACCTCTGTTTGGTTTTCAGAAGGAAAGATAGAAGTGCAGGCATCCATTTTTCAGCAAGACCATAAACTTTATAAAGCATATGAGTAACCATTGTTTCTGCCTTAAACAATCACAAGTAAAACCCTTAAGTAGGATCACAATCACAACTAAAACCCTTAAGTGTTTTGAACACAATGTTTAAGCAAATAGATTGTTATTACATTCCCAGGCCAGCCTTTATGTATCAAAATCAGGCATAGAGTTTTAGGCATCCGAGTTATGCAACTTCAAACCGTAATATTATCTTAAAACTAAGTTACTGCCAGATAGGACATAAAATTATTCTTGTTATCTTTTCCATTGTCTTCTCCTTTCAAACCTTCAGTTCATCATGTAGCTGCTATCTCATAAAGTAAACCAAGCCGAGTTCTTGGTTTTTTTGAAGGCTGATACTTCTTCTCTTAAGGCTAAAATATAAATGGCAAAATGTAGTCTTACCATGCTGCCATAAGAGTATATCTGCATCCATAATTAAAAAGTTGCATGTTGTTTGATAATACACTTGATGGCAACAACTATCGCCTCGACTTCTTTGCATTCCCTAAAGCTTTTGCTTTCCCTTGTCCCCTACAAAAAAAAAAAAAATAATAGTTAGTAGCGGACTATAACCATTTAGTGGCCCTAATGACATGGCTATCCTACCATTATTTTGCTCACGCACAAACTTATTCAGGTATGTACCCTATCATTATCATGCGGATGGTAAATGTTTTTGGCGGTCATATTTTAAACATGCAAGGGATATGATAGACTCAAGGTCTATGAGTCTATTATCGGTCGGATCATTATGTAAACCATATGGACTTGGCATCCTTGCCAACGTGTTTTACGTAATATGCTAGATTTAGTGAACTTCAAAGGAAGGGCGTTTAACCAAGTCCACGGGCACTCTACTCTCTCTCTCCGCCTTTGCCGGACTTCCTCCTCATGCTCAATACCCTTCCAAGGTACCAAACCTTTTGAATTGACACGGATTTACGCTTCTTTTTCTTTGTAGCATGTCTAGTCTACGTGGTACCACGGTTTCTTCCACGGGTTCTTCAAAGTAGACCGCCGACGCGGTCTGTTCCAATGCCTAGTAGAGTCGATTGCATTAACATTATTATCTTCAATGGAATATACCAAAGTCCTAACTCGTCAACCTATCGCCCGAAAGCCACGGGTTTCCATTCAAATGACTCACAATGGTTGACTTAAAGATTCTCTTCCTTCCATCTCAACATGCCAAGATACATGAGAGGGCTTTTTCCTTTCACATTCATCCAACATTTCATCAAATACATGGCGTAATTGGTGGCCACATCGGCCTCACTTACTACTTCTTCACCTTGAGGCTCGTGCTCTCTTCCACAACATCGGTCTCATCTCCTACAATGTTAGAACTCAAGTCTAGCGAGAAATTACTTTTAAAGCAATCCTCAAATTTCCATGGTTCATTAAACCATGGATCGGTTACCGTGCTGCGTATCACCAACACTCTCGCACAATTCTTGTGCGGCGGTAAGCCCTTCCTTTAAAGCGGCAACAATCTTCTCGTTAAGTATCCACGCCACTATAATCTGCAAGGTCCACGGTTCAGCACTTTACCATCGATTATCTACCTTTTTTCTAACTCCGCCAAATGTGCTCTTGCTTGACATGCTGCCGAAAATAAGAGGGTCGTGGCGGCTTTGAAATTGAGAGATATGATTCAAAGCGGAGGCACTCTCCAACAAGTTACGCCCCATCATACGACCTTTCATTACGCACCATGCCACCCACTTTGGAGAAGAAGTTTTCGCACACGTCCGATCCTTGCCATTGTAAGGGCAACTCTAAATGCCCAAATTTATCCCTGAAATACTTAATGAGCAGCACAACAAAATGACATGACAATTGCACATCTATGAAGGTTTCGGACTAATGAAGTTTTTACTCAACTCAGCGAACGTGCTTTGTTCCTTCAACCATAGCCTCCAAAGTTTGTTATGAACAAGAACTTGAATCATTAGCAAATTTCGAATTTCGGTTAACAATCAAACTAAAAGAAACAAAAGCTATTCTTGAACACCTAAAAAAAAGAAATACTGTTGCAGCAGCCTTAACCCTTGCTCTCAGGTCCATAGTAGGTGACAAGAAGATGTCAATATAGGTCGCTACAATTTCCAAATAAACTTTTGTCCCCAAATTCGAAAGCTGGTGGGCTGCGGTACCATTTCGAGGTCGTCCAAGCACCCTTGAACCTTTCTAGAGGCAAGGCGTTGGGCAGCCCTCCGGTTTGCCTATCTGCCGCTTCACATCTCCAAGTTCCAGCCCATGCCTCCCTTGGCATAACTCAAAGACATGGTGTATGTCATTAAGAGTGACTAGCTTTCGTTCCTAAGTACAATCTTCTAGATGCAGCGTCCAGCGGATTAACAAGCTTCTTGCCATTGTGCACGAAATCTTGATCATGCGGGCCATAAACATCATCATTAATTGAGGCACTTAAAGGCCAACCAATCCATGGCACTTCAAATGTAGAGTCCTTAGAGCCCTTTGATGTGTAGTCCTCAAACATGCATGCTCTTCGTCTTGAATCTCCATCAGCCGCGGGCGATTAGAGGGCCAACAACCATTCTCAAGTGTGCATTCCACAACTCCCGGATTCGGTTTCGGCGTCTTACTTCAAGGTGATCGAATCTATTACACGTAAGAATAATAGCAAGGACAAGCTTGGGCGACTTCTTGTGTAAGGGGTTTACAATAAGAACTCTTGCATAGTGAGAAATCACATTCTCCTCGAAGGCCTTTGTAATGACATTGTAGCCCTCTTCATTGCAGCCAACAATCACCTCAAAGGTGCCATTGCGGACATGTCCTTCCTTGTTTCCACAAAAGCCAAGTAAACAATCATCTCTAGGAATCCAGCGAACGACCCTCTTCACCACGGTCTCATCCTCGGCCACAATTCTTTGGAATTCCACCCAAAACAAAGTTTCTTTGGCGTTGCATGTGTCGAGAATAGGTTTGAGCAAGATGCTTGAATGTGTCTTCCCCGATCACCGACTTTGTAAAAAAGCTTTCTCGAGTAGAAGCATCGTGGTGGACATACTTGGGCCTGCAAAGATTAGAGAAAGAAAATTGTGCATTCTTCTCCCTCCCCAAATCTTTATTGTTTCAAACAATGCTTTAGGTGGTTTCTCTATATCTTCTTTTATGGCCAGGTCTGATTATGTTTTGAGCTATGTCCCTTAAAAATCCCACAAAGCTGGCCTACCACTAAATTTTCCTTGCCGATGTGCCTCCACTATGTCTTGGCAAAATCTGTTCACATCCTTTACGTTCATGGACTCCTCCAAACTTCCTCTAAGTGACCTTTCCTTCATTGACAATGCCACAACTCTCATTAGGAAAACATTAACTCTGCTTTCAACTTCCTTATCTCGGACCCCAGCAGACCTAGCCATTTTTTAACCTCTATGCTATTGGATAATCTGATCTAATCGTAATTTAGTAGTCCTAAGTCCCCTTGCTACCTTATCATCGGTTTGCCTATGCACTCTCATGTAAAAATCTTTTTTTCCTTGAATAGCGGCACAAAGTGAACATTGATAATTAACAAAGGGTTCACCACTAAGGCTAATCCTCTTGCGCCGTATGCCTAAATGTGCCACTAACATGGATTACATTACGCCCAACCACTAATGTATTTTGCAATGTAGGTTCACAATACCATTTTGTTCCCATTTTCAGCTCATGCGAGAAAGGGTCTTAAATCCTTGGCTTTATCTCCATACTTCCCACCATACTTATATTTGTTTTGCCAAACCCCCAACATAGTAAAGCCAAACATGTTTTACGTTGGGGAAAGACAACGAAGTCTAAATAATCTACAAACTTACAATACAATAAAAGTTACAAGGCTTACAAGGCAGTTTTGTATACTCCGTGAACTATTACTTGATGATGCTTGGCTGCTTTCGTAGATGGAGGGTCATTTGCAAAACAAGGCAAAGTAATGTTGATTGAGAAAAACAAGGTAGAGGAGGTAAAGGAGCAAAGTAAAAATCAGTAAGAAAAACAAGGTAGAATATGAACACTTGTAGCAAATAAAATGTAAGCGCACCCTTTGCAAAAACTTAAGCAAACTCCCTTGATTGGTCTGGTTCAGCAGATTTCTTGGGGGCCCACCTCTTGTTCTTTGCTCATCTGAATCCTTCTCAATATTCATGACGGCATGCACGTGCCTCTTTGAGAGAATATGGTCTTTCATATGGCCAACGAGACTTCAGATTTGGGAAAGCAGCTCAAGGAGCCTTTCACACATGACACAAATGATCTGAATGTCTTCAACACTTACAAATCCACCAATGGTATTCTCGTAAAAGCTTAAACACAACATCGAATACTCTAGTTTCCTCTTGAAACTTTGCAATGGCAAAGAGAAAACGTACTTTCAACTAGAGCTTGGTTCTCTTTGGACACATGCAACTCTTCCTCTTCATTACAAGGCTGATCCTCCTTTTCCTCAATCTGCAGACCCCCCGGCAGACCCTTTTCCTCAAGCTTGAGGTTACGCTCATAATTCTCAGCATGGCCCTTGGAATTTAGATGGCTGCGTTCAAAGTTACACATGGTATCATCTCCACCTTTCCCATATTTCTTTTCACATTCAATACACCAAATAGAAAATCTTGCTTTACCATGGACATCATAAGAACACAATTCAAACTGTCCTTTTCGATTTCTTTGCTTCAACTTCCTGCTCAACTTCTTCACGGCATGTTGCCATCTGGCAACATCAAATTTAGTTGCTAACTTGGATAGCAGCTTGCCCTTTGCTGAATTCAGATCTGGCACATCATCTAAAAAGGAAGCATTTTCAACTACATGGAGTTCATCATCGTTTACCTCTTCATTGGTGCGATCCTCGGCTATGGCGGTTTGTCTATCATCACAAATTGGTGATTTAGAGATGCAATGCTTTCAACTACAGTCCTTTGCCTTTTATGTGCATGCTCCCCAACCACCTTGATAGTAATCTCGTCAATAGAAACCTTAAACCTTAGCTCCTGCCTTGGTGTGAAGGCCACTTCCCTATCTCCAAGAAATACAAATTCTTTGTCATCCTCTAGCAACCCGTCCCGTCTTATTTCGCTTCGTACATCCGCATAAGTGCACTCGTGGGAGACGATGACAAGGCCAAGGTCAGTCACAACTCCACACCCATCATTCAACTTGATGACTACTGTCTTCTCCATTTTTGTCAACCTGCAAATAAGAAGCATCAAATATTAGAGCAGAAATATGCAGACCCGAAAACTTGTAGAAAGGACCGAAATGGAGGCACGGGAATCTTAGCAACAAAACTAAATAGACGAATCCTCAGCAATGTCTTCTGTGTTTCAGAAAAAGTACTTCTAATCCGTTGATAAGAAACTATAAAAACAGGTTTTGTGAGGCAAAAACTGTACAGGGAAAAAAAAAATTCAAAACATAACTCCGGAAATGCAAGCACCCTTAAACGTATCTGTCCTCCAGTTTTGATCAAAGCATCTAAGCCCCCTTAACGTATTTATAACTCCCTCCTCCTGCAGCGAAAGCGCCCTGAAACCGTGGATATACAGCAGATCCGGCGCCAAAACGTAAGGCGCTCCTTAGGTATACGTACTTCAAAATGGCCAAAAAACCCCTTCATCGCCCACGCACATGTTTTGTACGGAAAAACAGGGTGAACCCCCCGAGACAATCCAAGGCCATTTTATTCATGGTAACTAGCATTTAAATTCAACAACTTGCTAACACTATCTTCGGCATCATTGATTAACTAGACATCAGACTAGCAGATGCTGGACCAAACTACACCCAATCTGACCTTAGGCCCTGAAATGCAAGATTGTTGGCCCTAATGTGTAGTCTTCACTTATTTGTGATCCATAGAAATCCATCGATGTTTGGCATATTACACAAAGCCTTTACCTGTTTATGATCCATATGAACTACTTTCTAATCTTACCAATCTTGCATAGGCAGGCACAGGCAACAAGCAATAGAGTAGTACTCAGCCTCATAATCTTGCCATCTTCTCCTACTCCATAATAAAGACTTGTCAAGTTGGTGGTTAGTTAAAACACAAAGACTCTCAATACACTATATAAACACCTGAATGGCAATAAGCTGCTCACAACCAACGTGATAAGTCAATCTACACTTTGTAAAACATCTTCCAACTGGTTTCTTGATTTATAAGTCAGTTGTTCTTTGTAGTTCCTAACAATCTAGCAATATGGGATGAGAGATGATTTTCCTACCTTAAAAAAATTTGCCACTAGAGTGTTCACGAGCATAGGCTTGTGAACTCTATGTATAGGCTACTTGTCAATAGTGATATCCTTCCGCCATCCACTAGGTGGTCCCTTCAGCTTTCACCTCCTAATTGGAGACGTATTTGGACTTGGGCTTGGGATAAACTACTCCATCCTAAGGTGGCGGTGCTTTGGTGGCAGATTCCTCGAGTGTCAGCTCTCTGCCCACTGTGCAAGCAAGGGGACGAGACCATTGAGCATTGTTTCTTTTTATGTGTTCATCTCCAGCCTGTTTGGTCTTGGCCGCTTTCTCTTTTTCATGTGACATTGACAAGTCAGCAAGTGCTTCTAGCTATTTATCCGGATACTTGGAATAAGTTGCGGAGCCAAGCATTTCATTTAGCATCAGGATGGTTGTTGTGGTCCATCTGGAAGCGCAGAAGACTGTGTATCTTTCAGGGTTTGGATATTCCTCCTGTAGTTGTCCTCCAGGACGCACAAGCTAGAATCGCTAAGGTATACCATTGTTCTTTGCTTGCTCCTGCCAAGCGACAGTTGATATTTGAGTCCTATTTGAGTGTGTTGTCTTATGCATAGGCTGGTGGTTCTACTCAGTGGATCATGATTATCCTCTGAGACTTTATTCCCGCCTCTGCATTTGTATTTTGCTTTTGGCTTGGAGTTTCAATAAAGTTTGTCGTTCTTCAAAAAAAAAAAAAATTGCTTGAAAGCGCTAGAAAAAGCTAATTGCACTATTAATTAATTTGGAAGCATTGGGTTTATAGACATTAAGCATTTGGAAGCAAAACTAGAGTGCATACAAGGACTTCTATAAAGCAAATTACACAAGCAGAACAAAGTTACTACTTGTATTCAGGAATGGGCAGGACCGCTTGAGAGCACCATTCATAGTTGTTTACTAAGCTTTCATCAAGAATTAACATCCAATTATGGTTTTGAGCTGAATCCATCCCCAGAATCACTCCAACGGAAAGCAAAGTCCCTTTCTAAAACATGATTTCCAAAGAACACAGTAGCTTTACTCTAAAGTCGTGACCCAATGCCCGTTGCTCCAAATTCTTAGGAAAAGCAGCTTGTCAATGCGATTTCGCCCTAATTGCAAAGGATAGGCATAGAAGGCCGCCATGAAACAGCCTCTCTGATTAGCCGATTTTGAGAGTAGCTGCCCAGCAACAGAAGCCACCGACAGTTTACAACCAATAATGGGTTTGAAGCGATTATTGGCACATTCCAGGCATATACTGGCATATACCTAAAATATGCCACAAAC
The DNA here is from genome assembly GCA_021234155.1 of Isoetes taiwanensis. NCBI lineage: Eukaryota > Viridiplantae > Streptophyta > Lycopodiopsida > Isoetales > Isoetaceae > Isoetes > Isoetes taiwanensis. Next base: position 4,663,465 of record JAJEKV010000012.1, on the reverse strand, counting down.
CCATATGAAGAGGGTTTGTCCCCGTACGGGCAACCCAAAAAGTTAGACATGAGCCCTATAACAGGAGATTTACATTGATAAACTAGAAAATTGCCCACCTTCGATGAGGAGATTTACATTGATAAACTAGGAAATTGCCGACCTTCGATGGGCACTCGATGTGATATTTTAAAAAATGAGTTCTTGATGGGTTGCCAAAATCAATGTCTATATAAATTCCTCATGGAATCTGGAATCATCATTATCTTATTTCTACTGCCTTCCTTTAAACTTCAGAATCAACCTGTACAGTAGTAAAATTATAGCCTATGCACGTCTTTTTTTCGGTCTTACTTCTCAATTGCCATGTTTAACGTGTATTTGCGAATATATTCAAGAAACTGGCAGAAATCCCAGATTTCTATTATGAAATCCCTATTTTACATGGAAGAATCACATTTGTACTTCAAAATAGAACACATTTTGATTCTTAGACTCCATCTTCTTAGATACCAGCATTTAAGACTATAGATCATTCAATCAAATAGAGCATTCAAACTTGTAATATCAGCTGTATTCTGACCTGATTTTTGTAGCCTCCTAGCTTTCTTGTGCTGCCATTGGGCTCCATCCAAAGTATTTGAGACAACATTTGAAGGTCATCTGAGATATTCCTTTGTATACATTTACAACTTGCAGCTTCCTGAGTGCTCCAACCAGCGACAGTTTTCACACCAAGTTCACAACTTTTTCGCATTTGTAGCTAGAAACTAAGGCTTTAGTGAGAGCCTGGCTATCAGGGTCGGTCAAGAACAGATGCTACAACTCAAATCTTGTATCACTGTCTGCAGAGAGATCCAACCTCTCCTTCTACTTAATATAGAATCCAGCTGATAGCATCAAAAATCAAATAAATCCATGTTGGGGTGTAAGCAGAGACACCATCATAGCAAAGAAGTGCACATATATCAAGAGCAAAGAAGTGCTATGTTGAGAGCAGAAAAGTACAGATTTTACACATATGTTGAGCACAAAGAAGTGCATTACTGCGAACCCAAGGAATCAAAGCTGGGTGTCTCCATAAAATGCAAAAGATACATCCCCATGAATTTGCCATCGCAGATCTCCTATGAAATTAGATGAGTATGTTCCCAATTTCCTTTCTGACTTCTGCACAGAGACCACTTAATAAGCTTTGCAAAAGCGCATTTGTGCAAAAAGAAGTTAGAAAGGATTTAGTATTAACCTGGTGTATACATAAGAAATTGAAGCAAAATGTATCTTTGGGAAAACCAAACCAATCAAGCATTGACCATTCCCAGATCTCGTGAGGGCAACCTTACTAACTAAGTCTGCATGTAAACAATTTGAAATCCTATCTTGGCCAGTGCACACAGCATTGCACATTCTTAACCAGAAAAATATCATAGGCAAATTTGAAGGCTTAATATATCTACGAATTATCTTATTTGTTGCAGCATGCCCCCATCCATGTATTCCAAAATTTAAACAAATCTCACAACTCCTTTTAGAAACTCCTACAAAACCACATGTTGTGATTTTGTGCAGAAGCGGTATAATAGATCTCCTTGATACCATCTCCTTTATATCGTGTTGTCTAACAGTAGGATCATCTTTATCCATAAATAAACTTTTTAGGCATACAAAGCTTTATGGCGAAATGCGATTGTCAAACCTTGTTAAAGAACATGAACTTGGAAGAAGAATGTAAACCTGCACAATTGAATGCTTGCAATCATTGAACTGTGATCGAATGAAATCATCTGCTTCAAATGAAGACCGGATCATAGCGCCTAAGGACATTCAATTCACCTAGGTCGAAGTCCGATTATCTGCTACAAATGAAGACTAGATCATGACATCCTAAGAAAGATGAAGATACTACTGCCTTAATAGTTTTTACCAGAAAGAGCAACTTTAAACTTCAGAATCGACCTGTACAGTAGAAAAATTATAGCCTATGCACGTCTTTTTTTCAGTCTTACTCCTAAATTACCATGTTCAACCTGTATTTGCGAATAAATTCAAGAAACTGGCAGAAATCCCAGATTTCTCTTATGAAATCCCTGTCTTACATGGCAGAATCCCATTTGTACTTCAACCTGGAAGAAGGATGTAATCTTGCATAATTGAATGCTTGCAATCGGTAAACTGTGATCGTATGAAATCATCTGCTTCAAATGAAGACAGTTCAATTCACCTAGGCCAAAGTCCGATCATCTGTTGCAAATGAAGACAGGATCATGACGTTCTGAGAACGAAGAAGATACTATTGCCACAATAGTCTCTGCCAGAAAGAGCAACTTTGAACTTCAGAATCAACCTGTACAGTAGAAAAAATATAGCCTATGCACGTCTTTTTTTCGGTCTTACTCCTCAATTGCCATGTTTAACCTGTATTTGCAAATATATCCAAGAAACTGGCAGAAAACCCAGATTTCTATGATGTGGTGCCAATCAAACTCCGTATATTTGTAGCTCAAGAATTATAAAGGTTTCCTGCTGTAGTCGTATGTGAAGGAGTAGAAAGCTGGCGCTGGCACTCTATTTTCGAAAAAGATGTCGTATTTGTCTGCTGATGAAGGTCCGATTCTAGATAACACTGCGCATGCACCCTGGGCAGATGTTGGGCAGCCATGGGGTTGCCAATTCCGGTTGCTGCAAGTGGCAGCATGGCCATGAAGCTGGGCTGCTGCTGCTTGTTGAAAATTCCTGGCTTGGATCGGAGGCGGTTTCTATCAGGTTATCCTTGCTCCTTCCTTTGCTCTGTGCTATTCAGCTTTTGTTTTTGTATTATGTCCTTGAGAAAGGCAGCTAGGAATGTGAGGGGTGCGGCAGGCCAGGCCCCCATCCCGCCTACTTGTCCGGTTGGCCCTGGTATGTCTCGTAGTGCAGACATGAACCCTTTACGGCCTGCTAGTTCGATGCCTGCTAGTGCTCAGATGAATCCAACTCGCCCTGCTGGTGTCATGCCCAGCAGCTCTAGCTCTGGACAGACCCAGCAGCCCCCTGCCATGCCCAATTCGTCCTTCAGTTGGGGTGCAATTGATGAGGCCTGTCAGGGCAAGATGTGCCCCTGAGTTTCTATGAAGCTCTATTTTCTTTCTGTGACAGAAACTACATAGCAGGGGCTGTTGCCTTGGAGAGGGGCTCGTCTGCAGATCACTTCCATGTTCAGAGTGTCTTGAGAGCACGTTTCAATTCCCCCAAAGCTATGAATGAAGCTATCAAGAGAGACTTCAACTGGCCATCTAAGCCAGCAGGTGTGGTTCTGGTGTGCAAGGCGTTGAAAGACTTCATTGCTTCGAAGGGATGGTGGGCTACTGTATGAAGGATATTGGGAAGGTGCATTACCTGTGTCATCTGCATAATGTTAGCGAGTCAATGATACAGAAGGGCAAAGATCTTTATCTGCGTTGGGGCGCTGGAGATACTAAGGGCCTCTGTGTTCTTGACAATCGCAACATCCTTAATAAGGCAGCATATGGACGTCGTGCCACACCGAGCCTCACTTTTACCTTGGCTAGAATGATCAGGAGCGACAAGTATACGTTGTCCAGTAGCTGGATAATCCCTTCTAACACAGCCCATGTGAATCAACACAGGGTCTGTGCTGCCTGGAGAATCCTCCTGAACCCTGCTCGTTGCATGCCTTCAGATATCCGAACAATTCTATATGGGCTGCCAGCTGGCTATGTGCCGGTTGAGAGAAATGGACCTGGAAGGCGTAGATATTGGGATGACTCTGTCCCTGCTGATGAGGTTGATCAGAACTTCCATGACTTCTGTGATCCCACGTTTAGCCCAGAGGTTCAGAGACTAGATCACGATGCTGATTACATTCCAGTTTACACAGGAGAACATAGCATGGCCGTCGACTAGGCCTGTTAGTTGCTCTAAGATTGTACAGTTTCCTTTATGTATTGGTTTTGTTGTTGCAGGTTAGAAATGGAGGTTGATGCGAACGCCCAGGGTGGTGCAAGTGACGGTGTGGTGCACATAGATCCCTCACCTATCAGTTCTAGCGTGGATGCCTCTCATCCTGCGCTCGGGTTTATCCACCGGAACTGGAGGAAACATTATGTGCTGAGGAGTTCGTGAACCAGCTAGTTCAGATTGGGACAGAGATGCATAGGATGTCGGTCTCAATGCACATTCTTATGCGTCAGCTGCGCAGGTTTTACATGTGTTTTGTGAATGTACATATGCCTTGTCTGTGTCCTGAGAAAGTTACCAGTTCCAGTTCATGTACTTGTGTTTGTGCTGTATTAGATGCTTGCCCCTCGCGTTTTGGCTTCACGCCATCGTGTCTGTGAAAGGGGCGATGGTGTCAATGTACATATGGCACTTCTGTCTTGTAAGATTTTTGTTGTAAGAAAATAACAGGTTCACGTCATTTACTTGTGTCGTGGTGCTGTATTTGCATGGTGACCTCTTGTATTTTGGTTTGGGGGCATGGTTTGTATGCAAAGGGTGCTCCTATTTTATAGGGTCAATTTGACCCCATGTTGACTGCAGACTAGCGGCCTAGGTGGAAGGTGCTGTCATCAGACGGCCAAAAAACGATAATACAACCAAAAAACGATAATACACACCCTGTTTTACATGGCAGAATCACATTTGTACTTCAATACAGGACACATTTTGATTCTTAGACTCCATCTTTCTAGACATCAGCATTTAAGACCATAGAGCATTCGTTCAAATAGAGCATTCAAACTTGTAATATCAGAGGTGTTCTGACCAGATTTTTGTAGTCTCCCAGCTTCTTATGCTACCATTGGGCTCCATCCAAAGTATTCGAGATAACATTTGAATGTCATCTGAGATATTCCTTTGTATATATTTACGACTTGCAGTTCTCTGAGTGCTCCAACAAGCAGCTGTTTTCACACTAAGTTCACAACTTTTCAGCATTTGTAGCTAGAACTACGGCTTTGGTGAGAGCCTGGCCATCAGGGTCGGTTAACAGATTTTGTAATCCAAAGCTTGTATCACTGTCTGCAAAGATATCCAAACCTCTCTTTCTGCTTAATATAGAATTCAGCTGATAGCATCCAAAATCAAAGAAAATGCTAGGGCGCAAGCAGAGACACCACCATAGCAAAGAAGTGCACATATACTAAGGCACATATGTTGAGAGCAGAAAAGTACAGATTTCACACATATGTTGAGCACAAAGAAATGCATTACTATGAGCCCAAGGAATCAAAGCTGGGTGTCTCCATGAAATGCAAAAGATACATCCCCATGAATCTGCCATCGCAGATCTCCCATGAAATTAGATGAGTATGTTCCCAATTTCGTTTCTGACTTCTGCACAGAGACCACTTAATAAGCTTTGCAAAAGCGCATTTGTGCAAAAAGAAGTGAGAAAGGATTTAGTATTAACCTGGTGTATACATAAGAAATTGAAGCAAATGTATCTTTAGGGAAACCACACCAATCAAGCATTGACCATTTCCAGATCCCGTGAGGACATGTAAACATTTCGAAATCCTGTCTTGGCCAGTGCACACAACATTGCACATTCTTAACCGGAAAAATATCATAGGCAAATTTGAAGGCTTAATCTCTCTACGAATTATCTTATTTGTTGCAACATGCCCCCATCCATGTATTCCAAAAGTTAAACAAATCTCACAACCCCTTTCAGAAACTCCTAAAATTGAACCACGTTGTGATTTTGTGCAAAAGCTGTGTAATAGATCTCCTTGATATCGTCTCCTTCATACCATGTTTTCTAACAATAGGATTATGTTTATCCTTATACAAAGCTTTATGGCGAAACCCTATTGCCGAATCTTGCTAACGAACATAGAACCTGGAAGAAGAATGTGCATAATTGAATGCTTGCAATCAGTGAACTGTGATCGAATGAAATCATCTGCTTCAAATGAAGACCGGATCATGGCCGCATAAGAAAGTTCAATTCACCTAGGTCGAAGTCCGATCATCTGCTGCAAATGAAGACCAGATCATGACATCCTGAGAAAGATGAAGATACTACTGCCACAATAGTTTATGCCAGAAAGAGCAAGACATATGCTGCCGCAACAGTTTGAAGCCTCTGTGCAAATCAAAGCGCATATGCCACGTTGAAGTGAAAGGGTACATTTTATTTGCCTGTTCAATTTCTTTCTTAAACGGTCCAAATTTATGCCACGTGGCACAACCAATCGAAGCCGTTGATTCGGGCAGAGAGATATTGGATTAATCTTGGCCGTTAATCGGGGCGGATGGACAGACACAGACAGATGCCACAGTTTTATAATATAGGATAGCATCACAGGCAGCCCCAAAGGGCAATAGTATCCAAAAAGTTGGACATGGGCCCTATAACAAGAGATTTACATTGACAAATAGCGCAAAGCTGTTGGTAACTTGCTAACCCCTGCTTATAAAAGAAAATTTCAGCCCGTATAGGAGCCTCAGCTCTCACGCCGTGGATGAAGGGGATAAACACCCTTGCTTGCCCCTTACAGCAGATAAACAGTGGGCTCGCCTGTTTATCTGTTTATCTGCTGTAAGGGGCAAGCAGGGGTGTTTATCCCCTTCAACTGGAAGGCAAAGTTTCCTCACCCATTCATGCACCCATAGCTCGATTATCATCTCCCACAGCTTGATTATCGGCTCCCACAGCTGGATTATCGGCATTTTCTAGAGCTGGATTATCAGCTCTGACGCTGAATCCGATGCTCAAAGCTGCCTGTTTCGACGTTTTCAGCTGCCTCTTCATTCCTGTGGGGTGGATTGGGTGCCTGTTATGCACTATCACAAGGCTTCAATCAACGATGGACATCGCTTGGATTGGAAAGCCTACCGGCTAAGGCGCATTTCAGGGCTCCACATTGACAAATAGCGCTGCCCCATTTAAGAGCCTCATCCCTCGCTGCATTGCGGGAGAGAAATGGGCAGCAGCTGAAATACGATTGTGCTGCTTTTCAGCGCAGGGCGAAAATAGGGGCATATGAATCGCCCATGAACCTTTAGCATTCTGAAAGTGAACCTCTCACCACTGAAACAAGAACTTAAAGGCACATTATACAACTTCAAACAAACATAAGTAAAAACACTAACGCTCTTAAAAAGCCGAATTAGGCTGGTCTATAATCACAAAAAAAAAGTAAATATAAACCTGCAAAAGGTTTTGAGACTAAAACATAGCAGTACGAAAGCCTATTGGATCCCATTATTCAGGGATCAAAACCTGATGTCAACCACAATCTTGTGGCAATTGAATTTAAACTGTCATACTTTTATGATGAAGCTTTTGTGTCTTTAAGCTACATAATACTTCTCAATGAATGTGTAAAAAATATATAAAGGCAGCAGCAAGACCTGCAAAGACCATGACAATAATTTAAAATAACCAACTAATACAATGCCAAAAAGGATACGCATTAAGGCAAAAGGCTACTTTGCTAAATTCCATAGCCGAACACTGCCCGAATTTTGTGAAATATCAGTTCTCTCCATCCCCTTTCTGTGTTCTCCACTACAGTAGCATTTCCAAACCTGCAGTGTTTACGTGCAAGAATAAGCAATGTCATTAGTAAATGCTCTTTGATACTTGTGATAACAAGCTAAACAGACAAACACTTGTCACTTAGAAACGATTGCATTCCACTGACTTCTTGCTTCCCGCTGCTTCTGACAGTAATCAAACGCGTGATAAAACAGCAATCAGCCCTTTTTTAAATTACCGCACCCCCCTTCCCAATTTAGGTATGGCCTTGGGCACATTGTGCCAATCCACTTGGCGTAACAACTTAGTGGAATGAAAAGATCGGACGACTCTTTTCCCTTTTTCTTCTGTATGCAGTATAGCTGAACTAAAACTTTCTCACAAAAACATTCTACCACTCCAGACATAGGTATACCTATCTTCTTCTGGGACATCAGTTTGGGTTAATCTCACGATTGTGCACCCAATCTCAGGCTCCTCGAATGTCATGCATACCTGCATCGGGCAGAAAACATTTGAGTAACTTCAACTTCAAGGCTTTGAAACCAAACATCAACACCAATCATAATGATGTTCACAAGCAAAACATCTCATTTTTATCTCTAAGAAGATAAATAAGGCAGCCACAAAATCCTATGCAGATCTCTCTAAAATATCAGGGTAACTACGAATTTTCATATGCATGCTTTTACCTAGCCTTCATAAGCTGATTCATGTCTTTCAGTGCAGTTATACAATATAACTTTAAATGATACACATTGTTACTAAAATCAAGTTTGCAATGAATAGAATCAAGTCAATGAAAATAAAAGGAGACTCACTGAAGAGTATAGACCATCTTCCCAATTTCCAAATCTCCATTTCTGCATGATAAGCTTGTTTTCTTCTAGCTGTAAATTGACACCCGTGACAGCACCATCAAAAATAGAGAATGTACCTCCAACTTCCTTACTAATCTTGGCAGTACTTTGAGTAAAACCTTTCCATCTGTTCTCGTCTAGAAGTGTATTATATAGGTCATGTGGTCTGCAGTGGAACTTCTCAACTAAAGTTATGGTCTTAAAACCCTCTTTGTTTTTGGTTTTCTCGGGAATTTTCTTCTGTGGTACTGGCTTTTCTAATGCAGCTACCTTCCCTGGTGCTTTGCCACCCTTATTAGTTTCAGCAAGCTTTGCTCCCTTCCCCTCTAACTCATCCTTAGCAGGCCCACCTGCCTTCATCTCATTGACATAAACTTTAATTTTTTCTAATATAAGCGGCTTCCCTTTGGCCAAAAATGCTTCTCTTAATCTTTGCCCAACAGGTGTCTCGTCCAGAACACTCACTTTCAGTTCTGGATCTTCATCTGCATTCTCATCGGCAATGTAGGGAAGCTCCACTTTCCCCTCAACAGAAGCTAATATATTTCCACTCCCATCTTTTGCCTCTCCAGCCCAGTTCAGCCTAACTTTTATCTCATAGCCAGGAATTATCTTTCCTTTTCTAATATTAACATATGCATCTCCAGTTACACTCTCAACTTTCGTTGTCTTGATCCAAAGACCACCCTCTCCGGTGAGAATAGGCAGGTCCTCGATCAGTTTCTTGATTCGCTGGGACGTCCATTCCGAGCAATCTTTCTCAGTCCAATGCCAATTGTGAACATTGGCTCCATCTGCTCTATCCTGCACTATCCACCTGCTATCCCCTTCGCCGAACTTGGCCATGGCAATTTAAAGATTGAACTTACAAAATCTGAAAAAGAAACGGATATCTAATTACAAAAACCTAGAAACAGAAAGCAGCAAACGAATTTTTGGAAGAAAGACAACACCATACCGGAGATAAATCCCAGCACAAACCCTAAAACTTGGGCAGTTCAGACTGCTCCTGACCTTAGCCCACAGATGCTTCCAGAAAACGAATTACGTGGCTGCATTTCATTGATCCAATGTTGATATCTAGAAAACACTAGGCTAACGCTGGAATCCCATTGTATATTTATGAGGTGCCAAATTTTCTTGGCCTAACAAAAAGGCTAATTTTGAATCAACACTGCTACAAAGAGGCTGGGGTTTTTTTTTTAAAATTGAAAGAGAAAAGATAAATTTCCTTGCCAATCAACGAAAAGTGTAAAATAAGTGAGAGACATATTTAAAACCCAAAGGGATAAATATCCCTTTGCGTAAAAAACATGGGTGCATTCTAGCCTTATCCACCAATTGTGCCGTGCCACGTGGCGCATTTATTTTGCAAGAACGTTAACACGAAAAAAAAAAAAAAAAGGTGTCGTCAAGATTTTACCTTCTCTTCTACCCTGCGTTTGGCCAACGTCACAGGAATGGCAAGTGAATTGCCATTCCTGTATACGTAATACTACATGTACATCTTAGAATATCATTTAGTGTAGCTATGCTTTAACACATCCATGACGATCAAATTTTCCTTCTAGCTATCTTCTTGAAGGAAGCGCCATTCTCCATTAGAGTATTAGGAATAGAATAGAATAGAATAGAATAGAATAGTTTTTTTAACGTCCACGGAGACCAATAGGTCATGGGACCCATACAATGGGCTAGTACAATCATTACTACTAGGATTAAAAAACCCCTGCCTCGAAAGGTTTTCAAGGGAAAAACCTTTGCAGTAATGATGATACTAGAGAAGCGGAGATAATGACTACTGAGGGCTCAGTAATTGCTGACGTTTATCTAGAACCTCAAGTATGTATAATGTCAAGTCGTGCACAGATGGTGCTCTGAGAAGTTGTGGAAGCGTGGAATGGAATGCTAATGTCAAAAAATATTTCCGGACTATCTCAAAAGCAGGGCAACTCAGAAGAGTATGGCTTTCATCTTCAATAACCTGTAACTGGCAATCGGCACATAGTCTCGCTTCTCGCGGCAATTGCGGCCGCTCCCATCTACCTGTCTCAATCCGTAGCCTGTGGGACCCCGTGCGAATTGATGCAATAGCTACAAGCTTGTTCCTGGACAATGAAGCAAGCAAATAAGCTTGGGGCCCTGGTGCCAAGGTGGGATTTATGTGTGCATGGAATATGTAGAGATAAAGAGTTGTGCGTCATAAGTTTCTAGTATATGTTGCTATCCTCCTCCTCTGGACTTTGTAGATAGGGCAATATTGTAACGAACCTAGTGGCTTACCTTGTTTCAGTATAAGATCGTGTAGATCATCTAAAGGCCTTGTTGGTATGTGTCCATGGGTTCATGCTAGTGGTAGCATTTAAATATAAAAATACGGTAGCTAAGGTTATTTAAAAACCTTAATTTATGAAATCCAAATGGGTGAGCACCTAAAAAATAGGGAAATAAAATCGTGGCTGTGTTGAGAGGTATCAGGCAGGCAAATCAGGCCAAATAAGGCCCGATCTTGCAGGATTCGACTTGTAGCATGCCAGATTTACACCTGGCAGGATCTTCTGGCAGCAAGATAGCTTGCCAGGTGCTGGACATAAACGTATATAAGAGGACAGAGGGGCTGGCCGAATTGGAGAAGGAGGTGGAGAAGACAAGAGAACCGGAAGCTGGATGCAAAGGAGGCACAGATCGATTTGGAGCAGAGGCATATCTGAAGAACTAAGAGGGTACGTCCTGAGCTGGAATGCGGTATTCGGATGGAGAGTCTGGGAGATGAGGTTGCTACGGAGGGACGTTTTCTGAGGCCCTGACGAGGTTGGAGTAGGAGATATAAGCGACCTATAGGGCCAGTGGAAGTTATGGGAGCACCAAGAATTTGATGAGCTTTGTCTCGCATATAAACTTATGATTTAGTGAGACTATATTTTATTGGCGAGTATATAAGTCTCATGACTGTTAACTTAGATGTTAACGTGTCGGTACAACGGCCTAGGCCAAGGGGTTAGGTCCGTTTCATTTGGTATCAGAGCGGAAAGTTCCGACACCTTCGGGCCGTGGGATTTAGGGGCTAAGAGTTCAAGAGATTCTACTATAAAGTAGAACGGTTTGTTGGTTGGTAAATGCACCAGCCAAGATGAGTTAAGAGGAACAAAAAAACGAGCATAGGTCTAAGGGATTGATAGTATCTTAAGTTTTGATTATTATTCTGTGTTATGTAAGGGAGAAAAGCTAATGGAATGCAGTTCATCAAGGAGCTAGGTGTGGTCAAAAGTTACGAAAATAGGATGAAATGTTAAGAAGGATGTTTTCATGCAAGGCATGAATATCGGGCCATGATAATTGTGAAGGTATGTTCCTACAAATTTCTATAACTTGTAGATTGTCTACTGGTGGACAACGTTGCCGCGTTACTTTAAAGTAGACCATGTCTAGGGAGTTGTAGTGGTTCAGCAAAAGCAGTGCTAGGGTTGTGAGGGCCCATGAACAATGCTTAAAGAGGTAAACTCAAGGGTTTAGGAAGTTGAGTAGGTTCTTTTTGTGAGAAGTCACAGTAAATTATGTTCGTAATCTTTTAGGTTTCCTTGAATTTACTTGTGTGGGTTGATAGCCATAAGATACACAGAGTGGGGGGTGTGATTATGTTTTTATTTGTCACTTTTGGATTGGCCACCCAAGACGTGCATATGAATACATATCTAGTCTGTGCTGAGTATCTCTCTTTCCATGGCGGGGTTAGTATTTCATAGTGTGCTATTTTATCCTTAGTAGAAAAAGTAGATTAACCTTATGCAGATATTTGCTACGTTAGCTTGGACATGTATAGTAAATAATCAATCTTGTTAATTTGGAAGTTTCCGGTTAGGTTGAAAATATTTTTGGATTCTTTTTATATAGATTTCCTAAGATTTTAGGGAGTTTGGATCCCGGAAAAAAAACTCCGATTATCCAAAAATCGACCAACATTTTCGGTTAAGAATTTCTATGTTTGAGAATTTCTTCTGCACATGCATGCCACGACTCCTTCCCTTTTCATGCACCAGCAGATAGGAGACGGGTATGCATTTTGATGCAGCAACAACTGGCTCGAGTTACATAGCCCAACTGGCTGGCGAAATATTATGATTTTGGGGGCGTATTCATCCGGTATGGATACTAGCTTTAGTTATCATGGAAAATAATCAGATAAACAAATTGTGTTGGATGATCTAGAAGGGCGGCTCTTCTAATGGGCCTTCATTTCATGCATAGATCTGGCTCCAGAATGCAGACACGGCTGCTCCCTGGCTTATAGAGCCTAATTTGTTGATTTTCAGAGGCCTTGGCTTTTCTGCTATTTGGGGTGAAATTTCCCTGGTAGACAAGTGACCTAAGCAGTAGTTTTTCATGCAACGGGAATAAAAGTTCTTTATTGTTTAGATTAATAATCTACTCTAGCTGCTGCACTAGCATTATGCATGTGATTTCTGAATGTATACAGTTTATTTTTATCAATTGTATCTAAGTCGTATTTAATTAAAGTGGGACTCATTCCATTCCCACTTTTTTCCGGAACCCCGTTAATTTACACAAAAAGGAGCACCCCGACCCGAAAACTATCCTTAATTCGAATTTTTGAATAAAACTCTGCATTCAAGCTTTGCTGCAGTTTTATCTGGTTAGCGAGTCGAGAACAAGAACAATGCAACTGAAACAAAGGAAATTCATTAAAGTTTGAAACCAAAGATCTAGTTGAAAAAGAATTTTTATTAATAAATTGAACAGGTACAATGTATTTTACATCGGACGCAGAGACCATGGTGGTCTTCTTTGCCACTACAGATTACATCATCTTCGTAGGTGGTCCACCTTAGGGGATTAACTAACTAGCGCTTCTTCACGCCGACCGTAAGCCTTGGGGCAACCTGAAGGGGGTGTGGAATGCCTCACGTGGAGGTGCCTCTCGAGCTACCGTGGCCGACTGTCCCGCCTCGACTTCTCCACTGCGCCTCCCCGCACCTTCCATCGAATATGCTCCTTCCCCAACCTCCGTGGATGTTATGCAATGCTTGCAAGATGCTTTGAGCTTCCTGGACTTTCTCTTTGTTCTTCGCCTGTTCTTTATCCCCAGGGTGTAGCGAGCAACCTCTGAATTCCCGAGCAACCTTATCCCAAAGGCCGGGCAAGAGTGTAGCGTGACCGGGATCTGTGCCAGAACGGTATTTCTTCCGCCTTGAGCGGGATCTGTGCCGCCTGGAGCGGTCTCTGTGATGCCTGAGCGGGATCTGTGCTGGTGTCGGATCTGTGCCTGAACCACCTGGAGCAAGGAGAGTATGATTAACAATTACGGTGCCATTAGTCAAAACGAAGAAAAGAATGTTGAAATCAAATTACAATGGAGAACATTCATTCCATACAACTGCATCCAATGACGTGGGAAGTAGTGTCTTTTCGACTTCGCGAAGTCGAGAAAGGCCCATAAAAGTGAAAGTACAACCCGATTGCCTTTCGACTCGAGTCGAGAAAGGCCCGTGAAACTTATAACGTAGAAGCATCATCATAATACATTGTGGCTGCATCCAGTCACACAATCAAACATACAAATGGTCTCATCAACAGGACAAGAGTCGAGAAAGGCATCGAAAACTCAATATACAAGTATATTCATTACAAAATGTTCAATACATTTCACGTTTGTTTACAATATTCACACAATTTGACTATATGAAAGCAGAGGTCACTCTTCTTGTTCACCAAAATATTTGTCGTCCATAGCTTTCATGACGCTTTGCTCTCTCGGATCGGGTTCCGTGGAGGCTCGGATAGTTCCTAATCACATCATTAACAAGAATGGCAAAGAGGGATTCCGCCAAGACAGGACACGGTCCGAAGGACAACCACCTATCCGCCTCATATATTCTTCAGTCGATATGGCTTAGCAATGATTGTATTTTGCGCGTGATATGATAGCACTTGTAGAAGTGAGTCGCCTATGATCAGCGTGTTGTGTTTGCCATAGTCCCGAATTGCTCATAAACCCTCGGCCCATCCTTTTCACCATTATAGGCTTCCCCTTTGTGATGGCTGGATCGAGGTCCTTCACATGCTCGACCCTTTCGTTTCCCCAAACGAACTTGAACTTCAAAACTGAAATGCCGAGAACACCAAGAACATTGACAATATTTTTTCTTTGCCATACAAGACCATATGCCCACCGGAATCCCCGTTCTGGGCACCATTCAATAATTTCCTTAGCTCTAGGCCTCGGATACACTATTTTATGCTCGCTTTGATTGGGATCTGCGAGGTGTTAATCTCGGGGACGTCTTTTGTCGTGGTATACCGCAGCCTAATACTCCATTGATGTCAAATATTACAAGCTTGGTGGGACCAGCTGGATCCCGTTGGAGTTTGGCTCGACCATATTTCCGGTTCATCGGGGATCCAAATGGGATCATTATCTTTTCGTGGTTCTTTCGCCGTGAGCGAGTGTCTTGCTCGATTGTCTTTGTCCTTTTCATTCTCCTCCTCGCGACGCGGAACCGCTGCCCAATGACAATGATCCGAGTCGTTGAGCTGGAATTTCAAATGATGACATCCGTCGAGGAAAGGGGCGAGTTTTCGACTTCGCGAGTCGAGAATGAAAAAAAAAAGGTATTGAAAGGAACGAGTTTTTCGACTCATGAGTCGAGAAACACCGATAGAGCAAAGTAAACTCACCTCAATCTCGGGTTTTCAAGAATGTGTTCGCAGCATTCGGGTCCAAACCTTCGACATTCTCGTCTCGCCGCCTTTGTCTCCCTCGCCCCTCGCCGTCTTTCATTGCTTCCATTTGTCTTCCTCCCCTTGAAATGCTCATGAAGCGGATCCGTGTATGACCGAATGGTTTCAACCATGTCCTTATTTCCAACCACGGATATAGGTTTCATTCCAAACAAAGATAGCCCCCGAGAGAGAACAGGCCATTCATGTACCACTTTCGATACAATTTGATCTTCCTCGACCAAGCTGGTTATGAAGTACTTGATAACTCTTGGCGGATAGGAATTCTATGTATAGGACACTGCTCGCACCATCTTTGTCGACCTTGTCCATCGATGGAACATCCTCCATAAATCTGCCCCCTTCCGTGGTTCCATACGCTCTTGAGAGATCATGAACTTGTCGAGATAATGATGCTCGCTAGACCACCACTTATCCAGGTCTAACCACCGATCTTGAAATCAAAACCAAAACTATGTTGGCAAAGCTTGGTGCCTTCGCAAGCCAAGTCCGCACTCATGATCAAGTTCGTATATGGAGTGCATGATCTTGTTGGTGAAGTTAATATCACTGCCCATTGGGAGACAAAGCAGTTGTTTGATTGCCCCGGCATGCAAAAGACAAGGAAACCGAAAGTATCCGTGTCGGTCATATCCGGACACGCGCCTTGTACCAACGCTCTATGTCGCTTTGTCATAAAAAGGGTGGGGTCTTCGATCATATTGATGGCAAATAGTGCCACCGGTCCCAAAAAGGCCGCACCACCAAATCCCTTGTGTCCCAAAGTAACCAGAAATGGGGGAGCTATCGTCGCTTTAAATGGGACCACCGAATCCAAGCTTCCTTTTCGAATTGCCATAGCACGCTCGGGGAAAGGAAGGGTTTTGACGTTATGCTTGACTTGGTGTTGATGTAGGGTTGACATAGACGGTTCAATTCCTTCATGTCTTCCTCATCAAGGGCAGCCTTTTCCTTGTAATAATCAAAATCATGGTATTCATTAGATGCAACGTTGCGTAACTCCGTGATGCCTTCTTCTAACGCGACGCCGCCGCTTTTAGGACTCTGTGGCATAATCCTTTGCGCCCCGCATTTTAGAACTCTGGTCTTCCTTAGCGGATTGTTCCCTCCAAGATTTTGCCTTGTAGGTCAAGCGTTTTTCTTTTGTCCATGAGGCCCTCGTATCCTCTTCATGAACGCTTGTCAAACAACTTGGGGTCCGGCGCTTGGAAATTCTCCATTGCTGTCCTTCGCCTTGCCTCTTGTCCATTGAGCCCATATGTCGGTCCATTTCTCCTGCACTTTCCGATTGCTAAGAATGAGGTCATATTGGTCTCGAGAGACTCCCCCGCCTTTCCTTGGTGTTCTCTTCTTCTTCTCCTCTTCTTCCTCTCCCTCGTCATCTTCCTGTCCCTCCAGCAGAACATATCTGCATAGTTTCTCAAAGGTCTTCCACTTATCCGAGGGAGCCCTGTTTCCTTTAGGACGCTGAGGACAACCCAATGCTTTCCACTGTTGCCTAGCGTGTATGATCTGGTCAGGATAAGGGCTGCATTCAGACAATGTACCAATGTCAGAGCATGAAAGTATCTACAAACACCGGAATAAACAGTAAATAGTAGCCCGGGTTTTCTCGACTCGCGAGTCGAGAAAGTCCCTTGAATGTCTAATTTTCTTTTACTTCTCTTGGTTTTCTCGACTCGCGAGTCGAGAAAGCTCTGCATCCTTTGATTTTACGTATTTACCACGGCTTTTCGATTTCGCGAAGTAGAAACCCCAGTGATAATCGGCAAATGTTAGGATGGCGGGGGCTTTTCGACTTCAGCAGTCGCAGAAAGTCCCTTTGAATGTCTAATTTTCTTTTCGCGGCTAAGGGTTTTCGACTTCGTGAGTCGAGAAAGCTCGCGATCCTTTGATTTTCTCGTATTTACCTGGCTTTTCGACTTCGAAATGAGAAACCCGGTGATAATCGGCAAATGTTAGGATGGCGGGTTTTTCGACTGAAAAGTCGAGAATGGAAAGATTCCGAGTTATTTACCTTACGTAGGCGGCGCTTTCGGGCTATTGTGTTTCGGCATTGGCTAATGCTGGCCAGTTCGGTTCTTTGGCGTCTCCGCCAGAAAAGAACTCTGCACTCGCTTGGCATATCTATCCTTGATCCTTTGCGGCACCTCCTTCTCCGTTTTGCAATACTTGCAGCCCTCTCATCGAATGCTGACCGTCTACAACCCGAACGGACGTCTTTTCCTTCAGATCTTCCTCGGACTTCCGCTGAACAACTCACTGTCGATCTGCTAAAAGGTATGACATCCCGCGGGCATTGGATCCGCAGCGGGATGTCGCACCATCGGGTTCGAGAATCTCCAAAGATGTGTGCTGGATTAAATTTCACGTGGTTGAACAAGACGGCATCTCCCGTGCAAACCTTCAGCCGGTTCTAATGTCAAAGCAGCAGCTTGTGTGATATTCCCAACGGATAATACCGAAGCTAGGCGCTCCATTTTTCGTGCCCCTCTCATGAAATCCGATCCGATCATTCGGATCGAGGTTTGGAGACTCGACCATATCTTCGTCTCCTTCGTCATCTGATTCCTCCGTGTGGTGTCATCATCCCCATCTTTGTTTTTGGTGGACTTTTTGTGTATGAACCACAACTTTATTCCCCAATGTAGAGTGTTGTAGAGGAAAAGACACGATGAGAAGTGAAGCTCCCCGTATTGAACAGCTTTTTCCACGACTCACGGAAATCTCCATACCAAGCTCCACGGATGTTAGGGTTAGGCCTCCTTCATCCCTTCGGATCCTTCCACCCAAGGTTCGACAATTTAAAGGCCCGGCCTTTTTTCTAGGTGCCCTTAGCCTTGCTCATGGAAGAGTGAGAATAATTTGAACTGCTAATTTTTGGTGTGATAGAACTTACTCTTCGGTCAGCCCGACATGTAGTGTTAAATGCTTTGAATCTGGCGCAGACGGAGAGCACAACACCGATTTTCTTGTACTTGTCTCCTGAGCTCTTCTTGTCCCTTTGGTGTAGAAACGAGATCTTTCTCCTTCCCACTTGTCGATACCTCGACATACCACCAAGAATCTGCTGCTGTTTCAAGAAGCTCTGTCTCAAGTCCCTCGATGACGAAGAATGGAGTTCGGCCAGTGATCACCAGTGAGTCCGCGGTGAATGCTGCAAGATGAAAGGATGGATCAGTTAAGGTATTCCGACAAAAGAAAAAACCTCGAGCTCACACTGGGGTGTTTGTCTTCTTCTTCTTGCTGCGCTGGTAGAAGCATCCTCCGGCGCGCCTCGCTTCTTGACGGAGTCATGTCGAGATGCCCTCTCATCCTCTTCGACCCCTCTCAGAAATTAAGTCTCCTCCGCGTTGTGAGTTTTAGGACTGCATGTAAAAAAGATCGGGCGTGTTCTTTAATTTGAAGTTAAGGACATGCAATCATTTATGAAAAGAAGCGGGCTAAGGGTACAGCACGGTCGGCTTTAGCCCGCCCAAACACTATTTCGAAATCTAATCACATCAAGGGACTAAGTGAGCGGAGCGAAGTTTATCTTCCCCGCGGCATTGGGGACCTCGAAGTTCGGAGGGGAGCATCGACCGTTAGCGACTTCCGAATGGCGCATGACGCGGTAAAGTCGCTAACAGCCGCCTTTGCATATGTGTTTTTCCCGACCGTGGCCCTATTGCAAGCGATTGATTTGATCGATGAGCACGGAGCTAAGGTAGGAAGCGGAGAGGAGCTGCCAGACACGGAACTCTACACTGCTGCGCCATGGAACGGGATACGCGAGAATCGCAGTGATACAAGTATTAGATGCGAATACACTCTTGAAGAGACCGACAGAAGAAGCAAAGACTCTAGGTGAGGCTGCGGGATCCGTGATACAGTGGCCCAAGGAATTACTGCGTGAAGAGGTGAGTTTCAGAGATGCCTATGTTATTTCGCTTGTAGAACATGCCGTATGTGTTTAAATAATGGAACTGCTGATAAGCTCGACGGATTCATCGTTTCATTGTCCAAAGATTTTTCAGCTTGAGAGATGATTTACTCTCCGGGTTGAGAGATGCTTTCGGCAAAGGAGACAATGGATCGGGGTAAAAAACGATTCCGTTTTAGGTGTGTTTTTTCATGGACTGTTTACTTGGAATGTTGTACATAGATCAGGCTAGGACTAAGGCCCAGGAGATGCGGTTCAAATGCATCCTCTTGTAGTTAGTCGGAGGGGCCTCCACCCTGTCCGAACCACTCCTCTTCGCAATATTCGAGGAAGATGGTTCGAAGGAGAGTGGCTCAGACAGGCTAGAGGCACTTGGGACTAAAAACAGGAGAATAGAAAGTGCAGTACTTGTAGAGAATGCAAGCCTTGGCTTCCTCTCTGTGGTTTCCCCTGTGGTTAGTTGTAGAGGCCTCCACCTGGGTGCGAGCCCCTCCTTCGCAATACCGACGTAAGATGGTTCGAAGGAGAGTGACTCCGGTCGAGGCCACCGCTACCATACACGGAGAATTGGTCGGCTAAGGGATTTCGACTTGGCGAGTCGAGAATGCACGTTGGTCGCTGCCTTTGCTACGTCTCGACTACCGCAGTCGAGAATGCCTTAACCATCCGTAACTCGGGTTAGTACACACGGAGTGCCTGTTGGTTAAGGCATTCCACCGCCGAGGCGCAGAATCATGACGAAGCTCTATGGTTTCCCCGATAGCAGAGTTGGCTTGTGTCTATATTTCCGACTGCGCAAGTCGAGAATGCCTTAGCCATCGAGAACTCCGGATGGTACACATGGAGTGCGGTTGGGTAAAGGCATTCCCACTTCGCGAGCCGAGAATGCATACAGCAAACTCGCGTGGTTTCCCCGTGGGTTGCTAGGAGTTGGCTGCTGGGCAGAGGGGGTCAAAACAACTTCCCTTCGCAATGTCCGAGGAAGATAGAAGGAGAGTTGTTAAAGACCGTCTAGAGCCAGCTCTAGAGGTATCGGGTAGCTTGTTTTTTTCGACTCACGAGTCGAAAGCTGCCAGCACCTCTAGTGGTTAGTCATTTGAGGCCTCCACCCAATCGATCCCATCCCTTCGCAATATTCGACGAAGATGGTTCAAGGAGCGGTCTTTGATTGGGTAGAGGCCACAGCAATAATAGAGAATTGGGTTTTAAGAGTTGGCTGCGGCAGACCGGTGAAAACCACTTCCCTTCGCAATGTCCGAGGAAGATAGAAGGAGAGTGGTTAAGATCGCCCGCAGCCAGCTCTAGAGTGCACTAGAACTGCGTTTTCGACTCACGAAGTCGGAGAAAGCGGCCAGCAACTTCAGGGTTAGTCGCCGAGGCCTCCACCGGCCGGAGCCGTCCTCTTCGCAATATTCGATGAGCATGGTTCAAGGAGAGTGGCTCGTGACCGGTGGAGGCACCCGCGACGCAAAAAGAGCCATTGGCAAGGTATCACATTCTCGACTCACGCAGTCGAGAAGGCTGCAGCGAGGTTCTAAAGAATGTGAAGACATTGGGTAGTCTGTGCAATCGGACCGCGAGTCGAGAATCCCTCAACCGCCAACAAGTCAGAGTGTACACTCTCTTCTTCGCCTGAAGTCGGGAAGTTCTACTGGCGAGTCGAGAAGAAGGCCCGCACTTCCGGACTGCTGGCAAGTGAAGTATTCCCAACTTCGCCACTCCCATGCATGTCTCCCCGCATTGGATTTCTTTGTGAGTTAGAAATGGAGATTCTATTGAAGCAATTCCTATTCTTAGTTCTTCTTTGGGAGAAAGACATTCCTAGTTATGTTACGTTAATGCTCGCAATATCTTAGTTCCTAACACCAGTCTCTGATGATTTCTATCTCGGTTGCTTGCTACTACTCTAACCACTATTCTCACTTGTGCCTGTACAATGTATTCAATTCAACCACAAGCAAGAAAAAGATAACAAAAACAGAAAACAGAGATCAATGAGAAAAAGAGAATGTGGAGAAGAGTACAAAGAATTGGAGAACAAAGTCTGAGAAATGAGATTAAAAAAGGGTATGATATTACAAAAACATACCTGGAAGATTTGCTGGATGAGGAGGAGGCTTCCGAGTTCGCTTCCATGTGGGTATAGTCGTTGGCAAAGCGTGAATAAGGATTTCTCGGGCTGTAAATTGTATCAGGGATCAATAAGAGCCTCTAACAAATGTAATATAAGTAAAATGCACTAAAGGACTTCTGAGAAAACTAAAAAGCAAAGACTAAAAGGGCCTCACTTTCTTCTCGGCGGTGAAAGCGCCCGCTCGAACAATGAATCTGCTGGCGAGAACTTATTTGGAAGCGCCCCGATCCGTCGACCAACATTTCTTTGTCATAAGATGGCCTTGGAATCGCTTCGGTTCGATCGATCGCCGGACGCAGAAAGCCCTAAGGAAACAGGGAGGATGAGTGATCGAGAGAAAAACAGGGGGAGGAAGAATGGTGGGGAGGAGAGGAAGAGGGTGCGACCCGGCCGCACCCTCGAACCTCGTAAAAGTGCAATAATAAAAACCATTGTCACGTGTGGGCCATGCCCTCCATGACGTGGCAGTGCGGATTGCTGACATGGCCACGGTTTCAGCCTCTGAAGAGGCGCCACGTGGACATGACAAGATATGAAAGGGTAGGTTATGTGTTTATATATGCTATCTTATGTATTTAATAAGGTTTCAATGGTTGAATAGTTTCAATGGTTATATATGTTTACAATGTTTACATATGGTTTAGAATGAGTGTGGTTGTATGCTTTAATATGGTTATATGATTTTAGTTAATATGGTTGTATGATTTTAGTTAATATGGTTGTATGATTTAATATGATTATATTTAATATGTTTGTATGGTTTTATATGGTTCATATGGTCATATTTGTGGTGTTTGGGGCTATATGGTTTTAATGTGAGCTTTTTCATTCAGGGAACATGTGAGATGAGTAAAATGGAGCCAGGGAAGTCCAAAGGAGGCCATTGCCCTAGGCTCCAATGGAGGAAGATGGGTTGCCTTTTGTTGCACCCTTGCAACCAGACGGTATTTGCAGAGGGTATAATAACTGCAGTTGATCCATTTGATAGTGTGAATGATGAGAGGCTGGGAGATGAACATCTTGGAGTTGGCATTGTGAAGCTTCTTATCGAAGTTGATACAATCATGTCCCAGGGAAGCTCTAGTGATTGCATTGTGTGCTCAGGGCTGCTGGAGTCCCAAGCTCAGTTGAGATGGCCAATTAGATATATTACACACAAGAATGGTGATACTCTAGATTGCCCTACTGAACTACACACCCCAAGGCCCACCCAAGGCCATGTGGAAGATTTGGTGGTCGATGAGCATCCTTTGATCACAAGGAAGAGACGCTATGTCTCTAAGGTTCTATTGAGATTCCTCTAGATTCTTAAAGATCCCATGAAGGTTCTCCTAGATTCCATTAAATTACATAGATTTCGTAAAATCCTAAGATTCTAAGAAGATTCTTGGAATCCGATCAAGTGGGCTCCAACTGTGGCGGAACGGTACCAAACACCACTTACTGGAAAGCTCTCGATGAGAGGAATCCAATGACGTAGGCCCCACCTTCATCTGACTCCTCTACTGCAAGAAGGCAATTTTTTTTAAAAAAAAGAAGCTTCTTGGAAAGTCCACTTATAAATGCTTTACCACCTCACTAACTTTTTATTAATGAGAGTGCCACCTTATCTCTTAAAAAAAAATACTAGCAAAAGGCACACCAGAAGGTTATGGTGTAGGCAAGGCCAATTTTTGTCATGCTTTTATGTTCAGTGTCGTTATTTAAGGTTGAGAGCTACGTCTTTCAGCACTAGAAACAACATGATTTATAGATATCAAATACGTAGATGGTATTCAATACAAAAATCCATTGTTAATGTTTCTTCCCTAGACGGAAAAACGCAAGTGGGATGTCATCTTTTTCTTTTGGCTCGTACTAAGAAATCCAGGATCTGCATTGCATATGGGTAATGCGTGCATCAAATTTTCAAAATAGTTTTAAGCTTTCCTCCACTGTGGTAAAAGTTTTAAGCAGTGAATCTATGTTTCATTCATCATATTCAATCTTGCAAGAGGAGATGCTATTTCCTTGGCACATTACAGACCAGTTGCAAGTTACTTCACAACCTCTCATAAAGGCACGATAAAAGACTTTTAGGTTTTACAGATTCAAAAGATGTTATTCATCATTTAATTATAATAACTACTATTTGCATAGAGCAAGCAAGACACACAACAGAATGTCTCTTTTCTTGGAGCTTAGAATTGATGGAAAAACAAACGTAAAATCATTGTTAGAGGCTTAGAAAATTGTTTATGGATTTCTCTTGGAATTTTTGAGGATGATTCTTCCTATGATTATGCTTGGGAAATTGAGAAGATGCCATTTAGACTCAAGCATACACCAGCTCCGCATTGTAAAAGACATACACGGCAGCTCATTCGTCACCAACTCAGCACTCTCATCCAGGAGACTTATGACTGAGTCATATGGACCGCTAAGCACGAGTGATCCGAGTCGACCTTTGTCAAGTACAATTCATACAAATATCACACAATAAACTACCCTAACATGTTATTTTGTCTTGTTCCAAGTAGCTTAGCTCTTCAAATCAGTCAAATTGCTCCATCGTATCTTTCAAAACCTAGACTTCTCCAAGTGGCAGTCTGACATGGAAATCTAGTAACCTCAGTCTATAGAAGGGAACCCCCATTTGGTTCTTTTTCTCACCTAGACATAAGATCCTTCTGCTTATGCGATTTTTTCAACCTCTTGTCATCTTGCCAACCACTTTTTGCGCCCTTCTTCACTCTAATGGCACCTACCGCTTCATCGAATAGTATAACGATGCAGATCACATCTGAAAAGTATCTGTTGGAGAGATGTTTCAACTATTTGCCCGCACCTTTGATCTTCACATGACTGTGTCCAGAACCCCATTCTACACCGACATCATCTCTGAGTATGACCAGTAACTTCGTCCTTCTGAAGTAACTCTCCCACCAAGAGGAGGAAGATGGATCTCCATAGAAGGTAATCGAGACCAGCTCGAAGGTTAAGAAGCGGGTTTGGAGAGGACAAGAAACATGCCAGACTACATGACTTGTAAAGTCCAAAGGCATAAATATATATCGCCGCAGGCAGTACTATCAATATTCATGCACTTCAACACCATCAACAAGATCGGGGAACCATTTATATAGCCACTGGATCTAGCACCCTTGAACACAAGAGTAACTCAAGAGATGATCCAGCAGCTCGACACTGCCGAATACCTTCTTTAGGGGATGTCGTCGGGTCACTACCATATTTTCCAGGATTGTGAAGAAGAGGCAGACAAGATGAGGGGAGGAAGAAAAAGGGAAGGAACAAAGGCCAATCATGGCAACAAATCCACGGGGTGGGAATCAAGGACATAGAGGACAAACTATCTAAAGCAATTATCAAGTAGATCCAGTATGAGTATTTGTACTTGGTCCAATATAGCATAATCATGTTTAAAGTCCTAAATACCACACACATAAAATCCATATATTGAACTCTGTGTCTATGAATCTTAAAAAGATCCTCTATACTATCCTTGCCCCTCCAAACCATATTGTCTATTCTAGCCAACAATGACAGAGGCACCTCTTCAAATTGTTACTAAGCCCGGCAACGCCGGGCACCATAACTAGTTTATATGAATTTCATTTTAAGTTTAGTTCCAAACTTCATACATGGTAGTGGCAAGGTTGATGCCAACACATAACTACCATTGACATTAATAAATATAACCATTGGATCCAACACATTTAAATTAAAATCCCCCTTAAACCCCCTTTGGTTTGGGTGCATATTCACACGGGGGGTGACTCCGGGCAACGAGAGCTGTTGGATAGGCATATTCACCCCTTATCCTTTAATCTACACCGTACGTAAAGCTCCTCATTTGTGGGGTATGCAAGTACAAGATTTGCTATACTGTATAATAAGATTCGCAAAATACTATAAGATTTCAACCGGAATACTATATGGTGTTGATTTCGTACGTCCAAAATACAATTATGAGGGCTCACTGCCCACGTCACCCGTGTGAATATGCACCCAAACCAAAGGGGGTTTAAGGGGGATTTTAATTTAAATGTGTTGGATCCAATGGTTATATTTATTAATGTCAATGGTAGTTATGTGTTGGTTATTATACTAAAAAAAATTTTTGGCCCTTCGGGCCATAAAAAAAAGCAGACGTGAGAATATAAAAGACATTTAAAACATGTAGCAATATGTGTTATGTGTTTATGTTAATAATGTTAATGATAGCTATGTGTTGGTTGTTATATCGAAAAAAATTTTCGGCCCTTCGGGCCTAAAATTTCTGTTCTCGTTATTCTAATCAAACTAGAACGCAAGCAGTTTGCATAAAAAATGGAAAGCAGAGGAGTCAATTAATATACATAAGCAACTTTTTCATTAAATGTACACCGCCAGCCAAAGGTTTAGTAGCTTCTTATGCTGAGGAAAATAAGAAATGAGGAAGAGCTACATAGTTACTTCCTCCAAAAAAGCAAACAGAATAAAATGTAGCATACCTTTAACAGAATACACCACTCTTCTAGGTCCGGCGAAATTTCGCCATAGCTCTCAAGGAATGCACAAGCCTAGCAGACCATGCACGGATTGAACTGAACAGGCGAGAAAAAAAGGATTCACCTATTTGGGCACTTGGAAATGCATTTGGAAATGGACTTGGAAATGCATGTGGATCTTCATATGCGCTATATTCTTCACATACATCTTCATAGTCATCTTCATATGCATCTGCTTCATATTCTTCTTCAAAAAGCCCAGCTTCTTCATATTCATCATATTCATTTTCATCTTGAAAATCATATCCATGATAAATAACTTTACCTTGCCTATGTTTAGCATTTGATCTGCGAATCAGATGTTGGAAGAAACATTTAATCTCTGCTTTGAGCTCTGCTTTGGACCAATATTCTCTCACATATCCCCGAACTCGAGGCATATACTCCACGCATCAAGATCCAAAGCATCAAGTCCTGAGAATCGTTGAACAGATTTTTCACAAGGTATATGAATAAGAAGCACCCTCACGCTGCTTATCTTAGCTTTTTTGAAGATCCAGAGCATTCTATCTAAAGAATGAAAATATCCATCTCTGTACACCACTTCCATGGGCGGAAATTGGTGGGCATAAACTGATCCTTCTAAAATCTCTGTAACTGCAAAGGAGTAAGCCACCATACCTTACATAAAAAACCAGAACCAGTTTCATGTCCAATTTCTGAAGTTACATGATGATTATTCAAATCTCATATTCAAAGAAGCCCGGCCTCTTCGTCTAGAAGGTGTTACCATGGTATAACAAAGGTGTGGCATCTGTTTTGCCAAAAAATATGGAGGATACACAACTAAGCTATTTTGCCATTGGGTGTGAAGCAATGTACTCAATGGCATCATGGCATGTAGCAATCTTGTCAGCTTCATTATCAGGAATTTCCAAAGCAAATTCTTCTTCAAAACCCATCACAACTTCTACTGTGTCCAAGCTATCCAACCCCAGGTCTTTCTCAAAGTGAGCTGTTGGTGAAACTTTTGCCGGATCCACCTTTGGACAGTTCTTGATGACGGATAACACCCTATCGGTTACAACTTTTTTATCCAGATAAGTGCCCTGAGCTTCTCCGGAAAACAGTCGGAAGACGCTAGTGCGCCCAACTGACAATCTAATATGTCTTGATATGAACTGCTTCATGGCCATGCCCTGGATAGCGTGTGCGGCGATTTCCCTTCATCGCCCTCTTCGATTCTCGGGTCGCAGACTCGGCTTTTCGTGTTCTTTTGAGAGGAAATCAATCCACATGCTTGGAGCATGCCTGGGAAAATGGGAGCTTTGATTCTTCCTCTTCTGGGCGGAATCTGGAAGCATCTGGGCATGGACACGACTATCAGACCAGATGAAACCCTAAGTCTCTCTGAAACCCTAGAGTGCATATGCACGATGGTTGCATGTGTTCTCCCTTTTTTTTTTTCTTCCTTATTTCTTTTTTTTTTTTTTCCTTTTTTCCAAAAAGTGGGCTTTTGTTGTAAGCCCTTCGATCTTGTCTTTTTAAAGAGGGCTTTTGTTGTAAGCCCTTTGATCTTGACCATTAAGAAGGGCCAAATAAAAAGGGCTAAAGTTGCATGCAAATACTTGGTGCGCTCTAGATGTACCAATTAGTACACCTTATGCAATACGCCCACCAAATCATATGAAAACCTTAGAGAAAACTGTATAAAAGTACAAAAAAAACCCCCTGTTATTATGCTACATACCCCAGGTCTTTCTCAAAGTGAGCTGTTGGTGAAACTTTTGCCGGATCCACCTTTGGACAGTTCTTGATGACGGATAACACCCTATCGGTTACAACTTTTATCCGGATAAGTGCCCGAGCTTCCGAGGAAAACATCCGGGAAGACGCTAGTCGCCTAACCCGACAATCTAATATGTCTTGATATGAAGCGCTTCATGGCCATGCCCCCGATGGCGTGTCGCGGCGATTTCCTTTCTACGCCCTCTTCGATTCTGGTGGCGCGGACTCAACTTTCGTGTTTTGCCGCGCGTGAGGAAATCAATCCACATGCTTGGAGCATGCCTGGGAAAATGGGAGCTTTGATTCTTCCTCTTCTGGGCGGAATCTGGAAGCATCTGGGCATGGACACGACTATCAGACCAGATGAAACCCTAAGTCTCTCTGAAACCCTAGAGTGCATATGCACGATGGTTGCATGTGTTCTCCCTTTTTTTTTTTTTTCCTTTTTTCTTTTTTTTTTTTTTTCCTTTTTTCCAAAAAGTGGGCTTTTGTTGTAAGCCCTTCGATCTTGTCTTTTTAAAGAGGGCTTTTGTTGTAAGCCCTTTGATCTTGACCATTAAGAAGGGCCAAATAAAAAAGGGCGCAAGTTGCATGCAAATACTTGGTGCGCTCTAGATGTACCAATTAGTACACCTTATGCAATACGCCCACCAAATCATATGAAAACCTTAGAGAAAACTGTATAAAAGTACAAAAAAAACCCCCTGTTATTATGCTACATATTGGTAGATTAAGTTGGGACTGCACCAATTTGGACGGAAATAGTAGAGCTTACGCCTATATGGGTTAATCAGGGAATTGTTGTATAATGTGGAAGGGTATTGGGAATACCCATGTTCTATTGCTATTGTGGCAGAAATGTGCAATTGAGAAGACTGCATCAAAACATAGCAGTGGCTCCGAATCACGATAAGAGATGCCTTAGAGTTGGCTAAAGGTTAGTCTTTTACATTTAAAAGTGATAGAAAGTGAGCTCCTAGGTATGTCAGACCGTATGAAGTGTTAGACTGCATTGAAGAAGTGCCTTATGGATTAGAGTTACGCCGCATATGAAGGTTAAAAAAGCATGAATATTGTAAGTAACTCATGAGGACATGAGTTGAATTTTACAAGGGGAGAATGTAACGAACCTAGTGGCTTACCTTGTTTCAGTATAAGGTCGTGTAGATCATCTAAAGGCCTTGTTGGTATGTGTCCATGGGTTCATGCTAGTGGTAGCATTTAAATATAAACATACGGTCGCTAAGTTTATTTAAAACCCTTAATTTATGAAATCCAAATGGGTGAGCACCATAAAAATAGGGGAACAAAATCGTGGCTGTGTTGAGAGGTATCAGGCAGGCAAATCAGGCCAAATAAGGCCCGATCTTGCAGGATTCGACTTGTAGCATGCCTTTTTACATCTAGCAGGATCTTCTGGCAGCAAGATAGCTTGCCAGGTGCTGGACATAAACGTATATAAGAGGACAGAGAGGCTGGACGAATTGGAGAAGGAGGTGGAGAAGACAAGAGAACCGGAAGCTGGATGCAAAGGAGGCACAGATCGATTTGGAGCAGAGGCATATCTGAAGAACTAAGAGGGTACGTCCTGAGCTGGAATGCAGGAGATGAGGTTGCTACGGAGGGACGTTTTCTGAGGCCCTGACGAGGTTGGAGTAGGAGATATAAGCGACCTATGGGGCCAGTGGAAGTTATTGGAGCACCAAGAATTTGACGAGCTTTGTCTCGCATATAAACTTATGATTTAGTGAGACTATATTTTATTGGCGAGTATATAAGTCTCATGACTGTTAACTTAGATGTTAACGTGTCGGTGCAATGGCCTAGGACAAGGGGCTAGGTCCGTTTCAAATATTGTGCATTTAAGTAGACTTCCTAGACTAAACCTGCCTAGTTCCATTTCAACTAGGAGACTAGCCTGAGGATTAGATGCGAGAGAACCATAAGGGTTTGCCCTATTCTCATCTGATGAGGATGCCTCATGTTTGCTATGTGATGAACATTAAGCCAAATTGCAATGCTCAATTTCAGGAACTACAGACACTTTGAGCTAATAAAACTAATCTTCTATAGAAAGATGAAAACACTTTCCTGGACCTTCTCTTCCTGCTCGACCACTATTAAAAAGCATTACAATTCATGTTGTATGACTGTCTATTGTGCCTAAGTTTGTAATCATGTCCATTATTTAGCAAAATGTCCTGCAGTGGACTGTGTATCCAGAAAACATATTATTGTTAAACATCACTTTAAGCTCCTTCAGCCTAGACCATTAGCTGAATATGTGAATCAGCTGCTTGCATTATTGAGAATATTTATCCACCCTCAAGTACAATCGATGCCTCAATTTTAGGTGTTATTTATTCTTTTCCATTTTTTATACAACTCATCACAATGAAATTGACTGCCTTTGCATCCAAATGAAAGTAAAAAACAAAATCCTACATCAGAAACTCAACTTCATACTTTCTTTGCAGGGCATGCACTTGAGATATAGGAACCACCCTCGAGGACTCTACTCCAGTATGAGAGTCATACTCACATGCTTTTATAAAACTTGGATCTACAACAAAGTGTACTCCTGGAATAGTAAACTTTGTGCTTTTCCATCTTCCCTCGAGATCAACATGAAGAAATACCCGATTCAAAGTCCTTGCTTCTGCCGCCTTCCCTAGAGATCAACATGCAGTTAAAGCGTGGAGAACACACAAGCATGCGACTCTGATGTGGAACTGCTAGGAACTGTAGCCATAACTGCTTCTGCAATTTGTGACATGAAATTGATCCACTGAAAAAAAGGCCTTTGCATTGTGGAATCCAGATCTGTACATGATATCATTGATATAAGCATAGGCACATCTGCTTGTTAAAAGACAAGCATTGAGTATGAATGTTTTTTCCTCAGTACTTTTAACATCTGGGAAACTGACCCTTCACAAGAATTTCATTTCCAATATAGAAAGAAACATCCCACTTCCTGATACTGCACAAGAAATTGAACCAATGTCAGTTTCAAATATAGAAGGAGCATAAAAGAGATTGGAGCATAAAAGAGAGCCATGAAATGCTCGTTTCTTTCGGCCATCTATGAAAGAGATTACAACTATACTTGAAATTGCAGTCGATTCCATGGTTTCTAACAATTAACTTATTTTAGAAACCTGAATTTGTCACCTGCATCAAGGACTTGAGACATGATTTATGCGAGTATTGACTGGCATCCTACTAAATCAAGTGTTGCATCAAGATTATAGACCTACAAGAGGTACACCCTTTGGATACATCAGTAACGCTACCATAAATATTGCATTGGCATAGTAGCAAAAACCTACAATTTCATGTTCCTGTTATACTTTAATAACAAGGCCAAGATGCAAGCGTTATAGCATGTTGTTTATGAAATAAATAGAGCCCACATGCAGATGGGCTAGATGACATCCTTTCCCGAGAAGTTATGGGCCAGGAAAATGGCCGAGTGGCCATTTGGCCAGGAAATCATACGGTCGAGGGTCTTCCTGGCCACGAGGTCATTTTCTTGGCCCATAACGCTGAGGGGAGGATGTTATTGGCCTTAACGTCCTGGGCCGAGGCATTTAGCAAAGTGACTGCCATAGTCAAGCTTGGCCCGCTTTTTGGGGAGCCCAAGACTATATTTAAGCATCGAGTTGCCCAGTTTGACATACTTAAACTTTACAGAATGAGTAGGATTAACCAAAAAAAAGTCATACAACGACAGGATTTGAAGGATCATCACTTGTGGCTTAAAAAAGAAATCCACAGCAACAGAAAGGCACATCCACAACAAGGGTTTTCCTTAAGATAGAAGACTTACAACAACGGATTATGAAGCATTTGTTTTGGAACGAAAGGAAAGCTGAAATAAAAAAAGCACCAAAAGCTGAAGAAATAGGCTCTACAACATGCAACGGGAAAGTAGCAATTAATGGGCTCAAGTTCCAACAATCGGATTCTTGATAAGCGGCTTTTGAGCATGTCATAGGCCCAAGCTTGGCTATGACAGAGGGCATGGCAGAGGATTCGACCACGATTATGGGAGAGGGCAACAGAAAAGATGTTATGGACATAACATCTCTGTTATGAACATAACAGATTGGGTCACAGATGTTACTGGAGATAACATCTTGAAATCTATGGATGGGATTAAAGCCTACAGCTAGATGCCGAGGGACAGGACGTTAAGGAAATACGAGGCATCCATACATTGCAAAATATCCATTGTCATCAACATGGACACTTAATTTTAGGGCTAAACCTTGGAGAATATGGACACTAAGCAACAAGAAGGTGTAGATAACGTCCTGGCCTGAGGACGTTACCCAAACAAGATGCTAAACCAAACAAGCTACTAACGCATCAATGGGTTGCCCTTTGGAGGGCCCATTGATGCGTTAGCATCAATGGGTTGCCCTCCAAAGGCAACCCATTGATGCAAATTTATGTTTATAGTAATTTGCAGTTTGATAGTACGCTAGATGTCCAACATAATCAACATGCAAAAAAACGAGTTCAAATCCAATAGGGCATTTTAACCTTATGATTTTTAGGTGCCTGACAGCACAATATGGATCGCAATAAGGCATTATGAGAGGTGACCAAAAAATGACTATAAATTCAAAAAAGGGGGACTACAAATATATAAAATATCAAATGTTGCCACTCTCGTATTGTCGTATATATACACAAGTGTTTGTACTATAAAGGACAACATGAGGCCGACTCTACGATGTGGATGGTGGAAGATACCCTTAAATTTTTATGATGCTACAAAGATTTCTCTAGATTCTCAAAGACTATTCCAAGATGCTCATAAATTCCTCACGATTCTATATAGATTCTCTTAGATTCATTCAAATTTTGTAAAGGTTCCCCTACATACCCCTATATTTTCAAAGATTTTATGAAGATTCCCTTGGATTCCTCGAGATTCTCAAAGATTTTTATGAGATTCCCATAGATTCCCTAAGGTTCCCTTGATATTCCCCTAGACTTCCAAAGATTGTCTCAAGATTCACCTAGATTCCCCATGATTCTATGTAGATTCGCTTTGATTCCCTTAGATTCTATGAAGATTCCTTCAGGTTCTCCAAGATTTCATCAGGATTCCCCTCGATTACGAAAGATTTTACGAATATTCCTTTAAATCCTATGAAGATTCCCTTAGGATCTTCAAGATTCCATCAAGATTCCCTTAGAACTCAAATATTCCATCAAGATTTCTCTAGATTATCAAAGATTCTCTCAAGATTCCCATAAATTCCCCAATATTCTATGTAAATTCTCCTAGATTCTGTAAGATCCTAAGAAGATTCCCCTAGATTCTCAAATATTCTATGAAGATTCCCTTCGATTCCATTGAATACTCTCGAGATTCTCCTAGATTTCTAAAGATTGCCCCAAGATTCACCTAAATTCCCCATGATTCTATGTAGATTCTCTTGGATTCCCTTAGATTCTATGAAGACTCCTCTAGGTTCTGAAAGATTTCAACAACATTCCCCTAGATTTCTAAAGATTTTATGAAGATTCCTGAATATTCCCTTAGATCTTATGAACATTCCTTAGGTCCCCCAAAATTCCATCAAGATTTTCCTAGAATCTAAAAGATTCTATTAAGATTCCTCTAGATTCTCAAAGATTCTATGTAGATTCTCTTAGATTCTTGAAGATCCTATCAAGGTTCCCCTAGATTCTCAAATATTCTATGAAGATTCCCTAGGTTTCCATAAATTCTCTCGAGATTCCCATAGATCCTCAAAGATTGTTCCAAGATTTACCTAGATTCCCCACAATTCTATGTAGGTTCCCTTAGATTTTTCTAGGTCCTCGAAGATTCCATCAAGATTCCCCTAAATTCTTAAAGATTCCATCAGGAATCTCCTACATTCCAAAATATTCTCTCAAGATTCACATAGATTCCCCAAGATTCTATGTAGATTCTCTAAGATACTATCAAGATTCCCCTAGATTCTCAAATATTCTATGAGATTCCCATAGATCCTCTTGAGATTCCCACAGTCCCTAAGGTTCTCTTGAGATTCCCTAAATTCCCAAAGACTATTCCAAGATTCCTCTAGATTCTCTAGGATTCTATGTAGATTCTCTTAGCTCTTGAGATCTCATAAGGATTCCACTAGATTCCCAAAGATTCTCCCAAGAATCCCATAGATTTTGAAAGATTCTATGTAGATTCTCCTAGATCCTCTAAGATCCTATGAAGATTCCTCTAGATTTCCAAAAATCCTCTTGAGATTCCCTTAGATTCTCTAAGGTTCTATTGAGATTCCTCTAGATTCTTAAAGATCCCATGAAGATTCTCCTAGATTCCATTAAATTACATAGATTTCGTAAAATCCTAAGATTCTAAGAAGATTCTTGGAATCCGATCAAGTGGGCTCCAACTGTGACGGAACGGTACCAAACACCACTTACTGGAAAGCTCTCGATGAGAGGAATCCAATGACGTAGGCCCCACCTTCATCTGACCCCTCTACTGCAAGAAGGCAATTTTTTAAAAAAAAAAAGAAGCTTCTTGGAAAGTCCACTCATAAATGCTTTACCACCTCACTAACTTTTTATTAATGAGAGTGCCACCTTATCTCTTAAAAAAAAATACTAGCAAAAGGCACACCAGAAGGTTGGTGTAGGCAAGGCCAAATTTTGTCATGCTTTTAGGTTCAGTGTTATTATCTAAGGTTGAGAGCTAAGTCCAACACTAGAAACAACATGATTTATAGATATCAAATACTTGGATGGTATTCAATACAAAAATCCATTGTTAATGTTTGTTTCCATAGATTGGAAGCCACTGGTGAAGGCATCCATCTTCCCTAGACATAAAAAGGCAAGTGGGATGTCATCTTTTTTTTTTTGGCTTGTACTAAGGAATCCAGGACATGCATTGCATGGGGGTAATGCTAGCATCAAATTTTCAAAATAGTTTTAAGCTTCCCTCCACTGTGGTAAAAGTTTTAAGCGTTGAATCTATATTTCATTCATCATATTCAATCTTGCAAGAGCGGATGCTATTTCCTTGGCATACTACTGGACTTGTTGCAAGTTACTTCACAACCTCCCATAAAGGCACGATAAAAGACTTTTAGGGTTTACAGATTCAAAAGATGTTATTCATCATTTAGTTATAATAACTGTTTGCATAGAGCAAGTAAGATACACAGTAGATTGTCTCTTTTCTTGGAGCTTAGAATTGATGGAAAAACAAACGTCAAATCATTGTTAGAGGTTTAGAAAACTATTTCATGGATTTCTCTTGGAATTTTTGAGGATGATTCTTCCTATGATTATGCTTGGGAAATTGAGAAGATGCCATTTAGACTCAAGCATACACCAGCTCCGCATTGTAAAAGACATACACGGCAGCTCATTCGTCACCAACTCTGCACTCTCATCCAGGAGACTTATGACTGAGTCATATGGACCGCTAAGCACGAGTGATCCGAGTCGACCTTTGTCAAGTACAATTCATACAAATATCACACAATAAACTACCCTAACATGTTATTTTGTCTTGTTCCAAGTAGCTTAGCTCTTCAAATCAGTCAAATTGCTCCATCGTATCTTTCAAAACCTAGACTTCTCCAAGTGGCAGTCTGACATGGAAATCTAGTAACCTCAGTCTATAGAAGGAAACCCCCATTTGGTTCTTTTTCTCACCTAGACATAAGATCCTTCTGCTTATGCGATTTTTTCAACCTCTTGTCATCTTGCCAACCACTTTTAAGCCCTTCTTCACTCTAATGGCACCTACCGCTTCATCGAATAGTATAACGATGCAGATCACATCTGAAAAGTATCTGTTGGAGAGATGTTTCAACTATTTGCCCGCACCTTTGATCTTCACATGACTGTGTCCAGAACCCCATTCTACAGAGCATCATCTCACGAGTATGACCCGATAACCGTCCTTACAAGTAACTCTCCCACCAAGAGGAGGAAGATGGATCTCCATAGAAGGTAATCGAGACCAATTTCGAAGGTTAAGAAGCGGGTTTGGAGAGGACAAGAAACATGCGGACTACATGACTTGTAAAGTCCAAAGGCATAAATATATATCGCCGCAGGCAGTACTATCAATATTCATGCACTTCAACACCATCAACAAGATCGGGGAACCGTTTATATAGCCACTGGATCTAGCACCCTTGAACACAAGAGTAACTCAAGAGATGATCAAATTTCGACTTCTTAGAATACCTTCTTTAGGGGATGTCGTCGGGTCACTACCATATTTTCGAGATTGTGAAGAAGAGGCGGACAAGATGGGGAGGAAGAAAAAGGGAAGGAACAAAAGGCCAATCATGGCAACAAATCCACGGGGTGGGAATCAAGGACATAGAGGACAAACTATCTAAAGCAGTTATCAAGTAGATCCAGTATGAGTATTTGTACTTGGTCCAATATAGCATAATCATGTTTAAAGTCCTAAATACCACACACATAAAATCCATATATTGAACTCTGTGTCTATGAATCTTAAAAAGATCCTCTATACTATCCTTGCCCCTCCAAACCATATTGTCTATTCTAGCCAACAATGACAGAGGCACCTCTTCAAATTGTTACTAAGCCCGGCAACGCCGGGCACCATAACTAGTTTATATGAATTTCATTTTAAGTTTAGTTCCAAACTTCATACATGGTAGTGGCAAGGTTGATGCACTTAGTTGTATTTTGAGTATGTGGTAGATTAAGTTGGGACTGCACCAATTTGGACGAAAATAGTAGAGCTTACGCCTATATGGGTTAATCAGGGAATTGTTGTATAATGTGGAAGGGTATTGGGAATACCCATGTTCTATTGCTATTGTGGCAGAAATGTGCAATTGAGAAGACTGCATCAAAACATAGCAGTGGCTCCGAATCACGATAAGAGATGCCTTAGAGTTGGCTAAAGGTTAGTCTTTTACATTTAAAAGTGATAGAAAGTGAGCTCCTAGGTATGTCAGACCGTATGAAGTGTTAGACTGCATTGAAGAAGTGCCTTATGGATTAGAGTTACGCCGCATATGAAGGTTAAAAAAGCATGAATATTGTAAGTAACTCATGAGGACATGAGTTGAATTTTACAAGGGGAGAATGTAACGAACCTAGTGGCTTACCTTGTTTCAGTATAAGGTCGTGTAGATCATCTAAAGGCCTTGTTGGTATGTGTCCATGGGTTCATGCTAGTGGTAGCATTTAAATATAAAAATACGGTCGCTAAGTTTATTTAAAACCCTTAATTTATGAAATCCAAATGGGTGAGCACCATAAAAATAGGGGAACAAAATCGTGGCTGTGTTGAGAGGTATCAGAGCAGCAGACAAAATCAAAGCCAAATAAGGCCCGATCTTGCAGGATTCGACTTGTAGCATGCCAGATTTACATCTGGCAGGATCTTCTGGCAGCAAGATAGCTTGCCAGGTGCTGGACATAAACGTATATAAGAGGACAGAGAGGCTGGACGAATTGGAGAAGGAGGTGGAGAAGACAAGAGAACCGGAAGCTGGATGCAAAGGAGGCACAGATCGATTTGGAGCAGAGGCATATCTGAAGAACTAAGAGGGTACGTCCTGAGCTGGAATGCGGGAGATGAGGTTGCTACGGAGGGACGTTTTCTGAGGCCCTGACGAGGTTGGAGTAGGAGATATAAGCGACCTATGGGGCCAGTGGAAGTTATTGGAGCACCAAGAATTTGACGAGCTTTGTCTCGCATATAAACTTATGATTTAGTGAGACTATATTTTATTGGCGAGTATATAAGTCTCATGACTGTTAACTTAGATGTTAACGTGTCGGTGCAATGGCCTAGGCCAAGGGGCTAGGTCCGTTTCAAATATTGTGCATTTAAGTAGACTTCCTAGACTAAACCTGCCTAGTTCCATTTCAACTAGGAGACTAGCCTGAGGATTAGATGCGAGAGAACCATAAGGGTTTGCCCTATTCTCATCTGACGAGGATGCCTCATGTTTGCTATGTGATGAACATTAAGCCAAATTGCAATGCTCAATTTCAGGAACTACAGACACTTTGAGCTAATAAAACTAATCTTCTATAGAAAGATGAAAACACTTTCCTGGACCTTCTCTTCCTGCTCGACCACTATTAAAAAGCATTACAATTCATGTTGTATGACTGTCTATTGTGCCTAAGTTTGTAATCATATCCATTATTTAGCAAAATGTCCTGCAGTGGACTGTGTATCCAGAAAACATATTATTGTTAAACATCACTTTAAGCTCCTTCAGCCTAGACCATTAGCTGAATATGTGAATCAGCTGCTTGCATTATTGAGAATATTTATCCACCCTCAAGTACAATCGATGCCTCAATTTTAGGTGTTATTTATTCTTTTCCATTTTTTATACAACTCATCACAATGAAATTGACTGCCTTTGCATCCAAATGAAAGTAAAAAACAAAATCCTACATCAGAAACTCAACTTCATACTTTCTTTGCAGGGCATGCACTTGAGATATAGGAACCACCCTCGAGGACTCTACTCCAGTATGAGAGTCATACTCACATGCTTTTATAAAACTTGGATCTACAACAAAGTGTACTCCTGGAATAGTAAACTTTGTGCTTTTCCATCTTCCCTCGAGATCAACATGAAGAAATACCCGATTCAAAGTCCTTGCTTCTGCCGCCTTCCCTAGAGATCAACATGCAGTTAAAGCGTGGAGAACACACAAGCATGCGACTCTGATGTGGAACTGCTAGGAACTGTAGCCATAACTGCTTCTGCAATTTGTGACATGAAATTGATCCACTGAAAAAAAGGCCTTTGCATTGTGGAATCCAGATCTGTACATGATATCATTGATATAAGCATAGGCACATCTGCTTGTTAAAAGACAAGCATTGAGTATGAATGTTTTTTCCTCAGTACTTTTAACATCTGGGAAACTGACCCTTCACAAGAATTTCATTTCCAATATAGAAAGAAACATCCCACTTCCTGATACTGCACAAGAAATTGAACCAATGTCAGTTTCAAATATAGAAGGAGCATAAAAGAGATTGGAGCATAAAAGAGAGCCATGAAATGCTCGTTTCTTTCGGCCATCTATGAAAGAGATTACAACTATACTTGAAATTGCAGTCGATTCCATGGTTTCTAACAATTAACTTATTTTAGAAACCTGAATTTGTCACCTGCATCAAGGACTTGAGACATGATTTATGCGAGTATTGACTGGCATCCTACTAAATCAAGTGTTGCATCAAGATTATAGACCTACAAGAGGTACACCCTTTGGATACATCAGTAACGCTACCATAAATATTGCATTGGCATAGTAGCAAAAACCTACAATTTCATGTTCCTGTTATACTTTAATAACAAGGCCAAGATGCAAGCGTTATAGCATGTTGTTTATGAAATAAATAGAGCCCACATGCAGATGGGCTAGATGACATCCTTTCCCGAGAAGTTATGGGCCAGGAAAATGGCCGAGTGGCCATTTGGCCAGGAAATCATACGGTCGAGGGTCTTCCTGGCCACGAGGTCATTTTCTTGGCCCATAACGCTGAGGGGAGGATGTTATTGGCCTTAACGTCCTGGGCCGAGGCATTTAGCAAAGTGACTGCCATAGTCAAGCTTGGCCCAGTTTGGGGAGCCCGCACTATATTCCGGCATCGGAGTTGCCCAGTTTGACATACTTAAACTTTACAGAATGAGTAGGATTAACCAAAAAAAGTCATACAACGACAGGATTTGAAGGATCATCACTTGTGGCTTAAAAAAGAAATCCACAGCAACAGAAAGGCACATCCACAACAAGGGTTTTCCTTAAGATAGAAGACTTACAACAACGGATTATGAAGCATTTGTTTTGGAACGAAAGGAAAGCTGAAATAAAAAAAGCACCAAAAGCTGAAGAAATAGGCTCTACAACATGCAACGGGAAAGTAGCAATTAATGGGCTCAAGTTCCAACAATCGGATTCTTGATAAGCGGCTTTTGAGCATGTCATAGGCCCAAGCTTGGCTATGACAGAGGGCATGGCAGAGGATTCGACCCGCGATTATGGGAGAGGGGGCTTGAGAAAAGATGTTATGGACATAACATCTACATTTATGAACATAACAGATTGGGTCCACGAGATATTCTTTGGAGATAACATCTTGAAATCTATGGATGGGATTAAAGCCCTGACTAGATGCCGAGGGACGGGGCGTTAAGGAAATACGAGGCATCCATACATTGCAAAATATCCATTGTCATCAACATGGACACTTAATTTTAGGGCTAAACCTTGGAGAATATGGACACTAAGCAACAAGAAGGTGTAGATAACGTCCTGGCCTGAGGACGTTACCCAAACAAGATGCTAAACCAAACAAGCTACTAACATCAATGGGTTTGCCCTTTGGAGGGCCCATTGATGCGTTTATCAATGGGTTGCCCTCCAAAGGCAACCCATTGATGCAAATTTATGTTTATAGTAATTTGCAGTTTGATAGTACGCTAGATGTCCAACATAATCAACATGCAAAAAAACGAGTTCAAATCCAATAGGGCATTTTAACCTTATGATTTTTAGGTGCCTGACAGCACAATGGATCGCAATAAGGCATTATGAGAGGTGACCAAAAAATGACTATAAATTCAAAAGGGGGGACTACAAATATATAAAATATCAAATGTTGACACTCTCGTATTGTCGTATATATACACAAGTGTTTGTACTATAAAGGACAACATGAGGCCGACTCTACGATGTGGATGGTGGAAGATACCCTTAAATTTTTATGATGCTACAAAGATTTCTCTAGATTCTCAAAGACTATTCCAAGATGCTCATAAATTCCTCACGATTCTATGTAGATTCTCTTAGATTCATTCAAAATTTGTAAAGGTTCCCCTACATACCCCTATATTTTCAAAGATTTTATGAAGATTCCCTTGGATTCCTCGAGATTCTCAAAGATTTTTATGAGATTCCCATAGATTCCCTAAGGTTCCCTTGATATTCCCCTAGACTTCCAAAGATTGTCTCAAGATTCACCTAGATTCCCCATGATTCTATGTAGATTCGCTTTGATTCCCTTAGATTCTATGAAGATTCCTTCAGGTTCTCCAAGATTTCATCAGGATTCCCCTCAATTACGAAAGATTTTACGAAGATTCCTTTAAATCCTATGAAGATTCCCTTAGGATCTTCAAGATTCCATCAAGATTCCCTTAGAACTCAAATATTCCATCAAGATTTCTCTAGATTATCAAAGATTCTCTCAAGATTCCCATAAATTCCCCAATATTCTATGTAAATTCTCCTAGATTCTGTAAGATCCTAAGAAGATTCCCCTAGATTCTCAAATATTCTATGAAGATTCCCTTCGATTCCATTGAATACTCTCGAGATTCTCCTAGATTTCTAAAGATTGCCCCAAGATTCACCTAAATTCCCCATGATTCTATGTAGATTCTCTTGGATTCCCTTAGATTCTATGAAGACTCCTCTAGGTTCTGAAAGATTTCAACAACATTCCCCTAGATTTCTAAAGATTTTATGAAGATTCCTGAATATTCCCTTAGATCTTATGAACATTCCTTAGGTCCCCCAAAATTCCATCAAGATTTTCCTAGAATCTAAAAGATTCTATTAAGATTCCTCTAGATTCTCAAAGATTCTATGTAGATTCTCTTAGATTCTTGAAGATCCTATCAAGATTCCCCTAGATTCTCAAATATTCTATGAAGATTCCCTAGGTTTCCATAAATTCTCTCGAGATTCCCATAGATCCTCAAAGATTGTTCCAAGATTTACCTAGATTCCCCACAATTCTATGTAGGTTCCCTTAGATTTTTCTAGGTCCTCGAAGATTCCATCAAGATTCCCCTAAATTCTTAAAGATTCCATCAGGAATCTCCTACATTCCAAAATATTCTCTCAAGATTCACATAGATTCCCCAAGATTCTATGTAGATTCTCTAAGATACTATCAAGATTCCCCTAGATTCTCAAATATTCTATGAGATTCCCATAGATCCTCTTGAGATTCCCACAGTCCCTAAGGTTCTCTTGAGATTCCCTAAATTCCCAAAGACTATTCCAAGATTCCTCTAGATTCTCTAGGATTCTATGTAGATTCTCTTAGCTCTTGAGATCTCATAAGGATTCCACTAGATTCCCAAAGATTCTCCCAAGAATCCCATAGATTTTGCAAGATTCTATGTAGATTCTCCTAGATCCTCTAAGATCCTATGAAGATTCCTCTAGATTTCCAAAAATCCTCTTGAGATTCCCTTAGATTCTCTAAGGTTCTATTGAGATTCCTCTAGATTCTTAAAGATCCCATGAAGATTCTCCTAGATTCCATTAAATTACATAGATTTCGTAAAATCCTAAGATTCTAAGAAGATTCTTGGAATCCGATCAAGTGGGCTCCAACTGTGACGGAACGGTACCAAACACCACTTACTGGAAAGCTCTCGATGAGAGGAATCCAATGACGTAGGCCCCACCTTCATCTGACCCCTCTACTGCAAGAAGGCAATTTTTTTTAAAAAAAAGAAGCTTCTTGGAAAGTCCACTCATAAATGCTTTACCACCTCACTAACTTTTTATTAATGAGAGTGCCACCTTATCTCTTAAAAAAAAATACTAGCAAAAGGCACACCAGAAGGTTGGTGTAGGCAAGGCCAAATTTTGTCATGCTTTTAGGTTCAGTGTTATTATCTAAGGTTGAGAGCTAAGTCCAACACTAGAAACAACATGATTTATAGATATCAAATACTTGGATGGTATTCAATACAAAAATCCATTGTTAATGTTTGTTTCCATAGATTGGAAGCCACTGGTGAAGGCATCCATCTTCCCTAGACATAAAAAGGCAAGTGGGATGTCATCTTTTTTTTTTTGGCTTGTACTAAGGAATCCAGGACATGCATTGCATGGGGGTAATGCTAGCATCAAATTTTCAAAATAGTTTTAAGCTTCCCTCCACTGTGGTAAAAGTTTTAAGCAGTGAATCTATATTTCATTCATCATATTCAATCTTGCAAGAGCAGATGCTATTTCCTTGGCATACTACAGACTTGTTGCAAGTTACTTCACAACCTCCCATAAAGGCACGATAAAAGACTTTTAGGGTTTACAGATTCAAAAGATGTTATTCATCATTTAGTTATAATAACTGTTTGCATAGAGCAAGCAAGATACACAGTAGATTGTCTCTTTTCTTGGAGCTTAGAATTGATGGAAAAACAAACGTCAAATCATTGTTAGAGGTTTAGAAAACTATTTCATGGATTTCTCTTGGAATTTTTGAGGATGATTCTTCCTATGATTATGCTTGGGAAATTGAGAAGATGCCATTTAGACTCAAGCATACACCAGCCCCGCATTGTAAAAGACATACGGCGACTCATTAGGTCACCAACTCTGCACTCTCATCCAGGAGACTTATGACTGAGTCATATGGACCGCTAAGCACGAGTGATCCGAGTCGACCTTTATCAAGTACAATTCATACAAATATCACACAATAAACTACCCTAACATGTTATTTTGTCTTGTTCCAAGTAGCTTAGCTCTTCAAATCAGTCAAATTGCTCCATCGTATCTTTCAAAACCTAGACTTCTCCAAGTGGCAGTCTGACATGGAAATCTAGTAACCTCAGTCTATAGAAGGGAACCCCCATTTGGTTCTTTTTCTCACCTAGACATAAGATCCTTCTGCTTATGCGATTTTTTCAACCTCTTGTCATCTTGCCAACCACTTTTTGCGCCCTTCTTCACTCTAATGGCACCTACCGCTTCATCGAATAGTATAACGATGCAGATCACATCTGAAAAGTATCTGTTGGAGAGATGTTTCAACTATTTGCCCGCACCTTTGATCTTCACATGACTGTGTCCAGAACCCCATTCTACACCGACATCATCTCTGAGTATGACCAGTAACTTCGTCCTTCTGAAGTAACTCTCCCACCAAGAGGAGGAAGATGGATCTCCATAGAAGGTAATCGAGACCAGCTCGAAGGTTAAGAAGCGGGTTTGGAGAGGACAAGAAACATGCCAGACTACATGACTTGTAAAGTCAAAGGCATAAATATATATCGCGCAGTGAGCGATACTATCAATATTCATGCACTTCAACACCATCAACAAGATCGGGGAACCGTTTATATAGCCACTGGATCTAGCACCCTTGAACACAAGAGTAACTCAAGAGATGATCCAGCAGCTCGACACTGCCGAATACCTTCTTTAGGGGATGTCGTCGGGTCACTACCATATTTTCCAGGATTGTGAAGAAGAGGCAGACAAGATGAGGGGAGGAAGAAAAAGGGAAGGAACAAAGGCCAATCATGGCAACAAATCCACGGGGTGGGAATCAAGGCCTTATCTTCCATCATTATTTGACGAGAGGAATACCTTCTCTTCAACGACATCCTCTAATTGCCTTATTATTTGGAGGAAGGGCTAAAGATAGATGAACTCCTAGGCCTAATCGTAGAAGGCCAGCAGGATGACTTCATCGACTATTCATAATAGGAGTTTTCTTGAGAAGTTGCAGAGCGGCATTCTTATGCAAGATATAGCAGCTTACGAGTTATCAGGCACAGCCTTTAGCAGCAAGAGCCGATGAGTTCCAAGCTA
Source organism: Isoetes taiwanensis (assembly GCA_021234155.1). Taxonomy (NCBI): domain Eukaryota; kingdom Viridiplantae; phylum Streptophyta; class Lycopodiopsida; order Isoetales; family Isoetaceae; genus Isoetes; species Isoetes taiwanensis. The sequence continues at coordinate 4,619,415 of JAJEKV010000012.1, read as the reverse complement.
TTCAAGCTAACGTATACAAACTAGGAAGGAGGCCAAACACGAAACTTCCCTCTGAGATAAACACAAGAACAAAAAGAGGGAAATTTTTTAATCTTGATAATGCATTATCAATGCAGAGAGATCAACTTATTAGCCATTGACATCCATGGTAGCTCAATGGGACGGAAAGGATCCGGGCAGGCAAGACGAAGTGGGGACCCACGATAGGAAAAGCACTTTCTACTACCTCGCAACAGTAAGCCAAGATCAGATAGTGGTATTCCACACGGAATTCGGTCCAAGTGGGGAAGAAGATGTTATTCTCCTAAGTGCATTTTTAGCAAAATCTTTTTTAGATATTTCTTTGGAATGCCCAATTCAGAAGTCTCTCAGTGGATGGATGAAATATTAGAGGAGAAGACATTCCTAAAAGTGCAATCTGGATATACTGGTCGGTTTGACTGCAAGCAGAGGGCCATAGATATCAGGACTCTCACTCTTCTGTGTTGGGAAATTCAAGTCATGCTAATAACAGAAAAACACTATGCCAGTTTTGAGGAGCTGCTAAGTTCTTTTCCAGATTTTAACGAAGAGCGCCTCTTAGGCATTGCAGACTCCGATTTTGAATACGTAAAGGCCAATTATAATAAGGACTATTTTAGGATAATCTTCCTGATGTTTTCCAGGCTGTCAAATCTATTCTTAGGTCAGAAGAAGCAAAGAAAATGAAAGACAAAAGGAATATTGTCCATCTGGTGACTAAGCACGGAATCCCTATATATTATAATCATGTGTGTGAGAATGCTATAATGATATCATTGATATGAGGAGCTTCACGAAGATTTGAGAGGTAAGAGAATACCTATATTTGTTTAGCTGAATTACTAACATGACAACAGCTAAAGTTTACCATATTATTGTTTTTATGATATTTGGGCAACTGCCAAATTGTTTATATAGCCAAAACCAAGTGGAAGGTAGTTTGCAAGTTTCAGTTGTTGCATGGAGCATATGAAGAGCAAGGTTGGGTGAGTAAAAAAATGATGAAGGAGTTTCAATATCACCTAATGCATGCACTTATTGATAGAAGCGAGGCGTTATACACAAGTAGCCTAAACTTGAACTTCGACTCATATAAATGACAGATGCTCCAAAAAGCACACCCCTGCCAAAACATGAAATTACTGGGAACGAGAATGTTGACACCAAGACTAAAAAAAAAATATCCCAGGTATTTCATTAGCATGCCTAAGTTTTCATGGCCTAATATGGATGGCGACTTTGTTCTCAAGAGTCAAGCAAAAACATCTTACATTTACCATATGCATAAGGAACTAGTGCCGCTAGATGGGACAGTCCTAGATTTTTTTTCTTGGCTAGTATATCTTCAAGGGTTGCATTATGCAAGGAAAACAGAGTGTGGCCTTCGAATGAGACGATGAGTATGCCATTTCATGAGTGCTTCAAATCTTATAATATTTTGCAAATCTTGTTATACAGTATAGCAAATTTTGTACTTGCATACCCCACAAACGAGGAATTTTACGTACGGTGTAGATTAAGGAATAAGGGGTGAATATGCCTATCCAACAGCTCTCGTTGCCCTACGTCACCCCCCGTGTGAATATGCACCCAAACCAAAGGGGGTTTAAGGGGGATTTTAATTTAAATGTGTTGGATCCAATGGTTGTGATAATTAATGTTAATGGTAGTTATGTGTTGGTTGTTATATTAAAAAAAATTTTGGGCCCGCCGGGCCTTAAAAACCAAACTGGTATATGTAAAAAACATGTAGCAATATGTAATATCTAATATCTAGCATTAGCATTATAACAAAAAAAAAAAAACTAATATGAAGCACGAGTAACTATAATATTATAGCATAATGTAACTTAATTACACGCTTTAAAAGCATATTATTTAAAAATTTATTAAGCCATTGAAGACAGCAAGAGTATTATAGCAATTTTGAAGCACTCAAAATAGATAGCGGCTTAAGATACGATATACATCTTCGTTGATTTGCCTATCAAACAGTCTGCAGAGGGCAGTTAGCCTATTTACTTGCGCACGTAAACCCAACCAACCAACCAACCATAATAACAACCCATCAATAGGGTCTTCGCCATGCGCAAGTACAGTAATGTTGGATCAACATCATGTTGACTTCAGGCATCGAAGAAATGTCATGTGGAATTGATGGATTGAGAGATTCTATAGTCTGCATGAACGTAAAGGAAAGAAATTGGTTAGATTGATATTAATTTAGAAAATAGAATTTTACTAGTGAAATAAAATTGAATCAATAAAAGCTTTTGACACTGATATGCTCTACAATAATGTTTTATTCACAAACCTTTAGTAACAAAATAAAATTGAATCAAATAAAAGCTTTAGACATTGATATGCTTGACAATAATGTTTTATTCACAAACCATTGCATGAAAGACAACAACATCAACGTTACTCTGCAGTAACAATTGGTGAGGTTCATAAAGAACTTAGTGACACTTTCTCACGGGTTGCCTGGCTTTGGTTTAACAAGTGAAGAGAATCGGCCAGTTTGGTGATGTGGAGTAGGTTTCCTGTAACAGTCAGTGAAGCGAGATCAAGGATAGAGGTTTTGAAGCAAGCTTGCTCTGTTAGCATTCCACGTGTTGTTACTTCACTCTGACTATTTCTCTTTCACAATGAAACCATTGTTTATCAATGCATATGATTTTGGATGCTCCATATGGCCACTGTTTGACTGATCTGCACGACTCAGAAAGCGGCATGGAATAATTCGCCTGTTGTGTGCACAAGAATCCATTTGTTGATTGAAGCTAAAGGCTGGTTACTATGAATAATCTTGGAAGCAAACAGAGGGCCTAAAACTCTAAACTCTTTTAGAATCTGCAACAAATCTTAGAACAGACAAAGTGAAGGAAACAAAGGCGAGTTTTGCAGCATTGCATTGTAGAATCAGAAAACCAATATCTTGTAAAAAATACCATTATATTAACTGAAGAAACATTAAAAAAACAAATACCTTTGTAAATGTGAGCAAAAAATCCATCTCGTGATAACCTTCCATCAGCAAACATCCACTCCGGCAACAAGAATCCAAGAGGGCAAGTACACATGCACATGCGCATGCACATGCACAAGCAGAATACACATGCACATGCACATGCACACACGTGCACATGCACGTGCACATGCACATGCATACACATGCGCAATGTTCATGCACAAACATGCAGAGAAAGACAACAACCCTCGGATTGTTTCAGTCAACGAAAATTAACGGCCCATAAAGGGTGCACTCTAGAAATACTATTTAGTACACCTCAATGAATACAACAACGAAATCATAGAAAAACCATGTGAAAAAGCGTATAAAAAACAAAAAGTAACCCCCTGTTATTATGCTACATATTGAAACCCTGGAAAAAATGGCAAGACCCAAGCAATTAGAGAATGAGGACGAGGTTAAGGGCAGAAATCTAAGAAAAATGGCAGCCGCAAATTTGCTAGTGCCCTTCAAAATGAATTATTGGGGAATGCAGATAATTTAGATTTCCAGCACACCGCAGGAGCGGAGCATGTGAAGCAGCTGGCCGTAGCAATAAAAGTGGACATACTTTTTTTGTCAGGATATTCTGAAATAGATACTTCGTAAACTATAGCTGCAGGCCAGGCTCACATAGCATACATAGTGAAGGAGTTCGACATTATCCTAGAGTTCGTCCACGAGACTCAATGAAATCGCGGTGGCGATTACATTTACCTGTTATCATTCACATATTATTTGATTTTACCTGATTGCAAAGATAAACTTTAATACATGTATTATATTTTTATATTTGGAAAATTATGAAATGCTATTGCCTATATCGATTGCGATCTTCTATTATGTTACCAAAGCCATCATATTTTTGTATCTTTAGCTGCTCTGATAAAATGCATTGGCGATCTGCTTGAGGACTCTTCCTATTTTATCATGGTGTAAGCTACTTAACGACTAGCACAAGGAAACTGCTCTCATAATGATTTTTGCGATTAACATTTCTCCGCGCAGATTATGTAATATAAACCGTGACATTATAGTTGAGGAGGACAATATTAGTTCCGTGGACAATACTATGGACAATACTACAACTTATTTCATTGTCAAACGAGAAAATAAATTTCTCTAATTAATAAAGTTTGCTTATTAAGAGTAGTGTGGGAGTGTCCCAAGGATATGCACTCTCCTCTATGAAGTTTGGATTTATATATTGATCAGCTCGAGGATTTACTTGCTCAGCATGGAGGTGGAAGGGCTCGACTTGTTCATCACATCATTAGGAAACTGATACATGCAGATGATATGTATCTTTTAGCTCATACTCCATCACGTAAGCAGTGGCATTTGAACGCATTCAGTACTTTCTGTTAGAACACTAAAATGAAGGTCAACTTGGCAAAGACTAAGATACTTCTAATATCATCTTCCTAGATAGCATAGACAGCTTGGATTCATTTATCAATTTCAAAACGTAAAAGTGGTGCAAACATATAAATTCCTTGGAGTGGAGTTAACTACCACCACATATTAGAATACCTGTATTCAACAAGGGGTGATAGCAGGTTAAAAGGATTTCTATGCCATGCAGAACAATTGCCACAAAACAGATCTTTATGAATGATCCCATTAGGCACAGGTGTTCAAATTCTTCTATATGGAGTGAAAATATGGGGACTAGTAATATCACTTTTTACTTGGGAAGACTAAACGCCTTTCTAACTCGAGCTTGTGAAGTCCAGTCCATGGTTCTATATCAAATTCTCGTATAAGAGACATGATTCTTTCATATACAATGTGCTGCTTTGGAATGACACATACTCTATTGTCAGAAGGTGGCAAGCATGGGAAATACTTGACTTCCAAAACTTGCCTCCACAATGGCCATGGGTCTGCGATGCCTTAAAGCTCGTTGAAAAGAGGAAATAAGGCTTGACCCTATATTGTAGTTAAACGCAGAATCTTAATAGAAATATATTCTTTCCAAAATATTGAGTTGAAATAAGAAGTAGAGCATTCAACTGAGTGGCCGAGTATAAACAAAATAGATGATAAGACTAGTTATGCTGATGTTTGTGCTAGTATAGACTAGTTCAAGCCGGGTTTTTTTTTTTGAAGGTAAGAAATTTTTGTATTAACAGATAGGAAGAATTACAACATATGGCCCCTCATGGACCAGATAGAAATTAAGCACATGGATCCCAAATGGATCAAATTTCATATCCACAACTTCAGTACTAATATGCATTTCTCAACCTCTTCTTCTGTCCAACTAGTACTACATGATCAGAACCAATCTTCCCAGCTAGACAGAGTACTACAGGAGCCAAGTACACACTAATTATGCCACTGCAATTTGTAATGCACGATACTACGAAGCTAAGTGATTAATGGTTTTAAAAAAAAAAAAAACCAGCCTTACTGATACCGAAGTGATATTTGACACATATACCTTTCCTCACAGAGTGACACGTTCAACATAGCTAGAGGCTACATATACGTATGCTTGCATGTGCTTTGATTAGTTTAACGTGGGTGATGTGGGCCTAACATTATTGTAGTGCCGTATAAGAGTTGCTTTTTATCAAATATGGTTTATGGCAACTCTAGGAGGTCGCCAGCATTGCGTTTCTATCTTTTGCTTGCTATTTGTGTACCACATATATGTGTTTGTGAATCAAGGTTCAGGCTTGTATTCTAACTTGACCAGAGTTAGTTTGAACATCGGGAGCAACGATAAGGGACCTCCAATTGTTATCGCAACTAGTGCAAAGAACTTAAGCTCAGAAGATGTTGCATCTTTTGGATGGTCGCATCCTGAGACAGTTACACTTGAAGGTACCATGAAATTAATGAACTTTTGAAGCGTGTGAATTATTTGCTATTAATTATTTGTCTTGTTAGACTACAGGAACATGATGAAAAGCTTCAAGGTATATGTGTATCCCTACCCTAGAGAGGGATCATATGGAAATGTATTTTTACCAGAAGAGGAAGCCCCTAGGGGAAATTATGCAAGCTAGGCATTTTTCAAGAAGGCACTAATGGAGAGCAAGGTAACAACAGGGAAGGCATCATAGGCACATTTATTCTATCTCCCTTTTTCAATAGCAGGCATAAGGGGGGACACAAGGCTTGGAGTAGGGGCAATACCAGGCTTTATTGCAGATTATATGCAAAACATAACAGAGCAGTGGCCATACTGGAACAGAAGCAGAGGGGCAGACCATTTCTATGTTGCATGCCATTCCATCTCGAAAACTGCCATGGACAGAGCAATCCATGTGGCCAGAAACGCCATCCAAGCAGTCTGCTCTTCGAATTATTTTTCCAAGGCCTATATTCCTCACAAGGACTTTTCAATTCCTCAAATCTGGCCCCGGGAAGTGCTATATGCCAAGGACGTGGATCTTTGGGCCTTTTGGTCCAAAGAGGGCTTTTGGGCCTTTTGGTCCAAAGAGGGCCTTTGGTCCAAAGAAGGACCAAAGGGGGCGTTCATGCTATATAGTAGCTCGGGGGAGAGCTCTGGGGCAGTCGTGTCTTGGCTGAGGGCTCGTGGTTGGGTGGTGAGATAGCGTGCCACATCAAGAGTCCATTTTAGTGGTATCAGAGCAACAAGTTTCGATGGCCGGTTCTCCTGCCAATGTTAACTTTGAGGATGAAGAGCTCAAGGAAAAACTTTTTGAGTTAGAGCATGATAATTTGCTCATGAGAGAAAAACTCGCAGCTCCCAAGGCTCGAATTGCAGAGCTGCAAGAATTGGATTCTCTGCGAGCGCAGGTGGCGCAGTTGCAGCAAGCTGCAGGGCGTCCACGTAGTGGCATCAAAATGGGTGCCAATGTCAAAATTGAATTCAAAAAGTATTCCGCTGCTACTAGTGATGCGGATGAACTTTTTGCGTGGCTCCGGGATTTGAGTTCATATTTTGCTAAGACTAAGGATGACGAAGACGCTCAGTTATATTTTGTTGAGCGTCATCTGGATGGGGTTGCAAAGGATTGGTGGCTGGATATCCAGAAGAACCAGCCAGTCGATCAACCTATTGTTACCTTTGCGGAATTTGAAAAGCAAATTAAAAATCGGTTTTTGAGTCATAATTGGGAGCATGATCTTATCGCTGAATGGAATAAGTTGACCCAACAAAACATGGAAATTGTTCGATCCTTCGCCGCGCGAGTTTTAAAGAAAGAACTTCAACTTAGTAAAAATGATACTGAGAAGTCTGAAAAACTCATGGGTGGGGTTCATCGTTGGGTACGGGCGAAGCTCGACCTGCAAGTTGCCAATCTTTCTTTTGGTGAGCTCTGCAAGATGGCAGAGAAAGTAGAGGAGGAAGATTTGGCCCTCACGGAAGCCATTAATGCTCAACGTGGCCTCAAAGTTTCTATGAAAGAGGCGAGTGGTTTTCGGGATAAATTAATGGGATCTGCTCCAGGGTCTGGGCCATTCAAACAGTCGCACACAAACGTTGCAGATAATGAACCTGTTGGGGCCAAAGAGCCAAAGGAATCTTATCAAGCACGCAAGAAGCGGCTTATGCGGGAGAATAAGTGTTTTGTTTGTTATTCAACCGATCATAAGTTTTATGAATGCCCTACTTATTTGGAAAAGAAGAAAGGGGAAAGAAAGGAAGCTCCACCTATTCTTAAGTCTGGGACTAAGACAGAGGATAAAAGTAAGAAAGTAACTTCTGTTCGCGGAGATGGAAAAGGGAAGAAGGTGGCTACAGTCCGGGAAAAATCGGATATGGATTCTGTTGAGAATAGTAATCTCTTACGATTTTGGGCTACTATTCAAGATCAAAAAGTACATGTCTTATTCGATCCGGACAGTGAGTTTAATTTTATTTCTGCTCGCTTGGTAAAAGAACTAAAATTAACTTCTATTCCTTTATCAAGTGATGTAGAATTATCTTCTGCTTTCTTGAATGTTGCCTCTCCGCCTTCTTCATTTATGGTCAAGGATGTTGAATTTCAATTAGGGGATATATACGAAGCGTTCTTTCATGGTTTCTGACCTTGGAGGTATGGATATTATGCCATGGCATAAGGCTATTAATCCTCTTATAGATTAGAAAGCGGGTATTGTTATGTTATCCTTGGAAGGGGGTAAAAAGACCTTCAAGTTTGTGAAGGATGATATTGTTTCCCCTATTCCAACAGTTTCTGTTGTACAGTTTAAACGTTTGGCAATGAAAACTCATTTTGTGTATTTGGTGGTTTTGCGTTCTAAGTTTGATGTATCCCCATTAAATGAGCGTCAAACAATCTTTTTGCATTATTTTGATGATGTCTTTTCAAATGAAATTCCACAAACTTTGCCACTAGCGTTTGGAGGACCACGGGATTAATCTTCTTCACAGGGAAAGAACCTCCTAATCAAGCTCCTTATCGGAGAATGCATGGCCAACAAGTTGAGATTAGGGCCGGCTTGATGAGCTACTTTAAGTTTGGATTGATCCGCCATAGTTCTTCACCTTTTGGTGCTCTGTCTTGTTGGTTAAGAAAAAGATAATGCTTGGCGCATGTGTATAGATTATCAGCTTTGAATAAGATACCAAAGGCGGATGATTTGTTTGATCAATTCAAGGTGCCCACAGTTTTTAGCCGTCTTGATCTTAAGTCGAGGGGTATTGGCAACTTAAGGTTCGCTGAAGATGTTCATAAAGACTGCGTCTAGGAGAACCTTTGGACATTATGAGTTTTTGGTCATGCCATTTGGACTTACAAAAATGACTTCTTTTCTTGAGGCTAATGGAAGAATATTTGAAGATGTGCATGGCGTTTATGTTGTCGTGTTCTTTGATGACATATTAGTTTTTAGTAAGTCGAGGAAGATCATTACTTGCATTTGCGGGGAGTTTTTAAAATTCGGTTAAGGGAGGAGTCTATTACTCTTAATCCTAAGAAAAGTATCTTTTTCCAATGGAAATTGAATATTTGGGTCATATTGTTTTGTTGAGGGTCTTAAAGTTGATCCCAAAAAGGTCCAAGCAATTGTGGATTGATGCGTACCTACCGATTCTTTGCATTGCGTTCCTTTACGGGTTTATCACGGTTATTATAGGAAGTTTGTAATGCAATTTTGCTCGTTTGCTATGACACGGTGTTCCTTTCCAATGGAATCATAATCATCGGATTTGCTTTCCAAGTTTTAAAGGATGCCATGGTTAATCCTCACGATTATTGCGTTTGCCAAAGTTTGGTCTACCTTTCTTGTTATGTGTTGATGCAAGTGGTGTGGCTTTGGGCGGTTTTGATGCGGGATGGTCATCCCTATTGCTTATGAAAGTCGGAAGTTTTTACGACACGAAAAGTAGATATAGTGTTTTTGATAAGGAATTTCTGGGTTGTCATTCATGCTTTGAAAGTGTGGCGACACTATCTTATAGGGTCAACGGTTCATATTTTGGTGACCACCAAAGCATTAGGCACATTGTTTCGAGAAAACATTATCGGAAAGGCGGTTGAAATGGGTTGCTTTTTATCTGACAATATGATTTCTCGATGGATTATCGTCCGGTAAAGAGAATGTTGTAGCTGATGCTTTAAGTAGGCGTTATGCGGTTTGTTCTCTTTCTATAGCACAATCCAACCATTTGGAGGAATGAAGCCATTGTATGCCACCGACCACGATTATAAGGATATTTGGTTGTTAGCTCAAAGTGGCAATGCATATGGATATAAGATCGTTAATGGGTTCTTGTATAAAGGTCTAAAGCTATGCATTGTGCGGATTTTCGGTCATTCTTAAAGAAGTCCATGATGCACCTCTTGCGGGTCATCGTGGCGGGGGGGGCAACTTTGGCAAAGCTTGAACCATACTTTATTTGGCCTGGATTGCGGAGAGATGTTTTGGTTCATATTCGTCATTGTGTTACTTGTCAGCGGATAAAAAAGCGAACAAGAAACCTCATGGTGTTCCTTTATCCTGCCTATTCGGAGAGGCAAAGTGGGAGCAGATCACTATGGATTTTATTGTTGGTCTTCCTCCCGGTTCTCATAAAGAACAACTTGTCATTTGGACAATTGTTGATTGTTTAACTAAGCACGCTCATTTTATTCCTTGTTCAGGATAAGTTTGGCTTATAGTGCGGCTGCACGCTCTTTATCAAAGAGATATTTAGGCTACATGGGTTGCCAAAGATTATTGTATCGCGATCGTGATACAAAGTTTACTAGTAAATGCGGAAGGCGTTGTTTATGCAATTGGGGGACGAGTTAAGGTTCTCCACTTTACTTTCCAAACCGATGGACAATCCGAGGTAGTAAATAAAGTTATTTGTTCCATCTTAAGGGGTTTGTCAATGAACATCAAGGTCATTGGGAAGAGTATTTGCCTATTGCTGAATTTTGTATAATAATACCTATCGGTCTACCATAAAGATGACCCCTTTTCGGGTGGTCTATATTACGACTTGTCTTGGGAGCCACTCTTTCGAGTGTGTGAGGATGTCCAATTACTGATGATTTGGTTATTGAGCATAAGGATCTCATAGACTTGCTTCAAGCCGTATTGAGATGCTCAAGCATCTTTTGCAAATAAATCATCTAAGTTGCGGCAACCAATGGTTTTAAGGAAGGAGATTGGGTATGGATGAGGATCCATAAAGGCCACTTTAAGAAAGATCGCACAAGAAGGATCTTAAGTTGGCACCGTTTCCATGGACCATTTCAAGTTATTAAAGTGGTCGAGAATGCATATCAATTAAGATTGCCTCAAGGTTGGAAAATGCATGATGTAGTAAATGTTTAATTCCTAAAGGCTTATCATGGTATGGAGTTACCTCAAATTGGGGAGTTAAGCTGAGCGAAATTGATTGATGATTCAAGTTCTAGTTCTAGGGAAACAATTTTGGCGGATAAATCCACTAGTGGTTCAAGACAATATTTGGTTAAGTTAAGCTCCACAAAACCTTTGGAGGGCTTCATGGAGTGCGTGGCAATGTTTTAGAAGCTTATCAGGATATTCTTAGGGAATATAAAGATCGAGAAAGTTTCAAAGCCAAATGAGACAAGAGGAAATCCAAGCCTGGGGCTTCTACTAGCCAGGCCCTAGCTGAGGGGCCAAGGAAGGATTATGCTCGGATGGCTAAAGGTATTTAGACACCCTTTTGCAGCAGAGGACTGCTGCAATGTCAAGAGGGGGGGAATGCTATATGCCAAGGACGTGGATCTTTGGGCCTTTTGGTCCAAAGAGAGCTTTTGGGCCTTTTGGTCCAAAGAGGGCTTTTGGGTCCAAAGAGGGCCTTTGGTCCAAAGAAGGACCAAAGGGGGCGTGCATGCTATATAGTAGCTCGGGGGAGAGCTCTGGGGCAGCCGTGTCTTGGCTGAGGGCTCGTGGTTGGGTGGTGAGATAGCGTGCCACGTCAAGAGTCCATTTTAGGAAGGCCCCTGTTTCTGATGCAGCTTCAACAGTTCAAAGGTAGCCCAAAAAGGGGAACGAAACTGTATTTTTTTGAGGTCGATCTGTCGTAGCCATGTTCTTCCATCCATGTTGTTTAATCCATGCCCCTCTTCCAGGTATGGTTTTTATGGTTTTAAGACATTTTTAACTCGGCATGCAACCGCTGAGGTTTCTGTTGACCTCGTCTATTCTTATTGATGGCAGAGGTTTCTAGGCCTATTGAATAAATGCAGATCAGAATAAGCATAGGCTAATGAGAAGCAAAAAGCGAAAGCAACGACGTTCTGGAAAACCGTTTCCCAGCATATATCTAATCCTTTAATCTATCAGCATCTTAACACTATTAGGGAAGGAGTTTTACAGGCAGCGGCCATAGCAGAACATTTTCACAATAAAACAATAAAGATGTGAACTTACAAATTGGACCGGTGCAGAGCCAATTCCAGGAGAATCTCAGAATTACATTATCAGTTAGAGTAAGTATCCTTTTATATTCGTCAAGATGCCATGTTTTTATCCATAAAATTACAGATGTTGCAGTGTAGAGACGACAGATTACCCAGGCCAGATTTGTTCTAATCCATAAAATTACAGATGTTGCACTGAAAAAATGACAGATTACGAAGACCACTATTCACGGCCAGTGAAGAATTATAAATCAAAGAAGCGTGGCAAAGAAAGGAGGCTTTGATTGGTCTAATTACAGATGTTGCGGTGTAGAAACGACAGATTATCCAGGCCAGATTTGTTCTAATCACTGCCAGTGAAGAATTATCTTAAACAAAACGTGGCAAAGAAACAGAGGAAGCTTCGGATTGGTGTGCAGAGAAAACATATCGGAAACGTGGCAAGCAAAGTCTAAATTGCGGCGCAGAAAAATTACGGGGAACAAAAAAGAAAAATTACAAACTCCTTTATATAAGTTTAGATAAGGTTTCAATCGAGTATGATTGTAGCCGAGCTCTCATACTATTGGCACGAAAAAAGTCCCGAGCCCTATGGGAGTAAAAAGACTCTAAATTTCTTACTTGATTATTATTAAATCATGAAATAGTTGAATTGAATTGCATTGGATGATTGTTATCGTCTGGAAATGCTGGAAGGAAAAATTGAAATCCCAGAGCTCGTCATGATTGCTTGCTCTTACTTGAATTGAATCGAATTGCATTGGATGATTGTTATCGTCTGGAAATGCTGGAAGGAAAATTTGAAATCCCAGAGCTCGTGTTTAGCCGGTTATGGAAGAATCGGATCGGCCGGAGGTGCCCATTCTGGAATGAAGAATCCCATAGCAGTGTAGCTGCTGCGTCTATGGAGGATCTGGAAGTTCGTTGAATGCCTAGGCTGATATGGGATTCTGTAAACACCACATTTGTAATACAATATTTGTGCCTATATGGTAGTGTTTAAATTTAAGTTGTAATACCCTACCCAAGGTTGCTCCATGGATTCAGCCTCTGGGTTTGGTTCCTGGATTTGGTTCTGGCGGATCATTTTGGCAGGGAAATCCCTAGATCAAGGTTCTCGCTTCAACTTAATGTGTAGATTGAATGATATCTCACTAGCTTTTTGCGCCAGAGGTTTATGCGCAGGCTGGCAATGGAGCTCTAAGGGAAATTAGCTTTACTGCATAAATTCCTCTTTACTATTCCTCTCTACCGACTCGCCTTTTTAAGCATAGGGAAGTCAAGGAAGAGAAATGTTCGCGGCGGTGTAGAATAAATAAAATGTAGATATGTTATATCTTATTCTCCTTTCAAGTGAATGTTCTCCATGGAATGATGAATAATATGTTTTTGGGTTGCCCAAAGGGCAAACCCTAAGGGATGGATGGGGGAAAATAGGATATGCCCCGCATCTTTCAATTGGAAGGTAAAGATTTTGGGAGGAAGATTGATTGAGGGCTATGATTGACTATGGAGGAGTTCCTGATATTATTTGTTGGGGTCGAGCTTGAAGAAAAGGTCTCAGATAATATTCCATATGATACGCCAAGTGTTGAAAGGCAAGTGCTTGCTAGAAAAAACTAAAGTCGGGGAGACATCTACAAATAAAAGCTAAAATTCAATTGAACATATCTCCGTAACTAGAGCTCCAATTGAGACAATTTTTATCTTCCCAACCAGAGCTTCGATTGAGGCAATTTTTGTTTTTCTAGAACCGTCTCGGAGTCTAGTTTCTGAATTGGGCTGGCATTTCCCGTAGTTCATCCATATGAGGGAGTAATGCCGGAAGACGTGACAAGGGGTCAAAGATGCAGTGGAGATCTGCAAATAGAGATTTCAGTTCATGTTAAAGACCGATACTATTATCTTATCCTTGATCAAGTCTATGTGTTAGAGACAGACCTCCAGTAGACCTATATGCAACTCTACGCACTCCATAATTTTAGCTTTTGCTTGTGAGGTGACGTGCAAACAAAGAACTATATTGTGCTGAAATGCAAAATTTTGAGTTTTATTTCAATTGCATTGAAGATATATCACATGTCCTTTTCTTGCCATATTTTTTTAGGGATATTCATTTACAAGACTAAACACACATCTTTTATGTATACAGGAATGGCAATTTACTTGCCAGGCCATTAGGCCATTCCTGGCATGGAAACATGGTGACGCACGAAGCACGGAGCCCTGTTGACATGCCAGGAATGGCAAGTAAATTGCCATTGCTGCAATGTGAAGAATAGATAGGTGCATTCCAACCGGCCAGAACGCAGGGTAAAGATCCCAAAATGCTGGGTAAAGGAATGGCAAGTACATTGCCATTGCTGCAACGTGAAGAACAGATAGGTGCATTCCAGCCAGCCAGAACGCAGGGTAAAAGCTCGGAATGCAGGGTAAAGATCCCAAAATGCCGGGTAGAAGCGAAGGTCAAATCTTGATGCCCCTATTCTTTTTTCTGTTAACATTCTTGCAAAAAAAATGTGCCACGTGGCAAAGCACAATTGGCGAATAATGTTGGAATGCACCTAACTGTTTTTTAGGTATTAGGGATTTTCGAGGCAGCTAGTGGCACACGTAAAAGGATGCCCACGTAAAGGAGGGGTACTCACATAAAAGGGGTGCTGCTTATCAGTCTGCCTAAATAGACTTCACGTTTTCAAGGTTTTGATTACCATTCCATGAGGGCAACCCTCTGTATGGTAGCATCTTGTTTCTACTGGGAGACCACACCAGTTTCCATTTAAATTTTTGAGATTTGCATGAACACTAGTGTATTTTAAGCAATATTGATGTTTGGCAGCCCCAGTTTATGTTGTAGACAGACCTTGACCTGGCCATTTGCAGCTAGCACATAAACAGAAGGTTGCCAGCTTGGTCATTAAATACATTTTTCACAAAATATTAAAATGTGGTGATATTGCAACGTCAAAACCGAGAGGAACATAAAACCTATATCAACTGATTTGGGGGGGGAGGGGGTTTCTCAATCTTTGACTGAAACATATGTTTGTAGATACCCAATGTAAATGTGTCCAAAAAATCGTCAGAGTGTTTCAGGCATTTCAGGAATGATGTTACATATCTCATACGTACAGGAAATCCAGTATGCTAAGATGTCTCCTCGTCTTTCGAACTAAACTGGAAAATATCAAATTTAGCTTTTACCATCATACCTTTTTCACCGTGGAGACCAGCCATTCAACCATGGGCCAACCCCTTTTGATGGCAATTGCTCGAAGACGGGAATCTGGATTTACTGCACATGGCCACCCCACCTGGATATAAAGATAAATGAGCTTAATCTAAACAATGTAGGAACATTTCTTGACTTTGAAGCCTGCCATACAATTTCAAGCATTGGAAGGTCTGCGATGCTGTCACCGAAAGCCAGACTTTCAGCCAATGAGATTCCATGCTCCTTTGCATATTGCTGCACCCGGTGAGCCTTTTCCTCATTGCCAACTGCCATTCCTTTCAGCTTCCCCGTTAATCTGCAAACAGGAAACAACAATTTAAAGGCCTTCTCTTAATAACAGGTCTTTTCTTAATGGTAGCAGCAGTGCTATTAAACAGATACCTGTCATTTTCTTCTATTATCTCCGCAGCAAACACAAAGTCTGAAAAAGATTATAAGCACTGTAATATGTTTTTTTAATTGCGCTAAGGCAGATACATCATAAACACATTCAAAACAAGCATATAAAGCGTCCTTATTCTTTCTACTAACATATTAACATTAAGAACTCCAATTGATGTGTATTGAGTTTATTCTCATAAGGTAGCTCGGATACCTGCACCCAAGTCAAGTGCTAGGGGGGCAATGAGGAAGTCCAAAGAGCCTGTAACGAGGACGATGTGATACCCTTCTGCCTTTAAACGGCGTATAAGTTCCACAGCATCTTTGAATAGCCTGTATGCATGTGACCTCAAAGAAATTAGGTAACAGGGTTACCTGCTGGCAAGAAAAAACTACTGCATTTTATGAGAGTTCCACTAAAACCAAAATTAGCTATTAATGCAAACGTAAATGCTGCAGTCCTAGAGTACTGATAGCCTTCCCATATGCATCACACCTCAATAGATATGTAAGGTCATCCATTGCCAGTAAAAGATTTAAGAGGAAACTGAGCAGGTTATTAAAGATACAATAGCAAAGGCTCTCATCTTTAGCTGCAAGGGCCCGGATCCTTCAGAAAGGCATTTACTGGAAAATATCTTCAGTTGTTTGTTCCACCCCTCCTATGATGATGCAAAGAACAACATTAAAAAAGTATCCAAACCAGATCATGACTAACGTCATGATCTGCTTTGTTAATCTGCTTTGTCATGTCCATGGAATTGATGCATTATATTTTCTAAAATCAGACAGGCTAAGGGAGGCTGATCTTCTGTTTTAATTATTACTCACAATACAGGTAGCATTTTAGCCCCACAACATGCTTCAAATCAGAATGCCATAACTATCTGCTAAATCATCAGAAAATAAGTACCTGGGTTCATAGTATTTTTTGTAGATAAGTTCAGCCAAACTTGTTTTAGATTGCACAGCCCTGCCTTTGTAGCTCATGTAGAAGATTTTGTTGAAGGTTGGTCTGTGAAACCAATCAACAATAAGGTAAAATACTGCCGTAAGCAGAAACCATGGTATCCATATAAGCTTCCAGAAAATGGACAGCTCAGTCATTCTAAAGGTAAAGTATGCCAGAACAACATTTGTCTTGCTAACAGTTCCATCCACGTCAAAGAATGCCGCCCTTGCAGATGGTGTATTATTGTTACGAGCGTTCTTTGCTTCATTAAGCAAGTTGTTGATTATAGCACTTGAACTGGTCACATTCTTGGTGCCTTCCTTGATTGTAGCCTCTGAATTCCCACCATCCCTACTATAAGATTTTCTATTTACAAGTGGGGATTTGCTAGCCATTTTAATTCCTGCAAAAAACGGGTAGCAGTATATGAAGATCATATAATATATTCATAATAAGCTTCATGCATCTGCGTTTGTGGTCTCAGGTACTTTTAGTGATTTGAATTTTCACAAGAAACTGCATCATTAACTGGAGAACATGCGAAATAAAACTACACGCACAACTCCTCTACGATTCCTTATTACTGAATATCACTGGCCGAGACATGGCAAGATGATTAAAATAGAAAGCCGGGCACAACTGAAAAATGTAATAGGGTTAAAGTACAATATCAAAACAGAGAGAAATCAATTACAGGTTGCCAATGAGAAAAAAGGTGGAGCAATGTACTGCTCATAACATTTGGGTGAGCTAAACAAGCATTTCAAGCCGACATCATTCTTCCACAAACTGCTTCCGCAAGAAAATAATCCAATCCTCGCAAACAAGCAGATCCTGCTTTGTCAGAAAGGAGGAAAATACCTGAAGGTTGAGAGAAGCTACTTGCGCCTGTGTGCACCCAATGCCGGAAGTTTATGAGTAGAGCCGAGCTGGATATCTTGAAGCAAGCAAACCCTGCACTGAATAACCATCAATGATGCCATATCATCAACCCAAAAGCAAATTGGACTGCCCTGCTCGTGCCTGCAGGTAGAATAAACTGACACTGCGACCCGCCACAACGACCATTTCCGAGCATTGTTATAGGTTAAAACTGCAAGAAGAAAATAAGAATAAAATAGAATAAGGCATTTGTTTACACATTGAACCACCACTTTCTACCTACTCGAGCACTGTTAGGTGGCTTCATGAAGCTGAGTATTTATATGACATGTTACAATTTGCTTGAAGGCATCGATCTAGCATGCCATGAAAAAATTCTTTGAGACATGGCCCCTGTATGGTCTCTCTAAAGTCTGAACGTTAAAATAATATTTCTCTCGACTCCACGCTAATTTTTGGGTTTTGGTTTTCGGCATTTTCTAAGTATATGCTGGAATATACCTAGAATATGCCAAAAATTGCTCCAAATTTGTTGTTGCTGTAAACCATTTTGTCGCTAGTGTTCTTTGGGCGCTTGTAAAACCGGCTAGTCGAGAACTACCATCGTTATAACGTTCCTAAGCGACATGTCGCTAGTGTTGCCGGACCCAACAATTACCATCGGCTAATCGAATCGCCATCGTTGTAACGTTCCTAACTGACATGCCCTTAACCAGCTGGGCAAAATCGTCTAGACGTTTATGAGTAGTCACTTGTCCTCGAGAATCCTATACCATGTCTATGTCATACCATGTCACAATAATTACCAAGTCTTTGCAAACTACCCATGCATATAGGCATCCATGGAGACTCAAACTTCGAGACACGCTTTCGTCTAACTATGAACGTTCCTAACCGACATGCCCTTAACCAACTGGGCAAAACCGTCTAGACGTTTGTGAGTAGTTGCTTCTACCCATTTATGTCAGTGTCTCGGGAATGCCCCGCAGGCACATTCAATGATCGAATACTCGAGCGGTCTACCATGGGCCCGTTACAATGGTGCAAATCTTTTCTGGGTTGCCCGGGGTCATATGCCGCCGTTTCAATCCCCTTTGATCTTATAGATTCCACATTTTTGGATTTAGGTATTCAAGCTCCAAAGAGGAGTTTTAATGTCGAACAAAGTTTCAACTTCATCTTCCTCCGACGATTTTTCTAACAAAGTTTTTTTTTTTTTGCATCAAGAGGTGTAGGAAATCAGAAACTCTTTACAGCAAATCGGTCTGCTCCAGTTTCTCCATAGGCGTGTAACTGTGGCAAGAGGCCTTCCACATCATGCTCTTCTTGAAGACCCAACATAATGCCGAATTAGGTGCACATACCATGGCAAAGCCTAGCCACCTTCTCCATGTATCGGAATCTACAGAGGCATCCCGAGCAGCAAATTTTAGGTATGATTTGCTTGTTTTGTGAAAGATTCACATGAATCGAGGAGCTATGTAACTACCATGTCCAATGTAAGGAAGATATAGTTTGTCTATGTTCTACAATATTCGTGATTTCTTACGAGTAAAGGTATCTATATTAGTGTTGGTTTTTTAGCACGCCAGCCTAACTAAGCGTGCAACCCTCCTTGCAATTCTAGGCTATCCACGTAGCATGTCCACCTCATAAAAAACTGATTTGGCAATAGTTTCACCGTCAGATTTTTTTCTTTAAAGATCTACGGCCAAGAAAATTAGAAAATAGGTAAAAAAAACACGGAGATGGAAAAGGGCAGCTCGTTATTTTATTTTGCCTCGCGACTGAGTCCATCGCTCGCCGCGATCTTGGACCCCCTTGAACGGTGCAAAGGTAAGGTTTTTAGTCCCGATTTTCATTATCCTTCATGATTTATTCGCTTTTTACGACTGTTAGATGGCATCATGGGCTGCCAAACCAAGAATGTCGGCTCAGGCATCCCACGCACATCACTTAAGAGCATTGACAATAATCATCTCGTTTGCATCTGTGCCTTTTTCGAAAGTTCAATGGCATCATCTCGAAATCTTTGCAGTCCACATTGTTGAAGGGGAAACAAGGAAACCGCATCCTCCATTCGGAGCGGGAATGAAATCATTGAAGCAAAGCAGTTGAAGAATATGAATTTGGTGACATGGACATTTAACTTCGGAAGAAGCTTACTTGTAATAAGCGGGTATTATCGCAATCTTTGTTATATCTTCCTATTGATCTATCTGTCTCGTCTCTCGGTCCTATTTTATTGGCCTTCCACTCCTCCAAAGACAACCGAAAGTTTGTAAAAGCGGACTGAAAAGAGGCAAATCGTTTGATAGATGTCAAAACTAGAGGAATGGGAGCAATGATGGTTTGATTCTTCTTAGATTTCTATTCCAATTACACGTAGATGCTGCCTTGTGTCTAAAAAAGTGAACTCAAGTCTCATGTTTCCAATCCTCAAGGAACTTGAAGCTTACATGTTCTTACTAACTTACAAAAGCATCGTTGCCCTTCGTTGCATACTTATAGGTTACTTTGAATTCTTCCATGGTTTCTCACCTTGTATAGTGTCTCCCTCTTTTCGCTCAAAGTTTACATCTGTATTATTCGATCTCATAGCTTCTAGTGTTCTTCCCTAAATTTGAATAAATTCATCCGTCCATCATTCCTTCTAGTGTTCCTTGAAACCGCATGCTCACCTTAAAGCCATATATAAAATGATTACATGCATCTCATAGTGATGTCTCCCGTACATGAAGTTACATGGTTAATTTTCCTTTGGCTTCATTCACTGATTGGTGGTCCTACTTATCAATATTGTTACTCTCTAAAAATGCAATATAATCTTTGGTTGCATACATTGTCCACTTGTGTCTCACATGGGTTCATATTCACACCGTAGCTCTTTTTCTAAGGTTCCGTATATGTTTTCGTTGTTTTGTTCTTCAAGATCTCGGGGATTTGAGATCATGTTTCTTACTCTTTTTGGTTTTATAACTTGATTTTTGTTCTTTTTATTTTCCATGTCATCATAGGTGCATGGAAAGCTTGAAGGGGTCAACTTTATATCCCAAAGATATGTTGCTTGCATCAAGTCAAGTCTACATTGGAGCTATAAGAGCATTGACAATTCCAACTTCCATACATGCTATCGGAATACTTTGCAATCTCAACTTGGAGATGATGAAGCACTTGTGGGTGGTTTTAATGATGGCGGTATCCTCCCGTCTTGTTTTGAATGACCTTATTAAAGAAGGAATCATTAAAGGAACATTGCGTGGAGGTGGAACTACATGGACACCTTTGGTGAGCATGTATATAATGATGTGTCTTAGAATGATCTTGTGAGTTTCATTCTCACGGTTCGTGTACTTGCGCATTCTCAACAGGCAAAGCGTGGAGGGCTTCTTTCTCAGTCAATGATGTGAAAATCTGTGCATTTTATTTTGAAACATGGGGGCATACTTGAGATGGCATATGGTTTTATGAGAATCGCTATATAAGCTTTGATACTTTGAAAAAGCTTGTTGTTCCACAACCAAAATACTACCTAGAGGTGTGTATTATTTGTTAATCCTAGAGCTAACAAAGTCTTGGTAAAAAATAAGAATAGTTTAATTTCTTGATATGCATCGTTATCGCTATCGGCACAAAGATGGCCTGCACCGGAGCAGTTTTGCACATTCTTCTTTCATTGGCTTGGTCGATTCATTTGGAGATGAAGCCATAAGTGGATATTTGGTAGGTGTAGGTTTACTTGCATTTCCTCCCGCAGTTCTTACACTTTTAATTTCAGGTTTGATGCGGTTGATGTTGTACCATCTTCATTTGGAGTCTCGATGTCAAAATATTGCTATCATTGTGCCGTTACGTGCAACGTGCCTTGAAGGTAAGTTCAAATAGCGAGAACATCGTTTGGAAACTAAACCGTATTGAAGCTAAAATGGTCCTTGCACTCTCCTTTAGCTTCAAATTGAGATAGCCCAAATCTGGCATTTCCATTTTGAAACCATATACAATGTGCTATGTGATAGTGAAGATGTAAAAGTGTATCCCGGTACAATTGCTCATGAACGGTGCAAACTTGGATATCTAGATGTTTAGTGGCAAAGTGCTGCTCATCTTTGTTAAGCTTGATAGCATCACAATGCAGTCCAGCTGCTATAACATTTAGTTGTTTTAGCCCTTCAAGCTATAAAATAAGAAAAGCATTTCTTAAGTTGTTTAGAATAACCTTAATCTCAGCTTCTGTAATGCTCAAGCTTACATGACTAGTTTCTTTGAAGCCCAGCAATAATGTCTCTCTTCCTGCTACATATGACTTTCAAGTCCTCAAAAATCTTCTAATTCTGGCATGCATTAAAATATTATGACGATTCAAGATAAACTTTGACTATTGGTTCTCCAACAACAGGTTTACGGCGTCTACAAGGGATATTTGACATATACCAAAGTATGCCCAATCTGCGCAAGCTCATGCAGTTAATCCCTTATGTCCAACAATGAACAAATGTTTATTAAACAAAGACCCTATCGACATACTCTTGCAACTTTCACAATAGATGTTAATAGAACATTGTTGTATAAGGCTAAGTGGCTTGTTGGCACCCAACATATGTATCTATTATAAAAATGCAAGTCGATCAGAACTAAAGTGTTGTTTGTGTTTACTCTGCCGCCCTTGACCATTCCAATGATGCCAATATTTCTTGGTCGCCTTTTGTTTATTATCCTGAATCATCACATCAATCACAGCAGACGTAGTTGATGACAAGTCCTTCTTGATCCAATCACTAAAGCGCTCCCTGCTAGCATTTACTCTAGAAGTTGAGGACCTCCAAGGAAGTGGACGGGACTGATCTTTGTTAGAATTGGCACCCGCTGGCGCCGTGGCACCATCCACAGAAGCATTACCGCTATTCAAAGCACTTGTACTCTTCGGTGCACCAGCCGAGGGTGCCAAAGCAGGAAAATCACCGTCTTGAAAGACACTCTCACTATAAGCCAGAGGGTTAACATGCAAAGCCAAATTTGCCCCCTGCACCAGCATGGATACAGGAGGTTTTGCAGGCGGCTTGGAAGTTGACGCCATAGAACCGAAACTGTCAGGGCCGAAAAGGCTATAAATCGGAACCTAAACCCTGCGATGCCACACAGCGTTGGAAAGAGCTCTGAATCAGCTTTCCAACGAGCCAAAAAACACCGTAATCCGAGGTATGTAGCTTAAGATATGACCACAAACGTAAAGCAGCCTCCGGCAGAAACCCTAGGGCGCATCCATCTCCCCTTCAACTAGGTAGGTAATGGGCAGGCCTTTTATGATGGTGCACTAGGCCATAGCAGTTTCTGTAATGCTTTGCATCTTTTTCCTGAAGCCATTCTATACATCACGTTCTATCTTGCAACTACATCAGTCTGAACTTGTGGTGTGGAGTAAGTTCTATTTATGTTTATTGTCTACTATTTGGTATAATCTTTTGTCACTGTTTCTTATTCTTTACGTTGTAGGTTTCTTGCCACATTTAGACAGAATATTCATGATCTTGATAAATATTGTGGGCTAATGATCTTTTGGAGTTCATGGAGCGTACTTTAAAATGGCAACACGTAGCACCAATAGCACCAAATACTCTTCGTATGTGAAACTAGTATAATGCAATGTTAGTTTATTACAGATATGCTATAGCTTTACCTTGTTGCAGGTTGCTATCTGTTTACAATTAAGAACCCTTTTTATTATAAATAGTGTTTACATGTCTACTTCTGTGGCAACCAGAAACACATTGGAACAAAGCTATATATGCACAATATAAAAGTTACATTGTTATCCTCTCTTTTCATTTTAATGCTTTTGTATATGCAGAGATGTTGGGCAGGGCGTGTGTCTTGTCTGTATACCACAATTTTCTGAAACACTGCAGTCTTGGTAAGCTTATTTAGTTTATTTAGTAACACGTGACTAAAACTGATTGGATAAATAGCTTACTCTCTACTCTCCCAAATTTGTAGGTTCATTTAAGAAATCTTGATTGTCATCTTTTAGCAATGCCAACCTCATCCTTGGTGCAATAATGTGTAATCATTATATTGCATACGCTATCAGTAGGTATACCACAAATTCCTTAGTTCCATATTTTAAATAAGTCTCATGAATAACGAGGATGATAGTTCTCTAACCGAGATGATAAGAAAATTGATGTGCCAACAGTCTGGATGCAAAAGTTGGGCCACATTCTGTTCATTTTCTGATATTGAGTGATTGGCATGGTTCTACCAATCAGTGAGAGGTGCATTGTAGCTTGCATCCATTTTCTACTCTAAGATGTTGTTGAAGGCAACAACATCAGAACGTCAATCATTTGCAGACATGTATAATGTTATTTTAGATTTTTAAGTGGTTGATCACTCGACTTTGTTATTTAATGTTTTCTTTGCTCTATGTTCCACAATATTCATGATTTATTATAATCAGGAACGAGTAAAGGTATCCATATTAGTGTTGGTTTTTCTAGGTAGGTTATGGGCATGTCCTTTATGATGGTGCACTATAGCAGTTTCTGTAATGCTTTGCATCTTTTTCCTGAAGCCACATTGTACATCACGTTCTGTCTTGCAACTACATCACTCTGAACTTGAGGTGTGGAGATATTTGTGTTTATTGTCTGCTATTTGGTATAATCTTTTGCCACTGTTTCTTATTCTTTAAGTTGTAGGTTTCTTGCCACATTTAGACAGAATATTCATGATCTTGATAAATATTGCGGGGCTAATGATCTTTTGGAATTCATGGAGCATACTTTAAAATGGCAACATATAGTACCAATGGCACCAGATACTCTTTGTACGTGAATTTATTATAACATGATGTTAGTTTATTACAGATATGCTACAACTTTACCTTGTTGCAGGCTGCTATCTGTTTATAAGTAAAAACAGGTGTCCACGTGTCTACTTCGGTGGCAACCAGAAAAGCATTGGAACAAAGCTATTGAAAGGTACATGCACAATATTAAAGTTACATTACTATCCTCTCTTTTCATTTTAATGCTTTTGTATATGCAGAGATGCTGAACGGATCGTGTTTCTTGTCTATATACCACAATTTTCTGAAACACTACAGTCTTGGTAAGCTTATTTAGCTTATTTAGTAACACCTAACTGATTTTGGACAAATAGCTTACTCTCTACTCTCTCAAATTTGCAGGTTAATCTAAGACATCTTGATTGTCATCTTTTAGCAATGCCAACCTCATTCTTGGTGCAATAATGTGTAATCATTATGTTACATATGCTATCAGTAGGTATATCACAAATTATGTAGATCCATATTTAAAATAAAAGTCATCTCATGAATATCGAGGATGATGGTTCTCCAATCGAGATAGTAAAATTTTTGATTTGCCAACAGTTTGGATGCAAAAGCTAAACCACATTCTGTTCGTTTTCTGATATTGAGTGATTGGCATGGTTGTATCAATCAGTGAGAGGTGCATTGTAGCTTGCATCCATTTTTCTCCTGAAGTGGTGGACTAAAAACATGTACCATTTAATTATTTATTCTTTTGTTTTTTCCATGTGTAAATAATCCTTCTATAAGTACCACTTAAATGTTTATTCTCTTTGTTCTTTCCATGTGTAAATTATCCTTCTATAAGTTTTGGGAGGTGGAACATGTGTTCTGAAGGTGATACTGATCTTCACATAAATGTGTTTTGTAAGTGCAAAATGATGCGTATATATATGTTCGGAAATAAAAATCGGAAGTAAGAAGTGTGAAACTGTAAACATGTAACTAAGTAAAGGCGAACGAATAACGCAGAAGAATGGTGATGATACCTTTGTGGTTATAGAACATATAAAAGATATTGCAGATCAATCCACACCATAGGATCGAGGTTCTCGTGAGAGGATGAGCGATAAATATTCTCACAACAGTATAGTAGCATTGGGCAAAGTCTCCCTTTTTTTTCCCATTACTATGCCTCACATTGGGTTTATCTTCCTAAGCCTTTTGTCTCTACCGGATCCAACCCAAACCTGTTCTTTTCCAGCGATGGATCAGTTTGAGCTTTTCTTCATCAAGGATCCTGTCATATGGCTGGATCTTCCCAGTGATCTTACAGATGTGACTTTTTCTCATCACTCATTGGAAGGTACGTGCTAACTCATTTCTATTTGTCGGCGATTGTTGCATGTAAAAAGAACGAGTAGAAAAACTTTCTTGGAATGAAAGGTGATTTCCCTTCTACAAGGCGCGTTAATTTGTCTTGTGCATGGCCTTTTTAGCATTATTGTAGAGGCATGTCATGTAGTTCATGAAAACTGTTTTTTTAAGCGAAATTAAATAGTTTACATCTTTTATTATGGCCATGGAATATGTCTTATAAAATGGCATCGATCTGAGCACTCGGATCATTATTCTGGAATGGGATGAGCAGCTATATATGTGCTCATCATTCATGTGGCTCGTTATCGGCGTCTTCTCACAACAGCATCTCTTTCCTTATCCATTGCTTCACTCCGCCGTTGTCCTGTTCTTCCCTAAATCTGTCCAGATTCTACCTTTGGTACAACATTCCTTCCTTGCTCTTTGGTTTCATCCGGCAATTGTCATCATGATCCTATTCTCTAGCTCTTCCTCACCATGATCCCATTCACTTTTATCTCTCTGGCTCTTCCTGACCTTCATCACGGTTCTTTGGCAGGTATGAGTTCTCTATTCTTGTGACCTCGGGCTTCCTTCGCTTATTTAAAAGCAATTTGGAGTTTTTATTTAATATCCTATCCTGTCAGTAATACGCTTGCTGCTCTCTTTTTTGTTTGGGTCCCATAGGCCAGTCGGTCTCCGTGGACGCTAAAAAATCTATTCTATTCTATTCTATTCCATTCTATAGGATCTTTGGCTTGTCTTCTCTCTCTCTCTCTCTCTCTCTCTCTCTCTCTCTCTCTCTCTCTCTCTCTCTCTCTCTCTCTCTCTCTCTCTCTCTCTCTCTCTCTCTCTCTCTCTCTCTCTCTCTCTCTCTCTCTCTCTCTGGTTTCCCACATGCAAGCAAATTTTTTATCTCTCGCGCTATACGGCGAGAGATAAAATTTGTACGTATTTTGGGAGAGAGGCTTGAGAGATAATAATCTCTCAATATCTCTTTAGCCTTAACCCCCTCTAGTTAGTACTTTTTTGTTGGCGGACGTAAGCGGGAAGGTCGGGCAGGCATGGGCAGCTTTGGCCCTCTTTAGCTATGATTTCAGAGAGCTCAGTCCACTTAGAAACCGAGCAATGCATGTTTTTATGGATCCGGCAATACAAACTGGATCCGGCAATGCATGAATTTATGGATCCGGCAATACAAACTGGGAATCCATGGAAGATGCAGGGCAAGATCGGGAAGGAAAAACATTGAATCCAAGCGAGCCATAAATCCAAGCGAGCGGGAAGGCCATAAATCCAAGCGAGCGGGGCCCTGCTTAGAAGCATCCTTTTGAGCTTCGAATCATGCTTTTGAACCAAAGCAGGTAGATTGATAAGGCAAGGTAGAACAATTTCAGTTTCTTCCAGCAGAGAACAGATGCTCATAGGCTCACGCCCAATAACAGAGGCGTATAATCTGCGGGATTAATCTTCTTCTTTCTGCGGGACTTCTTCTTCTGTACTGGGCTAGTACAAGCCCATATTCCACCATCCTTTTCTTTCCTGCCTATTAGAACCTATTAAACCCTTTTCGTCAGAATCAAGGCTTGTAATGCTTTTATTTCATGCTTATAAACTGTAAAAAATCACTGGCAACAGACCGAATTTAAGAAATAGATAAACCTCAAAATGCTCTGTTCGAAATGAAGGGACAAAGGAAACCAATTTGGCACTGTAAATCCGGCAAATCAACCTCTGTAACTCTGTAAGCTCTCTGTATTCTACAATCTGTAACAAGCTTTTGCTTAGATCCATGCTTAGATTTTGCTTTTGCTACCATTGCACTGCAGATACCAAGTCTCGAAGCCGTTTCCACGATTTGGAGCCACTTCAACGATTTACAGCCATGATTTGAAGCCGATTTCATCGTTTCGAGCCTTGAAGCCCCTCTGAAAAAATTATGAACGCAGATGAACGGTTCGTCGCAGATGAACGGTTAAATCTAATTTAAACATTGAATCGGCCATACAAATCCATGCAAATCGGCTGCGTACCCATGCAAATCCGGCAATACCATGCCCGCAAAAGGGCAGAAGGAATCCGGCACTACCCTGCCCGCAAAAAGGAAAAGGGTAAAAGGCTTAACTATTTTGGGGCAATGTGAAATGGCCCACAGGCCAGTTAACGTAAAAACTTTCTCTCGCACACGAAAAGGTGAGAGTGGGTTTTTCCCACTCTCACCTCTCTCTCCCCCCTCTCGCCCTCTCTCATGCTCTCTCGCGAAAAATTTTGGAGCATGTGGGAGAGCTCTCTCTCTCTCTCTCTCTCTCTCTCTCTCTCTCTCTCTCTCTCTCTCTCTCTCTCTCTCTCTCTCTCTCTCTCTCTCTCTCTCTCTCTCTCTATTCTATGAGAGGATGCACACTCTTGGTTTTCATGTTTTTCTCTTTGCAAATTCTTGTTATTCTTTCGGCATGAAGCAATGGTTTAAGTTTAGCTCAGTTCTCTCACACGCATAAAGTAATGCATACTGATTGGCGGATCTGTAAGTTTTTTGGATGATTCTTGCTCTATCTGGCTATGAAATTTCTGTTGCATGGCTGAATCTTAAGGGCGATCATGTTTACATTATTTAGCTAAGATCTCTTAAATGCACATTAAGTTATAGGTCTGTTGATTTCGTGGTTGATCCTTGCTCCTGTTGGCCTCGGAATTTTCATTTGCATGCAGGGATCTTGTAGTCCTCCATCAAATTCTCTTATGATTGAGCAGTTAGAATCTTTTGCGGGTCACCTTTAACTTAGAGCGACATGGATTTCATCTTCTGGAAGTGTATGTCCCTTTTGTAAATTTTTCTTGAGTTCCAACTAACTATGCTCAACTCATACATTATATCTCCTTACTGCCTTCTTCCAGATTGTTTTGCCTTCCTTTTATATTTTCTCTAACCAATTTTGCAGATTAATCCCTCCAATAATGTGACATTGGGGCTGATATTTGGCTGCAAATAAACTTTTTTGTTCTTCAACACTGCCTCTTCTCCAGCATTTGGTCCTTGAATGATGCTCCATCCTTTCCAGATTGTTTTTCTTCACCTTCCTCTCTTCTAATCAATTCCATCTGGCCAATTTCTCTTCCTTTCCAGATGTTTCTTCATATATAGAGATGTGTTCGCCTTTGCATGCTTCGCTGTTGCTGGGATTTACCAGAGATGGAGTTGGGTCTACTTGTCTGTCTGCCAGGCCAGATTTTCAGTGATTTTAGAGTTGCATTTGCTGCCAATATCCAATCAAGCTCATCCCGATGTCCTTAGCTTTGACAATTGGACTCATATTCATTCTTGGAGTACCAGATTTGATGCCTGGGGTCTTTGTCCCTTTTCTTCCTACCTCCCTAGCTATGGATCTACCATAATCGGGTTGCGCATGTCCTTCATCCAAATCATGGGATGTGGATCTACCCCTATCTTGCAATGTGTATCTACCGAAATCATGCAATGTAGTTCTTCACCCAAATCATGGGATGTGATCTACCCAAATCAAGCTTCACAGGTTTGCATCGATGGATTTTTTTCGGCAAGCTTACATGCATCCATTCATCTTTGGTTTTCCATGCCGAACTTTTTCAATGCGGAATAGTCTTGCGTTACAATTATACTAAACTTTATATGTCATTATTGCATTTAAACTAATATAGACCTGTAGCTCCCTTGGCAAGGCAGGTCCTCTCTCATTCTCTAGCCTTTGGTTCAATTCTCCTTTATACGAGCTTTTGCTTTGTCACATTATTTAAGATTAGATTCATCTCGTGACAACCTTTATTTTGCCATCACAATTGGTTATCGTTCTTATGAATTGGCACATTGCCATCAACACCATTTTTATTGAGTCTAGGTTAATATCATATCCTCTTTTGTCAAAACTTACGACCCTAGAAATGGTTCGGTTCATATTATGCTTTCTTTGTAAATCCATGTGTATTTGATCATAGTTCATCTAATTGACACTTTATAGGATGTTGCCCTCGAGAACATTCTCGATGTTTTCATGAATGGCCAACATTCACCCTCATTCCTTTTTCTTCCTTTCAATCGTTCCGAACAATAGCCCTCAATTAATTTTTTGCCTCAATATTCAATTTGCCTTTGATGTTCGTTGATTTTCCCCTGATCCCAATATGAACTTTGCCCGTCGATGTTTTGTCTTTCCCTTAAGCTCAATCTTGTTTTCATTAGAGATATCTTAATCCTTCGATCAACATTGCTTTCCTTCACCATAGCGGCGTCTGCGGGAATCCCCGGGTTTCCCACATGCAAGCAATTTTTTTATCTCTCGCGCTATACCACGAGAGATAAAATTTGTACGTATTTAGGGAGAGATGCCTGAAAGATAATTACCTCTCAATAACTCTCAAGCCTTAACCCCTTTTAGTTAGTACTTTTCATTGACAGACGTAAAGGGGCAGGCCCGGGCAGCCATGGGCAGCTTTTGCCCTCCCTCCCAGCTTCATTTTTTGTTATGGCAGAAGCCAAAGCTCCTGCCAAATCATGAAAAAAACTTAAAGAATCATGGCTTCAGTGCACAAATCGTTGCATTGGCCTGCAAGATCGAAGATCCAACGGATCGATTACAGTCGAGTTAAGCAGGGGTAACCGGAGGAAAAAATTATTTGCTGGCTTTGTGAGTTCTGGCAAGAGAGGTTTCCCTGTGTTTGGGCTTTGAAACATGTCGTACATTGAAGAATAGATTGAGTTGCTGGTAAAATGGCAGATTTTGAACTGTAATCTTATTCGAAGCCCTCAAAACTTTGTGTTAAGCTTATGGCTAGATTTGTGGCCAAAATCTGCACAAATGCTTTTTAATCTCAGCTTGAATGGCAGGTGGAGTTGCATGCTTCAAAAGGGCGATTTTTGCCAGGTTTTCAGAAACTATATTAAAACATGCAGGATGCTTTAAATCAAACCGAATAGCCTATTTCTTACAGTGCATTTTTATTCCTCTTCATGTACACAAAAATTCGAGTTCAGACTATCTTCGCAAAAGTCCAAGTTCAGAACATCTTCATAGAAATCCGAGTTCAGAATAACTGATTACTTCGATTGCTTCTTCTGCCCACTTTGATTTACACACTTTTCCTTCTGTATTACACAAAATCCCATGTTTCTAGCATTTTTGTTTCTGTGATTCATAGCTCGAATTTGTGTTTTCTTTGCTCGCACCATGGCTTCAGAGCTCGAAGCAAGAAGCGGAAAAATGTCCCCGCCACCCTGCCTGCACGAAGAAGTAAAGGGGAAAAGTTTTAACAAGGATGGTTAGTAGGAAACACCCTTAATGTCAGTTAACATAAAAACCTACTCTCTCGCATGAAAAGGTGAGAGTGGGTTTTTCCCACTCTCACCTCCCTCTCACCTTCTCTCACCTCTCTCATTATCTCTCCCGCATTTTTTTCGATCATGTGCTCTCTCTCTCTCTCTCTCTCTCTCTCTCTCTCTCTCTCTCTCTCTCTCTCTCTCTCTCTCTCTCTCTCTCTCTCTCTCTCTCTCATGGTATATATTGCTTCTTTATCCTCCCTAACCTTCCAATATTTTTTCAACCTTTGACATTCTTCTCTTTGTCATGTTTTTGTAATTTGTCATGTTTTTGCATTTGAGAGCTCCTTTGAAACATATTGAAGCATATTCACCTAGTTGTTTTAGAATTCATTTCTCATATTGTATATTCTTTCCTTGATTTTTAAGTTACGGGGAGCTTCATGTTAATTTGCTACATATTCTAAACGAGGTGCACCTGGACTACCACAGTCGTCGGATTTGTCGATCCTATGATCCAGATCGTATGTTGGGGCCCTGGGCACCTCTCATTTTGCTTATAGTCATTTATGATTGGAGGCGCCTATGATTTTGAAATATGAAATACGATTTCGTCTAAGATTTTGAGGGAATATCGAACCTCTATACGACTTTGCCTGAGATTTTAGGATATGAATTATGGGAGCTCGAACCTCTACCAAAATAATTCAATGTCATAACTAAGACTACTTTAACCAATATATCTAGTGAGCTAATGCGATTATTTTTTGTCTTGAATCTATATTTTTTTTATAACAACAAATTCGATTGTTTTAGGGATATATAGTCTATGGTTTCAGGAATTGTTATTTTTACATCCATATCCCCCTAGAACCCCCTGTTATTTTGCTACATATTTCATTATTTTGCCCGTTTATTACCTTTCTATATTTCCATATAATTTGCCTTGCTAACTTGATCATTCTTCGTCTTCTGCCTTATGTCAGTATATAATCTAATGAGGTTTTGTGGATTATAGCACTGTTCATGTTGTTATTGAGGCGATTGTGTTTTAGACTTTTTCTTGCAGCGCTCATGCGGTTTTATATTTCGGATGCGTGTTTAATGCATTTTTTTATGTTTTGCATTTCAACATGCACTTGTAAATTGTCTTATTAGATATGTCTTTTCCTAAGGTGATATGTTGTTGAGTTTTAGTTTTGCTGTACTATGTTGTTTCTTCACCATTAGAGGGATATGACCGAATGTTGTATATATGCACTTGCTATTTAATCATTTCACTTAGCATGTTAGACTGGGTTATGTCTATGTCTTCACCTTTGCTCGCCTATTCTTGTTCAAGACCATTCCAATGACCTTGTACACCTTCTCCCTGACTTCAATTGGCTTCAATCTTAATTTCCTTCTTTTACTTCATGTCGAATTTGTGCTCACATTTCTGCAAATTCTGCCTCAAATCTCCTCCCTCGTTCTTGGTAAGTATGATTCATTTTGGGGCATCTATTCATGGGTTTAGGCAATAGGTATGGCCGCTTACTAACAATATGTCATCATTGTGTAATCACTTATTCTTTTTTTCTCATTATGCCACATTGTTCTTTAAAAGTATTATTCATATTGGTGCATCTATTCATGGCTTTAGGCATGTGGTATTATTTTCCTTATGATATTTCATTTAACACTGTCGTTTCTTTTTTATTTAACATTTTCATATTATTTCCAAAATGGATAGCATTGCATCTTTTGTTGAAAGCACGTTCTATTTGGCAAATTGTAGTTTGCATCGTGTTCTTGAAATTATATTTTATGGTTTTACATCATTTGCATTTTTGTATTTGGCCTTATGCGTCATGCATTTGGCAGTCCATTGAGTTTTTATGGCATGAATTTATATTGGACATGTTCTAGTTTTGCATTGTGCCTTTATACTCATTTTTTATTGTTCTAGTTTCCACAACAGATCAATTGCATTGGCATTAATCACTCATAAAAGCCGTTGGGTTCCTTCTCTTTCCAGTTTGCTCACAATTCTTTAGTTATCTTGAACAAGGTTCTTTTCAAGTGACCTTTTTCCTGCAATGGCTGACTCGTGGAGTTTTATTTTCTTATAGGATTTGGATCTTCCTTTTGTCCTCCTCGTGCAATCGTAGCCATCTTATCATTCTCTCGCCTTGAACCTCTTTGTTGTTTGATCCATGATGTTTTCAGCTCATGGCAATACGAGGGCATGCATGATGTTGTTTGTGCACATACTGGCAGGCATCGTCGTTGGTCGTCTTCCTCTTCCATCTGCAATAACTGCCCAGGGAGTTCCACGTGTTGATATTCGTGTTCACGACGAATGGTGGTCATCATGCTCTCTCTCTCGCTAAGCATCGCTTCTAGTGAATCCTTGAGATGTGAAAAAGGAATGAATGGTTTTGTACCACAGACGTGGAGATTGCTTGAGGCCATAAATAGCCTTTTTTAGTTTGCATACCTTGGATTCGTCTTCCTGCACAACAAAACCAGGAGATTGCTTAAGGTATACCTCTTCATCCAAGGTTCCATGAAGGAAAGCAGATTTCACATCCATCTGTTGCAGGTCCATATCGAGGGCAGCAGAAAGAGCTAAAACAACTCACACTGAGGTGAGGCGTGCAAGCGGAGCAAAGGTCTCGTGATAGTCAATGCCCGCCTTCTGAGAATACCCCCGTGCTACAAGCCTTGCTTTGTACATGAAAATTACATTATTTTAATCAAATTTCAACTTAAAGACCCACTTACAAAAGATGGCCTTCCTTCCTACGGGTATGGTTTTGGAGGAGTGATGCATATTCTTCTTCCATAGCTGTCCTCTAAAGTTTACTGTCTGGATTGTTGGCAGCCTCATATCGGTAGAAGATTCTTCTGTAGACGCCTTACGATGAAGCGCCAACTAGGCTGAACCTCTAGGTTGCTTACTGTTCACATAGTCAAGCATCCTTACAGTGATTTTTTGTGGGCGAGATGATCTTCTAAGTTCAGATTCATGAGTGGGTTCATCATCACTAAGTTCTCTGGCTGACTCTAGTTCAGATGGCAGATTACCTTCATCCAAAGGCATATTACTAGTTTCATCCCCATGGTCGGAATTTGAATCAGTTGAGCTGTCAGAATCAGATCCAAATCCAGTATCATGTGCCAATTCAAGTGGCCCATATTTACGAGACAACTTATTCTGCCCGAGATCAAAGTTCTGTGTGACGTTCCAAGGGAATATATGCCACGAATACGTATATTCCTGGACCCGTCGCCATACAAGCCTACCTAGGTAGCCTTGTATGCCTTGGATAAGTGGCAAGGGGTGCACATCTAAGTTAATTGTTTAACTTAGATAACCTTAGGATAAGGCCCATTTCCACATGGCCTTATCCTATTGAGCAACCGCCACACGGCCTCATCTTAGTGGTGCCACGTGGCATCCCACGTGGACCCACACCTATATTGGCTCTAACCCTAACCCTAGACCCTTTTCCCTGACCTAGCACCTGATCTCTCATCCACGTGCCCCAAACCCGTTTTAGAAAGTAAGATTAAATCATAGTCTAGCACGGAGCGGCGGCCCACGGAAGGTGTGTGCGATCGTGAGGGAGCAAGCCTTCGACTCCGCCAAGGAGCATGGAGGCGCCGAGGGGATGGGAGGAAGCGCTTACGGAGGAGGTAGGTTGAGTAGAGTTCATGTTTGTTCATCGGAAGTTAGCACTCGGATGGGTTAGTAGTTCGTATCTAGAGTAGAGCCACCCTAGATCCTTGGTTGAACATCTGAACCCTAATCAAAGGAACCCTAGCGTTAGTAGACTATGTATGATTAGGTTAAGATGTTCATATAATATTGGTATTGATCATGATGTGATGTATGTGATATTGGTTGATCATGTTGCTCCTCTTGTATTGGGGCCGGGGGTAGAGACCTAGGGCCATATGTAGTATGCTCCTAGTGTAGATCCCTTAGTTCCTATTATATGCGGCCTGTGCATAGGAACCCTTAGGGCTATGGAAGCTATGATGTGACTCAGCACCACACAACGGGGCTAGAGGCAAGATGGAGGGTGGATCCCCTGCCAGAGTGGGGGCTTCGGGGATCCCACGGTGGGCTAGGCTTATGGTCGGTCACTTGCGTGTGGGCGAGCATGGGTCCGACACCTCTGGGGGCAATGGTGTCGCCCTGCCTCTCAAGAGTTGCAAGTGTCGGCTTGGCTCTTGTTTTGGGGGTCCGGTCAGTGCAATCGTGTGCCGCCACGATTCTCTAGCCGCCCGTGGAGCCTCTAGACCCCGGGAAGGGGAGATGCAACCCTTCCTACCTCGTCGGACCAGGGAGATGCAACCTGGAGTAGTCCCGATGGGTGATGCCATGGGATTGCATATCCGGAAGGTTAGAGTCATGCCACAGCTTGATCTAGCCCATCACGCAAAGTATATGCGGGAGGGGCGGATGGAGTGGTCAACCCTAGCCATTGTCTTATGCCAGCCCTGCCATTGTTATGATTCGGTCTGCTCTATCTTGAGGCCTATCCAGTCAGTCGACTTCCTTTCATGTCGGAGCCACGGGTAGGACCTCTCATGTTTTATGGCATATGATTATGTTCTTTGCATCTATGGATATGCGATTGAGCTACCCCTCGAGGTAGCATATTGTATTGTATTGCTAGTTATTCGGCGTGTTATGCTTCATTTGATAGGAGCCCATAGGGGAAGGCGCGCAAGACACCTTCCGTGTCCCCTTCCCACTACGGAGGATTCGAGAGTGGCGGGATAGGCGGAGGGCCACAATGCGGTTGATGGCCGGACGGAGGATTTCTGCCAAGTATCTGGCGGGGTAGTAGTATGTTTAGCGAGGGGCGTCACAATGGTATCGGGCGATGTTCTTGGTTGACCAAGAACTAGCACGACCATAACCATGAAAGTAGTCTAACAGGCCTATAGGGGTGCGAAATAAAAATTTCCACCATCGAACCCTCGAAATAGGGAAAAAATTTTCTCCTAGGTAGCGGGTCGAAATTAGGTTAAAAGCAAATGAGTCAAATTCACCTTCTAGTAAAATTGGAGTGAAAATTATGCATGCATCAAATTTCACCTAAAATGGGTCGAAGAATCATGCCAATGGGAGACTGGGTGAAAAATGGAGCAAATCTATAATTAATACTTCAAACTATTAGGAAATTTGAAATTCTTAAGGTATAATACGAATTTTAGCATATGTATTAGAAATTAAACATATATTAATAATAAGGGTACTATGGGGTAATTAATAAGGGGGCTAATAAGTAGGCCTATTAATGGTGGGGAGAATATTCGGGGACCCTTCCTTTTAAATAGTCTTGCCACCTCATTTTTCCCTCAAACTTTCCTCCACCTTATCTCTCTTGATCAGCCTTACGTCATCTGTTTTCCCCACCGTTAAGTATGGCAAGAACCAAGCTGACGACTAGGAAGTTCTACGAAATGCACCACGCCTCGATGGCGAGGGTAGCGCCGGACGCCACACCTAAGAAAATCCCTATAGCACCTCCCACCCAAGAAGGGCTTAAGAGGAGTTCCCTTCAGAAGCAGCCGACGCAACCTTATCACTTACGCCGAGGAGGGACCTAGCGGTAGCTCTTCATTAAGGTGCACCCTGCAGAACGGGAGAATCCCGGCCACGCCTTAATAATCCGAGGTGGAAGAACGAGTGGAAAGAGCGACAAAGACTGCATCTGAAGAGGCGGGCCCTTCGATTGTCGAAGAAGAAGGGCAAGGAGAAGGTTGCTGAAAGTGGCCGCGAAGAGAGGGCCGCCTAGGAAGAAGAGGAACGAGATGGAGTTGCGCAAAGAAGAGAGAAGAACTAAGAGAAGGAACGCACCCGGCCTCAAGACCGGCCGTCGTTGAAGAACCCGAGGGGAGGAGGTAGAAGAGGAGGTCGGAAGAGGAAGAAAACCAGGAGGGGACGAGGCCCGGGAACCCTCAAACCCAGGACGCCAGACCACCTTACCCAAAATGGCCTGCCACCCAAGGTGGTCGTAAGGTGGACGAAAGGCCCGTCACCGAAGGAGGAGCGCTGTCGAGGCCTTCGCCTCAAAGCATACCGTGAATACCTCCGGCGGTGGAAGAGGTATAATGACCGTATTGTCGTCGTAACGTAATCGCCACGCAGAGGCGCCCAGCCAAACAGCCCAAGCCGCCACCGCCACCACGAGAAGCCGGAAGGTCCATCCACGGGCCTAAACACACTCCCCTCGTGTTCTCCTCGAGATTAAGCACTCAACGGTGCACTAATCTCCCTGATTAGGGAAGGCACCGCCCGGTTTTACTCATCGCGGGAGGTGATCACGAGGAGTTAGATCACCCAGGCTACGAGGGTGGACGCCGCCACAACTTCGGTGTGCCGCAGTGGCCCGAGGCCGACTCACCCGGGATTGTTCGAGGAAGGGAACCTCTGTAGCGCATCCACAGCCAAGAGGGTGACCTTGATGCCCAAGGACATACACTTGGCGCACGTCGCATCCATAAAGGGAATACCCTTGAAGATGCGGTTTTGTCTAAAAATTAATGTAATTATTAAGTTTTTCCCATAAATACAAAATTTTGTGGTAAACTGACCTTAATTCTTGTATGAAAATGTGTTTAAGTAGCTCAAATTTTACTTTAGTTTTGACCATTGAAATTGGAATGTTGAAAGAAAAATTAATTAGTTAGAAACCCTAGCTTAATTAGTCAAAAAAGTTGCCATGGCTGGCGAAACCGGTCGCATCGCGAAAAACCTGTCTAGCCCTCGACCTTGAGCTATTTCTCATGACGCCACCGATTTAGGCATTTTGATACTATCGTGTCCAATTTAAGTAAGAAAAGTTGCTAGTTAGGTTAGAAGCATCTTTGAAAAAGTCATGTTAGGATGTTTAAATTCCCAAAAACCTTTCATAGGAATAGAAATGACCGAAACCAGGTCGCATCGTGAAAAAAAAACATCTCGCGCCCTCGGCGAGCTATTTCTGTGACGCCACCCGATTTCGTAATTTCCTAAGTTGACCAATTTTGACCCAACAAACTCTCATGTAGTGTTTCTTGCTTTGCTTTGTCTAGAATTGTACTTCATGGTAGCTCATTTGGACAACCATGGCCATAGACTCGAAGTCGCCCAACCAAGAACCTTTGTGCGCGGAACCAGAGGCACCCCTAGTCTATAAAAGGGCCCTCATTTGTCATTTCTCCCCATCGGAACTGCTCAGACCCTTTGGCGATTTCCTAGGCCTTTGCTTATTTCCATGACCATTTTTCATAGCCACCTCTGC
Source organism: Isoetes taiwanensis (assembly GCA_021234155.1). Classification (NCBI taxonomy): domain Eukaryota; kingdom Viridiplantae; phylum Streptophyta; class Lycopodiopsida; order Isoetales; family Isoetaceae; genus Isoetes; species Isoetes taiwanensis. The sequence goes on along the minus strand of JAJEKV010000012.1, from coordinate 4,581,426 downwards.
TCAATGGAAGCCATCAAGCTTTGTTAGATGGTACAATGACTCTAATCACATCCGTGAACTCCTGCGGAACAAGCCTTTCATGTCTTGATCATCTCTTTGATCTTCATGCCACTTTGACCGAGAACTCCCTTACTACCGACATCATTTGCCAATATGATCGGCAAATTCTGCCCTCGGAAGTTAGCTTGCCACCTAGGGGGGAAATGGGTTTCTCTAGACTCTCTTGCTCAAGCCATAGGTGGGGATCAGGGGCAAGAACAAGGCGTGGGATAGAACCCGAAACATGCGGACTACATGACACTGTAAGCATCATAGGCATAGGTACCTCTCAAGCCAAGCAGCCTTAGCATTGTTCATGCAGTATAGGGCAGTTAACCAACCGGGGGAGCCGTCAATTCAACCTTTGGATTTGGCGCCTCTCGACACTCGGGCAGCCCAGATAAGCATCCATGAGATCGAGACTACGCGTCACGAGCATTACGGCTCCACATCCGGGAAACACCTATGTTGCAGTTGAAGCGGGGATTACGAAGAGGAGGAGGAAGAGGCAAGTTGGGAGATGAGGGAGGCAAGAAGGATGGATGGAGGCGTCTAGCTCAACAACGGGGAAGCACTAAAGGCGGGATTCGAGCCACCAATGGGTATCATGGCCCTCACCCGGTGATCATCGGCCCGAGGAGTATATATTCGCCCACCGATATCCTCAATCTTCCCTATTATTGTAGAGGAGGGCCTCGGGGATCGATGAGCTCCTAAGCCTTATGGCACAAGAGCGGGGTAGTGACTTCATCGACTACTCCTACCAAGAGATTCCGCGGGGAGGTAGCCCGGCGACACTCCTAGCGGGGGAAACTATGTCCGGACGACCGGGCATACCAACGAGATAAAGGCCGGATGTTCCAACAGCAGCAACCCGACATTCGAAGAGGAATTCCAGGAGATCCAAAGCGGGTTGGCAAGCCGGGAAGAGGCCCAAGCTCAAGCCCGACCCGGTCGCGGCTCCATGAGCATCGTGAATCATCTAGCAGCATCAATTTGGAGAAGCGCCAACAAGTATGTGGAGAGACCACGAAGATCTTACCGCATAATAGATGTGTTCGGCCCAGGCGCTCAAAAGGAAAATCACGGGGACCCGCGGGGCCATACGAGGGGTAAAATCACAAAGGGTACTATCTTCCGGCCCTTAGCCAAGGGCCGGATGATAGTCTTCCACAAGGAGTTCAGACCCAAGGGGTGAAGAATCCGTGGGCTCCTCATAGCACTCTCGGGGCTTTGGACACCACGCCGGGATAGATTCCGGGGATGGACCATGTGATTCTCTTCAAAAGATGCGTAGCCCTTCATGCCCTCGACTTACCCAGGGGCCACCACGAGGGGATGCGCGCTTGCCATTAGTGGCGGCAAGCTGCACGAGAACTCCGGCACCACGGTGGCAAGAGCATTGGAGGGAGGATCGGCGGGAATCTAGGAGAACATGGGCAAAGGGCACGAGGATTCAAGAAAATCAAGAACTTCTTCAAAAGCGACATCGTTGATGGAAGACTTGTTTTGTTAAGTAATTAAAAGTACATTGTAACTCTCTCTTAATTATTATCATGTAATTCATCAATGTATCCCTATATACTAATTAATGTATTACCATGATTTTGACTTGTAAGAGGAATTTTCATATGATTTCTTTTTGTATCTAACAACAATTCAATTTTGAGCAAGAACAATTAGTGTGTAACTTAAATAACAAGCATTGATGATTAATCCTTGCAAGGAACACAGGCTCGGGGTTCTCAAGGCCAAGGCCGACACCACCAGTGGGTACCCAGAAACCTATTTGGACGTGATCAAGATGACAACAACGACGATATGAAGGCTCGTCCAGATGAGGAACCAGATGCATCAGCTGATCCACTTGGGCCACCCCATTGATGAATGCCCAAGAATATGCACTGCTCTCCACCACCACCTCCATAGCTACCTCGGCCAAGGCATCGAGGAAGGTCCACGGCAGGAGGGGGGCGGGACAATCAAGGGAATGTCGAGGAGAGGAAGAGAAAAGGGAGAAAGCAGAAGGAGTCCAACACCACCTAGCTCCAGCTCATGAGACACTTCAGGCGGTCATGGCAGTTCTAGCTCGAAAGTGAGTCCCAGGCCTCCCAGGTAAGAGCCCGGGGGCAAGGAAGGAAGATGATTATCAAAAGAAAGTTGAGGTGCTATGAGCAATGTGTGGAAGACTAGGAAGTTGGTTCAGTTCGGTGGAAGGACAGGTGAGGTATGGAGGCGTAAGCCCGGCAGCGAGATGGAAAGAGTTCGGCAACCTTTATGGGTAATAGCGATAAACATAAAGGGAAGGTTTACAGCTTAAATTATTAAGGCAGCTAGAATCTGGTGGAAAGGCTATCACGAGAAGTCCAACAAACTCAAAAAGGATTCTGCTATGCATTCAGACCTTCAGCAAAGCGCTTTCGCCCGAACATTATGTGCCTAGGTCACATACTAGCGAGGGCGATCAGCCATTCTATAGATTGAACGGTACATTTCCGGTTACCAAAGTATACGAAAAGAATTTATGCGACTTAGACTTCATGTTCTCGTGCCCGAAGGCAAGCAGTCGAAACTTACATTGAGGGATTGAACAAAGAATATCAAAGGCTAGTCCGGAAGCAATCAACCCTAAGTCGATTAAGCGGCAGGGATAAAGCCATAAGTTTGGAAGAAGCTCCGAACGCCGGATGAGAACCGGCCTTCAAAGGAAAGTCAGGGCCGGTACCAAAGGGCAATACAGGTAAGCAATCAGCAACTACGCCATCATCAGGAGGCCAGCGGCATGGAAAGCTTCGGGTGTAAGAACTTTAGGACCCCGTAAGCCCGCAGAATGCATCGGGGGGTATGTTAAAGCGTATTCTAGACGGCCGCGAAAAGAGAAGAAACGAATGTATTGAGAAAAGCTTTGTTTCAGGTGCTTCCGGCCAGACACGAACCCATGATTGCCCATTAGGTCATGCGACTTTGGCGAAACTTATGGATTGGGATTCTCAGCGAAGCAGATGAAGACGGCGACCAGCCATGAGGCCGAGGACTTCATAGATGGTGAGTGCCATATATGTTACAAACATTGAGTCGAGATGACATTGAAAGTCGGATCCAGCTGTCATTGCGGCTGATGGGATCATAGATACTTGATCCATATCTAGTATTGATAGACACTGGTAGCTCTCACAACTTGCCTCTCCTAGGCTGGCTGCCCTAATGAAGAACAAGGTATTGAAGTCTAAGCCAAAGGCCAGTTGCTTTGGCAAGCGGTGCCATTCGGCACACTAAGGGAGGAGGATCACATTCGACATAGACCTTAGTGGAAGTAAGTGGCCGATGGGGGCAGAGGTCATGGAGATTGGAAGGTATGACCTTATAGTAGGAATGGGTTCCTAAAGCCATGAAAGCCATGATTGATTGCGACCACAATGAAGTCATGCCAAAGACCGGACGGCACCAAATTCATAGTGAGGTAAGAAGGCGACTTCTTCTATGCGGTGTATTTCTTTGAAGCGACTAAGGAAAAGTATAGAAGGAATAAGGTGGATTACATTTTGAGATTGGAGGCAATTGAGCCCAATAAGCAAGGATGGGAGCGACCAAAGGGAAAAATTGCCCAAGCGGTAAAAGGCTTATTTCAGAATTCAAGGATGTATTTTGGATGAGATGCAACTACCACCTTATAGGGGTGTGGGTGTGAGATCACATTGGCACCAGATGCTAAGCCTACCAGCAAGGCACCATACCGGGGATGAGCACACGGAGTTGATTGAGCTCAAGAAGCAACTCGAGAATTGCTTGAGCTTGGTTTTATTAGAGCAAGTGTGTCTCCCTTTGGCACCCATAGTCTTCGTAAAGAAGAAAGATGGCGATTTAAGAATGTGCATAGACTATCGCTTGACTCAACAAGCGGGACGATAAAGAACAAGTATGCATTGCCAAGGGCAGATGATTTAATGGACCAGCTCCAGGGAGCAAAGGTATTCTCTAAGATTGATTTGAGGTCGGGTACCACCAAATAAGAATAAAGAAGAGGATATCCATAAGGACCGCATTAAGGAGCGGTATGGTCACTTTGAGTTCTGATAATGCCCTTTGGAGTTGTCGAATGCTCCGGCAACTTTTATCGCCTCATGAGCGGCGTCTTGAGGATTTTCTAGATGAGTTTGTCATTGTCTTCTTGACGACATTCTAGTCTCTGACAAGTCCATTGAAGATCATAGTCGACCCATTTGAGAAGGGTGTTAGAAAAGTTGAGGCGGCATCGTTGTATGGAAAGCTCTCCAAATGCCACTTTGCTCTGGCGGAAGAGTGGAGTACTTGGGCCATGTCATATGGTGGAAGGAATCTCCACCACCTCGCAGAAAGATCAAGCGATAGTAGATTGGCCAGCTCCAAAAGAATGTGGCGAAGTAAGAAGCTTTCTAGGTCGGCGGGGGTTATTCTGAAAGGTTCGTGAAGGACTTCGCTAAGTGGGCGTCCCCCTTGACGGACCTCACTAAGAGTGTTAAGGTGAAAGATTGGAGAACACAGGGTGAAAGCATGTTAGGGCCTACATAAAAAATTACCAAAAAGGTACTTTTCTTGTGTTCCAGAAAGTACATAATTGTATTTTAAAGTACCTAGACTACAAGATTGACTAAAAGAAATTGTGTTATGTTCAAAGTAATAGTACATACATGTTTGTAGGTACTTTGTGATGTCAAAGAAGATGTTAAGAACTCAAATATATCATCATCTTTGACTACCCGGAGTATATTTTCTAGGTAGTTTCCAAAACATGTAGGCCCTAACATGCTCTTACCCCACATTGGTTAGAAAATGTTCAAGCTTCATTTGAAAAGCTTAAGGAGGCCTTAACAATGACACGGTGCTAGTTACGCTTGAGATCGAGACAAGGACAAGATAGTAGCAACAGATGCAAGTAAGATAGCAACGGTGGAGTCCTTATGCAAGAAGGAAGAGTGATAGCTTATGATTCCAAAGTTGACGACGGCCTATCAACCCATGATCAGGAACTTCTAGCTATTAGGGGCTCTTAAGTATTTGGAGGCATTATTTGCTTGGGAGGAAGTTTCGGTTAGAATCCGATCACGAGCCTCAATACATCTTTACCCAACCACTCTGAATCTAAGACAAAGGGAGATGGATGGAATTCCTAGAAAGTATGACTTTGAGATTGCTTATAAGCGGGTAAGTTGAATGTGGTTGGATGCTCTTTCTAGAAGACCTCTTGAGACCAGAATTCATTGTAATGCTATATCAACTCTTTCAGTGATTGAAGAGACATTACCATCGATGGTGATTTCAAGGAGGTATGGGGAAAGCCTTTCTAGAGAGGCTAGAACGGATAAAGGCGAGAAGCCTTCAAGCATTATAAGAAGGAAGGCAACTTGTTGTATCATAAGCATAAGTTGTGTGTGCCCGAATCATCGAGGGTAAGGAAGCTAATTCTCCTGACACACACAACGGCCCAATAGCGGGCATGCGGGTTTATGAAGACCTACTTCAAGATTCCCGGAAGTAGCTACTTACGTAGGGGAATGAAGAAGAGATAGCAAGATATATTAGCGAGTGTCGGTTATTGCCCGACAAACCAAAGCGAGCAGCACCAATTCAGTGCCTTGGAACCTCTAGCGGTGCGAATCACGAAGTGGAAGTGGAAAGTGGTAAGTATGGATTTTATCCTGGGGACTTCCCAAGACTCTTGAGGCAAAGATGCATTGATGGTCATAGTAGACAAATTATCTAAGATGGCACATTTTGTGCCTTGTAGAACTCTGGGCACGGCATTGAATCTTTGCCAAGTTATTTGTGAAGGAGATTTTGGAAGCTCCATGGCATGCCTGAGGAGATAATATCGGATAGAGATTCCAAGTTTATGAGTGCTTTTGGCAGGACCTCTTCGGCACCATTGAGGACAGAAGCTCTCCATGAGCCTGACATATCATCCCCAAGCCGGATGGTGGAGGGCGGAGAGGGCAAGCTTTTGTGTGGAATAAGCGGTCCAAGTGGGATGAGTACATCCACTTGGTGGGGTAAGCTACAATAGTGCCAAGCGGGAGTCATCTCGGATGTCTCCTTTCATGGTAAGTCACGGGTACCCGATTGTAACCCCGGGACACTTGGCAATCCGTGTCCAAGGTTGAAGTGTCCCAGCAGATGCTGGGGATATGCGGCCGGTTGGTGGAAGAAGTGAGGGGTTACCTCCTAGCGGCAAGTCGGCAGAAAGGTGTGGCGGGACAAACCTGGGACAAGTAAGAGAGTTCAAGGTAGGCGATAAGCGTGTGGTTGAAAGATCAAGGTCAAGCAAGCTAAGCTTGGTTGGGAGTTGCAAGAAGCTTGCCCCTAGGTGGGCTGGTCGTTCAAGATTTTTTGGAGAGTGGGCTCCCAAGCCTACAAGTTGGATCTTAGGCCCATCTCAAAGTTCACAAGGTTTTTCCGCGTAAGTTTATTGAAAAGGCACAATCCGAACTGAGGGAGGAGGTATTGGATACTCAACTTTGTTGGAAATGGCCCGGAAAAACAAGTGGAAATTGTGCACGAGTTACTTCTTGATAAGTCATTCAAGAGACTAGGAGGGTCTCGGTTCCTCCGGTATTTGGTCAAGTGGAAGCACTTGCGTGGAAGGCATAACTTGGGTATTGAAGCAAGATTTGGAGAAGCAATACTGAGTTTATGAAGGAGTTTGATGGGGTGGTCTGGGCTTGAGTGGACCCACGACTTCGGGGAGGAGGTTAGCTTAGTATGCTTCTTGTTAGCCTCTAGCTCACGGCGGTGTATTCTAGTTAGTGGAATACATATGCGAGAATCTTCAAAACATGTGGTGATGATGGGATAAGCCTTTAAAGGCGTTCCCTAGGCAACATGCACCAAGAATGCGCATGACCACTAGGGTCATCGAGAGAGAAAAGGAAGGCATGGTCTTGATGATGGGACATCGGTCGGATGCTCCCTATGCCCCGCGATGTGGGGATCGCACACCTGGCCATAGGGGGTCATGGTGAAAGGTCAAAGTGATCGTGTGCGATGATGGGATGGTGAGGCGTTCCCTAGCTTAAAACCCTTGGGGCATGATGCACTGAATTTTCGGCAAGATGTAGCAAGTACAAGGTAGCACTTGATCATGGGCGATGATGGGATCATCTTAAATGGTCTTAAGCTCAAATCCGAAAGGACCATGATCGAGTGCAAGGTATAGTGTGGGGGTGGTCCCTAAAACCACAAACTTATTAATTAAACTAGCGTAATGTGCTCCGTAATGCGAGGCAAGTGAGAAGGAGCTTGGTGGGTGGAGGCGCATTGCGAGAAGGGGGAACCATAATTTAGATTATGAACCCTAATAACTTTTATAATAATGTTTTTGAATTATTGTAAGAAGTAACCTTACTAAGGCTATATAATTTTGTATAAGTACAAAATATAGCTAAAATTTTGACATTTAACTTTAATAGGAAGTTGATGCGTTTTAAATTAAACTTAAGTGTATGATCTTATGTTGTTTTGCGGGATAGATAGGCTCGTCACCTTGGCAATGCAGGGACAGCATTGTCCTAAGGGGAGAATGTGGCGTTCCAAGGGAATATCACACGCGAATCATTATATTCACGGACCCAATCACCATACAAGCCTACCTAGGTAGCCTTGTATGCCTTGGATAAGTGGCAAGGGGTGCACATCTAAGTTAATTGTTTAACAGATAACCTTAGGATAAGGCCCATTTCACATGGCCTTATCCTATTGACTTTCTTTCCGCCACCTGCGGCCTCATCTTAGTGGTGCCGCGTGGCATCCCGTGGACCCACCTATATTAGCTCTAACCCTAACCCTAGACCCCTTTCCACGACCCTAGCACCGATCTCTCATCCACGTGCGAAACCCGTTCGAGCACCGTTAGGTCATAGTCTAGCACGGGCGGCCCACGGAAGGTGTGTGCGATGGTTGAGGGAGCAAGCCTTGGACTCCGTCAAGGAGCATGGAGGCGGGGGGATGGGAGGAAGCTTTCTGGAGGAGGTAGGTTGAGTAGAGTTCATGTTTGTTCATCTGGAAGTTAGCACTCGGATGGGTTAGTATTTACATTATCTAGAGTAGAGCCACCCTAGATCCTTGGTTGAACATCCGAAACCCTAATCAAAGGAACCCTAAGCATTTAGTGACTATGTATGATTAGGTTAAAGATGTTCATATAATATTGGTATTGATCATGATGTGATGTATGTGATATTGGTTGATCATGTTGCTCCTCTTGTATTGGGGAAGGGGTAGAGACCTAGGGCCATATGTAGTATGCTCTAGTGTGATCCCTTAGTTCCTATTATATATGACTTTGTGCATAGGAACCCACTTAGGAGACTATGGAAACTATGATGTGACTCAGCACCACACAGCGGGGCTAGGAGGCAAAGATGGAGGTGGATCCTGCAGGAGTGGGGGCTTGGGGGGATCCACGGTGGAGCTAGGCTTATGGTCGGTCACTTAGTGTGTGGGCGAGAGGCATGGGTGGAGCACCTCACAGGCAATGGTGTGCGCCCTGCCTCTCAAGAGTTGCAAGTGCCAGCTTGGCTCTTGTTTTGGGGAGTTCGAGTCGTGTGCAGATGGGTGTGCCGCCCGCGATTCTCTGGCAGCCGGTGGAGCCTCTAGACCCCAGGAAGGGGGGAGATGCAACCCTTCCTACCTCGTGGGACGAGGGGAGATGCAACACAGGTAGTCCAGATGGGTGATGCCATGGGATTGCGTGTCCGGGAAGGTTAGAGTCATGCCCGCGGCAGTCTAGCCCATGCACGCAAAGGTATGCCGCAGGAGGGATGGATGGGTGGTCAACCCTAGCTATTGTCTTATACCCAGCCCGCCATTGTTATGATTAGGTCTGCTCTATCTTGAGGCCTATCGGTCGAGTCGACTTCCTTTTAGAGTGTCGGAGCCCGCGGGTAGGACCTCTCATGTTTTATGCATATGATTATGTTCTTTGCATCTATGGATATGCGATTGAGCTACCCCTCGAGGTAGCATATTATTGTATTAATATTGCTAGTTACGACGTGTTATGCTTCATGTGATAGGAGCCTATAGGGGAAGGCCCGGCATAAAGACACCGCCGTGTCCCCTTCGCTTTTGGGAAGGGATTCAGTGCGGGGATGAAGCCAGAGGGCCTGTGCGGTTGATGTAGGCGGACCGGTTTTCCTGCCAATTATCTGACTGGGGCGGTATGTTTAGCGGGGAGCGTCATTCTGCTCATCAAAGGCTACCTTAGCCCTAATGATCATTTCTTTAGTATTACGCGAAGGCTTGTATTCATTGGTATGGTCCTTCACATTTATTATATGGCGCAGGCAGCCCCTAACAAGGTGCCCCTACAATCACATCATTGTCCAAAGCCTTCTCCATACCACTGTAGTTGAAAGAGCATCGCCTTAATTTTGGAATATATTCTTACGCTGATGCATTCCATTCAACTTTGCGGTGAAACACTGCTTGCATAGAATTGGCTGTTAGGAGAAATGCTTCTTTCTATATGTCAATGAAGATGTTCCCAAACTTCTTTATGCTTGTCTGCAGCTTCAACTTGTACCATTAAGTTATTGTCAAGTACTTCATGATTTGTTCTGGCCTCCCAATCCCCTGCATCCATCATCGAGAGGGATTTGTCTATAAATACCGACTCCCTTTGGAAGATTCAACTTTGCTATCCGGATCTTTGAAGAAGCTCCCTTCATAACCGGAAAATCGGTGGGGTGCTATAAAAGAACTTACGTGTGGCCTGGATGGATGGCGGTCTTCGGCTCATCCCGGACACAATATGCAAAAGGCCTTTCTGCGCTGGCTTTCCGAATCTTAATATACCCATTAGAGAGCATTAGCTGCGAGATAACTTCTCAATCTTGCCCATTTCCCTTTGCTCATTGAGCGGCTACTGCATTAAAAGGATGGGAGGGCAGCTCGATACCATAATACCATACAAGACAATAGGACAACAACAAAAAGCAATTCAATTATGAGGTGCCTTTCACCGTTATACATATTAGAGTTGCCTAGAATAGCAAGCAACCACACCTTAATTTCCATTAGCTCCATGAGACTTGGGGAGCAGAATTTTAGACTCAATGTTCGACTAACAAAACATTAAAAGGAACACAATGTCATTACTTGTATGTTTAATACTGTCACTTCCTATTCAAGGTGCTAGGAGGGCATATGCTATTCAAGGTTTGCTTGGAGATTTCCCTCGCCACTTGGAATGACTTGGTGCCGAGGCTTTTTTGGGGCTTGGTGATTTCGCCTTGCTTTGGTACATGAAAATTACATATTTTAATCAAATTTCAACTTAAAGACCTACCATAAAGATGGCCTTCCTTCCGCACGGTATGGTTTTGAGGAGTGATGGCTCTTCTTCCATAGCTGTCCTCTAAAGTTTACCATCGTCTGATTGTTGGCAGCCTCATATCTAGAAGATTCTTCCTCAGAGACGCCTTACATGAAGCTACCAACTAGGTCGAACTCTAGGTTGCTTTTCTATCGCTCTCACATAGTCGCTACCCCATAAAGATTTTTATGGGCTTAGATGATCTCTTCTAAGTTCGATTCATGAGTGTCTATCATCAAGTTCTCTCGTCGACTCTAGTTCGTATGGCGATACTCTTCATCCAAAGGCATATTATCAGTTTTCATCCTGCTGGTCTAATTTGAATCATTGAGCCGTCGTAATCGGGATCCAAATCCGTGACGCGTGCCAATTCAAGTGGCCCATATTTACGACAACTGCCCGCCTGCAGATCAAAGTTCCAGGTGACGTTCCAAGGGAATATATGCCACGCACGCATATTCTCGACTGCCGCCATACAAGCCTACTCAGGCAGCCTTGTATTACCGGGATAAGGTAGTACATCTACAATTGTTTAACTTAGATAACTCCCAGATAGCGCCCATTTCCACATGGCCTTATCCTATTGAGCAACCACATCTACTATCTTAGTGGCAGCCACGGCATCCCTACGGACCCACACCTATATTGGCTCTAACCCCAACCCTAGACCCTTTCTCCTAATTTCAGCACTCGACCATCCATCGTTCGAAACCCCCGCTTTCGAAAGACCGTCATTATAGTCTGAAGCCCGGGAGCGCCACCGGAAGGTGTGTAACATCGTGAGGGAGTAAGCCTTCGACTCACGGCCATATATGGAGATCACGGATGGAGGAAGGCTTCGGAGGAGGTAGGTTGAGTAGAGTTCATGTTTGTCTATCCTCGGGAAGTTAGTACCCGCATGGTTAGTAGTTCAGATTCAGAGCAGAGCCACCCTAGATCTTGGTTGAACATCTCGAACCCTAATCAAGGAACCCTAAATCGCTAGTCACCTATGGGCGATTAGGTTAAGTATGTTCATATAATATTGGTATTGATCGCGATGATGCGCATATTGGTTGATCATGCTGTTCTCTTGTATTGGGACGGCAGACCTAGGCCAGTATGCTCCCAGTGTAGATCCCCGAAGTTCATATAAAGCGCTCGCGCATAGAACTCCACCGGCTGGTGAAGTTGTCGATGTGTGACTCCAGCACCACAGCGCAACGGGCTAGAGGGGCAAGATTTGCGGTGATCCCCTCACGAGTGGGGGCTTCTCAAGATCCTGGCTAGGTTTATGGCCTGGCCACTGTGGGTTTCGGTACGGGTCCGACACCTCTCGGGGCACGCCCCGCCTCAAGAGTTGCGTCACGGTCTTGTTTTTGGGGGTTCACGGTAACAATCGTGGTGTCAGCCACTTCCATTCTCTAGCCACCAGGAGTTTAGACCCTAGAGGAGATGGAATTCTTCCTACTTACCATCAGTGAGATGCAACCCGGAGTAGTCCCGATGGGTGATGCCATGGGATTGCATATCCTAAGGTTAGAGTCATGCCATTAAATTTTGATCTGTTTATCCTGCAAAGTATGCACAGAGGGCGATGGATGGGTCAACCCTAGCCATTGTTCATGCCACCGCCATTGTTATGATTCGTCCGCTTCTATCTTGAGGCCTATCCAGTCACCGACTTCCTTTTCTATGCTCTGGAGCCACGGTAGGACTCCTCATGTTTTATGGCATATGGATTATGTCTCTTGCATCTATGGATATATCGAAGCTACCCTCGAGGTAGCATATTGTATTGTAATATGTTCTCGACGGTGTTATGCTTCCACAGGATAGGAGCCCATAGGAAGGGCGAAGACACCTTTTCACAGGTTTCCGACACGAGGATTCTGAAGGATATTTAGGGCTCAGGCGTTGATGAGCTGACGAGATTGCCATGAGCACTACTGGCTGTGATGTTGAAGCAGTGAGCTGCCATTAATGGTATCAGAGTTTACGTTCTTGAAGTTGACCAAGAACTAGCACCGACTAGCAACTAAGGAAAGTAGTCTAACAGCCTATAGGGGTGCTAAATAGTAATTTCACCATCGAACTCCCTCTAAAATAGGGAAAAAATTTTCCTGTAGCGGTCCCAAATTAGTTACATAAAATGAGTCAAACACCTTTCTAGCAAATTGAGTGAAAAATTAAGCATCCGCATCAAATTTCACCAAAATGGGTCAAGAATCATTAACGGAGACCTGGGTGAAAATACAAATTCATAATTAATACTCTAAACTATTAGGAAATTTTAGCCCTAAGGTATAATACTAGTTCTTAAGTATATGTATTAGAAATAAACATATATTAATAATATGGCAATGGGGTAATTAATAAGGGGGCTAATAAGAGTCTATTAATGGTAGAGAATATTCCCAGGACCCTCTTTAAATAGTTCACAATTTCATTTTTTCCCTCCAAACTTTCCTCCACCTTTAGGTCTCTCTTGATCAGCCTCACGTCATCCGCTTTCTCCCCACCCTGCTAAGTATGGCAAGAACCGGGCGCATGCCTAGAAGTTCGGCGAGCTACCCACGCCTGGCGGCGCAGCGCCGGACGCCACACGGCGAAAATCCTGAAAGCACCCGACCTAAGAAGGGTTAAGAGGAGTTTCAGCCAGCCGACGCAATCCTACGACGCCGAGGAGGACGCGACCCAGCAGTATTTTCGCCAGCAGCACCCAGAGAACCGGAGAATCCCGCCACTGCCTATACCGAGGTGGGAAGAATGTGGAAGAGCAGCCCCAAACACTGCATCTGAAGAGGCGCCTTCAGCACAAGAAGAAGGCAAGGGAGAAGGTTGTCGAGTGGCCGTAAGAGAGGCCGCTAGAAGAAGAGGGAACGGAGCGGAGTTGGCGGCAAAGAAGAGAGAAGAACGAAGAGAAGGAAATCCACTGGCTCAAGAAGACCTATTGAAGAACCGCAGCTGGAGGAGGTAGAAGAGGAGGTCAAGAGGAAGAAATCGAGGAGGATGAGCGCCGCCGGAACTTTAAACTCCACGTACTAGACCACTACCCAAAATGGCCCAAGCCACCGGTGGTCAAGAAGCGCATATGGACGAAGATTCGTCATTTACATGAGGAGCCGCTCGACGCCAAAGGATACCAGAATACCTCCACGCAGGGAAGAGGTATACGATCGGTATCGGGCCGGCCAACGCTCTAATCGCTACGAGAGGGGGGGCGCCCAGCCCAAGAACCAGCCTGCTTCCACCGCCACCACCGGAGAAGCCGGCGAAGGTCCATCACGGGCCTAATTCGATACACCCCCTGCGGTTCTCCAGAGTTGGCGACCACCAGTACCAATCTCCTCGACAGCGGCAACGCCGATGCCCAGCGCGGAGGGGTGATGCGTGAGTTCGGTCAATCAATAGTTGTGGTGATCGCCGCCACAACTCTGCGCCGCAGATGCTTCACGGTGGTCGGTCACCTGGGCCAGTTCGAGGAAGGGAACCTCTGTGCGCATCCACGCCAAGAGGGTGACTCGATGCTTAAGGACATACACTTTGGCGCGTCGGATCCATAGCGGAATACCCTTGAAGATGATTTTGTCTAAAATTAATGTAATTATTAAGTTTTTCCCATAAATACAAAATTTTGTGGTAAACCGAGGCCTTAATTTTGTATGAAAATGTGTTTAAGTAGCTCAAATTTTTAGTTTTGACCATTGAAATTGGAATGTTGAAAGAAAAATTAATTAGTTAGAAACCCCAGCTTAATTAGTCGCGTTGTTGAACAAGCGAACCGGTCAAGATCGCTGAAAAACCTGTGCGCCCTCGGCGCCGAGCTATTTCTCGCTGACACCACCCGATTTGATTTTGTCTATCGGTCCAATTTAAGAAGTAAGAAAAGTTGCTAGTTAGGTTAGAGTTACATCTTTGAAAAGTCATGTTAGATATTTTTAAATTCCCAAAAACCTTTCATGGGAATAGAAATGACCCGAAACCGGTGCATCGGCGAAAAACACATGCAGCCACCGGCCTTGAGCTATTTCATGGCATGCGATTTAGCCCAAATTTCCTAAGTTGATAAACTGATCATTGGACAACCATGGCCATGAACTGAAGTGCACCCAACCACAGAACCTTTGTGCCACGGAACGAGGCACCCTAGTCTATAAAAGGCCCTCATTTGTCATTTCTCCCCCATCCAAATTGCTCCATTGCCCCAAGCGATTTCCTGGAGCCTTTGCTTATTTCCATCGACCATTTTCATAGCCACCTCTGCTCAATGAAGCCATCAAGCTTTGTTAGATGGTACAATGACTCTAATCATCCAGGAACTCCTGGAGCAAGCCTTCATGTCTTCGATCATCTCTTTGATCTTCATGCCACTTTGACGAAACTCCATTTACTCATCATTTGCCAGCCATGATTCCAGCAAATCTCTGCCCTGGAGTTAGCTTGCCACCTAGGGGGAGGGAAATGGGTTTCTAGACTCTCTTACTCAAAAGCCATAGGTGGGGGATCCAGAGGGGCAAGAACAATTTGTGGGGATAGAACCCGTGAACATGCGGACTACATGACCAGAAGCATCATAGGCATAGGTACCTCTCCGCCAAGCAGCCTTAGCATTGTTTGCGGTATAGAGGCAACCAACCGGGGAGCCGTCCAATTCAACCTTTTAGATTTGGCACCTCTCGACGCGGGTCACAGATAAGCATCCATGAGATCGAGACTACGCTGCATACGAGCATTACGGCTCCCACGCCGAAGCACCTATGTTGCAGATTGGCGAGAGATTAAGAGAACCCAAGTTGGGAGATGAGGGAGGCAAGAAGGATGGAGAGGCGCCTAGCTCAACAAATGTGAAGACTAAGGCGGGATTTCGAGCCACCAATGGGTATCATGGTCTCACACTCGTGATCATCGACGGCGTAGGAGAGACCGATATCCAATCTTCCCTATTGTCGAGAGGAGGAGGGCCTCAGATCGATGATTTCCAAGCTTATGGCACAAGAGCAGGGGTAGTGACTTCATCACTACTCCTACTAAGAGATTCCACGGGAGGACGATTGGGCATACCAGGGAAACTACAGGCCGACATGTGCATACCAACAAAGAGGCGATGTTCCAAAGAAGAACCCATTCCGGAAGAGGAATTCCAGGGAGATCCAAAGCGGGTTGTACAAGCCGGAAGAGGCCCAAAGCTCGAAGCGACCCGGTGGGCGCTCCATGAGCATGGCGTGGAATCATCTAGCAGCATCAATTTGGAGAACGCATAACAAGTATGTGGAGAGACCCGCCGCGAAGATCTTACCGCAATAGATGTGTTTGCGAGGCGGCCAAAGGAAGAGTAATGGAGGGCCGGTATACAGGGTAAATCACTTTCTGGTACTATCTTCCGCCCTTAGCCAATGACGGATGATGATAGTCTTCCACAAGGAGTTCATTAAGGGGTGAAGAATCCGTGGCGCTTCCTCATAAGCACTCTCGTGCTTTGGACACCACGCCAGATAGATTTCGGGATGGACCATGTGATTTCTTCAAAAGATCTCAGACCCTTCATGCCCCCGACTTAGTAAGGCCACCTGGGGATGACTTGTCAAGAGGGCGGCAACGCACCCAACTCCGGCCACACACGTGTGGCAAGAGCATTGAGGGAGGATCGGCGGCCGTAATCCTACCGGGGGAACATGGGCAAGGGCAATAGATTCAAGAAAATCAAGAACTTCTTCAAGCCGACATCGTTGATGGAAGACTTGTTTTGTTAAGTAATTAAAGTACATTGTAACTCTCTCTTAAGTATTATCATGTAATTCATCAATGTATCCCTATATACTAATTAATGTATTACCATGATTTTTGACTTGTAAGAGGAATTTTCATATGATTTCTTTTGTATCTAACAACAATTCAATTTTGAGCAAGAACAATTGGTGTAACTAAAATAACAAGCATTGATGATTAACTTGCAAAGAAGGAACACAGTGTTTCAGGTTCTATCAAAGGCCGGCCATACACCACCGATGGGTACCTTAAAAACCTATATTTGGACGCGGATCAAGATGACAACAACAACGGCGATATGAAGGCTCGCGTCAGATGAGGAACCAGATGCATCAGGTGATCCAATCAGCCACCCATTGATGAATGCCCAAGAATATGCACCTGCTCCACCAACCACCTCCACGCCACCTCAAGAAGGCATCGCACGAGGAAGGTCCACAGGAGGGGCGGGACAATCAAGGAATGTCGAGACAGGAAGAGAAAAAGGAGAAACAGAATAAGGAGTCCAACACCACCTAGCCCCTCATGATAACACCGGGCAGTCATGACGGTTCAAAGTCAGAAAGTGAGTCCCCTCCCCAGGTAAGAGAGAGGGCAAGGAAGGAAGATGATTATCAAAGAAAGTTGTGCTATGAGCAATGTGTGGAAGACTAGAAGTTGGTTCCGATTCGAGGGAAGGACAGATCGTATGGAGGCGAGAAAGCCCGGCAGCAAAAGATGGGAAGAGTTCGCAACTCTATGGCATGAAGGATAAAGATATAGGGGGAAGGTTGCTACACAAACTTGATAGGGGCTAGAATGGTGGAAAGGCTATGCTAAGTCCAACAAGCTCAAAAGGAACAAGCAGATTCAAGACCTTCGGTCGACAAGGCTTTTTCTTGAGACATTATGTGCCTAGGTCACATACTAGCGTGCAGATCCAGCAGTTCTATAGATTGAACCAGGGTACATTGTCGGTTGCAAAGTATACTGAGAGGAATTTATGCGACTTAGACTCCATGTTCCTTTGGGGTGTCGGAGAAAAAGGCAAGCGCCGAACTTACATTGAGGGATTGAGCGGCAATATCAAAAGGCTAGTCCGAGCAATCAACCCTAAGTCAAAGGGCGGTTTAGGATAAAGCCATAAGTTTGGAAGAAGCTCCAGCAACGCCGGTGAGAGACAACCGCCTTCAAAAGGAAAGTCAACGGGACAGTACCAAGGGGCAAAGAATACCAAAGAGTCGGCAATCGAACCACGGCATCGAGGCCAGCAGCATGGAAAGCTTCTCAGGTAAAGAACTTGGGGGACCGTAAGCCGCAGAATGCATCAGGGGGCAGCATGTTAAAGCGTATTCTAGACAGCCTGACGAAAGAGAAGAGACAGGAATGTATTGAGAAGAAGCTTTGTTTCAGGTGCTTCCCGGCCAGGCACGAACCCATGATTGCCCATTAAATCATGCAAAGCGGCTTTGGGCGACTTATGGATTGGGATTCAGAGTAAGCGAGATGAAGACGACGACAAAGATGAGGCCGGGGACTTCATAGATGGTGAGTGCCATATCATTGGCAAACATTGAGTCGATGACATTGAAAGTCATCAACTATCGGGCGGCGAGGGGATCATAGAGGCGATCCATATCTAGTATTGATAGACACAGTAGCTCGCGCACAACTTGCCTCTCCTATGCTGCCCTAATGAAGAACAAGGTATTGAAGTCTAAGCCAAGGCCAGTTGCTATGGCAAACGGCGCCATTCGACACACTAAGGGGAGGAGGATCACATTCGACATAGACCTTAGTGGAAGTAAGTGGCCGATGGGGGCAGAGGTCATGGAGATTGGAAGGTATGACCTTATAGTAGGAATGGAGTTCCTAAAGCCGGAAAAGCCATGATCATTGCGACCACAATGAAGTCGCCATGACAGCACCGGACGGCACCAAATTCATAGTGAGAGGTAAGAAGACAGCTTCTTCTATGCAGTGTATTTCTTTGAAACAGCTAAGGAAAAGTATAGAAAGGAATAAGGTGGATTACATTTTGAGATTGGAGGCAATTGAGCCCAACAAGGGGATGGGAAGCGACCAAAAGGGGAAGCAATTGCCCAAGCCAAAGAGCAAGGCTTATTTGGAATTCAAGGATGTATTTTCGGGGATGAGATCCGGCAGCTACCACCTTATAGGGGTGTGGAGTGTGAGATCACATTGGCACCGGATGCTAAGCCCACTAAACAAGGCACCATACGGGATGAGCACACCGAGTTGATTGAGCTCAAGAAGCAACTCCGTGAATTGCTTGAGCTTGGTTTTATTAGAGCAAGTGTGTCTCCTTTGAGCACCCATAGTCTTCGCGAAGAAGAAAGATGGCAGTTTAAGAATGTGCATAGACTATCGCCAAACTCAACAAGCGAGGCGATAAAGAACAAGTATGCATTGCCAAGGGCGATGATTTAATGGACCAGCTCGGGGAGCAAAGGTATTCTCTAAGATTGATTTGAGGTCGGGGGTACCACCAAATAAGAATAAAAAGAAGGGATATCCATAAGGTAGCATTAAGCAGCGGTATGGTCACTTTGAGTTCTGAGAATGCCTTTTGGATTGTCGAATGCTCCAGCAACTTTTATCGCCTCATGAGCACGCGTCTTAGGGGATTTTCTAGATGAGTTTGTCATTGTCTTCTTGATTTACATTTCTAGTCACAAAGAAGTCCATTGAAGATCATAGTCGACATTTGAGAAGGGGGTGTTAGAAAAGTTGAGGCATCGTTTGTATGGAAAGCTCTCCAAATGCCACTTTGCTACGGAAAGAGTGGAGTACTTGGGCCATGTCATATCGGGCGAAGGAATCTCCGACCTCGCAAAGATCGGCAAGAGTAGATTGGCCTACTCAAAGAATGTGGCCTAAGTAAGAAGCTTTCTAGGTGCAGGTTATTACCGAAGTTCGGAAGGACTGCTAAGTGGGTCCCCTTGGCCGGACCTCACTAAGAGTGTTAAGGTGAAAGATTGGAGAACACGAGGGGTGAAAGCATGTTAGGCCTACATAAAAATTACCAAAAAGGTACTTTTCTAGGTAAAAGTGCAAGTACATAATTGTATTTTAAAGTACCTAGACTACAAGATTGACTAAAAGAAATTGTGTTATGTTCAAGAGTAATAGTACATACATGTTGTAAGGTACTTTGTGATGTCAAGAAGATGTTAAGAACTCAAATATATCATCATCTTTGACTACCCAGAGTATTTTCTAGGTAGTTTCCAAAACATGTAGGCCCTAACATGCTCTTACCCCACATTGGTTAGAAAATGTTCAAGCTTCATTTGAAAAGCTTAAGGAGGCCTTAACAATGACACGGTGCTGGATTACTTGAGATCCAGACAAGGACAAGATAGTAGCAACAGATGCAAGTAAGATAGCAACAGGTGGAGTCCTTATGCAAGAAGGAAGAGTGATAGCTTATGATTCCAAGAAGTTGAACGACACCGAGCAGCGCTATCCAACCCATGATCAGGAACTTCTAGCTATTGTCAGGGCTCTTCGTATTTGGAGGCATTATTTGCTTGGGAGGAAGTTTCAGTTAGATACTGATCACCAGAGCCTCCAATACATCTTTACCCAACCACTCCTGAATCTAAGACAAAGGAGATGGATGGAATTCCTAGAAGAGTATGACTTTGAGATTGCTTATAAGCCAGGTAAGTTGAATGTGGTTGCGGATGCTCTTTCCAGAAGACCTCTTGAGACCAGAATTCATTGTAATGCTATATCAACTCTTTCGAGTGATTGAAGAGACATTACCATCCGATGGTGATTTCAAGGAGGTATGGGAAAGCCTTTCTAGAGAGGCTAGAACAGATAAGGAACGAGAAGCCTTCAAGCATTATAAGAAGGAAGGCAACTTGTTGTATCATAAGCATAAGTTGTGTGTGCCCGAATCATCAGGGGTAAGGAAGCTAATTCTCCATGACACACACAAACAGCCCAATAGCGGCATCACGGGGTTTATGAAGACCTACTTCAAGATTCGTAGCTACTTCGCCGGGGAATGAAGAAGAAGATAGCAAGATATATTGCGAGTGTCGGTTATTGCCAGCAAACCAAAGGAGAGCAGCAATTCTGTGTGCCTTGGAACCTCTAGCGTGCCGAAGTGGCGAAGCGGGAAAGTGGTAAGTATGGATTTTATCACAGGACTTCCCAAGACTCTTCGAGGCAAAGATGCATTGATGGTCATAGTAGACAAATTATCTAAGATGGCACATTTTGTGCCTTGTAGAACTACCGACCAAAGCATTAGATAACGCCAAGTTATTTGTGAAGGAGATTTTTTAGGCTCCATGGCATGCCCGGGAGATAATATCGGATAGAGATTCCAAGTTTATGAGTGCTTTTGGCGGGACCTCTTCAAAGCACCATTCGCACGAAGCTCTCCATGAGCCACGGCATATCATCCCCAAAGCGGATGGTCGAGGCGGAGGACTAAAGCTTTGTGTGGAATAAGAAGTCCAAGTGGGATGAGTACATCCACTTGGTGGAATTCGCCTACAACAGTGCCAAGCAAGAGTCATCCCAGATGTCTCCTTTCATGGTAAATTACGGGTACCAGTGCTTAACCCCGGACACTTGGCACAATCCCGTGTCAAAGGTTGAAGTGTCCCAGCAGATGCTAGGGGATATGCAGCAGTTGGTGGAAGAAGTGAGGGGTTACCTCCTAGCAGCAAGAAGTCGGCAGAAGAGTGTAGCCGACAAGCACAGGACCGTAAGAGAGTTCAAGGTAGGCGATAGCGTGTGGTTGAAGATCAAGGTCAAGCAAGCTAAGCTTCGGATTGGGAGTTGCAAGAAGCTTGCCCCTAGGTGGGCTGGTCCGTTCAAGATTTTGGAGAGAGTGGGCTCCCAAGCCTACAAGTTGGATCTTCCGGCCCATCTCAAAGTTCACAAGGTTTTCCACGTAAGTTTATTGAAAAGGCACAATCCGAACCCTGAGGAGGTATTGGATACTCCAACTTTGTTGGAAATGACGGAAGAGCAAGTGGAAATTGTGCCTGAGTTACTTCTTGATAAGTCATTCAAGAAGACTAGGAGGTCTCAGTTCCAAAGTATTTGGTCAAGTGGAAGCACTTGCCCGTGGGAAGACGAACTTGGGTATTGAAGCAAGATTTGGAGAAGCAATACCCCGGAGTTTATGAAAAGGAGTTTGATGGGCAGTCGCCTCTCAGACTTGGTCGGCCCGACTAGCCCGGGAGGTTAGCTTAGTATGCTTCTTAGTTAGCCTCTAGCCGGCGGGTGTATTCTAGTTAGTGGAATACATATGCCGAGAATCTTGGAACATATGGGCGATGATGGGATAAGCCTTTAAGGCGTTCCCTAGGCAACATGCATAAAAGAGGTGCGCATGACCACTAGGGTCATGCGAGAGAGAGAAGAAGGAAAGGCATGGTGCGCGATGATGGGACATCGGGTCGGATGCTCTCTATGCCACGATGTGGGGATCGCACACCGCCATAGGGGGTCATGGTGAAGGTCAAAGTGATCATGTCGATGATGGGATCGTGAGGCGTTCCCCTAGCTTAAAACCCTTGGGGCATGATGCACTAGGGGTACTCGGCAAAGACCTGCGAAAGTACAAGGTAGCACTTGATCATGGGCTTATGATGGGATCATCTTAAATGGTCCTTAAGCTCAAATCGAAAGGACCATGATCGAAAGTGCAAGGTATGGTAAGGGGGTGGTCCCTAAAACCACAAACTTATTAATTAAACTAACGTAATGTGCTCCATGTGCAGGCAAGTGAGAAGGAGGGTGGAGCGCATTACGAGAAGAGGGGGAACCATAATTTAGATTATGAACCTAATAACTTTTATAATAATGTTTTGAATTATTGTAAGAAGTAACCTTGCTAAGGCTATATAATTTTGTATAAGTACAAATATAGCCTAAAATTTTGACATTTAACTTTAATAGGAAGTTGATCGTTTAAATTAAACTTAAGTGTATGATCTTATGTTGTTTTGCGGGATAGATAGGTTCGTCACCTTTTAGCTTAATGCCGAGGACAAAGATTGTCCTAAGGGGGGAGAATGTGACGTTCCAAGGGAATATACGCCACTAAATACATTATATTCTGGACTGTCACCATACAAGCCTACCTAGGTAGCCTTGTATGCCTTGGATAAGTGGCAGGGGTGCACATCTAAGTTAATTGTTTAACTTAGATAACCTTAGGATAAGGCCCATTTCCACATGGCCTTATCCTATTGAGCAACCACCACACGGCCTCATCTTAGTGGTGCCACGTGGCATCCCACGTGGACCCACACCTATATTGGCTCTAACCCTAACCCTAGACCCCTTTCCCCCACCTAGCACCTGATCTCTCATCCACGCGTGCGAAACCCCGCCGAGCAACCGTTCGTCATAGTCTAGCACGGGCAGCATTACGGAAGGTGTGTACGATCGTGGGAGCAAGCCCGACTCACGCCAAGGAGCATGGAGACGCTGGGGATGGGAGGAAGCGCCTGAGGAGGAGGTAGGTTGAGTAGAGTTCATGTTTGTTCATCCGAAGTTAGCACTCCGGATGGGTTAGTAGTTCGTATCTAGAGTAGAGCCACCCTAGATCCTTTGGTTGAACATCTCAACCCTAATCAAGGAACCCTAACTGTTAGTCAGCTATGTATGATTAGGTTAAGATGTTCATATAATATTGGTATTGATCATGATGTGATGTATGTGATATTGGTTGATCATGTTGCTCCTCTTGTATTGGGACGGGGGGTAGAGACCTAGGGCCATATGTAGTATGCTCCTAGTGTAGATCCCTTAGTTCCTATTATATGCTGACTGTGCATAGGAACCCAGGGCTATGGAAGTTATGATGTGACTCAGCACCACACAACAGGGGCTAGAGGCAAGATGGAGGGTGGATCCTGCCGAGTGGGGGCCGGGGGATCCCCACAAGGCTAGGCTTATGGTGGCCACTTCATAGGTGGGCGAGCATGGGTCCGGCACCTCTCCCGGGGCAATGGTGTGTCACGCCTCTCAAGAGTTGCAAGTGCCGGCTTGGCTCTTGTTTTGGGGGTTGTTCGGGTAATCGTGTGCCGCCACGATTCTCTAGCCTGCCCAGGTGGAGCCTCTAACCCCGGGGAAGGGGAGATGCAACCCTTCCTACCTCGTTGGGACTGGGGGAGATGCAACTGGAGTAGTCCCGATGGGTGATGCCATGGGATTGCGTATCCGGGAAGGTTAGAGTCATGCCACGCCTTGATCTAGCCCATCCGCAAAGTATGCTGAGGGGCGGATGGAGTGGTCAACCCTAGCTATTGTCTTATGCCAGCCCCCGCCATTGTTATGATTCGGGTTGCTCTCTATCTTGAGGCCTATCCGCGGGCCGACTTCCTTTCGTGGCTTCCGGAGCCACGGGTAGGACCTCTCATGTTTTATGGCATATGATTATGTTCTTTGCATCTATGGATATGCGATTGAGCTACCCCTCGAGGTAGCATATTGTATTGTATTGCTAGTTCTGACGTGTTATGCTTCCGCTGTGATAGGAGCCTATAGGGGAAGGGGGCAGAAACAAGGTGTCCCCTCCCCGCACACGGAGGATTCAGAGTGCGGGATAGGACGGGCCTGTCGCGGTTGATGAGCCGGACGGGGATTTCTCGCCAAGTATCTGGTGGGCCAGGTATGTTTAGCAGGGAACGTCACATTCTGCTCATCAAAGGCTACACTTCGCCTAATGATCATTTTCTTAGTAGCTGGCACGAAGAGCTTGTATTCATTGGTATGGTCCTTCACATTATTATATGTAGCAGGCAGCCCTAACAAGAGTGCCCCTACAATCACATCATTGTCCAAAGCCTTCTCCATGCCCTGTAGTTGAAGAGCATCAGCCTTAATTTTGGAGATATATTCTTCTGCTGATGCACATTCCATTCAACTTTGCGGTGAACACCACTGCATAGAGATTGGCCTGTTGGGAGAAATGCTTCTTTCTATATGTCAATGAAAGATGTTCCCAAGCTTCTTTAGCACTGTCTGCAGCTTCAACTTGTGCCATTAAGTTATTGTCCAAGTACTTCATGATTTTGTTCCTGGCCTCCCAATCCCTCTGCATCCATCTGAGAAGAGTTTGTCTATCTGTCTCAGCTCCTTTGGAAAGATTCAACTTTGCTATCCGGATGCTGTGAAGAAGCTCCCTTCATAACCTGAGCATCAGTGGGGTGCTATAAGAGACCGTGTGGCCTGGATGGATGGCTCTGGTCTTGGCTCATCCCCAGACACAATATGCCAAAGGCCTTTCTCTGCTAGCTTTCCACGAATCTTAATATGCCAGTAGAAGGCATTGCTGCGAGATAACTTCTCAATCTTGCCCATTTCCCTTTGCTCGTGAGCCAGCTACTACCAAAAAGGATCGAGCCGCTCTGATACCATAATACCATACAAGACAATAGGACAACAACAAAAAGCAATTCTAATTATGAGTGCCTTTTCTCGTTATACATATTAGGGCGGTGCCTAGAATAGCAAGCAACCACACCTTAATTTCCATTAGCTCCACAGACTTAGGAGCAATTTTAGACTCAATGCTCGACTAACAAAAACATTTAAAAGGAACACATGTCATTACTTGTATGTTCCAATACACCAATCGCACCTATTCAAGGTGCTAGGAGAACCTATGCTTTTGTATGGGGTCGAGGTTTGGGGCTTGGTGATTTCCCTCGCCACTTGGAATGACTTGGAACTGGTGCAGAAAGCTTTCTTGGCACGGGCCTTGGGGCTTGGTGATTTCCCTCGCCACTTGGAATGACTTGGAACTGGTGCAGAAAGCTTTCTTGGCACGGGCCTTGGGGGTGAAGTCCACAGTCCCATACCAGATACTGTTGCAGGAAACAGGTTTCTTGCCTCTTTAAAAGGGGGTCCTTGACAAATACATCGTCTACTTCCAGAAGGTAGTCAGCATGGACAATACTCGTTTCCCTAACCTCGCTTACGCGGTGGCAATGGAGCCTCAACACCTAAAAGCCTGCTGGCAGGAAAAGAGAGCTCAGTGGCTGGCCAGATGGAATGTGCGGGAACAGGGTGCATCAAGTGCAAAAGCGAGGCCGGTCGCCCGTAGTCTGGGGACAGTACCTTGACACATGCTTCCTCAACAAGCTATGGGATGCCAGCACCCTTGAACAGATCAAGACGGCACATTATCAATGCATATAAATCCCATGTTGGAGCGGGGCCCGCAATGCTACCCGCGCACTCATCTACCCATGAAAAAGCGCAGATCCATTGCCTCTATCCGCACAGGTGCACACCATCTCCGGATTGAGACAGGGAGATGGATTGGGGAGCTGCGTCAGGAAAGGCTTTGTCAACACTGCCAGGTTGGAGCCGTGGAAGATGAATGCCACACCCTTCAGAGTTGTCCGGCATATGATCTCATTTGGATACGCTATGTTGAGCTGGTCCGTCCTGGCCAGCCCCTGCATGAGATGCTGAGCACGAGCTTGATACGGAGGTTGGGATTATACCTTCAAGAGATCATGGATTGCCGAGATCAGCTCGGCCCTCGGGCACTTACCTGATACATGTACATATTTCTGTCCCCCATAATATATATTTGTATTTGTATTTGTATTTGAATTTGTATTTGTATTTGTATTTGTATTTGTATTTGTATTTGTATTTGTATTTGTATTTGTATTTGTATTTGTATTTGTATTTGTATTTGTATTTGTATTTGTATTTGTATTTGTATTTGTATTTGTATTTGTATTTGTATTGTATTTGTATAGTTTGACATCAAACTAATTCTTGTCACGGTTTTTCCCCCAAACAACCCTTCGGGGCGGGGAGAGAGTTTTTTAACCCATACAGTAATACGTTTGTTGTGCCTCCTGTTTGGGTCCCATAGGCCAATTGGTCTCCGTGGACGATAAAAAAACTCTATTCTATTAAAAATATATACTAGTTCTCTCTTTCTTCTCAGGGATTTGTAACAAGGATAACTTCAAACAACCCTAATGCAGCAGTGTTGGATAGGAGGCTGAAACAATTCAAGTCGCAAACACAAGAATGCTCGGCTTTTGGGATGATGACTGGGACTAGCAAACCCTAGGACAATTGCACATACATAACATGCAATGGAATCAAATAAAGGGGTTAATTGAGTTATCAGACTATGCATGTTATCTTGCACAGATGTATCGAAAATCAAACCTGCCGTGAGTTGAATACAAATAGATATTTGCATATAATTCCAATCGAGGCAACTCCCACTGCTGCAGGTATGAGCCCCATCGAACTGCTTGTGCTTCCAGGTTCATACCACTTGATTGCTGCCACATATTCGATGGCAACCCTCAGATCAGCTTCCTTCACAAATCTCCATCGTCCATTTCACATGCCCTCGCATATTCTAATTTCACCCCCTCCAATCCTAGGGTAGTCCGTTCAGGCAACCCAAAATGGTGAAACTCACTCAGTAAAGGTAAGTAAGCATGTAACTATGACCTAAGGCCCTTTTTCCACGGTGGTTTTATTTCTAAAAGTTACATATTTAAATTAATGAGGTTTGGCCACCTATTGTCTTAAAAGAAAAGCATTTTTCCACTATGTATTATTTAGGACATGTCTTATTTTGTGATGGTTTTTCCACTAGTATTTTAGTGGTGTCATATTTTACGAATATTATGGGGTGGAAGAACAAGTTTAAATTTATGTGTTCTATCTTTTGCCCTAAATCACAAATGGTGTCTTAATGTGGCGGAAATCAAATGGTGTCTTATTGTCTTGGTTTTTTTGTTTTGTCTGTGTCAATATGCTTTTGAAGAAGGCAGCTAGGAGAGGTAATGGAGTAGGCGGGCCTGTGCCTCCATCTTTGAGCTTTTTGCAAGTGGGAGGCTCTTCTGGACAGTCATATAGTGTATATGAGGAGGTTAACCTCCTCCTCGAGGGGGTTATGCAAAATAATCCTTGAGGCCGGCAGGCCGAGAGGGTTATTTTGCATGGCTCCCAAGAGGAGGAGGTTGACCTCCCTTAACCACAGGCCCGAGAAAGAAGGTTTCTGCAATTTGTCTTGCAATTTTTTGCCATAATAATAATAATAATAATTGTATTAATCAAGCCATTTAGGCCCCCAGGCCTCTATGGCAAAAGTTTTACAAGACTATTATTGCGCTCATTCTAGAGCATTATTAGATTCATAATCTTCCATAAGATTGAACAGACAAATTATGTCTTCTCGTTCTCTCCACACTTCTCTAATATATGAGCTCAGGATATGCGCAGGAAGATCAAATAGCTCCTTCAATGTAGACATGTTAATTCCATGCTTGACTCTTATATATTCATAAGAGTAGCATTCTAGTAAAAACATGTTTTTGTCTCCAACTTGGGGTCTAGACAACAAGGGACAAAAAGCGCTCTTCACGAAGCTAATCCATACATTACACTTTGTCTCAATATGCAAATTATGAGGACTACGGTCTGGTGAGAGATTAACATTCTTTTCTTTCTGCTGATATGAGAGGTTAAGTATGCTTGGCTAGTGTAGTCCTTTAAGTCATTTATCTCTTCTATGTAAAATCGCTTCTTTGTGTCTCCTTCTACACTTAATTGCCACATAGTCTTCTTTGTTATGCTTGCTACTGTTCATGCACTTCTTTAAACTTCGTTGAGGTTGGCCATATCCCATATCCAAGCCATCTAGCAGCCCACTTTCTTATATCAGCATACCACCCTCTATCTCTTGGTTGTTCCAATGCCAACCTTGGCCACCTATCGAGTCCATGGCCAAAATCTTATTTCACGTAAGTGATGGTTACGCAAAGTCCCTCTACCTCTAAGGGCAATAAGCACCTTACGCAAGGAGCATGCAATACGGTGTTTGAGGTTTCACACCTAGTTCCCAAAGAAGGAATGGTTTTGAATCTTTTCAATCTCTAACCAGCATTTTTTAGAAAGTCCAGGCCCCATATAGGGCTGCCATACAATACTACGGGCTTCACTGTATGCCAAAAAAGCGACTTCCTCGGATTCCTTTGTTCAAAATTGTTCACTTTGCATTGGTGCATCATGCTATAGTAAGCCCTAAGGCCTCGGAAGCTCTCTTAGGGCTGCTAGTGTCCACTGTAATCATTGGTTATATCAATGCCAAGATATTTATATTAGGTCTTTTGTTTCAAAGGTATCCCTCCAACCGTGAAAGTGGTTGAATCTCGACCACCAACCACCATTATCTTGGATTTGTCCACGTTGATTAGCATACTTTTATGCTCACGAGAATTCATGTAGCACATTCAAGTCTTTTTGAAGACCCTCGGCGATTTTGGAAATCAAAACTATGTCATCAGCAAAAAGTAATAAGCGCACAACATACTTACCTAGTTTTACTCCATCACCATAGAAGTCTAGCCAACCATCCCTCCAGCTCATCAATAAATAGGCCAAAGAGTGTTGGTGAACAAGGACACCCTTGCTTTACTCAATCGTATTCTCTATGCATTCGAGGGTCCGTAAAAGGGAAGAGAGTTTAACAAGAACCTCATTGTAGAGGCAATTGATCGCCTTCCTTATTTCCAATGGCTTTTGCAAAGTTCTAAGCGTGTAGCAAGATCTTTTCTTCTTACCATGTCAAATGCCTTAGTTAGGTCAATGAAAGCAAAATATCTTTTATTTACGGCTCCTTTGCACCCTCGGTGACACTCTCAAAGTTGCCAAATGATCAAGTGTAGAGTATGCTTCTCTAAAACACCTTGGCCAATTGCTGCGCCCATCATGAGAGTACGCCCAAGCTGTAAAGTTTTTTCAACCATTGATGCAAATAACTTAGCAAACACACTACCCACAAGGATCGTGCGATAGTTCTTTATATCATCTCTGTCTCTGATTTATATATTGGAATTACTCTATTCAAGCACCATTCATGCGGAAAGTGACCAGCCAAGAGGGCATCATTACGGATATCTGCTAAAAGGGCATGAGCGACTTACCTCCCCATTTAAACAATTCGATGATAGACCATTAATTAAGCTAGCTCGGCCATTGCCCATAGTCTTCAAAGCTTCATGTACATCACGTGCGGTGAAAATGGGCGTGCTATCACCCTCACATGCCATCTGTTCCATCGTGGCGTATTATATAATTTGCATACCCAAGCTAACAAAATCCTCGGGAAATTTCTCCGTCGATTGTTGCTTTCTAGATCGGTTAAAAACTTTTTTGGATCTGTATCCATTTCATGCATAAGCATCTCGGTATGCTTTCTCATCCGAGCTCTTTTCTTCCGTTTGACAAGCTTTTTATAAGCGGCAAGTTTAACGGGATCCTTGGATTGTTTCCACCACGACTTTTCTTTGCTCTACAATCAAGTCAAACCATTTACTATGTAACCATTCCGGCTTCTTTGGCCGTGAGCCCAAATATAGCTTTGTCGGGTGTCCAGCGTAAGATTCACGAGAGTTTTGCTTACGTCCCTTAGCGACCCTTGCCATTGCATATTTACCAACTTAGCGTCTAATGCTTTTTGATATTCATCACGCAAGCTTGTAGCATAGTTTTCAGCCTTGGATGAGAATGCTTGTCGTGGACACTTTTCTTTTTAATTTTCATAGCCAAGTTAAACACATAAGGTACATGATCGAATCCGCATTTACGTCTAGCAAACAAAAATCATTACTTGTGCCAATGCATTTGGGTCTCAGATAAGGTAATCAATTGTCTTTGCTACCATTAATCGATGATATGTGAAACCTTTGGAATTGGGATAATTAGTGATCCCATTAAATATGATGAAATTGAATGCCTCGCATAAGGCAATGATATGCTTGCCCATATTATTGGTATTTGCATCTCTGCAGACTTCTGAGGCCAACTAAGTGGCGTATCTGTTTTGCTCAAGTAGCCATAGCAGTTCTTTTCTTGAGGATAAAGAAGCGCTTGCTTATCGCTTACACGACCATTAAGGTCTCGCAATAAACACCATACGATTCTCTAAATTTTGATATGTCTGGCTGCAAGATGCATGAATGGATCCTCGCATGTAGCCCAAGCGTAGAATAGGCAGTGCGGGATAAGGTTCGAGTGGAGCAAAATATACCAATGCCACATAAATTTCAGCGAGAACTATTCTTTATCTTTAGCCATATATCTTGAGAGAATTTGTCTTTACTAACCACTTGTTTTTTTTTTTTTTTAAATCTTTCTTGACATAACATGCAATTCCACCCCATCCTCTTCTGCTGGTACCCAATGCATTCCAAGCCCAGAGTCCACAAGAGAAAAACACGGGATTTCTAAAAGTCTATTGGTTTTCGTGCTCCCAAGTTTCATTTAATGCGAATATCATATCCACAGAAACAAGCGCATATTACTTAAAATGGTGTCTTCGCATAAACCATGCACATTCAAACTAGAAACACGAGGGGCTGCTAATTCCTATGCTTGTTTCCTTGTGACTAGCTTATTGTTTTACAATGTAAGCATTTTTTCCCTCGGCTTTCGGTCTCTTTACTTCTTCGGAAGCATCTTGCGTTCTTTACGTTCTTTGAATAGTTAGATCATCATTGAGCAGATTCTGTCCCTTTAAATGGCTCTGTGTTGGATGACCCGGGTGTCTTAGCTTCAATTGTGCCAAATTTCAACAAAATAGGACGAGGATTACGCCATACGTCTTTTTGCCCGGTCTCCTAGAGTAGATGACTCCTGGATCTACTACATGCATAGTATTTTTAAAGAAATCATCAACAATAGCGAAGTAATCTCACCTTCTTGTTATTTCGGGCCGGACACTATTAGATTTTTCGCCACGGATGCCTGCGGTCTTCTTGTTTGATAAGCACATGCGCAAATTTTAGCATCTGCGTCTCTACATTAGATGAAATTTGGGCTTGCGATTTGGCCTTTCTCTCCTTGTTCTTCTCGCAATTCTCCTTGCTCATCTCTCAATTAGGTAATCATTTCCTTCAATTCCTCCATGCCAAGTTTGAGTTTGATTTCATCCCACGGCTTTGTAATTCTTCTCGTGAAGCTCACGAATTCTTCCTGGAAGCCTTGAGATCGAAGCTAGGCTGCGAATTAATTTGAAGAAGCTCATTGCAATCGAGATCCTACGGATTGTCTTTACGGGACATGAGCCGTGTCTTGGCCTTTCCGCCGACATCCAGTATTCAAATCAAAAGGGGATCAATAGTTCGATGCCGGCCCGGCCGAATTAGAGAAATGCCCGACTTAGAATCGATTTCGATCTGCGGGTCCCGATGTCAGCGAGGTTAGATGCCCACGAGGTTTCGATTTGCAGATTCCGATGCCTAATCTTGTTGTTTTTATCTGGATGCCGTACTTTTTGTTCTCTGGTTCTATTAGGCGATAGCGGCGTCGCCCTAAAATAAGCGCCTTCAGTTAATAGTTATGCTCAATCATTCTAATCGTACAGCCCATAGTAAGATGGGCTGTACAAAATGGTCTTGAAGAACCGGTCGGCCATTATTTCTGTAAGTAGCGCTCCAGGTATAGTCTTAAGGGCTCCTCAGCTTTCTGGAAGAAAGTATGCTCCAAGACTTTTCTTCTGCTGCCGTTCTTTTCCGGCCATTTTTGCTGCTAAAAATCCTCAACAGAGTTGAAATGGTCCTCCACATGCTCTGCTGATTCTTCCCAATCCATGCCTATGCAAATTTGGACTACCTATTTCATGAATCCCGCCTAGATCTTCATGTGGGCTGTCAAAATAAGCTCGGATTTCTCCCTTTTTGATCGTTTTTCTTCTTTCTGCCTCAAACTTGCCCTGTTTTCTAGGTTGTGATCCTTCCCCCTTTTTGCTCTTTCTAGCTATGGCAGAGCACGGCTTTTTTTCCAGAACACAGAAAATAGACTTCTAGGTTGTGATCCTTGCCCTTTTCTGCTCTTTCTGGCTATGGCAGAGCACGGTAGTTTTGCCGAAACACAGAGAATAGGACATAGTAGAGTCCGGAACAACCACACAGTGTTTTCGCCACATAGGATATTCTCTAAAAAAGGTATGTTCTAAAGATTACCGTCAATAATCCATAGGATATTCTATGAAAACGAATATTCCAGAGATTATAGGATATAACCCAATCAGGATCCAACGGTTGGGGACGGTTGGATTTAAATAACTTTCGAGGGCCTGTGGTTAAGTGTGTCATATATTTTGGGACTACTGTGGAAAAAGGACCTAAGTCTTTAGACCTATTCGTTAGGTTTTGAACAAAGCTTTTGGTCAATAGCGATGGAGATGGCGCTTCATCGCTCCGAGGTGTCGTGTTTTGTGGCGGATGTTTTGGCGTCAAGGTTTCATACTATTTTGTTTTTCACAAAATACAAAGTTGCATCTGATTCCGTTGCAACAGATATGAATCAGCATCTCAGAAGCTTGTGGCTATGTTGTTTTCTACAAATGCCGGTTTGCATCACATACAGAGGATGGAAACCAAATCTATGCTACGAGCTATTGCTAAAGATCGTCTGAAAGCCTTGAAGTTAGATACTTTTGATCGGAAAATGGAGCTTCTTGAATTCTTGGACTTCTGTTTTCAACTTGTCGATGACACTGAGGTTTGGCATAAAAATCTGACCTTTTCTGATTCTTTGCATCTGAAGAAGTGCTGAAGCGTGTAACTTCTATTTTACAGACTCTGCTAAGCATTAGGTTTGAATGTCTGATGCTGCGAGAATTAAACAGCAGAATGTTCCCAAGCATCGCTATAAACAGTGCAGGCTGGCATTCCTTTGCAAAAGATTGTCTCGAAGCTGGATTCTTTGCAAATGCCGTGAAGGTTTTCTTCTCCTCATTTAAAGCAATGCTTATTCGTTGAAATTATTCATAAGTAACGTTATTTTGATATCACTTAAGGCTTATGATATGGCTATATCTCATTTAAAATCTGAATCCGTTTGGGAAGCCGGAGATCTGAAATACAAAGTGAATCAGATGCTAAAAGAGAGAGACTTAGCCATGCGGTCAGTGGTAGGGAATGATGGTAAGGTTTTTGTTTTACAGTATGGTATGTGTAACCAAAACTAAAACTGGAACTGGTATTAATGGAAAAAAGTCCAGATCAAGGCAGCTGCATGGCAGGAAAGGAAATGCAAGACATCACAGCAAATGTTGTCATCTGCTTCTCACAACATAACAGCTTCCGAAAAATACATAAATGCTATCAGATTGTGCAATATGCAAAAGTTGAAGAACTATAGATTGAGCAAGCAAGATTGCTGCAAATTTTGATACAGACGGAGATGTATGTTAAGGGTTGTGATAAAGCCATGAAAATAGAGGATCCATTGCTGACTGTAACCACCATCTCTCCTCTGGCAAATGGATTGATTGCCAGGCTACTATAAACAAGGAAATGCATATGGTATTTTTGGACTAGAATTAAATTGATGGTGCCATTAAATTCATTCCGCCATGCTATAATCTCCAAAGAGGCAAAAGAAGTTAAAGGAGATGAAATTAAATGAGTAGGGTATGCTGTCGTGTCTTAAGGAAGAACCCATAATATACCGTCAAAAGTCCCAAGACAAATACTTATTCTCAACTTTTGTGTGAGTACCCTCCCACAGTATAAAGAAGATTGTGCAAACTTTATTGTGATAGTTATATCTATATTTATTTAACAACATATTTTATGTCAGCTGAGGTAAAAACACATAATCACTTTGTCCAACATAGAATAGATTGAATTATGGCTTAATGTACCTTATTCTAATGTTCCCAAGGACTTGAGGATGTTGCTCATATAGGGTCTTAGATAGCTTAATCTTATTTTATTATGGGGAAAACTACCAAAATACCCCTATGAGTTTGTGTAATGTTGGTGTATACTATTTTCGGTGTATATATTGATGTATATGATGGGTTCCTTGTAGGGTTTGTTGCCAATCCAATTATATGTTGATTATTATTTAGACTCCCATGCTCAATTCAAAGGCGTAATGTCTCCGTTCAATTCCAAGAAGTAAGTTTTGAAATGATGATGACCTATAGCTAGCATCGATGTTGTCATTAAAACTACCCTTTTGTTGACGACTTATGCTAGCTAGCATGAATGTCGTCATTGGATCTAACCTTTGTTGCGTCCAAGATAACCAAACAGAACTCAAGTGGCTCTATTTTGTCTACCAAAAGGGTTAGCTATAGAACTATGAAAACTTCATTGAGGCCTCGAGACTACTCTGACTAGTCTCTGACGCAAGAAGAAAGTTGTTGTTTTCTGTACTTGGTTTCTAGACAAAAGATCATACATATACAAGAAATTTAATGCGTCCTACGGTGCATGTTCGAGTTTTAGCATGTTCCTACGTGCAAGTTCTTGTAAAAGAATCTCTTGAGAATACTCTAAATCCATAGATTCTCTAAGATTCTACCAAGGTTCTCTTAGAGGGTTCGTGAGCATTTCTCTAAATTTTATAACATTCCCTCTAGATTCCATTAAATTTCCCTAGATTCTCCAAGATTCTATGAAGATCCCCTTAGATTCTCTTAGATTCATTTAGATTTTATCAGATTGCCCTTAGATTCAAAGAGATTCTATAAAGATTCCCTTAGATACTCTAAGATTTCATCAACGTTTTCTTAGATTCCCTTAGATTTTGTGAAGATTCCTTTAGATCCCCCAGATTTAAGAGATTCCCTTAATTAGGCTTGTAAATATTTTCCTAGATTCTCTTACATTTTATAAGATTTTCTTACATTCTATTAGATTCTTCTGGATTCCTTTACATTCTAGAACTTTTTAGAACATTCTAAGACTTTCTGGAACATTCTAAGACTTTCAATATATTCTAGAACTTTCTGGAAGTATTTCCCTAGATTTCCTTACATTCCCGTAGATTCCCCTACATTCTAGAACATTCTAAAACTTATTAGAATAATTTAGAACTTTCTGGAAGAATTTTCTTAGATCTCCCTAGAACTTTCTCGAAGGCAAGAGTAATGTTTTTTACAAGGATTATGGGTTTTGTTTTCAAGGTTCAATATTAACCATTGATCTTTGGCATATCCCAAGCATCATATCAAATCAATGGCTAATATTTTTTTCTCAAAAAAATGCTCTGCCACTTTCTAAGGTCGACTTCTTATTTCGATCATCCATTGAATTCTAAATCTTTGCAGAATGCAAAGCCACAGAAGAAAAAAAAGGGCTGCTTCATCCGACATAAACAAGGGCGCCCAAAGACTGTCCGAATATACAGGTCCAGCTATGGATTGCTCTTGTCAATCCGGCCGGCTGGACATGAAGAAACGGCCACAGTTTAATCCTCTCTTTTGCAAGCTTGCGTTGAACACCTGCAACATTCAACCTGCCTATAGCCATGGCCATGGCTGGACGAATCGAAAAAAACCATGGCCAGAGGAATCGAAACAGAAACACGGAACAGGCATGCAGGAATCGACCACGAAGCTCTTGTTCCTGATTTTCAACAGTTCACATAAAACAGAAAAACCACAGCTCCACCGGCCACCAAACCCCTAGCAGCAGCAGACAGAGAGCCCACATGGGCTTTTGCTTCACAAATCGGCTTTTGTGACTTGGAAGACAAAAAAATCCGGTGACTGTAACAAAAGCAGAGATTGGCGAAGGCATTGCATCAAACTGCCCATTTGTGCCACAAGCCTCCATTGATGCATTTGCTGCATGAAGCCGCCCTCTCTGCCTAAATGCTCTCTGTCTCTGCTCCACTGCTCTGCGCTAAAAATAGATAGCAGCGTGAACACTTATCCACGTCCCAAAATCCGAGCTCCTAACAATGGCAGAAAAAGAAAACATCCAAAACAGCCCAAAATAGGTGACCACTAAATGCAATTAAGCTGCTCAAACATGCCAAAATATACCCTTTTTTATACAATACGACATCAAAATCATAGTCCTGACCACTGATTCCCAAATACCAAACAAAAATCGCAGAAGTTTATCTTATGTTTTAGAACTTTCTAGAAGATTCTAGAACTTTCTAGAGCCTTCCAGAACATTCTAGAGCCTTCCAGAACATTCTAGAACCTTCTTGAACTAGCTAGAATGTTATAGTCTATTTTATCTTAATGGGAACATTGCCCTTAAGTACATGTGAAACATAAATTATTCATAGAATTAATGCTTGGTCTAGTGGTTAGAATGGGGGTTGGGGGGTCAATAGCCAGGGTTCGAATCCCCCACACAACATAAAAATTTTAAAAGCCTTTTCCTAAGGGATGAGCATTCAACTTGGGCCGTAGGATCTTGGACCCGATCAAGGGTCGAGATCTCACGCAACATGAGCCATAGGATCTATTACATATAATTCCCAAAGTCATGTGCACCGTAGAATATGTGCCAAGCCACGTGAGCCGTAAGATCCTGGATCGACGATCAGGATCGAATCAACCTGGACCGTAGGATCGATTACATATAATTCCCAAAGCCATGTGCACCGTAGGATGTGTCCCAAAGCAACGTGAGCCGTAGGATCTCGGACCGACGATCAGGATCAAATCAACATGGACCGTAGGATCGCTTACATATAAGCTACAAACAAGCTCCCAAGCCATCTGGGTCGTACGATATGCCCCAAAGCCACTTGAGCCGTAGGATCTCGGACCGGCGGTCAGGATTAGATCAACCTAGACCGTAGGATCGTGTCTATATACGGATTATATATAAACTCCCAAGCCATTTGGGTCGTAGGATACGTCCCAAAGCCACGTGAGCCGTCGGATCTCGAACGGACGGTCGGATAAGCGCGACAAACATAAGAAGATATAAAAAAACATATATAAGTTAGATATTGGCAAGAGATTAAAATTAGCATTCAATCTATATTTACCCTCAAGGCACTATATAATGCTCAAACTAATCAAATAAAATTGTAAAGTGCACGTTCTTAGTCAAAAGTACTAAGCCTCTTGTAAAGTATACGTTCTTAGTCAAAAGTACTAAGCCCCATGTATGGTCGGCTTAAATTTTGCATCTTAGGGCATGAATACGTCCAATAGGAAAACCATCCGCTAAAGCTGGTTAGGTTTGAAAAATTTTCATGAGAAAAATGTTCCTTGACCAAGATTCAAAAATGCAATGAAGGATGGTTTGTGCAAAGGTAATCAACTCAAAACACAGGTGTGTTGATTGATCATTTCTTCTTTATGATGGGCAGCTTTAACCTGGTCTCTTACCAAAATTTGCCTCACTTTTTGTTGTAAATTTTGTAGCAATAATGTGTGCACGATCAACTTCCGTATATTTATAACATATGATTTTGAGATGTTTTCTGGGGTATTCGTATTGTTATACGTAGAAAGATGACGCTGGCAGGGCGGTTTTGGGAAGAAACAGTATAGGATTTTTTGTTAGAGGTGAAGCCGCAGGTAGAAGCGCGTGATGGATTAGGCACCTGGCACACACCCATACCTCTTTCTAAATTCGGCTCGTGCAGGTGTCGTCCCGGAGGTCTTGCGAATCCGCCATTCATATTATCGGCTTTTGGTTGTGCGCCGGATTTCTTCAGCAGGGTCTTCCTGTGGGCACCGGATCTACGGAATGGAGATGTTTGCGGCTGAGAGAGAATTATCTGTGGCTCAGAAATTTGAGGCGAGAACTTGGGGCCCGGACCGAGGGAATAGGGAAGTTTACATTTGTTAAATTCTTGTGTCTCCTTTTGTGTTGTCGGTGTTGCTCTTTCTCTTCAATCTTCATGAGGCTACGTGGAGCCAAGATTCCTGGCTTGGCTCTGTTTTCCTGAGCTAAATTGATAATTCTTTGGAAAAGGGCGGTTTAGTCTTTGTAACAAGTCTTTTCATTATAAGCATTTGATGCTTCATACTCCGTCTTACGTTATAAGCATATCGGCAATGCTCTTGTTATGATGAATTAATGGCGGTTTTGTGCTCACAAAGAGCGGTTGTGTGTTGTCACAAGTGTTCTTGTTTACGATGAATGAATGGCGGTTTTACGTAACAAGTGTTTTACATTACAAGGGTTTTGATGCTTCATGGTCACGTTTCTTGTTATAAGCATTTCATGTTTCATGCTCACGTTTATAGCAGGCCCCCGGATAAGTAGCAGCAGGTGCCGAATTCGATGAGGCAGCAGCCAGGAGGTACTTTGATGCTGCCGAATCTGCTGGCAGGAATCAGTTCCGTTGCCCTCCCTTCTAATAGCTGTTTGTAATTTCTGTTTGTAATTTTCTGTCTGATTGAACTAAGGGATGGTCACGTTTCTGCACAATGGTTTAGGGCATAGTTACGAAACACGGCCGTTTCGGTCGTGGCCCACGGCTACCACGGTTTTTTGGAAGATTGAGTGGCGAACACGGCAATGGCCGTGGCTTTTGGCCTGATATGAACCACAGCGTGGTTTAGCTTGGAAACACCGTGTTCGGGCGAGAACAATTTCCGAAGTTATCAAAATTTCTTTGCAAGCGTAACAAATTTCTTTTCCGTGATAGTGGGCTTTTCGGCATTGGGTATGCCCTGGATTTCGACCTGCAAATTTGTAGCTTGAAACGGCGTGTTGTGGAACAAGCAGCTAACTTTCCTGCCCGTCTGTTGTGTCGGCTGGAGACTTGGAGGCATCCTCCTCCAATCCTGGGTTATGGCAGAAGCAGAGTCTCGGTTCTTCATTCTCCTTCCTTTTCCTCAGCAAATCAGGCAGCAAGTCTTTCCATCTTTTGCTTGCAAAGACGGCAAACAGGCAGTAAACATGCAGCTATGGCTTCTCTTCTACAGACCAGGCAGCAGATAAGCAAGATGACCTTTGGGGAGAAGCTTTTGCCTAGGCCCTAAATCTTTCTTGCAAATGTTGCCAGAAGAAGCAAGGCCTTGGATGATTTGCAGAGCATAAACTTGAAACAGTGCAGATTTGGCAATGACAGATGCTTTGGAGCCGAATGACAGAAAAATACAGCACAAAAGGGGTAGATCCAGTTGGATGCCTGGCCGGATTGGATGCCTGGCCCTGAGATGTCTGGCCAGATTGAGATGCTAGGTCGCTAGTCTGTGGTGGTCATGAGCCCGCATCTGTTTTGCAGTAGCAACGCATTGAAGCCTGTATCTAGTTTTGAAGCCTGTGTTTCGTAACTATGGTCTGCATTGAAACCATACTCCATTTCTTTTTTTGTATATTTTAAAAAGTTTATCTTAAAGAATATTCCCGTGTTATTCATTTCCGTGTTCTGTTGCCGTTTCCGTTTTCTAAAATTTGGGAAGCCGTTGCGTTTCCCGTGGCCGTGTTACGTAACTATGGTTTAGGGGCATTTTTGTGCCCCTATTTTATGGGGTCAATTTGACCCCTGGTGGACTTTGCACCTGCGGCTTGGATTTCTGTAGGCGGCATATTCTGTGCAATATGCCGTCATCAAACGGTCGAAAAACCATAATACCCAAGAATTTTCTGCAAGAGTTGTGCCACTTGTTGCTTATTTATCATGTCTTAAGCCAATAATTTTTACTTGTCTTGTTGGAGACCCCCAAGCACTAGTCCTTTCAGCTATCACAGACCGTGAGTCATCCCAGACTGTCTTATATGCATTTCTTAATCCCAGACATTCTTATTTGTGACTCCTGTCTTTGTCTCCAAAGCACCCGAGTCATTTATATTTTTCGTCTAGACTGAGTGAGGCCACATTTACACCCTTTTGAGCAGTTTCAATGCCATAGGTACTCCATCCTTTGTGAGTTATTACTTCACAATTCAAATTCTTTTGAGCTATTATATCATTTCCCATTCTTTCAACCCTTCTTCTGCCGCACTCATGAATCATATCATTGGAGGAGATAGAAGCACAGCCATTTTCCATTTGATTGTTCAAAGGAAGAACCATACAAATGGTTCTTATAAGAACATACAAACGTATGGCTCACCAAATCTGCATCTAGTTTTAGATCT
Organism: Isoetes taiwanensis; assembly: GCA_021234155.1. Classification (NCBI taxonomy): domain Eukaryota; kingdom Viridiplantae; phylum Streptophyta; class Lycopodiopsida; order Isoetales; family Isoetaceae; genus Isoetes; species Isoetes taiwanensis. The sequence goes on along the minus strand of JAJEKV010000012.1, from coordinate 4,541,448 downwards.
GCATTTTGTTGCAATTCATCTACTTTCTCCATCTTCTGTAGCTCTGTTTTCTGATTTACAAGCATCTGCTATAGTCATAGCAAAGGAAACATACAAAAAAAGGGGCAAGAATATGCACCGACCTTAATCTTCCACCATAACATTTACTGGAATTAGCAGAAGAAGAAAGGTAGAAGCATGTTACCATTCACAAAGGTTAGGAGGTGCTGATCTATTACCTGAAAGGCAAAAGCAAGAGCGAAATATATATTTAGCTCTCAGAGCAATCCATTTTGAGACCTTGCCTGAGAAATCCAAAGAACCAATGTATAAAAAACACTTACTTGTTTCTCGAAAACCTCTTAAAGCCGATGCCGAATTCCATCCCATCCAATCCCTTGTTTCTGCAGATCGGCCCCTGCAGATCGGCCTGTGCAGCTCTATCTTATCCTCCTCCCCTGCCATTTTTTTTTTAACTGGCTCGGCTTCTTCATCTGTTCGAGACTAGGCATTAATAGAAACAGAGCAAAACTTCGAGCTCCAGTAAAGAAATTTCTGCAGGAAATGAAGTCCGCCATAGCTGCCGATCGCTGCTTGTATCACAACAGGGGTGCCTATGCCTCATCCTCAATAAAAATTTTGGAGCAAAATAGCATAAATGCCTATCCTCAATAAAGATTTTGGAGCAAAATAACATAACGTTCCTCAATAAAAATTTCTGAGACTTGGCATCCATGCAGTAAAGCATCAAAAAATATCAAGGAATAAAGTAAAGTATATACGAATTAATATATGATATAATATGCATCCATGCAGTAAAGCATAAAAAAATATCAAGGAATAAAGTAAAGTATATACGAATTAATATATGATATAATACACTCCTAATACTATGACAGGAATAAAACTTCAACCATTCCTCTTTTGTGAATTTCCTTCTTGATGTGCTGCCGGTGCACATGAACAAATGTCGATTTGGGGGCGACACAGCAAAAGATAACAAATATGTGGCCTGCATTTGATGATGTGTTTGGTACACCTTGCCAGGAAAAATGAGTTTACGTGTTTGACCCGATAACATGTTAGATAACATGTTAGATTGGGATAGGTTGGCGATGACCATAAATAGATGGAGAGCTCATTTCTTCTAGTATCTCCTTCAATACACTATGAAGTTCATGAGCTGCATCATGGCGTTGCTGCTCCTCACATGTGCCTTGGGTGTTCATGGTCAGGATTCCTACTCGTGTGCTGGCTCTACATTGTGCAGGAACCTCGCACAGAGCGATTGCGCGGTAAAGACGTCGCCGATCCACGGCAACCGTTATTTCACCGGCGGCAACAAAGGTTCCACGGGCTCGCTTTCCGCCATTGTGGCCTCTTTGTCTCCGGCCCAATTGCACCTCACGCACACGCGAGATGATCGATGCCTTCAATGAGCTCGCGTGCTCGCAGAATCGTGCCAAGTGCGGCATCAAGACCTACAATGATGGCTGCCAGTTCAAAGCCGACTATGTCACTGGATGCTAATTTAACTATCTATATGTAGTATAAGCTTTATCATTGGCCTCCTTTACAATTAATAAAAATAAAGGGGCTTGCTACGAGATCAATGCTTCATTAGTTGATTATTAATAATTTATGGTTTATAAGACTCATTGAATTGCCTCTTTATCTTCATAGTCAATGCAATTCAATTCAATTCTCTACAATAATGGTCTGGCCTCCTAATCAAAGACTACTAGTTATGGTGCCCGGCGTTGCCGGACATAAATACGATTTCATTGTAGAAATATATGGATAAGATGTAGGATTTAAGAACATGTGTAGAGTTGTCAATTATGCTCCTTTTTAGTTATTGCCCAAGTTGGATGTTCATTGCATATGCGCATGTGCCGGGCTTTAGTAATAACATATGATGTTGGGGTTAATGCTGTGTTGATTCATATTCTTGCTTTTTTTGTGTTTTTAGTGTTGTGTTTATTCTTATTCTTAGTTTCCATGCTTGTGCAAGATTTTTATGAGTTTCCATGTTTAAATTTGTTCTATTCATCGACCTTTATGGTTTGCGCTCTGTAATTTCTATGCATAGAATTCGTGATTGCAAACAATTGGTCCCCGAGTGGCTTGGATTAGGATTTGGAGAGAATCAACGATGACCACAAAACTGGCTAACTAGATTTCTAAGGAATTTTTTAGAGGTTTCGATTATGCATGTGATATCAACTGTTGTGGATTATATGGTGTGACAATAACAAATGGTTGTCCCTAAGAAAGCAATGTTGGTGCAGTTGTCATTTTATAATCACAAATGCCATATGGATATTGCACTCAAAATATGTTGAAAATGCCATATAAACATTACTTTTGGGTGTAGCTGACATGATGTGATCACGAATACCATATGAAGTTACTCTTAGGTGTAGCTTACATGTTGTGATCACAAAAATTAGTTTGTGCTAATGTACAATTTCTATTCCTTGATTGGCTAAAAAATTGAGTAGCCAGAAAAGAATATAAAAGAATATATTGCCAGTGGCATATTAACATTCCAACCACTCAACAACACAATTTGTTGGGTCCTGGCAAGTACATCATTGTCTGAATATGCAATGAAGCCTAAACAAAGATATTGCCAGTGGCCGTTGTGATATAATGAGAGGGACCTTGATATTCCAAGGGTAGCGTATACTTGAGATTGTAGAAGTCAAAGAGTTATACCATATGTGCTTTAGCTCTAATTCGAAACTTTAATTTTACAACAAAGTTGCTAATAATGACTCTCAAAAGTTAGCTTACTTCTACATATTAAAATAAAAAAAAAGTCAATACCAAAAATAAGAACATGGGCAAAAAAAAAATCATGGACAAACAAGATCTTGTACATGGAAGCCACAAACTTTATGTGCTCTATTTTCTACGATGGTAATAACACTGTAATGTCTCCAATTGCAAAGATCTCACTCTTTCCGCTATTTTCTATGACCATTTTCTATGATGGCTACAACATTACAAAAGATGTGTGCTTTCGTAAATAGCCTTGAATTATGCATGCCTAAAATTCTCCAATTTCTCATGTGCTTTGCACACTGTGTTTATTATCTCATTCAACAATTACATGACATCACAACCATAAAGATATGGAGGATACAACAAAAACAATTTAAAAGCTTTGGAGTAAGCATAAAACTCATTTGGCACACTCATCCTTCACACTCATCTGCTTTTAAAAATCCTTCAACATGGCTTATCCATCAACACCCTGTTTTAAGCCTTTAACACCACGACTTATCATTCAATATCCTCTTTTAAGCCTTTAACACCGTGTGAAGACGTTCCATGTGATCAACTTGAAATTCTAGCTTCTCCAATATTAGATGATTGCATGTCCAAGTAGAGAGCTAGGCATAGACAACACCATGGAGTTTCCATGTGCATTTTGTAGCAACAAAAGAGCATCTGCTAACCTCAAAAAACACCTCCAAGTAGTATGGGTAATGAGTGTTGGCTTGAAGTTATTTATCGTGGTTTCTACTTCTGTGCAGCAACATAGTTAGTAAGCATTAATTCAAGAAGAGAAAATAATGGAAATTAAATTCCTCAAGTAGGACACACATTGCTAGGACTTTGATTGCCAAATGTTTAACTTGGGGAATTGGCTACATTGGCCAGTGAAGCCAGGTCAACTACCATTGCTGACAAAACTTAATTCACTCTTCTGAAATATGGATGCATACCAGACCAATGAGAGATGCAATGCAAGCACCAACGTGTACCAAAGGACCTTGTTTCCCAAAGCCAAACCATATTCGACAGAATTAAAACCTAGTATCTGCAAAGTAATTCGGTATGCTAGTACTTTGTTAGATCATTCAAAGAGAAGATAGAAATTGAGTTTGCATCTAGCCTTTCCAACCAAAGTCCAGATTAAGAGGACCCAAAGCATAACCACCCTGCTCAATATAGAAATCAGTGACGGTATTCTTGTTGACCTAGCATGTCCAACCCTGCTATGGCAAGAGGAAACAATATATAAAGTTGAATATTATATATATAATGAAGCCCGTGAAATATGATGCTCAAAGCTACAAACTTCAATATCAAAAAGTTCTCGAATGCAATATTTATTGCAAATGCTGAGACCTGTAACCATCTATTTCTCTAATTATTGAAAGAACTATGTGGGCCTTGCATTCAACAATATCGGATATGCGCATTTTGAAGCTAAGCTGCCAATGAAATGTCAATAATTTACAACCACCAAAAATAAGAAGTTAAATACAATCGAACTGAAAGAAGAACCTAATAGTACAACTTGTTTAGTGTAGAACACTTGGCACAAACATCGCCTCTAACCCATATTCATGCATTAAAAAAAAAAAAAACAGCCTACATCAAATTTCGAGTGCTTGTGGCCTACATGATTGGCATGAAGTGGCATTAGTTGATAGATAGATGCAACCACTGGAACTAAGATTGCTAAGGCTGAAAGTAAAATAATAATATGAGGACACTTCGCCTTTTGATATGGAGAAAACAATGCATGAATAAAAGAATTTAAAGACTCTAAAAATTGATATTCATACAAAGAGGAAACGCATACCACTGACAGTTGATAGGCTTTAAAACCTCCTTTTCCAACTTGAGAAGATCAAACCATGTGATAAGAATGCAAGACAAGAACATCTCATCTCATATTGTAGCTTTAAAGTTAAACGAATACAAATTTGCAACCAATTACCTCCAACCTAGAAAATATTGTTGAAATATAATATCCATAAATCTGAGGATCCTGTGAAGCAAAAGTCGTGCCAGAATACCATCAAACGCCACCATACCTAATAGAAAATCTTGATAAGAGCTCATGTAATAGTATAAGCCTTGATTTGCTAAGGCCTAAGTAATACATAATACATAATTTGCTAGAACTTATTTTGTATTAACTGGTTAAGTTTCTTCTACAAACAAAAATCTAGAGCATAGTATGCATAGGCAGATCACAGTATACTCAATGCCACAATAAACTGATGCTAAAAGTACATTGAAGATGCAGCAAAGCTTAAGCAAATGATCTACTAGCTGGCTATACAGGATACGATTATGTGCAGAAGGATGGAAGCTTAATTTGCAATCGTATGGCATGGCAAAGTGTAAGGCAAATCCATGTAAAATGGTCTAGGTCAGGTCAAATTTGGAAAAGGAAATTTGTTTTGATAAGATTAAAGGTTTGGCTTTCTTGTATAGTTGCAGAGACCAGGGGCTTCACAAACTGCTATGATTGAAAGAAAATAGGTATGGACCATTCAGAAAAGCATGATAAGCACCGAATTAAGGCAATCAAAGGTCTGCGGCAAGAGATTGAGTAGGGCTGAATCAAGGACCATTATGGACTGTTTTTGGACCAGGAGGGGTTGATATAATGAGAGGACAAGAGCTCCCTTCCCAAAATCCAATAAGCTCTTCTAAGTTGTTGTACAATTTTATTGATTTGACATGACTTTTTGTATTGCTTTTGTATATAATTCTTTGGTCTCTATGTGAACAAGTTAAATAATTTTTGTAAAAGGTAAAAGACCTTTCAGAACGTAAAGCTCAAGGTCTAGGAAGGGTAAAGCTTAAGGTTTATGGAAAGCTGACTCGACTATCACAGTTCTTTCTGGGTAAAATAATCAGAAGTAGTAAGAACATGCATTGTTGTTAATGGTTGATTTTACTTAACGAAGAAATTATAAAACATAAGGTCAATAATTATAAGACTAATGAGTTGATCATACTTTTGCACCCGAAGATGGAGCTTGGGTAACTTATGAGACCATCTGGATGTTTAAGCTGGACCCATGCAATTCAGAGACTTCACATTACTTGTTCTAATAGATTCATTAGCTATGATAAGTGGTATTTTAATATAGGTTTCTAAAAACTTAGCTAAGATGCGTTGCGATACATATTGTGGTTTGAGTTTGATGAGGCACATAGTGCGGACCGAGACATCACTTACTGCCTCGACATTGGTATAGAATAAATGATCTTGCCCATTCTAAAATTTTGTACCTGCATTGTGAGAGTTTGATACTGGCATTCTAAAATTTTTATTAACATTTACTAGCCAGGGAGTTGAATCCTGGTGAGACCAAAGCTCCAGCAACATAGTCCTTCCAGAGACTTTTCAAACAGAGTAGCTCTACTTGTCTTTGTTTTAATCTGCACAAACTCCTAGGAACAAGAAACTAGATTCGGCGAAGGCATCGACACAAGCTCCTCCTTGGAGCAAGAAATACAAGATCTGTCACACAAGATCTACAAGAACTTCATGCTAAATGCATCTATTTCAAAGGACAAAAACAAGAAGTAAAAAAAAAAAAAGAGCATAAACAAACATAGATCTAGCAAAAAAATTTGATATAGAAGCCTACAATCAAACCTCGACCGTCATCATTCAAGACCAGCGCTATTGTTATACTAGAGGTTTCAATGATCGTCTGCTGCAGCACATCCTAGTACAGCAGACCCAGGACATAAACGCATCAAGAGAAGTAGAATCTAATCTAAAACACCTGCAAGGCGATGGAGATACCAGGAGCTGGCAGAAGTTCCTCCGGAGCAGGTATTTTGAGTAGATTCTTTCGTAGATCATCTGGAAATTAGCATTCCAGATGAGTTATCATATTGTGCCTCTGGTAGAGCCATTCTAGAATCTTCAGTTCGGATTATGAACCCTAATCAATGAACCCTAACTATAAGTTAGATGCATGTGATTAGGATTAAACGTTATTCTTGTTATTTATCATGTTATAGGATATACGATGTGGCTATGGAGGCTATACAATGACTGGGCACTACACAATGGGGTCAATGGCAAAGTAGAGGAAGGTCCCTGCTGAGCGCACCTACTGGGGACACATAGCGGGCGAGGCTTATAGTCAGTCACTTCGAGAGAGTCGGGTATGTGTCCGATCCTGGTTCAAGAGTACCACCTCAAATCAAATCAAAGCCTTTTATACGTCACTCCACCCTCCAACAAGAGGGTTGCCCCATACGAGCAACCAAAAACTGTCGAAACAGCGGAATGCGAAGTGCAGCGTTTCTTTGGTCGGTCGTCGTTTCTTTGGTTGGTCGGTCGACTGAAGGTCAACTGACAGCAAATCTCACGCAGGCGCAATCAGAGGGTGATCGCCCTCCCAGGTTTAGAAGATTTCGGCTCTCTTATATTTCTTCTGATTTGATTTCTTCCCTCGCCGAATCTCCTTGTATGCCCAAGATTTCAAGCCCAACGCTCTGATACCATAACAAAAGATATGAATAGCGGAAGCATATATTGATCTGAGTGACTAGAATAGCCCCAGCCTTGGCTTGTACATTTATAGAATGGATTATGAAGAGGTGTGTCTGATCATAAAGATGTAGATGTGTCTCTTAAAGACATGACCATTCGCCCCAAAGGGCATGCCACATCATCGATCCACAGTTCGATGCAAACATGCAGAAGTCAAGTCTACAGGCAGATCCAAAGTTTGTGTAACACAGCAGATATCTTCATCCGGATCGCATGAAAACCTTAAGCACTTAGTAGTGGTGGTATTCTAATATAGAAGACTGGATTTTTGTAGAGAGAATGTGGAACAGTTTCGGCTCTGAGGAGTTGTGTAGTAAGATTCATTAATATATGGAAATGAAGAGAAGCCGGCATGTTCTAAAGCAATGTTCCTATTAATTTCAAATGTTTTGGACTGGATGCATATAACTTTTTCTTCTGTGTAGGTAGGTTGAGAATTTGATGTGGGTTTTTTCTAAGCCAGACTGCTTTTGCGGTCTTTAAGGCATCTCGGATGATTCCTGCAGTTCGGTGTTTTGAATCTGCAATTGGATTTATTTCTCAACAAGATGCAAAATCTACAGTTTTTGGATGCTCGATTTGCAATATAAAGCAATATTGTAATCGATTGATCATTGCTGGGATGCAAAGTTATCCCAAATCTGTAATTTTGCCCCAAAATTTGTACTCAGTCTTTGTGATCTTAGCGGAAATCACAAGGGCTCTGGCTTCATGAAACTCGCAATCAATCTATGTGCAGACCTCCACAAATTTTTGGATTTGTTTTCACTCCTTGGTAGTGGCAAATCCAGCATGCTCAATCTGTATGTCATGTGTTAATCAATCAATCTTGTTAATTTGGGATTTTCAGGTTTGACTAAAAACTTTTTTGGATTTTTTTTTTTAGTTGATTTCGTATGATTTTGGGAGGTTTTGGTCGCTGGGAAAACTTACCGATTTCCAAAAATCGTTGAAGTTTGCCCTATGATTTTTTCTTCTGGAAATTGCACACCGAGGGCATGCCACAGAGAAGCATGCATGCATTGTCATGGCATCCGTGGCTGCTCTTCTAAAATTACAATAGGCCAGTATGCATTGAATATTTCCCCTTCAGCAGGTGGGTCTGCATTTTCGACTGCAGCAAATCCATTAGCGAATGATATTGTGCATTTCAGAATGGGTCCATCCACATTTAGTTCGCAACTCCCCCCCACTGCTTGGATTACAGAGCTTAATCGGCTGGTATGAATGGAGAGAGATTATAATTTTAGGGCTATTCATCCAGTATACAATTCTTGCGGAATTTATGTTTGCATGATGGGGATGCATGCAGCCTTCTCAGAACTTAATTAGCTTCGATTTAGATCTTTGATCATGTTTTGGGCTTTGATTTCCTTACTTTCGACCCTCAAACTTCTGAGTAAGCATTTGATTTGGCTTTTTTGGATCTATTTGGTGTTCTTGCATTAATCTTGGAATTCTATTTTGCAGGTTAATTTCTGCATGGCAATTATATACTTTGGATGTGCAATGGTTTTCGTGTGCAGAGGGATAATACAACTCGCAATGTTTTGCTCACATATGGGATATGATCTTATTCTAGACCTATTATACCATCAAATTACAATAGAAGATGTTATGTTTGAGTTGGATCAATTATCTTACGTGCAGTACCTGTTTATACTTGCCCTGCAGTACCTGTTTATACTTGCCCTATTGTCTGGGCGCCAACATTTGTGAAGTGAAGGGATCAGGTAGGCCACTCACATATACTCAAACATTTGTTCGCATTTCCTACAGTTGTTTGGATTCCAGATGTAGACAGGCTTCAATTGTGTGTAGGTTAAACACTTATTTGTTCCTAATGTTTTTTATACAAGTTCCAAAATATGTTCTTTCTAAAGGGCCTTATTGCATGTTACTGCCCTCTATTTTCTGATAAAGATCATAGCTTTCTGAATTTTCCTTCGAAGTTCTATGTTGCAAGCAATGAAGTTTTATAGCAGAAAAGGGTCACCAACATTCTTGCATGCTTGGTATCATCCTAAACTCATGGTGATAAACTAAGTTGTATTTGCTATTTGTAGAAAAGGGTCACCGTACTCTATTCTGCTATGGTATTTCTACGCTATCAATAACCCTGGCAAGCAGAAGAATGTAGCAATTTTGCCGGCACTCAAAATGGTTCAATTTCATATTCCATCTTTGCCTATGTGTTTATTTTCCTTGCACATCTATGATATGCTAATCTTTTCTTATATTCTGGTCTTCACAGGAAGAATAGTCTTTACAACTAAAGCTCTTGCAGATGCAGGATTTAACCCCTGAATGAAAGAACAGACAAGTCCATTCTTTCCTCATAATATGCATGTTCCCACACCTGGCTGCTGTGCTGCTATATCATAGAGGCACTTTCTTGGAGTATTTGGTACTTCAACTTTGAACTATTCAACAGTTGAACCATTGGAAACACGCTCCTTTTTATTTCTGGTTATGTACTTGAGTCTCTCTTTTTGTAACACTCAATATGGTATGCTATTGATGCTTGAACAAGATATTTATACCTGAAACTAGATTGCCTCCACTTTTGCAAAAACAGCTTCCTTCACAGGAGTCCATTCTATGCCAAGAGGATGACCATATGGGGAGAGAACTTCGGCCCAAACTGAAGGTATTTCTTCAACACACTGTTTATTTTCGTACTTATCATATTCCTGAATTTGGAACTTGAACTCTAAACGTTCTCCTAATCTGGGCATTAGGAAGAAACGCCATGTCAGAGAAAACTACGAGAATACATTAGGATTTAAGACTAGATACCAGTTAAAATGTAACTTTTATATCATACATTTCTGACGCTTGTTGGCGCTACTGTTGGCGCTAGTGGTCGACGCTTGTTGTCCCCATGACCAGGTCAGGGAAGAAGTCGTCTCCAGAGAAGGCCGAATATGAAGGGGATTCGGCATCGATGCTAGCCATGCTAACCGACATGAAATCAGCAATTAATGAGTTGCGTGAGATGCTCGGAGAAGTAGTTAGTCAAAACAAATTCTTGACACAACAAAATTTGGAATTGAAAGAGGCATTATCCATGAAATCTGAAACTAGGGTTCCTGATATGGCTGAGATCACAAATGCGGTTGCAGTACAGCTAGTGAAGCATGATGAAATAGTGACACAAGAAACCAGGGAACAAGAAATCAGAGCACAAAATCTCAAAATCTCAGGATTGGCAGAGGAGAAGAATGAAGATGTAAATCTAACAGTTGACCACTTCTTCAAGGAAACTATGAGGCTTCATGAACCTCAAGTAATTCACTGCAGAAGACTCGGTAAACCAGGTAACTATACTCGGCCAATTCTGATTAAATTCAAGAGTGTTGATGCACGCAATAGGGTACTTATGAATAAGCCAGTTCTTAAAGAACATAAGATTTGGCTGGATGCTGATCTCACTCCAGCCCAATTAGAAGCCCGTAAAAAAGAATGGGCAAAAGTGAAAGTAGGAAGGGAGGAAGGTTTCGTAGCATATCTGGACAGAACTGGCAAAGCTGTGGTCACTTCTCGAAAGAGAAATGACTAGGAAATCCGGACTCTAAGGGTATTGGCTTGGAATATACATGGTTTGTCCCAAGCCAAGGTGCATGCATGTGAGCATATTTGGAAGATGGCAGATGTTTTATTGCTCTCAGAGACATGGGAACATCAAATGCGGGGTTTACCACAAATTGAGAAGTTCACTGTATTAGGATCAGTCTGGAATACCAAGGAATTTGGTGTGGGGCGTGGACATGGAGGGCTGGAAGTGGACAAGTGCACAGGCAGTCCATTGTGGGAGCTTTTAAACCTAGAATCAAGCTGGATTTTAGGCATAAAGATCGCATTTGAGTAGCATGCTGGAGTGCTTGCAATGGGTGGGCGATGTTGATACAGACTCTCAGAACTTAACCAACATAATGTTGGAAGCAGCTAAATTGGGATTTGGCATCACTAGGAAAAGATCAGGTGGACGCATGCACAACAGCTGGTGGGTGATGATTGCAAGAAGGCAAAGGCGGAGCTGCCAAAAAAATGCAGATTGAAGCCAAAATGGTACAAGAAACTTATTAAGGAGAAGAAGAGTAAAACTTTCATGCAAAAGCCGATGATCCCGATCTTAGCAACATGCTCATAAAATCCCAAAATGTTACGGAAGAACTTGCAAAACAAATCGGCTGCACATTTGGGGTAGAAGATCTTCTATCTACGGTAAAGGAGATATATTTCAATGCTGATGCTGGTGAGATGCCCGTTATAAACATTACTGAAGATATTTTTGATGTAGATGAAGTGGAGTCCCAGCTGCAATGCATGAAAAATGGGAAAGCCTCTGACTTAATGGGTCTATCGACCGAACTAATGAAATGGGCAGATGGAAAACTAACCTATAAGCTAACAGAGCTTATAAACATGGCTGTCCGGCATGGATTACCAAAATTCTGGAGAGAATGCAGGATCGTCCCCATATATAAATCAGGTTGTAGAAAAGAGGTGCGAAATTATCGCACCATAATGATAGGCAGCATGTATTCTAAGCTCCTGGGATGTTTGCTGGAACAGAAAATTAGTGATTAGGGTGACGCCATGATAAAGAGCTTCTTGCCGTGCGTGGTTCAGAAAATAACATAACACCCTAGACCTTCTTCTTACTCTGAGAGTCTTATTTGAGCAAGCCAAGAATCCAAGACAAGCACTTTATCTGGCTTACATTGATTTCTCCAAAGCATTTGACACCGTGCCTAGAGAAAAACTGTGGATACGAATGAAACAGCTTGATGTCCCACAGGCTTGGAGGGGTGCGTGCTGCAGCTTATATGAAGAGGTACTAGCCAAGCTGTCTTCGATATACCACATGAGATTCGTGAGCACGATGGGTGTTAAACAAGGTTGCCCACTATCGCCGACTCTGTTCGGACTTTATATAGATGAGTTGGAGGAGTGGCTACGGAACAGGGGACAAGCTGGAACCAAGTTAGGAAGCTTTGTGGTGCAATTGTAACTGTATGCTGACGATGTAGTGCTAATAGCACATTCCCAAGAAGGTCTACAAGAACATTTACTGTCGAGCTCCTTCGCGAGCTCCCACAGAATGAAAGTAAATCTTTCAAAGACAAAAATTATGGTGATTGGCGCAGTAAAGCAAAGCAACCGATCTTCACATATCAAGGCGAGAGACTAGAAGAAGTGGACTGTTACAAATACCTAGGTCTGGAGATTTGCTCAAACTACAAATGGAAGGAGTCGTCTTGGGAGCATTATTATAGGAGGTAAGGCGGCTTTATATTCTATGTTGTCAAAATGTCACAGTGCATCTTTGTCCAGCTGGGGGCTCAAAAAAATGTTGTTTAAAACCTTAGTTCAGACAGTCGTGCTGTATGGTGCTCCCATTTGGGGGCCCTCTATACACGCTAAAACATGGAATCTATTTATTCAGGAGGTATTGGGAGTGTGCAAGCAGATTCCATATGCGATTCTTTTGGCAGAAACGGGTCTTCTTCCTTTAGAAGCTGAGGCTTTATGCTTGACTATGAATTTTGTAAACAGATTACGGCTGATGGATGTAAGCAGATTACCAAAAATGGCAATGGATCTACCATCTGGATGGCTCAAAGAAGTACATGATTGGGCTGCCCGGTGGGGGATAATGGCGAACTCTTGGCGGACTCGAGCTCGATGATTAGAGAAATGGTTCAGGAAAACTTTGTCAGAAAACTGTGGGAAAAACGTGGTTCAAAGATGGTCTTTTATCACGAAGAGGTAAATCCGTTACTCATTTATGCAAGCCCAGATTATTTAGATGCTCCTATCTCTAAACAGATGAGAAGAACAATTGCAAGATATAGGTCCGGATCTCATTCTTTGAAAATAGAGACAGGACGTTGGGGTAAATTGATCCGAGAGGAACGGACCTGTGACATCTGCAGAACTAGCGAAGTGGAAGATGAACATCATGTTTTCTTAAAGTGTTCGGCATATCAGCACATACGAGACAAATATGGTATAGATCATCCAAATTTTCACTCTTTGCTATCATTAAATCCTAAAATACTAGGCTGTTATATGAAATCAGTGGAAACTCATCGAGATTTTCTATTTAAAACACAACAGCAGTGCTAAATCATTGGATCATTGTATTTTGCTGCTTCATGACCCTTAGGGTCCTACGGAGCATGATAATAATATTATTATTATTATTATATCTCCCATAGAATATAAGTAAGCAGATCAGGTAAAAAGTGATTCAAGAAAATATGTATATGCTAAGAATCGAAAATTCTGCTGGCTGTAACAAGATGGGGAACCAAGCCAAGCTAGGCTTGCTAAACCCACTGCTATATCAACTTGGTTGGTAGTTGCAGGAATCCAAGGACAGAATGAAACACTTCATCTTCAAATGTCCATTTATCAAGAACTTTATCAGTTATTCCTTCTAAAATACCAGATGAAATGTAACTTCAGATCTTAACGTATTAATCTTAGAAAATGAGCAAGTTGATTAGGTAAGATACAGAACAAACCTAAAGACAGGATTATCAAATGGAAACTGTACATCCCATTTTGCTGTTTCACAATGAATAAATGTTTCTCAATGGGCTGTGCTGCCTCATATACACAGTTAGAATCATTTGCCTGCACAAGTGCAATGGGAACTCCAGATCAAATTTGATTACATGTTCCTAAAGGCGGAAAACATCCTCCATATTCAGTACCAAGTAGAATTTGAAATTATACTCTCCACATTTCGTCTGTGTTTGTAACAATGGTGTGGCCATTGTTTTGAAAGAAAATATATTGCTTCCTTTCTTCTTGACCTGTAGTTCCATATGCCCACAATAGACATCATGCAGAAAGATAGCTTCCACCTTAACCTTTAAGACTTCTGGCAACATCAGTGTTTTCTTTTTATTTCTTGAATATATAATAAGGAAAAGTTCAGAAGGTAGTTGATACCCAGCATTTAATCTGGAACCATTCGTTGGAAATTCCTGCCAAAAGTAGTGAACAATGAGTATCAAAGCTAGGGACCAAATCCCATAGGTGACATTTTGGTCTGGAATTGAGGCGCGATTCTCAGGTACAATATTTGTAAAATGGATGGTGTTTTTTTACCTTGGTAAACTTATGGATGCATTTAGATGTGTAATGAATGTTAGAATTTATGAGTCTGCCATGGCTTGAAATGCTCTAAAAGTCTTTTCGTTGTGTGCAGGAATAGCTAGATGGTTTGGAGCAGATAATAGATATAGGCATTCATTAGATGTTTCTGGAGGTTAGCAACTGCAGAAGACTCAAAGGTCTCACATCCAATTTTGATAATAAATATGCATTCTACAGTTACTTTTAAGTTGGCCTTTATTGTGCTCTGACATTCTGAATTTTTCTAGGGCATTGGATATAGCAATTGCGTTGCTCAAATGTCCTTGGCCAAGCTTTTCTAGATCTTTTATAATTTCTCTTCACATATTAGAACATTTTGGGCCATCAGAAGACTATGGCAAGGATTACATCGGCATGAAAATGATGAGATCATTAGTTAAACTAATATGAACATGGACAATCAGCTAGAAGTCATTATTGACTGTGCTCAGTTGATCATGATCAAGGAGAAGATTGAGGTCTGAGGTTAGTTCTTCTAATCCACTAGGCAACACATTTTTCTGTTTTATTCTGGGATCTATAATGGGTCTGTTGTTCCTTGCTCCAATTTAGGTTTAATAACTTTCTTGCTTTATCTGGACTCTTGATCTACAATATTGATGTATTTCATCAGGAGCTTTTAAGCTGGTCACATGAAGACAGATCCATGGCTGCTTTTATACACCAATGTGTCATGCTACTAGAAACCTAAATGGTCATACATCAATCGAATTTATCTGTGCATATGTCATTTTGATGGGCACCATAGGTTCCAAATCATTTCTATCTGGGTCTTTGTGTAGTTTCTCTTGATGTTAATAGTTGGTGGTTCCTAAGCAAGTGTGTTGTGCACAGAAGCACAAATGTTTATGCATAATTAGATGCCTTCTATATGATTATAAATGATTATGTATAATCCTTTGTCGAACAATGAGTATTTGCTTCCTTGCGTTTCTTATTTGATTATGATACCAAGCGGCTCAGATCGCATACGCTTAGTGTTGCATTAGATATATTGTCCTTTTTAAAGCTTAGAAATACTTTGATCTATGGCATGAATTATTATTGCAGGAGAATGAAGCTCGCCCTTTGATGAATGTGGTGATGGTGGCAGGGTGTCAAATGAAGCAGCAAGCAGTTGGTCGCTCCCCATTATATTGGCCCTCGCTCTACCAGGTACAAATCCATACATTGTGTTTTTCACTTCGATTTTAGCATATGCTTAGGCTGTGCATTTTTCCATGATCCAGTTTAATGTCTCTGGGTCAAAATGCAAACATTCTTAGGATATTTGGAATTGTCCAAGGCTCATGGCTCACTACTCCTTGCTGCATTTGCAATGTGCCACATTAGATTTTTACGTCTCTTATTTAAGTTGTCTATTTTCTATTTGTTAATAGAAAGAATCCCTAAGATTCAAAAGGAATGGCAAATAGGGAACAAAAATGGATAGTTGTCAGAAGGCATGTTGTCAATGGATTAAAGGCAATTACCACAACTCTAAGTTCAAATTTGATGCACGTAAAGCAAAAGCCCGACATGCCTAGGCATGCCTATTACAATATGTTAGGTAATTATGGTCATAGATGTAATGGTCGTGGGCCTACACTCTGTGAACAAAGTTGCGAATATATTAGGTAGTTGTGGTGACATATGTAGATCTTTGCTGCAAATTATCGGACATCCATTAATATATTACATGTAGCGAGGGGAAATTTGGCAAAATGTACAAATCGGTATGAACATTTTTACGGATAAGGTAAAATTGTCATATACGCATATTCATTATGCAAGATGATATCGAAAAAATTATCTAATGTAAAGGGAAACCCTCAGCGTGGTATTATGTGAGTCTTTCTATCATTCAACATCCGGTTGGTTCTACAATTGTTTTGCGAGGTTGAATATTGTAGTCTTACGTTTGGGACCTACATTTATTTTTTGGGCTCGGGTCAATTGTTTCTATTGAGAAGAATCTGATTGCATTGATAATCAAACATTTATACTTTATAGGGCCCCAGGTTATTCCTTATTTGTATTGCATATTTTTTTATTGGAATTGCTCCATTAAGATGGATGTACTAACGTTTTAGAAAGTGGCATTACTATCTGTTTCTAAGTGGAATCGCGCTAACAATCTATTTCGGCTAGGTCCATGTCATTGATTTTGCTGATGGGATCATTTTGTTTTACAGGAGTTCTGTTACTATTCGAGAGACATATCGGTCTGATTTTTGTTCACATTGCCTGACCATGTAAGCAAATCATGTATACAAGAAGCTGGCATTCAAGTGAAATTTGCTTAACCAAACCCCTCTTTATTTTTTAGATATTCATGCCAACTGTCTTCTACAGCAAACAATTCATGCAGGCTTCATGAAGCTGGAATGATTATTCTCAACATGAGCGAGATGGATGCACAAATTCAGTCATTTGCAAGTTGTATAAATCCAAAAGATATAGCAAAGGGCAACATGAAAGCTAGAAGTAAATTGTCATCGTACAACTCTTACGGCTATTTAAATGACAGTTTTACCATTATAAATAGGCCACAAAGAATGATGCAACCTTGAATACGCGTCTTTGTAATTACTAGGGCTAGGACAGTGTTGTTCAATGCAGTCTTGGTGAATCGTGTCAATCCATTCAAGGAATGAATGTACCAAATATAACGTTGAATTCTTAACACACACACACAATGTTTGATACTATTTTCATTGCATGTATCAAACTAAACTATACGATAGTTTCAAAAGGCATTATTGACAATATGCTTAAAATGTCAATAAACCCCAAGGCAACATATAGGGATTGCCATCACCATGGCACATGCCAAACTTGGAGAAGGCCAAAAAGCCCTCAGTTGTATCAATGTATCAAAGAAATGCAATTATTGACTTTTACTTTTGACAAATGCTAAATGTGTGTAACAAACAAAGACTTATGAGCTTATTGCCTCTATTATCCCTTGACAATCACTCTCCCTAACGTTCGACCCTAACCATTGCAACTTTACTTTTAAGGTCAAGCACATTTTAGAACTTTTAATTTGGCCTAAGCAGATGCAGAGTAATTATTTTTTGTTGAGGGACGTCAGACTTTATTCAATCAAAGAGTCAAATACAAGTATAAATGCAGAGACAGGAATAAAATCTCAGCGGATAAGCAGAGACCCACCGAGTGAAGCAACCTGCCTAAGCATAAGAGTGCACATCCAAATACTCCTCAAAAATCAATCGCCTCTTGCGAGGGGCAAGTGAAGAACAATGATACGACTTTACAATGTAACCTTGAGCTTCTTGGAGAACACGATTATCTGCCACATCCAGACCTTTGAAGATTACCAATCTTCGTCTTTTTCCAGATAGTCCAAAGCAACCATCCTGGCTGCTAGATGAAAAGCACGCCCACGTAACTTCGTCGTCCGGTACTTGGGTAAATTGCCAAAAGCGGTTGTTGACTTGTTAGTGAAACCTGAAAAGGGAAAACAACCCGGTCCATACACGTCTAAGGTGTTCACACATGAAAAAGCAATGCTCAATGGTCTCGGATCCACGCTTGCATCTTTGGACGATTTGATATTCTAGGGTTAAACTTATGGACAAGCACGTTAACCCATGAGACACCTATGAAGAATCGCCACCAAAGAAGCGCCACTTTAGGATGAAGTAGCTTGTCCCATGCCCAAGACCACACCTTCTGCCATTGAAGAGGAGGAAGTTGAAGAGACCACTTATTAGACGGAGGAAGAATATCAGTATCAAGCAACAACTGATACATAGAGTTCACAAGTTTGCACTCCTTAATTTCTTCATGACAAACCCATACCAAAATATCTTCTTGGTGTGGCAGAATAGGCTGTAGAAAATCAGCAACTTTTTGCCAAAGAACTCTATCCCATCGCCCCAATAGAAACTTTAACTGAAAAGCCTCCCATGTCAACTGGTAATTATGACTAAGCAAATTTAATGATACTACTCACTACCCAATATCTGCCATTTTCTATATATCTGCCACTCCTCAATTAACAATATTGTCACAAATGCTTCTTATCTCATATGCCAAAGATATAATTGCATTAAAATTAGAGTTACACACCTTAGCGATGGGCCATGTGATTTCTATCTCATATGTCAAAGATATAATTGCATTAAAATTAGAGTTGCACGCCTTAGCGATGGGGGGTCCATGTGGTTTTGTATGATCGAGTGCTCAAGTCTTAAAATGTTGCCATGGCTCCTTATCATATAGGTTCTCCAAATTGCACAGTCTTGCAAATCTTATGGTTAGCCCATAACGAAACAATTATGTAACAAACTCCAATAGTTAGGTACCACTAGAAGACATATTCTGATCGAGTGCTCAAGTCTTAAAATGTTGCCATGGCTCCTTATCATATAGGTTCTCCAAATTGCACAATCTTGCAATTCTGGGAAGGGACTCGCGAGAGACACAAAACCGGCCCCTTTCGGGTTTTCGAGGAAAAACCCTAGTGATAAGCCTTCGGCAAGGGGCTTGGACAAACGCAAGGCATAAAAAACGCTCCCAAAACCCACGAATGGAAAAGTGAAGCAGGGCGCTGGCTTCGCTCTTTGCACGCACATCACCAACAAAACAACAAGACAAAACAAACCTCCCGAGTGGAGGGGCTGATTCTGTAGCGTGCCACGCGATAAAAATACAAAACAAAAGGGGGGGGTGGGTTTCAGAGAATAAGGTACTGGCGAGAGAGAGAGGAAGCGCCGATGAGATGTTGCTGCAGAATCGCGCCTAAAATAGCGAACTCCCACCAGAATGGGCATGCGCCACCGCGATGCATGCAAAACATGCATGCTCGTCCCATTCTAGAATGGCGATCCAATGTCTCGGATCGATGGGATTCTAGAATGGGACTCGCATGAAACCAACAAACCGCCCGAATACCAAAGGACTTCCTTACAAACTAGGATCGAGGACGAAGGTCACAGGACGAAGGCTAAAGGCCAGAAAAGGACAGCAAGAAAGAAACGCCAAATTGGCCAAACCAAGCAGGGAGAAGCCCCTCCCCTGCCTGGGAAACAAATCACAGAGAATAAGGTACTGCTGAGAGAGAAGAGGAAGCGCCGATAACCGAGCCAAAACAGAAATGGCCTAATATAGGCGCTCGTCCCTTCCCAGAATGGCGATCCGATGGCTCGGATCGATGGGAATCTTATGGTTAGCCCATAACGAAACAATTATGTAACAAACTCCAATAGTTAGGTACCACTAGAAGACATATTCTATGTAATACGATGCATAAAAACTATTATTCTTAGAAAAAAATGGAGCTCATCACACTATTTATGGAGAGTAAGAGTTTTATATCTTATAACTCTAACAGCTTATATTTGACACAAATTGCACTTTCCCTTGAATGCCTATTTTGATAAAGGTAGGTGGTTCATGTTCATGCTAAAGCCAAAGTGCTCATTATATCACCATATATTTGACACAACTTGCACTTGCTCTCCAAGGCCATTTTGGTTACAAAATGTTTTTCACGTTGATGCTATATCTTAATTGTTGCAGACAATGATCCTGCAAATATGGTATGGCTCATGCACAAGATATAAGAAACACATTGGTATGGCTTATGCACAAGATGTAAGAAGCACAATTCCCTCTTAATTATTGCAGACATTGATCCTGCAGATACAGTATGGCTTATGCACAAGGGAATACCCCCTCTAATTGCAATCAACATGGAAGTTAACCGCACTTAACATTTCACATTTGCATTTGAAGGTTACACCACATTTATCAATGTCTTACAACATTACTAGACAAGATGTTTTTGAATTCAACATACTTTGGGATAAACAGATGCAACATCTTTGTCTTCACATCCAATTGATGAGCATTGAAAGATCATGCCAAACTCTTCCGTAGCTTTGTACGACCAAAATATCATGTCTTTTGTTCATGGTGCAACTTCATATTGTTAATTGAAATGTGCATTACATTCTTATTGAAACTTTGCCTTTGGAAGCATGTTGTATGTTGCATTATCACATTACATCTATACAAATGTTTCTTTAATGCTTCACAAAATGTAGGATTGCCCTCTCAATATTGCAAACATTGGTCATGTACATATGGCTTATTTTCAATGGTATATCCACTCTAAACTTAAGCCAAATGGAAGATCCTCAACTAGAAGATTCTTGCTAAGCCCTCCAATGTCAGTGGTTGCAGCGAAAATGCCAAATTGTTGTAGATGAAATACATGTAGTGAGAATGCATATTTTGTGCTCCATTATTCCTCCTACAAACTTTAAATGCATATTTTCATGCGCGAAATAATTATTTACCAATAAGCAACCACTTTTTAAATTGTTACTAGGCCCGGCAACGCCGGGCACCATAACTAGTAAATTCAATTTTCTGTTAATTTTGGTTGGCTGAAGGGCATTCCTAATGAACAAGGGGCTTCAATTTGTCTGGACGATGGTAATATTCTTCATGCCCATCAACATATTAATGGTGAACATCTTAAAATGGCACGATTGAGATGGTATATATATGAGTTTATACTACTAATTGCGTAACTTAACGTAATGAATATCGTGCAAATTTAAATAAAGAAAAATTTCTCATAATCCTTGATTACAAATCAAAACATGGTGGAAGGTCTTACTTCCAGTAGGACATTAATATCATTAAGCCAAAACTTCAAATACATGTGCCTATCTCATGTGAGTAGCTCAATTATGATGCAATTTCTTATAAGCAAGCTACATTCGACACTTCATTTACCTCTACTTGTGTAAAATCTCTTAACTATTAAATCGCATATTTTTTGGGCTTCTCATACTTCTTCTCTATAATTCATTGGCTATTTGTTACCGTAAGGAGGAGCTCTGCAAGGTGAGGGCAGCCCACCTGCAAAAGAAATGGGCAGTGTACAGGGGAGGCGCGGCAATTATTTTAGATCAATGGCCTTCCAATCCTTGGACTGGCTATGTCTAGATAATTTTAGAAGCATAAATTTACCACTAGCATTAGCATTATCTTATCTTACTTTTAATATTTGGTTATTGTATTTGGTGATGGGGCCTAGTCCCCAGGTTTTAGATGGGCTGTTGCCCTTGCATGTGCCGTCCCATAACCCGTTGGGTTTCCGTGGACGTAAAAATTCATCTTATCTTATCTTATCTTTTTTCTTTTAACATGTAATTTCATTCTTCTAAACAATTCTATCTTTTACTTTACCTACCTATTAAGATTACTTCTTTAACATTCATGACTACTAAATCGCCTAATATATCTAACATTCTAGACCTATCAACTTGTACACATTCTATTCCTCGACACTACAAATCACTGTCTCCTCTATGCCCCTCCATGAGGGCAACGCTTTCTGTGACAACACCTTGTTATTCTTTATGTCTTAAATGGAACCTTGCAGTTGTGGCGTCTTACATCATTATGACATTGCACTTGCAACATGACACTTCGCTAGTGCGACATGGCACTTTGCAACATAGGGTGCAACTGCAACGTCTTACCAGACATTCCAACACGGACGTGGGACATTCTACTTGCGACAACATTATTTGACGTCATGGGAAAATGCACAATTTCTGCAACGTGGACAGTTGACATACGTCGCAACTGACATCTTAAACAACCCATCTTCTACTAGTGAAAAACATGTATGTTGTAATTCTTCGGAGCCCTGTTTTGTATTAAATTGACAAAAAGACATGTTCTTAACGACCGACTAGTATGAGTTGGCTACTTTAGAGTATAGAAACGGCTAGATTTGGACCACAATCATCAGCAGATATGTTTTACGTATGCTACTTCCAATTTGGGCTACTCCATCAAAAATTTGTTATTCTGATAGCCGGCAAGACGAAATTGGGAACCAACTGATTTTTTTTCTATGCAATCCAGCATAAAACAGAGCGACCACCAAGATTTCTGTACGTAGTCTAGAGTATGAAACAGGGGGCCACCCAATTTGCTATTATGAATACACTCTGAAATGAAATAGGACGACTACCCAATTTTGGGTCCTTAAAAACAGCTCATCCAAGATAGAGTCTGGGATGAGACAATGAGGTGACTCATGCTGGTATATCACCTGATGACTTCTATGATTTTGTAGTGAAATTGTATCGGTTTCAAACTGTAAGATGCTTGGCAGTGCAGACTATGTCTTTCATAAGTACTAGAATGCAGCTCAAGTAGTTCAACGCTTGTCATCGTGAAGCAAGATTCTAAGGAGAAGCATGTAATTCTATTTCTTGGTCATGGTTATAAGCGGTAGTATCTTAGACGATGTTCAGCATAAATATATGCATATGAGCCTCACCCACGAAGACGAGAGAAGCACCCAAATGGTGTAGTCATGTTGAGTCCGAAAAGTTAGCATCTATATATGGGCCTTGTAAGACGTAAGAGTGAGCTATATTCTTGTATTTTTCGTTTGTATGCGTGTTTTGGGGGGGGGGGGTTGGGAGGGGCGAAGAGGGGAGGCACATTTGTGGTTACTAGTTTCTTCAAATGAATGGCTATCACTGAGAAGAAGTTTTAACGTTATTAGAAGTCCCGAATTGATAAAAATTATTGCAAATCTCTGTGACATAGAGTGTATGCCATAAATCAAAAGGTCTTTGAAGGTCTATTAAGCAGGCTTTGAAATCCTCGATTAAGTCTACTAGAAAAAATGCTGCCTTCAATAAGCAACTACTGGAATTTACAAACTTGAACCAAAAACCACATACATTAATAGGTAAAATTCCACCCATTTCAAATTTTTGAAAGGTAAACTAGTTAATATTCTCTCTACATTTAGGATTTTCCAATCAATTTGGATGAGGACACCCCTTTACTTTCTAGACCTCTCTTTAACTGATGAGTCTACGAACTGCACTGCCCCGCCTGCTCATATGGTAACCATCAATAGGTTTTCTGGAAGTAAAGTCTAACACTACTGACCTAATAAAATTCCCCAACACTTTTATAAATTTTCCAAAAATTTGGTATTTTTGTTATTCCATTTTTTTTTTTGGTTGGAATTAGGTTCGGTATATTCAAAACTAAAGTGGAAATTAAGGAGACAAAGTAGAAAATTAAGGAGACTAACTCCATATTTTTCAAAGCTTGCTATTAGGACCAGCCTCTCTCTCTCTCTCTCTCTCTCTCTCTCTCTCTCTCTCTCTCTCTCTCTCTCTCTCTCTCTCTCTCTCTCTCTCTCTCTCTCTCTCTCTCTCTCTCTCTCTCTCTCTCTCTCTCTCTCTCTCTCTCTCTCTCTCTCTCTATATATCTCTCTCTCTCTCTATATATCTATATCTCTGTAATTGCAATTTTCTAGTCGGATATAGATTTTCAGCAGCTGCTATCAGATGGCTGCCCTAAAGAAACAATCCAACAAAATAACATAGAAGCATAAAGAATCAGACTCTGATGGGGGAATCATCTGGGCAGGTCACCATACAAGTAGAATCATCTAGGAAAATTTTGCTCATGGCTATCTGGAATGAACTAACAGCATTCAGACAAGAAGCGGCATCCTGAGAAGAGATTAACACATTCCAAATTTTGGAAAATGACATGCCTAATTTGATCACCTTCTTTCTTCATTCTTTTGTTCATGACCTCGGTCTCGTAATAATTGTTCTCAGACAGATCTGGAGAGATTGGTAAGTATTCAAGCTCAAGTTCCTGCATTGATACAGAAATTCCACAAAACACATGAAGCATGGATAATTTTGGTTGCTCTGCCAACATGAATTGGCAAAGATTCCAGAATTCTAAACTTCTCCTTGACTATACCAAAGCCATTTTCCACACATATTCTACCTCTGCAAATTCTCTTATTGAATCTGCCATAGCCACCTTTGCCATCTGGAAAGACTTTGAGAAGAAATCTTTGACTGGGATAAGCTGAATCCCTGAGCAACATTGGTGGAATTGTGATAGTAACATCTTGATCTGTCATTTGCCCTTTATTAATCTTTTTACCACTCATTTGAACTATTGGACCCTGCAAAATTTGTCTGGCAGCTAACCTCTTATATAATAAACTCTTTTTAAACTGGTTTGCATCATGAACAGAGCCAGTCCTGTTGACATAAACATTTATAAATAACCTTGAGTGAGTAACCACACCTTGCATTAGGGCATGAATGCCTCTTGTGCCTCGAATAATAATCATCACCCTTGTCCTTGCTCCAAGGTTTTCTGTATAAATACACTTGAGAACCATCAACTGCTCCAAAGATATTACGTATACCTATAGCATCTTCAAATTCTTTGTTTATATCTAACAATCTTTGGCCTATTGGTAAGGCAATGAACCTCTTGTAAAGGATGGTCTTAAAAGCCAAGGCCAGAGTTATTTTCTTTGTGTATTTCTGTACAGTAGCTTTACCAACATAAAATCTTTGACCTACATGTAAAGGCTTCTCACCATGTGCTAGAAAATATAAAACCATAGCCACTGCTTTTCTGGGATCAACAGGGGCTCTTACCTTGATTCCTAATCTGATTAGGTAAGGGACAATGAGCCCAACCAGAGTCTCAAATGCAACCCTCTTCATCCGATAGAACTGGTGCCACATATCATCCTCAAATGAGGGAAGGCAGTTCCAAGCATGATTGTCAATGTTGTCCCATTGTGTTGTCTGCCTTGGACAAACCCAAAATCTCCTTGGAGGCCTCTTTAGTCTCAAGGAAGCTGCCAGCAACAAAGTGGAAGATGCACACATATAGTTTATGTTGTCTTCTACATCTTCATCCTGTTCTAAGAAATCCATCGGGTCTGCTTGTTCGATTTCTTGTATCAAATGAAGACAATAGTTTTGGAATGCTAATCCAAGGAGAATGGCCCTCAGAAGCATGGCAATCATGCCGAGGATTACCGGATCCATCAAAGTATTGCAGCTAAGGCCGAACAATATTAGATTCTGAGATCGGGAATGAGGAAAAATGAGGCTTGTGTTCAAAATATGGGATTCTTGAAGCTAAAAAACAGAAATGTGGGATGATTCGAAACTCAAAACTTGGAATGTGGGATAATTCGAAGTCACATTGCCGCCAAAATAGAGGCGCGAAGAAATTCCGGTGGAGCAGACTCAAAAATCCGGTCGAAGGGGATTTAATAGGCTCGTCAGGGAACGAGAGACATTTGTCTCTCGTTCAACTCTCAACGAATATGGTATAAAAACCGTCTCTCGTCGTATGCGGAGGGAGGGAGGGAGGGAGGGAGGGAGGGAGAAAGGGAGAGAGAGAGCATAGAACACCTTAGCAAAAGCTAAACTCAACGAAGCTAAATCTTAACAAACCTACTGTAGGATAGTGTTACATATATGACCGTAAGAGTATTCTTTTAGAGTAATAATATAAAACATTCAGACAAACAGAATAATCTACTCCTTTGAAGGAAAACTCTGTTGTCCAAATACATCAAAGGTCAAAGCCTTTGCTGTTACCTGCATCCATAGAAAGCAAACAAACGGAATTAGTTGCAATCCGTATTACAGGTGTCGTAGCAAAGAACCGGTTGTCATCCATGTCCAACCTTTTTTGTATTTATGAATGTAAAAACACGGTCAATACTGTCATAAAACAATGCAAATAAACAATTATGAACTCAAATAAGATCAAAAGCATGTTATGGAGCAGCATCATGGTAGGGTTCAGAGGTATGATTTCTTTAAAATGAGAAGGGTAACTAATGTAAACAAGTTAATTTGAAGTGGTTATCTGTCGATCGAGATAGTTCAAAGGTGTTCAGAGGCAAATAAACCAATTAAGATGTATCTAAGCAATGCGAGTAGTGGATTAGACAATCATAATTGTTCTTATTGATTTTAAATCATAGTGGCTTGTAAAAACCAAATAATCGTGAAGATAGTTACATGGATTTTGACAACAACAAAAACTTTACCATAAAATCCAAACATCATGAATAAGTAAAGTAATGAAAGCCATCTTTTAATTTTTCAGAAACCTGGAGTATTTCAATGATGTTGTCACAGCCATAAAACTCTTTAATAAGGTATTTAGGCAAAGCAAATAGTCTTCAAAATTTTCTAGCCTAATGTGAGAATAAAAGCAAGACATACTACGTCGCGCTCTTTCAAAACACAATCAGCCCAAGCAGGATTAGTATGTAACAAAATGATGGGTAAGTGCATTATAAAGCACAAACAAAATGAGCCTAGTTTCAGATCAGATCCAATGATGAAGTAGGATGAAAAAAAGGCCATAAACTTGAGCATACTACCTTATGCAAACAAAAGGAAGTAATGGGCTGTTATGCATCAGTCTGTTATGCAAATAAATTTACCCTTATTAACATCAAACAGGGCTGATATGACAGATCTGATTAGAGAGTCCGTATCATCCAAAAGTCCGGAATTAGATGGCATTTCACAGATTGAAATCAAGGCAAACTACCCACGTAAGAATCAAGTTGGCAACCAGACAAAATTAATGATAACAAGATGCTAAGGGGTCGAATTATGCAGTACAAGCCTCAGAAGGCTATATTCTAATTTATAAGAGCTCGAATCATGCAGTAGCATTACAACTGGCAATGGGATTCAACAACTAACCTGGTATTTCGTAAGCTGGAGGGGCAAACCGGCGATAGTAAGCGGCAAGTTTCCAAATCAATCAAGGCATTGAAGTGCCTGGTGAGATCGAGGTCAGCAACAAAGGGATTAGCATGATCGGTTTCAGGGCAAAAAACGTAGCCCAAAATAAGACAAGGTTAAATTTGCAAGAAAAAATTATTTTTGATTTATTAATAGCAATTTCTACATATATACATGCCTTACTATGTGAAAGTCTACTCTTTTAATGCCTAGAGTAGCTAGCAAGTGAGGAGAAAGTCAAATTAGTGATGATACAGAGCATGATTAGGATCAAGGCAAAAAAACACAGTTTAAATAACAATGTGAAATCTTCAACTATCTATATACATTTAATACTAGCATTTTTGCTCCTTTGGTCCATGCCTACATAAATGGGTATATCTGAAACCATAATACAAAGAATAGCCAATAGACTTAAGAAAAACATTCAAATTAATGTCAATACCATGCTTGTGCCATGTCTTTGTTTTGCAAGTTTGTAGAAGAGACAGCCATATTAACGTCAATCTTAGCACCAGGGAACGTATTGTTACGCAAGTATTTGCGTATCATCATTACCAATCTCGCTTCTTGAAAACCAATAGATTTGAACGCTTGGATCAAGATCTTCAATTCTTTCAAAAAAGCTTCAATAGAATTGCAGCAGTAAACGAGTGGAAATATTTGTGAAAGAATGACATTATACGCATTACCAATAGGTCTATTGGAGTTTAGATGAATAAATTGCAAGACCTTAGAATTTAATGCACGCCTTTTATCATATTTACTGATTAATACATTCTCAACATCAGAGCAGTCAATAAATGTTCTAAGAAAATGGCCTTGTTTTAGCTCATTGGATTGAAGTTCAAACTTTAGGTGTTCGTTTGGTAAATCCAGAGGGGATTTGTGACTCTCCCTGAATATATACGGCGCTCCGGACGTATACATACAGGGACTTCCCCCTCCCATGGCAATCAGCTCACCATGAGCAGGGCCCTCCGTCTAACTCGGACCATCCGTAGAGAGATGCCCGGGTGAAGGACACGGAGGTGTCATTCGGCCCACGCCTTCAATGGGACTCCTAAGTTGCGGAAGCGTGAATACACGTTAGCACACAACATAAATCATATATAAATAACCACCACGAAGGGTGGCACATCCATCCAAGTACTAACGGCAAAGAATATGCATCTAATCCTAAGGAAAACACCCCAAACCCCAGGTTCTAACCCGGCTCAGACTCCAGTGAGGATCGACTGACGGCTAGGTCTCAAGAGATCAGCAGACCGAATCTTGGCATGGCGTTGGCTGGCATAGAACATCGGCTAGGGTTGTCCACTCCATCCGCCCCTCCTGTGCACACTTTGCAGATGAGTCGAATCATGCTATGGCATCACTATAGCCTTCCGGACACGCAGACTCAAGGTATCACCCTTCGAGCCTACTCCAGGGTTTATGAAGCCCCGTCCGATGAGGCAGGTCCGGGAAGTGTCCCCTTCCAGGATCACAGTGGTTCCATGGGTGAGCTAGAGAATACGTGCCGCATCAGCGACCCCCGCATCCGTACCTGACTTACTCACCCTAAATCTACTCAAAGTGCAAGATGCTCCATACGGATCACACCTCTACACCCAGGGAGTGTCAGACCCATACCGCCCCTACGTGACCGGGCCATCAGGCCTAGCCCACTGTAGGAGTCTCAGGAGCCTTTTATGTTCGTGCAAGACCCCACCCCCACTTCACCACTGTGTCCCTTGTTTGGTGCTAAGCCATTCCATAGCATCCACGACTCGGTGGTCTCTTGTGCACAGGCCGAAAATAATAGGAAATACAGGGATCTACCTAGGAGCATACTAATAAACATGGCTCAGAGGTCTCTACCCCTCCTTAATTCCCCCATTTCAAGAGTAATACTATGCAAAGAACTATCAATCCATCATTTAAGAGCAAGTATGAATCGAGGAGATAAGGAGAACTCACCTTTGCAATCAAGGGTTAGTTCCTACAGATAAAGCATAGAGAACATAGAGAAACAGAAGAAATACACACAACAAGTGCCCAACAAGGCTACCCTACGAATAACACAACTAAGCTCTGGACTAACCGTCGATCGGGCTTGGGATGGCTCCATCTCGATTTCTTTGAAGGGTGCGGCTCTTTGCTCCTCCTCCCCATCTCCAATTGCTCCTAATTCGAATTGGGGCACAAAAGCCCTAATTTGGGTGTCCAAAATGGAAACCCTGCCTTGCCCAATCGATTTGGGCCAAGTGGCATGTCATTAATTAATTAATTTGGTATTTTAGCCCTTTTTAATATTAGGATAAGCCCTAAATTCGAATTAGGGTTTTGGGTTAGGTTTCCACCTTTATAATTTAATTATTAACATAGCTAACCTTAGCTTATGAATAATTAATGTGCCATTAATTATTCATAGTGGCGTCATGTATTTATACTTAAATATACGTATAAATATGTGGAACGTCACATTCTCCCCCACTTTAAAAATGATCTTTGTCCTCAACATCAAGACTACTCTTGTTGCAGGGCAACACATCATACATTGGAAGGGAGTCTCCCCTCCTTAAAGAGATAGCGTGAGATTATAAGTCACACAGGCGTTGTCATGTTCAAAGTGATTAAATTTGAAATGACTTGTAATGTGCAATTTATAACTCTGGAATATAAGAGGTAGAGGTATAGATCAGACATGCCATCATCGCTTAGGACTGTCAAAAGTGAACAGTGAAGGTTTGTGGAAGTCTCACTGTTTCATTCGTAGTGACGAGTTCACAGTCTATCTATTTTAGAAATCATTCTTTCTATACACACAGGTAACTGATTATATATTAAAGACAGGTATAGATATAAAGAACTTCTATTTGTTGTTATATTATAATACAGAGTTATTAACCTCGCACTGTTTAGTAGAAAGTCATTCTAATCATATTAACTTCTGTGTATATATCTATTATATTCTTCGTTCACTTTGCAAGTGATTTTTATTACAGCCAGGCTTAATGTAATTTTGCATCTAAATTTTGTTTTCCTATTTGGTTACAATTTTAACAACTCATATATTGCTATCGTGAGTGTTTAGATGCCCCTGACATTTATAGTTACCCTTTAATAGAATTATATATTGTACTGTATTTGCCATTTTGACCTATATAGTTTAATATTAATTACAGACAGACGTTCTTCATTAATTATTCATTCGTTATTGCCTTAGGAGTTTGTGTAAGACATAGATAATTATATCGTTCTATTATATTTGACTATGTGTTTAAATAGCTTGCTTCTTTCGATTATCTTTAATGTTTCCACACACACACTCTCTATCTTTAGCATAGATTACAGTCACATGAGGACACATATTAATTCATTGGTTATGTTTATACATTTACGAGACGTCCCGATGTTCTTACATTTGAATTACTTATTTATTTTATTGCTATTTTCGTAAATTTATCACACATCTGAGGGCAGGTCTTATAGTTATAGACACGCGGTACAACCGACATATACATTCGAGGTCGCTATCCAGCAGTGCTATGGCTATGCAATCGTCCTGTGTCACAGCGGCGGAAGCATCGAAATCATGCCTGGTCGGCCTGAGCCTGTTATATGGTGATGACTGAGCAGGTCCTGGGCTCTTACTTGAAGTAGAAGTGCTGAATGTTGGGAATACGGAGGGTTAAGGCATCCCTATTTTGGATGGATACTCGAGAAAAATTGGTATGACGATGTTTGGTATCTGATTGAAACACTGGACTTAATAATTACGAGGATTGATTTATTATGCTCGATACCATCTTGTGGACGCCCACGAATATATATGGCCTCGGACATATACATCTGAGGGGACTTCCCCTCCCATGGCAATCAGCTCACCATGAGCAGGGCCCTCCGTCTAACTCGGACCATCCGTAGAGAGATGCCCGGGTGAAGGACCCGGAGGTGTCATTCGGCCCACGCCTTCAATGGGACTCCTAAGTTGCAGAAGCGTGAATACATGTTAGCACATAATATAAATCATATATAAATAACCACCACGAAGGGTGGCACATCCATCCAAGTACTAATGGCAAAGAATATGCATCTAATCCTAAGGAAAACACCCCAAACCCCGGGTTCTACCCGGCTCGGACTCGGTGAGGATCGGTAGGCGGCTAAGGTCTCAAGAGATCGTGGGGCCGAATCTTGGCATGGCGTTGGCTGGCATAGAACATCGGCTAGGGTTGTCCCTCCATTAAGCCCCTCGTGCACACTTTGCGGATGAGTCGAATCATGCTATGGCATCACTATAGCTTTTAGGACCGCTTGAGACTCAAGGTATCACCCTTGAGCCTACTCCGGGGTTCATGAAGCCCCGTCAGATGAGGCAGGTCGGGGAAGTGTCCCCTTCCGGGATCCGAGTGGTTCCATGGTGAGCTAGAGAATACGTGCCGCATCGGCTGACCCCGCATCCGTGCGACTTACTCACCTAAATCTACTCAAAGTGCAAGATGCTCCATACGGATCACACCTCTACACCGAGGGAGTGTCGACCCATACCCGGCCCTCGTGGCCACCGGGCTATCAGGTCTAGCCTTTGTAGGAGTCTCGGGAGCCTTTTATGTTCGTGCAAGACCCCACCCCCACTTCACCACTTTGTGTCCCTTGTTTGGTGCTAAGCCATTCCATAGCATCCACGACTCGGTGGTCTCTTGTGCCTGGTAGAAAATAATAGGAAATACTGAGGGGATCTACCTAGGAGCATACTAATAAACATGGCTCGAGAGGTCTCTACCCCTCCTTAATTCCCCATTTCAAGAGTAATACTATGCAAAGAACTATCAATCCATCATTTAAGAGCAAGTACGTAATCAGGAGATAAGGAGAACTCACCTTTGCAATCAAGGGTTAGTTCCTCTGGATAAAGCATAGAGAACATAGAGACTTGAAGAAATACACACAACAAGTGCCCAACAGGGGTGCTACCCTCTGAATAACACAACTAAGCTACGTGACTAACCGGTCGACCGGGGCTTGGGATGGCTCCATCTCGATTTCTTTGAAGGGTGCCTGGCTGCTGCTCCTCCTCCCCATCTCCAATTGCTCCTAATAATCTGACCAGCAAAAGCCCCTAATTTGGGTGTCCAAAATGGAACCCCACTTGCCTTAATCGATTTGGGCCAAGTGGCATGTCATTAATTAATTAATTTGGTATTTTTGCCCTTTTTAATATTAGGATAAGCCCTAAATTTGAATTAGGGTTTTGGGTTAGGTTACGTTAAAATCTCTTCTTCTTCTTCTTCTTCTTCTTCTTCTTCTTCTTCTTCTTCTTCTTCTTCTTCTTCTTCTTCTTCTTCTTCTTCTTCTTCTTCTTCTTCTTCTTCTTCTTCTTCTTCTTCTTCTTCTTCTTCTTCTTCTTCTTCTTCTTCTTCTTCTTCTTCTTCTTCTTCTTCTTCTTCTTCTTCTTCTTCTTCTTCTTCTTCTTCTTCTTCTTCTTCTTCTTCTTTATAATTTAATTATTAACATAGCTAACCTTAGCTTATGAATAATTAATGTGCCATTAATTATTCATAGTGACGTGTCATGTATTTATACTTAAATATACGTATAAATATGTGGAACGTCACACGATTATCCAAGCTTCTTGGTTGTTCGGGTTGCAAGAAAATTGAAGCTATAGGATTATTTAGAATCGAGAGGTCATCTCTGTAGCGGAAGGCATGCATGAACAGTTCCATTAGATCATATCTACATAGCCTAGCTAATCTTTTAAAGAACTGAATCTCATAGAAGGATAAATACCAGTTACACCAAAGAGGTGAGCATGAAAATCCCTTTGGGATTCCTTTCATTTGCCGCCAAAGTTCTTTGCCACACCTAATAATTCCGCAATTCAAAAGCTAAGTATTCCATTCTATAACCATGTGCTTATCCAAGACCATCCATCCTTTAGGAACATCAGTTACAACTTTACATGCGATGGAGTGCCCAAGTGTTTTGAAAATCACGCGTTCTCTAAAGTTCAAATTATTATAGGCCAAGTATATCATTTTTTCCATAATTTGGATAATCTCGTCATCCCCAACAAGCGGAATATTCTCGTAACATTTAGCTATGTCTACACAAAAGATATTCGTAATTTTGGAGGGTAGATTTAGAAAGAATTCTGTATTAGATTTACAGGGCCAGAAGGCTGAGGACTTAACGTTAAAAAATTGGGCATAAATCTTTCTCATTTTTGCACATTCCCTTTTAATCAGAGGCTCAAGTTCTGTAAATATTGTGGTCAAAGTACACCCTACGTCTGCGACCAGGCAACCACTAGCATTTGTGAGCCATCTAAAATTGCACTTATGTGCTTTAAATGATCCCATAATATAAGGGAAGCGATTGGTAGAAATAGGAATATATGGGAATATATGCTCCAGTTCGTCCCTTATCTTAAAAGACCAATATTTCAAATCAAACTCCTCAGATGATATTTTAGTGAAATCAGGTGTATTTAGTCTTTCTTTGGCTTTTTCTAGAACAAGGTACTTACACATGAATACGCATGTGTTCTCTGCCTTATCAGCACCAGAGATGTATAAATTTTTAACTAACCATTCTAGTTCGTTCTGATATGCATTATTATTAAGCTTTGCCCCTAGTTTTTGCACGCCTTTCCTAAATAAAAAATCTAGAGCGGCTTTCTTAATTTTATGAAAAGTTTCAGTTCTGACCTGTTGCGTGAGTTGCCCAAGTTCAGGGATCGTGTCAATCAGCTTGTACCAGCCTATGGCGAGGTTATGTGCCACGTCCATGTATTTTACCTGCTTTATGACAATATGATTAAGGCCCTTGTTGATATCAGCCCTTAACTTGGGATTAATGATCAACTAGTATCCAAGGTAAGAACATGACCAAAGTTGGGATGAATATAATTTTTGAACCTATTAAATTTGAAACAAGTACAAGGAGCATCATCACCACAAAATACCTCATAGGGTTTGTAAAGATTTGACTTAATAGGATTGTCATACATCCAACCAAAAATTATATCTGAAAGATCAAGCTTTACATCAAAGAGTTCAAGACAAAATTCATAATAAAATCGTCTAGGAGAAATCAACTCAAAAGCTCTATTACAATAGTGTAAATGAATGAATTTTTTTGCATAATTTCTTTTGATGTCTAGTTGACGCCTCCTGCAACAATCAACCTCTAGAACTCTTGGAGTTACCTGCAGTTTGCCTTGCAGTCAGTGTCTTTTCCAATTGAATTTCTTCTTTGGAAGATCTGGTACAACAATTCCATCACTAGAAATATGGCTAACAGTTTTATTTGGAATGTATCTTCTTGTTTCTCTAGAATTATTATAGGAGAAAGCCCTCCTTTTCCCTTTAGAGCTATAGATGAAGGGGCTACCAGGGGTACTGGGACCAAGAGCAGAAAGCTGGCGTTTGTATTTATTGCTAGATAGCTCTGTAAACTGAGGACCTTTTATCATACGTTCAATCTGACGTGCAGCAGGTGCATCACCATATTCAGCAAGCAATTTAGCATCTTGATCCTTACAAAATTGTTGTACTCCATCAATCATCATTTCTCGAATGAAGAGGAAAGTTACTTGCCCCAGGACCACTGTCTTTACATCTTTGTTTTGCAGCCATAGCAAGAAAGCATCAAATGGTTTAGTATAAGATGACTCCAAGAAGAATGTATCTAAATAACATGTACCAAACAATATGATCAAACCGGATGATACTGCCGGAACCATCCTTGGTGCAGCATTTGCATTTAATTCCAAGCACTTGATTATACACATACAACAAATGCTTGCAAGGCATCCTCTAATTCTTTCCTTGTTAATGAACCTGATCAACTGTATTAAGGCCCTTAGCAATAGGCCGCAATGATGGTCTTTCTGGGGGCATATCAAAGACTTCTATGGATACCATGTCTCAATCTTATTGGGACCAAACCACATCATTTGTCATACCCATTAGCCTCAGAAGTCTTTTGTTGCATAAAAGTAAGGAGCAGTTTGTAGGTAGTATACCTACATTAATTGGATTCTTACATTTTCCATTTTTTTACTTTTGCCCCTGATACTGAACCTTAGTACTTGCCCTTGTTCTGCATATAGCCCCAATAGACCGGTGCACCATCTCCTTTTCTAAAGAATCATAAAAGAGTGTCCTCACCAAGGCATCATCCTTACGAACTTTGCTAATAGCATGTTTGTCGGGATGATGAGTCTCCGATTCTGCTATCAGACCAAAAGTGTCTATAGAACGATTCCTTTTATATATAGTCTTTAAGATATACCTCATGCACCACTGTCATGTTCTTCAATGCACCACTGTCAGCTTCCAAATCTATGATCTCTGACATCTCCTTAGCCTTTGCACCACTGCTTCTATGATTCTACAATCTGTTAAAAAGGTCTGGACACCTAGGCCTATCCCTAGTAGTTACAATCTAGGGATGATGTGTAATTGGTACTTTGAATATAATCTGTGAGATCAAACGAAAAATTCTTCTTGGTTCTAGATGCTACTAACCAACTCCCATGCTTAGTCTCTGATAAGTTACTTTGCAGCATATGTGTCGCTGATTCCCAGTAACCTCAATATTGAAAGCAATGCAAAAATATATACTAATGACGAATATAATTTTATGTATGAGTTTGTTATGCATGTCCAATGTCTTTTATATATGTAATGCCAAGTTTCTAACTGCTAACTTGTCCTCCTTTTATTTTATTTTCTGCGGGAGAAGAATAATATCAGCATGCGTAATCATGGAATGTTCATTTATATAAAGCCCACCTTAGAAGTCATAACTTCATGCCTGGTACTGATTATTGAAAAATATCATAGAATTAGGAATCACATACAGTAATTTTCAGGGATCACATACATTGAAAAATACTGTAAAGGTGAAGTCAACATCATTTGAACTTGCTATACTATTTATTCTTCGATTGTATACTAACTGCAGAAATCCTTCGATTAATAGTAGTTGGCAGGTTGCTATTAAACTTTGTATTTAGGAATAGAGAAGGCAGAAACAAATTTTTATCGCAGGTGAGGACACAACGTAGCTAAGTACCTTATTTCTAGCATTTATGTCGGCACTCCATTTCTTAATGATGTCAATTCTTTGACTCTGCACTGTGATATAAAGGGGAGTCCATCCTTCCTGTCAGGCCGATGAAAGTTCAAGTTAATTTGGTATGGCCTGAGAAGAATTATCCAAGACAAATTGCAACATACATTGTCAGTACAATTGATGGGAATGCCTTACATCCAACATAAATTTCACTGGGTTTATATTTGCGCTCTGTGTGGCATAATGCAAAAACTTCGCTCCATCCTATAGAAAGAAGAAAAGGGGGAAAATTTCAATAACTTTTTAAGGAAAACAGTAATCAAAATGCATATACTTATGCTAAAGCTATCTTCACGTGTTATTGGTGGCAAATTCAAACATATAATCGAACACCTGGATGATCCTGCACATCTGATTTGATTACATTGTTACTTTCTTTGGCACATCTGATGTTATGTGTCTTATAGCAAATAAGCGCAGGCAGTTACTGTTCCCTGCACAAAAGGATTTGCAAAGGCTATTGTCAGGCATCGAGCATCATGGAAAAGCCAGGACTGAGGCTGGGAAATAGTCGATCTTCAGGCTGGGTTAAACACCTACTCGATGTAGATATGGACCCGGCATAGCTCCACAGACTAAGAAAAAACTTGAGCTGAGAGCTGGATCTGCCAAAACTAGCCTATTTCTTCACGATGAAAACTAGCATCAACTGGAGATAATATCTTCTAGAACCTGCAAGAATGGACACATATAGAAGCAAAAAAAAAAAAATTCTTAAAAATAGAACCAAGGCAAGAAGCACCGCTCTGTAGCCGCAGGCGCTGAAGCTTGGGCTTCTTCCTATGCAAAAACCTTTTCCTGCATCCATTTTTCTTAACAATAACTCTATTCATGGCCTCCGATCTATTCATACCAGAGGATGCAGATTTTGTGCTTGAATAGCGATTCTCACAGTCGATTTCCTCAAAAAAGTTCTAGGCCTTGGCAAAGCAAGGTATCCTGTGCCAAATTTTCTCAAGCTCAACGCATTCAAAAATGTTGCAAGCCTTGGTAAAGCGGCTGCATATACAAAACTGCTCCATGCTCGATTTCCCTAAAAACAAAACTGAAATGAAAGGCCGATTCTGAAAGCAAAGCCGGGCAAGAACTCAAGTTAGTATTTCATGTTTCATTTCAACTTCGTTTTCAGTTTGCATGCTCTATGTCCATCATTTTTTCTTGAACGGTGCTGTTCAAGGTTTCGAGTTAGAATATCCATGCTTGTAAATCTTAAACCCGATTCTATTTTGAAACGCAGCCTTTATCACAACACTTGAATATTCTGAACGATACCGTTCATGCATTGATGCTCCAAAATCTCTTAGCTAATCCAAAATTTGCCTTTGCATAGCCAACGTTTCAAGTTTCTATAGCACCTAAACTTTTTAAACAATACCAAGTACAATTTTTGGGCTCCGGATTTAACTCAGTTTATATGAGTACTCTTTACCTTCACTGTAGATGAACACAGATTTATCAACAATACTGTGAATGATTCAATGCTCCATATTTTTGTGGCAATCCATACAAATTCTTAATTTCTAATGCTCTAGATTTTTACAAATTTTTAATATTTTGATGCTCTAGATTTTCTTAGCAATGCATACAACTTTTTGTAGCATCTAAACTTTCTGAACGGTAACGTTCACAGTTTTGGGCTCCACATTTACCTTAGTTTTAGGAATACTCTTTACCTTCATTATAGATTTGAACACTTGAAATATGTCAATGGTACCGTTTATGTCTTGATGCTCTAGGTTTTATAAAATGCATACAAATTTTCATTTGTAGAATCGATGATATCACCAATTTATTTTGGGTGTTAATCTTAATGCAGACAAAGGTTATGTACTTCACCCAAAAGAATGTTGATTACAAAGGTGCAGTCTATGAGCGCATGAAAGCTCCTTTAAGAAAAACTCGCGAGCATAAGAGAACAAAATCAAACTCAGATAGCAATACTTAGTTTATGATTATTGACACAAATATGGTCTCAAAGGCTACTAATGGGGGCACAACTGTGGCCACACAGGGGACTAATGGGGACTAATGATTACATACTGAGTAACATGGTGAGCCACATAATGAAGATTGGCTACTCTAGTTAATGGTGCAATCGCGAGGATGATAATGTAGTAACTTAGATGAAGGAAATGGGAAAATGTAGATGCCGGGTAAAAGCATGTTAGGGTGTCCCTTAAAAAGTATTATTTAGTGACTAAAAAGGTACCTAAAAAGGTAGCCAGGACTGGGTACTGGGTACCTGTATAATATCTCAATATAAGGTATGTTTTAGAACTTTTTATATATATATTGGTCTCCGATAGCATTATCTTTATCTTAACTTTGAATATTACCATGTCCTTGACTTTTACTTTGGATTTTTGTATTAGTTTTAATGAAAAGAAAAATGAGAAAGTACCCAGTTCTGAAGTACCTAGTGTATGTACTTTTGCAGGTT
Source organism: Isoetes taiwanensis (assembly GCA_021234155.1). Taxonomy (NCBI): domain Eukaryota; kingdom Viridiplantae; phylum Streptophyta; class Lycopodiopsida; order Isoetales; family Isoetaceae; genus Isoetes; species Isoetes taiwanensis. The sequence goes on along the minus strand of JAJEKV010000012.1, from coordinate 4,502,777 downwards.
CCAAAAGTGGTACACCCTAACATGCTTTTACCCTGCCATGCAGCAATAAGAAGGAGAAACTGTTGGGACAGGAAGCACCAATTATCTCTATGAATATCTTTAGTAGTATAGACCTTAATCAGTATGCCCCAACAATTGTGCATCATTTGCCAGATGAAGAAACGCTATTTTGTTTCCAAGCAAAGGAATGGCTTTTAATAATGAGAAATCAGTCCAGTTTATGGACTTCCATTTTCTACCCTCCAGATTCATTGATGTTAGATCTAGTGCCAGGTGTTGGTTCATTTATGGAGGCCTGCACTATTCGTGGTAGACATTATTATGGTTGGGGGCATAATCGAGGCATGTATAATGTGTTAAAGGACAATCAGCTCTCTTACAAACATGCAAATAATCATGATAAGACTTTGGAAGAGCATGCTATTGAAGGCATTTCTGCAAATGTAATTGGGCAGGACATTACAGTCGAGGAATGAAGAACCAAACGACTAGTTGGTGTTTGGTAAAATATTAAATGAGCAACTTAAATTCGGTAATCTAGAAGGTTCTCTATCAGGAATTAGTTCTGCTTGGTTCTGTCATCACGTTTTATGCAGCTGAGGCTTACCATTTGTAGGTTGATTGAGATTTTATGCGAGGTTTTCCTCCGTCACATTTTGTAATGATAAACCTTTGCCGAATATTATATAAGATTTTCATCTGCTATAGATACATACATGTTTTTCTCTGCTACTTACAATTTATATTGTCTCAGACTTTCAAGTTAATTGAAGGCATATCTATGTTTGAAAAAACAAAAACTATGCCTACTTAGCCTCTGGAAAGTTCTGTTTAGAGCAGGTTGTGCGTGCAATTGTTGGCTTTTATCGGATGAAGTTTCATCTTAACGGGCAAGAAAAAAATGAAAAATCTATGTGTCAATTGCCTTGATATCTCTTATTCTTTATTGTATGTGGCAAATGGCCGGTACTGTTCATTTTACACTTAATGTTGTATAAAACGCAACCAAAAGAAATTGGCGCCAGGTGCTTCTTGCAACGCTACATATCCGAATTGGAGCATGACGAAATGATGGAACTCTTTAGATTAATTAGATGTTATATGCTTAGCAATTCTTTGACAGGGGAGATGACTTCTGAAGAGTCTAGTTTAGGTAGATATGGCGGATTAGAGTGGTAGCTATTCTCTGAATGAATTCTGTTCATAACATAAAAAGGGCTTCTTTTGCATTTCCTATTCATACTTTGGACATAACGTATGTTGCTTGTACTTTTTCCTTAAAAGTAATAACCGTTTGGGTGAAATTATTGTGTTATTACGCCATTTTTGTAGTACATGATTCCTCCTTCTGACGTAACCCATATGCTACATGCAATGCTCTGTTGATTTTGCATTTTCTTAGGTTATAGGGTTGCTTATGTTTAAGTTTAAAGTTAGCATGGGGCTTCAAAATGGTATGAACTTTTAAGGTAATTTGTAACTTGAATAGAACGTAGCTAGAAGAAAAATAACTTCCAAGTACTCATAGAGGTGGGTTTTGTATTTGGTAACGTGCCACCAAGAGGTGGTTTCCAGTTGAAAACCACCGATTGGTGGCACGTTGCAAAACGTAAGCCACGCGTGCCTTATGATTTCCGGACACGTGGCAAAGTTTTCCACATCAGCATTTACATTTTCGAAGGTTCTTGAGTTTTCTGAGAAACACAGAGTAGCAGAGCAGCAGAGAGTTTTTTGCGGAGGTTCCCGGAGGGCGCTCGTCGGCGCTTCAAGCCGATTGAGGCCGCCGAGGTCGTATTTGCCTGGATTGCATGCTTTTCTTTAGTTTTTTGGCATTTTTTATGTGCTAATGTCTTTCTTTCGTATTTGTAGGTGAATCTTCATTTAGAGCAAGTCGGTGCGGTGTTCTGGCGTACTAACCTGTTAAATCTCATTGTTCTCGAAGTTTCTTGTAAGAACTTTGTTGATTTTTTTTTGTTTCTTCAATCTTTTGTTAATTTCTGTATAATGTAACTAATCTTGGCGATTTTTTGCTTGCAGAGGAGTTCTAATCTCGGGTAACCTCGGCTAGTCTCGGTAATCTCAGCTAATCTCGGTAACTTGCGGGTTCCAGGCGACTTCTTATACATTTTTGAGGTAATATCCTCTGATTTTTGAGGCGACTTCTTTTTCATGTTTCTGTACTCACATTTGTTTTCCTTGTGCTGCATGCAGGTTTCAAGATGTCTATTGTTGCTTAAAGGTTTATTAATGTTCTAATTAGGTTGAGTTTAGTTTCTGGACATGCAGCTTCTAACTGCTCTACTAGTATCAGTCCTTCATTTACACTCCTTAATGAAGAAGACTGTGAGCTTGTTGGATGCACGAATCCTGCTGCAGTCGAGTTGACGTTACAAGATCTTGGAAATGAGCCATGGTTTAAGGAGGTACACTGATGATCTTAAGGCACCAAATGATGAAGAGTTTAAGGAGTTTTTGAAGCTTGATGAGAAGGTCTGGTACCTATCCTTAAAATTCTTTTCATACTTCATTTTTCATTTCTTTCACATACATATCTTGATTGTTTTAAGCATCAATTAAATTACTAATTGAGGAAGGATTTCGAGAAACATAGAAGCAAGAGGTCATTCATCATAGCCATTAATTTAGTAAAGTCTAAATTAGAACTATCCATTGATGCTAAAGCTACATCCAAAGTTTCCATGAAATGTTTACTAAGAGTATATCATTCATCATAATTAGTTTAGTAAAGTTGCATAAATCAGAAATCAACAATGAAGAGAATGTAAGGAAAGGGCAAAACTTGCCCTTTCAAGAAGGATTGTAAGTATTTAGGTTTTCATTCTGCCGCAAATCCTTCTTCATAATCGGTCTTTGGACATTCGATGATTGCCATAGAAACAAGATATATGTGCGCTCCAGATCTGATCGCTTCCTCTCCGCTCTTCTCCGTGCCTCCCAAAACCGTTCCTTCCTCTTTTTCAACGTAGCCCAAGAGGTTTCATCCCTCCACCGTTGGATTATCGTCTTACATCTCCACCTCTCATTCTTTTTAAGACTTTTATATCCTATATATTTATTTGATATCTAATGCAATTAATACTAACGTGGTTTTATATATAAAATTGTTCCATGGTCAACCCATGGTCGTTATTGAGTAAGGTTTTATTTATTATTCCATGGTCAAACCATGGTCATTACTATTGTTTAATGGGACATTTTATATTTCTTTGACGTTTCTTAAAATGATTGCCATAATCTTCGTTGTCTTCGTCCTCACTGTCGTCGTATATTAAATGCATTAATGATGTATTTTCGATGTCTTGGTCTAACACCTTATCACTCTCCCCCACTTTTGTGTTGAGCATAGGCTCAACACACAATTGTTTAGTGATGTTTTTATGGGCAAAGTGCACCTCACGAAAGTTGTTGTTGAAATGTGTAATATTTTGTCTGCGTTTTCCGGCCAAGGCAAGGGTATCATCTACATATGCCTTAGAGGCTTCATGCAAAAATCCTCGTGTAGCCATTTCTTCAAAGAGTTGTATATATTTCGAGGGAAGATGACTTAACTTCAGGAACAGAGCAGTATCTGTGAAAGTCTTCTTGCAAGATTTATTCGGGTCAAAGTTGATGACGATATCCTTGGAAGAATTAGTGGGAGTGAGAATATAATGGAGGAGTTTGCAATAGCGGGCTTGATCGTATATAAGGCGCTCGGGACTATATTGAGCAACATTTATAAACATTTGTAAGTTGTGTAAGATATCATTGTTAGACTCCCAATGGGTACCTTTGATGATGGCCCAATTAGGTAACTGTTTGAGTGATGCAGTATGCCATGATAAGCGTCGTTGGAATCTCGGATCAAAGGTAGGATCATCTTGTATATGTTGAGGTGCTTTGGTAAAATTGTAACGAATTTCATCATCCTGCAAAAGTTTATCCCGCCAAGTTGTATCTTCAACCTGGGTATACAGTGCCATGTCAGAAAAGATATCATCATAGTGTATGGAATCTGAGTCTTTAAGAAACATGTCGATTTTCCGCATAAGGACAGTAGGAATGAGATTGCGTATTTCCTTCCATTCAGAAGATGTAGGAATTTGCCAGTTTATGAGATCAAAAGGCTGAGGAGCTGGATGAGAATTTGCTGAATATAAAGCTGTGTGCTCTAGCTGGAATGATAAAAATTTGACCCAAATTTTATAATCTTCATTGTGCTGAATTTTTAAACTGATGGTTTGAAGTAGGGAGTCTTGAACATCCCGAAGATGGGTCTTCAAATTTCGAATCAGCAACTCTTTATCGGCAGCGGGTAAAACCAATGAGTTGCTCATATCATTAGATTGTAATGGACGACACTGCTTGATCTTTAAAGGAGGTCGTGTTCTAAGCTGCGTTGATTCATAAATGAGCTGTTGTGATGAGGAATAGTAAGAAAGAACATAACCGATACTGTCAACAGCCCATTCGTGACATAGAACAGGGTCTTCGATGGTAAGATCATGGCGATAAATTGCAGTAATAAGTTGAACTCTTTCTTGATAGATCATCTTTTTCCATAAGTTAGAAAATTGTTGAGCAGTGATTGGTGTGCAAGGGTCAATACACCAATATAATAATCGGATAAATCATAATAATAGTTCGTCTCAAGATCATTTATGCGCGCCACATGAGTTTGGGATTGCTTGGATTCATCCAAAATTTTGAGCATCAAATCTTTGTATTGTTGTACCTCAATCTTCAGAGCAGCGTTCTCTTACTTGAGGTCCTGTCCAAGGTGAAGTAAAGGTTGTACTTGAGCTTTAAGGGCGGTGATTTTTGACTCCATAAGTGAGTGTGAGGAACCATCATTATATTGCATATGTTCTTGCTGCAAAGTGTGATATTTTTGTTGAAGCTCCTGATATCATCTTTAGACTGTAATTGAGCTTGTAAAGTGTGAATTTGTTGATGAAGATTGGATATCAGACTTGCATTTGCCATATTGCTATTGAGTAGATCTTGGACATTAGCATGAACCTTGATGAGATTATCCTTCATAATATTAAGGTCATTGAGTAAGAAAGCATGAGACGGTTCAGAAAGTTGTGAGAACATCTCAGCGTCGGATTTAAGAACTTGTTGCTGCGGTGGAAACGTTTCCTGCAAGGACAAAAAGTAATTCAATAACATTTGTAGATGCATGGCAAATGGAAGTTCTTGTGCATTGTTTCTTTTGATATTACATATTTGTTTATGTAATTGTTCAGTGACTAGGGAGGCCCAAGGGATCTCAATGCCCTGAGTGGCCATGATAACATATGCCAACCATCGCTCTGTATATTTATGTAGATTGACAGGTGCAAGTTTCCTTTTAAGATAAGTAAAGATTATAGGATAGGGATGAAAAGCTTTTTCAACATGTTCTCTTTTGGTAGAGATGATCCCAAATTCACGGAAGATAGATATATTATGTTTAGGATGAACGTTGCAGTTGGGAAGTCGTAAGGCTGCCATAACTGATTCTCGTTGAATATTTATGTGCCCAGTTAGTGTAGTAAAGCTGGTTCTGGTGGCAACTTCATAATTATCTATATATTCTGTTATCCATTCCGGGTTCAATTTTGGAAATGGTAATAGCACAAATGAAAGTAACTTTGCCGTTTCCAGATATGTTTGGGCCAAAGCATCCAAAGGCGGAAAATTATCAAAAGATATATTAGGATACAAGATTTGAAACTTATCTGAGGGAACTTTATAGTTGGGCTGAATACAGTAAACCGGTATGTTGCGTTTCCATTGTCGTTGCTCACGCTGGTAGGTTGCCCGACGGCTTTGAAGTTTAAGTTTTGCTAAGAGGTGTTTGTATCTACCAGAATTATCTTGCCCCCGTCCAAAGCAAAACAATAATTTGTTGGGTGGCCAGAAACCAATATAATACATAACTTCCATGAAGGTAGTATGGGAAACATTCGGGGAATCAGGATCATTCCACCAATTATACACCTTGGTTGTAGGAAAGGGAACCATGAGTAGTTGAAGAGTGCCATCTTGAATCTTAAATCTATCAATTTGGAGCAAAAGTCTTGTAGATAACTGTTGGTTATCCCATTTGGAAATATTTAAAGACATTTTAAGAAGTTGAGAGACATTTTGAGCAGTGCACAACTTTGGTGCTGGTTTTACCATATTAACATGTTTGACTTCTTTGTAGGGTTTGAGTCGGCACCCATTCACGCGGGTAGGCAAAAGGTTTCCATCCAAATCTTGTAGTTGAATAGAACCATTTTGATATACTTTATGAATTTGGAATGGTCCAAGCCAGCGAATTTTTAATTTTCCTGGATGTTGTTTGTACCTTGAATCGTATAATAAGACTTTGTCATTGTCTTGGAAATGAAATGATTTTAATTTTCGATCTAACCACGCCTTGCGCCTATCCTTGGATACTTGTTGAGCCCAGATTGATTGATGTCGCTTTTCATCGAGAGCTTCCAGTTGATATAATCTATTCTGAAGTGAAGGTACGTCACTCATTCTATGGTGAATGGCCACCCTTAAGCTTGGGATAATGAACTCAAATGGTAGGATAGCTTCTATTCCATATGTGAGTTGGAAGGGAGTATGATTTGTAATAGTTTTATATGTTGTTCTGTAAGCCCACAAAACAGCGGGTAACTTGAGCTCCCAATCTTTCCTTGATGATTCACATACTTTCTTTAAAATGTTAACCAATATTTTATTGGTCGACTCGGCTTGTCCATTAGCACGTGGGTAGTATGGCGTGGACTTCTTGTGAGAAATTAAGAAATCTCTGGTGAGAGTCTCAATGGTGTCATTTATGAAATGTACACCGCGATCGCTGACAAGTTCAATGGGGCATCCAAAGCGGGTAATGATCTGATGGTACATGACCTTTGCAACACTTGCTGCTGTATTGTCTTTAAGGGCCTTGGCCTCGGCCCATTTGGTATGATAATCCGTGAGTACCAGAATATATTGAGCCCTTGTTTTACTGGCTGGGGGATCCACAGGGCCAACGAAGTCAATACCCCATTTTTCAAAGGGGCCCAACGGCAGTATAGGTTGTAAGGGCATATGATGTCTTTCTTGTGGTTTACCAGTGCGTTGACAAATATCACAAAGTGAGGCCTCTTTAGAAGCATCTGTAAAAAGGGTTGGCCACCAAAATCCGGCTTGCAATATCTTTCTTGCCGTTAATTCACCAGCAAAGTGCCCACCACCAGGACCTTCATGTGCTTGTTTTAGTAGCTCTTGAGTTTCGTGTGGAAGCACACACCGACGTAGAATATGATCTTTTCCTTTTTTATATAACTGACCAGCTATGAGACAGTATGGTGCTGCTTTTCGAATGAACTCTTTCTTTCGAGAGACATCTAATTCAGGAGGAAGAGTTCCAGAGGTCAAATATTCTGCGATGCCTGCATACCCATGGTGGGATGGCATTTACTCTAAATAAGTTAACATCAGGTAGATCATCATATATTCCGGTGGGAGGTTCACCGTTAGTTAATCTTGATAGATGATCAGGTACTGTATGTGAAGTTCCAGGTTTAACAACCACTTTAAAATTAAACTCCTGTAGAATGAGCAACCAGCGTGTAATCCGGCCTGTGGTACAAGGTTTATTTATTAGATACAACAAGGCCTGGTGATCCACATAGAAAATAAAGTAATTCCCGAGAAGATAATGGCGGAACTTCTGAACAGCAAAAACCATTGCTAAACCTTCACGTTCAGTAGTTGTATAGTTTCTTTCAGCCTCATTTAACTGTTTGCTTGCATAGTAAATCGGTTGATCCTTGTTACCGTCTTTTCTTTGTGCTAACACAACTCCTAAAGCAGTTTTGGAAGCATCTGTATGAACATGGAATTCCTGATCCCATTGAGGTGATATAAGTATAGGGGCAGAAGCCAGAATGTGCTTTAACGCCTCAAAAGCTTTTTGACATTGATCTGTCCAAATGTATTTCTTTTGAGGACTTGTGAGCTCAGTTAACGGGGTCGCCACTTCTGAAATCTTTGCACCGAACTTCTTATAGTAATTTATTTTTCCCAAAAATCTTCTCAAATGTGTGATGTTTGCAGGAGGAGGCATGTCTAGTATCACTTTAATTTTACTTGGATCCGTCATTAAGCCATCTTTACAAACTACACGACCTAAAAGCATGCCATGTGTGACCAGGAAGACACACTTCTCTGGGTTTAAAGACACTCCATATTGTCGACATCGTTTAAAGCACCGTTCTAATTTAGCAACGTGGTCATCCATGGTACTGAAGACTGTAAAATCGTCTAAGAAGATCTCCATGAAATCTCCAATGAAACTTTTAAAGACTTGAAGCATTACTCGTTGGAAAAGGGATGGAGCATTAGTTAGCCCAAAGGGCATAACTTTATGGGTAAAAGCATGAAAGGGTGTCTATAAATGTATCCCTTTTGGTACATGTGGCTATATTACACAAATCACCCAAAGTACCCAAAAAGTACATGCATAGCCAAAAAATATCCGAAATTTAGCTTAAATGTATATGCAAAGTACATAAAATCGAAAAGTGTATGTTTATACAAATAAAAAATAACCAAAATGTACGTGAAAAGTATCCATATTTGTACATCAATTCAGTACAATGTACGTACACCCTTTCATGCTTTTACCCTTATAGGCATAAGTACCAAATTGCGTGATAAAAGTCGTTTTTAATTGGTCATCAGGGTGAATTTTAATTTGATTATAACCTGAAAAACCGTCCATGAATGAGTAACATTGGTGACCTGCAACGTTTTCTAAAACGTGATCTGTAAAAGGCAATGGAAAATGGTCTCTTTCAGTCACGGCATTTAATCTACGGAAATCTATGCAAACACGTAGTTTTCCATTTTTCTTTTTAACAACAACTATGGGTGAAACCCAATCACTCGTCTCCACTTCAAAAATAAAATCAGCTTGAAGCAACTTTTCTAATTCTTCTTTGACATTCATAGCATAGTTTGGATTTAATCGGTATGCTCGTTGATACACTGGCGTAACGTTTGGCAACAAGGGAATTTTCATTTGACAAATTGCAGGATTAATGCCTCGCAAATCCTCGTATGACCATGCAAATATGTCTTTATACTCATGTAGAAGGTGAGTAGCTTTTAAATGAATATGTGAGGGCAAATTTTTTCCCAGATGCACATTTTGTGGATTATCTCTCGTGCCCAAATTAAGCTCTTCAGTTTCAGGTGTGTTAAGATATGGATGAAGATCTCCATGTTGTAAGGTATGGGCTTGTAATGGTTTAATTTCAGTTTGCCCCATGTTGGTTTCTGTAAATGCTGTCGGAAAATCCGAGATAACTTCAACCATATAACATGATTCACATTCGATCTCTGAATACACATTAACATTGTAAAAATCCTCATCATCCTCATACTCTTCGTAAATGTCTTCATCATCCTCACTATCTGAGAAAATAATCTCATTATCTATAGTGGTTATAATACCCGTGGGCAAATCAATCTTGGAAGTTTTTCCTTGCTTTGTCAATTGGAGAGTGTTATTGGACCAATCATGCATTGCCCTTGCTTCACGTAACCAAGGCCTGCCCAATAGGAGTTCATAGTCTTGAATACGACTTTGAGTATCCAAGATAACAAAATCTTGTTGGAACTCTAGGTCTCCCACTATAAAATTTACTGCTCTAACGAGTCCCAATGGCTCCACCTTACGATGATCGGCCACTTTAATATCGAATGGCGATTTTACCATTTTATCTAATTTCAACTGCTTCCGCAGTGCATTTGTCATTATATTCACACCAGCACCTCCATCGATAGGCACTCGTTGAATGTCTTTTCCTTTAATTTGAACTAAAACTATTGGATTTTGCTTGTCCAATGGTTCAGTTTTTAGCGTAGACATTACATCTTTTTGGTAACAGAGTTCCTTTGGTATGCCAAGACCTGGCATGTATTTAATGAGCATTGGTAAAGGAATGTCAATCCTAGTATCCTGAATTTGTTTTCCTAGTGCCTCTAGTTCTTCTCCTTCATTTGGATCTATTGGCTGGAACGCCTTAAAGTCTGGAAAATGTTTAGCTACAAGTCTAAGAGACACAGGGACTTGTAATCTTTGCAATTGATTTTTCAATATGCTGATATCCTGACCAGGTATTTCCAACGGAAAGTGAGATTCTGTTTCTTGCATTTCTTTGATTTGATGTCGGGTGTTGGCATATGTTTCAACTTCATCTTCAATATCAGGATAAGGCTTAAGTTTTCTTTTGGATGTCTGTTTAGGCATCTCAAAAATCTCAATCCCCTCTTTTAGTGCTCGTTGGCGCGTAACAACATTAACACCTATCATATCTCCCTTATGCTCCAACGAAACGATTCTCGCATCTTCACTGTCTTTAGTTTGATTTTTTTGTGGGGATTGTATAATTTTTCCCCGATTCATTTTATTTTTGCAATCTCGAGAGATATGGCCTTTCTCTCCACATTTCCAGCATTCAATTCCTTTTTGGTCCTTACCATTAGATAGTTCAGCCATGCTCACAGCATAAGCCGGAGTACTTTTCTCTTTTGCCTTATTGTTGAAGTAGCAATCTTTTGTATCGTGGTTATTCCTTTCACAAATGTGACAATATCTTGTTTCCAGTACTGTTCTACATTCATTTGAATAATGCCCAGGTTTAGAACACCGGGAACACCAAATGTAACTTCTTTTTTGTTCACTTTGAACAATTCGTTTTAGCTTCTCTTCCATATTTTGTTGCAATCTGCCTTGCATATCCCCGATTTCTTGGTTCACCCTTTTATGAACCAAGCTTTCTAATTCTGGTTTTCCATGCTTATCAGCACCCAGAATCCCATTTAATATTGCAGCTCTCTTTACTGCTTCCTCCAAAGTGTTTGGATCATCCATCTGTAATTGTTGTTTTATCCTTCCTTGAAACCCATCCACAAACCATGATACAATATCTGTCTCATGTGGTTTAGGATTTAATTGACTTGCTAAATCTGTAATTCGAGTTGCAAAAGTCAATGGAGCTTCTCCAGGCTTAATTTGCAAAGCCTTTAATTCATCTTTGATCTATTTGTATGTAGGGGCAACATGATAGGCTTTCAGAAAGATCTCTTTAATCTCCTGCCAAGTTCTCTTAGTATCCATGTTGCGTAGTAGCCAATCTGCTGGTCTACCTTCCAAGGTAGTTGGAAACAACGTGATTCTTTCTAGGTCACTATCTTGACCATTTGAAGAGCTTATGAGCTCGAATTGCTTCACATGAGTATCAGCCTGAGTTTGGGCTGCTTTACCTGCACCATACTTAGGGTATGGTATTTTGGATGTGCTCATTGTGAATATATGCTGTATATCTGGAAGAATCTCCGAAGACCTTTCCTGTTTAAGTTTATTTTCTTCTCTCTTTATGTGTCTATGAGTTCTCTCTTCTTCCTGTTTTTTCCTTTTCGCCTCTTGTTTCCTTCTTTGCTCTTGAATTTCTTTATATCCTCTCATTCATAGCCCAAACCATTACTTGAGCAATTATGAGGCCGTTTTTGTTTAAGGAAATACCAAATAACCCTCTTTGGATCTTAGTTCTGTGCGCAGAAATGTTCTGGACAGCAACTAGTCACCATATATCCAAAGCTAGTTAGACTTGGAATTTGGCTTTGAAATTTGGTATACTGGTAGAACATTGATAGAAGTATGTTGCAGCAAAATTTGGGCTTCAAATACGAAGGATAGCTTGGTCATTTTCAGGTCTGATATGCACTAATCTTGCTGCAACAGAAATTTTTGAACTAGAGATAATTTAATGGCCATTTAAGTGGATCTCAATGATCTTTAATTTTGATTGATGCTTTCCCCGGCATCGGCGCCAAAATGTTAAAGGAATCTATCTATTGTCACCTTCCTTAACATTCATCATACACTTAATCAAACTTCACATACATATCCAGGGTTTAAGCATCAATTAAATTACTAATTGAGAAACTTACATACCAGCTCATTCATCATAGCCATTAATTTAGTAAAGTCTAAATCAGAACTCTCCATTGATGCTAAAGCTACATCCAAAGTTTCCATGAAATGTTTCCTTTCAAGAAGGATTGTAAGTATTTAGGTCTTCATTCCTGCTGCAAATCCTTCTTCATAATCGATGCTGGACATTCTGATGATTGCCATAGAAACAGTATATGTCTGCTCCAGATCTGATCGCTTCCTCTCCGCTCTTCTCCGTGTCTCCCAAAACCGTTCCTTCCTCCTTTTCAACGTAGCCTAAGAGGTGTCATCCCTCCACCGTTGGATTATCTTCTTACATCTCCACCTCTCATTCTTTTTAAGACTTTTATATCCTATATATTTATTTGAAATCTAATGCAATTAATACTAACGTGGTTTTATATATAAAATTGTTCCATGGTCAACCCATGGTCGTTATTGAGTAAGGTTTTATTTATTATTCCATGGTCAAACCATGGTCATTACTATTGTTTAATGGGACATTTTATATTTCTTCGACGTTTCTTAAAATGATTGCCATAATCTTCGTTGTCTTCGTCCTCACTGTCGTCGTATATTAAATGCATTAATGATGTATTTTCGATGTCTTGGTCTAACACCTTATCAATCTGTTTGGTACTACTAGATTGGCATTTGTTCACATGGCATCAAAAGCTAGAGCTTTAGGTATCGGTGTAAAGAAAAAGAAAGCACAGCCAATTTCTTATAGCACAAAGCAGGATTTATTGGTTGATATAGATTATCAGATCACACATCCAAAAGGGATTCTGAAGCGACTGTGCTTTTATTTGGTCAGTAGATTTGCTATCAGAGGTGCTCAGGAACTTTATGATGTGAAGGATGTAGACTTGAGTTTGGAATTTGATGGCAGCAATGAATATGTGCTGTATAATGAGAGAAAAAGTAAGACGTGGGGGATTTCTATAACCCGGTTTGATGATAGTCATTTCAGACCTGCAATATGGAGCTTTGAGAATGACTTTGTGTTAACATATAAACAATATACTCGTCATTTACCGGGAAAAGAAAATGATAAACTAAAGTGGTTTTTCTGTCAGGCGATTACGAACTTTCGCGGTCAGGTACGCTGGTTTTTCTTTTTCCTATGCATTGTTTATTATTTTGTTTTTAATTGTTTACTCTCTTGCAGGTCTGGTTTCAGAAATCACGGGTAGGCAAAAACAATCTTGTCAAGTGGATAACATACATGGGGTCTTTGTTAGACGTTGATATTTGTAATAAAAGTGGACGTGTATCTGCTGTTACAAGAATGTCGCTTGGTCTAGTTCCACTAGAAATTGGAAAGCTTGTAACAAGTCATAGGATGACAACTGCATACGAGAAGTAAGTTTTTATTTATTTATTTGTTTGTCTATTTCCTTTCATGCATTTATAATTTTGTGTTCTAATAGGTACGACCGGAGCAAGGAAATCCAAGTTAACGCTGCGATGAATATATTGAGCAAACCTTACAATGAAGATGGTAGTCTAAGGTTGTATCCTGATGTTTTAAATGAAATGATTAAAGAGAAGGAGAAGGACTTAATGGGAAACCATTCTTCAAAGGTTCTGGTTTACGGTCAAACTTCAATTGGAGGTTAGTTTATTTTCCTACTTTGTTTTCCTAGTTTCAGTTTCCTAGTTTATTTTCAGTTTTCTAGTTTCCTATCTAATTTTGACTAGGTTTTTCTTACAGATAATGTTCCTGATGTTCATGATCACACTACGATTACAGGTAAATTTTGGAAACCTTTAGTACTTTTTTGAAATCTTTAGTAGATTCCAAATGTTAATTTGTAGTTGGTTTCTTGCAGACAATGTTGCTGCTCCAACAGATGATTACCTTAAAGCTCCTATCAAAGTTCCTGTTGATTTAAAAACTGGCGCCAATAACTCTATAATTCAAGTTTCAGGAAATACTGTAAAACCAGTTACATCGACAACAAATTCTGGATTGGCCGATGATTTTGATAACGACATGCTTGAAGAAATGGTTAAACGCACTCCTTCGCTAGCAAAATACTTTCCTGGACAACAGACTATTGTGCAAAACTATGGTAAGTTTTGTATTATTATTAGTTATTATTCTGATTTGGTAAACAGGTTTTCAAATGGATGAAAATAACCTAGTTTTTGTTTATGCAGGTGGCCAGTCATTTGTGGGCGCAACATTCAATTCTTGCACATTTGTTCTTGCATCAGATGCCGAATACATGAAGAGAAATGCTACTTGATGGAAATTCAGCTGTATGGTTCATATCTGGGAACATTTTGATGAATTCAGGAAGATGGTCTTCTGATGATTTTGAAATCTTATCAATGTACTGTTTTAAACTTTTCAATATAAAACTGTTTTAAAACTTTTGAACTTTAAATGGTTCTGTTTAAATTGTTTGCCTGTTAAAAAGAAATAGAAACTGTGTGTTAAACATTTTGGTAGTCTAGGAAATTGAAGCATGAGCGGCGCCGCTTAGAGTAGGAAACCAAAAAATAAAAACACAGGAAAAAAAGCAGAAATCATAGAGTACTCGTGGTTTACGAATTTGAGTTGTCCCATACTCGTATTCTTTTAAATTGGCGAAGTTGAACTAGTTGAAGTTAAGAATAGTCCGCAAAAGAAATCGTGCATGCATCCTTTATAGGAAATGAAATGGTGCAAATGGTATGATCCATTTATTGGCGTATAAATTTACCATGCAAATACCAATATACTAATAGAGGGTACCTCAAAAAAAAAAAAAAAAAAAAAAAAAAAAAAAATTACATAACATGTGTCTTATTTCCTTGGGTATTTTTTATTTGCCAAAATGTAAGATGTCATATTTCTTTGGGCTTTTTAATTCGCTAGATATAAAATGCCTATGTTATATGTCTCCATGGGTAGGATTGTATGACAGCATAAATGGAAAAAACCCACCAAATTTTTGGGAAAAACACGCGAAACACTTACGGAGAAAACCACATCCAAATTTCCCCCAGTCAATGGAGGGCTAAAGGCCTTGTATGCTATGCAACAAAAATGCCATTTAGCAGAAATATGGAATTTTTAGGAAGGAGAAATTTCACTCACCTTGAAATTTCAGAAGGAAATTTCGAGCTGACCTGGCGGCTTCCTTTTGAAATTTCAACGGTGAGTGAAATTCTCCGACGAAATTTTATCTACCTTAAAATTTAGCCCGTTCTTGAGCTCTGATGCAGCCAGATTTAGAGTTCGATCAGCCAAATTTCTGATACAATCTCTGTCTATGGCCGCCAGAATAAGCCCTAGTTCTATCTGTGGCAGCCAGAAGCCCTGGTTCTGGTATAGCTAAGCAATGCTTATGGATGGCCAGATCGGAAGCAATACCTATGGAGTATGGAGTATGCATACTTTAAAACCGAAGCAAAGATTGAGTTGCATACCTTAAAACCGAAGCAAAGATTGAGTTGCAGGTATTGCTTACAGACTGGTTTGTTTCCGGCGTTTGCATCCTGGCTTCTATCCCTGGCTTGCATGAAACAGAGATGAAGACGCAGGGAACAGAGATGAAGACGCAGAAACAGAGTAAAAGGCGGCAGAAACAGAGTAAAAGGCGGCAATCCCTGGCTTGCATGAAACAGAGATGAAGACGCAGAAACAGAGTAAAAGGCGGCGAAGCAGGGATTGTGCAGAAACACTAGAAGGCGGCGCCGCCCAAAAACGCCGCCCGCAGTTGAAGAGGAAATTTCGTCTGATAAAATCCTGTCGAAATAGGGCAAAATTTTAAGGTAGTTAAAATTTCGTTTGAGAAAAACATTATATAGTTCCTTGGTGCAGTCGGTATTATTGTATGGTTGTGAAACATGGGGCCAGGGCTCTCGCTAGACAGTTGGAAAAAGGTAGAAAAGGTACAGAAAAGATAGAAAAGGTTTTAGCTCTCTCTATTTCATACTGTTTCCGGTCGCGCCCATCATCAGACTTGTCGCTCTCGACCCCTCGGCTTTTTCCTTCGCTGAATTTACTACATACCATGCCATTGGGCGCATAGGGTTCGTTCTTCACAGCAGTTCTTTTCAAACATGGTGAAGATTTATCATATTTAGGGTTCTTTCTACGGAATTTTCCCTACCAGTTTGATGGGCAGCTGATACAAAATGAGGATTGTTTCTATCACCGTGTTGTAGAAGATTATTCCTGCAAAAGGAGCTTGGACAATCTACATGATTTAGGTCTTAGTAATTTAGAGCAGTATGGCTGACCTTATAACACATTTTGGCCTGCGCGAACAGTATGAAACATTCTGCAAAAAGTCTCTCCCAGCTTCTATAGCTGAATCGCGCTATTTAAGAGATGTGGTGGGAGATACTGAGGTTCGAAAAGGAGAAGGAATGGAGCTTTGCCAACTTTTGCAGGGAAATCCCCTGATTGATGCCTTTTCAAGCTGTGACATACAGCCATTTGATATTGAAACACTGCGAAGGGCATTTACCCTAAAGGAAAGTGGAACAGTCTTGCTAACTGAAGCTGATAGGGGTTTACCGACTCTCAAGTCTAAAGACGAAAGCAAAGAGAAGAAGCATAAGCGGAAGCACAAAAAGCACAAGCACCACCACAAGGACAAGGATAAGGAGAAGGACAAATACAAAGATAAAGACAAAGATGAAGATTGAAGGCGATGATGATGAGAGTAAACATAACAAGAAAAAGCATAAGAGTTCACCAAAAATAGAGACTTGTGATACAAAGATTAAGAAATGATCCTTATGTTGGTAAATTAGTAATATAAACTGCTGGATGATATTTTCATCATTTTGCAGCTAGGGAAATAGCAGCTCGCCCTTGGCATGTACAAATATCAATGTGCATAAGCACATTCTTGATCATTCACTTCACTGGATATTGATTTTGACCGATTTGTATCTTAGAAAAGAAAATTGAAAATGTTTGCAGCCAAAGTTGTAACACAAAAAGAAACACAAAAAGAAGAAACGACGCCATAAAGGCGATGATGATGAGAGTACCCAAAAACTGCCTTTGTTTGCATGATGTTCCAAACCCACCGCAAGCTTTGCGACGAACTTATGTTCCCAACACATCCTAAAAATCAATTTGTCTTTTGTTTGAGCTTCTTCTGTCTCATTCTTCTCGAATAATTTCAGTGAAACATTCAGCTTCATAAGTTTCATGAGAGAATATAATGTATGGGACGCAATAATGTGGCATGCAATTCTGTTCGTATGTCATGCTTGTATTTTAGAGCATATTTTGGTTTGTATGTTGTGAGAAGGGATGAGTGAATTAACTTTCATATTGAATGGTTTTAAAATCATATGCTGATGTGGAAAATGGCATTTGACCACATCATAGACTTGTGCGAATGGTGGAGAATTTAGGAGAGAATATATGTAGGAATATTTGGGATCTCAATGGCCATAATTTATAAGAGAAAACAATCGATATACATTTAGGCATACGCATTAAAAACTTGTCTCAATAATTGTATATTTAATCCCTATTTCTTATGTATCGTAAATAACTAAGGTTTTCATCTTGTCCCCATTATAAATCTTCACGACAACTTAGTATGTACAAGCAGCATTATTCAAAAGGTGGTTATGTGCTTTTGCTACTGCGAAAGTGGCAATCTATAAGGGTAAGCTTGCAGCTTTAATTTCTTTACTGACCCCAGGTTGCGTTGGGGCACATGCTCAACTAGGCAACTCCCAGTCTGTTGTGAATCAAAGACTACAAAATTTACATAACAAATAGCACAGTCCATTGGAAACTACAAAATTTACATAATAGATAGTCAAATTCTTTCGATAATTAGACATGTGGACAATGCCAACCTTCTTACAGAGCTTGAGCTTGATCAGATAATTGTATGCGATAGCTTCTCAATCTTCATCACTATTTCCACAACTTTACATTTCTCAAGCTTTACACTCTATTCTATTCTAGTCTATTCTATTCTATTGTATTATTCGCCACTTTGAGCATTTTGCATAAATGCAGGAAAATGGACCCCCAGCATGTGCATACAAATATTTTTAAAAAATAGAATTGATCATAGACTGGAATTATGTTCTGCACTTTTTGTTCAAAGTGGGAGTAGGATTGATGCTCCGTTTAATAATCCAAAGAAGTTTTTGACATCTTCCAATACATCTCATATGATAGGATTTAATATTCAGAACATGTCAAATAGAACCTTGACAAAAATTCCTTTTCAACACGAACTTTCTCTACCCCATGCCGCCAACGCAAGGAAGACTGCCCGAAGGAGTTTAGATTGCATCATAAATGCTGTAAAATGTCAAGTAGCAAGCCAGATGTCCCATACAACAAAACAATGCTTAGAAGCATTGGAGGTATGTTGGCTTGTAAAACATCTTTAGAGCAGAGCAAGCTCTATATTCAAGGCAAAAAAAAGTATCTCCAACTGTATATGTTGAATTTATCTTACTGCCTTTGCTAATGGCTCATCAGTAATTGCACAAGGAATTGTAGTGGTTGCACCTAGTAGGCAAGGGTTGGCAGTGGCTTAAAGGGGAAAGGAATAGTAGTTGTTAAACTGGGCAAGGGATTCTAGTGGTTTAACTAGGCAATGCAATGGTAGTTTAAATTGGTTGTTATTGAACAGGGCAAGGGTCTCTGGTGCTTTAACTAGACTAGAGTTGGTACTGGTTTAACTAGTTAGGATTGAAGTGGTTTAACCGGGCAAGGAATAGCATTCAACTGGCCAAGACTAGGAGTGGTTTAACCAAGCACATGATAGTTGTGATTAACTAGGCATGGAATAGTTGTGATTAACTGGCAGAGAATGATCAGCATGATCCTTGGAAGGAAACACAAAATGGAAGAATGAAAAGGCAAGGGCAAACCTAATAAATTTCATCTTTTTTTGTAGTCCTATGGTTGTGGAGCTAGATACTATGTGTTCTACATCTACTTGACTCCTCTAAGTTCTAAGTTTTTTTAAGATATTATATAACAATTGTCTCAAGTTTAAAGCTTCTTTTTCCAAATCAAACCATGTGCATATGATTTGCCATGGTTGGTTGCACGGTGGCAATAATAATGATACAAGATTGCTAGAGATTAGATTGCAGTTCCCTCATATATAAAGCGCATGCTGAAAGTAGCAAAAGTTGTCAAACCTGTTGGAATATAAATATGCTGACTAAGCATAATGTGCTGAAACAGCAGTGGTTCAGCACTTAACACACAGGTGCTGAGAAGGTGCTGAAATATACAGAAGGCAGCACTTTGTCAGCACTGAGCACCGACCCTAAATCAGTGCCGTAATTAGTGGACGGTGGTTAAACGGTAGACTCCTATTCTTAGTCTCACCGGTTGTATATATTGATTGTACGTTATGTACTATGCAATGCGCAGAAGTAGAGATTGTATTTCCTATTGCTTTTCTCAATAGAGTTATTCTTGTTCTTCTATTCTATCTCTTGAGTCGATCTTGCGGGTTTGTGTTGGTTTTGCACTAGTTCTATCATAGTATCAGATTTTGGTATCATGGTATCAAACGCTTTCTTGAGGGAAGAATAGAGCAAGCTATTGGAGAAGCATCCAAATTGGATTGGCCATTGTTTTCAGGAGTTCTTTGGCTGAGATTTGGTGGTGGAAAATCTCATTTGCAGCATCGGAAAAGATTCTTGCTTTTTGGCCTGGAGGAAGTGTTTTGGGAGAGAGATTCGAATTTTTCAGCGAGTTCTGGTGTGACATTCGAGTTTTCCAAGACCTTTTTGGCGACAAAATTCAAGATTCAACTTTTCTAATGGGTGCTTTGTTTGGTGACGAATTTGTTTTCTCAACCATCTTTTTGGCTACTGAAAACAGGAGAAATTCATGGATCCATTCAAGCTCTCACAGAATGCAAAGCTCACTAATAATAATTACCATGCTTGGAAGAAGTTCATGGCGAATTATTTGATATTTAGTGGCATGGGAGCGGTGTTTGATGAAGACTTTATCAGCACCAAGTCAGCAGATGCTGGCAGGGTAAACCAGAAAGCTTGTGCTCTTGTCAAAATGTTGGCTGAAGAGACAATTGGTCATGAAATCAACCATTTTACTGAGTTTAAGGAGATGTGGTCTCATTTGGAGAAGTCTCTTGATAGCAAGGGTATGGCTACCCAAATGCTGATTCAGAACAAAATGAGACATGCCCAATTAGGTGATTTCAAATCTGTCACAGCATACCTTACTCAGATGAAGCAATGGCGCTTGGATTACATGGCTGCTGGTGGAGTGCTGTCTGAAAAAATAGCTGATTCAAGATATCTTGATTGGTCTTCCTCCTTCGTATGATATTATCTCTTCGAAGATCAGGTACAAGGAGAAGATTGATATAGCCAAAGTAACCATTCTACTGCAACAAGAGGAGTTGGTGCAGAAGCAAAGGGATGGGAGAGTGGACCATGCTAATTTTGTGTCTACTTCTCGGGCTGACACCAAGAAGAAGTTTGCTGATAGCAAAGACCCTAGGAAGTCAGAAAATGTGAAGTCTGAAGGTAAGAAATCCAAGGAGTTCAAGTGCTAGAATTGTGGTGAAAAGGGTCACTACAGTTTGAATTGTAAGAAGGAGAAGACAAGCTCAAAGGATAGTGACACGAGAAGCATAGCAGTCAACTCTAAGGGAGAGACAAGTGCTGTTGCGTGAGCCACTTTTGATGCTGAATATCTGAATCTTGCAGCAGCGGCCAGCACCTTACAGAAGGACTGGATTTTGGACTCAGGGACCACGGTTCATCTTACTGGAGATTCAGATGTATTTTCTGAACTTGAACCTCGATCTGGAGGTGATGTGAAGATGGGTGATGGATATTCTCTTCCTATCACGGGGAAAGGGGATTGTAGCTTTTCAATTGCATGGGCGTGATGTAGTTAGTAAGGTGAGAAATGTCATGTTTGCTCCCGGATTCTGATCTAATATCATGCGCTCCCGAATTTGATAAAGGGGCCATCACATTATTCTCGAAATGGAAAAGCCTATCTGGCGGGCGAGGAATCCACTTGAAGGAATTGACTTGAAAAGTCTGCGGTTCATGGCATAGTGGATATTTGCGCGAGAATGGCTTGCGTCTTCAAATGATGGTTGGGTTCATAAGACCGAACATGATCTTGTATGTGCCGACTTGACTGGCGAGCATCGTGGCATGCTCATTTTGGTCATCATGTTGGAGGCAACTGCTTTGTACATGCTTTGTACAAGAACAAGATGGCTCTGGTATTGCCTCTACGAAATGTGTCAAGCTTGAGTGTTCTCGCATGCCATCTCGGAAATCAACCTCGGCCAACCTTTTCCACAAAGAGGCTCTTCATCGAAAGCAACTCAACCTCTTGAGCTGCTTTGCATTCGATTTGTGCTATATGCACGATGTTTCACTAGGTGGAAAGAGGTATTTCTTGACCACGATTGATGATTTTAGTAGGTACACTTGGGTGTATACTTTTGCCTTTCGCAAATCGAGGTGCTTGGCAAATTCAAGGCCTTCAAAGCGGCGAATCGAAAAGCGGGCGGGGTTAGTAATAAAAAGTTGAGAAGTGACAATGGAGGTGAATATGTTTCTAATGCCTTTGATGAGTTTCTCATGGAAGAAGGTATTGAAAGACAGTTAATTATTCCTTATGCTCATCCACAAAATGGTGTAGCTGAAAGGAGGAATAGATCTTTGCTTGATTTGGCAAGATCTATGATGAGTCACAACAACTTTGAATCTTTTGGGGAGAGGCGGTAGTGGCAATGACATATCGGCAAATAGGTAAGCCTACTAAGGCAGTCCGAATGTGACTCCTTATGAAGCATTTTGGAGAATGAAACCCGGATGTGTGTCTCATTTGAGGGTGTTTGGATGCTTGGCTTATGCTTCCATACATTTGAGAAGCTGAAAAAGTATGGGAAGTTACATGGCGGGGGTGTCAAAGCCATCTTCATTGGATATCGAGGAAAATCAGAAAGGTTACAAGTTGTATGATCCTTCCAACAAGCGGGTTATTATGTGAGTCGGTTCGGTTCGTTGAAGATGTCGTATATGATGGTGTATCTTCGAAAGTGATTCTCCTGCGGTTCACAATGATAGCGGCTTGGATGTTGGAGATCGATAGCTTTCTTGGTAGACCTTTCTCTCCCCTCTAGTGGTTTCTCGTAAACTTCGCATTTGCACGAAGTATTGGCGGGATGATCCCAATCCCACTCGCCCTATGGTCCATGGGCGGGTTGATTCCTTTCGGGGAGAGTCCGGCACACATGAAGATGCTTGTAGCACCTGATCCGACTGTTACGGCACCTATTGTAGCACACTTGCTATACCTCGTTGTTGAACCTAGGAGATCGGACGTCTCAAGGAGAAACAAATTGTTGCGGAAGCGGTTGCGGCATTTTGTTGTACCTATTGTTGAACCTAGGAGATCGGCCGCGTCGATGGAGAAGCTTGGGGAGAAGTCTAATGGATCATGTAATCTTGCCTTAATGGCAAAGGTCCAGGATCATGTTGATCCACACATCTTTCATGAAGCAGCTAGTGATCCGCAGTGGCAGCATGCAATGGAAGAAGAATACTCTCAATTGCTGAAGCAAGACACATGGAAATTGGTTGAACTCCCAGCTGATAAGCAAGTTATTGGCTGTAAGTGGGTGTTTAAAATCAAATTTCATGCTGATGGGACAATGTCAAAGCACAAAGCTAGACTTGTAGCCAAGGGTTTTGACAAGAGATTACAACAATTGAGGGCAATGCAAGACTGAGAGACGCAAAAATATGGGATATTTATACATGGATAAGTGCATCACTAACCCATGTAAATACATGCAAGGTTGGCAACAAAGGTGCAAGGTCTAATACAGAGAAGCAACTGAGTAAACTGTTGGCTCTGATCTCCATAGTCTATAATGAGCAAAAAAACTCAAGTGCATCGTCAATGTTTGTGGGCAGGAACAGCTACCCAAGGTGCCTGAAAGAAGCAGATACAAAATTCTTGCAACAATGGGATTATTCTTCACAGTTAGTAGCAGATGCAATTGTAGCAAAGGATGGGAGTGGAATTTTTCCAGCATACAAGCAACCAGTCCTTCATCATGTTGGTCGGAGATGGTGCTGGCAAAACAATAATAACTGCAAGCAAAATCATCCAGGACCCTAGCATCGCGACCTTTACCTCAGCAACAGTAGGTATGTATAACTTGATTTTTACCCTTCAATCTCTTTATTCCAAAGTATGCCTTCGATTCTTGACATAAAGAATTGATCTTATGCAGCAATAGATGCCGAAAGACTTCTGGACAGAGACATGACAATTGCAAACAAGGCTAGACCAAGAGAGCATCAGGCATTGGCATTGCGACTTGCTGCAGACAGAGTAGCTTTCTTTCAGTGCGCTTTTGAAGGTTATCAGGACACATTGTACGTTCATTTATTTCGTCAATTCCTCAGAGGTTGCAACATATATGGCACAACAGATTTTGTATTTGGAAATGCAGCAGCTCTGTTCCAGGATAACAGCCTGATAGCCAGCCCTCCATTATCAAGAGAACACTATAACTGCTCAAAGATGAACTGACCCAAATTAGAACACTGGCCTGGTATTTCAAGACTGCACTTTGAAGGGAGTTCTAGAGCTTCAAAGCAGGATCCCAACGTATCTAGGCAGATCTTGTAAGGAAATTTGCCCTCAGTTCTTGGCAATCTTGGAAGAGGTTATTTGTGTGGACCATGGGACTCTAGCAGCTGCTTGAGCACCAGGGCTACGACAGGGATATTCTACATAGAACAAATGAAAATACAAAGATGATGAATTTGTCGCCATCGATAATACTTCATGGTACTAAAGAATGCCTAACTACGATATGAGTAGCCTCATTTCCCAATGAGCATCAAAGAGGATGTTGAGACTTTGTTAATCTGGACAACAGTTAAATCACTACTAGAGTTACTTGAATTGGTTCTGTCCTAGAACGGCTTTCTCTATGGATCTCCAAACGCAAAGCTTCCATTTGAAAGTAGATGAAGTGGTGAGGAACATTTAATTATGCCTGGGACAAAGAAATGTAAATGAAGACAATCAAATTAGTTTCCATACCTGGCCAATTCGCACGGCCTTAGGGAGGCCAACCATTCTAGCACTCCATGGTCTGGTGCAGCTTCCCCATAACCTTTTTGTAGAAGGAGCAGCCATGCATAACGAAGTATCAGAAAATGTTCATGTTCCAGAGATAGTATATATGCCAAGTATAAATGTACGTAGCATATAATTTATGAGTGAAATTGGCCATGATATACCTTTTCCCTCTGTTTTCAGCAAATGGAAGGCCACACGTTTTAATATCATAACTGCTCACAGTCAGATATCAAAATATGATGAATTACAAGGACCAAACCTTCTTCCAATAAGAATAAGTAAGATATCAAAATTTTACTTTGATGGATGAGAATCTTGTTCCACTCAGTCAACTTTTTACTTTGCATATATAATTTAAGCACATTATTCACTCGTCTACCAAAACAAAATCAATATTTTTAAGTTTATGGAAAACTTTAGAATATCTGTTGCCAAAACTCTGCAGAGGTTAATTCACCTGTGGAAGATGTTACTTTAGGGCTCGTAGAAATTTCTTCACATGGAGTACCTTGTGTGTCTATTACTTCAGAATTCTTTTGAATGTTCTCATCACATGAAGTATTTTGCATATCTTCCTCCTTCAGAATTGATTTCAAACTCGAAGTTGCAGTGAAATTTGTGATTTTCTCCTCACTGGGATAATTTATGGATGGCTGAACCCACCTCTGTACAGGTCCTTCGATTTCTATTGGGGGCACTGCTGTTCCGAACATCATCCATGTTTTACGCGCATAGAAAGCTGGAATGCGCGCTAAGGAGGTGCATACCAAAAACGAATAACAAAAACTACGACCAGCCAAACGGATTCTGATTCCTGGCGTTTTCCTATTTCACAGTTTCCCACCCATCCTTCACTTAAGCTGGAATAGTGTTGTCCTGGTTGTTTTAAGCAGTTGGTTTTGGATTCTGTACGATGTCTTTAGATTGTTTTAAATAACTGAGACCCTGTTGAATCATCGGCCTGGACACTGATATCTTGGCCTTCTCCTTCATTGACATCTCCAACTCATATTCAATCGGAAACATGGGAAAAGCATCTATTCCCGTGTGGGGACATTCTGAGCAACTGAAGCCATTTGCAAGACTGACAGATCTAGTTTGATTAACCTAGATATTTCACGAAAACAGAATTACATGACAATGGTGAGACTTTTTACATCATTTGACACTTATAACAATGACTAAAGATGGATAAAAAAAGCTCCTGCAAAAGAAGAAATTAGTAATTGCTTTAAGTTATGAAGGCCACTTACAATGCGGATCTCAATCTGGGCCGCAATATAGACTATATATCATGATGAAAATGTATGTTTCAAGGAGACACAATAAAAAAAAAATTATCTGATTGACTGCTGCAGGAATTTTGGCATGTGATAAAAGATCCTTTAGATGCCTAACTGAATAATTGCTAACACCTATTGCTTTAGTTAGTCCAAGCTCCACACATTTCTCCATACCTTCCCATGTCCCTCTTAAATCAAGAGGAAGAAACTCCTCCTCCTTTGGCATAATAAAATTTGTTGTCTTTTTCATCCTCATAGGCCAGTGGACCAAATAAAGATCAACATAGTCCAGCTTCAACTTCCTGGTTGAGAAAATTAAAAAAAAACAACCTCAAACGAGAGGTCATAATCTTTTGCTCAATTACAAAAAAATAAATTACCTCAAACTGCTTTTCAGTGTAGCAAGAACTTCATCATGGTCTGTAGACCAAAGTTTTGTAGTATGAAGACCTCTTCGCGCTTTACTAGTCCATTTGAGAATGCTTCTGCAAGGGCTTCTCCAAGGCAAGCTTCGGTACCATATTGGCTAGCAGTATCAAAATGCCTATAACCAATCTGGTAGCATATAAGCAGATGATTGTGTCAAATAAAGAGCTATAAGAAGTGGAAATGAGACCGCAAACTCGATCGACCTTGATCGCATATAAAATTGAGCTCTTGAGCTCAGGCCTGTTTGACCCTGTCCCAAAGGCTATGGATGGAATTAGACTGCCAGTATTTAAACGAAATGCTTTCATATCCTCCACCTTTGCTTCTATAATCCCATGGAAACATTCATAACCACTAAATTCTTGCATAAAACAATTCGACCATCTGATATTTAAACCTCTAGATTATCATGTAATTCAATAACTACACAAAGATGCAAAACAAATTTCTTCTATATCATTTTGCTTGTTATATCAGAATTTAAAGGGCCTAAAAGTGATGGAGAAATCTGGTGCCTTTGCTCTTCTGTACTCAAGGTCGGGACGTTGAGGCCATATAAATAGGGAAAAAGAAAACCTTGAAGTCACGAATTACCTCACATCTCAGAAGCATCTTCGGAACCTCAAACAGCCATGAAACAGTGTTGGACCAGACACTCAAAATACTCGCTGTCTTCCCAGACGGTTAGCCAGTTTCGAGATGGCTGCCCATTGACAGAAGCCACCGCCAGTTTACAGGCAATAATGGGTTTGGAGCAGTCATTGGAATATTCTGAGCATATACTAGCATGTACTTAGAATATGCCGTAAACCCACATGAACGAGGGTTTATCCCCTTAGGGGCAACCCAAAAAGCATAAGAGTTCAATGACATATTCAACAAAATATGGACTTATTCAGATTTAATAGATAGCACTTCAAAAACGCCATTGTAAGAATATATGTATTGTTTGAAAATTCTTGATTGTTATAATTATTATAAGTTTTAATTATATAAGTTTATCTTTCAATTAAAACTACAATGGTTATTAAAGAATAAACTTGATTTCTAAACTAATTTTCATTTGAATCTATTTAGAATTAGACATTTCAAGAATATAAAAATTTCAATTTGTAGTTATTTAACAGATTCAAAATTTAGCAATCATGGTAATTAAATGAAATATGATGGTTTGATAAGCGATTGACTTAAAACTATTATTAAAATTTCACAATTTACAAATTTTTACACTTTAAAAAATACTTTAAGAAAAGTTTTAGGTTGAAAATAGTTAAATGATATAAAATTATTGGTTTAATAATAACTATTGAATAATTTATTATTGATGAAATAAAATATATTAACATTTAATCGATAATAAACTATTCATTTTTTTATTAAACATAAACGTAATCATTTAATTAATTTTAATCTAAAACTTTCTTTAAATATTTTGAAAAGCATAGTATTTTATTTATACAGAGTTATCTTAGATGAAAATTTAATTCTAAATAGATGAAATCGAGAATTAATTTAGAAAGCAACTTTAAACTTTAGTAAGTATCATATTTTTTATTTAAAGATAAACAGAACAAATTATTAAAATCAATCAGAGCTAAAAATACATATAATATTATCATGGCATCCTTGGAGCACATTTATTAGATTTGAATAAGTCCAAATTTTGTTAAATATGTCATTTCACCAAAGATAGAGACTAGTGATACAAAGATTAAGAAATGATCCTTGTGTTGGTAAATTAGTAATAAACTGCTGGATGATATTTTCATCATTTTTGCAGCTAGGGAAATACCAGCTCGCCCTTGGCAAGTAAAAATATCAATGTGCATAAGCACATTGTTGATCATTCACTTCACTGGATATTGATTTTGACCGATTTGTATCTTAGAAAAGAAGATTGAAAATGTTTGCAGCCAAAGTTGTAACATTTTTAAAATTACGTCTTTGGTGGCAGAGGAAAAGACATTTTGTGGAAGTAATTATTGTTTTGCACGATTTTGGAAAGTAGTCATTGTTGTGCAGGCATGAAAGTGAAGAACTTAATTTTTTCTTCATGTATACTATAAATATTGAAAAAGTGAGCTTTCTGTAAAAAAAAAAAAAAAAAAAAAAAAAAAAGAATTTTTTTTTTCCATGCAGAGTTGGGGACTAAGATGCAGACACTATATGATATGATGTTAGTGGAATGTGGCATGTTCCCCTTGGAACTAGAAGCATTGTATAGACTGATTTATGTGCGCAAAATAAAAGCCCAGCCAGAACAGGATAGTTTGCCCCATTATAAGGCCCTTGTGAGTAGCCAGGACAAGGGATGGTATGCAAATGTTGGGATGTGGGTCAAAAAATGGGGAATGAATCTAGCAGATCTCGACCACATAAGGATAATATAAAGGGTTGGATAAGGCGCCATGCACTATATAAAATGTGGAACATCCCTGAGGTAAAAAAGGAACATTACAGATGAATCCCAATCTACGAAAGCTTCATATCTAAAAGCCGGTCTTTCTGTAAAGCTCAGACATATGATCAGTATGATACGACTTAGTGCATCATCTAGGAGTGGAGATTGGTTGATGGGCAAAGATAACATATGTTAAGGTATTGTAAGGTTTGTGGATCAAGGGAAGTTGAAGATGAGGAACATGTCATTTTATCCTGTCCAGCCTATCAAAATATTCAAACTAAGTTTGGAACTACCTCCAATCCCTATTGGGCACTTCCTTGTGGAATTATGCAAGTAAGAGATACTAGTATTAAAAATCTAAAAATGTTCTCTGATACTAATGAGCAAGTTGTTGAAGAAGAGAGCACTAATATGTTCTTCCCTGAAGACATAATAGATGATCTAGTTTATGTTGTTGAGTGTACATTTTGAACGTCTTCTAGACTTGATGGTCTCACAGATGTAATAAACAAGATTTCATCTCTCTCTCTCTCTCTCTCTCTCTCTCTCTCTCTCTCTCTCTCTCTCTCTCTCTCTCTCTCTCTCTCTCTCTCTCTCTCTCTCTCTCTCTCTCTCTCTCTCTCTCTCACAATATTTGGGCGCTAGAGTTTCTGTGGTTCTGACTTGGGCTCGTGATCCGAGGCAGATTTTATGATTACATGCAATTTTGTGCAAGGATCTCGTGTTGCTTCCACCTGGTTTCGGGAAAAAACAGGCATTTGTCACCTGGTTTCGGCAAAAACAAGCATTTTTTCGATTCTAATCAACTAGTTTCGGCAAAACAAGGTCGGGTCTGCTTCAACTTGATTTCCGACTGCTTCAACTTGGTTCTTGGCTGGGCTAATCGGGTCTGCTGGGCTCTGGTGCTGGGCAGACCTTTCATCATCAGGCAGGTATCCTTCAGCAAAAAAAACACACTGATCTTCATAAAAAAGGGTGAGGTCTGCTTCAATTTGATTTCCGGCTGCTTCAACTTGGTTCTTGGATGGGCTAATCGGGTCTGCTGGATTCTGGTGCTGGGCAGACCTTTCATCATCAGGGGAGGTTTGCAGGCATCCTTCAGCAAAAAACAGTCTTCATAAAGGGGGTTTGCCAGGCAGTTCATGTGGCGGTTTGGGCGGATTGCGGCCAGGTGGGGTCGTCATAAAGGGAGGTTTGCGGCCAGGTGCAGAAATTTGAAATTTTGGATTTCAGTGAGTCTACTTTGTTTCAGACCGGTTATAATGAGGGGAGACCATGGCAAATAAACAAAAGGCAAAAAAAAGGGATGGTGGGTCTGATGCAGGCCAGAACATAAACACCAAAGCTAATGAAAAAAAAAAAGGAAAAACAAAACAAATAACCTGTGATAACAGCAACATTGACTCTGATGCTTCATCTGACGAACCGGGTTGTGGAGAAGATTCACCTGCAGTTATACTAGGGGATTTGCCCTCTGCAAGTTCGGCAGTCCAGCACTCTATACCAGGGGATCCTCAAATGACTTCTGCTCCGCAAATCTCTGTTTTTGGGATCCCGGCAGCGGCTCCAATGGCTCATTCAAATTCAGCCATGAGACACCGTCTTCAGTCCTTTGGGAGGGCGATTGTGGGTCAGCTCTTGACGGTCATGATGAGGATCTTGGATTTGATGGAGCAAGCTATAAAAGAGGCAGAGCAAGCACGAAGAGAGGCAGTAGCACAGCAAGCTCAAATGATGAAAATTCTTCAAGGTATGAATGAATGTTTGTTTTCACTAAAGCATGAGAATTCTGAGTTGAAGCAACAGATTGTAAACATGGCACCTCAATGTGAGATAGAAAATTCGAACTTTAGTGCTCCACATGAATAGGGCAGGGGATTTCAGGAAGCTATAGACATACTCAATGAAAAAATGGAACACTTTCATTGAGTATGGAACACTTGTGTGGCATTTGGAAAGTCGTCTGTGCATGTAGAGTTGCCCTGGGCACTGTTGTATGGTCTCCGGCCTTTCCCACATGCATCCCCTTTTCTCACGGGGGTGTTGCGGGCTTGGGATCACGTCGCGGTGCTCTTCCAGCTAGATTATGCCTCGGTTTATCACCACTCTTCTCCTTTCTTGTGGGTTCCTCTACCCCTGGCGTACTTGCCCTTGGCGCCCATCGTGCATGCTTTCGGACGAGTGAGGCCGTTGGAGGCGAGCTGCTGTGCTCACCTTGGAGGATTGGTATTGGGATGGTCGGCTAGCCCGTGGGAGTTCTTCGAGGCTCGCTTTTCCTGAAGGACGATGGAGGGCTATCTGGGAACAAGTGGCGGGGAGTATTCCGCTACACATACCTATAGTCCCCTCGGGGTGATGTGGTGGTGCAGGTTTGGAAGGTTCATCCGGATGTTGTATCTTCTTGTTTTATCGCGGTCTTGTTACCAGGGTGTTGGCTATTCATGACACTCTGCCCCTTCGGGCAAGTGGTCTCGCACTTCCGAGGGTTCTCGATGGCGCTTCGGTTTGGGCGTGGACATGGAGCTCACTTCCCCACCGAAGGTTGGCTCTGTGGCGAGGTGGTGCAATCACGCCGTGGTGAATGTCCTTGTGAGTCGGTTTAGGCGGGTGTGAGCCCTCTTTGCCCTTGTTGTGGCCTTCATGCATTGAGGCTGTGGAGCATTTATGCGGTTTTATGCCCTCACTTGCAGGTTGCGGGATTGGGTCGAGGGGCTCTATTTCAGGTGAGATTGAATAGCCAACAATTGTCGCTTCATGTATATCACGGTGTTTGGCCGCTCAGACGACAGCAAGCCTTGCATCCGTCGCGTGGCTTGGTTGGTGTGGTTGATTTGGAGGCGGCGGTTGTGGATCTTCGGGGGGGATTGACACGACCTCTCTGATTCCCTCGACTTCAGTACAAAGCTATTTCAAAGCTTTTGGTGTTCCGGGGATTAGTAGAAGCGGAAGTTTTTCCATTTGGCGGGACTTCTTGGGTGTGGTAGATGGTGATGGCCAGTTTGTACAGCAGTAGAGTTGCAGTTGTTGTGGAGTGTCGAGGTATCACTGTCTCTTTGGGGCAGTTCTCCTTCCTCCTCACTTGCTTTGTAACATTACCATTCTTTTAATATATTGCTGACACAGTTCTTCAAAAAAAAAAAAAAAATGGAACACTTGAGTTATATGCATGAGAGGGAGATTAAAGCGAACAACTTTAGAATTGCAGGATTCCCAGAGGAAGAAAACGAGAATACTATTGAGGTCGTGCAAAATTTTATAGCAGAGAATATGCAGGTGCAAGTGGATGTTTTGGAGGCATATCGGATTGGGAGGAAAGGTGAAGGAACACGTAATATTTTAGTGAAGTGTGCAAGTAAAGAGGTTAAAGCACGGGTCATGCAAAAGCGCTCATTGCTTAAAGGTCAACGCATTTGGATCAATGATGACCTTACTAAAACTCAATTTGAGCAGCGGAAAAGTGACATTTTGAGAATGAAGGAAGCTAGGGCAGCAGGGAAAAATGCATATTGGAGAGGTGGAAGAGTGGTAATAGATGGGGCATAGGAAATATCGACCGCCAGGATAGTATGCTGGAATATCAACACATTGAAACATAGCAAGGTACGCACTATGTTAGATTTTTTAGTTGATGTAGATATAATTTTCTTTTTGGAAACTTGTGAACATGAGGAGAAAGGTCTCCCAAATATTGCAGGCTTTACTTTGTTGCATTCTGTTTGGAATAAGAAAGGATGGAATCTTAAAGGTTCTGGGGGCATCGCTTGCTATGCGAGAATTGAAATTGCGCAGACCATATCGGTATTAAAGCATAAAGCATCCGCACAATATATTTGGATTGAGGTACCAGGCAAGTATGGTAAGATATATGTGGCAGGTTGTTATTTTCCACCAAAGGGATTCTCCTGTTTATAACAAAGAAAATATAGATAAAGACGATCCATTTTTTTATTTGGAACAGGATATTTTGACTCTGAGATTTTGTTGATGGGTGACTTTAATGGTCGTACTGGGAACCATCAAGCAGCTTTGGTGAGCCCAGATGGGAAAGCAGAATGGTTAGAGATGTTAGATAATGACGAGTTAGAGATATCAGGGTGGAATAGGATTTCAGACGACAGTGTGAAATGGCCGACTCCACAAGGTCGTCATGTCTTGCATCTGTGTGGTGGTTTTGAGATGGTGATTTTCAATGGTACAACTAGATATCCAGGTTCTGGAAAGCGAACTTGTAAAAAATGCAAGTGTTGTAGACTACATCATTGCTAAACCTTCTTTTGCTAAATATATTGTTAGTTTGACAATTGGAGATGAAAATGAGAACTCTGATCATGTGCCTGTATCCATAGAAATAAGCGTGCATTGTCAATATAGACAACAGGGTGCTTCAGCTAAATGTAAACGGATTTATTTAAAATATGATAAGGCACAGGAGTATAGTAAAATGTGTGCGCAAAAAGTTGCATCCCTTGTTTGGCCTAATACAGTACAGGAAATGAGTAATGCAATGACTATGAGTTTGACTCAATCTGCTGACAGTTGTTTTATTTCTTATCGCCAGCGATAGGGGCTACCTTGCAATGCATGGTTTGATGCGGAATGCAAGCAACAAAGGTTAAAATTTAAATCAGCACAAGGGGTGAATAAGGTACATGAAAGAAAGGTTTATATTCAAATGCTTAAAAGCAAGAAGCGGGCATATCTGCACAATAAGAATAGAAAAATGGTGGAAGAGTTATTGGCTGAACCTAAAACATTTTGGAAGAGACTTAAACCTGCGCAATATAGGGCTGATGGGTTGCATGTTGAGGCTTTGATAGCACACATGCGGAAGCTATACAATGTGCCTGGGGTTGAGGGTACGATGGTAGAAGAAGCAGAGGATGTGCTTACTTTTACTATCAATGACATACAGGATGGACTTAAGAGGCTTGCTAATGGCAAAGCGGCAGATGCTTGTGGCCTTATGGCTGAAATGCTTAAATGGGCTGGAGAAGAAGTTGCAAATAAGATGGTAGATATGTTTAATATGGCGGTGAGAGATGGGTTTCTCACGTCTTGGCAGGTGAATAGGGTTGTGCCATTGCATAAATCAGGGGATGAAGCTGATTCAGGAAACTATCGTACCATCATGGTTAGTAGTCTTTATGCAAAATTGTTTGCTTCTATACTTGAGCGCAAAATCAGCATTTGGACAGAAGAGCATAATGTCAGAGCAGTAGGGCAAGCGGGTTTCAGACCCAAGAAGTCCACCACTGATCATCTAGTTACTCTCCGTACTTGTTGAGTCTTCTTCAAATACAAGGTATTCTACTCCGATAGCCCAAGCTCACCTTATAACAGAGTCTTACTGATTTCGCTCCAATCCGCTTCAACTGGGCTTTCCCGGACTGATCTCCTGTCACAGAAGAGTGGCCCTCCAATCTGCTCCAAAGACCTGCCTTACTGTTTTGGCCGCCTTCTCTATGGGTATCCCAATCGGGCTTCACTGCGCTCCCACTCCTCCTTCCAGTTCGCTGATCTCGAGCTCCAAAAGCGCCTCCTGTGTCTGTTCCTTTTCTCTGTTATATTCTCCTGTCACACGTCCACCGCTTCTGTAATTACTGCCCACGTGTACACGTTCACGGCTCTTTAACTTCACACGGTTTTTGGGTTTTACTATAAAGGCTAATACCAACAAACTTCCCCATTAGCCTTTATTGTCAATGACTCCAACCAAATTCTTTGCTGCCACCAGCTTAGGCTCAGAAAGAGCCTTTGTTAGCATATCCGCTTGTTGCAATTTGGTGGAAATATGCATTACATTGATCTCCCCCTTTTCCACTTCATCCCGTATGAAGTGATGATGTATATCAATGTGCTTGGTCCGGGAATGATGGATTGGATTTTTAGTCATAGCAACTCCACTTTTATTATCGCAGTACAACACGGTAGCTTCAGTTGACGAATTCCCTAGTTCCTGAAGCATTCTACGTAGCCAGATTATTTCCGAAGCCGCCATGGATACTGCCACATACTCTGCTTCTGCACTAGATTTAGCGACACATTCTTGTTTTTTTACTTGCCCATGATATTCTTTGCATTCCGAGCTTTACGAGATAGCCAGATGTGGATTTTCTGTCATCAATATCTCCTCCCCAATCCGCGTCTGCATAACCAATCAGCTTGTTCTCTGTTCCCTTTGAAAAACAAACCAGGGTGTGGATTTGTCCCCTTTAAATACCTGAGAACTCTTTTTGCTGCCATCCAATGCTGAATTCCAGGATTATTGCAAAATCTACTAAGTAAATTGACTGCATACATAATGTCTGGTCGCGTACAATTCGCAATGTACAGCAAGCAACCAATCAGTGATCTGTAAGGCTTGGCTTTCATTTCCTTGACTTCCTTTAAAGTCCTAGGACACATGTCTCCACATATTTTTACTCCTGAGGCTATGGGTGTTTTCGTCGGGTTACATTCGAGCATTCTGAATCTAGCTAATACCCCTTTAATATTTTGTTCCTGTGTAAGGTAAAGCAATCCTTTCTTTCTGTCCCTTCGAACTTCCATTCCCAGTAATTTCTCCAATTTTCCTAAATCTGTCATTTGAAATCGGCCATTCAACAATGCTTTGCAATTCTCTAGTAACCCTTCATCATTGCTCACAATGACGCAATCATCCACATAAAGGGCCATAATTAGACATCTGTCCCCATTTCTCTTCATGTATAAATTCCCCTCAGTTTTTAATTTTGTAAATCCTGCAGAAAGCAGGAAATTGTTCATGCACAAATACCATTGCCTGGCTACTTGCCTAAGTCCGTAAACTGCCTTTTTTAACTTGCACACCATGTTCTGCCCTTGTTCATAGCCCTGGGGCTGCTCCATGTAAATTTCTTCATCCAAATCTCCATTCAGGAAAGTGGTTTTAACATCCATATGGTTTATCTCCATATCACTCTGTACCGCAATTGCAAGGAGTGCCCTCAGGCTAGTCACTTTGACTATAGGCGAGAAGGTATCCTTATAGTCCACACCTTCTTCTTGAGTATACCCCTTTGCAACCAGTCTTGCCTTATACCGTTCTATCGATCCATCTGCTTTTCTTTTAATTTTAAAGATCCACTTGCTTCCCACAACGTTCTTATCCTTCGGTCGCAATACGAGTTCATAAGTGCCTGTTCTTCTAAACGAATCCAGCTCATTCTGCATGGCCTCCTTCCATTGTTCTGCATTCTTCCCTCCCAAGGCCTGTTCCACTGTCTCTGGTTCCACTATACAAGACAAAATTCTAGGCTTCCTTGGTCTAGTTGTCTTGCCACTTTCTTCCCTACCATATAAACTTGTATCAAATGGAATCTCAGCCTTTAGGCGTTCAGCATCGCTACGTCGAGTTCTCCTATCACCTTCTGCCTCTCGATGTCCAGCTTCTGGTGCACTATCGGTGTTAACAACCTCATGCATCTCCTCTGGCTCGGTTTCTGGTTCATGGCGCACCTCTTCTGGCTCTATTGCCGGCTCATGAGATGCACTATCGGACCCTATGACCTCATACACCTCATCCGGTCTCATGTCTGCTTCCTCAGCTGCAGCACTGGATTCTACATCTTCTTCACTTTCCGATTCTACATAGACCTCATTGCCCTTTGTCTCTTCCTCATTATCTGCTTGATCTGCTTGATCATTCTCCAAATATTCGGCTGGTATCCATTCATTTGCTTCATGCTGACTTAGGCCTTTCCTGTCCTTATATAAAATATTTTCATTGAATACAACATCTCTACTAACATAGACTTTGCGTGTAACTGGTTCATATAGTCTGTAACCATTTGTCTGCTCATCATAACCCACCAGAAAAGTACACATGCTCCGATCATCCAGTTTTCTCCTTAACTCTTCCGGCACCATCATATAGGCAAGGCATCCATATACTCTAAATCGTCTCACAGATTGCTTTCTTCCTGTCCAATACTCTTCTGGTACTCCACCTTTTACAGCAACTGTCGGTAGCCTATTCTGAATATAACATGCAGCTGCGACGGCCTCTCCCCACAAATTGTTCGGCAAACCTGCATGCTTGAGCATAGATCTAGCTGCATCCATGATGGTGCGATTTTTGCGTTCTGCTACTCCATTTTGTTGCGGTGTATATCTGCACGTGTACTGCCTCCGTATCCCTCGCTCTTGACAGTACCTACAAAACTCAGATGATCTATACTCTCCACCAAGGTCAGACCTTAGACATTTAATTTTCAGTGATGTCTCCCTTTCAACTTCCGCAGTATATAACCTAAATGCATCAAACACTTGATCCTTGGTTTTCAAAAAGTAACATTTAGTACGTCTACTATAATCATCAATAAAAGTAGCAAAGTAAGATTTTGCTCCTCTACTCTCAACTTGCATGGGCCCACACACATCCGAATGCACTAGTTCAAGCAGCTTCTGCGCTCTTCTTCCCTTATTTCTAAATGCCACTCTGTTTTGCTTTCCTAGCATGCAGGCTTCACACACATCATCAATCTCACTATCCTCATAGTCAAGCTCATCCAAAAGATTGTGCGTTTTTGCTATTTTAATGTTGTTATGGTTGACATGCGCTAACCTTAAATGCCAGAGCCTTATACTATCGAGGGGAGATACCTTATTGACAGTATCATTGATGTCTAATTCAAACAGATTTCCTCTTCTTTCAGGCTCAAATAACTTAATGCCTTCTCTAATGAATTTACACCCATACTTATGGAAAAATAAATCATATCCATTATCGACTAGATTGGCCACAGAAATTAAATTAAAAAGCATCCCCGGCACAAATAATGTATCTGGTAAATTCAAAACATTCTTGCCTTTAACTAAAATGTGCAAATTTCCTTTTCCAAGCACCCTCTGCATCGCTCCATTGCCCATCTGAACAGCCTTGCAATCCACACTCGGCTTAATGCACTTTAGCATATCAGGCGAGCTTACTATGGAGACTTCAGCTCCAGAATTTACAGTCAATGTATTAGTTTTGTCCAAAATTTTCCTCTCAACATTAACTTTTGAGATGCAATGCTTAGTATTAGAAACGGATTCACAAGTACTTACTTCCTCTTCTGTAAGAACTCCCACGGTTGGCGCTTTCGTCTCAGACGTCTCTCCAACTGCCGCCACCACAGACCGTCCTCTTCCACGACCAAATGAGCTACGGCCGCGTCCTCGGCTCCACTTCCCTCGATTCGGACATTCTGCTTTGATATGCCCAAATTCTTCACATCCGTAGCACTGTATCTCTGCCTTCCACCTTCCTCTGCCTCTGCCGCGGCCTCGACCTCTTTCTCCACTTGGCTCTCCTGCATACAAGGTTGCAGGGTGCTCCTCCGCCTCTACTGAGGTTGGTTTTATTAAAACTTCTTGTTCAAGTTCTGTCCTAGCTGCTTCTATTGCCTCATCCAGAGTGGATGTTGTCCTTCTGACTAACATAGCAAGATCTTTAAATGAAATTTGAAATGCTCTGGTTAGGGCCAATACCTTCTGCTGCTCACTGTAATGCGCTCCAGCTCCTTCCAAATCATGCAACAATAATCT
Organism: Isoetes taiwanensis; assembly: GCA_021234155.1. Taxonomy (NCBI): domain Eukaryota; kingdom Viridiplantae; phylum Streptophyta; class Lycopodiopsida; order Isoetales; family Isoetaceae; genus Isoetes; species Isoetes taiwanensis. The sequence goes on along the minus strand of JAJEKV010000012.1, from coordinate 4,465,002 downwards.
AAGATTTCGTATCAAAGCTCTCAAATCATCACCTTTTTTGAACTGCAGGTTGCGCAATTTCATCTCCAGGATGTCAATCTGTGTTGACGTCTTCTCCTCATACCTTTTCAAGAGGTACTTCCATATTTCTCTGGCTGGCTTGTGCTGAATTTCAAGCACAATATCACCTCCCAGCTTCGCCATGATTATAGCTTTGGCAATCTCTTCCCTTTCGTCATCTGAAACTTGATCTCCCTTAGTCTCCTCAGATGCTGATGCTTCCACCTTCACCTTAGATTTGAGTGGTGATTCCCTTACTCTGGATGGATCAACTAAATCCCATAGTTTGTCAACTTTGAGGGCCTGCGTGATCTTGGCCTTCCACAGTTGGAAGCCAATATCTCCATCGAATACCTCAGCACTATTAAGATATGTCAATGCCAATCGGCTGGCCATATCTTGCTGGCTCTGATACCACTGTTGAGTCTTCTTCAAATACAAGGTATTCTACTCCGACAGCCCAAGCTCACCTTATAACAGAGTCTTGCTGATTTCGCTCCAATCCGCTTCAACTGGGCTTTCCCGGACTGATCTTCTGTCACAGAAGAGTGGCCCTCCAGTCTGCTCCAAAGACCTGCCTTACTGTTTCGGCCGCCTTCTCTATGGGTATCCCAATCGGGCTTCACTGCGCTCCCCCGTCTGCCGAACTCCTCCTTCCAGTTCGCTGATCTCGAGCCCCAAAAGCGCCTCCTGTGTCTGTTCCTTTTCTCTGTTATATTCTCCTGTCACACGTCCACCGCTTCTGTAATTACTGCCCACGTGTACACGTTCACGGCTCTTTAACTTCACACGGTTTTTGGGTTTTACTATAAAGGTTAATACCAACAGTACTATGATGGATTCGGTTATTGGTAAAAGGAAACCTATGTTTGCTACATTTGTAGATTTCAGTAAAGCTTTTGATACGGTGGATAGATGAAATCTGTGGCGCAGGATGGTGGATTTGAGGATCCCATCAAGCCTTAGGCATGTTGTAAGTGTACTTTATAAGAAAGTACTTGTACAATTATCATTTCCTTTTCTAGGATCATGTGATGAAGTGGTAGAAAGCAATATGGGGGTGAAGCAGGGATGTCCATTGTCACCTACTTTGTTTGGTCTATTTATAGACCAGCTTGAGGGATGGATACGAGCACATGGAGGAGATGGTACACCTCTGAATGGGCACGTTTTTAAACTTTTGTGGTGCTCCTTTCTCGAAGTATAGAAGGGATGCAAACTCATCTAGATGTGCTCGCAAGATTTTGTGATGCTATGGGTATGCGGATGAATCTGGATAAGACCAAGGCTGTGGTTTTTGGCGCGGGTAAGACGGATCATGTTCATTTCGATTATATGGATAAGCAAGTGGAGATTATGGAGAATCATAAATATTTAGGCTTGATTGTAGATAAGAGCCCTAACTGGAATCAAACTGTTGAACATAGAGTGAATGCTGGCTTAAAGGCATTATATGCCATGCAGAGAAAGTGTGTGAGTGCTGATCTTTGGAATTTTGAAATGAAGCGTATGCTTTATAAAGTGCTTGTGCAGACTGTAGTGCTCTATGGATGTGAAGTTTGGGGGCCTGGACTTGCTAATGACAGATGGAAAAAGGTGGAAAAGATACAAAAGAAGTTCTTTCATACTGAGTTGGGTACTAAAATGCAGACACCCTATGACATGATGTTAGTAGTGCGGGATGATGTCACTTGCGGCTTGTGACGTTCCAGCATAACATACGGTATGAATACGTATATTATACTGACACGTCACTAGTACATGTCGACTTAGACGACATGTACACGGCGACCGTAAAGGGTAGTACCCTAGGGTACAACCTTGTGAACCATTATATTGCACATGTTAAGGCCACATGTGAATATAATATCTTTTGCCATGTGGCAATAGGCCATTGACCAAAAGGGCCCAGCCCTAAAATTCGTGGGGATAAAGGGGCATAAACCCTAAAAGGGAAACCCTTTCGGTTTCCAGCCCCTATAGGTCGGATTGGAGCAGCATTGGACGCCATTTCGCCTGAAGAGTAGCAGAGGAATCGGAATTCCTAGGTTGCAGCTCGGTCCAAGACCAGCAGTATCGAAATCCAGCAGCATGGACGCTTTCAGAGGAGTGGGAGCCAGCCAAGAAGCGGGTTAGTGGTTGATCCGATAGTTAGATCCGAGTTTTCAGCCCTCATTCCATAGGATTAGTATCCATTCTTAGCTATAGGCGAGCCCTACAGCCTAAGAATGATAAACACTAACAAAGGAACCTAGGTAGATTAGAATAGATGTATTCTATTATTTCAGTTCTGTTGTGTTGATGTTTTGACATTCTATGCGCCACTCTTGTGTATTGGGAAGGGGGGTAGAGACCCAGAGCCCAAGTAGATGGATGATCCTAGTTTTAGCCCATTAATTCCTAATTAATGCGGCCTGTGCATAAGAGCCCGCCTGGCTGTGGGTGGCGGAGCTAGACCGGCTGACAAGGGAGGGCTTGTCTAATCACAGTTGATCCCTCTGGTGCGTAGCGATGGCCGGGGAACGTTGTGAGCTAGGCCTAATACCCTGGCACTGCGTGAGGGCGGGGTATGGGCTCGACACCTCTTGGGTGATGCGTCATCTTCTAGGGGTTCAAGTCATTATCTGACGGTGGCTCACTAGCTCGCCTGTGATTGGCATGAACCTTTTGGAGGGGAGTGATCTCCTCCTGCCTCATCGGGGCTGCGGAGATGCAACCCAGTAGTAGTAGCCCCTCTGGCTATTCACCCGGCAGGCTACGGTCAGGCTCCAATACTTTTTAGCCTATCTGCAAAGTATGCACAGGAGGGGCGGATGGAGTGGACTACCCAACGGCCATGTTCCTATGCCAGCCAAATCCATTTGCCATGAATTATGCATTGTTATCCAGGAGACCCAAGCCGTCGATCTTTCCCCATGAGCCCGAGCACGGGTAGGATCTTCCCCATGTTATGTTGATGTATGCGATGTGTTGTTGCAGCCTATCGCGGATATGGTGGACCACCCCGAGGTGGGTATGTTATTGTTGATTGATGTCATGTGCTCATGTTTGCTTACGCCTTCCGGCTCTGGGGCGATCGAGGGAGAGGGATGAATGGCACGTCCATTCTTCCCCGTCGGGCCTTGGCCACCATCAAGGGCCCGATGTTAGGTGGGCGGCCTCATGTCCGGTGGCAGCGGGAAGATCTTTGGTTTGAGGATGATCTCCGGTTTGTATACCATCGGGGCATCGTATATGAGTTGGGCCGTCTAATGGTATCGAGCTACGGTCTTGGCAGGGCGGGGAGCACCGGCCGTAATCCTATAGGAACTAACTAATCTAGACATTCGGTCTTGGAGATAAAAGCCCAAGCCACGAACCTCGTAGTGGGAAATTTTTTTTTCTTTCCGGGGTAGAGTTAGTAAGTATCTAGAATTAGGATAATTAGAGAACATAATAAAGATGAAATAGACAGGAGAAAAGTTTCCTAGGAAAGCCTAATAAATTTTAGTCACTTTTAGCCGACACCTCCAAAGGGTGCGCCAGAGAGCATGTTAGGTCCATACCTAATTGGTCTCGGCAAGACTCTTAGAGGGGTCACCCCATATGAGCCCTAGAACTTGGCCTTAGGAGCCCCAAATGGTAAAAAAAAAAAGATGAATTCCCATTTAAAAAGCTTGAATTAGCTAAATTTGTATGTTAAAACACAGGAAAAACATTAAGTAAAAGTCATTTTGGAGCAACACCTCTAAAGGGTGTGGCATAAGTTAGGTCATGACCTAACACCCTCCTCGCGCACTCTTGGAGGGGTCCCCTAAAAGTGACCTCGGAATTTGATTAAAACTTACTCAAATTGTAAAACTAATAATAGAATCTTGTTTAGAATGATTAAATTAGTGGGAAACGCATGTTAAATTGTGTAAATTGGATAAGTTTAGAGCGGAAAGGGACAACACCTCTAAGGGTGCGCCAGGGCATAGTTAGGTCTGGACCTAACACCCTCCTCGCGCATGCTTAGAGGGGTTCGAGAGAAAATAGTTGAAGAAGAAGAAGAAGAAGAAGAGATTTTAACGTCACGCCACAAGGCAGCGTCCTATCGGACATGTGACACTTTACAACACACCCAGATGGGTCCTGCCCCCACCACTTTACATTGCTGAAGTGGGTCCTTCCCCCACCAACTTTACAGTGCATGGCCACTTTCACAATGAGGCGTTGAACCCGTGACCTTGGGTATGGCAGTTTAACGTCTAAGACCTAGCTTCGATTCGAGATATGGAGGATTTCATCAACAAACCAAGAAATTAAGCAAGGCAGAGATGGAGGTCGTGCAACACTTTGAAGACATTGGCGTGCACGCTCCACGCAAAAGACACCGAAAGACATGAGACTGGCGAAGTACATCAAGAGGACAGATAAATAGAACACAAGCTACTTTTTGTAACTAACAGGCTTATATGTAATGTATGAAAATTTTGAATAAAAAGGATACATAGTTGTTTAAACGTGCATTGGAGTAGTTAAGGAGCAAACGTCGAATTTTGGCCAACACCTCTAAGGGTGCGCCAGGGCACACTTAGGTCCCAACCTAACCCCTCCTCGCGCACTCTTAGAGGGGTCTAGCCAACTGGGCCCTTGATCAGCCACTTACCTGCTCCAAATGAAGTAAATAAGCAAAGAAACTTGCAGTTAAGAGGAAAATAAGTAGGAATTCACGTCTTTGAGCTTGTTCTTGGCATCCATTAGGCATAGATAGACCAACACCTCCAAGAGTGCGCCAGAGGCCACTTAGGTCCCAACCTAACACCCTCCTCGCGCACTCTTAGAGGGGTCCGATTTTTCAAACCCCATAACTTGAGCTACAGAGCTCCAAATCGCCTGAAATTTGTTGCAATAGGACCGTTAGACAGCCTAGAATCCATTTATGAACCTCAAATTAGGCTAGAAATGTCAAACCCCAGCTCAAAATGACCAAAATTGCTCAAACCCTTGAATTATTTTTTCAAACTGTGGTTTGTTTGTAAATAGAAGCATACCCCATTAGTACCTCGCAAGTATTGCTCTCAGCTCAAAGCTGATGTCTCACTCCTAGATAGAAGTGCCCAAGAACACTCCTTTGTTATAGTCATCTAGACCTCAGCATAGCAACCCAAGTCCAACTGTTGGTACATCACCTCTGCTCATGCCAAAGGCATAAACCTTGACCTAATTTTGTCTCCTTCTAATAGAGTTTGACCTATACAGCCGCCACATTGACACTCCCTATTGCCAGGATACCTAGAAAGGAGCTAGAGTCTAGAGCTGCCCAAGTCACTCCATGTGTAGAGATTGGACTCCCCAAACCAACTTTGCTAGGACCTTAGAGTATGCCTCAAACATCATGGAGATTTTGCAAAACAACCCTCATTTCATGCCATACCACACGTCCTAATGTCCATAGACTTGGAGATTATAGATATGTCTCCAGTAATGCTGCTCGAGCCATCTTGCTTGCTTATAGAGCCCAAAATGTTGTAGGAGAGCCCTTCAAGTGGACCCTTAGACTCTAGAATATATGAACGTTGCTTTTCAAAGTCTGGGGCCGAGCCACGAGAAGAGCTAGAGGCAACTTCTTGAAGACATCAAGGTCCCGGCCGATGTCTGAGACAGATAAGGGAGAGAAGACCCAAAAAGGGGGACCAAGAGAGGGAAGCACAACGACAAACACCTCAACCGACAAACGAGTAGAACAGGGACACCACCAGGCCTATCATCAATCTTCATCAAATGGGAAGAATATTTGGTAACCAATGGCATCAAGAATCTTTCTAGATGTCAACCTCCGACTACCACGTCCACGAGCTCACATCGAAAAGAGGATCTCGACGCCTTCACCAACTTCGACACATGAGTTTCAAATGGAAGAATGCAAGGCAGCAAAATACAGTGCTGGGGAAGGCGTTAGACATCGATGCGCATTAGCATCACGAGCTAGGGGCGAGCATAATCTTCCATCGAGGGAGAGAAGTCGGTAGCGACCACGTAAGCGTATAGAAACCGGAGGGAAGACCAACACGACCTTGCAGCCCAGCAGCTCAAGTGAATGTCATACAACGTCAACAAAAGGAGCAACCAAGATAGGCAACCACAAAATACCTAAAGGCTGACCAGGGGCGAGCTTCAGGTTCCTTGCACCAGCAGGAGAACTTTCATCGGTTCAAAAGTAGGAGTACATGAGGGGAGGAGACGATATTAGGGAAGGAACATCTCCGACTTGAAGGCCTATATCAGCATTAGGGGCAAGATCAAGGAGGAGAATATTCTGCTCGAACAAGAATTCGGGACCCGAAACACCTAGAAACCAAAAGGAAGGACGACTTTACTACGTCGACCAAGGAGGTGTGAGACCAGAATGGATAGGATCCAAAGGGCTGAGGAGAGGCGACTAGCCAGCAGGTACAAATCACATAAAGGCAACCAGAAGTAGCTAGGGTAGGTGCAATGGAGATGACCACACTTCCAACCGCGGGGAGAGGCACCTCGAATGAAGCAAAGCCCAAACAGCGGGGCGCACTCGGAAATTCAACCTACGGAGGAATGACAATGCACGCGCCTACAGGCCACGATCACCGAGCCAAGACATTCAAGAACATCCGGCGGCAGCCGACCGGGTGATCAACCGATCAATGGCAGCGCACATCGGTAACCTTACAACGACACACGCATATAGGGGCGTTGGCGGTCACCGCATTCCCACGACGGACATACACATTAAGGAGGAGCATCTTTTCAAGGGATCACATCGGCGAACACTCTTCGCAACTTGGGGGGGTGATCGGACGACATGAAGCTCAACAATAGTAGTAGCATCTCAAGGAATCCTGAGTCATCGAATGAAGAAGATGCAAAGAAAACCAGGAAGGATCAAAGCGCTCGATAGGAGGAGGGGAAACCCTAAAGGAGTATAAACATTTAAGTAGATCTTAATTAGTTGTTTTGAAAAAGTGGATGAATTAAAATCCCAATGTAAATGCGTATATGTCTATTGTATATCTCGGGTGCTCCACGGATATAGTGGAGAAATATGAGTTTAAAATCATGTTTTACGGATTTAGCTTAGATCGGGAAGCTCCTTCACGCCGACTACCAAATGAGGAAGCAAGGAAGCACAACTATAGCCCAAGATCAAAATGGAAGAGCAAGTACGAGGAGAAATGACCAGAGCCCAAGCAAACCTTCGACTCCAAACACTTCGGAAGTGCCTTCAAGTAGAAGACCGCTCGTCCACCCAATGTCGAATAAGAGACAACACCGGTCATGTCAAGATCATCAAGATCTGCACCAGGACATCGTCAGGGCGCACCACTACCTCTTGTAGCAGCGGCAACACTTGACGAACTTATGACACGAGTGGCCTCAACAATAGAAGGAGGAATGACCCGACATCAACGAGCCAACTAAGAAGGCAACATCTCGACAACCATAATTCCACCTTGTGGTAATATAGGGCGTCGCGCTATGACACGTGTATTAGATGGAGGTGCACTTACGAAAAGGCAATCGCGACGAGGAGATATGCCTTCAACAACTAGGTGATGGCTTCATCGCAACTCCTACCAAGAATTAGAAGAGAAGAAGCCGATCATATTTCGACATGTGGCACGCCAAACGCCCAAGGTAGAAGCATTCGACACCTTAACGACAAGGATAGCAACCGAAGCACCTTCGCAAAAAGAGAGTTCAAGATAATAGCCGTGCTATTCAACGACAAGAGTATATCTAAGGCGCGGTACTTCTTCAACTCAAGGGTCAAGGCACAGATATAAGGATCCATCATCCCAACAATATAGCCAAGTGGGGAGGAGAGCCATGAAGCTTTACTTGTGAGAGAGACCGACATGCATAGAGGGACAAAGGTCGAACCGAAAAGCCGGAGAAGTGCTAGCAACCGACTTAGTCCACGAGCCCCTAGAGGCATGGAGGAGGATCAAACCGACGGCACAATCAAAACCACCGGAGGGTACCTCAAGACAAGAAGACGGCATAGACCGAGGAACGTGACAATGTCCAAGCCATGTGACCGAGGGGATCAAACAAGAAAGATTGGAAGCTCGATGGAGAAGCAATTAGGTGAGGCGAGGCGAGCCGATAACTTGCACGCGGACTTGCATGCAACTTGGTGAACCCAAGGATGGACGATTCAAAGAACAACTGCAGAAGAGAACAACTCCAGAGGAGTATAGCCAAAGGAAGCACGCACAGCCTCAAGAGATGCCTCCAAATAGCTTCAAGTATCATGAAGGGGGGAATAATTACCGCCCGAGAACAGGATCAGGAAGCAGACTGACCAACGACTAGCACACCTTTAGTTAGAATGTGATGCAAAGCGTGTTGTGCCATAGCCGACAAACACCAGAGGGCCCAAGTATATCAACAAGTTACCCCGGAGTACGAGCTGACATACAAATAGGAGGATATATGTCGTCAACACCATTGCACCGGGAGGAACACCGATGACATTGCCAAGGAGTAGGTGTGCAACTCGAAGGGAAGCACAAGGGGGACCTAATAGCTCTCGTAGTAATTGTAATTATGTAAGCTATATGCTTTGCATATATAGTTCCTTTGTTATTCCTTCCCTACCATAGCGTAACAAATCAAAGGTAGAGATGTCAGGCAATTTGCAGGGGTGAAGCAATCAACATCCTCAACACTCTTCAGGCAAGAAGAGGACTCAACATATGAGACGTCGATGGAGTCGAAGAAACAATATCGGATAAAGAGTCGTCCTTTAGCTGCCAAGACAAAAAGTTCAAGATGAAAGATCTTTTTCAACGGCGCCACCTTCAGGCTTTTGAAAAGCGGCATGGAAGATTTCAAGTGACCAACTACACCATCAAAGGCCAGCAAGGAGAGGCTTCTAACGAACAAAGTCAACCTCTACATCAAGAGGAGCCACCGTCAAGGAGACCGAGGTATCGAGCAACTCGAAAGAACGTTACCTTGCTACTTCAAGCAGGCAACGAGCTTCTAGCAAGCTCAAGGATCCAAGGCCATGGGGCCTAATAGGTTAAATGTATGGATGGTAACATCCACATTGCGATTAAAAGGCATTTTTTTTTTAGATATTCTCGCCGAAAGGATTGCCCAATATTGAGCTAAGCGTCAAGTATTGGGAAGGAAACACATAAGAGTAACTAAAATTATACAAGATTGTTAACAGATATCCAACATATTGAAACCACTTGGTGAAATTGATCACCTCGCTAAGAAGGAATCATTACTAGGATAATTGTTGACCATGTATAAATTTAGTACCTCCAAAGAATAATCCAACCGAAAGAAAAGAAGTAATCTAACAAGTCCTACCAACTTGTTACGATGACATCAATTGATTGGTAGGAATATTCCAAGAGTTTAAATAACTAAGAAAGGGGAATCTCTAGAATATAAAAGAATAGTACATGCAAAGTACATCAAAAAAAAAATTATAGTAATCAAATAGTCTTTTTGAGACAAAAGGAATTGTCATGATGACAAAACCTTGTGGTTTAGAATCGTTTCTAACTAAGTAGGTAATCCAGAACTATATTGAAATAAATGATAACATAATATGTGCATCCATCTTATATGGTTATATATGTTATCTAAGGATAGTAAATTAATGCGCTAAGTAAGAAGCATATAACCTCTTAAGGGGAGAGAATAGATATGACATTGTGTACAACGTCATTGAAGGGGTCTTGGGACCATTTTCTTTTTCAAGAAAGTGGGAGGGCTCAATCTTATGATTGAACGTACTTGTATCGAATTGACCACCAGTAGAATAGAGTTCACTCAGGCAATGGCCGGGCGAATAGAGCGAAGATAGATAAATACCTTAGTGCTCGAGGGAGGCCTTCAACGCGGCGTAGACCCGACATGATAGCTAACTACACCAAGGAAGTGGAGCAAAAATATGAGAGCAATGCAACGACCAAGTCATCTCCAAATTACTCCACGCCGGCTCAATGGGCGGATGCGCCCTAGCCTTAGGAAAGGTTTGCCCATGTATAATAAGCTTTAATGTGTCTTATTGACAAGTTAAATATAGATCCTAATAACCACATAGAATTTGTTGTACATATATGTATCATAAGGAAATAAGTTAAACTAGAAACGTGTGCCCGGCGATGCCGGGCATTAGTCCTGGACGTGTGGAATGGATAGATGTAAAGAGCTATAGATGTGACTGTATCCATAAAAGTAATGGAGTATCAATGGTTTAGAGAGGTCAGGCATCAACCATGGAATGGGTAGGAATAGTGGAATGCATAGAATGGATTAGAATGGGTAGATGATGGAGTGCATGGATGGTGTTGGATTACATAGAGTTTACTTGGTGTTTGTCATGTCCTAGATAGCATATCCAATGTGTAATAAACACAATTGCAATTGGAGTAAAAGCATAAGATATGTGTTGGGTGTCTTTATATATGTGGATAAAAGCATGTTGAGTGTTGAGGTATAGATGGTAAAAGCATAAGATATGTGTTGGGTATCGTTATATATGTGGATAAAAGCATGTTGAGGTATGGATGGAGTTATGGGACTCAAATTATGGGTACTTGGACCTTTGAGTCATTATGGCTTGAGGTTGACACGTTGCCAAATGAAATCACTTGTAATTATCATCACATAGGGAGAACAAATAGTTAACAAAAGCAACGTGTTGGTGAACTTGTAAAAGATAATCATAACCATTGCATACATGCAATAAATCAGCATATTCTTTAGGGTTAACATGTGTGAAATATAGACATAACAATTAGGATTGCAATATGGTCTCAAATTACAATACTCGCCTAAAAATAAATGAAGTACATGACAAATTATGCAAACAAATCTAGGATTTTGCCTCACAACCGATCATGCAATATCTTCTTGTGTTGTAACAAAATTTGAAAAATACAAATACATAAAATTCTGCAATTTACAATATGTCTTCGTCTAAACAATCCATTAGATGTTACTTTGCCATTTGTGCATGTGATACAATCTAGATTGCAAGGCTATATATCCACAATATTTCTCATTTAAGTCTTGTGCTGACCGCGAAACTGAGATCCTGAAATGACATCTAAAAAACTTGAAGTTCAATGCCGAATTCAAACTAACACAGGAAAAACTATATCAAATTTACTTGCCCTACATCACATCTTAGAAACTGTATGTATCCTTCACGTTTTTACTTTCTATTCATTCTACAAACAAAAATCAAGCATTCCTCACATGACGCTTCTAGGCATGTACAATGTAGAAAATGGATCAATGCAGTATTACCATGAGCCCAATTTTCCTAAACTCATATTGCTCTCCTCTGTAACTCGAAAAGAGCAATACAAAATGTATAAGAACAAAACGCGGAGCCCTTAAAAAATGCAAACTTTGGAATAGATGTCTGCAATAATGCATGAAATGCCCTAACCCAATAAGAAAATCAGTACGGATAAAAGCCAAAAAATGTTTAGTGTGCACGAAAAGATAGAATAGAATAGAGCAAGAAATAATCTAGGCCCCCTCTTTATTACATTCATGAGCAAGCATATTGATACCGATCATAGTAAAATACTTATGTCCAGTACTTGGCATAAGAAGACATGAAACTCACCAAATGTGATGAGACCTGCCTGGCTCTTAAGCATGTAAAAGACTTTGATATTCCTGCTGAAGAACAATGTCACAGCGCACATTACAAATCCTTTCTCTTGCAAGAATATGCCAAAAAAAGGTGTTGTACTTTACCTTATGTTGGCAGCTTACAGCTGAAACACTTGTATTCTGAAACACTTGTATTCTGCTGCATGATAAAATGTGCTGGATAAATAATTCTAAGAAGAAAACATTATTTGACATGCTTACCAAAGTCCACAGCAAGTCCTTCAGAATATTGTATGTATAAGCAATACTAAGGCCCCTAATCTGCAAAATTGCAGAACATAAAGAAAAACAGTAGTAAGCATATTGTGCAATGTATAGCAAGCTATTCATAACCTTTTTGACCCCTTTCTCCAAATGCCAAAAGAACTAAGACATGCAATCAATACGCACAAAGGATGAACACACAGAACCAAAAGCTTTGCCATATTTTGTTCCAAATGGTTTATCTAAGACCCTAGCTCGTTTTTTCTTTGATGCAGCTGAACTGCAAGGAATTTAGATAGTTCTGCAGTGCAACCAGCACTTGGTATCCAAGATGAGATAGCAGGAAGCTGAACGATTGAGGCAGAGATTTAAAGTTCTTTTGGACACCACCTCCACTCCAAGCATGTGCGCTAACAGCTCAAGGCTGATGGTGCATAGGATGCCATAGGAATTACATAGTGCTGCTTATATGCGCATTTTCAATCCTGAATAATTATTACAAATATTTCAAGAGCAAACAGATCAATAAAATGCACACCTCTAAGATAAGATGGTATAAAATTGACCCTGGTGTTTCTATGAGAGAAGGATCTGTTAAGCTTTCTGAAACCTGCCACCATCCGCAGTTTAGCTGACAGCCTAAGCCAAAGAAGAAGAATGGATGGTAAGTCAGTGCTATGGCATTGAAAATACAAATCGAAAGAAATACAAATGGTAAGAAATACTTACACCTACGATGCCGCTCTTGTTTGCAGGAGAAGACCAATGACTCCAAGCTGCTAATGAACGGGGTTCTGCAAGTTTCCAAACAAAGGAAATAAGAGAGGAAAAGGCTCACCTTTGATTTGGCGTAGATTCGTGTAGAAACAATAAGTCTGAACATGTAACTTGTAAATGCCATTACCTTCCATCCATTATCTTCAAGGATCGCTTCTAGGCTTTCAAAACCCCGGGTGAAGCGATGATCTGCAGTTTTCGTATCAGAAATAGCTTGAATCATTTTTCAAATACTCTCTTGGCATTACTTTGCATCCATTACCTTTGAAGGAGAAGACTTCAAGCGGCATCCAGGTTGTCTCGGCCATGAGACAGAAATGCCACTGCAGTTGGTCTTGGTATTTGAGAGACAGAAAGAGGAGGGTTGAACAAATTTTAAAATTTGTATGGAATCTGTTTGGCGTGCGATTTGTTAAAAATAATGCATTCGTTTGAGAATAGTGCATGGATCATACCGTATGCTATGCACAATAAAAGCCAGCTGCTCTGACCTGCACCAACGCTAGACATCAAAGCTCTGATCTACACCAACACTCTGATCTGTAATAGCCTCCCGTCTTGTTGGCTACTCATTGAACTTTGTGACCGATCACCAAGTATCAAGGAAAAAAAAAAACCTGTTCAATGTTCATGTTAGACAAATGAAAAAATCTGAAGTGTTGCGTGCAGATGAAATGCCATAATGAAAAATAGGCAAGGTTGCTTGCAGATGGAATGCCGTAAGAGAAAACTTGCTATGTTATACAATCTCAACTTTACTCACTCTTGACGATCCAACTTAAGAATCACGACCCCGTTAGACGCCAACTCAAGAATCACGCTATCCAGTTAGCGCCAAGATGATAGAGCGATGAGTGATAGAGGGGAAAAAAGAACTTGCAGGGAGCGAGAACCCAGAAATCGTAGAAGGAGAGCGCCTGCATCGAATTTTTTTTTCAAAGCAGTTCAAACTGACATTGAATGTCGGGCATGCTGCGTCTACCAAGAAGAGCCGCAAGCGGGGAAGGGAACGCCGCATGCGTCTGCACAGCGGCGTTCCAGGCTCAAATATCAATGCTATCCCATTTTAATAAAGAAGATAACAACGGTAATGTGAGGTAGCATGTTAATTAATCCTTCGCAAGGATGCAATTCCTTCCAAGGATAGCTATATAACCTCGGGTCCTTATAAATATAAATAGAAAATAGAATTCAGATATACTTAAAGTGCATCTTAGGGATATACTTCCAAGGGTAATGCAGGACCCAAGGAAGAGAATAAGAAGCACATCTAATTCTTGTGTATGATAATTAAAACCTTGTCTATGTAACAATAGGTCTAAATCAGGGTTATTGTTTAAATAATCGTGACCTAAAAGTTGTTAAATATTGCAAAGCTAGAGTAAATATAAATGTATCCGATACTATGATAATGTTAATTCATAAATATTACCTTAGAGTAAGTATGTTAATCGCATGCATTAAGGGAAGTCCAGCAGGATCGTGCAGGCGTCCAAAAACTGTCATGTTTACTTACAGACGTTAACGGATGCTAGCCGACATGCAACAGTTGGTGGAGGAAGTACGAAGATATCCTCTCGCAGCAAGAGTTCTAGAATAGTTGTGATTTCTACCATTTAAACTAATCACTTAAATTTTGTGTGAGATAGTAAGTATGTAATTATAGATATTGTAAAATTAATGCAGGATTTCAAGGTGCAAAGACTTGCAACACAAATTTTGTTACCCGTGTTGCAAGGGATGAAGAGTACCTTGGAAGTGTAAATTTTGTATGAACTTGATAAACTTTGATAAACTTAAATGTTGTATTAAGTAAGCTTCGTAATTACCTTGCGTTGATCAAGTTATGAAGCGATAAGTTAATTGGATAATGAAATAATACAGTAATGTATTCTCATTGCTTCTCTCTTGCAGACCCACAATTCTAATGTTTAATGCTTTTTCCTTCCTCTCCTGCTCTTCTACATATGTGTCAAGCTGACTTCTGAGCTCTTCTATGCCACCATTAAACTGTTGATTCTTAAATTGCTCTAGCTCAGCATGCACAGTAGCTTTAAACTGTTCCAATTCCTCAGCCATATACCTCTGGCATTTATCTATCTCACATTGAACATGGGCAATTAAGAATGATTTGAGTTCAGTGATCATACCTTGTACTGAAATTTCCATAGCAGTCTTCATTTCCAGCACGGATTTATTCATGGCCTCCGTCATTTGACCTACTGCCTGTACCAAATCATTCTTGGAAACTCCACTGTTTTCAGACATTGCGAGAGAGCGGGACTCATAAAAAATTCCAATCCGGCGATCAAGGCTATGCAAAACCCCCCGCTTTTCTTTGTGGAGGACTTGAGATCGACGCAACACGCCGGAACGTGAATCTGCGAAGATCTTTGTGCGATCACGCACATTCATTTGTGATGGGACCCCCGAGGATTTTTATCGGCCAGAATCAACTTCGGCATCGCGGTGGCACCCTACCGGTAAGGGGGCCTGTTGGTCGAGCATTCGACCCTTTTCATTCTTTTGTAACTCGGCATCGCGGTGGCCCCGCCTATGATAGGGGCCTGTTTCCGGGAGCATTCGACCCTTTTTCTTCCTTAATAAACCCTTATTCTTCCCTTCATCGGCCTTTGTGCCATTGCTTTGTGTCGACTCACATCATTTTTAGCCTTCACACTTCCTAGTAGCGATGGCGCGCCATATGGGGGAGGGAGGAAGGGAGGAGAGAGAGAGAGAGATCGTTAGCCACATGGGGGTTGAGAGACAATTTGAGAGATGGGGAGAGATGGGAGATGGGGAGAGATGAAGGAGAGAGAGAGAGAGAGAGAGAGAGAGAGAGAGAGAGAGAGAGAGAGAGAGAGAGAGAGAGAGAGAGAGAGAGAGAGAGAGAGAGAGAGAGAGAGAGAGAGAGAGAGAGAGAGAGAGAGAGAGAGAGAGAGAGAGATGAGCCACACATGGAGAGACAACCTTTGAGATGGGGAGAGATGGGAGATGGCGAGAGATGAAGGGAGAGTCAAAAATTTGGCTCTCCCTTTGAGAGACAAAACGCCCCTAACTATTGTTAGGGGCGTTCCCATTAACCCCCTCGCCTCTTTTATTGTTAGTGGCATAACGGCGGTTTCTGATTTTTGGCGCCCGAAAACTCACCCTGAAATCGAGACACCAATTCCGACCCCTGTTCAAGAAATGATCCCCTGTTCTTTGATCTACCCGCGCACCTCCTGCTCCAATTCCGCAAGCAAGGTCTCGAGATCGACCTTGCAATTCAAAACCCTCGAGCATTGGCAATAAGATTTCGGGTCTCAGGTTTGAAATTATTCTTGTAAATTTCTGATTTAAATTGTGTTCAAGAAGTAATTTACTGTCAAATTCTGTTATAGCAGGCTCTAAATCATGACTAGAGCTACTAGATCTGCTCTTCCAGCAACCACGAAACCCTTCCCCCTAGAACCGAGAAATTGCCTTCAAAGAGGCCGAAGATGATGACTGGTCAAATTCCTGAATCCGATGCATTGCAGATCAGTTCTCAGCCTCAAGCTGCAAAGGATTGCAATCCGAGGAAGCAGAAAAGGGCAGTGGCTCCAAATCCTGGTGAGTCGATGCCCCCTGATAATTCTTTGGCCTTGATTGTTCATGGAAGTGATGCTGATGCCATTCAAAGCAAGAAAAGGAAGCGTCTTGTTGATTGGTCTGATAATGCAATTGGCACAATGCTGTCCTTGATGAAAGAGTATAAAGTTCATAACAATGGAAATATTAATCTGTCTGCCAGTCAGTGGAGAGAGATCATGCTAAAACTTCAACAGTCAGTAGAGGGCTTAGAATATTTAAGGCAATTGAGAAACAAATGGGATAAATTGCAGATTAAATTTAGGGATGAAAAAGAAGCTTTAAATAGGACTGGTGCAGAACCTTCGAGTTGGCCATGGTTTGAAGTCATGGAAGATTTAAAGCACGGACAAACTAATGAGAGAGACATACCTGGTGGTGGAGATGATGGAACTTTTGGTCCCGAGGCATTTGAAGAAGCTGAAATGTTCACAAATGAATTTATGTCTCAAGCATTCTATGAGACAATTGGTACTGAAGCCCTTTTGTTGAAGAGGAATTTATAAATGTTGACAATAATGGCGGTGTTCCTGACAGTCCATACAGTCCAATTGGCAATGAGAAGCACAGCAGTAAGAACACTTCAAGTGCTCAAAAAGAACATGGTGGGAAAGAGACACCAAGTGGCTGCAATATCTCTGATACAAGCCCAAGATCAGCTGCTTGCAATAAACCAGGGGTGTATGGGAAGCCAACAACTAAAAGAAGATCTCGAGTTCACATAGATGAAGACATTGCAACAGGAATATCTAAAATGGCAAACAGTTTTGGGGAAAATGAAGCAAGGAAATTGGAGTTTATAAGGGAGGATTCTTTGAAGAAGGCAGAATTGATCAAGGAGTTAGAGACAATGAGATCAGCTAATAGCTTGAAAATTGCTGAATCAATGATCAACATGACACAAAGCATATGTCAGATGACAAAAGACACCCTCCTGGAGATTGTCAAGCTTACTTCATCCAAATCGAATTCCTAAATTTCCGAGGTATTTCACCTGTCAATTCAATATTCTGTTTTTCTGTTATTATGTAAGTGGTTGCTACAATTAAAATCTGAGTTGTTGTTGCTGATTTGTCTTATATTGTCTCATGATGTAATGTGTATGTCATGTTCAATTCTTTAGGATTTTGCTATTTGCAAATTGAAGTAGTCTGACACAACAGTCTGCCCCATAAGTTCGAACCCAATAACATCCTTGATATTGGTCTGGTAGTCATATTCCCTTTCGAACCTATATAGTTTTTGGACCAATATAGATTTTGGTCCGATGTACCATCTGCCAGCACCACATAAATGCCCCCTCGGAGGTTGTGCCAACATTATTTCTTCCTTTTTCATTTGAGGAGATGGCGAGGCCGAAAGTTGTAGTGAGGGAGCGCTTCAGATTCTGCCGTTCGCCATCTCCTTCTTCTTCAAGCTCTTCAGCCATGTCCGAGGGTAGCTCTTCATGCACAGTGGAGCAGAATGAGGTTTCCATTCTGCAAACAAAAAGAATCCATAATTCCATTACTGCACAAGCTTTTGTGCAGTATCTGGATATGGGCACTGTCAGAATCCAAGAGGAGTTGTTCAACTGGGCTATGCATGCACCTGTGCAACAAAAGGTGCATGTGGAGTTCACATTTGTGAAAATTTCTGGTGCGTGGGTGCTGATGGAGATCAAAACTCCAACAAACAGTTGTGTTGCATGCTGAAGTCGCCATGCCATTGTTTTTTGTGTAACCAGTGCGAAGGAAGAGGCGGGAAGAAAATGACTGTATTTTTTGTTACTTCTGTTGTTTTAAGATGATCCTTCTCGGCTAATATAACTGTCGGCTAAAGCTATCTGCTAATATAACCTCCCTGTAGAAATATCTTGCCTTGGTTAAGTCTGCATGTAAACCTGTGCTTTTTTTTTAGCACAACTTTTGTATATTACAGCACTTACCTGAATGAAAAAGTTTTTATGTGAGGCCAGATGATCTTGTACTGGATCTTAGTTTTTTTTCGTATTACTAAGTTGTTTCTGGTTTTTGTGCACAGATTTGACATCAGGGTTGGAAGAGTCATTGTCTTGCATTCTTTTAAAGGTTTAACAGGGATCTTTAAGTTTTAGCAATGTTACTTTAGGGATCTTTAGGCTTACGTTTCTGTAAAAGCAAGAAACAGAAAATGTACTTCCTCATTCAGTTAGTAAAAAGTTCATTCTTTGTGAAATAATTTGTTAATAAACATTCTTTGTGGTATTCTTTGTGGTATTAATAAACATTCTGCAACAAATGTAACAGAAAAGAATGTGCACAATGCTCGAGTCTTCAATCAAAATGCTACAGTATTTTGGTCAATGCCAAATGAATAGTGCATTGACCAAAAAAACTTGATATATCCAACTCAATATTATGTGAACATAACCTGCAAATATAATTCAAAATGTTTTGTTTCACGTATAAAATCTGTTTTTCAACCTGTGATTTATGTTCAGCATACAAGAAGTTGAGTTTACAATCAAAGTTATGTGTGCTTAACTTTGCACCTAAACTGAAAACAATAATTAATGTCCTGGTGTTACACAGTAGAAAGTGAGAACAAGAAAAAAAATTGTATTTCAACCATGTAACATTGCTGTTCAATCACATCTTCACATGATTTTATATTTTTGCATAACAGATGTATGCATTATGTACCAATTATGTAGCAGCACTCAATCTGCATTTACCTGTTCCAGATTCTGGAAAATAACATGTCGAATTTGATCCCCTTCTTTCTTCATCCTTTTGTTCATTACCTCAGTCTCATAGTAATCAATTTCAGGAACATCAAGAAGCAATGGCAAGTAATCCAGCTGAAGATCTTGCATGATATAAAAGTTCCATAACACATAAGTAGCATGGATTATTTTGGCTGCTCTACCAACATGGATAGGCAATGCTTTTAAAATTCTGAATTTTTCTTTTATGATACCAAAACCATTTTCTACACACACTCTACCTCTGCAGATCCTTTTATTAAATCTGCCATAGGCCCCCTTTCCATCAGGGAAAACTTTAATCAGAAATCGTCGAGAGGGATATGCTGAATCCCCAAGCACCTCCTGATCAGTCATTTGACCCTGACTAATCTTTTTACCTGTCATCTGAACAGTAGGCTCTTGCATTATCTGTTTGGCAGCCAACCTCTTGTATAACAAACTTTTCTTGATTTGATTTGCATCATGCACAGAACCAGTCCTATTTACACAAACATTAATGAAGAGTCTTTGGTGAGTAACCACACCTTGCATAAGGCAGGAATGTCTTTTGTACCTGGAATAATAGTCATCACCCTTGTCTTTGCTCCATGGTTTTCTGTACAAATAGATATGAGATCCATCAATAGCTCCAAATATATTTGGTATACCTGTTGCATCTTCAAAATCTTTGTTTATGTCCAACAATCTTTGGCCTGTTGGTAAAGCAATGAACCTCTTGTAAAGCATAGTCTTGGATGCCAAAGCTAGAGTTATTTTTTTCGTGTATTTCTGCACAGTAGCTTTACCTACATAAAATCTTTGATCTACATGCAGGGGTTTCTCACCATGTGCTAAGAAATAAAGCACCATGGCCACTGCCTTCCTGGGATCAACAGGCGGTCTGACCTTCATTCCAGGTCTGATTAAGTAAGGCACAATTAGGCCAACTAAATTCTCAAATGCAGCCCTCTTCATCCTATAGAACTGGTGCCACATATCATCCTCAAAAGAGGGGAGGCAATTCCAAGCGTGATTATCAGTGCAAGTATGGCGCCATTTACTTAGAAAGTATGAGGAAAAGCGCCCCGAGAACCTCAAAAGCAGACACTAAATTGCCAAAAAGCGCCCGGCAAGCAAACAAAATGGCGCGGCCGCCCCTTTAGCTCAAGAATAACTACATAGCAAATAGCGTGAACGCGCTATTTGCTTGAACGTGAAAGCAAGCAAATAGTGTAGGCGCGCCATTTGCTTCAACGTGTAGAGCGAGCAAATAGTGCAGGCGCGCTATTTGCCTTAACGTGAAGACCAAGCAAATAGTGCTCTCGCGCCATTTTGCTATAGATAACACATTTTTTCAGAAGACCATGTAGATATATATACTAATAGAAGTATTATGCAAGATACAATTTTTCAAAACAGATAGATTTTTTTTAATAGTCTTTGTCGAAGTGTTCATCAGAGACTTTCTCATAATCATCCAGGTTAATTTTACTCCTGTCAATTTGCTCCTCCTCATCTGCACCTTGGCCCGATGTCTCACCTTTCTCTATATGAGAACCTTCTTCGTCTACCCCCTTCTGAGCTGCACCATCTGTCAATGTCAAGACTTCGCGCTGGCCCATGGACTTTGGGTCAAGCAAGGGGTACATGACGTTCTCGACCCTACCCAGAATGCCTGCGACGCATTTCATCTTTCCGAAGTCATGCTCATATGTCGCACTGATTCTTCCTACATGAAGTGATGCCCTAGAGAATGCTCCACCAGAGAAGAAATCTAGTACCATGTTACCTTGAGGGCAGAGCTTATCAACAAGGTAGAACGCAATTGCAGGACCAATCTGTTTATGCACCAGATATTCTCCCTCCATACCCTGCCAACTCCACTTAAACCTGTCTTGCATGAGTTTTTTAGCCATAACATCGCCCTCACTTCCGATGGCTTCCTTAGTAATCAGGGTAAATTTTAACGGCCCTAAATGTTTTTCTATTCAAATTAAGGTTGGCTAAACCTATGAAAAATAAAAGTTCTTAGATTTTTTTCTTGGTGAAATTTGATAAAATAAAGCCCTTTAATTATCTTCCCACTTGGCTAAAATGTAAAAATTTATATGACACGAAATTCTATGATGGCGAATTTTTCTTGGTCCCCAGCTAAAGTGCAACTATTTAACTTCAAACTTTGAGTACTGATTAGTACATGAATGACATTGATTCAATATGCTTCTTTTACAAAATGATAACAAAGTTGTTCAAAGTACAATTCATAAGGAACAAATAATATCGTTTGAAGGAACATGCATGTTTACGTTGGGGTCAAATGCATCCAAATGGTGAACTTGGTGATGAAGCCCTTTTGGGTCGACAATTGCAAGAAGAGATCACTACTATTTAAAGCTTAAATGCACGTCATGTAACATTCTTCATAGCATTTAACCTAAACAACTTATAGATACAAATTCAAAATATGATTGAGGTAGCTAATGGCAATTCCTAAATATGAAAGAGATCCCTGAATAGAATTGGCATGGCTATTTGAATTGATCAGGATTCTCCTAATCAACTTTAGAGAAGGCGATTCAGTACACCATGCAGCAAACAATCCCGGCTAAACTCTAAGCGTTCAGAATTTACCCCCTTTTGGAGTGGCTAAATTATGCTTTTTCTAAAAAAATTGCCTTTATAAACTTTAGCCATGAAATTTGACTAAAGGTCTAAAAAATCGCCATTTGGCGAATTTTAGCCACTCTTTATTACCCTGCTTAGGAATAGGTGGAATTTGCGGGAGCTTTCTAGGATGGTCGCCATATAGCCTGAGGTCCAGGTCTTCGTCAGGCTCTCCCGTCTGTGCCGAAATCCTCGTAGCTAATAGGAGAGTTTGTGCCTCTTTGATTCCTGAACCACCTGTAGCTCCAGTCTCCTCTACTCTTGACCTGGATTCTAGTCTTTCAAGCGCACTGGCAAATAGTAAGTTATGCTCCGGCCTGACGAAACATAGAATCCAGTATGTCTCTACATCTGTCATCTGTGAGACCTTATCGAAGAACGCGGTTACAGTCTCACTATTCCAAACTGGAGTAAGCTGCCTTGCATCTAAACATATCATGCTGGCAGGTAGAACTGCATGTTCATGCGGAATCCCCTCGGTAGTGGCATGTTCCACATAATATCTTGGCATGTCCTTTTGTGTTTCAGGCTGAAGGATTTTTCGAATGGATCTGGCCAAGGAGAATGGCATGTTACCATGAACTCCCTCTTTGAGTATTCCTTCCTGTACCCACTTATGGTGGCATACTCCCCAAACCAGAAGTGCATTATCTGAGAAGTGGTCGGTGGCCTTCCGTAGGTCCTCGAATTTCTTGTACTTAATGCCAATTTGATCTGCAATGAAGTGCAGTATCTCCTTCTTCATGTAAGCAAGTATTCTTAAGTTCTGCGCCCTCGTCTTGAAGAAATTCTCGCCTTTGTAATCTGAGGTGACTTTGACGTAGATATCCCCGCTTAATGCTTCTTCGAGGACCTTTCGACAATCATCATAGTCCAAGCCCCTCATGCATCTAGGTAGTTGTCACTGAAGTAATCTTTGTCTTTCGCAAAATTGATTACTATAGCTTGACCCCTATTGTCCTTAAGTTCTCCCTTCCTCCATTTATTCCACATCTGGCGGAAGAGTGCATAGACATCATCTGGCATAAAGACAAACCGATTCACATCCTTCGTGTGTTTGCCCCTCAGAATCTTGTCTGCCATTTCTAGGTAGTGCTGCAAGAGAATTGGCGATGTTAGAATGGCTATTTACCGAAATGGCGCAGCTGCGCCATTTGATTAAAAGGAATGCCAACACAGACGTAAACGTACCTTGTACTCGTCACTTCTTGACTGTCCTTTACCAGCAGGAGCTGGTCTTCCGCACTCCTGATACTGCTTACGCAGATGGTGGATCTGATCCACGTATGGTTCCTTGAAAACTGTCTTGGCTACTATATCATTGACGTCGACACTGAGCTGAAGAAGGTCCAGGTCATTGATGTCTCCAGAAAGAACTCTGCATATTCTGTAGCTATAGATCTTCCGGAGCTCAGCTCTAGCGTCTTCTGTCCCCAACTTACTGCACACAAGCTGAGCAGCAGAGACCGAATGATTACCATTGATAATATAAAATCGTTTCCCTGCCAGATCAGATTCTTGTGACCAGTTCAACAACTCCTTTGTAGCCAGATCGAAGGGCACCACATCTGCTGGAGTGAAAACCGGATGTGGATCCTCAGCAAAAGATTTGCAGAGCCTCCTAACATGCTCGGGGTTAATAACCCTGGCGGTCATATTAGGTGGTGCCTCCTCTAGATCCCAGATGGATACCCTTTTTGTGTAGGTGACTCCAAGAGGGAACATGTGGCCGTGTTTTTGTATTTTTTTTAGTGTCTCTTCTGCCATCTCTTCCTCTGCATCACGGTCCATCTTAAGTTCCTCGGGCACCTCAAGATCTGCCATCTTCTGCAACTTCCTTGCTCTTATCTGGGCTTTGGTTTCTTTCTTTCTCTTTGCTGGATTGCTTTCTGCTGTCGAGGCTACCATTCTTATGTTCTTTGTAGCCTCTTTATTGTCACTGATCGTGCGATCACTATCAGCAGGCTTTTCCGGGGACTTCACGGGTGATCCACGTTGGTGAGCCTCATCCCTGTTCTCATCAGCCTCATCCCTCTTCTCATCGTCTCGTCCTCCTTCTTGTTCTGTATCCCTTTGTAATTCATCACCCCCACCTGTTTTTGCTCCTTTGCCAACTCTGGTGGCTGGTTTACCTTTTGCACCTTTTCTTTGCATCTCTCGGCTGACCATCCGCTATCCATTCTTGCCGACATGTTGCACGAGCTTAGCTCTTACTATGTAGGACCGCGGAGTTTTTGGACATGTCCATTGCAGCTCGCAGAATACCGAATCCTTTGAGGATCTCTATCGTGCCTTTGATATCTGCTTGCTCTCTGGACTCATAAGATGGCAGCGGCCAACCTTTTTTCTTGGCCGACAGTGTTTGGTCCTTTATGCTGGACTCCATCATTGCAGGCTCAACCTTTAACCGCCAATCCATGTAGTAGAGATCAATGCCGCGGGGTAGGATCTTCCATCAGGTGCAACCAAGAAAGTCAAGTCTTCCTTGTTTCTTGACTTCCCTCATGTTGACAATGATGCCCATCCGGGCGACTACCGAGACCCCTTCTTCACACTGCACCGATTTGACAAGGAGGCAAAGTTCTCGCCTCTTGTCTCCCTTTGGTTGGGTCTCACACCGGTCAAAGGGTATGGCTCTAACAATCTCCATACACCAAGACCTTCCAAAGGAGGACTATGCTCCTCGAAGTCACCACGTTCCATTTCTTGGCGGCGCACTAAGTCACAAGGTAAGCATGGTGAGAGAAATGACATGTGCTAGAAAAATAAAAGGGCAAACAGCATTTAGACTAAATGGGCCTTTGGTTTTTATTTAAATCTAAAATGGCCAAAAGCCATTTAGTCTAAATGGCGACCACCTTATTTAATCTAAATGGCGCTGCGCCATTTGCCATTTGCATTTTGTGCCCGTATGGGAGTACCGGATATCCATAAGCACAATGCAAATTGGCGCTGCGCCATTTGTTATGAAATGGCGCAGGCGCCATTTGCATTGTGCTTATGGATATCCGGGTACTCCCACACGCGGCACAATGCAAATTGCGCGCCTGCGCCATTTGCTATGAAATGGCGCAGGTGCGCCATTTGCATTGTGCCCAGGGCGTGGGAGTACCAGATATCCATAAGCACAATGCAAATTGCGCGCCTGCGCCATTTCATAAGCACAATGCAAATGGCGCGCCTGCGCCATTTGCTCTAAAATTGGTCCCCATCTAAAGGGAGATCCCATACACACTGGCCTAAATACCGCACTCGCGCCATTTCCATAAAGAAAGGGGCAACAACCCTGCCCTCTACTATAGAAATGGCGCGATCGCGCCATTACAGTTCACCTACGCTACTAAACATAGCTAAGAATAGAAACATCAGAAACTAACCTGAGCCTGGCTCTTGGATTTTGAGCGACATAATTGCGTGGTTGTATTCGTACATCGTATAAAAGTACAGGACCGTATAAAAGTCACTCCACTTTTTTCCAGAACGCTCCCGGATCAACATGCGCTAGAGAGAGAAATGGTTTGAATCAAACAGGCGCTAGAGAGAAAACAGGCGGAAGGCAGAAAGCGGAAGGCGCTGGGCGCTGGCGGAAGGCGGAGGCGGGAGGCGGAGGCAAAAGTAATGAAATGAAAAGTGTGCGGAGGCTGGAGGCGGAGGCAAAAGTAAAGAAATAAAATGAAAAATTTGTAAAGAAAAAGATAAATTCCGCGGAAAAGAAAAGCCCGCCCGCCCGCTCCAACTTACAGAAACGCTCCAACTTACAGAAAATTTGAATTTTCCAAGGTCCTGCCCGCCCGTCCGTCTCTCCAAATTTCAGAATATTTGAATTTTCCCGCCTGTCCCGCCCACCCGTCCGTCTCTCCAAATTTCAAAAAATTTGAATTTTCCCACCCGTCCCGCCCGCCCCTATTGACTTTTGAATTTGGAATTTGAATTTGCCCGCCCACTTGGCCGCTTGTCTTTCCCACTTGGCCGCCTGTCTTTCTCACTTGGCCGCTGGTCTTTCTTTTTTGAAGCCTCAACTCTTCTCGCTCTTGTCTTCCTTCTTCAGCATTCTTCCTTCTTCAGCTCGTCTTCCTTATTCAAAGCTCGTCCTCATTCTTCAGCGCGTCGTCTTCAATCTTGAAAGCATTCAATCTTGATGGCAGATCCGGAATCCTCAATGACCTCCAGGTTAGAGGCTATGCAGTTTTAGTATGTTAAATATGTACTCCCAATGTAGTTGATGTAGGACGGAACTGCAGATGGTAGATTGTATAGGTTAATCAGATTGAACTGCTAAACAGATTAAGGTTTTGAAGGGTAGATCTTCTCTATTTTGTGTCAGTAGATAAGTTCTCAATAATTGATGTCTTAAAGGGTACATTTTCTTTGATTGCTGAATCTTGTAGTAATAAGGGTAGTTTCCCACTCGCAATTAGGTTAGGTTAACTTAACCAATTGGTTATCTCTTAACTTAATGGAAAGTAGGTTGTGATTTCCCATTAAAGTCATTAAGTTAAGACTAACTTAAAGGATTGTGAAGATATGTATTCGCACTATACCAATTATGGACCACTTAGGTTAAGCTCATGAAATCAACTTAACCTAACCTTTATAATAAGCTTGTGCTTCACACTAGTAGTTAAGAAGTTTTGTTAGGTTAGAGATAAATGTGTTCGTTTCTCACTTCAGTTAAGAGATACGGTTAAGTTAAATGGTGGATATGACTTTTTTTGTCAAGTTACTATTTTTGTGAATTATTTGACTATCTAGTAAAATCTAGTAAAGTGGTTGACTCTCTAGTCAATGCGTTGACTTTTGGTTAACTTAGACACTTTCTCGCCAATCAATTGACTTGTAGTCAACTCTCTCCATTTTAATACTTTCTAGTCAAATACTACGTGACCAGTCAATCAATCATAAAATTCTTAAAATCCACCTCCTATTTTAATGTTTTTTATTCAATCTATCAAATTAATAAGACACTTGGTCAACTAGTTGGCATCCTTGTCAAAATTATGATTTAAGAGTCTAACCTTACTGGAACCATTTCTCACTCGTAGTTAAGTTAGCTTAATGCTTAACCAAAAAGTTAGAAGTTAAGTGGACCTTGCTTAGGTCACTTAACTTTTGCACTAGTTGGTTAAATATTTTTAAATTTGGTTAAAAAAATAACTTAACTTTTTCTAGTGAGAAGGATGCTCCGTTAAGTTAATGAACAATTAAAAATTAACTGGAATTAACTTAATTGATATTAACTTAAGGGTCAGTGGGAAAGCAAGTTCCAGTTATTTGCCCTATTTAACTTAACTTAATGGTAAGTGGGAAATGACCCTAAGATACCATAATTTAGATTAAAGATGCCATGTACGTGTAAACGGGCCATTTGCCTTTGCCAGGTAAATGGCGGCCCATTTTGCTTTTAAATGGCTGCTCCATTTACGTAATAAATGGAGCATTTGCCCCATTTTGCTTTAAATGGAGCAGCCGCCATTTAAGCATAATTGCGCCATTTAAAGCAAAATGGGGCAACCGCCATTTACCCGGGCAAAGGCAAATGGCCCGTTTATAGATAAATTAAATGGCGCAGCTGCGCCATTTGTCCCATGTCGTCTAATTTCTCTCAAATTTTCGCGCTATTTTTACTAAGTATATGTCATCGAGGGTTACATGTCTTTAACAAGTATGTATGTGTATTGATTCTTACAGGAAAAAGCCCCTGCATAACCTTGTCGATGGGGATGTGGTAGTTGCCAGGGGACATGAATTGCATAGAGGCCATCCGCATGGCGGGGAACATTCCATGGTGCAATGTGGTCGTGGAGGTCACCGGAAGCCATAGTGCCCACCCATGTGCTTCCCATTAAGGTGTGAGGGAGCGGATAACATTGGGCCGCGGGGACATTTATCGAATGGCCTCAAATCAAGTAAAAAATCGTGAAATTGCCTCACGGTGTCATCGCTAAACGCCCGATAACAAAACCCCCAACTTCACTAGTAGTCCCCGACAACATCATCGGACTTCGATTGTCGATCGCCCGCTCCTTCAAACAGTAAGCAGCACAGAGAATATGGTGAACCTTGTCAGTAATAATACTGTGGTTGGTAAGGGTGTCTGGGTGAATAGAACTTGCATCCATGGGAAGAATGTTGACGCACTCAACGTAGCAGTGCAAGTTACCGAGGCTGTAGTGCCTACCCACATCCTTCCGATTCCATGTGCTGGTGCGGACAACATTGAAGAGGCTGTGGGCACGTTTATCGAATGGCCTCGGCAGGATATAAGATATCATGCCAATGATTTAGCTACTCCACCATTGACCTCGAATGTAGAATCTGTAGAGGCAGTGTCAGATGCAGATGAAGAAATTGATCCTACAGTGGATCTAGGTACTCGTTTTCCTCGCAGGATAGCATCAGATGATGATGAACCACCACCTAGTTTCTCAAGAACTGATCTCTTGGATAAGCATTGCCACATTCTTCATGCATGTGACCGAAGTAAATATGCAGAGGCCATAATTGTCTTCAGCGATCCCCAGGATGCTGTTGACGATGAATTTTTAGGAGACTCAAAGATGGGCCTCTGTGTGGGAAAGATCCTTCCTGCACTAATTACAGAGGATCTCAAATGTCATGCTTGTGCAGAAAGGCCAGCAGAAAATGCACTTGTACAATGGGAAAATAGCGATGTGATGCTACAGGATGGAAGGACTGTCTCACAACATCTGCAAGCTCGAGAAGCTAAAGAAAATGAGGATATGGAAATAGAATCATTTGAGGACAATATTCAGGCTCAATTCAAACGAAAAAGGAAGTATACTTACACAAATAGAATTCCAAGACAGCCCAAGGGAAAGAGCAAAGAGGAAAGGCTATGCTCCACAACTTCAATCAATAAGTTCATGAAGTCAAGTCAGCTGCAAAATACTTGCAACAAGAAACTTACGAAGCATCAAGGGCACGTGAATTAAGAAAAGAATTTTTATCTCAACCATACAATGCAAGTGTTCGTGATTTTTTTGACGCGTCTTTGAGTGTGACTTACACGGAGAAGGAGAGGAGGGGATAGTGCTCAAGGGGATGGAATTTCGTCATTCGGATGGTGGCGCATGGCTTTAGGTATCGTCGAGTCAACATTTTACAATTGGAGAAACAGATTTGAAGCGGTGGAAAGGTAGCCGAACATGGTATCTTGGTTCTAAGAAGCCTAGATCTTCTACATTGGCCAAGAATGTGTGCTAGACAGATTCATTCAGGAGAATGTCGAAAGTATTCCCCATAGGAGCAAAAAGAGGTAGAGATGATGTAAGAGAAAATGTACATAAAGCTTCCTTCCATTCTTAATAAGAAGCTTATACATAAAGAAGTTGGTGCGATCGTTGAAGAGCTTTACGGGAACAATCAGTAGCCTTGAACTCTTTTATAGTATATGGAAAAGAGAATTTCCGTGATGTTAGCATTGCAAAAATACAGCCTTCTCTAAATGCAACATCCGCGTGGTAATGAAGCGTAATTTGGAAAAAAAAAAAAGATACGAGAGAGAGACGAAATCTTGCAATTCAACGTCGGTCTCATATATGCCGGAGCAACGCTCTTGCGAAGTCAATATTGGCATTGAGAGCATTGTCACTGGTCTCCTCGAAAATCATCTATGTATAATACATGATAAGATGGATCGTGTTAAGACTTTAGTGCCTAGAAGTCATCATCTAGCAAAATCAGATGGAGAGGTGATCGCTTGAAGAGCGGTTTTGACAGAGCTTTGACTCATGGGCATGGTGGTTGTGCCTATGGTCATTTTTCACTTGATTTATGGAAAGATGATTCAAACTTCCACATTGGTTCACTTTCTAGAATATTGCATAACTTGGAATTGGTACAAGAGGACAAGATAGGTGACTTGTGTGGAAGTAAGCCTGCAGATTGCAAATGGATGCAAGCAGTCAAGGATATCAATCCTTTGAAGAACAAACTTGCTTCCATGGGAGAAGTATTGCCAAATACTTCAACTACAACGAATCCTGAGGCGTTCAACCCTCTTCCCCGAAATCTCTATTTGCAACTTGATAATGCAGCAGGGCAAAACAAAAATAGGTATGTCTTTTCATACTTATCTTATTTGACTTGGCTTAAGGTCTTTGATGAGATCCAAGTGGGCCACACCCATGATGATATTGATGCTTTATTTGGAAATTTTTCAACCTTGATGAGTTCGTCGGATGCTTTGACACTACCAGAGCTACTTTACTTGTTTAGCAAATGCAATGCAAAATCCCCAATTCCATACTTTATTGATGAAGTTCCAAATTGGAAAGATTTTGTGAAGGATTCATCCCTCGATAAGGCCAACGCTTTGGTTGGGCATCTTGAACCATTGCTCTTCAAATTTAAGATGGCAGGAGATTGGCCTGTTATGCAATACAAAATGCGTCCTACACATAAAAGAGTGGCTTCAAAGAGATTCTCCGGGGAGTTAGAATGTGGAAAGAGGATGAACATGGTCAGCCAATGATACTAAGTGGTGTGCCACAAAATATTCCTCCTAGACCAACATTGAAAGATCTTCCAGGGTTGAAGGATAGCATCAACAAATACATCTCCCTATGGAAGGACATATGTAAGAATCAAGAAACTAGCTTGTTTGCAAGGCAATACACGGCAAGTGTTGAGTATTGGAGCCGACTTCTTATCTCTTTGGAGGATGTTGCTCCGGGGCGCCCTCAAAATGATGCATTTTGGCCACAAACAAGACAAGCTCCTCTAGAACAAACAGCATTTGTTCCAGAGGTCGACGTATCTGCCTTGGTCACGCGACCTTTACCATCTTATTGTGGCCCGTCAGATGGCCGTCCAGTGTTGCCTCTTGAAGAGTTTGATCCTCACGTACATGTGACAAAGGGTATGTTTGTTCTAGTCAGACCTGGAGATGATAACAAGTCGTATTTAATTAAAGTGGGACTCATTCCATTCCCACTTTTTTTCGGAACCCTGTTATTTTACACAGAAAGGAGCAACCCGACCCGAAAACTGTCCTTAATTCGAAATTTCGTCTGAAACTGTGCATCCAAGCTTTCTCCCAATTTTCTTGGATATCGAGTCGAGTCCCTGTTTTGGGGCTTATTTGTCATTCAAAATAAGAGTTATTCGCGTGAGGGTGAATTCCTTTACCAAGACTTTTTGGCTCTATTTTCTTAGGTGGGTAGACAAGAGATCATAAATTCCAACAAAAATTAAGCAAATTGTGTACTTAATCACCAAAGAATACTAGTTTTGAGATGCCTTATATTTACAAATGGGCTCATTACAATATACATTACAGTGGGTGAAGAGACCATAGTGGTCGTATTATCACAATGATTACACCCTCTTCACACATGAACCAACCTACCGCAAACGGTGGCGTGGAGCTCTCGGTCCAAGTCAATGAGCAACTTACGACGATAGAAATTTGTATGAGTAGTTCCTTCATAGGCCACGCGGCTTGTATGTCCAACCGATGTCACCACCTCTTCTCAACATCTTTCTTCAATGAACTAGTCTTTTCATTGCTCCCAAGCATGTACTATCCGGTCGAGATAAGGACCGCAAAAAGACAAAATCAAGTTAGTCAAGTGATGCGATTGGGCAAAAAAAAAATAAAATAAAACACAGTTCTTAGGGCCATTTTGGAAAATACGGGCCGAGAGCCTTTTCGACTTCAGCGAGTCGAGAAAGGCAACTCAAAGCAAAAAACGAAGTTTTAGGGTCGAGAAGGCCTTTTCGACTCAGCGAGTCGAGAAAGGCAGCTCAAAGCTTAAAAACGCGGTTTTAGGGGTCGAGGAAGGACTTTCGACTTAAGGAAAGAAAGGCAACAAAAGCTAAAACGCCGCTTTTAGGGAAAGTAAGGCCTTTCTCGACCATGCGAGTCGAGAAAGGTAGCTCAAAGCTAAAAACATAGGTTTTAGGGTGGGAGGCCTTTCTCTCGAACAGCGAGTCGAGAAAGGCGTACCAAAGCTTAAAAACGGTTTTAGTCAGAGGCCTTTTCGACTTCGCGAAGTCGAGAAAGGGCAACCAAAGTTTAAAACGCCGGTTTTAGGGGTCGAGGCCTTTCTCGACTCGCGAGTCGAGAAAGGTACCAAAGCTTAAAAAATGCAGTTTTTGGTCGGGAAGGCCTTTCTCAACTCGCGAGTCGAGAAAGGCAGCTCAAAGCGAAAAACGCAGGTTTTAGGGGTCAGAAGGCCTTTCTCGAAAGGCAGCTCAAAGCGAAAAACGATTTAGGGGCTTTTCGGCTCATCGTCGAAAGGCAGCCTAAGAGTAAAAAGGCAATTTCAAGGGCCGAGATTATTTTTATGAGCATCATTTTATCTATCTATCCATCTAATATTCCATCATTTTCTCTATCTATCCACATTAGCATTTTTATACTAGCACACCCTTAATTAGCACACATTAGTACTTTATACTACCACAATTAGCACACAATTAGTACTTTATACTACCACAATCAGTATTAGCACACATTAGCATTTTTATACATTAGTACACATTAGTATTAGCACACATTAGTATTAGCAGACATTAGCATTTTATACTAGCACACATTAGTATTAGCACACACTATATTATACTATGTATTTTTTAATAAACACAATATTTTATGTATTTTCTATGAAAAATTACCCTCCCCATAAATATCCTATGTATTTTCTATGATAAATAGACTCTCCCCATGTATTTATCTAATGGACATCATATGCACCTATAATGCACATTATAACAACTGAAAAATAATTTACCCTACTTACCCTTACAACTAATAATAATGCATTATACAAATATTATGACTTCAAAACTCACGTGACTTATTTTCAAGTTTCTTATACCCCGCCCTTTTTTCCCCCCAAGACTTATTTAATTGTTTCTTGTACCCCGCCCTTTTTTCCCCCCAATATTTGAATTTTGAAATTTGGTACACACCTTTGTGCCCGGCCTGATCTGTTGTACCACTTTCGGAAAAGGAGAAAGCACTCGGTTAAGGGCAGATCTTGCAAAGCCCTTTCTTCAGGCCGATTCTTCAGGCCGATTCATGTGGATCTCTGTTATCTCTGCTGCAGTCGACCTAGCGGTGCAGCAACTCAGGCATGGTGCTCCATCTCCATCTTCGTCTCCATTACATTCATAGCCATAGCCAGAAACACAAAGAAGAGGAGCCATGGCGGCCAAGCTCGGGACATGTTGATCACAATCGACCCAAAAGCAGGACCCAGAAACAGGGCAAAAGGAGCCGATCGGAAGGAGTCAAGATCGAGAAAAAAAGGGGCGTCCATGTGAGAAAAAAATGCAATGCAGGACAAAATCTAAAATCTGAGAAATATCGCCAGTATGGGCGAAATGGCCGGCAATGCGAGGGGAAAGGAAGGAATCAAACAATAAATGCTGGAGCAGGAATCCAAAATCTTACAAATTATACCTTGACATTGAAGGAATAGAGAACGGTCTGTTCGATGGTGGTGACATTTGTGTGGAGAATAACAAGGCACAGGCTTTCGAGGCCGTCTATGGCTTTCGAAAGTCGGGCGGGCCGGTTGTGACAAAATCTTAAGCGGCAAGCATCGCTGCCCACCATTTTCACCTCCACATCCGAGATTTCGGCCGATTCGCCAATTCTTCCTTCCCTCCATGCAATTTCGCTATGTACTTTGAATGCCGATTATACCAGAATGCTCGAGCCCATTGCGGATTTAAGTCGGATTTGAGCTCGGATTTGTGCTTGCCTTCATCCCCATTTTGAGGCTGAAAACTTCTGCATTTTTTCCTTCGCTTCGCGCTGTCAGACATTGTAGCAAACCGCTTCTAATTTTTCTAATTCAATCGCTCCTCCGATTATTGATGCTCGATCGCCTCAAGCAGCAGAAATTAATTAGAACCCGGATGTATATCTATGGGAGAGCTCTGCCTGCACTCCATTTTTGCGTGGTGGATATCTTTGCTTTTGTCCGGCCAATTGCAATCAAATTGCAATCGTAGAACTAGAGATAGCGATATATGTGATTCATTCGTTTCTTGGTTAAAGGAGTTAGGTGCAATTGCTGCGGTGAAAGACTTATCAATTCTCGACCGGCCGAACCTTGTGACTCCATTAAAAGGAGTTAGGTGCAATTGCTGCGGGGAAAGACTTATCAATTTCGACTCAAGAGTCGAGAACATGGTTTTTTTTTTTTTTTTTTTTAAATTAATTAAATTATTTTATATTTAATTAAATTAATTATTAATGATATTTTAATATTATCATTTTTTTAATCTCAAGGGATATATTCCCCTTTAGTTATTTTGGTTTTCCCTCTCCCCTTCCCCCTTCATCTCTTCTCCCCAACTCTTTCCCCCTTTCCGAACTCACCCCGCCTTGCCCCTCTTCTCACCCCTCTTCCGAGACTCACCTCTCCTTGCCCCCTCCTCTCCCCTCTTTTTGAACTCACCTCCCCTTGCACCCTCCTCTCACCTCCCTTGCCCCCTCTTCTCAACCCCTTTTCAACTTCCTCCTCCCCTTTCTTCTATCTTATCCCCTTCCATTACTTCTCTTTTCTTCCCCCTTCCCCTCCCCTTGATCTAGCAACGATTCAATGTAAAAAAATTTGTCATCACGAGTCCCATTTTCAGTCTGAGTCCCAAAATTCGAGATTTGTCCCACTTTAATTAAATACGACTTTAACACTGCCACTTGGTTAGGATATGCAGAGGAGAATGCTGTTCTTGATCCAGAATCTACATATTTTGGCCATATTTTTGTATCGTGGTGGAAGCCTACTGGAGGGGACTACAAAGACTGCTTGACTAAGCGTTGGCGGCCTAATCCTTCCGATCCTTCAAGGTATGAAAATTTATATGCTATTCATTATGCCTGGGATGCCAATGGCAAGAGGCCGAAAACAGTCCAAATTCCGAAATATATTGTAGACATGTGGAAAGACATAGCACATTGTTCATCTTAATACATGAGATCTTGTACTTGTAATACATATCTTTCATCTTAATACATAAGATCTTGTACATTACTATATTTGTGATCATATATAATTGCTTACATCTTTAATATATAAATGCATACATGATTCATAGATAAGATGGTCAGAAGTGCTTATATATTGAACAGGTGATTCATTCATCTTCAGGATCTGTAGTAGTGATCCCTGATATCTCATAGCTCATGCGCTCAGGAAGCCAAATTAGATGGATCATAACACGAATTGACGCAGGACAACGAATCTCAGTGCCCAAAGCTTTTCTTCGCAGGTAGGGATCAAGAAGAAGATGCCTGTCTAGGCAACCAACAAGATCAGAGTGGCTCATTGAGCACTTGATCGCCTCGATGTGGTGAACAGAAGAAGGCAAATAATCCATGGGAGATGAATGACCTCTAGCCCCGAATGGAGCTGTTTTTATAGAGAAGTAAAATTATTGATGTGAATTATTGGGGTGGACTGTAGCGCCATCATTGAACGTATACAAGTATCATGTACTCGTACAGGTATGATTCTATCATGTACTCAGATTCTATACATCAACTAATATTCACTCTGCTTATATTATATATATCCTTAACAGATACACAAATCATAAGTGCTTATATTATTATATCCTTAACAGGTATACAGATCATCACTGATTCACTCATCATCAACACCTGCTGCGGTGATGGCATTCAGCTCATAGATCTCCTGATCAGGAAGCCAATATAGGTGGATCACAACACGAGTGAGCTTCCTGCAAGCACTCGCAGGCTTCTTTGGATTGCAGCCATGGATCCATCTTGACACTCTTTATTGCG
This sequence comes from Isoetes taiwanensis, assembly GCA_021234155.1. Taxonomy (NCBI): domain Eukaryota; kingdom Viridiplantae; phylum Streptophyta; class Lycopodiopsida; order Isoetales; family Isoetaceae; genus Isoetes; species Isoetes taiwanensis. Next base: position 4,429,555 of record JAJEKV010000012.1, on the reverse strand, counting down.
CAATCATACAGATCATTGTAGCTCATGTAGCACTTGATGGTTCGGATGTTCTCCGGACGATCAGGCAAGGAAGCCATGGGAGATGAATGACCTCTACCACCGAATGGAGCTACTTTTATAGTCAAGTAAAATTATTGATGTCCACTGCAGCAAAATTATTGGGTATGTACGAGTACCATACAAGTATGTATATGATCCAATAATTTCTATGTATATACCATCAATAATTTTGGTGGGTATATACCATCAATAATTTTGGTGGGTATAAATATACATCAAATTGCCGAGTGCAGCAACATTGGCCTCCGTCTAGCTATGACGTATTCTGGTCTTGAACGTGATTCTATCACTTGCAAGATGAATCATGAGGACTTCAAGCGGTGTCGCGAGCGAGATATACCGCTTGAAGACTGGCTCACCACTGTTGCTCTCAATCCTCGCCATTATCCTGATCCCGTTGATGTTATCATCCATCTCCTGTGGAATAGGGAGTATCATATGTTCATGATCGAAAGGATCTCTGGAGCGCCTTCTGCTAGTTCTGATCATTCAGAGTAATAATAGAAGAATAATAGTACTTGTTATCTTATTGTAATCTGGTTGTGTTAGTATACAACAGGTATACATAACCTTTTGTAATACACATAACCGTACTATAAGTATTGAGGTATACTAGTATACACATGTATACATAACCTTATGTAATACACATAACCATACTATAAGTATTGAGGTATACATAACCCTCCAAGGTATACTATATAAAAATTATTCCAACTTGTCTTCAGAATTCCAACTTTAATGAAACTCTGCTTTATGGGATAATTTGAGCTTGGAGCTGGCGCCAAGGAAGAGGCGGGAAGAAAAATCCCGGTGGATTCCCTCCCTTTCTGGTGGATCTCCCTCCTAACGGGCCAGTTAGAGGACGAGAGACATTTGTCTCTCGTCCATCTCGGAACACATACGATATTTTTTTTATTTCTCGTCGTATAAAAAAAATTGGAGCATGTGGCTAACGTAGAGAGAGAGAGAGAGAGAGAGAGAGAGAGAGAGAGAGAGAGAGAGAGAGAGAGAGAGAGAGAGATGAAATGAAATTTATTATTACGTCTTCGAGACCGCCAGGACTATGAGACGTTTACACATCACAATCAAAGTCATAAAACAAATCATCCAGTGCATCCTCTGAGAATAATACACTGGGCTCCTCTACATCTATCTCCTCCACATTTTTTCTTTTCAACCATTCCTCTCTATGCTTAAGAATCTCAACAGTACACCCTCCAATACATGAACCTCGGTACCGAGAAAAATCACTAAGTGAATCCACATCAATCCCATACTTTGCTCTTATATCGGAATAGGCATCACAAAAGAGCAAAACATGCGCCTCATCCTCCACTACCCCTGCATCACATATTTTACAACATCTATATTCATGTGCAATGTCCGCCCATCTCCCAACTTCTACACCAAGATGATGTGAGCTTAACCGGATTCTAGCAATTGCTTGCCTGTACTTCACTGATATGGGTTCCCTGAGATATTGTGCTTCCTGAAAAGAGGGATTCACGTGATTCTTATAGTATTCTTTCTTTACAGCCGGCACGCTCCATGACTTATTTAGAAAACTCGTCTTAACCCAGCTATCAATATCTTTCTTGTGCATCCACAACTCATCAATATTCATCCCCCATTTCACAAGCCACTTAGTAACATCCGCATACCATCCTTTATTCCTGGTTTCTTCTAGAGCATGTCTGGGCAAACTATTGACTGGCATATCGTACAAAACCTTGCACACATAGCGTAGCAACCTGCAGAGAGCTTCAGTAGTGTGGCGGCCCGGCTCATATCGATGCCCGATCAGATACAAACCGGAGATCATCCTCAAACCAAAGATTCGCCACGACATGAGGCCGTCCACCTAACATCGGGCCCTTGATGGTGGCCAAGAGCCCGACGGGGAAGAATGGACGTGTCATTCATCCCGTCTCCCTCGGGATCGTCCTAGCTGCGGAAGCGTAAGCAAACATGAGCACATGACATCAATCAGTAGCTGCAACAACACATCAGTACATCAACATAACATGGGGAAGATCCTACCCGGGCTCGGACTCATGGGGAAAACCGACGGCTTGGGTCTCAGGATAACAATGCGATGTAATTCATGGCAAAATGGATTTTATCGGGCATAGGAACGTGGCAGTTGGGTAGTCCACTCCATCCGCCCCTCACATGCATACTTTGCAGATAGGCTGAAAAGTATTGGAGCCCCGACCGTAACTTCTCCAGGGTGAATAGCGGAGGGGCTACTACTATCGGGTTGCATCTCCCCGCCCCCGATGAGGCAGGAGGAGATCACTCCCCTCTAGAAGGTTCATGCCAATCACAGGCGAGCTAGAGAGCCACTGCTCGTATACGACTTGAACCCCTAGAAGATGACTCATCACCCAAGAGGTGTCGAGCCCATACCCCCGCCCTCACGCAGTGCAGGTATTAGGCCTAGCTCACAACGTTCCCCTGGCCGCTACATGCCGGAGGGATCAAGCGTGATTAGACAAGCCCTCCCTTGTCGCCCGGTCTAGCTCCGCCACCCACAGCCAGGCGGCACAGGCCGCATTAATTAGGAATTAATGGGCTAAAACTAGGATCATCCATCTACTTAGGCTCTGGGTCTCTACCCCCCTTCCCAATACACAAGAGTGGCGATAGAATGTCAAAACATCAACACAATGGAACTAAAATAATAGAATACATCTATTCTAATCTACCTAATCATACATGGTTAGGTTCCTTTGTTAGTGTTTATCATTCTTAGGCTGTGGGGCTCTTCCTATAGCTAAGAATGGATACTAATCCCTATGGAATGAGGGGCTGAAAACTTCGGATCTAACTATCGGATCAACCACTAACCCAGCTTCTTGGCTCCCACTCCTCAAAAGCGTCCCACGCTTTGGATTCGAGGCTGGCGGGTCTTGGATCGAGCTGCAACCTAGGAATTCGATTCTTCTGCTACTCTTGGCGAAATGGCGTCCAATGCTGCTCCAATCCGACCTATAGGGGCTGGAAACCGAAAGGGTTTCCCTTTTAGGGTTTATGCCCCTCCCACGAATTTTAGGGCTGGGCCCTTTTGGTCAATGGGCTATTGCCACATGGCAAAATATATTATATTCACATGTGGCCTTAACATGTGCAATATAATGGTTCACAAGGTTGTACCCTAGGGTACTACCCTTTACGGTCGCCGTGTACATGTCGTCTGAGTCGACATGTACTAGTGACGTGTCAGTATAATATACGTATTCATACCGCATGTTATGCTGGAACGTCACATTCTCCCCACCTTAAAATGATCTGTCCGCAACATCGAGGTTCTCCCCACCTTGGGATCTTCATTTCTGTGAGCATCAGCTAGAAATCTTGGATGCAGGCATTATAGAGGCTTTTAGAGTAGGGAAGCCAAATGCTCAAGGGAGGCCTGTGATTGTAAAATTTCGCTCTAGAGGCGATAAAATTAATGTATTAAAGAAGAAAGGCATGTTGAAGGGGAAAAACACAAATGTTTGGCTAAATGATGATCTCACAAAAAGCCAACTGCAGGAATACAGGGAACAGCTGAAATCAATCAAGGAAGCAAAAATTGCAGGAAAGAAAGCATACTGGCGTCGGGGTAAAGTAATAATTGAAGGGGAGGATGAATAGGAAATAAAGACCATCAGGGTTATGGCGTGGAACATTAACCATCTAACGCTCAAAAAAGTTGAGCAGATGGCTGATGTTCTGGCATCAGTAGATATGGTATTCTTCACAGAAACATGGGAACATGAAGAATGCGGGCTTCCAGACATCCCAGACTTTACCATTTTGCACTCTATATGGATGAAGAAGCTGGAAGGGAAGGGTTTTGGGGGCATTGCTTGCTATATCGAATGAATTTGTACACTTGGCAAAAGTGATTGTAAAAGGAGAGCAAACAATATATATGGATAGAGCTTCCTGGTATGGACAATAAAAAAAGCATTGCATTTGCTGCTTCCCTCCTACGGATGTCTGAATCATTACAAAAGATATGGATTGGACATGAAAGAACCGTTGCAAAAGCTGGAACAGGATAGTCTTTGAGTTAATGGCATTGGGTAATGTGATTCTATTGGGTGATTTTAATGCGGACGGAATAATAAAAGCCGGATTTGATAAGTGATAGCGAGGAGAGCCGATATGGATGGAACACATGGACGATTTTGAGCTAGAGCTATCGGGGTGGGCGGAAAATCACTAGATATGGATAAGTGGCCATGACTATGGGGCATCATCTTGAACTTTTGCGGTGGCTTAAGCTTATCAATTTACAATGGTACTAATGATTTCTGAGTGCAGGGAAGATGTACACCTGCAAAGGGGTAAGCGTAGTTGATTACCTTATTGCCTCGCCCGCTTTTGCAGAAAATATATGCTCCTTTGTAGTAATGGATAAACCATTTTGAATGGGATCATGCTCCAATCATTGCACATCGAAGTTTCATGGAGCCGAGGCAAAAATCAAAGGTACAAGGTAGAAACCAGTATATCTATCTTAATTTTAATAAGCGTGAATTATATGAGCAAATGTGCAAAGCGGTCGAATCTGACTTGGCCATCGGATGTCGAGGGAGTATGGCGAGGTGTTGACCTCTATGCTTGTTGATATAAGCTTGTAAATGCTTTGTCTCCACCATGGAGATAAAGAAATTCCCTTGCAATGGCTGGTTTGATGCAGAATGTAGGATAAAGCGGAACCAATATAAGCAAGCACATGGGTCAGAGAGGGCGAAACTCATTCGAGAATTTAAGTACCTGACCAGAAGTAAGAAAAGGGCATTTTGAAGCGACTTGAGGGGAAGATTTTTGTTTTAAAATTGATCAAAGAACCCGGAAGTTCGGAAGAAGATGAAGGAGGCACCAAAGAGGACTTCTCCTCTAGATGTTAATGCATTGCTTAATCAAGTGCACAAATTATATAATGTCGAAGGGGCCTCCGGGGGGAACACTATAGCAAGCTGTAATATGCAATTCACTTTGGATGAAGTGTCAGAAGGAATTACTAAGCTGGCAAATGGAAAAATTGTTGATAATTAGGGCTTATTAGCGAAATGCTTAAATGAATTTGGAAATTTGCTTGAAAAGGTGGTTGAACTTTTCACGCGGGCGTAAGGAAGGGTTCCCTACCGACACGGCAAATAAATAGAGTGGTTCCTATATATAAAGCGGTGTGAGGCGACCCCGATAACTATCGCATGATAATGGTAAGTAATCTTTTTGCTAAATTGTTTGCTAATATCATTGGCGCAAGATAAGTGGTAGGAGAAGGAAGATAAGGATTGGGCAAAAGCTGGATTTAGACCAAAAAGATGCACAATCGATTATCTAGTAACTCTCAGAGCAATGATTGATCTTGTGAAGGGGACCGAAAGCCTCTATTTGCATGTTTTGTAGACTATACTAAAGCCTTTGATATGGTGGACGAGAGAATCGTGGAAGGCAATGGACCGGTGGGAATACTGTGCCATTAAGAGAAGTCATCAAAATGTTGTATGATAAGGTAGTTGTTCAACTATTCTGCGCCATATTTTGAATCTTGCGTAACACAAGTTCATAGTAATATGGGAGTTAAGCAAGGCTCCCCTTGTCTCCTACCTTGTTTGGTATATTTATTGATGACACTGGAAAAATGGATTGTGTCTCGGGAGGAGGCGGTATGATGCTTGGGATATGTAATATCCTTTGCTCCTCTATCGCGGATGATATAGTGTTTTGTTGTCTAGAAGTTGCAAAGGCATGCAAAGACATCTAAGGGTCCTTGAGGCTTTCTGTGCTACCATGGGCATGCAGGTGAATTTGAACAAAACTAAGATAATGATCTTTGGCACTACAGTAGATGATGGATATGCATTCACTTACGGAGGACATCCGGTGGAGATTGTGAAAGAATATAAATACCTTGGATTGATAGTGGATAAAAGTTACAGGTGGAATAGAACAGTGGACCAAAGGGTGAATGGGGGGATTAAAGCCCTCTTTGCTATGCAAAGAAGGTGTGCAAAGGGTGAGATCTATAGATTCAGCCTAAAAAAAATGCTCTTCCTAGCTTTAGTCCAATCAGTGGTTTTATATGGCTGTGAGGTATGGGGGCCTGGCTTGTCTCTAGATGGGTGGAAAAAAATTGAAAAAGTGCTAAAAAGGTTTCTTCATAGTGAGTTGGGTGTGAAAACCCAGACACCCTATGAAATGATATTAGTAGAAAGTGGCATGTTACAGCTTGAAGGGGAAGCACTATGCCGATACCTTACATACCTCAGTAAATTGGGAGAGATGCATGATAATGACTATCCGCGCTTGGCACAAAGGGCAACCTTTTACACAGGATGGTACGCTGATGGACTGGTTTGGATGCGTAAATGGGGGATTAGAATTGAGGACCTAGCACAAAATAAGAAGAGAATTCGTGAATGGGTTGAGCAATGCATACTGATGCGTACCTGGCATAGCCCAGGGACTAAAATGCAATGCTACAGGAGATCATGAATCCCGCGCTGCAGGCTGCGCAATACCTTAATGCTGATATATCTCTAAAAAAGAGGCATGCCATCTGTAGAATGCGACTAAGTGCGCATCACTTGGACGTGGAGGTCGGTAGGTGGTATATGGTACACCGAGACTTTAGAGTATGTAGAGTCTGTGGAGCCGATGAGACGGAGGATGAGACTCATGCTATCCTGCGGTGCCCAGCTTATCAGGCATTGCGTGACAGATATGCGATATGTGTTTCAGCCTGGTACAGTTTTTTACGTTATCACCTCATATTCTAGCAGACTTTATTATTGATATGACAGACTTGAGAGAGCGAATCATTAAAAGTTAAAATATCACGTTTATGTTGGTTGATATTTTGGAGGAAGGAGAGTAGAAGCGGTCCAATGGGGAACATCTATTGGACTTCAGATTATAATATGTTTACATATGAATCTGTACTTGAGTGACGTCTAATGGACACGATGGTCTAAATAGGCGTAATAAATTCACTTCACTTCACCTCTCTCTCTCTCTCTCTCTCTCTCTCTCTCTCTCTCTCTCTCCTCTCTCTCTCTCTCTCTCTCTATGATCTCTATATATATATATCTCTCTATATAGAATATATATATATCTAATATATATATATAATATATATATATATAAAACCAGATGTTTAATAAGCATATGAAAAAACCCAGCAAGAAATATTATTGTCAAATTACTCAAATAGAGATGATAAGCAAAGATCTTGAGCAAAGAGGCATGCTAAAAGGACGGAAGATTTGGTTTGAGCGAGGGACACATAAGAAGCGGTATGCACAATGGAAAGGGGAAATGCAAAAATGAAAGAAGCTAGGCAAGAAAACAAGAAAGCGTCTTTGGAAAAGAGGGGAAAGTAGTAGTTGATGAATAGGGGCCATCAGGGTTTTAGTGTGGAACATATGCCAGTTATCACAAGAAAAAGTGTTAACAATGGGAGATGTTCTCAATTCTGTGGATGTACTATTTTTTCTAGAAACATGGGAGCACGAGGAGGCGGGCTTACCAGAAATTCCTGGCTTTATTATTGTTAAATCTGTTTGGCATGAGAAGGGATGGAGAGGGCGTGGTTATGGTGGCATTGCTTGTTATATCAGAACTGAACTTAAGCAATCGGTGGTTGTGCTCGATCATAAATGTACTATGCAATGTATTTGGATTGCTCTACCGGGTGTGCTCAGACCCACTTACATAGCAGGTTGCTATTTTCCTCCCCATAAGAAAGAGACATATACACAGTATAAGTTGGACATGGATTATCCTTTTCAGCAAATTGAGAATGCTGCCATGGAGCTGATGCCTACATGGGATATAATTTTAGTTGGTGACTTCAATGCACGTACAGGGAGTAAACAAGCCCCAATTTTAAAACCAGATAGAGACCCTTTGTGGGTGGATGAGTTGGATGATGCTGATTTAGCAAACGCTGGATGGTTTCGAATATCTGAGGACATTAACAAGACAGGTATAGGGCAACATCTGTTGAATTTGTGTAGCGCCTTGAATTTATTAATATATAATGGGATGAAGGACTACCCTGGAACAGGAAAATATACTTGCAAAGGCAAGAGTGTTGTTGATTATATGCTTGCAGGTGCATGTTTGAAAGAGTTTGTGCACTCCTTCCAAGTAGGTGATTTCCGTAGTGAATCAGATCATGCTCCTATCTTGTTGCAAATCCTTATCAAGAAGGTAACATATTTACATGGGATGAAGTCATCGCAAGTGCCATGGAAGATCTATATGTCTCACCGTAAAAGTGCTATTTATGAAAAATTATGTGAGGAGAAATGTGAACAGGTAAGCTGGCCCATAGATGTATGTGACATGAATATTATGCTGGTGAATTTTGTTTCGGACATTGTAAAAGAGTGCTTTATCTCCACTAGACGGTCAAAACATCTTCCCTGCAACGGCTGGTTTGACCAGGAATGTAAGGAGAGTAGGAGGCAGTATTTACATATGCATGGTCCAGGAAGGATTAAACTGATGAAAGCATTTAAGCGTCTGGTCAAGGCCAAAAAACGCGCTTTTCTTAGGCGGAAGCAAGAGGAGTGGGTTACAGAAATGTTAAAAGAACCAAAGCGGTTTTGGCGAAAGCTTAAACATACACCTATGCAGGAAACGCGTCTTGATCCAGGAGTACTTCTTGAACATTTACGTAAACTTTACTATGTAGAAGGGGTTGAGACTGAATTGCATTGTAGTGCAAGTAGGCTCACATTTCAAGCCAGTGACATTCAGGCAGGCCTTAAAAAGCTAGCAAACGGCAAGGCTGTAGATCCAAATGGCATGGTAGCTGAGATGCTAAAGTGGGCTGGGCCCAAAGTGGCTGAAGTGCTGGTGAATCTATTGAATGCTGCTATTCAACAGGGCTTCCCGGCAGATTGGTATAGAAACAGAGTGATCCCGCTCTATAAAGCAGGTGATGATCAGGATCCTGGAAATTATAGGATGATAATGGTAAGCAATCTGTTCACTAAACTTTTTGCAACAATTGTGGAATCAAAAATATCGGAATGGGCTGAAAATAATGGGGTACGTGCACAAGGGCAAGCGGGTTTTAGACCAAAGAAAAGTACCACTGATCACTTGGTCACATTCAGGGCTATGTTGGATTCTGTAAAAGGCAAGCGTAAACCCCTTTTTGCAGCTTTTGTTGATTGTACAAAGGCATTTGATAAAGTACCAAGGGCTAGCTTATGGGAGAGGTTGGAAAAGTTAAATATTCCTATGGAATATAGGCATGCAGTCAAGCTATTATATGACAAAGTCATCATGCAACTTTCCTTCCCACTGTGTGAGGAGAGTCGGGAGCATATTGAAAATAACATTGGTGTGAAGCAAGGATGTCCCCTCTCGCCTACACTATTTGGCTTGTTTATAGATGAGCTAGAAGGCTGGATCCGAGGTCATGGAGGAGGAGGAACGCCTATTGCAGGTTACATTGTTTTACTCTTATTGTATGCAGATGACATTGTGTTGCTGTCACGAACCCAAGTGGGTTTGCAGCATCATCTAGATGTTCTTGCTAAATTTTGTGATGCTAAAGGGTTGGAGGTAAATTTAAACAAGACTAAGATAGTTCTCTTTGGTACCACGTTGGATCACTGCTACAGTTTTTCATACAAAGGGCAGCCAGTGGAGATTACTAGTTCCTATAAGTACCTTGGCATTACGGTTGACAAGAATTTCAGATGGTTGCAAACAATAGACCAGCGTGTGACAGGGGGGCTAAAAGCTTTATTTGCACTGCATAGAAAGTGTAGACAGTTGAATATTTGGAAATTCAGTCTGAAGAGAACTTTGTATTAAGACTCTTGTATAAACAGTGGTGCTATATGGCAGCGAGGTTTGGGGACCAGGTTTGTCATTGGACTTATGGGATAAATTGGAAAAGGTGCAGAAAAAGTTTTTACATACAGAATTAGGGGTCAAGATGCAAACTCCCTATGAGATCATGCTAGCAGAGTGTGATATGATGCCCTTGGAATGTGAAGCTTTATATCGCTTTTTGAATTATCTCTGCAAATTGAATACAATGGATGATGAAGCTCTTCCACGCTTGGCTCAAAAGGAAACATTTGAAAAAGGATGGTATGCTGATGGGTTGGTGTGGATGCGAAAGTGGGGTTTAGATATCTTGGATTTAAATGCTAACAAGAAGCGTCTCAGAGATTGGGTGAAGGAGGGTCTAATGGCTAAGTTTTGGACTAGGCGGGGATAAAAGGCGAACTATCTGAAACACCTTTAATCGAAAGATTGCGGCATGCCACGTACTTGGAGGAAAGTATTTCGATGAAAAAGCGGCCTTTGCATCAGTCGCTTCCGTATGCACTCACATCATTTGAATGTGGAGGTAGGAAGATGGTATAACACCACTTTCGGCGATCCGTATTAATGCGAATGTGTGGTACCGGATGAGATTGAAGATGAGATTCATGTAGCCTTACAGCTTGTACCATGCATTCGTCTTAGGTTGATGTGGTTGCTTGGATATGCTTCACTTTTTGTGCCTTGCTGCGAGGAAATGTTGGTAGTTTTCTTATTGAATGCTTGCGGTTGGGGAGACAAGGATTAAAAGTACAGCGAAAATTATATGTCTTGATTGATTTGGAGGGAGATGAGGGTGAGATAGAAGACCTCCCTCAAGAGGTCTTTTAATTTGGGTTGACAATTGATGATTGTACTTGTTAAAAGTCTTATGGGCTGATGGTCCGAATGGGCGAAAATACAAAACTTCACTTCACTTCACTTCACTTCTCTCTCTCTCTCTCTCTCTCTCTCTCTCTCTCTCTCTCTCTCTCTCTCTCTCTCTCTCTCTCTCTCTCTCTCTCTCTCTCTCTCTCTCTCTCTCTCTCTCTCTCTCTCTCTCTCTCTCTCTGTGTGTGTGTGTGTGTGTGTGTGTGTGTGTGTGTGTGTGTGTGCGTGTGCGTGTGTGTGCGTGTGCGTGTGCGTGTCTGTGATGTGCGTGTGCGTGTGCGTGTGTGTGTGTGTGTGTGTGTGTGTGTGTGTGTGTGTGTGTGGGCTTAAAGGATATGGAGGCATTGGATGTTATATTCGTACAGATATGCGCATTTAGTTAAACATGTAAGTAAGAAAATCTCAAAAAACTATATTTGGATTGAGCTTCCTGGTAGAAGTAAAAGGCTTTTTTTTTTGCGGGATGTTATTTTTCACCAAGAGAATCATCAACCTATAACTATGGAGATGTTGACCGGGATGACCCATTTCATTATTTAGAAGAACAAGATGTGGTGGAATTAGCACAATTGGATTTAACGGATGCATTGCTAATAGACAAGCAGCCATTAATAGTGATCAAGAGGAAGCACTATTGCTAGAAATTCTAGATGAAGAGGAAATGATAAAATCCAGTTGGGCTAGAGTATCATATGATACGGCTAGATGGGCTAATCCCCAAGGGCTTCATTTGCTAAATATGTGCAGTGGACTGAATCTCTTGATCTATAATGGCACTAGCAGATTTCCCAACATGGGATTGCGTACATGTCGAGATGTGAGCGTGGTGGATTACGCAATTGCAAGTGCAGATTTTGCAAAGAGGTTAAGAGCTTCTATATAGGAGACGTACGTACTGAATCGGACCATGTCCCTTTGATTATGAAAATTTATGTTAATGGAATGCCACGGCATACTAGTCTTGTACCTAACCATCGCATCCATATGCGCCAAGATAGAAAGGAAAAGTTTCAAAAGATTTGTGAAGAACTTGTTAGTAAAACTCATTGGCCATCTGGGGCAAAAGACATAAGTGACCTGCTTTCGTCAGTACTATTAAGTAGTGTTGCACAATCTTTTCAGTCTAAAAGAAGGCAATTGGGGCTCCCTTGTAATTCTTGGTTTGATGCAGAGTGTAAAGAGAAGAGACAACGCTATAAGCAAGCCGTAGGTAGCTGTAAGCAAGACCTTAAAAAAGAATACATGAAATTGATTAAAGGTAAGAAAAGGGAACACTTGCTTAAGAAACGAGAAGATATGGTCAAAGAGTTGATTGCTGAACCAAAGAGATTCTGGAATAGATTGAGATTCAAAGGAAGGCATGAGATGAAGCTGGATTTAAACTTGCTAATGCAGCAAATACATAAGCTTTACTATGTCCCAGGGATGGAGGAGGTACAGCTTGTGGAAAAGAGTGATGAGGTTTTACAGTTTTCGGTGGATGATATTTTGGGTGGGCTACAGAAACTCTCCAATGGGAAAGCAACAGATATTCAAGGGCTAGTTTCAGAAATGGTTAAATGGGCTGGAATTCTTATAGCGGAGATCCTCAATCTAATGTATAATGCAGCTTTACATGAAGGTTTCCCAGCATCTTGGCAGGTGAACAAGGTCATCCCAGTACATAAGGTAGGTGATGAGATGGATCAAAACAACTATCGTATGATAATGGTTAGTAGTCTTTTTTCCAAGCTGTATGCTACTATCCTTGAGGGTTGGTAAAATAAATAACTGGCAGAAGAACATGAGGTCAGAGCACATGGGTAGGCAGATTTCAGGAAAAAAAGATCCACGATTGATCACCTCCTGACATTTAGAGGCTTGATAGATTCTATAAGAGGCACGAAAAAGCTTATGTTCGCCACTTTTGTAGACTTCACAAAAGCGTTTGACATGGTACAACGGGACTATCTGTGGCATAGATTGAATGCACTTGGGGTACCCTCTATTTTGCGCAGGGCCGTGAAGACTCTCTATGAGAAGCTAATGGTTCAACTTTCATATCCATTATCTCAGAAATGCCCTGATCTAGTGACGAGTAACATTGGGGTTAAACAAGGCTGCCCTCTTTCTCCCACATTGTTCGGCCTGTTTATAGATGAGTTGGAGGATTGGATGGCTCAATTTGGTGGAGATGGCATTGCATTAGAAGGGTATGTTATTATGCTGCTATTATATGCTGATGATATTGTATTGTTATCACGAAGTGTGCAAGGGATGCAGCAACATTTAGATGCTTTGGCTTCCTTTTGTGATACCAAAGGCATGAAAGTGAATATGGCTAAGACGAAAGTGATAGTGTTTGGTGCCAACAAGGTGGATAAATATGCCTTCTTCTATAAAGGAGATAAGCTAGACATTGTGGATAGCTATAAATATCTAGGTCTAATAGTGGACAAAAGTCCCAGTTGGAATCAAGTAGTAGAGCAAAAGGTTAATGGAGGCTTGAAAGCTTTATATGCCATGCAGCATAATTGCCATCAAGCAGAAATATGGGATTTCAGCCTGAGGAAGATGCTCTTTATTTCTTTGGTACAAACAGTAGTACTCTATGGCTGTGAAGTTTGGGGTCCAGGGTTATATATAGTAAGTTGGAAAAAGATTGAGAAAGTACAAAATAAATTCTTTCATGCGATATGATGTTAGTGGAGTGCGGATGCTACCCCTGGAACTAGAAGCCCTAATCAGACTCTTAGTATATTTGCAAAAGATACAGACACATACAGAACACGTTTGCTTGCCTCATTTGGCTCTTGAGAGCAGTCAAGGAAGAGGGTGGTATGATGACATTGTGCTTTGGCTTAAAAAATGGGGGATGAATATTGCGGACTTAGAGTTCAACAAGGATAACATCAAAGGTTGGGTTAGATGGCATGCTATCCCCAAAATGTGGAGTGTACCTGAAGTAAAAAAAGAGCATTACAGATCTGTCATGAACCATGGGTTACGAGAAGTTGAGTATTTAAAAGCTGGATTGTCGGTTAAGCTTAGATATATGATAAGCAAGATGAGGCTCAGCTCACATCACTTGGGGGTGGAGATTGGACGTTGGGCAAGAATACTACATACACTGAGATATTGTAAAGTGTGTGGATCATCTGAAGTGGAGGACGAGGTACATGTAATTTTGAGATGCCCAGCATATCAGTACATACGCACGAAGTTTGGTATACATGTAACAGATTTAGTGAGCTTCTTTGATTTATCTCCAGCTACAATCGGACGGTTTCTAGTAGAAGTTATGCAAACTCGAGACAACAATATTCAAAACATAAAATCCTTGGTGGGAGCTAGTGAGTTCGATTATGAGGAGGAGAGCACTAATATGTTCTTACCAGAAGACATATTAGATGATATTATGTATGATGTTGATATGTAAAATGAATGTCTTCTAGACATGATGGTCTCATAGACGTAGAAATAAAGATTTCATTTCATTCCTCTCTCTCTCCCTCCCTCCCTCCCTCCTTCCCTCTCAGAAAGACTAGGGCGTAGACCAAGGCGGCTAAGAAGGCTGCTAGAACTATGGCAGGTAGCCCTGGGGGCAGTCCACCACCGGAGAGAGGTGCACATAAGATGAAAGGAATAAAAAACGAAGCATGGGGGTCGGCAAACAACGCCCTGGCCGTCAAATGTTCACTCCCACTTTTTTTTTCTGGAATGCCCTCGGGCCAGGACACATTATCTATATCGTATTCCATTGGATTTTATTTGATACAATATCACTTAGTCTAGATATTCTCTCAAATATAGAGAACCAAATCCTTCAGTCTTAGACATCTTCACCACACTCAGTAGGGTAACTATATCTAGTTGAGATCAACATATGTAATTTAGCTCCATCAACTTGAAAGTAGGGGCAACAGATTTATTGAATCCTGGCTTTCATTAGCATATCGTAGCTTCATTCAATTCTCTATGCCATAGAAAATTCTGCTTACAAGAAGGTAAGTTGCTTAACTGAATTAGGCCATGGTACGTAGAGCAATACTCAGCCACTTTTGAATTGCTCTTGAGTTGTGATTTGAAGGTATGGTATGCTGGTAATGGATATGTCTGATTTATGGATTCCTGTGTGTTTGATTGTGTTGCCTTAGCAATGGATTCTGGGTTAAACTCTGGCTTCGCTATGAATTTTGGGTTAAGTTCTGGATTGAGGCAGTGCTCTCTTAGATCGGTTCTTGTTAAGGACTGTAAAAGGGTTGTTGACAAAGCGGGCTCTGCCATGGCTTTCTCACAGGGTTGTGAAAGGGCTATTTTCCTTATAAATTTCTCTATCTTGCTTCTACTATAGCAATGGAGGGATGCAGTATCACAGGAATATGTATTAAGAACATAGATTGACTCTATGGGCATTTATTTTGGGGTCTTTATCTATTTACAAATGGCACCATCCCCCCTCCCCCCCCTTCCTCCCTCCTTTTATTTTGAGGTTGAGCCTTGTGTTTTGCCAAAGGTTCTTTGTGTTCAAAGGAACGAGCGAAAATGTTTTTGGAGCTAGTTTATAGATCTCAACACTTGCTTTCTTGCATGCCCCTTGTTGCAGTCTTATGCAGCTTGTCCTCTTTTCTTGACTTAGCTGAATTGTTGCATTTTGACATATTCAATTTGTTAATGCAATTTTAGGCACGTTTGAATTGGAGCTATAGTCCCAGCTGTTTGGATATGGTGGCAAGTTTTTTTTTTTTTTTTTTTTTTTTTTTTGAAGGCAAGGATTTTTATATTCATGTTAACATAAGTACATCAGAAAAAGGTATATCCATTGGAAAATGATATACCAACTAAAGGCATGCAGAGATATAACTTCTGCCATGTCCAAAAAGAGAACCCCAATCATGGAGTAAATACAACCTTTATAGTTATAAAATTATAAAGACAGTTGTATCAGAAATTTAGTTTGGAACATGGAACCCCTCTTGTGCTGCAATCAGATCTTGTATGAATGCGGGATTTTCCACCCCGTGCATCTACCAAAGATGACCGAAGTGAATCAAGCTCCTGTGTGTAAAGGAAGTTGGTGAAGTCCAACAAAAGGAGCACATGTGCTTCTCTTTTTTGCTGCCATGTATGAAACAGATTCAAGAAAAAGGGCCTCAGCCCGTTATTCCTCCAAACCTCTTTCCTCTTCAGTAGTTTTTTGATGGCCAGTGCGTGAATCATTTCTTGCTTCAGCTGTATAAGGATATTCTCCAGTTCAGCGTGAGATAAACTAGTGTCCTCCTCATCCGAGTTTTCTGCCTGCCCCATTCCTCTGGTAGAACCTCCAACTCTATTGAGTCTCCTCATGGCATCTGTGCAAAACATCATCAGATAATGTTAGTTTAAGTACAAAGAATTCAAAAGGTCCCTTAAAAGAACCAATACTGTCCCATTCTCTGTCATATTTCTTCCCCTTTAGTGTTTTGTGGGCAATGGCTGAGATTTGAATAAGGTCCAGTAAGGTTCTTCTCAGCCAAGTCATAGATGGTGCATGACCTCCAATCATAACTCTGTTTCTGTGTAACCATATAGCCCAGCAGGTCAGAGTTCTCATAGTATTGACTAGTCTGCTACCATTGTCCCAAAAGGAAAGTAGATCATTAGTGGTTGGCACTCCTTTATTAAGTTGTGTTGTCCAGCTCCAAAAATCTAGTAGCCATTTGCATAAAAAGACATGATTTGAATTCTCTGTTTCCCCACATAATTTGCATTGGCTTGATACAGTGTGATCATATTTAGCTCGACTCTGATTGGTGGCTAGACTCTGGTGCAGAGCTATCCATTTAAATGTTTTGATCCTAGCAGCAGTATACACTTTCCATCCCTTTGCACAAACCGAATTTAGTTTATCTTCCTCACAATTCCATAGTAGAGTAGCTTTGGATGGTTTCCTTTCAAGTAAGGCCTTGTAGATCTCTTTGACTGAATATATTTCTTTCTTATTCAACTGCCATTGATTACTGTTCTGGCTAAGTTCCTGATATCCTCCCATATGTTCCATAATAAGATGATAGATCTTTTTATCTATTTCAGAACCTTTAGTTCTGTTCTTAACTTCCTCCCAAGTAAGCCATCTGTTTGAAGGGTCCCTGAGATCCTCAATTTTATTGATACCTGCATTGAACCATTGCATGTACTTTTGGGGATGTTGAAAGGCTAAACACCCAATGCCTTCAGGGGCTAGATCAGGGTGCCAGAAGAAGTTAGTATTTTTGCTCCTAGCATCCAAGACAGGTGGTCTGTAACACAATGTAGCATTATTCCATGCATCCAGGATTCTCCTCATGGTATTTGATGTTCCAGAGCCTGGAGTCAACTGAAAAAAAGCTGAGTCAGGTAGGCAATGTTTGAGTGTGGCACTGCCAACAGGGTGAGAGCATTGCAGCCAATATTTTATTAGCTTGAGGGCAGGGGATGGTCTGTTGAGATAAAAAGCTCTCCACATCATCTTGGCAGCTAAGGCTTGAGCTTGTACAAATAAGTCCTTACAGCCGAGACCCCCTTCTTTCCTTGGTTTGACCAAGTCTGACCATGCTACTTTATGTGACCCTTGCCATATGAACTTCCTGATAATCCTTTCGATCTGGTTGTAAGAGGCTTTATCTCCTACCAGAACTGAGGAGAAAAAAACATGTGTGCTGCAGATCACAGAATTAGCAATTTCCACTCTTCCAGCCAGAGATAAAGTGGATGGATATCTGTGAAGTTTTTCTTTTATCCTGGAGACTATAGGTTCCCACAGTCCATGTAGAGAATGGTTGAGAGCCAAAGGTGGCAAGTTTGGGTTAAGGCAATGCTCTAACTTCCATATTGACTTGCTGTAATGGTTACAGAATCATATGCTGTGGTGGAAAAGGGTGCTTGACTCCATCACAGATTTTGTGAACGGCGGAGAATGCATAAGAGAGAATATATCAGGGAATTTTTTGCAAATCAATGGCCACAATTTGATAATAAGAGAGAACAAGTGATAAGTTGAAGATAGGGTGGCTATCACTATAAAATAGAATGGAGTGATCAACACACCTTCATTTCTTACAATATCTGCCCTTCCAATATACTATGAATTTCACGAGTTGTATGGCATTGTTCCTCACATATGCCTTGTTGTTAAGGTGTTTATGGCGATTCTTACTCATGATCCGGCTCTGCATTGTGGAAGGGACTTGCACAAAGCGAATGCGATGCTGTGGGGCACCAGATTCAGGCTGGCAACCGCTACTTCACTGGCAGTAATAGGGGTTCCACAGGCGTCTGCTCCGGCCATTGTAGTCTCTTTATCTCCGGTTCCAACTACGGCCTCACAGATTCCAAAATGATCACCGCCTTCGATGAGCTTTGCGCTCGCAATTGTAAAAAATGTGGCGACAAGACCTACAATGATGGTTGCAAGTTTAAGGCTGACTATATCACTGGATGCCAAGTGAAATAAGCTATATATAGTAAATAAGGGAGCCATGGGATAAATGCTTCATAATAAATGAACTATTTATATGAGCTAATTGAGTTGTCTCTTCATTATTACCTTCTTGGATTTTTGTTTTTCTTATACATCCCATCCCTTAGCGCAGGCTTGGAGAAAGAAAGAAAATAGAAGAGACGGTGAATATAGATAGGAGGAGGAAGAAGAGGCGAAGGCTATAAAGAAACTTATCTTGTTGGATCAATGATTAAGATGACTTTGAGGTCTTGAACAAATATAGAAACACAAGGGTTTTGTAAAGCATTTCCAGTGTTTGTCTATCATGGTGAAAAGGCCAATGCCATTTATCTTTATCTGTAAGAGGTAAATCCTGCCCAAATGGGGTTTTCAACACAGATCAAATGAGCTTCATAACCTAATGAGACCAAATAAGATCTCACGACCAGATATTAGATTGTCGGAGAGGTTTAGACATTACCCTGCATCAAGTTGAAATGCAGATTTTGGAAAGTGATTAACTGGCCAGCGGACACTGCGTGCATGCCATGATGTTTTTACAGCCAAAGTTCTTACTGTTCACTTCTAATAGCGCCTTACCTGGCGTACTAGTTTAAATGTCATAAAGCTTGAAATGAAAGGAAAGTAACCATTCTAAAATGGGAGATTGGAGATTACTAGAGTTCATTGTCTATTGCAGAAATGTAAGCTCATGGTGACTGAGTAAGCATGGAACAAATCCAATAACAAAATCTACAAGCTTAGTTACCACATTACAGTCCGATTCGCAGGCCAAAGTGATACTCAAGCGTTATACACCTATCTTAGAAAATATGTATTGTCTTTTCTTGATGACCTTAAGCACTTTTGTTAGGACTAAAGAAATAGAAAAACAGAATTTTACCACTTTAAATGGCTACAGTAGTTAGAGTAGTTGCAAAGGAAAAATCTGTGTATTTAGTGCAAAGGTTATCATACCTGGTCGCCTCTTTGTTGTTTGATGGTAAGCTCTTCCAAGTACAAATAAGACCAGCATCACAAGTAAGGAATCACAAGCAAAGAACCAAAGCGATAAGAATGGATATTGCACCTGCAGAAAAATCTTTAGAAGGAACAACAAAGTTATCGCTCAAACCTGATGTTTTAATAGTAAGATGCAGCACTGAGCCAGGAATAAATGGTATAGTAGAGACAAGCATCAAGACCAAGCATGATATGAAGTTCTAAGGCTTGCATATGATATAACACCCAGAAGGAAGCTCGAGTCCAACTCTAGGTAAGGCAACTTTGTGGATGTTATATGCTGATGTGGGTGTTGACATGGACAGCTTAGAATTGCACTAAATGATCTATATCAAAAATGTTGCTTAGACTTTAATTCCAGAACTTTATGTCCTCAAAACCAGCTAATTCACCATGATGAATGTGATAATCATTCAAGCAAGAGAGTGCAGTATGTGTCTAGCTTCATTCACTGCCAACAATGTCTTATTTCCCACAGGGATGTATTAAAGCACTCTCATGTCAATCAAGTAGAGTAAGTGCATTAAATATCTATTAGAAAATGTATAGACCACCTTTATGGCTATCTCCTAGTCCTCCTATGATGTGAAAGCATATATATTTCAAACAAAGTACATATATTGCAAAGTTAGCGAGCAATGGTATTTTTGCCCGATTGTCTCAGGTTCCATGTCGGTGGATTTGGACAATGGAGTATAAATTGAGTTTAACTCTTGATTAACCTGTCAGCAAATCTTATTAAATGACAGGCAGTGGAATTGACCATATGTTCCTAACCATGGTAGATTTATGTGAACGCCAAGCTTTAATCAATAATTGCAATTGGGTGATTTGGGTGATTTTGGGCGGCTACCCAATTGTTCTTCTACTATACAGTTAGTACCATATTAGTAGAATGAGTGATTTTAGGTTTAGGTTAAAACATGCTCAAATATCTCACATGCATTGATTAAAAAAACAAGAATCCATATATTATCTATATCATAATTTTGAGATGTTATTACTAGTCCAAATAATGTAGTGTGACGACCACATGATGGATGAATGGTATTGTGGCTTGCAATAAAAGTAGCAAGCCAGGATAATGTCTCATCCATAATGTGCCCTTCGTTGACATTCTCTTTTCATTGCACCAAGAACTCATTTTGAAAATTATATTGTGAACTTATTATGTAACAACGAAAAAGATGCTCACATCCCCTGGAAAAATCCCCCATTGAGGAACCGGGGGACTCGGGAGAAATGGGTTATTTTCTTTGCAATGGGGAATTCTTGAACAAAAGGGTATATCGTATGGGGAGAGATTAGTAGAAATGGGGGATTATTGAACAGAAAGGGCATATATCTGAATGGGGGAATTAATAGAAATAGGGGATTACAAATGCACATTGGGGTATTTTGAAGAAAGGGGGATTGAGTCAAAAGGGAATTTGCGAATGGTTTGGGGTAATTTTAAGAAAAGGGGACTGGTTCAAAAAGGGAATTTGCAAATGGATTGGGGTATTTTTAAGAAAGGGGGATTGGTTCAAAAGCAAATTTGCAAATGGATTGGAGCATTTCCAAATAAAAGAGGATTGAATGAAAAGGGAATTACCAAACAAACAGAGAATTGCAATAAATACAAGGGTATTTTCAAGGAAAAGGGTATTTTCAATTAAAAATAATTTCAAAATACCACCTACTTTCAAAATATTCAATGGTCATATGTAAGTGGTCGGATCAGCTCATAAGCCAGAACCTTACCTTCATGATGTGGAATAGGAATGAATTTCTGGACTAAACAGTTGATAAACTCCGTCTTCAAAGAGGTCTCATCCAAAGAAAGAACCCATGCTTCTGTGAGTGGCTCCTTACCATGTAGGGGAAGCACACTGCAGTGTAATAGCTCTTGAGTTCTCCTTCACACTCATGGACAAATATTGACGTTATGTTGCACTTGGGTCCTCTGTTGACACATAATCTCCTTCTTTGTAAACAGTACCAGTGTAAAATACTTTGTTGAACTTGAAATTCCTTTGCATAAGGGTTCTATCATGCAAGCCATTCAACACCATCACACCACTCAAGTCGATTATCACCCCTCGTTTTTCATGTCTAGCTAATCCTATAATAATGCCCTTTTTCTCAATAGCATGCTTGCAACTACAACTCCTTGGAAGGTACTCTAGCTGATCCACAATCTCTTTAGCTATTTCTACAGATGGAACCCGAACAATTCCTTTTTCATGGTCTCTACAACCAACTGGTATCCAAAGATGCTCATGTACCTGTTTGAGTGCGTACTCACAAGGATTACATTTCTCGGCCTCAATGAAAGTTGTTGTGAAAAGAACTCTTGTGTGGTAACACATATATGTGAGCTCGTTCTCCAAGTTGTTTGTGTTTATATTCTTATGAATCTTTACATCACGCTCTTGAGGAAATCACCACGTACCATCATGAGGTCCATGCCTCGTGATGTCATCAAGAAGCTCACCCACTCCTGAATTTACTGAGTTTAGATTTTTTGTACTTAAGATTAAACCAAAGTACTAAACTCACAAAGAGAGTGTTGTTTTGCAGAGGCATTACATCCAAAATTTTCTTCTGAGAGAACGCATCAGGATGAGAGTACCTTCCTCATTAAGTCAAGATCTTCCCTTGAACATCCATGTAGTCAGCTCCAACCAAAAAAATAATGTACTATTTTGGTGAGTAGAATCCCAACATCTTTTATTCCAACTGCATTACAAGTACCTGATTAGTAAGGCATGGTTAAATTAAGTTTAACTAACTATTATACTTTGTCACTTTCATCTATATCTAATTTATTTTATTACCTGGCAACACTTCATCTGGAAACCTTCTTAGCACCTCGGGTAAGCACCATTGCACAAATTTCTGTTAATCATCACCCTTAAAGACGTTATAATATTTGCTTGGTGTAGCTGGCCATCGTCCTCGCCGTAATTCTCTGGGTACGAGGAACTATCTTGTCTAAACTTAAGACATGTTGGCTGCTTGTCTCTTGAAGGACATCTATCAGCTTCTTGACAAAGAACTTCACTACTCCCAATAGTAAAACATGAAAAAGATCAAAGAAGAGATCCTCTGGTGGTTTAAAGCCATAAAGTCTTTGAAGGGCCCATAAACAACTCTCCCCTTTAAGACCAAATGCATTAAGCACATCTACACTCTTTTCTAAACGTCTCCATTGTTGTAAAATGTCCAAGTATTCTTCGATGCTTTTCTTTGGTGCTGGTTCTTCTACTTGTTCACGTGCATTGTTGAACACAAGTTCGACTCCACCAAATTGTTCTCTACCTGTTGGAACCTCTACCACTGATGGCTTGTCTCTACGACAGTTTGTACGGCCAACAAACATCCCAAGATCAAGTTGAGCTGGATGGTCTCCCGACCAAAACATGAGAGCAACCCGCACAGGCTCTGCTATGCCTTCTAGTTGGATCCCATTCATAAAAGAGACTTTAATTGTTGAACAAGAGGCTGACAAAATAAGCTCATGTAATCTTCTGGCAATTTGTTAATGTGCTTAATTCCCCTTTCTGGAACAAATAAGATTGGGTATGGCTTCGCATGTTTTTTTCCTCCATTTAGAAACATTGCATTGCAAACCATGCTAGTTCGACACGCTTCCCTCTTGAGAATTGGAAGCTCAAATGATATCGGGAAGGCTGCAGTATTGGAGGTGCTACCCCACTAGGAATAAAAGCGCAGAGGAGCAAAGAATGGCGACAAGCAGAGACAATAACCAATGGGCCCCGAGCCCTTCATACTCTTCTTGCCGGGTTACTCTCGATTTTTGGTACCTCCCCGCTTGCCGGGGTATCTATTAAGCTCCACCCTCTTTGCCATATGCAATTTCTACATGTTTAGCTTGTCTTTTAGTCCACAATTTCAGCAATGTTTAGTCCACAATTTCAGTAATTGTACAATGTAGGAGAAATCTGCAGCATTCCACCTTCTATGTTCTTCATACTCATTTTTTATCTTTAAGTTTCCACTTAGTCTTGATTCAAGTGAAATGACTTGCTTTTATTTGTTTGTTTCACAGGAAGAGGAGGAGAATGTTGTGTCTTCTCAAGAGAAGCATGCAATCCATGTGAACACCTTGCAACTAAGGTAAAAAAACGTCTATCAATGTGATTAATATTTAGTTAGTCTTAAAATCTGAAATTTGAGTAAGCATGCTTGCATTCTTTTTAATATGTTGTCTTTTCACAGTGTGAAGGAAAAGGAGGCTGTATGTATGTTCCTTCTGAAAATCTCGAACGTGGATCAAATGTAGTCTCAATTGAACAAGTTCATGGCGGAGAAGAACAAAGCAAAGGCGTGACGTTCATAGGTACTAGGAGAACTACACAAGCACGAAGTTGGACTTAGTGGTAGAGTACTTGTTGAGCAAAACTCTCGTTAAGCGCTAGGAAACATCCCCGGACAAGCGAGAATTTTGTGTATCGATTTGTTTCTTGAAATCGATCGGTTATTCTTCTTTGTTTTTGAAAATAATGAGAAATTTTATCAATTTGTTACTGGTTAACTCTTCTCAATTTTTTACTTATCAACTTATTTTTAAAATGGGTATTATCTTACAAATGATAACATGGCATTTTCTTATGAATGACAATAGGGCATTATCTCACGATAACAGGGTATGTTATTTGAAACAGGGTATGTTATTTGGAATGGGGTATTATTTGTAACAGGGTATTATTTGGGTATGATCTGAAATAGGGTATCACCTGAACAGGTATAAATTCCCATTCTTTGAATGGGGTATTGCGACACCAGCTTAATAGGGTACTATCATGCAAATGAGAAAAAGGGGGATTGTGGCCAAATACCCCGATTCCAAAAATACATTTTATCCCCTGTTGTTTGACAGAAAAGGGGGATTTCGTAGGTATTTTTTGGGGGTATTTTCTAGGGTATACCTTTTTCGTTGTGTGTGAGCACATGCTGCAATTGTATTTTATCCTCATATTTTTACACTCTTAGTGGCCCCATTTTGCACATGTGCTCCCCCGACTTTGCTACAAGATTAGTATAGTTCATTGTCAGAAATTAGAGGCAAAATCGGCCATTGCCTCTATTTGTTGTAAAATTTATTGTGTATATATGTTGCTTCTAGATGAGCTTGCCCAATTTTGATTCTGAATTATTACAATCTAGAATCATATTTTGGAGCCAAATCTGGGTGCTAATTTTGCCTCTAACATCGGTAGGATGCACTTTCAATTTTTAGTTCTTAAAAAACTGGGCATCCAATTTTGCCTATGAGTTTAGTATAGTTTAGTCTCAGAATTTAGAGGCAAAAATTGGGCTTCCAAAATTGTCTCTAAATTTAGTAAGTGTTGTCTAAATTGTGGTTCTGGTTGAATTGGGCATTCACTCGATTTTGCCTTCGACTCCACTACAATTTAGAGTCACATAATAACAGCAAGATGTACTATTCAAATTTTATTTCTAGTTAAATTGGGTGGTTGCCCAGTTTACACTGTGGTTAATTACTAATCTAGATAGTCAACAAAAATTCAAGAGAAACTGGATTTAGAAAAAATAGGCTTGCGTGACGTTTAACATTTATAGTTTTTCGCCCAAAGGCATATCTATACATAACCTGAAGGTGTAATCACATGTTCAGTTCGAAGGTGCTAACCTGTTCAAAGGCACTGAAATATCCGAAAGGAAAAAATTGCACAGAAAAGTTGGAAGAAAAAATAAAGAGGTTTCTTCATAGAGGCTAAGAGTTTCAATTGGGAGTTGAATCCACACCTCTGTACAATAAAGCAATAGAAACTTGATTAACATAAGCCAAGAGACATAAAAAAATAATTACTATATGAAAAACACCCAGTCAAACCTTTAGCTCCTCAAGGTCTCTCTCCTCTGCAGGGTTAGAGTCGTCAAGATTAACCAGGGCGAAGCGCTCAACTTCCTACTTACTATCTTGCATGCTTGGTTATATATCTTTCATGAGCATCTGGGAGCCTAGCTGATCAGCGGTGGTGTCTGACATATCCTCCTCCTTAAAATCATTTGCAAGATATGGAGTCCTAGAATTGGCAGACTGCATTGGGATTGGAGGATGTCTCTTAGAGGCAGTAGCCACAATCTATGCATCAAAATTGCATTTGGTCATTGCGAATGAAATTCTCGCTAATGCAATCCTCTTCATATAGCAAATTTCGCGTCAAGGCAGCTGAATGGTCACGCAAGGACATTAAATTTGTATCACATTTTTCTCTTCTTCCTTTAGTTGTCATTTCAAATTAACTTTCTTACTGTTTTTTTGAGATCACAATATCTAGTGAGAAATGAAAGAGGGTAGCTTCCCTACAATATTATCAATATGTTCATTAATTGCAGTCATAGTACATTTAGCGTAAACAAACAGGTCATTAATGTTCATTATAGAAAAACCAATATGCCCCTTGGGAGATTACTAAGTATGAATACTGTTTAAAGCTACAACGTTGGAATGTTTGTCTTGTATTTCTTATAGGCTTACTTCTTCTACAACATTGGAATTTTTGTCTTGTATTTCTTATAGGCTTGCTTCTTCTGCATTTTATGATCTAATATGCAATATTTTTGGATTGCCCCTGTTAAGGGGGCAATTCGTTAGGGGGAGGGTTGCTTTGGCATATTCTGGCATATCAGGGGTATATCTGATAATCTGACGGCCGTCATTACTGATTGTTTTTCCGGCGGTGAAAAACTTTTTTGGTTTTTTTGCGTATGAATATACGCTAAGGTTTTCCGTGTTTTGGACGCCAAATTATTTTTCCGGCGATCGGAAACTCGTTTTTTTTGTGAAAAACTATTGGTTTTTTTAACATTTGGGCTAGAGATTCCTTTTTTTAGAATTTATCTTTAGGTTTTTTATTTTTAAAACAAACTATTTTTTTATTGGAAATGTCTTTCTTTATTTTGAGTGTTTGTCATCAATTTTCATTTTGAGCCGTCTGATTTTTTTTTAAGATCGAAGGGCTACCATATTGGGCAGGGCGCCCAATCAACAACTGCTTTTGGGAAAGTTTTTCATCGTACATTTTGTTTTGTTTGGGAGCCATTCTGTGCAGTCTTTTCTCCATCTCTGCCGTTCGAGATGCGTGTTTTGCTTAAGCTTGTCTAGAGGACGTTCCCTTGTTAACCTGTTTGGTGATCTTTCACGGCAATCCTGAGTGCTTGGGAATCCCCTTATCAATCGGTTGAGGCCCAGTGCATAATAACTTAAATTACATGTGTTTGGGGATAAATTCTGCTACCTATGCCCTTTTGCTCAGGAACAGGAGCTACTTGAGGGTACATGCCCGAATACTAACAGATGGTTTTGGAGAAGAGCGGTATCTGCCCTGGGGAATCTGCTTATTGAAATGTTATGCTCTGATCTGATCTATAAAAAAAAGAAAGAGGAAGGGGAGGGATTTTTTTGCCGGATTGGAGCAGAGGGGGTCAGACATTTTTTCACGAATAAGGTGAGGGTTTTTTAATCTTCTATTTTTCTCATGCTTTTGTTCTTACCATTTTGTGCTCCAGTTATTTCTGCTTTCGACTCCATCTGTGCTTGAACCATCTATTAGCTTCTTAGATCAACATTCTTTTTCTTTTTTCTTCTGACTTTTCTGACCTGCAGCCACCGGATTTCTCAGTTCTTAAGCAAAATATTTTGCACAAGCGGCCAATACTTTGATGAAGTGCATATGTGTCTCCTCCTCTGGAATTGGGACGGTTTAGGTGAGATGAGACCACAAGTGATTGAGTCTATAATGCCGCATCTCATCTCTCCGATTGCATGGCTGAAACGTAAGCATCCTTTTTCTTCTTTCTTTCTTTTTTGTATTTGCATGTCTACAAATTTTTAGTTCTGAGAGCTCAATTGTTCATCTGCCCCAGATCTTGATGGGCTCTCAAACTTGCAAGCATTCTGTTGATAACGAAGAAGCTGGTATTAGGTCTGTTTTGCAGAAACCAGACAGAGTCACGGTGAACCCATCCAATGTTATTCAATTCTCATGGAAGCCTAGGTAATGTTCTTTGGATGTTGGATATTTACTAATCTATATACAATATACAAGCCTTATTTTGTGGGCGGGCAGAGACAGACAGGGATGTGGATGTGCACATAGATGTTTAACAAACCTGCCTACAGATCTCACCCCGTCCCTGCAAAGGTACAAATCCTGGCAACTGCAAATGTTTTAGAACCTTCATTATCCTTGTTGTTTGTTCACCCAATTATCATTCTGCTTCTGTATATTCAATACCATTGCTAAAGCTGTTACATATTTCTTCACTGAGCTGTTCAGAATCTCTAAAGATCCAATGCCCCTGGAAACAATGCTATTTCTACAATATACAGTGTCCAGGTAAGTCTAAATGTGACACAAAGTTATGCCATTGGGAAGAGACAATGTAGGCCGATAGATAGCAATGTTCAAATAGGATATGGTCTTTGTATGATTGGTAATGAATTGGTTAAAGCCAGGTTGCCTGGAAAAGAATCAGGTCAAAATACCAGAAAAGGCAATTGGAAGGGTCTTCACTCTGTTTCTCTATGGAGGACTTGAAACCTGTAACAAAGGGAGAATAGGACTTGATCCCATGTTACATTTGTTTACAGCAGCTAATCGATTTCTAATTGAGTTCTCTGAATATTTGTGCACGCTGCTGAAGTTTCAATAATCTAGCTAAAATTCTGGCCTTCATCCTTTACGCGATAGGCACTTGCCGATTTGGCACATGCCTCCTTGAGAATTACAGCATTTCTGTGTACGGCCGCACCATAAGTAGCATGAATCCCAATTTGCTTATTCTTCTATCTCAAGTTGTGTCAGTTGGCTTCAGCCTTTCATCAAGGATGTAAATTGTTGGCTTTAGGTACTTTCAAAGACATCCTTCCAATGCACTATGATTTTCTTCATTTAGATGTCAATCAACTGCAAACACCATGTCTGCTATGTCTTTATGTTTGGCCCCATGCTCATAATTATGGCTTTAATTTGCTGGGTGCAGGTGGACATTAGATGTGGTTTAGCTATTGATGTGCTAACTGGCCTATTGGAAAATGGAGAACTAGGATGTTAATTCTTTGTCCTGTTTAATTGGCTAAGTCGTTAAGACTCAAGCATGTAAACATTATGTTTGCTATTTGCTTTGCAGTTCAGTGTATACAAGCAAATAAGAAACTATATGCAGTAACAGTCACAGAGGAAGATTGAAAAAGAGGAAGATTGAAAAACTGACGTAAGTAACATATGTCTCTTATCTTTTATGGAAATTTATCAAAATTGGACAATGTAGTATGATATAGCAATTCCACCATTTTGTTAATATTGACCTGACTTAGGCATGAGATTTATCATGTCACGATTCAGAGCAGCTAAGGGGAAAAGACATCCCAATGCTAATAGCAAGAAGATCAGTTTATTTTATGTTCCACCTTGACTTTTACATCCATGGTCTTCTTTTTGATCCATTTAATGTTAATGCATTTTTTTTTTACCTCTTGATGGGTCTTGATATCTTGCAACTATATGTTAATTTGTATTATAATGTCGTTATTGTAGTGCTTTTGCTTCCTATGAGGAGTTATTTGACACGTTGCTGCTTTGTGTGGATGCCTTGCAAATTCTTCGAACTCTCAGCAAGTTCTCCTGCATTTAGGACTGTTAATTGGGTCATCTCCTACACAAAAGAAAGACCATGATCTGCTTTAGCTTCTCAATTACTGGATTGCAACAAAAGTTAAAGGAGTATTCTACTATATTTCAGTCGGTGCTAATGTGATATTAAAGTGTCTTTGGTTATTATCTTCCAATTGTCTGCTCTATCTAACAGATGTACATGGACCCAAAATGATCCAAAGGCCAAGTCATAAATTTTAGCAAAGAAACTCTGAGTTCCCTTACCATCAAAGGTTTTTTTCAACATTATCGAACCTCAAAAGGTTTTTGAGCCTTATATCCGTATGCTGGATAGAAGTTTGATTATCATTCTCATTCTGTGTATTCATATGATTTTCAACCTGCATTGTGTAAATGTAATGGTAGTTCCAAAGCTTGTTGTTTGGGGACTCTATTTTGTTCAAGTTTCCATTTTGATTAAGAACAGGGCATCACGCTTTCTTCCAGGCTCTATTCTGGGACTGTAATTTCTACAAAACAGAGTTGGCCATGAATGTAGTCGATCTAGGTACAAGTGACCTCCTGATAATGATGTATGATTAATGTTATAGGATATGCCTAACCAATATTTCTTCACGTGTGATGATTAGTGCTAATGTTGGCATCGTTGCCATGCAATGTTGGCATCATTGACAACTTGATTATGTCTTTTGCATGGCAGTATGAAGTTCTAAGGCTGGTGTGCCTTTTGCACTATGATGTCCATCTGAAGGATGAAGTTCTAAGGTTGGTGTACATTAGGATGCAAAATTTCTAGATAGTTATTTGATATAGTCGTCTAAATGGTGAGCATGCAAGGTTCAAACCTTCGTCACTAAAAATTTGCATTAAATAATTTTGTGATTTTATAATGAAAGTACAAAAGTACATGCATATGCCAAGACTTCAACTCAACTTGCAATCAAGCAGTAAGATTGTCGGCCCTAGCCCGATTGGGCTCCGTGGACGTTAAAAGTCTCTTCCTTCCTTCCTTCCTTCCTTCCTAGGCTTCGGTCGGGGTTCATGGAGGCTTGCTGCATTACATACAGTTTGGCTGCATTCATGCAATGTTGGCATCATTGACAACTTGATTATGTCTTTTGCATTATGGCAGTATGAAGTTCTAAGGATGGTGTGCCTTTTGTACTATCATGTCCATCTGAAGGATGAAGTTCTAAGGTTGGTGTACATTAGGATGCAAAATTTCTAGATAGTTATTTGATATATGGTGAGCACCTGAAGGAATATGGAGGTTGAACAAGTACGAGATGCATGCAAACTCACACACAATCATACGCCTTCCAGTGCATTTGCCATTTCAACAACGCTTGCAATACATGGCAGGACAAGAACACCAGGCTATCCAACAGGCAACAAGAGAGGGAACAATGTTGACTGCATGGTTTAAACTTAATGCAGAAAAAGAACATGCAAGATCATACACATATGCAGAAATACCCTACCATTATAAATATGAAAAAGAGAGAGGTGATAACATCAAGAAGTGGATACCTAGACAAAATACAACAAAGATCGTGACTAGGATGTACAATGTCAAGCCTCAGGAGGGAGAAAGATTCTACCTTCGACTATTGTTACTCCATGCAAAAGGGGCGACAAGCTATGGGGACTTATTGTATGTCAACGGAAAACAATGCACAACGTTCAAAGAAGCCGCTTGGCTGGCTGCTCCTTGATGACCGTGTGAATGGGAACTAGGGCTTGAGGAGGCGACTAGCTACCAAATGCCATCACGGCTCAAACCGGATGTTTGCATTCATATGTGTATACAATGAGCCCTATGATCCATTAGCACTATGGCAAAAATTCAAGCAAGATCTATGTGAGGATTACATTAGACAAATGCCACAAATATTAGCAGAAAATAAAGCACTTGCTGACATCAACCAGATTTTAGAAGCAAATAACATGTCTTGTCAAAACATTGGTCTACCAACTCCTGATCCTTGTTTAGAATTCTTTGATGATGCTATGACAATTGACATTGAGCAAGAGCGTATTGAAGCAACAGAGCAATACAAAAAGCTAAACAGTGAGCAACTACAAATTGTAAACACCATCGTACAAATTGTACAGAACCCTACAAGAAGCAACAAATGCCACAGCATCGATGGACCAGGTGGTACAGGAAAAACTTTCTCCTTGAACACGCTCATAAGCATACTGAGGTCGATGAACCAAGGAGTTGTCACAGTAGCTTGGACAGGCATAGCAAGCCTCTTATTAAAGGGTGCACGAACTGTGCACTCAACTTTTAAATTGCCTCTTAGTCTCCACCCAGAATCAACATCCGCTTTGCGACCAGTTAGCCGAGAAGCAGACTTGCTTCGTAAAGCAAAAGTTCTAATATGGGATGAAATAGGAATGACTCATACAGATGCTTTTACAGCAGTGGACAAAGTTTTGAAGGAGATAAGGCAAAATGAGGAGCCATTTGGTGGAATCATAGTGGTTGCTGCAGGAGACTTTAGGCAATTGCTACCTGTTGTCAAGAGAGCAAGCAAAGCACAGATAATTTCAAAGTGTGTGAAGAAGAACCCCTTATGGACGCAATTTACTTTTGTGACGGTCCTTCGCCCGACACTTGCTGTTACAGAAATACTTCACACAAGCCTAAGATCTCACGGGTGCAGAACCTACACGTCGTCCCCTAGTCCCAAGTAATATGTTGCGGTCTCCCTAAGCTACGGGTCTCTAGCTCGCGGAAAACCCTTCACCTAGAAGCAACTCGACGTGACCAGCGTCGAGTCCGCACTAGCGAGCTTCGTCAGTGCCCACTCGCTAGTGTTGAGTGCTTAACACCCGTGGCCTCGGTTTCTGCTTATTCTCCCCGGAGAGTTGTGGGCAGACCAAGGTGCAACTAGGCTAGCAACATGATAAAATCTTGTCAAAGGTATCTAATAATAACGCAATACCTAAATACTCAAATACTAAGATTAAAATGGTTCTTGCACAATATTATAATGGCCGCAAATCATAATGGCCTAAAATCGTAAGCCAATAACTAAAGATAACTTAAATTTGATCTTGCAGCATAAACTAGAATGACCTATCAAGTCCTTAAATTCGAACCCTTAACATTAGCCAACATTACACTATAATTTCATACATGGCAGACAAATAAGCTCACAATTTCATTAAGATTTAAAAAAATAATTCAAAATATGTACTCAACCGAGTTTGAACCCTCGACATCTACTCTACAAGGTAAATATCCTAACCACTACACCATAACTTCTGATATGAAATAGTTGAATTCGTTCTTTATTTTAACCGTCATCCTGTTTTCTCTTTACCTAAAAATTTACAGATTACAATTCCGGAACTGATAAAAAAACGGCCGGAATGGCCTCGACCTAACTCGAGATGGGTTTGCGGCCATAGCCATTCAATCTTATCATATTCGGACTCAAAATTAGAGCAAGTTTTCCTCATACCATCCTACCATTATCTTGCAACCTAATCCAATGCCAGTTTTACGGAACAGTTCCTGTAGATTTAATAAACAGACCAGAAGACCAGACTAAATTCCTTAATGCTAAAAGGATTGCCTACCTTCAATCGCTTCTTCTAATCTTTGTTCCTCTTTATTCTCATTTTCTTCCCTCTCCTCTCCTCTCACGTTTTCTTCTTCTTTTCTTTTTCCCCATTCTAACTTCTCTTATTTGAGTCAGCATTTTGCCATGTCATCATTATGCCCATGTCATTTAGTATCTATTATTTAACTATCTAAAGAATGAACTTATAGAAACATCTTAAAGGGACAATATAATTCACGTCACATTCTTATCCCCTTTAAGATTCGACGTCCTCGTCGAATATAATTCACATCACAATCGCATTATTGCAAGTAATGTCTTCAAGCTCTAAGTGCATGTACAATTGCCAATAGTTCCTGATCATGGGTGGGATAATTTCGTTCAGCATCGTTCAGCTTATGAGAAATATATGCACACACATGCATGTCTTGCATCAATACAGCTCCTGTCCCTTCCCCACTAGCATCTGTCATAACCTGATACTTCTTACTCGGACCTGCCACTTTTAAAACAGGAGCATTTATCAACTTCTCTTTTAATTCTCTAAAAGCTTTCTCACATTTCTCCTTCCATTGAAAAACAATATTTGATTTTGTAAGCGTTGTCAAGGGACTTGCTATTGTAGAGAAACTTTTGATAAATTTTCTATAGAACCCTGCTCTGATACCAATTTTGTGACGGTCCTTCGCCCGACACTTGCTGTTACAGAAATACTTCACACAAGCCTAAGATCTCACGGGTGCAGAACTTACACGTCGTCCCCTAGTCCCAAGTAATATGTTGCGGTCTCCCTAAGCTACGGGTCTCTAGCTCGGGGAAAAACCTTCACCTAGAAGCAACTCGACGTGACCAGCGTCGAGTCCGCACTAGCGAGCTTCGTCAGTGCCCACTCGCTAGTGTTGAGTGCTTAACACCCGTGGCCTCGGTTTCTGCTTATTCTCCCCGGAGAGTTGTGGGCAGACCAAGGTGCAACTAGGCTAGCAACATGATAAAATCTTGTCAAAGGTATCTAATAACAACGCAATACCTAAATACTCAAATACTAAGATTAAAATGGTTCTTGCACAATATTATAATGGCCGCAAATCATAATGGCCTAAAATCGTAAGCCAATAACTAAAGATAACTTAAATTTGATCTTGCAGCATAAACTAGAATGACCTTATTGACGTGCCAAAATATCAAGTCCTTAAATTCGAACCCTTAACATTAGCCAACATTTCATACATGGCAGACAAATAAGCTCACAATTTCATTAAGATTTAAAAAAATAATTCAAAATATGTACTCAACCGAGTTTGAACCCTCGACATCTACTCTACAAGGTAAATATCCTAACCACTACACCATAACTTCTGATATGAAATAGTTGAATTCGTTCTTTATTTTAACCGTCATCCTGTTTTCTCTTTACCTAAAAATTTACAGATTACAATTTCGGAACTGATAAAAAAACGGCCGGAATGGCCTCGACCTAACTCGAGATGGGTTTGCGGCCATAGCCACTCAATCTTATCATATTCGGACTCAAAATTAGAGCAAGTTTTCCTCATACCATCCTACCATTATCTTGCAACCTAATCCAATGCCCGTTTTACGGAACAATTCCTGTAGATTTAATAAACAGACCAGAAGACCAGACTAAATTCCTTAATGCTAAAAGGATTGCCTACCTTCAATCGCTTCTTCTAATCTTTGTTCCTCTTTATTCTCATTTTCTTCCCTCTCCTCTCCTCTCACGTTTTCTTCTTCTTTTCTTTTTCCCCATTCTAACTTCTCTTATTTGAGTCAGCATTTTGCCATGTCATCATTATGCCCATGTCATTTAGTATCTATTATTTAACTATCTAAAGAATGAACTTATAGAAACATCTTAAAGGGACAATATAATTCACATCACAACTTTCCACAAGCTCATACAAAACATGCGTGTAGCACCACATGAAAGGAGCTGGTCATCGTACCTATTGCGTCTAGGAAATGGCGAGATCATGAATGATGACGGCCTTGCAAATAATATAGTACATATTCCACGTGGTTGTATCGCTCAAAATGATATCATTGATGAAATATATGGTACATACATATCACAAGAACAATTTCCAATTATGCACAAAAAGGCAATACTCTGCCCAAAAAATGATGACACATTGCGAATTAACGACATCGTCATCGAGCGCATGGAAGGAGAAAAAGTTATCTACACAAGCATTGATGCTTTCAATTTGGATGATGACCCTGATCAGTTAAGGGACTTTCCCATTGAATGCCTACACAAGCTTACGGAGTCTGGCATGCATCCTCACGAGCTACACATAAAAAAAGGAGCAATCATCATGTTGTTGCGCAACTTGTCCCCAAAGGATGGCCTGTGCAATGGAACGAGATTGCAAGTTGATAATGCTTTAACACACTCCATATATGCACATATAATTACAGGAAGTCATAAAGGGAAACAAGTATTTTTGCCAAGGATAAACTTGACACCATCGGATATGCATAAATACCATACACAAAGGCGTCGGTTCCCTATTAGAGTTGCATTTTCAATGACAATTCCCGAGAAGTCGCAAGGGCAATCGTTAGATCGCGTCGAGGAATCTACTTATGCATGCGATCTTTTCACACGGGCAACTATATGTCGACTATCCGAGGTGCACATCAGAGAGGCGGCATTAAAATGTGTGTAGAAAATACAAGCAAGCAAGGAAATTTTGGAAATGAAGAGACCTACACCCTAAACACTGTCTATAAGGAGGTGCTTCAAGATGAGATTGCATAGCTTGAAAGAGTAAGCACTATCTACCAACTTAACATTGTTTATTTGATTTACTAAATGATTATGAAAATGACCGCAATTTACATATGGACTCTCATCTAGAAGCATCAAGCTCTAAAAATATTGAACGAAACGACGACTCATCATCAGTAAGCACCTAACCAACAATCAAATAAACAACTTATAAATATGCAG
Source organism: Isoetes taiwanensis (assembly GCA_021234155.1). Classification (NCBI taxonomy): domain Eukaryota; kingdom Viridiplantae; phylum Streptophyta; class Lycopodiopsida; order Isoetales; family Isoetaceae; genus Isoetes; species Isoetes taiwanensis. The sequence continues at coordinate 4,394,101 of JAJEKV010000012.1, read as the reverse complement.
GAACCATTGTAAATGTCATTTTGATAAATACACACGAACCATTGCAAATGTCATTTTGTAGGAACATGTGGTTGTCAAAATACCGACCTGTACAAAATATTCGACAATAATTGTTAGTACTGATCATAGTTGAAAGTATGCAACATGCTATAACAAGGTTCCGACAGAAGCTACACTCTCCAAAGAGTTGAACTAACGATACGCAAAGTTAAAGAATTCCAAAGAGAAGTAGATATGTCATCCTTACACAAGAGCATGTAAAATCTATGATGAAATCCAATGTGGTTATGAATGACATACAATTGCTATAAATATTTGCATTCATTCCAAATTTTACTTTATGAAATCATCATTTCATACATATGTTTCTCTTAGCAAATGGATAAGACTAAATTTTACAGCATATCATGACAAAGATGCCTTGTAGACAAACAATTCCCTTATTGCCTAGCAACGCTGGGCACTTTTTCTAGTATTTATAGAAAAGGATTTGTAATCCCTTCACGTTTTCTAGATTGAACTTTAAATATTCGTGCTAATCATCTGCTAAACATGGGCATTGCGCAGATGCGCAGATGGAAAAGGCAGATGCAGTTACAGGTATGTCATTGTTCTCTGCATTTTTATTGTTCTTCGCATTTGATAAATCGAATGTCATTTGATAAATCGAATGTCTGGAATGCTTTGTTCATAAGCTTTACTGTATGAATTTGATCAAATGCTATTCTACCTTTGCATTGTTACTTCTTTCTTAAATACCTTTCAGGATCCTGCACCATGCATCTCCTTGCTTCACTGAAGGATCCTATTGAGAGAACAATCAATATATTTTAATATACAATACAAAAATAAATTCAAGACAATCTCTTTAATATATACTACACTAAGCATCGCAAATGATAGTGCTAAGCATTTCGAAGTATTTAGAATCATGGCTAATCCAAATAGCTGCAAAAAACCCTCATGCAAGTATGGACAACAGATCCTCATATGTATCCAAGCTTTCCTGTATCAAAAGATTAAAGGTCTTTTATCTTCACCCCACCCTACAAGTAGCTACACAATTGTTCACGAGATATTCGAAACAATTGCTTATACAAATGAGTTGAGAGAGTATCTCCAGACAGCTGACATTTTGTTACAAATTATGCCAGTGGATGCTTTTCAATTGCAGGTAGATGTTGTGAAAGCCAATTTGCAAGCTTGTGAGAATCACATTGATATTCTAAACAAGGAACGTGATTCTATTCATTGGCAACACGAACAATTTGAGTAGCCACGCAAGATTCCCTTTGTATGAACATTTGATATTAGTAAAGCACTCAACGTGTTCAAGTATCTTGAACCCTCGCCCTTTCTTTCACAAGTAGAAGTCGTTTATCTCCTACAAGCCATGCAAGCATACTCGCTGTCGTCATCGGAGCACAAGATCTTGCAGGAAGACATGCGCTACAAATCGCCGACGGCAACCAAGAAGAGGACATGGCAAACTTGACATTCTGGAAAGAACAAGAACCAATACATGATGAGTTGCAAAACAGATTCTTCAAAGGTAACAAAATCTATTTCTTATTTTGTCATTGCCAACAATACAAACTAATCTAGATTTCATGGGGGACAAGCCAGTAGTTTTGTTCAAAAGCATTTGCAGGTCACGCATTGAGGCATTTGGCAGTCTCTCCACATCAAATGCAACACTAGCATTCTTTGAAGAAGACCGAAGAAGGAAAACACCGACAATTGTAAATTACGACACATTAACAATTCGACGCATGAAAGACATTGTGTATCCAAGTCATGTCGAAAAGCAAGCAAGGGCGTAGCGGTAAGCAAACAATTGTACCAATCACAAATATATGCAAGTAATTTCGGTATGTCCGACATATGGCCCTGCGGATCAAAGGCAAATTTGAAGCACAAACTAACAATTTCGATAGCATACGATACGTTTGTACACATTGCGCGGTGAAAGCGTATGAAGAAGAACAACTGCGCCGCGATGTGAAACTGCAAATCAAAGCCGATTACCAACACTTGCCGGTTCCATCTGGCCCGATCTGAGGCAAAGCATACAAAGCACTCTTCGAAATGAACTCCTTGACAAAGCATATGGAATGGACGATGGAGAATTGTATAATGAAATGATGACATCGCCACTAAAATTCCGTGAACGCAGTATCTCAACAAAATCCAACGGGGATATTCAAAATCAATTGTGCAAACATAATCATCGAAAGTCACGAAAACAACTAGACAATCAACACTCTGTCTATGAGCTTTCTGTCTGTTTTAATAATTGTAGAAATCTTTGCTTTTAAAGCAAAACTAGACACTTTTATATAAATGATTTACTTTTACGTGATTTTAAAAATTCAAATCCCATATGTTACTCATGTTATTCAACACTAAGTCGAACCCTACACCTCAAAGGACTTAACCATTCAACACAAACACATGCTAATAAATAATGTTCAAAATCTACATCTAAACATAAAAAAAAAAAAGTTACGCATCACCCTTAACAAAACAAAAAAAATACACATCAATTGTCAACACGGGATCAGAATAGAAAAACAACATCTTCGTGATATTGGCCACTTACCTCTTTGCCTTGCAAAAACAAAGACATATGCAACGAAATGATTCATCCATGTTCCTATACTACTTTCAAAATAATTAAATAATTTAAATAATAGATAGATAGATAGTATTTTAACGTCACACCACTAGGCAGCATCCAACTGGACATGTGACCACACTACATTGCTTTGTTGGGCCCTGCCCCCAACCACTTTACATTGCGTCTGTGGGTTTTGACACTCAACAGTTCAAAGTGCGATTCTGGGCGGTCTCAAACTCGAGACCTATAGTTGCTAGACCTAGTGTATTACCACTAGACTAAACGACCAGACGCATGAAGATACATTTATAAAGCTTTATTCATAATAGCATTTTGGGCTTGTTAGTCTATGGTGTGTTTCAAGCCTATCTTAAAGCAATTTCAAGAATTTATGGACCAAGTCAATATCCATAATTAATGAAACTTAGTACTACATGATATAAAGAAGCATTAATGAGCCCTCCTTCAAAACCCATTCCATTTACAGTGGTAGCCACTCTATCCCCCTTCTAATATGCCATGTTTTAATTAAGACATGACATAGAATACAAGTCAAGGTCTCTTGAGATTTACTTCCATTTGTTGAACAAGTCATAGAATATGGGAGGTAACTTTTTTCACATGGCACTTCACCAACAATCAAGAATGCCATTTGTCCCCAATAGAATAGAATAAATTTTTTAACGTCCACGGAGACCAATAGGTCATGGGACCCATACAATGGGCTAGTACAATCATTACTACTAGGATTAAAAAACCCCTGCCTCGAAAGGTTTTCAAGGGAAAAACCTTTGCAGTAATGATGATACTAGACAAGCGGAGATAATGAATACTGAGGGCTCAGTAATTGCAGACGTTTATCTAGAACCTCAAGTATGTATAATGCCAAGTCATGCACAGATAGGTCACTTTATTTCGATTTCAATGTGCCATGTCATAGGTGCTACCACTCTTCTTCAAAGTTGGACTCTATTCAGTAGTATTCCCCTTATTTCCACACCTCTCAATTACAGGTCACCTACTAGGGGCAAGTTAGAGCTACCCCTTGTATGTTTCTCTATAAATTTCCTTAAACTATTTCCATTCTAGCCCATTTACAAGGGCAACGTCACATTGATTTTCCCAAATTACATACGAAATGTTAATGAAACTGGCATCCATAAGTAGTGGTTGGTGAAGCACATGATGATTGTTTGATTAATATGCAGGTCCAAGGACTTTATCTTGGACCAAGTTTCTGCCATGTTACCATGGACCGAGGAAAGTTGTACCAAATATGCCTTCTCTGTATTATTGTTGTCCAATAATTTTGTGTGTGCACCTACATCATAATTCTTTTGTGGTTCAAGTGAGATGCTCGTTATTTAATCAAGAAAACTCGAAAGCCACCGTAATGAATTATTTAGAACGGTGCACCTTTTACCTTAGTTATGCCATACATCTCCATCTCCTTGATGCATGTAAAGCATATTCTCTTCCATATCCATATCCATATCCATATCCATATCCATATCCATATCCATATCAATTAACTAATATGAATTATATTTGTCATACTCAAGCTTAAACTATTGTAACAACAATCACATGCATCTTAACTATAGCCATATTGTATATCATTAAAAACCTTTAGATTCTAAACTTTTTAATCATGGTCCTCTCTGGGCCTAACTCCAAGGGGTTCTTTGCACCCACTACTTCGCCCTTGAATGGAGGTTATAAGAATCTTCTATTAATGCCGCACTAGCCTACCATTGATGGTGCTCCACATATTTCTAGCCTATCGTTAATGGAACTCCATATTTGCAAGGACCAAATGATACGTTGGAAATAGATCGTGCATCAATGTTGGAGACTCGTAATTAGCTTTCTAAATAATTGTTAGATAAAGAGAGAACTTGTAGATCTATGATGTTCATATAGATATGCATAGAGCGGTAAATGCAAGATGCATACATGCTCTACAAACATAGACAAACACCTGGAAGTTTTAAAATACAGCTGCCATAGGAGGACTATTATACTATGGAAACCATGGAAAAAGAAAAACCAAAAACTATGGACAAGGACGAGGACATAGTTTCACGTTTATTATTATTTTTTTTATGGCCAAAGTATGGATGGTCTTATACATATATAAAGAGAGCTGGGGGATAAAGGCTTCACAATAAAATAACTATTAGACATTATATATGCTTCATTAACTTAGCATCCAGTGACATAGTCTGCCTTGAACTGGCAACCATCGTTGTAGGTCTTGATGCCACACTTTTGACAATTGTGATTACGAAGCTCATTGAAGGCAGTGATCATTTCGGAACCTGTGAGGTCACAGTTGGAACCGGAGACAAAGAGGCCACAATGGCCAGAGCAGACGCCTGTGGAACCTTTGTTACCGCCAGTGAAGTAACGGTTGCCAGGCTGAATCTGGCGTCGAGCAGCATCGCAGTCGCTTTGTGCAAGTCCCTTGCACAACACAGAGCCCTTGCATGAGTAGGAATCGCCATGAACAGGGTGTAGTGCTAGCAGAAGCAAGGCACACGTGAGCGAGAGTGCCATGATACAACTCATGAACTTCATGGTATACTAGAAGGATTGATACCACAAGAAGTGAAGGTGCGTTCGTGAAGATCAGTGCATTTCATTTTATAGTGATGGCCACCCTATCCACTTGCAACATGTCCTCTTTGGGTCAAACACGACAATAGAATAGTCCGTGGGGGGGTGTATTTTCCGTTGTCGAACACGTCATGATCAATGCGGGGAGCAATTTCCCTGGGAGGTGCTCATTTGCAACATGGGATATATCCAAGATCCCTAGCATGTGCGCCTTTGCAACATGGCAACAATGACTTATAGGGCCCGTGAGAGACCTATTTGCAGACACAAAATGGTCACACTTGAGCTAAAACTTGTCACCATAGGCCTAGGCCCGAGAAAAAACCAGGCCCATACAACACGTCATGGCAACACGGCTGCTCCATGTGCCGCGTTTGCTGTCTCCACGTCTGCCCTAGGTTCATCTGGAAGCGCCTAGCTTTTGGATCCTTGCCGGATCTGCGAGTGCAAGTGCCGGATCTCAAGAATGCAGGTAAGTACCTTTCAGTTGCAACCATGCAATTTTTGCTTTGTTTCTTTTTGCATGGATTGGGATTTTATTATAGGCAGATAGATTGGATTTTAGATGGATAGAAGAACAAGATGCAATCCAGTTAAAAAACAAAGAATTTGCAAAACTTTTCATATCAGTTATCTGTTTTTAGGATTTGTTCCAATAATAAATTCATTGATCGATTCTGTTAACTTTGGCTTCCCCATAGTTAAATTCTAGGTTTAAATTACACAGACCTTGCATGGAACAGTGCAGTAGTACACGGCATGCATTTCTCACCCCTTTTTTTGGATTTGAAACAGAAAGATGGCCTTTGGCGTCGTATATTCTATAGCATTTCTGCCATACTAACAGTTAATGCCGGAATTTATTTCATCTTCTCCGTCCTCTAAGAGTATGGTATAAGGCCACAAGAATCTACTGTTTAATTAAGACGAATAATGTAATCATAAACTCAAGCGTATAAGTTGAATCAAGCCTTAAATCTGCAAGCGACCATATGTTTTACAAATTAGAACAGGGACCATGCGTGCATTGTTCACAGGGAAAAATGAGCAAGTTAGACATTGGTTTTAAGGAGATCAATTTTGTCTCAATGTAGCAAGAACTTGAGTTATGAGTTGTTCGTTGATGCAGATCACAAAAACATGAGCTCTAAAGAAGAGTTAAAATTTCAGTCCGTCAGAACAAACTTTTGTTAAACTGCTGTTAGCTACGTTAATAATAACAAGGTACATTGTGTTTCTTCTCCATTTTACATAGAATTTTGATGGGGAGATGCAAACGGCTAAAACTAAAATACTTTTTCTTGCACCCGGTAACTACATTTTGGATAAAGACATATGCAGCCTGTTGCTATGGTCACAGTTAAAAGGTTTAAATGTATTGCAGCTTAATTGCTGATTTAATTAGGTTTATCATAGCATTGCATGGTATCTTACCTATTATCTTCAACTATGGCATGTTTCATTTGTGGCAAGCTTTATTTAATTAGGTAACAGGAATCCAATAGCTCACGTATTGCTTAGGTAGATGTTCTTGGTGTTGCTTTTGCAGCCAAATTCCTTAATTTTGGGTAACTTGACAAGTACTATGGTTGCTTTTTATACTTGATGCAGCTTAGGGTTTCTACTCTTCTCACACATTGATTTGGTAGCTTAAGGTTAGAGATTGTCTATCTTGTTATTGGAAGATAGCTTGAGCTGGGTATTGAAGTGCTTGCTTTGTGGGTGTCCTTGAAATTTGGAAAATCATGGACTTCGTTGTCTTTGCCATGTCCATTTTGTATGGTTCAAGACATTATAATATATGTGTTTCTTCTAGCAGATTTTAATAAATTATCTGCAATTCTAGCCTGTCTATGTGACATGACGTATCGACTTAAATTGCTGAGCACCGTTGGATTCCAATTTCCTGATCTAACACACATGAAGATCAGAAATGCCTTGAAAATTAGATGCGCAGTGCTTCCAAGCTTTATCCCTTTATTTCTTGTTATATTAAGACATCGGGCTTAGAGAGCAAAGAAGACAATCATTTTGTAATTTTCATCTTCTGATATGTTACTATGCAATTTTGAATGTATTCTTATATTGATGCTAGAGATGCCTTTATCTATGGATGGCAGTGATGCTTACGTTCATCCCAGGGGCACACTATCCAGTCCATCCCTTCCCATCCTCGTCTATCTTGATGCTCTTGCATTCCATTCCATTCCATTCCATTCCATTCCATTCCATTCCATTCCATTCTACAATGTGAATGAGTGGGTGCGAGAGATCCTTTGCTCTTGCTTGATTGTAATGGAAGTACTGGAAAACCAAAGGTAAGCCGAATCGATGGCAAAATTCCAGTTGGGTGTCTTGCACACGCTGGTGGAAATATGATATACACGACAACAACATTCAAATATAATATGATATAAACATGACAAGATTCAAATATGCTTTTGACTATCACGAAGGGGGTTTATTTCCTTTGGGTGATGTCATTAATGGGCTTCCATGGTATCCATATACTTAAGTTGTGTTGCTCGACTGCTCTTTTATTGCATGAATGAGGAATCTATGCCTACTTGATTAATCTTGCATATTTGTCACAAGTGTATAGCAGATTGTAGATGGATAACTCATCATAGCTATTTAACATCCTCTTCTGTAACAAGCCCCCCGAGTTGGCCGATCTTGTCTAAAATTGCACTAATTCTAGGTTGTTATGATATTGGTGAAGAATTGAATCTTCCTTTGCACTTTGTAGTTGAAAAAAACCATTCTTATAGATCCATCATCACTAAGATACAATATAAATCCCAAAGAAATACTATTCGCAATGTCTTCACAATATTTAGCTTGCAAATCAACACGGAAGCTTCTTCAATAGCTTAATCCCGGTCTCCAACTACATCGTTGCCACTAGCATGAGCAACACCTTGCTCCTTCGCTGCATACACTGATCTCTAGCTACCATTACATGCATGAAAACACTCTGGAATCTTGGATAACAAGAGCATAAAGAATTCAAAAACACAAGATCCTATGTGAAATAAGAGCTATCCATGACAATATGACAAATGAAATTCAACAGATGAGCATCAAAAGCAGATAACATAACAAAGAAATCAAACCATCATAAGTCATGACGCACAACTCTGAGACAATGGAAGCTCAGCCAGGCTACAAGCAGGCCCTATTAGCAGAAATATGCCCATCCAGCTTACATTCTAAGCCCTGTAGGGGGAGTGGTAGGGTGAACCTCGTATGTGCATACCCTTCTAGCCCACGTCTGGCACTGGGGAACCTCTTACCATGGAGTTACAGAGTTGACATAGCATCCATGCCAGGAGAACTACTCCTGATGATATAATATAGAAACACAGATCACATGAACATGCTAGAGCAACCTAGGCCATCAAACCTGGAAGCCCAACCCTGGAGGATCCAAGAACATATACAAATACAACGACCGTGAGGACCATGACATATGATACTCTTACATATTTATTGCTACAGGTGCCTAGAGAAGTTCCGTTGAAGATGATGACAGTAAAAATTTAGAATGCAATCAAGGAGACATTCCGGGAAAGAAGACATGACAAATGAAGCATCTCATTGGCTGATGAGCCAGAATTTACCCCAAGCAAAGTTTACACCTTAAGAAATAATCTGTCCTTAGTCGCTGGGTGGGTCTCTGCCAACAAAGTAACAATTTAGACATAGAACAAGCCAACGTTAAATCTAACATCAGTCCTCCTGTATGCTTGGAGCTCCATTACATTTGTCTAGTTCATACAAAGCTCTAGCTAATGCGTCCCTTCTTGAAGCTCTAGCTAATGCGTCCCTTCTTGCAGTATTCTCCAATAGATAATCGATTGTAACCACTTTCTCTTCAACTTCAGAATCTGAAGCACTTGCAACACCAACAGAAGTCACACCTAATTCTCGTAAAGCATCTTTAGTAGCATTATCCTTTCGCTCTTTAACTCATCTTGAATTTTCCTGATGCAGCTGCCATCAAAATATCGTTGTGAATGATACATAGGTCATACGAAACTAGACACACTGAAACAGTCCATGCTTTCTTTTGGAAAGACATGACTGCTCCAGGCTTACAACCTGCTATGAGATTCTGGTCCCTCATTCTTTTCCCTTTAAAAGCATACAGACATGGAATCTTGTTACTTGATGCACTCGACTCTTAGGCACATGTTCAGTGACATTCTTCTGGCCCCTGCTTGCAATCACCCTCATTCCAGTTCTGCAACCTGCTTGTACCCCTGTTTCATCACAATTCTAGACTCGTGACGCATCAAATCCATGTTCATCATAGACCTGTCTTAGTGTGGAGTAGAAATTTTGAAGGTTAGAAGAGGACATTGCTTTCACTCTTTGCAATTCAATGCATTGAGCAGTTCTGAGAGAGATATCTGGATGCCTTCCCCTAAAGCACTTCCACCACTTCTTACCAGGTAATCCATCCTTAAAGCAAGTTGGTCTGGTAATGGTCATGGCAGCAACTTTCTGCTTTATAATGTCTAGATTCACAGCACGACCTTCATCAGCTAATTCAAACGCCCACTCAAGAAGTATTTTTTCTTCCTCTGTAACGGGCCCATGGTAGACCGCTCGAGTATTCGAACCTTGAATGTGCCTGTGGGGCGTTCCTGAGACACCGGCATAAATGGGTAGAAGCGACTATTCATAAACGTCTAGACGGTTTTGCCCAGTTGGTTAAGGGCATGTCGGTTAGGAACGTTACAGTTGGTATCAGAGCAGGTCTCGAGTTCGAGTCTCCATGGGTGCCTATATACATGGGTAATTGCAAAGGCTTGGTAATCATTGTGACATGGTATGAAAAAGACATGGTTGAGGATGAGCATAGTTATAGTGGGAGAGACTGTAATGGGCCCATGGTAGACCGCCCGAGTATTCGAACCTTGAATGTGCCTGTGGGGCGTTCCTGAGACACCGGCATAAATGGATAGAAGCGACTACTCATAAACATCTAGACGGTTTGGGGCGTTCCTGAGACACCGGCATAAATGGATAGAAGCGACTACTCATAAACATCTAGACGGTTTTGCCCAGTTGGTTAAAGGCATGTCGGTTAGGAACGTTTCATCTTCCATACTCGATCCCTTTGGAATGCTTCCAAATTTATTCTTGGATTTGCCATACAAATGGTTTCTAAGTGTTCTTGGTCGAAGCACCTCTAGCAGGAGCTCTAACAAGTTTCTTACCAACATTCATAGACTTCTGGGCAAAGATGAGTGGTCTGAACCTACTTTTTCTAGGAGGATGAGGAAGGCCATTTGCTGCTTCAAGTTCAGGGTTAGAATCAGGGGCAAATGCAAGGGTCCTATTATTTCTGAGATTATGGAAGAAATGAAAAATACAAGGAATGTCAAAATGCAAACTTCTTACAACGTTGAATGGAGAGTGCATGCAGTATAACATCTTAAACCTGCATGCAACATATAAGATGTATTAGAACTATTCCATAGAAGCATTAGAAGCAAAGAACCAAATTTGGAAAAAGCCAAGTTCAAAAGCCGTCACCTCTTTTCTGAATGCTTCAATGACAACAAAGGCTGTTGATGCAAATGCTTCAGTGACAACCGAGGTTGTTGATGCAAGCACGGATGGAAGAAGAGGATCCATGAAGTTTCAAGCCCATGTTCTATCTTTTTATCCCTGCTTGCACGAAAAAAGAGGATCAGAATACTTCAATTCAAATATGGAAAGAAGAAAACAAAGGAAACAAAGAATGTAAGATCCAAAAGGTTGTCATGTCATTGATCCATTTGATTCGCATGAAGATCAAGAAAACCAAAGGTCTGAGATGAAAAATCTCATGGAAAAACACTCCAAACCATTAGAAATCTGTGGTATCGTCTTAGATGAAAAATCTCATGGAAAAACACTCCAAACCATTAGAAATCTGTGGTATCGCAGCAGCAAAATGGCAATCGCCATTAATGGCGCCATAATCACCAACGAATTCAACACCACCAATAAAGATTTTGTTCTTGCCATAGCTAAGATTAGGGTCTCGCAGAGCGAGAAATAGGGAATTGCCACTATGGAAAAATCATTCCTCACAAGGAGACGATGTATGCGCCTACCTGTCCTTTGACCATTCCCACATCAGCACCACGACTGCGCCATTGAGGAGACAACATGGCCACGCGTCTAAAAAAAAGGCCAATTTTTCACCACGATTTTGACCATCACCATTGACGGCCACCCCACCTTATACGAAATGTTCCCTAATCGAACCTCTGTTTCCAGCTGCAGGAACATCCCTGGCTGGCTAAATGGCGGTGGACCCAGCCGCCAACAGAAATCGTGTTAAAATACTTGCTACAGAATGCTTTGCCATCGACTTTGGACAATCTTCACTGCCAGTAGTTTACCCCTGCTTTTGTGCGACGATTATTTTTTTGCATTGGAAAAACCTATAAGATTAGCCTGCATGGCCGTCAAATCTAGACGAGGCAGTATTTTTAAGACCAAAATGGACAGATTACACATACAGACAGACGCTGACCGATGCAAAAGAGCCTCTTTTGTAGGGGTTACATGATGTTTTTTGATGGCCTCAACTAGGCGTAGATGGGCTTAGTCCAAAGTTGTACAAAATTCCAATCCTGCATGTCGAATTCAGAGTCACCAATTCATTTCATCACTGCCAGCCAAGCTTGTAGTCAAGAACAGCCACAAGGGCTATGGAGAGTGGATACAAAAATAATGCAAGGAAGGCCATCCAGAGTGGAAATGTTGTTCTCTGACCTCCAATTATTCCCATAATCACTGTCACCAAACCAATGGTAGCAACCTCAGATGAGAAGTTCCACTCCAGTCTACGGATCACAACAATGGCCAAAAAAATCCCCAAGCAAAGAGTGTTGTTCATGGTCACTGCTCCATAAATCTGAAATCCATGATCATTTCAAATCAGCTGAAGGGGAAGTAAGTTTATACTGAAGTGAGATATTGAAATAATCATACCTGAGAATAGGTCATGGATATATTACGTTTCCTCCTCTTTGCAGCAAACAGGATTGAAGATATCGCTTCACTTGAATTTGTGGCCATTGGAGTTGCTACAAATGCTATGAAGAACGAAGGTATCTTGCTTGCCTTTGAGAAGTTATCTATTGCATCTACTAAAGGGTCTGCAAATACTCCTGCCATTAAAGCTCCAGCCAAAATCAACATGGTTGCCCTAACAACCAACTGTCTTTTAGTTGGCCTTTCTGCTTCGTCCTCTGTATCCTCTTCATCTTCTCCTTCACCTTTGTATTCCTCCAACAATGCCTGCAATTTTGAATCTGCTTTCTGCATGCAAGAGCATGTAGTGAGTTGAATGATAAAACAGAAATGCTACAATGTGAACGATGATCCATGCATCCACTAACCTGTGCTTCATGATCCCAAAACTCGGGCTTATTTATCATGCTCACACTCCTCAAACGGACTGATTTCATCCATTTGGCCACTCCATCTACAAATTCATCTTCTGAAATAAGGCCATCTCTAGATATATCAAATTCCCTTAGCCAATCCATAGCTTCTGTCTCTTCTGGTAAATAGTATCTCATTCCTAGTCCCAATACCAGGCCTCTGAGTTCGTTCTCAGAAAGATATTGATCATTGTTTGCATCAAAAAATTTAAATATTCTGCACAAAATATTGAAATAAGTGAGACCTCGAGAAAAACATCTATGTGAAAATAAATGGCCAGCTAATTTTATGCGATAGATACACCTTGCTATGTAATTTACTTTTGATTGGTTTTAGGAAGTGTACTTAAGAAGAACATCTCTATTTGGGGTGGCGCCATCGCTTTGATAGAGACTGCCCCATGACTGTTGGTGTGTATACTGGGATACTTTGTGCAGAAGATGTGATTTCATGCAATGATGCTTTGCCCAATATATATGCCGTTGTTGAATCCAAGGAGATGCTACCTGCATATAAAGATTACAATTGATCTGCATAGCCTTTGGTTGTAACATGGAATTTTTTGTAGTAAAGCAGGAATCTTTAGTAACTAAATGAGTAGAGTCAACAAGGTAAAATATTGTGCATAAGATTCAACCTGATAAATGCAGTAGCTGAGAAGTCCTGCAAATGAAAGCGCACAAGCTGCTATAGAAAACCCATGCCCAAGAGACCGCTTTCCGAAAGCATGAGGAACTTGAGCTATGAGATAAGGCAAGACAGTTGCAATCATAATCCAGGCTGCTTTTCTTGTTTGCATGTCTGTGGTGACTCCAGTTCCTGGGGAAAAGACCATGGAAAGTATTGGTTTAGGAGTTTGAGGCAATCAGGCTATCGAAGATGTCTATAAAATGAAAGATACCAAATGGACTGAATGGTTTAGTTATTGTGCGATCCTTCGCCACGATTTGTCCATTGTTCTCATACAGGTCACACCTTCCAACTATAAGAGATGATCCCCACAGCAGTGTCAGCAACATCACTGTTGATCCTGCAAGAAGTCCCATTCCAACCAGCACCTGTGACTGGGCGTCTTCTGGGTTGGCAGCCATTCCAGACACTGTGACACATAGAAGGCAAATTATAACTTTCTGATTCAGACCTGCTTCGGTAATTTTCAAAAATTAAGTCCAAGATATTGCAGTATTGAAAGGTCTTGTTATAAAAAAAATTGTTTTAGGGACGACAGAAATTTATATTATAAAGGAAATGAAGTACACCATAGAAAGACTAGATGAGGTGGAGATAATCTCCCCAAATCCTATCCTTCTCCTCATCTGGTAATGTAGAAACTTGAAATTGATTGTACAACATGCACTTAACCTCTGAAGCAATGAGTGAGCAGTACAGAACTTCCCTCTAAAGATGAGCTGATTTCTTCTCTTCCAGCCCAACAAATGATAGCCCTACATATATTGAAGGCAAGCTTCTTCAGGCGAGGCCAATTTGCAGGAAACAAACCCAACAACAAGTGCTAGCTATTAGAGCGATGGCGAAAACAAGTACGCGTCCGTTCCCAAATACACTTCCCAAATGCACTGAATGTCAGGACAAAGGTAGAAGCAATGCTCAATGGTTTCTGGGGCAGACTTACAAACTTGGTATAAAGGGCTCATGACTGGTTTGAAAGAGTGTACTCTGGCATTTGTTTGAAGTTCTTGATGAGCAATCTGCCAAATAAGAACCGACTGCTTTGGGGGGATGCCTTTACACTAAACAGAACTCCATACCTTTGCAAAGTGAGCCTCTTCCACTTTAAGCTGCGAAGGCGAACGCGGAGAGGGCTGTTGAGGTCTGGATGCTATCAGGCATGCATTTTGGACAAACCCTTTACCCAAAGAGACATCTGAGGGCAAACGCCAGATCCTGTGCTCAGCACAATTAGGAAGCAAAGGAATATTATCTGCAACAACCTCCCAGGGAGAGAAGTCCCACAAGAGCAAACCAAACTTATGCCTGAATTCATCCCAGGAAAGAAGACGTCCATACTCATTCTGTGCCTCCGAAGAGTTATAAGAATTCAGGAATTATGATCTTCAAAGATAGGTTTATGTTAGAAAACTAAGGTACTGATGATGCAATTTTGAATATTTCTCAAAGCAAAAAGAGAACAAACCGAGAATGAGAAGTGCATCTGGTAATGCGCCGAGAATGGGTAGAAGGAGACCTCCAATGATGCCAGGATTCAAAACAGTTAACAGCAACTCACTTCCATCAGAAAGAAGCTGGGCTGCTTTGAGCAGAAACAATCCATAGACTAGCAAGAGGAAGAGGTTGCCAGGAATGTTATCAGAACAGGGCAAGAATCCATAGTTCTCTTCACAATGTTTAACAGGTCCACCAAAGAGCAACTTCACTGGATTAACTGGGTCTTGTTGAGCATGGATGGGAAGGGAAAGGTTGAAGAAGATGAAACTAGTGCATAAAAACCTGAACCAGAGATTGATGGAGGCTCTGGAAATGACAGAGTTGTTGGACATTGGGGTGTGCAGATATGGTGCACAGGCATGGAGCCAGAAGTGCGCAGACAGGAAAAAAAATGTAGTCTGCTAGATCAAGAAAAGCGAAAACGGTTTCTTAGCAGCGCCACGTCCTGTCACACCGTCCAAATTTGGAAAGTGTAAGGTCAACACCAACAGACAAATAAGTACATTTGCATTGCCACAATAAGTGCTCCTCGTGGCACGTATTGAGGGCTTGTTTGACATGCCTACCACCGTCTTCGTTTCAACTCTTTTTTAAAGATGCCACAAGGCAGATTCACACATTAACATCCAACACCTTTAACTCTGCCCTACTAGCCTATTAAAATCCAATCCCAACCTCTTTTTTTTTTTTTTTTTGAGGGTAAGAATTTTTAGATTAATATAAAAAGGGGTACACGACCTTCTTGTGGGCTCCACAATAGGCCAGATAGGAAGTATACAATGCTCTTGGTCACCAGATAGAAAGAATTGTAGCAATAAATGCACGCAGCCATCAAACTGAAAAGCTACCCAAAGAAAAAGTCCACGTACTATGGTCAAGGATCTCAGCCTCTTCTTCATCCTTGCAAAATGATATGCTCCTCAGCCTTTTAGTTCTTCCAGTGCTAGAGGGCGTGGCCTTCTTCCCAGCTATTGTAGGTACTATGGGAAGGTAATAGCACTTGTAGAGTGCAATCAAAATTATTCCTCAAGATCCTGAAGAATGCGCCGAAGGAATACCTAGAAGAATAAGATAGGCAAGTCGCTCTGGATTGTATGAGAACGCCTGAAGGTCTGCCTTCTTCTCCTACTAGCAGTTTTATAGAGGCTGACTTGCTTTTCCAGAGGTACATTCCACTACCAAGAAGCCCAACCCGCAAGATTTTAAGCAGAATAGAACTGTACTAGGCAAGATTGCCAATTGTCTTCCCACTAGCAAGGTACTACAGGCAAATCACCAAGAGCCCCCTCCAATACTAGAGCAACCCGCTACTCCACTTGAGCTGCCTCAACCTCTTCTCTACAATAAAGGTACTATAGACTAGGCTACTCTTTCCAAGTAGAGCTTCAAGGCAAAGAAACATATATTTAAAAGTTTTGAATACTACAGGAGAAAGCCAATCGCAATTCCAATAGAAATTTTTCAGGAAGCCTCAAGCAAGATGCTGCAGCCCCGCAGATCCATGGCAGCCCAGTCTTGACAAATAGGAGCTGCATTGGGCAAAATACTTATTTCAAAAATATCTGCCTCCTGAAGCACATCCCCGAAAGATTTGAAGACATTACCATTAAAACAATATATATATTTTGCAACTACAAGAGACACGGGTCTCTCGAATCCCCGTATATCTTGCTTTACCAATCGACTGCAGACGGATGACCATGTCATCCTCTCTAGCTGGGATAGAGAAGGGGAAAAAACCCATAGGCGATACCAAGCAAGCAACACGTAAGACCAAAAAACGCCATTCTATGTCCCCTCCTGTCATTGTAATCTTTGCGGTGAGTGCGAACACAACCGCCGATGAGTCGCGCCTTCAAAGTTGCAATGAGTGTAACGCACCAATCGGGGAGGCAATATAACCATAAGCGCAATGAGTGCAAAGACCGGTTCACCGGTGAAGAAATGATAAATGGGCTTTCCAGATCTGAAAACTCAAGCTTAAATAGCGTCTATGTGCTCTAGCATCAGCCAAGAAAACAAGCTGACTACTAGCCTAGCTCTGCCCAAACACGAAAACACAAATGGCAAATGATTAAAGGAGCTACCAGATCAAGTGCTGATGCTACAAGAGGGAGTTGGAAATAGCAGCCATATCCCATCCTATCCTCTGCTGCAACTGTCACATTAGAAATGGAGGCAGAGAACTTTACCTTCTGCCATGGCTTTCGGAAGAGGGCAGAAGCAGCAAGGCTGCTCTTCCAGCAATCACACCTGCATAAGATAGAGAGCAGTGGTCGGGCGGCTGCTGCCACCGCCCTAGTTAGGGCGCATCTTTTTTTCGGAAACCTCTTTTTTTTTTTTTTTTTCTTTAGAAACATGTTGACTGGTCATATGGGTCACCATTACATACCTCTAGGAACATATCCCCTAAAGCATAATTAAATAGAACCTCTAATGGTAAGGAATTACATATTATGGTTGTTGGACTTAAAAAATATGTGAAATAAGGTTACTTTAACGATATCTTTGGGTTAAGTTACACTATACCAGTTTCTATTTTCTACCCTAAAGGCATTCGTGTAGCATAATAGTTCATGCCGGATTTTGCATCCAAGGACCAGATGACCAGCCGAATACCATTAAGAGGCGTCCGCATTCCCAATGATCTTAGGTATGTGTACCTAGCGGGGGTTTTCTGATTACCACATGCATTAGCTTTACCATTCATAGATTCTCTGTGAATAAGATTGCCTCGAGTCTATGTAATTTATGAAGATCGATGATTTCTTAGACCTTGACATTGGCTTTCATTATAACCCTAAGTAGCTACAAAATGGATTGATTCAGACCCGATAACTTTATCTCCTCCTCCGATCTTGGCGCTTTAATATAGAATGCATTGAAAAGGAGATCCAGTGGTGCAAAGATAGTCTGGATTGCAGCTTTCGCAGTAACCTGATGGCTAAGGATAATGAAACACATGGACAAAAACGTAGTAAGGATGAATCGGTTGAAGCTATTAGCAAGAAAAAATCCTCTGGAGATACCATTCATAATAAGATCCAGCATGGTTCTGGACCTGGGGCTAATATTATATCCGTTCCAGAAACACAAGAAAATGAGGGCTTTGTATCTGAACAAGACAACGATCAGGTATATTTCATAATAATTGCTTAAGTTTTTGTATATGGTTCACCTCAGAATAAATGGCCTGGAACACCTGTTTCTTCATATAATCAAGTGATCTGCTGTGTTCGAAAAAGGCTTTGCCCATAAACATACACTTATTTGGTCTGTATTTTGCATTTGATATTTTTTATCTACACTAGATCTGGGGTTTAAAGCCCTTAGCTATATTTCGTATGTACTTCTCCTTCTATTTTAAGCTAGGACTAATGATTGGTAATGGGCTACAAGGGGTGAAATGTGATAAACTGAGAGCAATCACATGTACCTTTTGGCCCTTCAATCATTACCAGTTTCCTGCTAATGTTTTGATGGTTGGCTGCAGGTACGAATTACTCTCCTTCCCTTGTCGCTCTATTGCTTAGTTGGTGTTTGGCTGGTAGAAGGAATTCAATCTGGAGTTGCTGGATTTTGCCAAAGGGATGAACAGATAATATGTTGTGACACAAAAGAGGGAGCATACATCTTGCTTTACTATCATTTCTATAAGTAGCTTCTGTTTTTTCTACAATATACTTAATATGAAGCTGCCTAAACAGTTTTAATCTTGAGAATGTCTGGCCAGCTTTCATGAAAACCAGGCATATTTTGTTTCCACGTGTTCTGCACTTAATTTTGCGTAAACTCATCCATTATTACAGTCATATAACAAACTTCATACAGAGGATACATCTAATGACAGCTCTGTTTTGACTCTTTCCATCATATCAATGAATAGAAATGGGCTGATATTTCAGGGTTTTATGGTATGTCAATGAGTATGTACTCTTGCAGGATTAATTTTACATTGTTTATGATATTCTGAATAAAGGTTTGTTCCACATAAGATAGTATGAATAATCATTATAGGTCTGCATTCTAACTTCATTGGCCAATCTATATGCTGCCCCTGTTCTACAGAAACATAGATGTTCGCTTTTCATGCTAAATACAATGAGAAAATTCTTCACTTAACATCTTAAAGTTCAGATTATTAATGCTACAGGTATGTATTATTAACATTATGCATAAGCATGAAAGTCATAGAATGCTAAGATCTAATTAAAAATACTGGATTACAAATGCATGTTGGGTCCACATAAGACATACATATCTGGAGTTTTCAGACCAAGAGTATATATTTTATAATTCTTATGACTACTGGTTGTACAAATTGGCTTTCCTTCTACAATGGCTTTAATGAATTAATACCACTACTTATTTGGTAATTAAATATACATTTGGAGTTTACAAGAGTGTCTTGTGGCTTGTATATTATATGAAAGATATTATATGGTTTGGTTAAAGAATTTGTGTAAGAAACTAAGGAAGTAGAGTACCATCAAAGATTGCCTAGGCTTTGTATGGGTTGATCATGCTGAATAAGGATTGACTTATTCAGACGTTAATTCTAGCTAGGCTTTTGTCTAAGGCTAGGATTTGCCGGGTTTTTTTTTTTTTCCAATCCCACTATTAACATCCATCCAACACCTTTAACTTTGTCCCGGGTGTATAACATAATCCGTATTATTGCCTTTGAATAGTAGTTTGTAAGGCCGTTCCTCAATCAAATAATGTTGTATGTTTTATAACCTAGTAGTATGTATAAGAGAAAGACCTTTTACTTGCAATACCGGGCTGGAAAGCCTGCTAACGCGTGAAGCGCGGAGGCATGCTTGACAGCCCGGAATTGCAAGTAAAAGGTCTTTCGCTCAACGTGAAGACAGGTTAGAAGAAACTCAGGCAGGTAAAAAAAGAAGAATCGTAGATAAGAATAGCAGAATTGCAAGTAAAATACTGCATAATCACAGGTGAAACGCAACTGTCTAGTAAAAACAGAGAGGTGACGTTTGCCCCCGTTCAACAAATTTAATCAACATTCTTTAACAGAAATGTTGCCACGTGGCGCATCATGGTTGGCTCCGTGGCCTGAATTTCTTCTAATCTGTCTTTACCTTTCAATAATGTTGTGTGATTTATAACTTAGTATGTTTATAATCTGGTACCTGATACTAAAAGATGAAGTCCCCATTTTTTCAATGGTTGGAAGCCATATTTTGGTGAAAGAAGTTTGGGTTTTCTTGTCTGGTAGATCTATGTGTATTATTATGTTTTTCTCATATGGTTGGTATTTTGGATTGATAAGCAACAACATTCTTACAAAGTTTCATTTGGTAATCGGAAGTTTCATTTGGTAAGGCAAGGCTAGGTTTGGCCATATCGTGTGTGCATCCTTGGCTTTGGCTTCATGGAGGTTCTATTTTGGTGTGATCTCATCTTTTCAATCTGGCGATGGCAGACAGGTGAAGCGCACTAGCTATGGTAGGCAGGGCATTTTTCCTGTTCCTTATTTTTTGCCCAAGAATATAAGACCTACGATAGTTAGTTTCGGCGGATCAAAGCACCCTAACCTATTTTTTATTTCGATTAAGTGTCATCCAAGTATAATTATTTGAAAGTGGAGTTTCCTCCTACTATGCACTGGGGTACTTCCATTTGACTACGAGTGACAGCGGACTCGAAGGTACTATATGCAATGCAGAACAACAGTCACAGGGCGGAGCTGTATGATTGGCCCCATCAGTCGCAACTATTCAGGGTCTTAGTAGAGCCCGTCCTTATGGGGTCGAGTCTGGGGCCCAGAGGTGTCCGTCGCTACTTGGAATGACTTGGAGTAGATGCAGAAAGCCTTCTTGATAGAAGCACTGGGATTAAAGTCCATGGTCCCATATCAAATCTTGTCGTCGGAGATAGGTTTCTTGCCTCTTCAGAGGGGGCCCTTGATCACCGCATCGTCTACATTTATAAGGTGGTCTATATTGATGATGCTCATCTCCGTAACCTAGCTTATACTGTGGCAATGGGGCCACCATGCCTCAAGGTCTGTTGGAGAGAAAAGAGGGCTCGATGGCTGGCCAGATGGAATGTATAGGAGCACAGGTGCAAATAGAGGCAGATTGCCATAGCTTGAGATAATATCTTGACGCTTGCTTCCTCAGCAAGCTCTGGGATGCGAACGCACTTGAATAGGTCAAGACAACACATTACCAGCGCCATATAAATCCCACATTGTAATGAGGCCCGCAATGTTGCATGTGCACCTATTTGCCTATGAAAAAGTGAAATTCATTGCCTTATATAAAAGAAATCCAATTCCAGAAGGATTATTCATGGGATTACTATTGAGATGATTTGGACCATTTCAGGATGCGCAAAAAACATTGTGACAATGAGTTCGAGACAACTAATTATATATCTAATACACCTCTTATTGCCTTGAGTTGGTAAATCATTTTTTTTAAGATAGATCTTGCTACATCGACCTATTAGAACATGGGATGAACTCAAAATCATAAACAACCAACAACACCAAACATATCAAGAACCTCGAGCCATTGCTTATTGGCGACCCCCACCTAGACCCAAAACCCACTGACTATCATCGAATGACAAAAAAAAAAGGAAACAACAAAAAATAAAGAAGAAGTAGAAATCCATTGCATTTCAATAGTGAAAATCCCATGGTCATCAACCATTGCACCTATCAATCATCCAAACACAGAAACACAAGGCAATAATGTGATTCAATGCATGTATGTCCTCAATCTATCTTCTCAAATTGTAATATGATCCAAGCAGTTCTAGCATATAAGAGGAATTTATTCTGATGGCCTTGTGCAGATTCAACTCATGCATGTTCTCAAACTATAATCTCAAATTGATACATGATCCAAGCCGTTTAGCAATTCTAGCATGTAAGAAAAATGTTCCCAGGTAGTTTTTTTTTAATGATTGAATGGACATGAAAGATAAAATATAAAAGTAGATGAAAATGAAGATGAAGAGGCAATTCAATTAGACTCATAAATTAGTTACTTTACAAATCAAAGTGAAGCGTTGATATGTAGCTAGTTCCATTTACTATAGATACTACGTTAATTTAGCATCCATTAACATTGTCGTCAGCCTGAAACTTGCAACCATCATTGTAGGTCTTCATGCCCGCTTAGCATATTTGCGGGCATGAAGCTCATCGAAGGTACTGATCATCTCGAAGCCCATGAGGTTGCCATTGGAACCAAAAACAAAGAGGCCACAGTGGCCCAATAGACACTGGGAATGTCACGTAGTATAAAGATGAGATGCCATGTGCAATGAAATGGTCAGCAAAAACTCCTTCATATACGCTTGTTTTAGGGTTCAAAAAACCCCTTTCCATATAGCTATTGCACTAGATTGCCCATTCTCCTCCATATCCCTATGCTTTAGGGTCGAGTAAACCCCCATATTGTCCATTCAGATGTTATATACGGCCTACACTATGTGAAACAATTGAGAAATGGACGTCCTGGAATCTTTGTTACTATCAGTGAAGTAGCACTTGCAAGGTTGATTTTTGATGGTGTTCGACATTATAATCGCTTTGTAGCATGCATTCATTGCATAGCACAGAGCACAGCACATGGGTAGGAATTACCATAAACATAATGCAAGGCTAGAAACACTAGTGCTAACCAATACACTAAGAGGTAAGGCATATGGATCATGTTGCCATTAGAAAAGTGGGCTCTAAGCTCTCTAAGGTTTTACTTCATATCCGACAGGCATCCCATGATCATTTTCCCCCTCCTTCTCGAGACGCTTGTTCTCAAACATGTAAAACACCACAATATTGCCACAAGAAATTGAACCATGGGCTCTGATACCAAGTGTATGCACTAAATCTATAGGACAAAAGTATGTTGGTGGGGTGCAAAAAAATGTGATCCCAGCACTCACCATCAACACCCTCCACCTACTATTCTACCTTGTTATTCCACTTGTCATTTTTTGTAGCTGTTACATATTTCTAATGATTATCTAATTACCATCCACTACAGCAACACCTTAACAAGCTGCTATATGGGTGCTATATGAGTGCTGTCAGCATGGGTCTAGATGCCTGCTTTTGCACTCCACTAGTATACTCTTACCCTATAATGCTAAGCAACACACTAAAAGTGTAGATCCTTGTAAACCCTAACCTTTATCCCCACAAGCACCCCATCAAAGCCTCATCAAATAATGAAAAAATTGGTACCGCAAGATGTAAAGGATCATTAGCAAGCTCTTCTCCATCACCCATTCCATTCATAATAATAGCAACACTATTCCCTTCTAACAGGTCATGTTTGGGTCAAACGCGACATGCAATATGAGTATCAAGGCCCATCAGGAGGTGTACTTACATTCGTCAATCACGTCATAGAATATGAGGATGGCAGTTTCCTTGGGTGATGCCTTTTGCCACGTGGCATGTTCACAAACAATGAAGAATGATGTTTGTTCATAATAGATCATTTCATTCATGAGTAAGGGCAAGTTAAGAAAGCTATGGTAGCTTTCTTAGCGTGCCCTTACTCATGAATGAAATGACCTTACTCATGGATAAAAGGGGTTGCAAAATCTCTTAATAGTCTTTCCATTCTTTTCTTTGTACTTTTTGGGCTTCCATGCCCCAGTGTTTGTTTGGATCCCATGGCCAATTTGGTCTCCGTAGACGTTAAAAACCATATCTATCCATCCATCCTTATAGATTGCTAATGAAACTGGCATCTATTTTGATCCCATCAATATTGGTTAGGTCAAGAAAGTTGATGCACATGCAAAGATCCACCTAGGGTATAAATTAAGGACCTTCCTAATCTTAAAACATGAACTTGGTTTGTCTATAATTGCATGGAATTCTTCTAATTCCTATCTATACTTTGGCTAATGTTTTGAAAAGATATGATCAAAAAATTAGCCAAATCTATAAGAATTTGAGAATTTTATTAAAAATTGAAAAAAACTACTAAAATGATCTACTTTGGCGAATTTTTCAAAAGAATTGGAGAGTCTCATTTCTATTTCACTAAACCTTTTGGGTTGCCCGAAGGGCAAATCCTTGCTTGGGTGTTGGGCTGCAGGAATATTAATTGGTACCATCCGATGGTTTGGAAGGGTTTACACTCAATATTAGTCGACATAAAGCAAGCGGATTGGGCTCCGTCAATCTGCATTATCCTGTGTTAGCATAAGGTTTTAGAATATGAAATATGGAGGCTCGAACATTTACTAAAATAACTTAATGTTCTAATAAGAATGCTTTGACCAATATAGGTAATGAGCTATCATGATTAATTTTTATCTTCTATGTTTTTTTTTCTAATAACAACCCATTCAATTGTTTTTATTTTGGAGGAATATTCCAGTTTGTACCATCTGATGTACCAATTGGTACCAATCAGATGGTTTGAAAGGGTTTGCCACGCAACGTTAGTCAATGTGAAGCAAGTGGGTCGGGCTCTGTCAATCTGCATTATCCTGCATTAGCAGGCCATCGCACCGTCAATTCAATTTGCAGTTCTGACAACTCAGCAGCAAAGGAGTAAATGCTTTCGTAAAAGCATATGCTTTGCACTTATTGGGCATCTAGAAGAAGGTGTAGTCAGTTGCTCAATATTTTTTGGGTTGCCCCTAAGGGGGCAAGCCCTTGTTGAGGTGGGTTTGTGGCATATGCTAGGTATATGCCAATATATACCTAGAATATGCCAATGACTGCTAAAAACCCATCATAGGTTTTGTAAATGTTAGGTTGCCCCTCGTTCTTCGGAGAGGAACTGTGGAAACCAGGAAACCGGGTGCTCGCTCCATTTCAAGAAGATAACAGCAAGCGTAGATATGTGCACCAAATCGTTGCCATCTTGCTCATTATAGTGTTAACTTATGATCTTGCCATGGCTTTGGCTAGGAATACTTAGATCTTTAGACAAATCAATTGTGGATCGCCATTTCCAACGAGTTTGGAAGCAGAGGAAGTAGGTTTTTCTCCAACCCATTGAATTTTCCGGGGAGATGGCGGGATCAGATTGCCGGAGTTAAAAGCTTGCATAACCGGGAATTCGAGTCACCAAAGCATTTGTTGAATGGGTAGAATCCTTGCATGGAATTGTGATTGGAGTTGGGGTTGGCCTTCCTGCACCTGCGGTGATGAAGTGTGGTGATGTTGTTTATAGAAGCACATTGCCTAAAAGTGGTTTGCGATAATAAGCTGCTCGAATTGCTTGCCCTATTCAGCTAGCAAAGATACTTGTGGGCAACACCGTTGTTGCACCGGATTTTTGGCAGCTCCAATCGATGAATAAGAACACAAAGAGGGCTATATAGAAAAAAGAGTTCGGAATTACAAAGCGAGGGTGTGCAATTTCCGTGAGGTAGGTCGAAGTAAAACATCGAACCGAAGGAGGTAAAGGCGGGGATGATCGATCTTTGTCTTTGGTGATGAACATTCATTTTACTTTTTGATAATTTTCGTAACTTTTGTTGGGTTCCATCCAGCCCTAGAGAAAGAGCAAGAAATCATCCGCGGTGTATGCGGTAAGCATTCTTCTTTCTACAATTGTATCGAATGTTCTAGATTCTACCCTTCAAACATTCACTTCATCTTTCGCCCCATACGAAGTTGCATTTTTTCATGCTACCTCCCGAACGCCTTAACGCTAGATTATTACATCCATGCACTTAATGCCAAGGATAATTGTTCTTTCATTGTCATGTCTTCCCTTCCGAGATAGGCCAATGGATTTTTTGCAGTGATGCTATCTCAAGCTAGGCATATGCCGGGAAGAATGTGAAGGTATTGAGGAACCGCTCGAGTCCGTTTGGTTGGTGCGGTCACGATTTTCAAATGCAATAAGTCGGAAATCATAAATTGAATATGCTATAAGTACATAGAGACAGACGTGCCATTGCTCTCATCATACACACTATATGTTAATGTAACCTAGACACTTGGGCCTTTAAACAGGCAAGCATTGACAACTTGCCAATGCTAGTTTGCAAACCTTTCGCTTTTAAAAAGAACTGAAATAGGATATGAAGAAGCCCGATAAGTGATTCTTGGTCATGCAAGGTGTTATCTAGCGAGCGTAAAGCTTTTGCGGTTTTGTGGAAGCTGATAATATTTTTGGTCCTGTAAGTATTTATCTGAACATGAACTTTCAAACTTTAATGATTGTAAATGGCAAAATTGCTGGTATTATTATGGCAGGGCAGGAAACTAGTTTATAAGCCTTTTGCAACACTCTATTTTGTATTTGTAATTGATGGCTCCGAGAGCGAACTTGGGATTCTCGATTTAATTCAAGGTGAATCTCAACATGCCTAAGCAAACTGTAGCATCATATTAAGCATGACCTTTGTCTGCACAGTGTTTGTGGAAACTCTGGACCGTATTTTCAAAAACGTTTGCGAACTTGACATTGTTTACAATTTTAATAAGATGAAATTCTTTTTCCTATTTCCCTGCTTCTTGTATATATTTAAATGTCTATGCTTGCATTCAGAAGTTTGAGATAGTGTCTGGAGCTTACTTCCCACGTTCAGATTCAGATTGAGGAAGTAAAATTGGTTAGAAATCCAAATCAAATCAACATTCATATGACTCTAAAGTTGATCAGATGCATGCCGCTCGAGCAAGGAGAAGCATATTTTCTTATTTGAGGTGTGATATTCAATTTGCAGATATTGATGATGGGCATTTCTAGGTCATATCGCCACAGATTCCAGGCTCTGGTTGACTATCATCTCACAGATAACTGTTATGTTACTATTCCAAAAGCTTTATTGAACGATATGATGTTAGCATAGTATGGTGACCAGACTGCTTCTTTGTTAGCAAAGAAGAGTTCAAGTGAAAATAAGAATATTCTAAACGGTCTACATGGCAAAGAGCAAAGAGTTATGGTGGCCACTGAAAGTTTTTTATAGAGTTTGTTGATGTTGTTATTTTCAGAGACCCCCTAATCATTCACTAATATGATTGGATCGTAAACATGGAGAAGGATGTGCAATAGTTACACCTGGAATTCATTATCTAGTACTTGAAGCTGTCCTCATGACAGAATCTCATTGATTGGAAATGGCAAAACAGGGTCTCGTTTGGTATTATACGAGGTTCCAATTCTTATACTGTCTCAAGTTTGTCATGGCTGATTAATTTAGGTTCTATGGTACATGGAAAGAATTTTAAGTTTTTATGAACATAAGCAGACTGTGTGCATGGAATGTGTTGGCATTAGTCTCATTTTAAGTTGTTTTCCAGGTGCATACTGTTCTAGATGAGATCATCATGGGAGGACAAGTTGTCGAGACCAATTCTGCTGAAATAGTCAAGACTGTACAAGATATCTTCAAGTAAGATTTTGTGAATAGTGTGCTCAGTGGCCTTTTTTTTTTCTCAATATGAGTATGGCCATACCAATGCATGCTTATAAAGACCGTGTGCTGGTGATTGTGTGCTGGTGATTTTGCATCTTCTTGACTGCTTAACATTTTCCTTATCAGCCCCTTCTTTTTTATACATTCCTTATCAGCCCTTTCTTTTTTATACAGATTGGAGCGCTGACTCCCTACCACGTGAAAGCTTGCAAGGACATGCAATCTAATCCTAGGAATTTTTCTTGTCTCATGTGATGATGTACAACAGACTGGGCATGTTAAGGACCAAATTCAATTTTACACTTGATATCTTTCATTTTTCATCCTTTATGTGCAGTTAAACAAATCAAATCAGATGACAGTCAAACTGTCCCATAGGTGTTGCATCTACATGTGTCTAAAATTTATGTCACTGGTCGGAAATTATAGACAACACTTTGTTATTTGAGGTTGGAGGATCTTTGTTGTACATGAGCTATTGAGAATGCCTTAAGTCATTCACAATTTTACATAATATTTTTTTATCACAGAGGAGGTACTATATCAAGTTTTTTTCCATCTTAAAGGTAGAGTTCTTTTAGTCATATGGCATATAGCGATAGGTTGGGCATGGACAGAGAAAATTGCTACTTTTTTTCCTTTGACGGGTGTATCTCTTAGTTTAGGTTTAGGTTTAGGCTCTCTATGCACGGTTTACAGCATGCTTTTGTTTTGGGCATTTTTTTCCCTAGAGCGCAATAGGACCTTCCATATTCATCTTGCTCCCAAATCCCAAACTTGAGGAGGTGGTGTAGATTTGAGGGTTGCATTTTGGTGCCTTTGTTGTTGAATTTTCTCGGTAGGATTTGTCGTATTGATTCGATGTAATGTTTGTTCTCTTGTCCATGCTGGTATCTCTACATTTTGGTTCTTGGCATATTTACCATTTAATGTTTAGGTTTTTGGTGTACAAATATACTGTTTGTTATTCAGAAAATATAGTTCCCATGCTAGTGGCTATTATTGGTTGATATATGGCATATTCTCGATTGCCATGGTCGAGATTTAACAATCAGTTGATTTCATGATAAGGATGTACGCTCATCATGTTAAATTCAAATCGCACTAAATGCTTTTTGGGTTGCCCCTAGGGGGACAAACCCTCGTTTATGTGGGTTTGTGGGATATACTGAGTATATGTTGGAATATACTCAGTATATGTTGATGACTGCTAAAAACCCTTTGTTCCCTGTAAATGCACGGTCAGTTGCGTTGTGGATCAAGGATGTTCTGGACCGGGTAACTGGCAGCTCCACTCTGATGAATAAGAACACAGCAGGGAGCGATAAATTTGCTTATGGCTATATAGAAAAAAGAGTTCCGGAATTAGAAACAGAGGGTGAGCATCCAATCTGGGTTCTCGTTTTTCCGGCTGTTTCTTCATATAGTAGCGTGTATAGCTAGCCTTGCCTTAGGTTTACGTCTTTCCGGTGAATCCATGCTTATATCTAAGCAGCCTCAAGCTTTTCTGGGTGTTCTATCATCAATTATTGAGACATATAGCAGGGGAAATACTCGTGCAATTTCAAAGGGATCTGATACGAAATACCGTGCTGAAAACTAGTCACTCAAATCTGCTTATCTGACACAAAAAGACGAAACATGAAAACACACTTTCGGGCCACCGGAGGGCAATCCGTCGTGCGCAGCACCTTGTTTGTTTTTCTTACTTCAATGAAGGATGTAGTAGAAAAAAATGGCGCTATACTTACTGCTGGTTGATATTTCTTGAATCTTGATTCTTGAGTAGATCATTATCTGTTCATCCCGGTTTTCTCACCATTATACCCACGTTCGGGTCATCATTGCGATCAGTAAGTTTGCATTTATTATATTGATTTCTCAAAAGGCTTATCTTTCTCTATTGTTTTCTCTCTAGTGTCTCTCAACCATTCTTGGAAGGGCAACGATGTATCAACATAGGAGTCTAGGAAAAACTTATCTTATCAATGTGCCCCAAGATATTTTGGCTGCATTACAAATTGGAAAATTTAGTTCGAAGATGCTCAAAACACCTCCATCAAACCAGCTACAAACAAAAATAACGGGAAAATGAGGTAAAAGCATTCATGTAGTTTCATTCGTTCTTCTTATTGTGATGCTCTAGAAATTGAGTAAACAAATAGCATCCTGGTGTTGGATCCTTTGGTCGTTAGTGGTTGTTATTGCCTAGTTCGATTCTCTAAATAATTATATTAGAGGTCACAACTCAAATTATAAAATTTGTCAGTTGTAGCATCAGGTGCAATTGCCATATTCTGTATATTCCTCAACCGTTTTAGGCTGTGTCTTTTCTCCAATGACCACTTGATACAAGTCTGCTCCACATAACTAATCATAACATTCCACAAACTAATATTTTAGCTGCATATTGTTGAGTAAGCAGCAGCTAGGGAAGCCAAACAAATCATACACCTTTCTAGGCATATGGTTTGCTCTAGGTTTGCTAAGTCTACAACTCTTCCATATTGTCTTTTCTTTGACTCTATCCCTTTTTACTGATCATATCCTTTCATGCATGACCTTTTTTATGTTGTATACCTCTCTTTTGCGACATTTTTTTATTTGCATACCATTTGCAGTGATTGGCAACTTTCAACTGGCCTCATGTTTGCACTACTATTTCACGGCATATAAATTTTTTTTTTTTTAATTGAAGGCTGAAGTATATATTAAGTCCGTATACAAAAAGTACAAAGTACATGAAAATCTATTAAAAGCTTTTTTAGAGAGTAACCTTTAGGAAAGGGTAGGTTAGTGACCCTGATAAAACCAAACTATCCAAAATCAAAAGTAGAGCTTAAAAGTTTTTGGCAGTTTCAAACAGATATATCAGCTGTGTTTGGAGTATCCAAGTGATCAGTGTTCACCCGAATATATTCTTTTCTTAGGCTCCCTCTTCGAATGATCCTTCCTTCCCATTCCCTTGTTAGCCACAATGAATAGGCAATAAGGGCATTTGCACATATGGGCCTTTCCTGGATTGAACCTGTCTTTCTTGTCTTTTGCAGTACACAGAATGTATCTTTTCTCATCAAGATAGGAGGTGCAGGCACAATTGCATTGACATTCATCCCCGTGCTCGTTGGGTACTTGGACTCCAAACTGTGTGAGCCATAGCGCATTCGCATGGAGATTCATCCTCCTCCACCTCAGCCTCTTAAACATGATCAGAGTATTACCTGCAAACAAAGGAAAAACCAGCATTAAATAAAGGAATTGAGTCTTAATTCTGATTTCCGAATACTTCCAAAACCGAATTCTGCTTAATAATGGCTTTGGGCCAAATGATTTCCTCCTTGAAAATCAAGGTATTTCTTCCTTTCCACATTCTCCATAGGAGAATGTATCTCCTCCATTCGACTGGGTTCTCAGGGAAGAAGAGCTCTACAGTTTGCATATTGGCCAAGCCAGGAATATTCAGCTCAGTTTCTGCAAGCTCCAGAGTCCATTCTGCCCATAAACAATTTTTAAAAAGATGTGCTTCATCTTCCTGATCCTGCAAGCATCTAACACAAATGTCAGAATTAGACATGTTAAGCCTCCATCTTTTTCTGTTGGTAGCCAAAGCTTTGTGCCAAAGTTGCCACATAAAGGCCTTGATTTTTGGGTGGATTGGACTTTTCCACATAAAGGTCAAGTTCCTTAAAGCTCTATCAGGATCAATATTCCATTTCCTGTGAATGGATATTTCTTGGCCCCTGTTAAGATACCTGTAGGCCAGGTTTACTCTCTAACCACAGAAACCATTAATATGCCAAAATACATCCGTATCATGCCATTCTCCAACTGACAATCTCTGAGAGATACTGTTAAAAAGCTGCCTGGAATCATCTCCTAGATTTGCTAGGCTGGAGTCCTGATAAACAAAATCATCAGTAATATCCCTTATATATATTATTCTACCATTGGTCCATTGCTTGGCTAACTTAGGGAAGTTAGTAGCAAGACAAATATTAGGGTCATCTAAAATGAGAGGAGGACTCCAGAAAATAGGTTGGTCTTGTGAAAGTCCTTCTTTCCAAGTGTACATACCTTTTACCTTTAGCCATGCTCTAATCCATTTCTTGATAATCAAAGGCATGGTGGTGGGAATGGTGAAATCAAAGTAAATGCTGTGGCAGCTGCATTTTGAGGTTTCTCCATCCAAAGGGGTGGCACTTTCTAATATAATGAGAAATAAGATCACTCACAGGGTGATTGATCTGGTTGTTACAGGCCCTGTAAAAGTATTTTGCAGCCAGAGCAGTGGCCTGTTTCTCAATATTAATGACTCCCAGACCTCCCAACTTTTTATGCTTGCAACATTCTTCCATTGAGATAGGGATCCAGCATCTCCTACTAGATCCGAGTTTGCCAAAATGGCTCTCCCATTTTTAGATAGAAATTTGGAGTTAAGGGAGTCAACCTTTCTATAGAATTTATCAATTAAGTCCTCCCATAGTTCACAAGCATTAATCCTAATAGCATAAGGGATGCCTAGAATTTTTGTTTTAGTATTAAGGGAGAGATACATACATCCCAGTCTTGTAGCTGCTTGCTCACCCTCTTCTTGATGCCTTGAGATTAACTTGGTCTTGACAGGATTGATTTTGCATCCCGAGCACTTGCCAAAATCCTCCAAAATAGCCTGAGTGTTCTGAATGGATTGGTTCTCCAAATGAAGAAATAAGAAAGTATCATCTGCAAAGTGGACATTAAGGATCTCTTCTGCCTCCTGGGAGGGAAGACTAAGACCCTTGATTAAATGTAAATCTTTTGCTCTCTTGAAATGGTTATTCAGGCCCTCCATCACAATTAAGAAGAGAAAGGGTGCAAGAGGGCAACCTTGCTTGACACCCCTTTTAATATCAAAAAAAGGGCTACACTCGCCATTAATAAGAACAGCAGATCTAGAGTTTTTAAGGATAGCTTGGAAAACTGATATTACATTATCAGAGAATCCAAGTTTTTTGCAACACCAGCATAAGAAAGCCCAACTTACTGTGTCGAAAGCCTTTGTGATGTCCAGTTTAAGGCGGCCAATTGACTGATTAGAGTCTTTGGCCCAGGAGATACCTAAAGAGGCAGCAACAACATTATCTAGAATATACCTTCCCCTTAAATAGGCACTTTGAGTATTGCTGGTGACTTCCTCTAGGATGGGTTTGAGCCGAGCAGCAATGGTACCTGTAATTAACTTATAAACCACATTGGTTAGAGATATAGGTCTGTAATCAGAGAAGGTAATTGGAAGCTCAATCTTCGGGATGAGAGCAATCAGACTTGTATTGATCCTATAGTCCAGCTGCTTAGTCATCAAAAACTCATTGGCAAGGGAGACAATATCCCCACCCAGAATGCCCCAAGATTTCTTGAAAAATTCGGCTGGAAGACCATCAGGGCCTGGAGTTTTACCATTCTCCATTCCCTGAAGAACCTTCAGCATTTCCTCATAAGTAAAGGGTCTAGATAATCTATCATTCATCTGTTCAGTTACTTTTAGCTGGATGTACACGAAATTTTCAATATCTTCCCTTCTAATATTTTCCTCAGTTCCCATGATCCTGGAGAAATGAGTTTTGGCAGCACACTTAAGCTGCATGTCATTGTCAATATTGTTACCTTCCCAAAGAATACTATAGATATGATTTCTCTTAACCCTGTCTTTAGCTTTGATAAAGAAATACTTCGAATTGCTTCTTTCATCTTCCTTAAGTTCTTTAACCTTTGCCTTAATCCTCCAACCTCTGGCAATTCTGATTTCTTCTCTCTCTATCTGAATTTTGATTTCATCCCTTTGCTGTTCCTGAGCCAGGTTTAACTGGGATCTTAGGTCCTGTAAATGGGCAGTGTTGCTTCTATGGACTTCTTTTCCCCAAAATGATATATTCAACAAAATCTGGACTTATTCAGATTTAATAGATAGCACTTCAAGGATCTCAAACAATGTTTAATCATTCTTAATTTTAATAATTTTTGTAAAATTTTAATTATATAAGTTTATCTTTAAATTAAAAATATGATGGCTAACAAAGCATAAAATTGCTTTTTGATACTAATTTTCACTTGAGTGTAGTTAGAATTAGATATTTCGAAAATCTAAAATTTCAATTTCTAGTGATTTAAATTTAAAACTTGATAGTTAGGATAATTTGTGTATGAAAGCAATTGATTAATACTATTATGAGGATTTTACAATTTACAAGCTCTTAACACTTTTAAGAATATTCTAAAAAACGTTTTAGGTTGAAATAAATTATATAATAAATTTTATATTTTAATATACTATACCATTTAATTAATTCAACTCAAATCTTTTTTAGTTATTTTGTATATAGATATTTTAATCATATGTAATTCTTTCTTTGAAAATAGATATCAATTTTATACTTTAGTAACCTGATAAAACTATTAAGATCAACAAGATTTAAAAAATATGTATGATGTTATCATGGCATTCTTGAAGTCTATCTGTTAGATTTGAATAAGTCCAAATTTTGTTAAATATGTATTCAAACCTTGAGCCAATTCTTGATTCTTTTAGAGACCTTCACCCACCAATCCATTCAACCTCTTCTCTCTTGAGAGACAATCTGTTGAAGATTAGGCAAAAAATCATCAAGCTCAAGAAGATTAGTATTAAGCTTAAAAAAAGAATTTCTCTTCCTCTGAGCAGTGTTGCCACAAATATTAATGAGCTGAGGAAAATGGTCAGACAGAGTGTAATTGGTGAGATTAGTGACCCTAGAGCTGTTGCTCCAAAGGGTTTCACTAAGGTAAAATCTGTCATGAAGACAACAGACTGGCTGATCTCTGTGATCACTCCAGCTATAAGAATGGGGGGTGAACCTGGCCAGAGAGAGATGGTGAGAGTAAAGGAGAGAATTCCAACTTGAGAATTCATTGTCAGTCAGGGACCTGAAGTTGGTACTTCTCATATAACTGTGGGTAACCATATTAAAATCCCCTGCTAAAACACATTCATAATAGGGAATTCTCTCTAAACTCCTATTAATGACATCCCAAAGGCTAACTCTATCCGGGGGCTGATGATAAGCATAAACATTAATAAAAGCAATCCTTTTATCATCAACCTTCCCATGAATAATTTGCCATCTCCTACTGTTGTGATTGACCATTTGAATATCAACAAGTTAAGCCTATTATTCCAAGCATATAATTTTTAATGTATCATTCTCACCAGATACTCCTTGAACTGTTAGAAAAGCTAGCACTACTTTCATATTCTAGATGTAGTATCATATGCATCGCATAAATTATATGGACCAGTCAGACATGTTGTTCAACTCGTCATCATTAGACTTGTTGACATCCACTTTGTTCATCCAGTTACCATAGCTAGTAGCCGATGTTGCATATGTATGGTTTCCACTTTTGTTACATTGCCAATGCATTCTATGCCACTATTGCTAGAAACAGATATACGATTGCTATGCTTCTAGATGTTGAATATACTTGTAGTTAAAAGATACTTATTAGGTTTTACCAAGGCTAAACCCCTCTACATTTAAGGCTTATCTAAACTTGTAACACTTTTGGGTAGACACTTATCTATGACTAACAATTAATTCTTACTGTATCAAGAGGATAAGTCATCTCCATTCTATTCTATTCTATTCTCCATAAATAAAATATCTTTCAAATGATTCTCGACTATAAATCACAAACAACTCAAAGCATGTGTACTGCACAATGTTGCTTCTTTTCTAGGTATGAATGCATCACAATGCTGCTTTCTTTCTAGGTCCAAATGCATCAAAATGTAACCTGAAGAATTTGTGCAACATATTTTGGTAAGTTCGTGGAAATCCAAATTGGACACGATGGGCTGTATTCAGAGAACCAAACTTGATTTTAACCAATCTAAAATTTGAGTTATACTTGCAAAATGCTTGACAGGGCTTAGTTTATAGTAGTGGACGATATGAGCCACAATGTGTTTAAGGTCCAGAATTTGCAAGCCGGTTTTTCTAGTGCTAAAGCTGCATGCTAAGCATACCAGAAGATGTGTTTGAATCTTTTTATTGGCTCGATATGCCAAGTTCTTAGCGCCACTATTTTATAATGCCAAATTTTGCCTGGAAGAAAAGATACTTGTATTTTACAACACTGTGTGCAACACCTTTGGGATCTTGTTATATTATCTCTTCTCTCAAAAAAGTCCTTGCATGTCCTTCTACTAGATGAACCAGGCCTTGTATTGATTGGGCTGCCTGCAACACTATAACTATGGTTACATAACTGCAACTAGGATTGTTGTAGCACATTTGCAGCAGCGCTAGACATTCTATTGAAAACAAGTTATGGTTTTTGCTCTGGTTCCAGAAAATAGTAATCATTGGAAATGTTATATAAAATAAGGCCTAAGAGCTTCATAATCATAATAAGTTATTTATGGTATGAAGGACACTATAAAGACTGTTGTGCTAATCATGTTAGTTTGGCCAAGCAGTATTCCTAGGTATTATAGGTCCTTTTTGCACTAAACCTTCTAAGTTCATTGTTCGGTGTTCCTTTCTATGTGGTAGTCATGCTAACAATGATAACTTGTATCTGTTATAATGGTCCTTTAGTAATGTTTTACATTTGGTTACAAATTTTACAGAGGGATTAAGTCTCCTCCCATATTACATAGAATTGAGAATTTATAATCCTCCTATCTCTAGCTCATTTAAAATGTGATCATGTGGTGCATCCGGTTATATTATCTTCTCTCTAACTTCAAGAACTTAAAAGTAATAATAAGATTTTGTCATATGTTGATTTGATTTAGAGGATGTTGGCATCCAAAAATTTGTACTGAGGCTTATGGATCAAGATAGCCTAAGTCTTGTAAAGTTCTTAGTTATTGGGGAGATACCATTGAAGGAGGTTGGTGTTTAAAAGAGTTCCTCATTGACTTAAATATAGCTATGAATCAAGGGAAAATTACCAATATACCATTAATGTTTTCTAAAATTTCCAAAAAGCCATCCGTATTTTTAAAATTACCAAAAAACCATTGAGAAACCTTTTTTCAACGTAAAAAATGAAGAGCAAATAACTAGAGACAGGAATACAATATACTTTTATGTCAGATTAAGATAAGATCACAAAAATCGTGCAGGATTTCTACATGTTCGGCTATTGTGCCGTGTTTATTTCCCACAGTTAGCACACGTGAATTTTTGCACTTCTTTCAATGCATCTTCAGTTCGAACGTGCCACTTCTTTGGGCGTCCAGGTCGACAACGACTTTCTGGTAGAAGCAATCTTGTTACCTGTCCAAATGTACCATCATCCCCTTCTACCACAAGACAAATACTTCCTGCATATGAGAAACACTCATGTGCATAGTCTTGTGGACGGAGCTTCTTGAAATATTTTGTAGATATAGAATGGGAACAAGGCAAACCAAAGATATGCCAACTGTTACATGAACATGTTCTTGCCAACAAATTCACTATCCTTGAGTTTTTTTTTTCGTCCGTATTTCAAACACAGGATCATCTATAGGCAAAACGTGATAATATCTTGCTCGCGTTCCTGCTTCATTTACTTCTCTTTCCACTTCCAAAACTAAAGATGCATGTGCTACATTTCCAAGTGTTTCTATAGCAGTATTCGCAACATTCCTTCTCTCATAAAACCATGCACAAACTTTTCTTCAGATTATTTCTAGCATAGTAATAATTGGCTTATCTTTAGCTTCTAGAAGCCAAGAGTTTAAGGACTCTGCTATATTAGAAGTGAGATCTTTGAAATGCTTACCTTTGAAACATGTAGTAGCCCAGTGGCATGGAGGAGCACCATCTAAATTGTATGTGGTTGCATTGGCGCTAATTTTTCTCATCTCATTTATACATTCATCATATTCAGCATTTGATACTGCATAGGTTGCCTTCCAAAAGAAACTTACAAGCTCAGAATTTTTGCACTTTTTCTTCATGTTATCCACCAAATGCCTCATGCAAAAGGCATGTTCCTTGCATCAATAATCACCAACCCTGTTGCATCAATAGCAGTAGCAGACAACAAAATTCCCTGGCATTTTCCTATTAAAAATCTTCCATCTAAACAATGAGAGCTCTACAAAATTGAAATCCTTTCAGAGAAGCATCCAATGCTAAAAACTACCGGAAAAAAATGGCCTTCCCTTTCTTGCAATATTGCACATGTACCTGGATTAGCTAGCTTTAACTATTCAAAATAACCAGCTAGATACAAATAACATTTGATAGCATCTCCATTAATTTGTGCACATGCGATCTATTTAGCATTCTATAGCAGCTTATAGGACACGACGAATATCCGATGTCAAATCGTATGGTTTAATGTTAGGCTGATCCTTAAACTTTTCCAGGTACTGTTTTGCTACACATTTAGCAGTAGCATGTTTATTTCCAAACATAGGTTCTGCAATGAATGTGCTTATCTTGCAAGTAGGTCCTCCATCTTTATGGGAACCATGAAGCCTCCTTGGACAACCATCTTTCTTTGAAGCACACTCAACTATATACCTGCAGCTATCCGAGGCAATTGGAAGAAGATGCACATGGTTCCTAATAGCATGAGTTGCAATGGCATGATGGAGCTCATCAATATTTGCAAACTCTTTTCCTAAAACTAAATTATCTTCTGCACTATTTGCACTATTCCCAGGATCTTGCTCCATGCAATAATTACATTAGTAAAACCTGGAAGAAGCAACGAATGGATTAGAAGACATCTAAATCAGGGTAGAAATCTATTCTAATAGCAATGCAAATCACAAAACATGTATTAGTGGGCCCTGCGGGCCAGTTCGCCACACATTCACATATTTCATAAAATAGTCTGCCACGCCAGAGTAGGATCCATTCTCAATATGACCAAAGGGTAGTGGCCAGTTCAAAACACCAATTTCTAAAATTAACTCCATAACTGGCCAATTTGATATTTGCCAAAACCAGGGCATGGCCATTCCAAAATATTATGTGCACTAGCATCTGGTTGTGGTGGCCATTTAAACCATAAAATAGTTTTATGTTTCTAGAGCTATGGCCAGGCCCTATATTGGCCAAGTGTAGGGATATAATTTTGACACTTGTAGGAAGCTAAAATCTTTTGGAGTTTAGCCCTAAAATTCTAAAGGAATTTCTAATAGAATAGTATTTTTTCTACGGTTCAATTTTTTGTTTATTCGACTGCAATTTGCATCCCGAATCTTCTCTTCATCAAAAGCCCGAATATGGTCTTCATTGTCCCATTAGTTTCCATTTACTATATACATGCAATATGATTTTCGGTTCATATTTAATGGAATGAGTTCAGATTGAAGGTCCTCCCCCTTCGTTGGGACCGTGGCATTTGGAAAAAAGTAGCTGCTACTCTTACCCCACATCCACAAGATGTGGCTCCCCATCTCTGGGTGGTTCATGGCAGTGTTAAGGAGGAGCACCTGGTGCACTCGATGTATGTGGTCCTGCTTCATCCTGAAGTGTTGCCTCCATCGCCAAAGTGGCCTTTAGTTATCCCTGGGCCTCATCGGAAAGCAGTCTGGCGATGGGTATGGGATAAATTGCTCCATCCTAAGCTATCTATCTTGTGGTAGCAGATCATTCATAGATGCGTGCGAGTAAAACTATTGTTCATAGATTTCATTCAGAAGACTCTTTGATCTGCCCTCTTTGCATGCAAAGGAATGAGATAATTGGGCACTGCTTTTTCTTGTGTCATCATGTTCGACTTGCTTGGCAGTGGCTTTTGAGCCTTTTCCATTGTGACTTGAATAGTCAGCAGGTCCTATTGTCAGTGTATCCTAGTTCTTGGGACAAGTTGGCAAAGAGCACTTTCCATTTGCATCTGCTTGGATCATCTGGTCCATCTGGAAGAGACAAAATCTCCTCATCTTCAAGAGACAGGTCTTTTCAGATACGCAAGTGCTTAGTGATGCTCGTAGTCGGATTGTAAAGGCGTATAAGTGTTCTTCCTTAGAGGATGACGTCATGAGTGTCATTTGGGAGCGACATCTTCAGATTCAGGCTTACTCATAGCAAATATTTTTGCTCGTAGTGATATGTATTCTCTGCTTTTCTGTGTTATGTATGTGGTGGGTCGTGTTGCTCTAGTGGACATCTTCTCCACTGGGTTTTGAATCCCCCAACTTTTGAGTAATAAAGGTCCACGTTCATCAAAAAAAATATTTAATACATTTAAACGATCTTATAGTAATGTTATTTAGAGAAGCGTAGCATGTATTTGTTTGTGACAACTACATAGAACATTGTAGAAACTAGAGATTATCTTACTAACATGGCTATCATCTTTACATGTTAGATGTATGGATGTGGCCAATTCAAATTTAAAAAAAAAAAAATTAGTTCCATGATTTTGCCAATTAAGTTACGACCTCTTGGTGTAATGACACGAAAAAGGGCCAGGACAAACCATGCAAAAAATTAATGGCTATTAATAGTCAAATGGCGATTTTTAGGGGGCCTAGGCAATTTTTGTGGCGAATTTTATGAAGGGATGTTTCTTTTAAAATAATAAAAAATAGTCATAGTTCAAACAAGTACTCCATCATTTATCTAGAATTAGCCAAACTATTTTTCCCCTCTTCCTTAAAGAAAAAGGGATTAGCCTTTTTTTATGCTGCAATATTTATATATTAAATCATTAAGAGTCAAACAAAATGCATTCTTATTAAGTTTTTTACTCATCCCCACCTACCATCATCAATGATAGTAGTTCAATGTTAATTCCCTTTCTAGAATACGTAGAAGGATGGCTTTTGGTAATTTAGAAAATACTGATGGCTTTTTGTGAAATTTGGAGAACTTTAATGGTATACCGCTAATTGTCCCTTGAATCAAATGTGTCCAGAGACATGTGGGTTAAGCTAGTAAAAGACCTCCAAAGGCCCAAGAGCGATAAGCAACACGATGAGGTGGATATACTTGCAACATTCAAACCATTCGCCAATAAGGAAATGAAGAAGGGCTTGTTACTTGATGGCAAAAAGGAATCTATGTTGGGCAACACAGAAATTAAGAAGAGCTTGTAGGTATGGTGAAACAAAACGAAAGCACTAGTCAAGATGAGAAGCCAACAGTCGGTGAAAAAACTTACCAGAACCAATTGGAGGCTAGCATGAAGGGACAAGTAGACGAGGGAGAATTAGAGGTCATCTCTATGGCCTCAAGTAATGAAATTCAAGGTTGGGAACTCAATGTTGGTCATGTGAAGAACCAATGAAATCAGAAAATGGCATGGTTTCTCCTGAGGTCCAATCCAAATAGAACTAAAAAATGCTTAATTAATGACGTGGTTCTCTTGGGGTTCTAATATAGAAAATGCGGTAGCTAAATGACTTGTTTGTAAGAACATACTACATGCCTTTTTGTAGCCAGCCACCATCCTTATCCTCATCGATGTACATATACTTCTAAATGGCATTGCTTATTTTAAGAGATTCGTGTTGACTTACTCTTGCCTTGGGTGTGACGTTCCAAGTATGTATACGGACACGTCACTTGGTATAAGGCACGCCACAAGTATATATACGGACACGTCACTTGGTATAAGGCACGCCACCTGGGGGATGATAACCTAGGGGGTTGACCACAATGGATTTAATTAGCTATGTTAAACAAATTATTAAGGATAATTATCTAAAGACATGTGATTAAGTCAATCCATAGTAGGAAGGCGCCATTTGGCATCACTTGGGTTGCCAGCATGAGGGTTGCTAAACTAGGCCACCAAAGGGCAGCGCCATCCTCATATCAGGCCAATTCCGACCCGTGCAAGGGCGCGGGGAAGCGGTGGCCTTTCGAGGAAACCGTTCTGTTAGTCCCCTAATCGCCAAACACCCTTTCATTTTTCTTTGTGCCGATACGACCATGGAAGCACCCCTTGACAACGGGTCCAGCCGAAACTCTGGTTAGTGGTAGTTAATTTGCAAATTGTAGAATAACTCTCTAGGATTCTTTTCTGGATGGTTTTGGGTGAGACTAACCCTTCTCTGGTAATTAGGAATACTTTTCAATTATGAATGATGTTACGTTATGGGATGGTCGATGTCTCTATGGGTGGAGTTAGTAGTTTGATGCTTGAGGGATTAATAGGGGGTAGAGGCCTCTAAGCTTGAGTTTAGAATGCTCCTAGTGCTTCCTTTAACACCCTAGTAGTTTTAGGCTGTCTTAAGAAGAGCCCAGGGTCATAGGCGCTATGATGCGGCTTAGCACGGACACAAGGGACACGGTGGTGAAGTAGGGGTGGGGTCTTGCCACGAGCATAAAAGGCTCACGAGACTCCTACGGTGGGCTAGGCGATGGCCGGTCCGTGGAGGGCGGGTATGGGTGCGACACTCCACAGGTGTAGTGGTGTGACCCGTATGGGGCACCATGCACTTTGAGTAGAATTAGGGTGAGTAAATGCGGATGCGGATGGGGGATCGTGGCCGATGCGCACGTATTCTCTAGCTCACCCCGACACCCTTGTGATCACGGAAGGGGGCCTCCCCGGCCTGCCTCATCGGACCAGTGTCATGAACACGGAGTAGACCCAAAGGGTGATCCACGAGTCTGCGTCTCAGGAAGGCTATAGCGAAGCCATAGCGTGAATCGACCCATGCAAAGTGTGCAATGGGGGGCGGATGGAGTGGACAACCCTAGCCGATGTTCTATGCCGATAGCGCCATGCCAAGATTCGGTCTCCTTTGATCTCTTGAGCCCCCGTCGGTCGATCCCTCCTTTGAGTGCGAGCGGGGTAGAACACGGGGTTTGGGTGTTTTATTAGTTTTAGATGCATATTCTTTGCCGTTGGTATTTGGATGGATCGCCACCCGCCGTGGTGGTTATTTATCGTGATTTATCTTTGTGTGCTAACCCTTGTATTCATGCTTCAGCGGCGTAGGCGCCCATCGAAAGGTGTGGGCGAATGACCCCTCGTGTCCTTCACTGGCGTCACTATGTAGGCGGCCCGGGTTAGATGGAGGGGCCACGCTCTGGCAAGATGGTGCGCCATGGGAGGGAAAGTCCCGTATGTATACGACCAGGGGTCGTATATACTCAGGGAGCGTCACAATTAGATGGTCGCCATGGGAGGGGAAAGTCCCGTGTATGTATCGACCGAGTGTATATATACTCGAGGGCGTCCGCGGTGGTATCAGAGCCGTGATTTCGGTTGCTCGAAATCATAGCACTGGCCAAACTCTAACTCGTAGCACGGTAGTTAGGAGGAGGCTAAGTTAATGTGTTGTTAGTCCTCTTTGATGTTTGGTTCGGTGTTAGGTTAAATTAGGAAATTGTAGCTTTAAGAAGGATAGGGCGACTGGAGGGCCCAAGAATTGGAAGAATTGTAAATGTCAGTGGGTAGCTCAAATGACGGAGAAGGTGCGTCCATTGGATTGGCCATACTCAAATTACCCTAGAACGGTCGTCTCCAGGCGAAAAATGGTCAAGGAGCAGGCCGAAAACCAACTTCGCCCGCTTGCTTTTTGTCGTCTTGCATCCACGGTAGAAAGAGCCGAAAATGCGGTCGGCCCGGCCGGTCAGGCGGGAGTCAGCAGCGGCCGCCAGTCAACTTCGGGCGCCCGCTTGCTTTTCGGCGACCCTAGTCGAGGTGGGAACCGTATAATGCGGCCGGCGGCCGTATGCCTCGCATATTTCTGCCGTATAATTATTTTATAATAATAAAATTTAAAAGTTAATAGGAAAATTTTTAAATTTCAAAAGTTATCTGGCCGTTCAAAATTTCTTCTTGTTATTTGTTACGCCTTGCCTTCGCCCACCACCGCCGACCGCCGAGCCGCTGCGCATACATCGCCCCGGACTTGGCGTTGCTTAAATTAAGCCCTTGTGTCTTGGGAACCCTAAGCCTCTCCCTTGCCGCTTTTCCGCCACCAGCGCCTCACCGCCCGACCCAGCGAGACTTTAGTGCTACGCTATGGCCAATACCAAGAGCGCCCCGGACCCTTCTACCCTCAGCATCGTGGAGATTTATGCCATGATCGCCCGGTACATGGCTACCGATCCGGCCTTCATCGACATCCTTTTAGATGAGTTGGTGAACCGATTTGAGAACAACGATAGGATCCCCTATCCTATCTATCACTTCTCGAGCCATTTACGATCGGTGAACCTCGCCGACTCTCCTCCTACACCATTGTCGAGCAACATGCCATGGTCATGATGCTCATTAAATTCTATCCTCCCGACAGGGAAGGGCATACCGAGGGAGGAAGACATCGGGGGCGGAGGCCGGCCGTGTCGAGGCTTGGCGGGGAGGATGACCACCGGGAAATAAAGCGGCTGATCTGGCCTTCGAGGAAAATCTGCGGTATCTCGGGGGATGGCTTTTGCCGTCATAGATGGTAGAGCAATAGAGTTCCCCATACCATTGGCACGAGGATTCAGCAGCTTTATATGGGGGAAATCCCGATATCAGCATAGACTATCGACAACCATTCCGGATAGATATGGGTCTGGCGCACCCTCGGTACCATCTTTGAACTTCTTCGTCGGCCTTGACCAACATTTTGCTCACATTCAAGAAGATCCGAGGAGAGCAGGGAGGAGCGGGAGAAGCTTGGAGCAGGAGGAGAGGGATCGGCAGGACCAGCTGAACCGCGGGACGGAGGGGCAAGCGGGAGTGGGTCGGGCCCAACCCAAACTGGGGAACATGTGACCATTAAG
The DNA here is from genome assembly GCA_021234155.1 of Isoetes taiwanensis. Taxonomy (NCBI): domain Eukaryota; kingdom Viridiplantae; phylum Streptophyta; class Lycopodiopsida; order Isoetales; family Isoetaceae; genus Isoetes; species Isoetes taiwanensis. Next base: position 4,350,130 of record JAJEKV010000012.1, on the reverse strand, counting down.
CAGGAGGAAGGGTTTAGCCCGAAAAGACCGCCGATCAATACAAGGAGAAACTAAGGATGCCGGACTTTTGGCAAGAATACCGCTCGGTCGGAGGCGCGGCGGGTGAATGACTCCCCGACCGGGGCCGTTGGCGCCAAGAGTGCAGCGACCCGGAAGGGCCGCCTACAAACCCCGCCCACAAAGGAAGCCCCATCGGTGCTGGAGGCCCGGTGCCGTGGCCTTCGAGGAAATCCGCCAGGTTTCAGAAGTCCACCCGGCTTCTATCACGGAAGCTTCCTTTCGGGAAGGCTGATGCGGGGAGATCGCGCGGCAGATTCAAGACCGACCTCGTTTTCGGACCTTTGCAATTTTGGCACTCAAGAGGCTGCTGAAGCCTATCACGGTGGCACTTTTGGTGGCAGCTAACCTGCAATGCGATTCACGCGAAGAGAGTTACCATTATGCCCAAGGACTTGGCCCTCGCCGCGAGGATTCGGGGAGCATCCTTAGCCTTGTGTTCTGGGGGTTTTCCCATTGTACATATTTTTTTTTAAAAAAAAAAAAAAAAAAACTCTTTTTGTTTTAAGTGAAGATGTATTGAGAACCTTATATTTTTATTTTAAAATATGAAATTGTTGACATCAGTAATAATAAAAAAAGGGTTTAAAAGGGGTTTTTTAGTGTGTACTCCCACTTGTTTTCTTTCATTTTCTTGCTTCCTCCTCCTTCTAAGCGCCATGGCGCCTTGTGACCTTACGCTTTGGTACCATGGGAGGAGAGCAATGGGATCCATAAGTCCCTTTTCGACCTGCTTTGCGGCCTTTGCTATGCGGCGCCTAGATCTCCTTGCCAACATGCGAGAGGCACCCGGATGCGCCCGGATTCTTGGATTTTCTGGGGAGGAGATGCTTCCTCTCGTGTATTCCTCTTGGGGATCCTCCCCAAGCTGTATTCGAGGCGGGGAGGTAGTCGAGAGATGCTTTCGGGGAGACACTCATGCATATGATGTCTGAAGGAAAGCTCAGATGGGGAAAAACACTTGCCGTTGTCGCGGCATCGCGGGGCGGCAATACCTTGAGGTCGCCGCCCTAGCTATCCTCATGGACCAATACGTCGAGGATGAAACCTTGCCTATAGAAAGGCAAGCTGCACGAGTCTTCGAGGAGGGGAAGAGCGAATACATAGGCATGGGCGACTTCGCCCGTTGGGCGATTAAGCGGAAGAGCTGCCACCGCGCGGGAGCAAATTTGTAGGCTTGTCAGGGCTGGATGCCCTTCAGTTATCTATCTCCAAGGGCAAGAATACCTTCTCCTGGATGATATTATCTGGACTTATCACATGGTGGCTGGATTTAGGCGCAAGCGTAAAGACCACGTGCTTTATGAGCTTGCAGAGTATTGTATGGATGATTTCATCGACTTCACTTCTATTGAGCTACCTTGAGGTGCAGCAGCTGCTCCAGTTCGCCCGAGGAGACTATCGAACCCGCCGAGACATTGCTACGGCTTCGGGACTTCGTGATGCAGGAGCCGGCCTCTCAGCCCTCACCAGATGCCTTCACGGCTATGGGACCTCACGTCCCAAATATTAATATGGTTGAGGTTCCCTCGGGTTCGGATGGCGAGGGGAGGATTTATATCATAACCTGCTCATGTGAAGGAGGGCAGCAAGAACTTAAGGAAGAGGAGGTTTCCATGGATTTGGATAAGGAGGTGGCCACATCGGAGACCCATAAAGGGAAGGTATCGGGCAACCACCTTACCCGTTTCTTTTTTTGTCGACCTTTCGACCACGGGCAAGTCCTTTTTATAGCCGGGATTTAGGGCGGGGCTGAAGCTTCATGGTGGGCCCTCCGTGCTCTCTCTACAACTGGCGGCCACAAGAAGCTCCCCTATCATCGCGTTTACTTATGTACTCGATGCGGCGGGATCTTGCCCCACGGCGGCCTTGGGTCAGGGATATTGCGCCACGGATGAGCATGAAGCTTCTCCGCGGCAGCCCCATTGGCGTTGCCTATCCACCGAGAGGTTGCATCTATTGCGGCTGCCCGGTGAGACCCGGGGTGACTCTGCTGCGACACCGACCGCCTCCACCACCTCCTAGGCCTCTGGGGATGAAGGAAGGGACCTAGCTCTTAAACTAGTTGTACTCACGCATTTTTTTGTATTGCGTATGATTGTGGAATTTTGGGTTGGCAAATTCTTTAGCCACTTTATTTCTTTTCATCGATTGAAATTACTATCTTTATGAATACAATTGAAAACTATTCCTTCTATCATGTGTTTTGCTGGTTATTCAAGTTGGTCTATAACAAAACTATCCAACCCTCTATATTCATTTCAATTGTCTTGCAGAAGAGACCCTTTGGGAATATGAGGAGAGGATTACGGACATGATAAGGAGGGATGATCCCGGGCGCGAGGCGGGACTATGGCGGAGATATGGCGAATATCGAATGGGATGAAGGCTATGAGATGGAACCCCCGCCACCGGGGAGAACCTTATGATCTGAAAAAGGGTTGGAGATAGTTAACATCCTTAGGGAATGAGCTTTTGGGGACTTGAAGCTGACCACATGCCGTACACAGGACTATTGGAGTATGAGCGGAGCCGCGAGGCTTTTCGAGGGCGCCAGCGACCACGTGGCAACTCTTCTATGCTCTCTGCGAAGGCTTTTCAACCTTCTCATTGTTAGTCCAACACAGGAATACCAACCGGTGATTGTCCAAGCACGGGCACTACAAGCTTCGTTAGGTCGTGCGTGAGAGTGTTCGCTATTCAATTGTACCCTTTGCGAACCCCTGGGCGGCTCTTTCTAGGTTCGTTTTTTATGATGTTTGTGAGTTCACTCTAAATTCTAGTTGTATCATGTAAGCCTTTGTATAATACTCTTGTACCGACTCTTGGTGTGAAACTTGTAATAGCAAAGTTTTTCCTCTTATAATAACAAATTCCCTTTGTGTTCTCTCTCTACCTCTTTGTTCGACATGATACAATTTGTAAGAATTTATCTGTTATAAATATCTTATACCTTTTCATGCTTTCGATTTAGGCGGTGCGAAACGCCGCTTGGCGGACACCCTCCAACGCCCGGTGGTGACTCTGACGAGGCGATGTTAATGAAAAGGCAGTTAGGCGAATTACAGGCCTATGTATTGCATGCCAACCCACCGCAACAAACCCAGGAAGATGGACTGGAGTTACCTCCGCTACCACCCGAGTCCACCTACACAGCAACCATCTCCCCACGGAGCTAGTCTGTACACACGCAGGAGGCCTCATGCTAAGCGTCACAGAAGTTCCTCTAAGGATAGTGCCACTTCCTCTCGTTCAACCACTTGGGGTCTTCGATTCATCGGTATCAGGTGGTAACCATGCAAATGGCTGGGATAAGAATGCACCGTAAGGCGGTTGATACCGCCATAACTAGCATATGGAAGAATAGGAAATTGGCCCGGTTTGATGGAAAATCGGAGGCGACTGAATGGGAGACTCTGGTTGGCCGAAATGAAGGAGTTCGGGAAGTCTTATGGCATGGCGGAAAAGGATCTGAGGAAAGGTTGCCACCACCAACCTTCTGAGAGCTGCCCGTATTTGGTGGAAGGGCTATGCGAGGGCCAAGCATCCGGGCGGGGAGCGAGATGCAACCGGGGAAGTTCGCCAAAGGCGTTCAAGTCGCATTATGTGCCTCGTCGCGCTAAATGCCAGCAGGTTCAGACCTTCTATAGGTTGGAGCGAGAAGGGTATGTCGGTCGAGGCTTACACCGATGAGTTTATGCGCTTGAGGCTGTATGTTCGAGGGAATGAATGAAAAAAGAGCCGTGAGGGTTATATTGAAGGGTTGGCCCCATCAATTAAGCGGATGGTTAAAGCCATAGACCCAAAATCAGTTCGCGGAGGCGAGGCTAAGGCATTGAGCCTCGAGGAGGACACACCAAGAAACGGTATCCGCGTCCAGACTCCTTATTCGAGGCCCGGCCAGCCACACCATACAAACCCCGTTCGCCAAGTCCGGGCCCTTCTCAGCCGAACTTCGTATGGCCGCCGGGAAAAGAAAGTTACTTTCGGCTACGGTGACAAAGCGAAGCAATGTCGGCAAGGAAGTACGAAACCTTTTACGTCTATTCCTAAGGAGGCGAGAACAGCTCCTCAGGGATAAGGCATGTTCTGTGTGTACGACTGGGCACTTTATGCACAATTGTCCTTATGTTACATGGACCCCCGGTGGCCATGGCCGACCTCGATTGGGACGAGCTGGAGACAACCTTACCTGTCGAGGACGAGGCTCCCGAGTATATTCATGGTGCGTCTCATATTCTTGCAGCTATAGAAACTAGCAATGCCAAAAGTCAGCCTGCTGTCATTTCCACCATAGGTCAAGTAGACAGTAAGCCTTTTGTAATTCTTATGGATACGGGAAGTACACATAATTTTGCTTCCCCTAGAATGGCTCAGTCTTCTGACTAGAAACATTAAGGTCTCGACCAAGGCTGTCACTCTAGCCAGTGGTAAGGTCAGGCATACTCATGGACGTCGCATCAATCTTAAGATGCAGTTGCCCGGTGCACCAGTGGCTTTGGTGCCGAGTTGATGGACATTGGTAAATATGACCTTATTGTTGGTATGGAATTCTTGGCATCATAAAAGCCAACATAGGCTGCGAGAAGAGGGAAGTTACCTTGACGCGACCAATGGAGCCAGCGTGACTATTAAAGGTGAACCCTTCAACCCTATCATGCGTCTATGTCCATTAGGCGGTTGGATAAAGCTATCACAAAAGGAAAAGCTCCTGCATCATTTCCCTTGCGTCCATAGAGTCGGATGCTAAACGAAGCAAAATGTCGATACCTTGCGGAAAGGATTGCTTTCGTCTTCTCAGGAATTTGGTGACCTTTTCCCGGATGAGATTGAAGCTTCCTCCTTCGGAGGGGTGGAATGTGAAATAGCTTTAGAGCGGGTACCAAGCCTACTAGCAAGGCCCGTGCAGGTATGAGTCCTCGAGAATTGGCCGAGAACTTAAGAAGCAACTTCGGGGAGCTACTAAACCTAGGTTTCATCCGACCCTAGTGTTTAGCCTTTTGGCGCTCCTATTCTCTTCGTTAAGAAAAGGGCGGCTCATTTGAGGATGTGTATTGATTACCGGCAACTTAACAAGCATACCATCAAGAATCGCTATGCTTTGCCTAGAGGCGGATGACCTAATGGATCGTTACAAAGGGGCTACGTATTTCTCAAAAGATTGATCTCGCTCAGGATACCATCGATAAGGATCAAGGAGGAGGACATCCATAAATCCGCTTTTCGACTTTCGGTATGGGCATTATGAATTCTGATTATGCCGTTTGGATTAACTAATGCCCGGCAACGTTCATGCGACTAATGAATGATGTCTTAGACAATACTTGGATGATTTTGTTGTTATCTTCTTGACGACATTCTCATCTCTGAGTAAGACCCTTGAGGAACATGAGAAACATCTTAGATTGGCCCTACAAAGGCGAGGCGTCATCAACTCTATGCCAAGCTCTCTAAGTGCAAGTTCGCCACTCAGAAGGTTGATTATTTAGGCCATATCATTTCCATGAGAGGGACTCTGAGACCCTTAAAAAGATAGAGGCCGTAAGGGAATGGCCTATTCGGGGAATGTTTAGAAGTCAGGAGTTTCTTGGGATTAGCAGGGCTACTATCGAAAATTTGTAAAGGATTTCGCGAAGATTGCAGCTCCTCTTACAAATCTCACAAAGCATGAGAAGGTGAAAGATTGGATGGACCCTTTGGAAGGCGAAAGTTATTTGAGTTTCTAGCGACTTAAGGATGCCCTAACATCAGCACCAGTTCTCACATTACCCGATCCTGAACAGGATAAGCTAGTGGCGATAGATGCCAGTAAAATTGCCACCGGTGGGGTCCTAATGCAGGAGGGGAGGGTAATTGCCTACGATTCAAAGAAGATGAATGAGACAGAGCAGCGATATCCTACCCATGATCAGGAATTGCTAGCCGTTGTCCGTGCTCTGCAGATATGGAGACATTACCTTCTTGGTAGAAGATTCCAATTGGATACGGATCATCAAAGTCTCCGTTATTTATCCACCCAGCCGAACCTCAATCTCCGTCAGAGAAGATGGATGGAATTTCTCGAGGAGTATGATTTTGAGATTATGTATAAGCCTGGCAAGCACAATGTGGTTGCGGATGCTTTATCACGCCATCCCTTGGTGACCCGAACCCATTGTAATGCCATTTCTACACTCACCAGTGAGTTTGGAAAACAGATAGAGCAGGCCTTGCCCACAGATCCAGAGTTCTGTGACATTTGGGATAGTTTCGCTAAGGAAGCTCGAACTGATAAGGAGCGTGACGCTTTCCGCTCGTATAAGAAGGAAGGCAACTTGTTATATTACAAGGACAAATTCAGGAGTACGTAAGCTCATTCTCCATGATACACACAATAGTCCTATAGCTGGACACGCAGGTTTTGTGAAGACCTACTTTAAGATTCGATCCAGCTATTTCTGGCCTTCCATGAAAAAGGACATTGCCAGGTACATTAAGCAGTGTCGGTATGTATGATAGCAAACCAAAGGCGAAAGTTAAGGATTCCAGGCGAGCTGCAACCCTTGGATGTGCCCAACGCCAAATGGGAAGTCATAACCATGGATTTCATTGTGGGCCTTCAAGAACTCTCAGGGATTTGATGCCTTAATGGTTGTAAGTCGACAAATTGTCGAAGATGGCTATTTTCTTGCCATGTGGTACCCACGGATCTGACCTTTGATCTTGCTCTCCCTATTTGCCAAGGAGATCTTCAGATTACACGGAATGCCACGGGTAATTGTATCGGATAGGGATCCCAAATTTGTGAGTGCATTCTGGAAAGATTTCTTTGCCACCATTCAGACCAAGCTTGCTATGAGTACAGCATATCATCCTCAAACGGATGGTCCAGGCGTAACCAACCAATCGTATTATAGAGGATATGTTAAGAAGTTATGTGTGGAGTAAGCAATCACAATGGGCTGACTATATTTATCTGGTCGAGTTTGCCTATAACAGCATGAAACAGGAGTCTTCCAGAATGTCTCCCTTTATGATAAACTATGGTTACCAATGTCTTACTCGGAACCGTGGCATAATCTGTTTTCTAAGGTCGAAGTTTCTCAAAACTCCTCCCGGAGATGCGGGCTCAGTCGAAGAAGTTGGGGGCTACTTATTATTGGCGTCGATCGTGGAAAAAGCATAGCCAATAAGCCTGAGAACCCCGGCGTTTTTCAGGTGGGTGAATCGGTTTGGCTTAAAATTAAAGTGAAGCAAGCCAAGCTTAAGATTGGCAACTGCAAAAGTTAGCCCCGGATGGGCTGGACCATTCAAGATTATTGGCGTTGGAGAACGGGCATATCGCTTAGAATTGCCGCCCGGCGAAGATCCACAAGGTCTTTCACGTGAGTCTTACGAAGCAACACACCCTGATCCGGAGGGAGTTTTGGAGACCCCAACCCTCCCTAGAAATGGCGGAAGAGCAACTTCGAAATAGTGCACGAAGCTCTTCTTGACCGAGCTTACAAACAAACGAGAAGGACTCAAATGTTGCAATACTTGGTTAAGTGGAAACACTTACCGGTTGAAGATGCTACGTGGGTGATGAAGATAGACCTTGACAAGCATTATCCGATTTCATGCGCGAATCTCAAAGGCGCACCATCAGCGATGCTATCAACCCCGGTCGGCGGTAAGCTTACAAGCTTGATTTCGGGGATAAGCGCCTCGAGAGGGCAAGATGCATCGTAAGTAATAACAAGTAACCGATGATGAGATCACCTTGTGTTCTCTAGGACGTGGTGTACTGTCAATAGTGACCTGACCACAACTTGTTGCAAAAGCATATAGTTGATAGACCGCTTTCCTCTCGGCTACAATGGGAACTTGACCAATCCCTATGCCGCAAGGAACCGCAAACTGTAGACATGATAGGTTCCCTGATAGATAGTATGTTCTTTTAATTATTATAAGGGGGTGGTCCCTTCAACCACAATTTCATCATATGTACTGATACGCTGACATGTGCAGGCCAGTAAGCAGTACGTGCCCTGCCCATGCTAGAGGGTTACTGATGACCCGACCTCTTCAGTTTTGTTTTGCCTACATGTTTTGTTTATCGTTCCACTGATGTTGGTATTGGAATTCGATCCTTAAACTATTTGATTATGATAATCATGTTGAATGCACCACGGTGCTTGAAATGTTTTGCAAACCTTAAAGTTGAATATATGTATTACTTTTCGGAAAAATAACGGATTACTTTCCTTCATAATGTATTTCTTTGTACATTTCTAACTAACCCCAATGCTGAGGACAGCATTGATTCTAAGGAGGGGAGAATGTGACATTCCAAGTATGTATACGGACGCGTCACTTGGTATAAGGCACGCCACAAGTATATATACGGACACGTCACTTGGTATAAGGCACGCCACCTGGGGGATGATAACCTAGGGGGTTGACCACAATGGATTTAATTAGCTATGTTAACCAAATTATTAAGGATAATTATCTAAAGACATGTGATTAAGTCAATCCATAGTAGGAAGGCGCCATTTGGCATCACCCGGGTTGCCAGCATGAGGGTTGCTAAACTAGGCCACCAAAGGGCAGCGCCATCCTCATATCAGGCCAATTCCGACCCAGCAAGGAGCCAGGAGCAGCTGAGCGCTCAGGAAACCGTTGCTGTTCGTCCCCAGATCGCCAAACACCCTTTCGCTGTTGCTGTTACCCCGGTACAGCCATGGAAGCACCCCTTGACAACGGGTCCAGCCGAAACTCTGGTTAGTGGTAGTTAATTTGCAAATTGTAGAATAACTCTCTAGGATTCTTTTCTGGATGGTTTTGGGTGAGACTAACCCTTCTCTGGTAATTAGGAATACTTTTCAATTATGAATGATGTTCTGTTATGGGATGGTCGATGTCTCTATGGGTCAGTTAGTAGTTTCAGTAAACAGGGATTAATAGGGGGGTAGAGGCCTCTAAGCTTGAGTTTAGAATGCTCCTAGTGCTTCCTTTAACACCCTAGTAGTTTCGGCCTGTGCGCAAGAGCCCACGGGTCATAGGCGCTATGGTGCGGCAGCACCGAGACAAGGGACACATGTGGTGAAGTAGGGGGTGGGGTTTTGCCACGAGCATAAAGGCTCACGAGACTCCCTCTGAGTGGGCTAGGCGATAGCGGGTCCGTGGAGGGCGGGTATGGGTCGACACTCCACGGGTGTAGTGGTGTGACCGTATGGGGCACCATGCACTTTGAGTAGAATTAGGGTGAGTAAGTCGGTGTGCGGATGGGGGGGATGTTGATGCGACACACGTATTCTCTAGCTCACCCCGACACCCTGTGTGATCACGGAAGGGGCGCCTCCCAGAGCACGCCTCATCCGGACCAGTGTCATGAACCGGAGTAGACCCAAAGGGTGATCCACGGAGTCTGCGTCTCGGGAAGGCTATAAGCGAAGCCATGGCGTGAATCGACCCATCCGCAAAGTGTGCAGGAGGGGCGGATGGAGTGGACAACCCTAGCCGATGTTCTATGCCCGATAGCGCCATGCCAAGATTTGGTCTGGCGATCTCTTCGAGCCCAACCGTCGGTCGATCCTCCTTTCCGGGAGGGGGTAGAACACGGGGTTTGGGTGTTTTATTAGTTTTAGATGCATATTCTTTGCCGTTGGTATTTGGATGGATGCGCCACCCTTCGTGGTGGTTATTTATACGTGATTTATGCTGTGTGCTAACCCTTGTATTCATGCTTCCGCGACGTAGGCGCCCATCGAAGGCGTGGGCCGAATGACCCCTCCGTGTCCTTCACCTGAGCGTCACTATGTAGACGGCCCAGGTTAGATGGAGGGCCCTGCTCGTGGCGAGATGGTCGCCATGGGAGGGGAAAGTCCCCGTATATATACGACCAGGGGTCGTATATACTCAGGGAGCGTCACATTGGGGCATTTGTTATGCTGAAAATTTATATTGATCGAAAAAGATTTACATTGACTTCCTCAATCTCTACTTTATTGTCATTTCCAAAAATCAAAGTATTCCAACTATAATCTAGGTGCTAATCTAAGTTTGAAACTATTATGAAGCCAAATTGTATTTAAGTTGTAACTTCTCTGACATAAGACTTTGTTGCACACTATTCCAAAACTAGATATTCTTTGGACACAAACTTGTCACACAATTTGCAACAAAACTTGTTATTGCTTGTTTTATATCCAGGTATCATTTTGTTAATAACTTGCCATAATGTCAATGCAATGTTGTAGTGTCGCTTGATTTAGAAGTGCTACAATGTACCAATGATGCTCAAACATAACTTCTACAACAAAGGCGATCGCAAAACACATCAAGAAAATATAGGCGACAAACTAGGACATGGTCATGAAAAGGCCACTGAATAACAAACAAAATGAACAATCCCCCATCAACAACACAGTTCCAAGATATTTCTAAGGACAACCCACAGTGTGTTAGCACAATTTTTACTTTTTGAGATTCTGTCCTATTAAAAATTACCAAAACCTAATGGATAATCCCAAAATTTGCCAAATTGCGAAGAATAACTACTCATCTATACTATTGATCTACCCATTTCTAAACTTCCATATTCTTTGGACGGAAGAATAGATGATTCATTGAGAAATACCATACAAAATTTCAAATGACTCTCTCTTGGACCAATTTTCTTTGATGATTAAGCTAGCCTTGATTTAGCCCACCGTATAGTGTTGTTCATCATAGGACATAAGTTTATCCATTAGTTATAGCAAACCATTCGCTGCTGGCATATCCATCTTCATCATGGCAAATGCATGTAATCAAGTTACCGCATTATGAGCTTCATACAATTTTGGCCCATACCTTTCTTCACCCCTTGCACCACCACTCAACTATGGTCTTGTCTAGTTCATGTATATCTTCACCTAGGAAAGTTGTGGGCCAAATATGCCTCATGTAATATTTTTGTGTGTTCGTCCATAAGACAAAGGCACAGTTTCTTCACCATTGCATGGCCATTCAACCGTCTAATTCATTTACTCCTTCAACCAGGAATGGAACGTTGCATGCCAAATATGCTCCTTCAGAATGTCGATGTTCGATATTTTTGTGTATGGACATATAAGGGCACAACTCGAAGAAGACCCTCATTATTCAATTTAATAGCTCTATAATTACTATAAAAAGAACCCTTAGATACCCATATATCTTGTGTTTAAGTAGACATGCATATAAATGAAGATGCAAGATGTATACATGCTCTAAACATAAACAACTATGTGGTAACTTCAAATTGCAAGTGTCATGGGAGGATTCATATACTCAAACAAAACAAGAGCTAGAAACTATGAACGAGGACCATAGTTTTACAATCATCACTTTTTGATGACAAAGGAATGATAGGGACGAAATTTTAGACGAGGACCACGAGGCAACCCATTTAGTCTCATATAAATAGTTGATTTATATTATCTCATAGCTAGTTCCATTGTTTACCGTACTTAACTTAGCATGCAGTGACATAGTCAGCCTTGAACTTGCAGCCATCACTGTAGGTCTTGGAGCCACATTTGGCACACTTGTGAGCACGAAGCTCATTGAAGGCAGCGATCATTTCGGAACCCGTGAGATCGCAGTTGGAACCAGAGATAAAGAGACCACAATGGCCAGAGCAAACACCTGTGGCACCTTTGTTACCGCCAGTAAAGTAACGGTTGCCAGCCTGAATTTGGCGTCGAGCAGCATCGCAGTCGCTTTGTGCAAGTCCCTTGCACAACACAGAGCCCTTGCATGAGTAGGAATCACCATGAACTGGGTCCAGTGCTAGCAGAAGCAAGGCATACGTGAGCCAGAGTGCCCTGATACAACTCATGAACTTCATGGTATACTAGAACGATTGATAATACTAGAAGAAGGTGCGTTGATGAGCATCAATCCATTCCATTGTATAGGAATGGCCACCCTATCTGCTTGTAACATGTCCTCTTTGGGTCAAGCACGACAATGGAATAGTCTGTGGGAAGGTATTTTTTGTTGTCGCGCATGTCATAAAATATGGAATCAGTAGTTTCCTTAGAAGGTGCTCCGTTTGCAACATGGCACCTCCTAAAATCAACAATTACATTTGTTTTGGTTTTGGTTTTGGTTTTGGTTTTTGGCATATCTCCAACATCAACAGTGACATTTGTTATTCCATGCATTCAAAAACTAAGCCCATAGAACACGTCATGGTATAATGGCCGGCCATATGCCGCGTTTGCACTAGCTCTATTTGTCTTCTAGGAGACCCGGAACGCAGTTAGGTTTTCGTACCGCCCTTGTCGGATTAGGTTTTTTCTTACCACCTTGTCAGATCTGCAAGTGGCTACATTTGCAAGAAGTAGTTTATCAGCAAGACGGGTGTAAAGAATGCAGGTACCTTCATGCCATTTTTTCCTCTGTTTCTTCTTTAGATTTGAGTTTAAGGTAAGCAGATGGAATGCAAGCTTAGATCTTAGAAAGAAAAGGAAGAAGAGTTATAGAACAGAGCATATTTGCAGAACTTTGGTATCATTCGTCTGTTTTAGTAGGAGTTGTTCCATTGAATTAATAAACTCATTCTACCTGCAGATCAACCTTTTAACATGGGCCTCTCCATGGTTAAATTCTAGGTTTGATTACACAGACAGACCTTGCATGAAACAGTGCAGTAGTACATGGCATGCATTTCCCACTAATTTTGCCGGCATTTGGGACAAAGAGACTGCCTGCCTTTGGCACTGTATCTGTAGCATTCTGCTATTTACTCACAATTATTGCCGGAATTTATTTCCTCATGATTCATCTTTTCCGTCCTCTAATAAAAGTATGGATTAACCACCTTTTATTCTTCCTAGTCTATATGTAGGGGCAGATGCGTATGTGCTTGCAAGATCAAATTGTTCTAGCTTCTTAGGCCCAAGTAGGTTACTCAAGTTTGTGAGGGTTTATTAACAAGAATGTGCATCCATTATGTGTGATGCAGCGTTTTGAATGTGAGGGTTTATTAACAAGAATGTGCATGCAAAATGTGTGATGCAGCGTTTTGAATCTGCACGAGCCTCAGGATATGTTCCAGTGGTATTAACATCTGTCATCTGTACTGGTGTTGATGTTAACATCTGTACTGCAAAAATTTAGAATGAGATATTGCTTGGGTCGTAGAAACAGATATTTCTTTAATTCTACTTGCTGCAAGAGAGAAATGCAGGAGCTAAAGGGTTCGCTTGAGAACTTTGTATGCCTTGAAAAAACTAAGGACGGCCTTGATCACCTGGTACAAGTGCAAGAGGGAAGAGGGGATTGGAATATGTGTTATTTTGTTTGCAAGTAAAGTTCTGATAGATAAAATTTATGTTCATAGGCCAAAAGGCAAACACAATAAAGCCGTTGTTAAGGTTTCACTTTCATATCATCTTTAAAACGACCCCCTTCCAGTTGAAATACTTCGACTTCCTAAAAAATTTAGCTTCAATATTGCTTGGTATCTTGTTATTGAACAAGTAGATCAGCATAATGCAGAAGAGGCGTCCTGTGTCATTCTTCTTAGAAAGATTGTCCTCGGGTAAAAGCATGATATGGCTAATTCTGGCTTATAATTAAGGTTATCGTCTACAAGTATAAATATTGGTGTTCCCACCTCCCCTCCCTCGGGCCCTAAAAGACGTAAAAACCAGGTACGTTCAATTCTTGCCCCTGCGCTAATCAGATCATGCCATTTGGCAAGTTTCAAATCAAGAATCTTGCGTTCATCACTGCGATTCCTGTTTTACTTGCATTCCGGAAGGGCATCCTGTTTTACTTGCAATCTGGCATGATTACCCTGCATTCTGGCTGGCTGGCTGATGTTTACTTGCATTCTGGCTTCAAGAATTGAACGTCCTTATGTTTCCACGTTATAGGAAAGCCCATTTAGTGGGCTTTCCTGCCGTGTCAACAGGGCTCCGCGCTGCCGCGCGTCGCCTTGTTTCCACAGCAGGAAAAGCCCACTAAATGGGCTTTCCTATATACGTAAATCATGTTTGCCGCGCCTCGCCTTAAATGGGCTTTCCTGCCGTGTCAACAGGGCTCCGCGCTGCCGCGCGTCGCATTGTTTCCACAGCAGGAAAGCCCACTAAATGGGCTTTCCTATATAAGTAAATCATGTTTGCCGCGCCTCGCCTTGTTTCCACAGCAGGGTAAATCATGTTTGCCTCAACAAAGACCATTAAAGGTCAAAATAATATCACTCATATATCTGCATCTACACAAAGGGAGCAAATGCTTCCTTCTAATATGCGATCTTAAAACACGTATAGCTCAGGCTAGGAATCCTTTGGATTAACCTGTGCTCAAGAAAGTTGAGAGAAAGGATGGAGCTCACATGCTTTGTCGATGAGCTCGACTGTGAAGATCTGCAAAAGGTAAGCGTGGTATTCAATTTAAATTTGTTTTGCCAGCCTATTCGAGAGATTATGCTCTGCCTAACAAATGCAACCAGAGCTAAAACATCTAGAGCAGAAGATGTGCAGAGTCTCTGTGCTTTCTGCTAACCTGTTTAGACCTGCAGCAACTACTCCAAGAAACATGCTGCACCTGCGAGAACTTTCTTACAATAAAAAAGGGATGGTGCTTCATCTAATTGAGGATCTGCATGTGAAATTTTTTAAGCACAGCTTATTACATCACACCAAGGTATAGCAAAGATTATTACCTTATCCTATTACTTTCCCAAAGCCAAACCAATTTGTTGCATCTGCTAATCCGGTCCTGATAAGATTTCAGGCGCCACTGCTTGTTACCAGATAAATCTTCCCAATTCGACCTAAGCCGCCCTATCGCCAGTGATTATGGCATGGCCTCGCCGATTTGTCACCAGTAATTTGGGTACGAGCATGTTGCATCAGCTGATGCCGTCGCAATTTCCTCCTAGCCAATCCGACTAGAACATTTCAATTATCGCAAGGGAAGGTTTCAGTCAACGGACTCCTTGTTGCAGTGAAAGCCTTTTTTAATTTTAAAAGACAAAGCTTCTAGAGCAACAAAGAAGCTGGTTCAATCTTCCAGAAGTTTCGAGAACCAGCTTCTACAACAATCGAGAAGAACCCAGATTATTTCCCACCTGCTTGGATTCTTTATTTTGCCACGTGTTTTTGGACCATGAATTCTTTATCTTGCCACGTGTTTTTGGACCATTGAAATTCTAAATACGTTTAACCTGGCGTTTAAATAAGTAACTTTAGACTTTTTGTTATAATAGCTTCTATTGGGGAGTTGGTTAAGGGAAATTATTAATACCTGTGGTGCGACCTTAGGTCTAGGGTCAAAACCGAATAAGCCTATTTTGTCCCCTAGCTCTTTTTTGTTCTTGAAGGTAGGACATTAATGTTCTTGTTTCTCTCGTTAATTATGTGTTATTTTTCCCTTGTTAAATTGATGGTATTGCACTAGGATTATTAAGTTGATTCATCACTTTCTTGATATGTATTGCCATGTTGTTGATGTCTAATGTGCTTGCATTGCCATGAAAATACTTTGGATTGAATTCGTATTCCATGTAATATGCTCCCAAGTTAGTCTACTCATAAAATGTTTCTTTGATATGGTTTTCTGGGGCCGAAAAGTGCTTGGAATGGATTCATCTTATATGATGGTTTTAAGCCTTGATTAAGAACCGGATTAGACCTGCACAGAAGAGTAAGTTCCCTTTTGGATTGCTGGTTTATTAGAGCTTTTGATCAGACAACGAGCTACAAGCAGCATCAAGAAAACTCTAAAAAAGTTTGTCAATATTACTTTTGGCCAGGTATGAGGCGATACATTCAGTATTATGATGTCCTTAGTTATCTGCCTTGCCAAAAAGTTAAAGCTTCGCATCTTCGAATACCGAGTCTTCTACATCCTTTGGATTAGATCTATTCAAGTCGGAGACAAGCTTTCAGAGGGCAAACTAAGAAGAACAAGAGGTGGTTAAGAGCATCTTCTAAGATATAGGGCAGAGGTTGGAGCTTTAAAGAAATCGCTGGCCGCAGAAGTAAACCATGGTAAGCATGATCAAACCGAGTTTTATCCAAAGATGAGACAGAAGATATATGAATATGTATAAAAGAACCCGCCCCTTTGTCGATGCCGAAGAGATCCAGGCGGTAGAACAATGTGCATACCGGATGATTGGTATGTAAGCGTATATCGTGTCGCGAGCGATATACGAGTAGACTCGGGTGAGGGACTGGTCATCTTTGAATCATTAATAATTAATAACTGATGGATGTTTCCATATTCTCAGGCTAAGGTGATGGTTTGCCCACTTAGTCCTCCCCTGGACTAACCCCATCTCTCCTTTCTTATTTTTTACAGATAGAGTTGAAAGCTAAGTAGTTGTCAAGTGAGGGAAGCGGGAGAGATGGGCAAAAGTATGCTGGTGGGGTACAAAAGCCGTCGTCCCGACACATGCTGACATATGGCAGCTTGTTTAGGGTGTTACTGGTGCTAGGCCTAGCACACGGTAATTAGGCAATCAATAGAAATATGTAACAGCTCCAATGAATGATAAGTAGAATGCTATGATAGAATAGTAGGTGCAGGGTGTTGATCTAAGTGCTGGAGTCACGTTTTTTTGTATCCCACTAGCATACTCTTGCCCAGATAGTGGAAATGATGGATAGATCTTATGTAGTTTCAAATGTAACTCGAGATTTGGACTAAAGATCCTTGTTAATGAAGTTCTCGTGATGAATTAAAGATATTTATTATTTGAGTCCCAATTATTTTGTCTTCTTTTATTTCAAGTGTTAGTCCACTAAGGAATGTGGAGATGCATGTACTCCCACCTCAAGATATTCCCTTTCCAATATCTGCACTCTCTCCTCCACACAACGCTTTTGCTGTAGCAGTATCTCTAACTCTAATGTTTGTGCTGAAGCAGCATTTGTTCCCACATATAGGTCGTTAGTGTTTGGGATCAAGGCCTTTATTGATTGTAATAATTGTGTCCATTTCACAATAGACACGGTCATACATGTGGTTGTTATCCCTCCCTCGGAATGAAAGTTTGTACCTGATCACAAAGGATAGGCGAAAGACACTGAACTTGCAGATCTAAAGCACTTTGGAGAGCTTCCCGATCTTGGAAGGTGAATGTATAAAACTATAAGCAGATCAGGATCTGCTTCATGGTGATTGTAAATTTAGATTGAACACAAAACTAAGTGATTTTAATAGACATATGTTTGCATGCTGATATTTGTAGTCTAGATTTATGCATACCATGAGCATAATGTTTATGCATGCTGATATTTGTAGCTTGGATCTATGCATACTAATATTTGTATTCTGGATTATGCATACAAGTAAGGCTAAGGTTAATCAAGATATCATAACTTGGAGTTCAATGATTCAACACGATGAAGCCAGCCTTCATTTGACAGTTTTAAGAAGGGATGTCAAAAAACAGTATAGTGCATAGAGAAAAAGAAGGGTGCTCTCAATGATTGGTGCAAAACTGATTAAGAACATTCTCTCAAGATCCACAATATCTATAACTTTGATAGTTTTGATGATAGACTATGATGGTTCTATACAGCATCAGCCTTCGGCCCTAGCAGGCCTTGACCTTACGTGCCAAATATATGGCCTCAGACGTACGTACTGCCTCAACTACGCATTTTTTGTTATCAGCCTCAACTACGCATTTTTTATTATCAGCTTCAGCTACGCCGACAACCTTACCTAGGCGTTTGTTACAGCACAAAATTTTCACAAAGGAAAAACCTTGCCCGCATTGCTACGCCGGTCAGAACCGCCCACACCGTGAATCCCTGATCCCCCACACTGACCTTATTGGCTTGCTGATATGTAACGTTCCCACAGAAGCCCCGATTCCTTCAAACAATCCTCCCTAGGTAAGCACCAACCGGTTGCTCTACCTAATTTGATCCTTGGCAGTAGCAATCTGCCTTGGGACCATAAACTCAGCCTTGGGCTGCAAATCCGACCCTATGGGTCAAGCCTTGATCCGGCTCCTGGCAGCAACAATCTGCCTTGGGGCCACATACAGTCTCGGAATCCAAATCCGAGCTCCAGGCCCAACTCTTGAATCAAATAGCCAAGTCTTCTTGCAGAATCGGCCTCCTATTCTTCTGATCCAATTTCGTGCCACAGCCCATTTCTTCCTCTAGGCTTTATAATCCCTCATCTTGAGTTTACTGGCAGTCTCAGATGCCTAAAACGGCCTGCCTAGGCTTTTATTCCATCCCAATCCATCCACAATCCATCCACCATAGCTTAACTTAGAGATCTGGCAGCCGGATTCCTTCCACGAATTCGTTTCTCTGATACAAATCAGATTTCATGACCCATCGAACCCATTCCTGCCACGTGTCCTCTTTTATAAACATTAAAACCATAGCTAACATATTTATCTTTCATATTAACATATTTGGCCCCTAGTGCCAATTCAACTTATATTAACATTAATACAATAATGTTAGCCATGCAACCATATAGGTCTTCTGCCTCGAAAAATCCTGCTAGCTCTTGCCGCGCTAATATTTAGTAATATTAGCGCTCCCTAGCGAGCCATTACTAACACTTATTCTGCTTCTCGTCAATATAGACTGGTTACAATCAATATGGCCTGTTAAATCACAACTGCCCGGCAATCATGACCAACAGTACCCCCGTGCTCATGGACGTCCGTCAAGGGCCCGATTCCGGCTATGCCCTTGGGAGCACCTGTAACATTCCTCCCCCTCCTTTTGGACCTTGCCCTCAAGGTGATCCTTTAGATGAAGGAACTGCTGCACAAATTCCTCCGTCTCCCAGGTGGTATCCTCAGGAGACTGGTCCTGCCACTGAACCAGATATTCTACCACATCTCTATTGCGCAGCCGCCGAACTTTTTTTTATCTAAAAGACGTTCTGGCGTTACAGAGGAGTTTAAGACAATCGGCATACTCTGCAGACTAACCACATTAGCGGTATCTAGTATAGCCTTCTTCAGCTAACTTATATGAAACACAAGATGACTCCATACTTCCTGTGGTAAGTTCAACTCGTACGCTGTTTTCCCGATCCTTTTAGTAATCCTAAAAAGTCCAGCATACCGCGGAGTAAGTTTGGGCACTCGACCTTTGGTCAAAGGTCGCCAGGTGTTCATTCTCAAAGCCAAAGGATAAACAATCCTTAGGAAAACGTAATCACCCTCTTCATAAAAGACATCATGTCTATGCTTGTTAGCAGACGTTCGTGCCCTATCTTGAGCTTTTCGCAACGCTTGCTTGCATTGCCACAGGATTGCATCCATATCATGAAGCATGTGTACTGCAACTTCGGTTTAAAGGTACTTATGCATACCAGAATAAGCCCTTGGATTTCGGCCCATCATAGCCACAAAGGGAGTCATCCGAATTCCCGTGTGATGGCTGATTAAATACATAACATGTAATTATGAGTGATGCATAGATACAATCGTTAAATTTAGTGGAGAGTTCAAAAAAGGGGAAAATAGCCGGATACTTCATTTGTATGTCTGATCTAGCACTGGTAGTAACCTGTATATAGTAAAAGGGTTTTTGGGATTTCGGCTGTGGTAAAGTTGCTAATGCTAAATTTAGCAATAGGCTTGCTAAAGAATAGGAATTTATCCATATTCGCAGTTTTGGTCTTCTGAGTGGTATGCAGAGATTACCCAGTAGGACTTCTATTGATGTCGTCTAGCATTCGTGTTCAGGATTGAGGTTTCACAGGGAAAAGAGTGATTCCAACAAAAAAATTTATGGCCATGAGTATACGCTTTTTTAGATGAAGCAAGAACCCCAAGATTCTGATTGCCATTCCCTGCTTGACCTTTCCAATACGGAGGGTCCACATAGATCATTGTCTTTATACCTTTGAAAAACCAAAATTAAAAAAAAAATATGCATTAAATTCCACACTTAAAGAGGATGTTTCTGTTTTAAGAAGATGAAAAATCAATATATAGTCTGCAAACAGGTATGTTCTCTGGCTGTAGTTATCTTTTCTATTAACTATATGAGGAATACCAGACGTGGGGGTTTAGATAGAATTAGAAAACGCAAGGCAGCTGTGATGACTCTAAGTAACTTACAAATCTCACAAAGGCTCACTCCTAAATCAGAACATGACTATGGCTTATGGAGGTATGTCAAGTCATTTGTAATGCCGGCATAGCGGCATGATGTCAACACAGAGGGACGCAACGTCTAACAGGATGATGACGGTAAATAATAATTCCCAATGATATGCAGGTTAAAAAGATACAAGAAAATTTAAAGACATAGCTGCAGCCTTTAAGGCCTAATATTGTATCATATGACATATAATGGTGGGTTAAAAGCCAACAAGAGAGTTAAAGGATATCTGAAGGAGTAAATGGGTCGGTGACCCCATGGAGGATGGCTCACAACCCAAGGGGACGTAGAGTTGACGTAGAGAACATACTAAAGAAGAAGATGAAAATAAAGGACTACGATTCATAATTCATAATGGGTAGGCCACCTGGTTGGGAGGGTTACTACCTGCACAACTTTGGGGATGAGTTACATAACATAAGGTAACGACGATACTCAAGAGATTCACTCTCGAAAATAGGGCATGGCTGTGGCGTATATGCGGATGCCAAGTTACTTGTGATGGCACAATAGTGGCATAACATCGGCATAGAAGAACGTAAGAAATAACAATTCCATACCGCATATAGCAGTAATTTAGAAGATAACAAGAGGGTGAAAGAAAATCTGAAAGGTTAGATTATTTGGTGATTCTACAGATGAAGAATTTATATATGTTATATCAAGCATACAGGTGATGAGCAGCGTTGGGAGTAAGAAGCAACATGTTTCAAGATCAGGATAAAGGAGATCGATGATAGTCGCGAGACGTTAGTAAAAAAGGAGACGAAATTAATGGACTATTATTCATTACGTGTGGGCTACCGGGTTGAAAGGCAACAAGGGGGTTTGAAAAACTGACGAAGACTTAATACGGGCCTTAAGGATGAAAGGATTTCAATTTCTAGGACAACATGGCGAACAATAATTTTACAAGGAATCTGAAGGGTGCCTGATTGGTACTAACATTTGGGACTATTGTTCTAATTTTCCAGAGATTGTAGGTTATTCTTTAAATTTAGTGACCCTAAGACACTAAGATAATGGTTGGAAGGAGTTTGCACCAATCAAATTTTGGTATCCTTGAAGGTGTTGATGAGTCAAGAATGGTGGCATACCTTCAAGTGTTAGGGTAGAACAACTTGAAAAGAGGTTTGACCATCGCAAGTTGACAAGCATGTGATGCAGATATATAATCACTGCGATATAGGTGGTGAAGGGTGGTACAAGCTGATATTAAAGTTTATGCTCTAGATAGATTCGAGTGAGGTGTTGACATGGCTGTGGGAGTTCGAACACGGCCCGTATTTCGGTGCCGAGGACATTTTGGACGTCCCAAAATGAATTTAAAAACTGCAATATGTCATCGGCGCCAATTTAGCTCCTGAGCCAAATTGGTGATACTGACGATCTGTCCAAGGATTTCCCTAAGCTAAAGAAAGTGTTTCCGAGGCAATGAAATAAAAATCGCCTCAATCCGAGTTTCCTAGAGAAAGTTATAGCCTTCGGAAGAAAGGGACCGCATTCTGCCAAAACCTCAACATAACCTAACCTTAATATCTTAAAATTTTCTTCCTAACTAGCTCATTCCTCACATAGTTAAGCCAACAATCATCCTACCTATGGGTTTGGAGTAACTTTCCTACATTCAATACAAATAAATAATATGCCACCACGAAGGGTGGCTCACCCATCATTAATACGAGCAACAACATAATACCAACATAACATAGGAAATGCACCATAACTGAGGATTCTACCCCGGGCTCAGATTCAAGGGGGTCATCTGACAGCCAAGGCCTCCAGATCACAACAGACGAATCATGACAATGGCATTAGCTGGCATAGAACAATGACTAGGGTAGTCCACTTCATCCACCCATATCCTGTGCACACTAGGCTGAATCACGCTATGACATGATTGTAGCCTTCCGGAGATGTAATCTCGTGGAATCATCCTATGAGACTACTCCGGGTTATATCTCCCCAGTTCGATGAGGCAGAAAAGGAGGGATCCTTTCCAGATCATGGTGCTTTCATGGGTGGCTAGAGGATCGTGGCCCCACTGGCGACCACACATCTATACCCGACTTGAACCGGCCAAAATCCATAGGCCACCCCGGCGCACCCATCGAGCTCAGGACGTCCCTATAGGCACGTATCCTGCGACCAGGAGGTATCAAATCCATACTCGACCCATACACAATGACCAACTATAGACCCAGCCACAGTAGAGAGCCTTGTAGCCACGCTAGGCAAGGTCCCACTCCCACTTCACCACCATGATCCTTGTCTGATCACATCATACCATCAACAGCCAGGAGGGCTCTTATGAGGGGATTTAAGGGATTCTAGCTAGGAACATCTCTACTTCGACATAGCCTTTAGGTCTCTACCCCCCTTAATCCCACAAACACGAGAGGAACAGAAAGAGAACTATCATTATACATCTATCCATCCATAGCTTCAAATAGAACATAAAATAGAGATTAACCATACATCTATTCATACAAGGGTTTAATCCTAGCTATCTTCTAAGCATACAAGGGTTAATCCTATGACTTTCTAGGAATCCAAGCTACCTACGTACTAACCGGAATCATAGCTAGATCCACTATCTCTCTGGTTCTCCATCCTTTTGGCTGGAACAGGGTTGAACAACAACTCCTCCTCCACCAATCTCCCCCAATTCGAATTGGGGCAAGGAAGCCCCAATTTGGGTGTCCCAAATTAGCAAGCCTGCCTTGCCCAATCGATTTGGGCCAGGTGGCAACTCTAGATTGGATTATTAAGTAATTTAATATTTTAATCCCTTTTAATATTAAGTTAAGCCCTAAATTTGAATTAGGGTTTAGGGTTAGGTTTCCACCTTAATAATTAACTAGTTATGGTGCCCGGCGTTGCCGGGCTTAGGAACATTTTGAAGATGTGGTTCTTTGATTTCTGGCTAAAATAGAGAAGGTGGCTTAGAGGGGTAAGGTTAATGTAGATGATCTTTTTTAGATTCATTGACATGGAGTTCAATATATAGATTTTGTATAGGTGGTATTTAGGAGTTGAACTTGATTATGTTATGTTCAACCAAGTACAAAAACTCATAATCTAACATTGAACTTGAATGTACTATAGAAAACATCGTGGTCTGAACTAAAACTCAAATTTGAAAGGAATATGTTGAATATGCATGTTTAATCCAAAGGACAACACTCCTCCAATTGACTGTATTTATGATCAACATCTATGCTTTCAAAAGTAATAGAAGGATGCATAACAAATATATACTCACGTAGCTAGCTGGTTATGCCATTGGTATATGGTAATCACCCAAATCGTAAGGATGCAAAATGTACATTTTGTTATATTGTTTTGTAGTTGTCGCTAGACTCCACGTTTATTGATTTTTTTTACATTTTATGAGTACTCGTGTCGTTAAATGTCCATCCACGAAATGATAGCGTTTCTAGTTTATTGTAAAACATGTTGATGGTTATGCTTGTGCATTTAAACCATGGCATGTGCGAAAAGTTTCAAAATTAAATTGGAATGTGTTTGCAAACATGCATGTTAAAGCATGTGGCAATTGGCAATTTGTGAGGAGAACTGGAATTAGGCTTGGTAAAATATTGCATGATTTCTACTTCAGCATTTGGGAAGGAAGCAAAATCGAGAGGGGTTGTAACATGCATATTGAATTGCATCATTATAAGGAACATGGACAAAGGCCTAAAATTGGATATGCCTCATTATAGAGAAGATGGACAAAGGCTTTGATAAATGAGTTCTCATAAATGGTATAAAATTGTATATTTTGTTATTGACATTGTGGATTGTTCATGATGTTGTTGACACTATTTTTTTTTTAAGTTGTGTATATATCGTGTGAACATTTCTTGAAGAGGTTGTGAAGTCGCATGAAGCAAATATAAATCATCGACACGGTCTAAGTTTGACAACACAATCTAAGTTATCTTATGAATATGTGTTGCAACTGTGAAGTTCCAACAAGCAAGAATATATTGCCCAAACGATTTAAGTTTTGTATTGAATAGACTTGTTGAATATAAACTTGCCCTAAACGTTACAACAATTTAAAATGACACAAATTGAGTTACTGTCAAAAATAAGAATTGCCAAACTGCAATGGAAGTCTCCCTGTCTCTTCCGATCTTTTCTCATCAAATTTGAACCATTGCAATGGGTATTGTTTGCTCTCCAGTTAAAATTCTTGTTTCGAATTGTTGGTTTCCTTCTATATGCTCCCCATGGAAACCTAAGTATACACAATGAATGGAGTGTATTTTCAGTCTTCTACGTGTTGCCATAACTACCTAAGCAGATTTAGAACTACGTTTAGGGTATGTGCCAGCCTCTCTCTAAACTCATTACACTTTCCAAAAGAATACCATGAGCATCAACTCAAGACTTTAAAAATACCTTTGTGGCTAATCCTTGGTTCATTCACAGGAGTATACCTTCTGACAGTTATCTACATTTGATAAGCCTTGCTTCGTTGACAACATGCATTCCGAAAGTTATCCATGTTGCATCTTCTGACAGCAATTATCGTTGCTGTTCCCCATTTCCCCATCTGCGATTCCTCCTCAATCACGAGGACCTTTTGACGAGTTTTCCATGTTTCCCATATGGAATCCCAAAGGGTCTTTCAAATCAACAAACAGAAAATTGCCGACTTGAAATAACAGATATAAAAATCCTAATATAGCGCGTTGTAAATAAGAAATAGAAAGTTTACATTTGCAAGATTTGCCGTTTCCAGTCTGGCTTGTCCTAGTCCTGTGTTGAATGAGAAATGTTAAACTCAAATCTGCAGTCTAATTGTTTCCCTACCTCCCACGCAACTCTTGGTATGTCGCTTGTTGTTTTCGGTTAACGCAGCGACTTATAAAGCCACTTCTCTTTTTGCAAAGAGAATGCTTCAAGAACAACAAAATCATAATATCGCGGCACGCGAAAATATATATATCAATAAAATTCCAAAAATTCAGTTCACATGCCAACTCATTGTTCATATGGAACAACAAAACAAATAAGGGAGCAGGTGTGTATCTTGTAACTCATATTGTTGCAAGAGAATACCGATCGAAGCCAATGTAAGAAAAGAGCATGTAAATAGGCGCGAGAAGTTTTAACAATGCCCGCATGTAAAAGTTTGAATGCTTCAACCTAAAAAGGAAAACTATTGTATGCAAAGAAGAGGGGACAAAGATGGTACACCGCTAGCGGCATAGACTCAATAAACTCAAACTAAGCCAAATATAGAACAGATATTTGAAAATACTACAATGCATGAGTCAGGGATTATACCTGCTTAGCAGTGCATAGGCTCAACCAGAATGTGGGCCACACTCAGAACAGATGTTGAAATTGGAAATATTAGTGAGTGAGGCATTTTACCTGCTTGGTAGTGCATAGGCTCGACCAAAATATGGGCCACACTTATTTTTTGCCATGCTTGATTCTTGCCATGCTCAACACCTAAAGCACCCCCTGTGGTCCCAGCAGATAGATATATCTTCAAACTGAAGGTAAAAAACACTTATCTTGTTTCTACATGATTTCATCAAGCCCAAAGCATGCAACAAATAAGAAAAAATAACTTGCAAAGTAAAGGTGGAAGCAAATAACTACATATACCTCAAGAATGTTTATTGAGCCAGTCCATATATACCTCCCATTTGGCCCTGTTCATTTTGACTATACATATAACTATGCCTAACACTTGTAAAAAGATCATTGGACATGCAAAAAGATATAGGTTAACATGTTTGACACCAAATAGTGTAGACATGGGGTCAAAAACTGAGAAGCAATAGAAGACAAAAATGGAAAAATATGGACATCTTCTTCATGTGGTTACACCATTTGCAGCATGCCGCTTTGCTGCAAAAGTGATTGTGTCTTCTTACAATATGCCACTTTGATGCAAGCTTGAACAATACAAAGCAATCAAAATAAAATGGCAAATCATGAAGAAGAGCTTACAGAGAAGGGGAAAGTCGCCCATGCCAGATTGTTTGACAAACAATGGCACCAAAATTTTCCATTTCTAATCTTTGAAAAGTGGAATGCAATGCGTAATCCGACCGAAAAGTATTCCCGGTATAATTCGGCTATCAGATACCTTAGAATTATTACTTGGAGATGATCCTCAACTAAAGAATGAGCCTAACCCACACCAATAAGAAAATCCCCAACAGTTTGTTAGCAAAAGGTCTGTATGTATATACAACAAAGCAAAAGAGAATGGATATATGGTTTACCATAAATTAAAAGCTCAATGTCAAAAGCATAAGTATGTACCTCCACCTTTCTCCAAACTTTCTTCAAATCAGAAAAGCCCAGCATGCTCCAGGAGAAAGAAAGCACTCTTCCAAACCCTAGGATCGGCTTGCTCAAGTTGTTCGTTGTTTGCAAGAATCACGCTTGCAAAGTGGTGCAACTTATAAACAATATTATGCCTTATTTCACTTTG
Organism: Isoetes taiwanensis; assembly: GCA_021234155.1. Taxonomy (NCBI): domain Eukaryota; kingdom Viridiplantae; phylum Streptophyta; class Lycopodiopsida; order Isoetales; family Isoetaceae; genus Isoetes; species Isoetes taiwanensis. The sequence goes on along the minus strand of JAJEKV010000012.1, from coordinate 4,323,499 downwards.
CTTGGAAGAAGTTGCCTGTACCACAATAGTAAGGCCTATAGGTACCAATGCGTCTGCATGCAGCCGTGATGCCTACAATAGAAACAATCCAAGTTCTTAGAGAAATGGCAAGCAAAAAACATGGAGTAGAAGCAAAAATCAAGATGCCTTGCCCTCTTTGCAAGAGCGGTCTGCACAATACATAAATGACATTAAGATTGTTGCTTGAGAATGCTTATGAAAATGAGAGGCATCCATTTTTATTCCTGGCAGTTAGCTGATACAACCAGATTTTAAATGTGCATATAATAGAATTGGGTATTTAAAAACATACTTCTTCAGACGCCGCAGCTACATAGAAAAAAGAAATGCTGGAAAATTTGGATACACCTCAACCGTTTTCCTCCCGTCTTCCATCATTCTTTTCCAATGCAGATAATTAGAGAAATGCACACAGATTAGTGTAACGTCTACTAAGAAATGCCAAAACTAAAAGCAAACTTTGGCAGTTCCAAAATTTCATTTTTTGGCTTCCTTGTGTATAATCCTAAATCTAATATGCTTACAAAGTTACAGAACTGTAAATGGCACTTAATCTACATCAATTTCAAATGCTAATTTTTAATGTCTTTGCTAAGTGCCCATGCATATACTGCCTTAGATTATATTGAAGCAAGAAATACACTATCTGAAAACAAAAGAATAATGTACAACATACCCATTTCATAACTGTAATCCTGAGCTTGGGGCAGAATGTGCCAAGATACCATGTACAGAGAGTGTGTCAAGATCCTCATCGAACTGGGTTCTTCCACAAACATTGCTTGTATCAAGCAATGGAAGGCTGGACATCTTCCAAATAAAAGGCCTTCAAAATTGGCAAAGAATCGATAAGATAAAATTTCCAAAAATATATTCTATGTGACATAGAAACAGAAGCATTGGAACAAAATGCGTTTGAAAAGGGAACCAAGGAGATTATAAAACATCTGTGCCTTATCTTGCACAAAATCGAAGGCAACATCAGACTAACAACAAAACTAAAAAGGAATATCGGAATACTTGCACTTACCTTATGAAAACAGCAGAAGATGTCACTGTACAGATAAATTTCATGCAAACCTAGATGGTCCTCATGGAATAACTTTTTTAAATAAATCTAGTCCAAGTCATGGGCATTTGGGCCAAATCACAAATCACAGCTAAATCTCTAGACCCACGCTCTAGTATATCCCCAGAAGAAAGCAACAACTCTGAGAATAGATCCCTTGGAAAAGATCAAATTTTCATCAGCAAACACGAATTGGAGTTAGGAATCAATCGCAAACTCTACCTTGAATCGTGGCATCTAGCTCCATCCATAGCCAAGCTGCTGCTAAAACTGACACATACTCCATCTGGCTCCATCGCTGCTGCTCCATCTAGGCACATACATGGCTTGTATGCCATGCTGTGCTCCCCTCTCGATCAGAAAAGGTGAAGCTGCCATGGTGAAGCCGCCGTGCTGTTCTCCCCTCTCGATCAGAAAAGATGAAGCCAAACCAAAAGACAAAAGGAGAATTCAGAATGGAAACCCCAAAAACCCACAAACCCAATTTTTGGAATACCTGAAAAGTTTTCCGGCAGCTAAAAGCTTCTAGACCTTAGAAAACCAACCTGGAAAAAAAATCCAAAAAGTTTTCGGCATATCGGAAAAACCGAATTTAAACAATAGGATGATTAACATAGCTACCCTTAGCTTATGAATAATTAATGCACCATCAATTATTCATAGTGACGTGTCATGTATTTATATCCAAAAGGCATATAAATACGTGGAACGTCACAGAATCGTTCATGGCAAGATGCTAAAAAGGGATTCATGTCTGTCCATCATATTTCGGTAACCTTTCTGACTTTGTTCTTCAATGCCTAAGATTAGATCGATTAGTAAATTTACAGCTCATATGTCGCAAATAGCTTCTCATAGATTATCTTTACCGAAGCTTGCTTTAATAAGGTCCCTTTAGGGAGGGCTGGCCGCTGGCTGACCATTGGGGGACGTGGAAACCCCATTAACAGCTAATTAGGATTCGCTTTAGGGTTGCACAGATGAAGGCGGAGGCTCCGCCAAGAACCAGCCGCAAATATATGCTGCGTTGGATTTCTGTTCATGAGGGTCGTTTTCCACCAGGGAAAAACCTCCCTTGGAGTTTATGGAATCTCTCGGACGATTGTTTTCTACGCGTCCGCAAGATGATTTCATCTATTATTTTTTTTGCAAGGATTGATGCGGCCTTCATATAGATCAGTGGATATCTGCATTCTTGCTTCAAGGTAATGCTCCCTTTTCTTGTTCTTGCTGTTAAATAATTTTCTTACTCCATTTTATGCTATAGGTATTTCTTGCAGCTTTATTTCATGTTGTATTTCATGTTCATGCTCATGCTATAGTGAAAGTATTGCAATTTGTAAGTGAAGTATGCATAAGTAAGGGTATAAAAAAATTGTAGAAAATTCCATGGTATACGAGGCACAAAGGCACTTGAAGAATCTGAAGGGATGAGTTGTAAACCGGAATAAGTAGTAGAAGAGTTTATATTTCCTTTTTATTATATGAATGTAGCATAATAAATTTTATTGGGAGACAATCCATATGCTTTTTAGCCCTGCAAGTTTGTGTAGTATTTCATTCAGATAAAATGAAATGAGTTTGGCATTGTAGACTGAATGAATTTTTTATATTATCGGCAAATCTATAGTTTTATTGCTGGAATATAAGTTACATTGGGTTGAGCTTGGTTAAGCTTTGTTGCTAAGAAAACAAGGTGCTGCGCACGGAGGGTTGCCCTCCATGGCCGGAGGGTGAAGTGGCTTAAATCATAGTTCAAAGTCATATTTTGGCATGATTGGATTACTTCATTATGTAAACATATATACTATATTCTTGCAAGCATGAACCCTGTTGTGTTAGTCCAAAGTTGCAACATCTTGACATTAAACGGCAAGTAAAATCACAAGTAAGGACATTAGCGCGGCAACATTAGGCGCACGTTTACTAGTTCTTTTTATATTGCCTCCATTGTGGCTCCAAAGGGCCTGTCAATTACAGTTTTGGCCAATTAGCACGTGTTCTCTGTTGTTTATTAGAAGACAACATCATTGAGTTTCATATCAACAACCTTGGTTAAATGATGTTCACGTTGTTCAAAGCCCTGTCATAGTGTTGCCCAATAAGGTTCTGGAAAATAGGTCGCTATAGATCGCCATAGCCAAACCACCTATTAAAAAACATACTTGCCAAACCACCTATTAAAAAAATTGGGTATCACTCCATTGGGCGCTCTGTCTATAAGAATCGAACTAAATTTACTCTGAGGGGAAAAAAATAACTACTCTAGAGAATCTTAACCTAGGAACTATGGGTCTCACGGGCTCGCACCACCATGGATCAAGGATAACTAAGAATTGGATCCAAATGGTTGGGGGAAAAAAAACGTTCCAATAAAAAATAAGATTGTAGTGTGCTATCTTCACCAGCTCCAAAGCTCTAGCATTCCAATGCTTACTTAGAAAGTGTGCGTTGAGATACTGCTTTAGGTAATTGTAGTCCGCATTGTTGGTTACATGTATATACCTTTGTTCACAAGATATTTCATTTGGAGAACCAAATGACTTGCTTCTCCTTGCAACGTGCTTCCGGGCATTGCGCACCCATGAAAGGTTTTCTAAACCCGTTCCAAAATGAATGATGATGATGTATTGATATATATGTTCTTCTCCGGTAGCTATAGTGGTTATAATTCTTGCCTTTTAGTTTTCTAAATTGCAAGCCTTTGTTATCACTTCTTCAAGGTTTTTTCTGCATTTACGTGGCATTCCCTTAAAAAACACAATAAGGGAGGGTACCTTACAACCACCCACTTGAGTGCAATTATTTTATTAAACCTCCTACTTTGATATAACACAATGAAGTTTGGGAGTTTAGCTTTCAATTAAATACCGAATGCCAATTTGGAATTCTGCTATGAACGCTATGAAGATTTTAAACTATATAATTATGTTGACCTGAATCACCGCCAAATGCCCTTCAATGGACCACCAAATGCTCTTCAATAGACCATCAAATGCTCACAACAAGTGCCCAACAATGACCATGCATCTCATCCAACTTACAATAGTTCTTAAGGTGGGCTATTAAAGGGCAAACATGGGCAGTTAAGGGGCAAAATAAGGATGTTCAAATGGGCATATAAAGAGCAATGGGTGGAAGAAAGGCACCCTCCTCTAGAAATTGCTAGTTCATAAGTAGATATTTGATGTTTATGTGTGCATTCATTTATTCCGTTTTGTCTTTAGATCTTAAACCCATTTTCAACCTCTAAATCTTAACCCAAACTCTAGATCTAAGTCTGCAGACCCTATCCCTAGGCCTATTTCAAAAGTAAATCCTAACCCATATTATTATCTTCTAATCTAATCGCTAAAGCTTAACTCTAACACTCTAAATCTATGCAAACCTCCAACTTATTGAATCAATGTGATTTATGACAACCCGACCGTTTGCTTAACATCTTTAGCAAAAAAGGCTTGAAGAGGTTTCTTCCAAAGAAGTTGCAAGAGAGGTGAACGGAATGGCCTGTTGCAATAATCTATGTAAAGTGTGGGTGACCGTGGAAATATTACGATTGGGATTTTCTAGGTAGAAGTTACGTATCATAATTTCTTTCTTGCCTTCGCCAACTCTTTCCGTTAAGATGGGATTATTTGAGAGATGGCGTATCGGGTGGTAGAACCTAAAGGCGTGGAAGTTCTCGAAGTTGATGCCCGCCAGTTCATCCTTGCGACGCCCTTGCTATTCAAGCTAAATAACAACTTCGGTGGTCCTTCTAAGACCCATCGTGCCTTGGCTTTGCTAATATCCATGGAAGAGCATGCAGCCTTAATTTTAACTTCCCCGCTCATGAAGTGCATTTAAGAAGTCCGAGGTTAGTAGAGATGATGTAACATCCTCCGGGAGGCAAATCGAATCCCCGCGACTTTGCACAAAGACTACAAGTTGCTTTGCAACCTTCAAGCAATGTTGTCCATGAAACAACATTGGCTTGAAATGGCATGTTACCTATTATACTTTTCGCTTCATCCAGCCATCCAAGACGCGTAGAAGAGATCAATCATGCAATGGTATTGCTCTCACATGGTGTGATACAAGAATCATTCAAGATAAGAAAAGTAATGACTTTCCTTATCCGGCAGTCCCCGCATGGCCACATACGTAAAGAATGCTAGTGAAAGTTCCTTGGCTTGGCCATATACCATCCATAACCATAAAATGGAAGAGCCTGAATACTTCCTTAGAATTCCCATGTCGAGAATATACCGCAAGCATAGAATTCCATGAAATCACATCTTCTCAAACATCCGATCAAAGATTATCCTTGCATTTTCCACAATTCGCAACTATTGTACATGTTGACAAGTGCGTACCGTGATCGATATCCGGACCAAGATGTTTTTCAATTACAAGATCATGTACTCTCTTGCCTTTGGGTTAATGAAGCTTCATTGGCACATGCAAGAAGAATAGTTGTAAGTATTACCTTATCAGAACCAAACCCTCAATGTCCCATTTCGAAAAGATTAGGAGTACTTCCTTGCCATGTCCATAGTGCGTGAATGTCGCAATTAAAGCAGTCCAAGAAAGAACATCCCTTGTGACCATGCCATTAAAAAATTATTTGAGCACTAGAAAGATGGCCCCATGTTCCATATATATCAACAAGGGTGGTCCCAATGTTGGGATCCAACTCTAGTTGTCTTTTTATAATAATGCCGTATCCTCTTAGCTTCAACAATATTTATCTCCATAGCAAGAGCTTTAAAATGCTTAGGAATATAGCATGATCAGGAACTGCATCCCGCATTTCCATCTCCGAAAAGATGAAGAGCTTTAGCAACATGCCCATTTTCAATGTACGCGATTCATCATAGTAGCCCAAGAAACAACAGTTCTCTCAAGCACAACTTGAAATGCGATTCGTAATCTTTTAAACCGCCGGACTTCCCATACATATAGACAAGGGCATTCATAACTATGACCTCACAATTAAATTTACTATGTAATTCATGCATGTACAATCTTGCCTCTTTATGAGATCCTTCAAGCCGAACATGCACCAAGAACAAGAACCATTGTAACTATGTTAGGACTCTCACTTGGATTAAATAGCATTTGCTCAAAGACCCCTAAAGCTTCACCGTCATATTTTGCATATGCCGCAATTATTGTGGTCCGGGAGCGGAGAGACAACGCTCCTCCTCGGGCATGGCATTAAATAGTCTATGTGCATTCTTCACTTGCCCACACCGCACATATGCTTCGACAACAAAATTGTCCAAGAAAATACATTAGGCTGAAGCATGTTCTCAAATACCATATTTACATAATTCAATGCACCACACTTTTGCACATGCCTATGACTAAGTTGCTCAAATAGACATTTTTTTTTCATGTATGTTTTTCAAAAGCTGACCATGAACGAGCTTTCCCACAACTAGGGCTCGTGAAACACCGCATTGTCGCAAAATAAATGCGATAAAGCATAATCCTTTTGAAATGTGTGTTCTTAGTCGCCCAATAACGTTTTCGGTTCTTGCCACAAGATCTCTTAGCATTTGGGTATGGTGCTACTTTTCTTTTACTGTCTTCTTGCATGCAAATATATTCACATCTGATCTTTTAGGTCTGGATTATACCTCTTACCCTAACGCGCAGTTGGATGTGCTACTCTTCGGATCGCGAGCCTAGAAAGAAATTTGTGGCCAGAAACCAAATCACCCTCCCTCCCCTGCGGAAGCCACCATCTCCCATAATCAGAATGTGGTAAGGACTCTGAAGCTCTATCCTAATCAAGCAAAAACATTCTGGCAATCGAAATGGGTAAGAGGAGTCCGAGAAGAGGATGACGCCTGCGAAGGAATGGGCTGGATGATCGAGCACTTACAGGCACCAGCCAGTTTTTAGCAGTCACCAGTATATGCTAGGCATATGCCGGCATATACCTGGATATGCCCACATACCCACATAAACGAGGATTTGCCCCCCTAGGGGCAACCCAAAAATTCAGCCTTGCTTTAAATTTCGCATGCAGCCTTAGATGGCCAGTTGGCGGCCTATGTGGCCAGCACCGCAGCCTTGATGGTACCAGTACCCTCGCTACTTTGGTACATCATAAGTTGACTTGTGAGTTCCAGCTTGGCATGTAACAAGGGTTGCCTTGCAGGTCATCTCGTTATGCATGTTGACATCTGGCATGGAAGGCTTGCAAGGTGCTTATGTTGCTGTCAGGTAGCTTATTCGCTTAAGTGCGCAGCCAATGGTCATCCTTCACTACTTTTAATCAACAAGAGCAAAATCAGACTGTAGCATCTGAAACAAACATTTTCATCTGAAGTAAACTGAGCTTGAAAGTCTTATTAAGGTTATTGAAAGTTCACATAATAATCTGCATAAAATAGGGGTTCCCATTCGCAGCTTACAGTATCTAACTCCAGGAATAGACTTGGAAAGCCTCTGCTCTACCAATAGGGCAAATATACACAATATGCGTTGCACAAAAATAGGGCTTCCAGTAGCATATAACCTGACAATAGATTTCTAGATGGAATGTTTTTGAGAGATGATGAGATGAGCTAGAAATTTGTGCCCTGCTGGGACATATTTAGCGGATTCCAGAAGTTTTGTGGCTTTAAGATCGTGCCATGTCATCAGTCCAAGCAGCTGCAGGGAAATTCTGCAAACAGCGTGGTCAGTAGCATGTGAACGGCTGCGGGGTTCAGGCGTTCAGCGCGAGACAACAGGGGTTCAACCATATGAGTCCAGCACCATATGATCGCTACGTTAGTGTTAGAATGTGCAATTTACCACAACCCATTTTTCATCTATTATAATTAATGCAGAACATCCATCTATTCTTTAACATGTTTATTGTGTCTTTAATCTGAGTAGCATTCTCTGCTGAATTTACCTAAATATCTTACAGCAACAAAGCAATTCTCACCTGTTTTCCAATAATATACTAGAGTCTATCCATCTAACAACTAATTGCACCAACACACCTGGTTTTCTAAGCTCATGTGCCAGTATTTTGCCTTTGATCCTTTGTGCGTCCCCTTTAAAAATTGATCGCCTAATTTCATGCTTTAATTTTTTGTTGTCACGATCCACAACTAGAAAGGCCAATGTCCCTGTATAACCTAGGAACTACCATTTACCTCAATTGCTATTTCTGTGGGATAAGAGAAAGCCCTTTTGGATTTTTACTCAACATAAAGAACACTTGGGTCCAATCTAGCCGTCTAATCCACGTGTCGAGTATCTAGACATTAAAAACAGAAGTGGCAAGTAAAAACAACATAAACGTACGTAACAATACGAGAACATAAGTAACGAAAGCAAGGGAGTAAAATTGTTGCATAGGCTTTTAGGTTTATTAAGTGCGACACATGCCACCGTTTTTACTGGATAGGATGGCTGGATAGGTCAAGTGAATGCAACACCTTGCTAGACAAATAGCCAACTTAAAATCGTCCTAGATTTATTATTTCCTAGATTTATTATTTCCTCTTTGTGATTTTAATAAACGTATAATATAAAGGAAATTTTCCTTTCTAAAGCCCTAGGTATGGCGATGCTGCGGGCTGCCAGAAGCTTTCGAGTCCCAGGCTTCGGAGAGCCTGTAACCTTTAAATCCGCCACATACCTGGTAAGGTTTCCCTGCCCTTTTTTTTTCCTTCCCACTCGTCCATTTTATGAACCTGTTGTTTCTTCTTTCATAAGGTCATAAGAAGAGATCAAGTTGCCGCATTTCATATCCTTGAAACTACCCACTTTGGTTTAGGGTCACAGATCTGTTAGACGATAGCATAAGTTAGGTGCTCATGCTGCTGTAAAACCAGCAATTAAGAAAGTTGCTTATAGGTTTTGTGTCCAGTACTAACTTTTCTTTATATATTTCGCATTTTCCTGGATGTCATGGTTGCTTATTAGCAGCAAACTAGGTCATTCATCCAGCTGAAAACAAGACTTCAAGTTGCTGATAACTCTGGAGCTAAACGGGTGGAGTGCATAAAAGTTGTTGGTGGGGGTAAAGGGGCAAAAATTGGCGATATAATTATTGCATCTGTGAAGGAGATTACTCATCGCGTAAGAAGTACAAGGAAGGGAGATACAAAGGATGGTAACAAGGTAAAGAAGGGTGACGTTGTCTATGGCGTCGTCGTTCGTGGAGCAATGCAAAGGCCCAGAAGTGATGGCAGTCAAATTAAGTTCGAGGAGAATGCAGTTGTGCTGATAAATAAGCAGGGGGAACCAATTGGGACTCGTGTTTTTGGTCCTGTTGCAGCTGAGCTACGTGAACGTAAACTGGTTAAGGTATTGGCATTGGCAGAGCATGTTGTGTAGGGGAACAGATTTTGAGTTTTGGAGGAGGAACAGTTCGTACAGAATTGGCAGAGAAGAGAAGGCCTAATAGCTGCAGATTGGTTCCACATACGACTCAGAGGCTTCCTTGGCCCTTATCTTATTTTGGCCATTTCAGTTGGTGCATCTATTCTTTGCCATTAACTATTTGGTTTCAGCCTGTTCTGAGCATGTCTTCGGCCATGAAAGTTTTTGATCTCTATCCATTACAATCCATTTCATTTGGATATGTTTTCAGAATCTAGCCTGCAATTTGTATGCATGCCTATTTCTGGACATGCCTCGTCAACTTAAAAGAATTTTCCTATATTATCTGCTGACCTTGTTTCAAAATTTGACTTCTTAATGAAAGCCTTACATCGATTGTGCAAGGCATGTGTTAACTACCTTTGTCGAATATTTAGATATTTGTTTGCTCTTCTTCAGTTGGAAGCGACTCTTTTAGAGATATAATCTGTAGAGATATTATGATGGTTATGCTAAAGAAGCTGTGCAACTATTTCAACAGTTAAGAATGCAGAAAATAACTCCTGGTAAAAGACGATCAACATCACACTCAATGCTTGTGTGAGTTTAGAATCATTATTGGAAGGCAAGTTGATGCATGCACGTGTATTGTAAATGGGTTCAGGTCTGATCTGGATTTAGGAAAGCCCTAATTGATATGTATGGTAACCTGGTGGATTGATTAGGGATATTGCAACATATGAATGGAACTGATAGCGTGTCTTGGATTGCAGCATGCGTAAGCAATGAGCAAGGTGAAGAACCTCTTCTGCTTCAACAAATGCAATGCAAAAATCTGGTGTAGCAGATGAAGTAGCATTTGTCAGAGCCTTACATGCCTTTGCCAAATTGCAAGTTGCGGATTGGAGAGGAACTGTGATGTGGCCACAGCTCTCATCAATATGTATATGTATGGCAAGTGTGGTGGTTCTGTAGATGCCTAGCAGAAGCATTAATATTTGCTAGCATCAATTTTACGTTCTGCTTGGCTAGGTCCATCATACTTTTCCATGATATGGATGTTGGTTGAATTGGCATAACAAATAGTATATCCTTTTCTCTTCAATTCATCTTCTCCGCATTGCCTTGGCACACTACAATTCATTTCATTCAATGTCAATCTGTTAAAATGTATGAATAGGATAATGCAAAATTGGCTTTTTTATATCTGTTATTTCACACATATGATATGTAGTTTATTTCAAAATGATTGGTCTGTTTCAATCTAAATGTTTCATCCCTTCACTCCACCAGCGGTATCTTCTTGCACAATTCTTATCAATGCCATTCATTACATAACTGGTCTAAGAACTTCGTGTCATTACATAACTCATTCATTACATAATTGGTCTAAGAACTTATCATGTTGATGACACTTACACCACCTAGCTCCATCCATTTCCATTTGACAGTTACATGTCAGTACTCTAACAAGTTACTATCTTTGCCTACTAACTCCTCTTTCACCTGCAAGCTTCTTACCTCTTATGTAGCACAAACTTCACAAACAAGTAATGCAATTTAGGTGAATTTGCTTGCCTTGTTTATTTAGCAGCTGGTCTTTAAGGTGTCTGGAATCTTCTTCACTTCAAGATAGAACTCAATGTGCTTCATTTGAACTGCTAATACCAATGCCTATAATATATTAAATGGCGTGATTAATATATTATAATATAAGATGAATTATGCACCCCTTACCTAAGTCTATATACATAAAATAGAGCTCTTGATAAATTACCAGTTAATAGAAAACTCTAACCATAGCTATCCTTTTTTTGCTTTCATTTTACTCCACACTTTGGAGACATAATTGATCATTTTAATACACATGTGTTCCATGTGGCCATATGGTCCATGTCCATTTTTTGTACTACAAATAAGAGGAAAATCTTAATCTGCTACAAAGTAATAAACCAAGCGAGCATTAGCTAACCAGAATGTTGCATAATTATGGCTCCTTCTGTTCATGCAACCTAATTAACAAATCATTATCCTTCAATGTCAAGAGTCTGATATAAACAGTATAGACATGCATCAAGGAAGGATGCTTGATATACACGGACTTCCCATGCATCAATATATAATACGCTTCTTTATACAACAAATTAACATGCTCAGAGAGGTTCTTACATATATGCATGTGCAGAGCCATCATACTTGGGATAGAACGGAACGTTTTTATGAACGGTGATCTCAAAAAACGGGTACGGCCAGGTCTCAATATGGAACGGAATGGTCTTTTTTTGGAAAACCACTTAAAATTATCAGAAAGATCATAATCTATCAGAATATGGTATCCAAATATGATAATTCATATGAATAAAGCTTTAAAATCCAGAAATAACTTAAGAATTAACATAATATACAATAATGAATGTTTGTAGAAGTGATTTAAGCAACAATTCATAAACTAACATAAGAAGAGTTTGGGCTTAAGAAATACAAACTATTTCATATTCATACTAGCACTTGCGATCTCAAATTACTTTTGAAGAATCCAATGGATAAGCACACCGCCAAGAACCTGAAGGCATATTAAATAGACACAAAGCAAATTAATCTTCCATACGCAAATAATGGCAAGCAAGATACTTACTCAATACATAGAAGCCACGCTACGTGTTCGTGACCTACGAAGAACTTCAAGTTCTTCATCTTCTGCTTCTTCGATATCATTGTCAATTTCGTTCTCTGCATGATTATCCTCCTCTTCATCACTATTGTTTGCTTCATTGTTCTTGTCAGAATTCTCAAAACCAAAATCCATAACAGTCGGATAATCATGGTTAAATTCTTCTCCATCTGAAAGTTCTTGGAAATCTTCTTCTTGAGCACTTGAAAGATCATCTTCGTCTTCCTCATCATTTTCTTCATCGTCCATCCACCCAAGAGATACCGGATACTTTTTTGAAACTGGATTCATTGTCTTTGTTATCAATTGCAAATTAGAACTCACAAACACAAGATCATTCAATCTTTGGACTCCAAGCCGCTTGCGTTTCTTGCTATGAATATGATCAAATCTACTAAAGATTTGTTCTACTGGAGAAGAAGCTGCATTTTGGCTCAATATCCGAGTTGCCAATGTCTGCAATAGTGGAGTAGAAGACCCATAGTTTTCCCACCACTCCACAGCATCAATGTGCTTCATATCATCCATAGCATCATTACTAGCAAAGGAACCTTCTAGATTTCTTTACATACGCAACTCCGCTCTTATTTTTTGCCGCTCCTCCTTATCAAGAACTAGCCTCATTAATGTATTAGAACAGCCCTGAGAAACCTCATTGTCCTTCTCTTATTTTGAATCATGAAACTTCGGATCAAGGACAAATGCGGCACAATGCATATCAGAATGATAGGCTGTCCACCTGCTAGTGCATATCTCTTCCAAATCACCAATCGTTGTGAAATCTTTCTCTATACTCTGTATGTACGCACTCATACGATCCAACCCCTCGTATACTTTACCAATGCAAGGTTCCAATCCATCAACAAGACGAAGTAATTTAGTCATTCTAGCACCAATGCATCCAAGATGTTTTGCATCATTTCAGAAAGATTCATCAAAAGTGGTGGAAATTGCTTCCAAACTTGTGTCAAAGCGATGCTGGTCTTTTACCATATTGGGCTAATCAAAATAACAACATTGTACCACTTCTGGTTGCAACAGCCTCATTTGTGTTGTTTGATGCAAGGAGAACAAATCATCGATTGATGATGAAACAGGTCTTTTGTTTACTCAGGTCAGTCTTGTTTTAAAAGTGTTTCTTGTTTTACTCTATTTTGTTAGTAGCATCTCACATTCTTTGTTATTGTTTTGGAAGATAGGTCCTTAGGGATGAAGTACAGAGAGCCTCTTCTTGGAATGATGACTTCAACGAAGCATCTTCACTCTAGGTCCACAATAGCTGCTTATTAAAAGGGCAACTTTATTAACAATGAAGTAAGCACAGTATTGCATGAGTTAAACAGAGTCAATTGCATTTGAAGGGTTTAGACAGAGTCCATTGCTTGAGGAATGTGTTAAACAAAAGATTTGCTATATAGAAATTGATGTGTTAAAGCATATTGTACAGGTACGAATCTTATACGTGTTTTTGAAATTTTTATTATTTCATGTTTTCTTAATTGACTTATATTTTTCTATGCTGGTTGTAGATGTATGAAAATTCCAAAGGAGTTTGTAGTCGCTTACCCGGACAAGTATATAGCATCTCGCATTGAGAGTGTTCATCATCGTGCGAATGCACTTTTCAAAATAACCGATGTTTTGCTGTATGATAAGATTTTCATTGCACAGGAGGAATCTGAAGCATATAAGTTGGCCAAGGAGATTCTTCTTTGTTGTGCATCATTTGCTCACCCTCCAGACAGAAATAGCAAAAGCAGGGTCATTTGGCGCACAGATGAACTCAATGAAATTGCAAATACAACAGCAATAAATAACTCAATGTCTTTATAAGACTACTTTAACCAATGTACCCAGTGAGGTAATGTGAATATTTTTTATCTTCAATCTATGTTTTTTTTTTTATAATAACCCATTCAATTGTTTTAGGGATATATGGTCTATGGTTTCAGGAACTGTTATTCTTTACATCTATATCAAATCCCTCTGGAACCCCCTATTATTTTGCTACATATTCTTCTAAATGAGATGCACCATCGACTACCACAGTTGTTGGATTCGTCAATCCTACGGCCCAAATCATATGTTGGGGCCTCTGGGCAACTCTCGTTTCGCTTATAGTCATTTATGATTGAAGGCGCCTATGATTTGAAAATATGAAATACAATTTCGCCTAAGGTTTTGATGGAATATCCTATACGGCTTTGCCTAAGATTTTAGAATATGAAATACGGGGGCTCGAACCTCTACCAAAATAACTCAATGTCTTTATAAGATTATTTTAACCAATGTACCCAATGAGCTAATGTGATTATTTTTTATCTTCAATCTATGTTTTTTTTTATAACAACCCATTTAATTGTTTTAGGGATATATGGTCTATGGTTTCAGGAATTGTTATTCTTTACATCTATATCAAATCCCCCTAGAACCCCCTGTTATTTTGCTACATATTCTAGTTTGTTTCGGCCGGTTCTGGCATAGTATTTCTTTTGATGTGTGCGGGATATGTTCATGCTTATCTTTTTCCATATGAACGCTTCCATATGTTCATGTCTTAGGTTTTGTCCGAATTCGGACTGTAGCCAAATCCTTCTCTGCCTTTTGTCGGACGGCAGGGCATTAATGTGTCAATCCGAAATATATTTAGAGTCAAAATGGCATCGTTGTTCCAATTCTGTTTAGCTTTACAATTATAGTGCACATAGGCATATTGAAGCTACTGATTCTGATGCATCATGATGTCGAGGGATCCAGATCTAGTATCAAGTATATTTTCAGCTTTATGAAGCTAAAATACTCAGATGATTTTAGAGAGTTATTGATATGATTTTGGCAAGTGCTCTGTCGTGTGGCTGTCAGCAAGTACACAATGAATCAACATGAGGACCAAATATATAGTCATGGATTAAGGTTCCCTCCAGGAGGCTACAATGTCTCGGATGCAGGGGAGGGTGGACATCTTGGAGAAGAGACGGCCTGAAAGTCAAGAGGCAGCGCCCAGGCTTTCGGCCCTTGAGAAGAGAATGGCCGAGTTCCAGCGGGAGATGTATGATCTGCGCATGCAGATGAAGCAGACAAGTACCACTACAGGGGCAGCACCACCACCATGCCCAATACCGAGGCCAAGGTTGCCACAGGGAATTAGACGGGTCCTTCGCGAGGAGAAGGACCGCCAGTCTCGTCGATTGAACATTGTCGTTCGCGGCTTGCCTGAAGAACAGGGGGAAGATCTCCCAGCTAAGCTCCATGCCCTGGTTTTGGCAAGGCTCCAATTGCAGCACTTCTGGATCCCCCACTTCCGGAATGGCGGATCGCACACAGCAGCCAGGACCAAGTACTCGGCATCACCCACAGCAGCAGAGCCGGACATGAGAGCCCCAGCACATGCCAATGGCCCAACTCCTGCACCCTCCATGGGGATCTGGGGACAGGCAGGCCACCACGCATAAGGCATAGGAAGAGTGCCTTCAATTGTGTCGTGGGGGCGTAGGGGATTTCCGAGGCCTTGGCGGCGGCATTGCTGAAATTGCTGCAGGCATGGACATCATTGTCTTGCAAGAGACATGGGAATATAGTGGTCATCTGTTGCCAGACATCCCAGGGTACCATCATTTCTCACTGGCCAATGAGCGCCATGGCAAGCGAGGGTATGGAGGGGTCGCGTGCTACTTCAAAGATGCTATAGCATCCACAGTCTCGCTCCACAAGGCTGATAGACTCAACCTACACTGTGGATACGAGTCGCAAAACCTCACCATCGCCCACTGTTTATCGCAGGATGTTATATACCCCACGAAACTTCTAAGTTCTACAGGGTGCATCAGGCAGACACAGATGTGCATATGCCCTATAGGGAATTGTATGATGACATAGAGCAGTATCGCCAGGAGGGTCATGTATTTTTATTGGGAGATTTCAATGCACGTACGGCACAGTGCCAGTCGGTCACCTTTCAGGGAAATGCTGACTCCAACCCACTTTGGTTAGAAACGGAGGCATCCCAGCATGCAAGACGCTCCCAGAATACAGTCTCCGGAGCCTTTGGAAGAGAGTTGGTCCAGCTATGTCAGATCTTTGACATGGTGATCTGCAATGGTATGCTCAGGTGGCCGCGATCAGGGGGCTTCACTTGCAGAAGCGACGGGGGCGATGGAGGAGCCAGTGTGGTGGATTATCTCCTAGCTCCAGTGCCAGAACTTGATATCATTCGTGATTTCGTGACACGCACAGGAACAAGAGATGAAGAGACTTTGTCAGACGACTATCCACTTTATGTCACTTTGGATTGGAGGCACTCAGTGGCGTGGCCACAGGCACCCCCGGGGTTTGGGATACAACCCGAACTATAGAAAGCAAGCAGGATATGAGGTGGAGCTTGAACGTGAGCTACAGGGGATTGATGCCCTCTATACATTGCATGATAAGTGTGAATGGTTGGTGAAGGCTTTACTCGCAGCAGCCAGTAAATGCTTTGCAGCAAGAAAGCTCCCGCGCAGGGACACTGTGCAATTCCCTCAAAACCCCTAGTTTGACGTGGAATGTAAGGCTCTAAAGAGTCAGCTACACACCATCTTAGATCCACAGCTCCGGCCACAGGCCATTAGGGACTATAAGACATTCTTGAAATCCAAAAAGCATCGCTACATTGCAGAAAATCAGCAACGCATGTTTGATCTACTGATGACTGAGCCAAAAGCCTTTTGGCGTAAAGTGTTGTATAAGAGGCATCAACCACCTGGAAATGTTACCGCAGACCAGTGGAGACAGCGGTTGGAGAAGTTGTATGATCCCCCAGGAGCAATTGCTGACGTGCCAGATCAACTAGGAGAAACACTGCAGCTCTCAGAGGCGGACTTCCACCAGGGTCTTAGGCATCTTGCTAATGGTAAAGCAAAGGACTTGCAGGGACTTCAGGCCGAGCTGTTGAAATGGGGTGGGCCAGCTTTGCTTGGACCTTTGACAGGGATAATCAATCAGGCCATCAGAGAGGGCCTCCCGCAGGAATGGATGGTTAGCAAGATCATCCCTATTCATAAGACGGGAAGCAGGGATGACTCCACCAACTACCGTATGATCATGGTGAGCCCGTTACTCGCAAAACTTCTAGCAGGGGAGAAGAAGTTAACGCAATGGGCGGAGGAAACCGGAGGCGCGCGATTGGCGAGTGGGTTTCGCCCGCCCACTCCATGAGTGATCATATTTTTACTCTCAGAATCCTTATGGAAGCTAGCCGCAATGCACGGCGTGACCTGTATTGCTGTTTCATGGATTTTAAGATGGCATATGATACGGTCCCTCGTGACATGTTGTGGCAACGCTTGCAGGAGCTATGTCCCACAGGATTTGCAGAATGCCATCTACCGGCTGTATGACGGAATATATGCCACTTTGCCTTGATCGCATCGGACCAGGGTGAAAAAGCACCATAGGTGTTAAGCGGGGATGCCCGCTATCTCCAACGCTTTTGGACTCTATATTGACAAGTTGGAGACACGGATGCAAGAACATGGAGGTGGTGGCCCGCAGTTGCCGAGAGGCATATCTGATAAAAGCGGTTGCTCTATGCGCACGATCCGGGCTTATTATCCCATCTGACAAGGAGTATGCAAGAACATTTGGATGCTCTCAGTCAATTCTGTGACATAGCAGGAATGATAGTCAACCAGCATAAAACCAAGTTGTTGCCAATTATGTTCATGCAAAGATGATATCCCAGACTTCTATTCTGAGGAGAGGACAAAGGATGGAAGTTGTAAGGACCTTTAAGTATCCGGGAATCGATTTCTCTGCGCTAACATGCTATGGGATGATTGTAGAAAGAAGGGTTGGTAGGGATGAAAAGCCCCTCAGATGCAATGCGAGAATAGATGTCCGTAATAGATCTCTGCGATTGCACGCATAAAGCACATAATTTGTTCCGAAAGCACTCGTGGAATCCCGATCTTCTTGTATGGGGTAGAGGTCTAGGGGGGCCGATTAGCAAGGGTACTTGGGATAAGCTAGAGAGGGTGCGAAGGCTTTTTCGACATACTGACCTTAGGCGTCAAGGGCACGGTGCCTTATCCAATTTTGTTGTATGAGACCGGCTTTTGGCCCTGCAAAGATTCGCTATCGCGCAGCACCTTGGCGTATTTCCATAAGGTTGACGAAATGGATGCACAACGTCTTCCTCCCCATGCTCGTTGTTGGCACAAGGGCCATAGCGTCCCGAAGAGAGTATGGCAAGAGCATTGTAGGGGATGGTTCGCACGATGGTCCATAGACTATCAACACATTGTGGATATGTCGGATATCGCAGAGCAGGAGTTGCATTTGAATGCGTGCTTTGCTGCCTCTCTGTGGGATGCGCCCACTCTTGCAAAACCCAAAACAGAGCACTACCACACACAGGTCAATCCGTCGCTTGAACACGACCCCCACCAGTATCTGAAGGCACACATTTCCACCAAGAAATGAAGAGCTATAGCTGCAATAAGGACAGGGTCCCACCATCTCAGAATTGAAACAGGCCGCTGGGGTACGAATGGAGGGCAGGGAATCCCCCGGCATGAGAGATTATGCCAATGCTGTCACATGCAGATAGTAGAAGATGAACACCATGCTCTACAGGAATGCCCATCATATGCACACATCCGAGCAGCTCATGCCGATCTCAGATGCTCTGAGATAGCAATTCACCAAGCTGGCAAGCCGCCAATGGTGGCACGCCTTAAGCGCCCTACATTCCGCAAGTCTCCACCGGCCGGGGAGTCCCTCACAAAGCCGTGGAATTTGAGCTCAAATAGGGCCTCTCAATGCCTACTACAAGGGTTTTTCCTCCCACACGGGGGGTTTTTTCATCCCAGTGGTAGAGACACATTGTACAGGGTTTCTGTAGTTTTATTTTGTGTTTGGAAACTTTCCGCTATATTGTAAAACCGACTCATAGGCCAGTTGGTCTCCGTGGACGTTAAAATATACTTCCTTCCTAAATAATGAAGGAAAGTGGTGATGAAAATTTTAATGCCATCATGCTCATTTTTCTTGCTTGCACGTTTACATTATGTATGCAGTACTTAATTATAAGAAAGTTGCTATAGCTGCCCTAAAATATTATATTCAGAACAATGGCGTTAGCAAAAGATATTTGCATACCCCTTAACCACAGGAGGATACACAGCTGTCATCCACAACGTTTTATGCTAGCCTTCTAAGAACATGCTTGAGTCACAAGGATCTGTTGAGGATTAGGCGAGTTCATGAGCATCTTCTGAGAATGGTTTATGGATAAGAACCTGATAAAATTACTTTTGTGAGCATTCTTTCGGGCTGCAGGCATGCAGGCTTGCTATTTGAGGGGTGCCACTTCTTTATATCTATATGCAAAGACTATTTGATCAATGTTGAAATGGAACATTATGGGTGCATGATTGACCTTCTTGTAAGAGTTGGAAAGCTTGATGAAGCAGATGATTTAATAGAAAATATGCTAGATGAACCCATGGAAATGAGCTGGGCGACTTTGCTTGGTGGTTGTAAGACTCATGACAATGAACAGACATATTTTTTGAGGGTGAAGGAAGCAAAACATGAAAATAGGACAATATGAATCCATTGATCTTAAAATCTAAGTTCCTGACACAATCTTTCTTTATCATGTTACTTTGAATCTTTGTTTTCAAAGTGGACACTTCACCCCCACAAAACATTACATAATTCCTTCCAAGATCGACCAGTGCAAATCCGCCGTATGTTCAAAGCTCTAGTTAGTTCAGTGGCTCGATATGTGCTGGTAACAGTTCTAGATCAGGCTATGGAGATCTGTGCAGTAGAGAAAGCCTCCTTTGGTGTGCTATTGATGAATCTCCTGAAACTATTGATGATGTGAGAATATATTTTCAAATGTTTAACTATTTAATCTCCCAAGCACTACCATTTGACAATTTTCAGCTGAGCATAAGGTTCTAGATTTTAGTCTTGACGATAGATCAGATTAAGTGTGAGGTAGAGATTGATTGCAGGGTTTTGCTGACAACATTTTGGGGTTATGAGCAAGACAAACTTGCATTGCTAGAGTGTAAGAAATACTCTAGAATCTAATCGACTCTCCAAATTAGGTCACTTGGAAATTTTCCCAATAATTGTTAATGATCTAGTTTCAAATCTAGAAGCAGGGGCTTTTCTAGATATTGCAGAGATCTTGTCAATCATGATAGTTAAGGAAAGGCAACTTTGGATACTAATTCTATACTATGTCATTTGAAGATTGGAGGAGATGCTGATGTGGGAAGAAAAGAGGTCTTCTGCCAGAGCTTATGGATAAAAAGAAGAGAACCTCGATAGGGATGGAGGAAATAAAAGCTCGGTTGCAGTCAGTTGACATTATATTACAAACTGCAAAAGCAATGAAGCATCTGCACAATAAGGATGTGATTTATAGAGACATGAAACCATCTATATTTTGGTCAAACTGCACATGAGAGTTTTATTTTTGAGCTTGCTGATTTTAAGGTATCTAGAGCAGACTTTTACACGAGTTTTAATATTGAAATGTTGGTAGAACCTCTCAGTATTCAAATAAGGTTATAATACGGAGATGAGATGCACAATGATATATATGGCCCCTGAACTTAAACCAAAAAAGAGCAAGTAGAACATCATTGAGAAGAGCCAAATGCAGGCTACTGAAAAGTGCACTGTCAATTAGAAAGCAATGCTAGAAAAATTGGACAGTGATCCTAGAGATCTTGACAATGAGGAAAATCAATCCTAACCAGAACATGTCAAGACTAAAGTTGATTGAATAAAAGACATATTTTTCCTATATATGCTTTCAAATAATAAGCATTATAGTGGAGATTTACCTAAGAGGTTGATTACAATTATGCATGGCATTTCTCTGTAAAGTTGAATAGTTCTCACGTGGATTAAGCATGTGAGTATCAACCAAAGTTGTCATTCCTTGCAAAAACTGTACTATCTAATGCCCTAATTTGACTTCAATTTTATATTACTACCCACACCATATCCTACAATTTGCTATGCAAATAATCAAACGTGCTTTTGACTAGTTTTTTTTTTTTTTTGTCCTTTGTTTAGATGTTTGCCAAAAAATGATGTTGTGAAACTTATTTCCACTATCATCATCCATTTATCATGTCATCGCAGCTTCCTCTGCACGGCCATAGCCACATGTTCAACCATTAAATAAAGTATGTAACTAAACTAAGATGACTAGGAGGCATTGCAATAATCCAGATATAAACCTTCTCATAAACTTCGCCAAACATCTATATGCAAAGCCTGGTCAATTTCCTAGAGCAAAGGAAGAATAACAAAAGCCATAGTGATTTTGCATTTAATAGAACTCATAGACGGGAAAGAATAAATAGTCATTTGGAAAGGATAAGCTAATGGGATCCATCCATATGGGTCCATGATGTCAATAGTTTTGGTAGCTTAGATGCCACCATAATATCCAAATAAGAGTAGTAACATGTGGTTAAATTGCAAATTCAAATGTCAATGAGTGAAATCCCTCCAAATGATATGCATCGAATACACACTTAAGTCGATGAATTGAAAAATCCCTCCAAGACGACATCCATTAAATACATACCTTCTAATCCAATGGTGGAATATTTTTAATTGTGATGTTTTTGTCAAAGTGAATTAGTCTACAATGATTACATTGACACCCATGTGCACAAATAGAATGTACACGACATATGCAAAGTTTTGCTAACCTTCAACAATATTACTTTGATTACTATGGCCAACATATATGGACTTAACTTCTTCTAAGAAATTGCTTAGTTATTGTGCCTCACATATATGTGCTTGTAAAAACTCTTTTCAAGCGCACTTGATATTTAACTACGCACACGGTTGTTATTGAGGTTGCATCCTATTCATGTTTGGGTTTAATAATATATTATTGATGAAATTTTGAGTTTAACTTTGGTTATATTTATTGTTCTATGCTTGGGTTCTAATATACTCATGTTTTATTATTAGGGGGTGTACCAATAGTGGACCACCTAAGAATAGTGGACAAAGAAACATTGAAATTAAAATGTTTTTTTCAATTAAAATGCATGGCTTAAAAGCCCTTGGTATGAGGCATTCCATAAACTTTTCTTGAAAAAAATTGAGTACATATACCCCACGAAATCTCCACATGAAATGGGTCTATCTAAAAATAGTATGGATCATTCAAATACCCTAATGTGGATCAAGATTCCATTTTTTTATCCACTTTATTCAATGGTTGAGATTAACATAAAAAATTAATGTTGAGCCACTATTGGCAAAATTGATCCATTTTACCATGATCCACTATTGGACCATGGTCCACTATTGGTGACCCTCCCCTAGATTAGAATAGAATGCGCCTTCATCTTCCTTCTCATTCCTGTTTGCCACGAACCTGCACATTTCTGCTTATACTATCTGCTTTCTAACACAAGCCATCAATGATTCAGCAATTCCTTCTGTAATTTAGTATCATTCATACTGCCAGATCTTGGGAGTTAAAAACGCAAAAAGAAAAGGACCGAAGCTACATTTTCGCCCTAAGAACTAAAAATCATAGGACTGAATCCGAAGAAAAATAGAAAGCAAGTAGTGTAAGGCACCATAGCTAGAGCTTAACAACAATTGGATCTTCCAGACCTCCATACAACAAGGCACCATAGCCAAAGGCAACATTGCCAGAGCTGCAAAGGGAAAGTGAAAATGAAATGCCATCTTAGAATGTACCCTAACCCAAACTTCACGTTACAATAATAAATTTTTGGTTGAAATTCTTGCATGTACATCTACACACATGTACGTCCACACACCTGTCTACACACCTGACATGCCAGAATTTCAACCAGAAAGTCATTATAATGCTATATTCATTTGTTTAGGACTTGTTTTGTCTTGTTTACAACTTGTCTAGGACACTGCAGAACCATGCACCATGCAATGGAGCTTCTAGTATCCTAGTGACCTCCATAGCAGTGAACATCTATAAAGGAGATTAATCTCAGTGATGGATAGGCCCACACTTTAAGTTCATGTTTGATGTGCCTGGAAACATACCTTATGACTACCTGATTTTTTCAAGAATCTGCTGACAACTCCAACCCACTGCATTCCTACATGAGATTTTCTCCATCTCAAGCTGTTCATTCTGGCGTGAGGCTGCGGGAGTTTCCTTCTGCAAGCAATCTTTCATCACAAACCTTTTACACAACTTAACTGCATGTGCTTGGAATGCTCTTTCAGCTCAATTCCTTTGCATTTGTAAACCTAAACATGTCTCATCTCCCCTCGTCTGTCATTCTAAACTCTGCTTTTAGTGCTTGCTTGATTGAATTGACCCCTTATATGCTTGCCAATGTATTAGTTCTTTGCAGGGATATTTACAAGTTTGGGCTTCTTAGTATTTGGATCAATTTCGACCTTCAATCCTGCCTGAAGCAGCTCTGAAGTATCCACTGGGCCCTTTAATTCCAGTGCTGCTATTTCTTCACGATTCTGCTGATTATCCTGCAAAAGGTTCCTTGCAGCCCACATTCCCCACTCACGCAAATAAAGATTAAGTGGATCCAGTACACACTGCTGCAGCATTAGCAGAAGCCCTCCATTCTGCCTAATTTGATCTTGAACAACAGGATTCTGAAAAGCCATATTGCCTAAAGCAGCAACAATGTCCCTTCTGTAACCTTTATATAAATTCTTTGTAGAGAATGGTTTCATTTGTTCCTCTCCAATTCCACCTTGGCCACTAGTCTGTTGTGTCCCACTATCTAATTGCAGCCGTTTAACCATTTCTGGCTGTCCAAGGGACTCGAGCATTTCTAGTAGTAATTTGACTAAACCTTTGGATGCGAATACACTGCTAACAGACAATCCAGAGGTTTCAGTTTCTCCTGCTGAGAACTCCTGTGCAACCAATGTCCTTATCAGCAAAAGACTATATCCTAATACATCTATAACAGGATACTGAGTAGGTAAATCCAAAATCTCTGGGACATCTATTAACTTAGAGTAGCTAGCAGAAACCCTAACCAAATCAACAAGAAAATCTAGTAATTGTCCTGGAACTACAATGCCCACATGGTCTGTTACAATGTCAATGAGAATCTTAAATAAAACGCACTGCTCATTTCTAAAACTTTGTTTTCTTGAAGATCTTGCATCTAAAAGACCAATATTTTCAAACAGCAAAGGCAAATGATAATCATCTAAGCATACAGCCTGAACAAGCAGCTGCAGCCAGTGACCTTCATAAGTACTAGAATCTGATCCTCGAACTACATCTTCATGGATGTTAAAATAACAAGCCTCTGATTTTTTCAAAATCGTAGCCATAATCTCAGCTCCTTGTTTTTTAACAAGCTCTTGCCTTCTGATGCTACTAGATTTGCAACACGTATAAATCACCATAGAAAGAGGGCCTAAAAGTTCTTTACTATCAGAGGAGGCATACCTGAGAAAAATTTCTGGAAAGAATCTGCTCCATATTAAGACCTGATTTTTTTCTCCTCTTCCTGCCACGTTTCCCAAAAGCTGAAAACATACTTTATCCAATTCAAAATACTCCTGGGATGCCATTGTAGCCATGATCTCGATACCGCCATGCTCTGCAAAGGCATCCTGATTTATACCTTCCCCTGCGCATAGATTTCTAAGTACTCTCAATAACAAACCAATTACATCTTCCACATGCAACTGCTCTTTCTGAGAAATTGAAGGAAGAAGGTCGATTAACAATGATAAGAGGCAAGGAACTGCTTCTAGAGATGCAAGATTCTTTCTTCCGGAATCCGACTTCGCAAAAAGAAGAAGGGACTGAAGCGGGCTCTGCAAAGCGCCTACGCCGTGGTCGTGGTAAAGGGTCAGCAAGAGGTGAGGATTCTCCATAGCCGGTGCTGGATTAGGGTTTTATATTGAATAGCCTAGCTTTATTTTAACCTCTAGCCTTTTGCTTTCGGGACATAATCAAAGAGGTGAGGATGCTCCTGTGAAGGAGAAGGTTTAGGGTTTTATTTTTGATAGAACTTTCTTTATTACAATAATAATGTGCATAATAATGCTATTGCTGATAAGACTGTTAATAAGCTGTTTGAGTTTATTCCTGGGGGGATTTCTTCTGATGATATTGACAGTGATAAAGAAAACTTGTGTAATAATGGGAAAGATAATAATTGGGATATTGAATATTACCTAAACACTTCCACTATAGCCAACAATGATAAGAGAGAGCTCAATAAAGCAAAGGCTGGCAAGAAAACTAATATGTTTGCCAACTCCAATGCTCCTGCCAATAATACCAAAAGTAAAAACAAAAAAGATAGAAGAGGGAAAGCCAAGTCCAAGCATAAATAGCCTCCTTCTCAACCATCCTTTATTCTACTTTAATTTATGAAGATCCTCACTTGGAATCTTAGAGGTATCAAGGGAGCTCTCAAAAGAAGGAGAGTCATCTCCCAAATTAAATCCTACAAGGCTGATATCATCCTTTTGCAAGAATTAAAGTTACAGAAGTTTGAATGTGCAAATCTAGGGGATTGGATAATCCTTGGTAGCTCCTCTATTTGGATGGAAGCTAAGGGAACCTCTGGAGGTATCTGTATGATCTGGAAAGATCTTAATACTGAGCTTTACTATAACAGTCCAAGCAAAATGTGGCAATGTACCATTTTCAATCTAAAAGAAAAATCTTTTGGTCTCATCAATGTTTATGCTTCAACTAATCCAAAAGAAAGAGAACTTCTTTGGTCAGATATTAATAATTGGATGAAGACTCAAAAAATTAATGATTGGATTGTGGCTGGTGATTTTCACAACACTCCAAATTGGGATCAAAAGTTAGGTAACAAGATCAACATGACCAGACCGGAAAAAGCAAATTGGAATAACCTTTTTGATGATAACTCTTTGCTTTTGATCCCTTCCTCCTCTGCTAAATTTACTTGGTCTAACAAGAGAAAAGGAGATGTAGAGTGTTCTGTGCTCTGAATAGATTTTATTTAAACATCTCGAGCTCAAATTTTTGGGATAATGCATATGTTTCCAGTGATGAATCTGTTGCTATCTCAAATCATCAACCTCAATTCCTTTACACTCATCATCAAATTTCTTCTCCTAGATCTGGAAATATCCCTTACAAATTTAACTCAAGTATGCTTCAGAATAACTCCTTCTGTCAGGATTTCAGAGAATTTTATTCTAAGCTTCCTAGAGTTACAGATTACATGTCCATGAAGGGTTTCTATTCCAACTTAAAGGCTTCCAAATCTTAGATTAAAGAGTGGACTAAAAAGCTGAACTCTGAGAGGGTCATGGAAAAAAATATCCTTTTTCAGCATATGAGAGATGTCAGACTGGCTTTAAATGATGATCCCTTCAATTCTTCTTTGCATCTTCAAGAGGAAAGTATTGAAAGAAAGATTAAACTTATTGAGAAAATCGAGGCCAAAGGTGCTGCTATTAGATGCAAAATAAAATACACAAATGGTATGGACTCTGGTAGCACTAGATTCTTTTTTAGAGTTGCTAAGGCTAGGCAGATTAAAAGCTCTATCAATGAAATTAGAAATGACACAGGATATATTTTGAACAATCCCTCTGATATCTCAAACTGTTTTTATTCTAAATATTCTAAGTTGTTCTCAAAAAGCATCAACTCTGATATTACTGTAGACAATCAGGCCAAAAGATTCACTGATCTGATTGATTCTATTATTCCCAATGATCATTGTCAAATAGATATTTCCCTATCTAATGTTCCAAACTCTGATGAAGTCTTTTCTATTCTCAATCTCTGGGCCCTGATGGCTTTCCTCTTGAGTTTTTCTTAAAATTCTGGGATTTAATACAAAATGACATTATGTATTTCATAACTAGATTTTGGGAAGCTAAGTATCTTCACCCCTCTATTGCTAGGTCTTATCTCCCTAATTCCTAAAGTTGAGAGGCCTTCTGGTTTTTCTGACTGGAGACCTATCTCTTTAACTAATTCCACTTATAAGATCTGTGCTAAAATTATTGCTTCAAGAATACAAGGATTATCTGCAAAATTGTATCAGTGGAAATCAGTGTGCTTTCCTTCCCAACATATTTATTCTAGAAAATTATATTGCTGCTATGGAAGGGCTTCATTGGAATAAGATCTCGAGCCAAAATTGTGTCCTTCTTAAACTGGATTTCAAAAGAGCCTTTGATATATTAGATGGGATTTTATTGAATATGCAATGAAAAAACTTGGCTTTCATGATAAGATTATTCAACTTATTATGGGATTGAATCTTAGATCAAACTTTGCTGTTCTCATTAATGGTCCTCCCAGTTCATTCTTCCCTCTGGAAAGAGGTGTTAGACAAGGTTGTCCATTGGCTCCTTATTTATTCATTGTGGTTGCTGAATTGTTAACTAAGGCAGTTAAGCATCATCAAAGCATTGGCAATCTTTCTGGTCTTAAACTTCCAAACTCTACAGACTCTCTTTGTATTCAACAATATGCTGATGATACCTTCTCCTTCTTGAAAAATGAGGCTAACAATATTAAATTCTTTATGGATGTCTTAAATCAATTCAGTGCAGCTTCAGGAGTGGATCTTAATTTATCCAAGTGTGTTATTGTTGAGGACAGTGATAATTCTTATGTGGCTGGTATTAAAGTAATTAAAACTTCAGATGTCACTAAACTTCTTGGCATGCCTTTGTCTCTAAATTCTAATCATTGTTGTTAAATACTTTGCATACCGTACGGGTACCATACGTTTTTTAAGTTTTTTTTAAGTTTTTTATTTTTGGTTTTTAAAATCTTAGAATACGTTTTTATAACATTATAAACGTTGCAAACGTTAAAAACGTAAAAAACGTAAAAAAAACTTTAAAAACCCCAAATTGCCCCTTTGAAACAGATTATATAACATTTTTTAATACCAGCACCATATTTGGGTTCCAATCAAATCACAAAAATGTGTATTCAATTCAAAGGTTTAACTTAATAGTATAACAACTAACATAAATGTTTAGCTTATTATCATACTAGAGGTAGATAGAAGAGAAATGAATATAGGTAAAAAAGAATTATTTGAAGCAGCTATACCTTTGGAACGGTTTTGGATCACTTCCTGCTTCTATTTGTCACTTATGGCAGTCAGATCTTCAGAAGCAATATAGATTAAATCTATTGAATAATTGAAAAAATAAGGGCTAAGCTTCATATGTATAAAAATTCCTTAACTTTGGCTGGTCATGTTGTAATTGCTAATCAAGTTCTTACCAGCTCTCATATCTATTTCTCTATTGCTTTAGTTTCCCCTGCCTTTGTTTACAAGCAGATTGAGAGGATCATAAGGAATTTCATTTGGAATGGAAACAAGTTGGTCAATTGGAACACAATCACTAGGAGGAAAAAAGAAGGTGGTCTGGCTTGTAAAAATCTCCATAAACAAGCCCAAGCTCTTGCTAGAAAGTTTATATGGAAAGCTCTAAATTGATCAGATAGTGTGGCCTCTAAATTTATTACGTATTGGCTTATGAAAAGTTCTCCTGTGGGACATCCATCTGTTACTCATGATCTGCCAAACTCTGCTTTTTGTGAAGTCTCTTTAGCCACCAACATGTCTCCTCTTATGAGGAATATCATAAAGGCCTGGAACAATAATTTCTTGGCTTTTAAATATGATCAGAGTACAAATTTTCATTCAGCAATGCATTTTTTTTTGTCACCACCTTTTATGGATCATCCAAATTATGTTCTTGCTTTAAAGCACCCCCAGATTTACAAGAAGTGGTATTCTAATGGCATTAAAACCTTAGGTGATTTGTGGCATAATGATAGGTGGATTACCTGGTCGAATCTCAAGATGATAATCAAAGGATCACTTACTGATACGAAAATCTACAAGCATATCAGGAACATTGTTGGAAATTCTATCCCCTCTCGGATGTTAAAAAGTAGATTGGATTGGACTTTAAATAAAAAATCTTGCTACAAGGTGAAGGATATTTACAACTTCTTGGATCATAGCTCTGATCTTCCAAAATCTTCCATTGCTTGGGGCATAGACTCTGCTGCTACCAAATCTTTAATTAAAAATGTCTGGAATTCTTATGCTTCCAAGAAAGTTTCCTTTTTTATTTGGCTAATTGCAAATAAAAGTGTTCCTTGCCTTCAAGCTGTGGCTAGCAGAAATCCTAATGTATCAGCTAATTGTCCTCTAAATTGTAATGCTGTTGAGGACTTGGAACATATCTTCTTCTGCTCAAAGCTGGATCCCTTATGGTCTTGGTTTAATAGATATTTTGGCAACTCGGGTAATTCTTCCATCATTAACTTCTTGCAAGGAAATGACACCTACAGGAATACTATTGCCTTCCTATCTTTATAGAATATCTGAAAATCCAGAAACAGATGCTTGTATGGTAAAAAAAGGCTATCACTTGGATCAAGTTACATATTAAATATGACATTGAGCTTTGTGCTACTGCGCATAGAAAGATCTTTGCTGACAATTATGACAGGTGCTGGGATCAAATTGGTGAATTTGTGGGGTATTTCAAGACTTTCATTTAGAAATACTAATTAAATTCCCTTGCATAGGATACATGGAGCTATGCAGGGGTCCTCACACAAACAGATACTTTGACACTAAAGATGGCGCCTCCCTAAGAAATGAAGTGGCAAGATATGGTGTGGTTAGAATGCATGAACATCAGGTCTGTTACCCTCCTACTAATCACTGGACAGAGTGGCAAATGGCCAATGATGATGATGTCAGAAAATCAGCAGAAAGGGTATGGGCAAGAATCTTTTCAAGGGAAGTGATGCAAATGTGGGAATGACGAACAGCTGAGCCCAATATTTTAATAACCGAATCAGTAAAGATCGTTTTACCCGTCCCCATAAATACAAGGCTACTTGCTGTTCCTCCGCGTGAATACCAATCGCAGAGCAGGCTACAATAAATAAAACCATGAAATTGATTTAAATTATATATCTAGATCTAGGGTTTAATTATTATGACACATTATATTCACACGGGGGGTGACTCCGGGCAACGAGAGCTGTTGGATAGGCATATTCACCTCTTATTCCTTGATCTACACCGTACGTAAAGTTCCTCGTTTATGGGGTATGCAAGTACAAAATTTGCTATACTATATAACAAGATTCGCAAAATACTATAAGATTTCAAGCGAAATACTATATGGTGTTAATTTTGTACGTGCAGAATACAATTATGAGGGCTCTCACGCCCCACGCCACCCCGCGGTGAATATGCACCCAAACCAAAGGGGTTTAAGGGGATTTTAATTTAAATGTGTTGGACCCAATGGTTGTGTTAATTAATGTCAATGGTAGTTATGTGTTGGTTGTTAATGTCAATGGTTGTTATGTGTTTGGGGGATTTAATTTTTATATGTTGGATGTTAATGGTTTGTGTTGCAAAAAAATTGGCCTTTCAGGCCTTAGGGCCTCCCTCCTCCGGGTGTGACAAAAATTTTAGAATTCAAAACCAGAAAAAAAACTAGAATTCATTTGAGGCTTTCATCATCAGTAGCTTTTGAATTTCATCACAATAAAACAAATAGAACATAAGTAAAAGTTACCATAAAGATAGAGCCGGATTGATCCCATTATTCGAAAGTCATAAAGTTTGCAACACCCATACACAAACATTTTTCAAGCTGGAATTTAACAGTGACCTTTGGCCTCCATGGATTCTTGTGGTGAGAAACCAAAGTGGGAAACTTTTCTGCTTGTTAGCACAAGGATTTAGAAGCCTTGGAATTTGCTTAATAACTGCCTCAAAATCTAAAAATGCATGGTAATTTTTTGCAACCTTCATTTGGAATGAGCCATAAAACAAAATCCAATAGCGCAATCCTGTATTAATCAGCTGGTAGGATGTGAAAGCCTACCAAACCCGGCCGAAAAATTGTTGTTTTAGCATAGATAACTTAACCAAACATATCCATATCATACACTATCAAAAAGATCTCGGAGAGAGCTTTCCAACGCAATAAAAAATCATCTCAAACAGTGAGCTCGGATCAAAAGTTATGATAAGAAATGTGTTGCGGCGGGGAAACCGTGACTACATGCGCCTTCAAGCCCTTCATGTGCCCATTATGCACCACACACACAAAAAGAGGGCTTTTGTTGTGAGCCATTGGTTGTTGACCATTATGCACCACACGCACAAAAAGAGGGCTTTTGTTGTGAGCCATTGGTTGTTGACCATTATGCACCACACGCACAAAAAAAAGGGCTTTTGTTGTGAGCCATTGGTTGTTGACCATTGGAAAAAAAAAAAGGCTAAAATCAATGGCTCAGAAATGGTGCACTCTAGATGTACGCATTAGTACATCCATTTGAATACATCACGAAATCATAGGAAAACCTTAGTGAAAAACGTACAAAAACACAAAGAAAACCCCCTGTTATTATGCTACATATGGTTTACATGTTCTGGTTTATTGAAAAACACCACCATGAATTTACTGAAAGGCAGTTTTTGAGATATAGGGAATTGTACTACACTCATAGGATGCTAGCTAATAGCTATGGCTCCCTAATTTTGCTTATGGTACGGCAGGATTATTTCAGATTGATCAGAGATCAGCTTTGGAAGGCAGTCTCCTACACTCATGGCACTACCTCTAAGTTCACCACCCGTTACAATCACTTACTCCTTTCTGATGACCCTAATGACAGCAGAATTCCCACCATTCCCTCCACCAAGATCCTGCAAAAAATTGACAGTATTGCCTCTCTTTGAATGCAGTAATTCTATTTGTGAATGCAGGTCATTTAGTATCTTCAGCAAAAGGATGTACATGGAAGCTTCTCAAAATTCTAGTTTCAAGTCATCTATTCGGGTTCTTCAACCTGAAACTTTTGGCAGTGGTGGCTACTTTTTTGCTTCAAGTGAACTACTGAAGATCTTTCATTATCTCTTCAAGATTTTCTGGACTGTCGCTACTATAAATTTTGTGCTCATAATTATCCTGTTACCTTTTTTCAAACTATTTCTTGTTAAGCCTTTCATGGGACTTAACATTTTGTATGTTTTTCCTTAATTAATGAAAAAATCATCTCGTACCTTCAAAAAAAAAAAAAAAAAAATAATAATAATAATAATAATAATAATGTTCTAATTATTTTGTTTGGTATTTGGAGAGGGTATCTCATCGATGGTTTGACCTAGATTTAAGCTGGGTATTGTATGAAAAATCGTAGGCAGAGCGTATTTTTTTGCTGATTTGAGCTGGTTGTTGACCGAGAATTCTAAAAATCAGTTGCTTGTTAGCTTGAGCATTCAAGAAATCGGCTAAGGCATGGTTTAAGAATAGAAGAATAAGATAGCATGCCGCTTTCTTCTTTGGGCAGGGCGCCTTTGCGGCTAGAGCTTATTCAATTTCAGAGCTAACGATTTGGATTATCTGCTGGAAGAAGGACGGGTGCACAAAAAGGGCAGACAAAAAGGATCTGGGTCAATTTACGCCATAGACGAGGATGTTTGAAGCCGGATTGGAAGAGCAAAATAGAATAGAATAGAATAGAATATGATTTTATCGTCCACGGAGACCAACTGGCCTATGGGACCCAAGTACAAAGAGAGAGAGCAACAGGCGTATTACTACCAGGATTAAAAAACCCCCGCCCCGAAGGGTTTTCGGGGGAAAAACCTTAGTAGCAATAAGGATGCTTGACATCTTGCACAATTATATACATAATCACAAGTACAATTTGAGGTTAATGCTCGGACGTGGGGCATAACCGAGTCCGCAGATCCATTACCTCCTGAGGTAACGATCCCAACAAGCCTACAGAGGCCGCGGCTCAAGAGCTCATGCAAGGCCCGATGGGGCACAACTAACCGAAAGCATACCGAGCCCGGATATGCTCAGATCACGGACAGCCGGAGGGCGGACTTTCATCCTCAATGGGCCACGGCTGGCTGACAAAGACGACAGACTGTCCTCCACGCGCCCCCAATCCATCTCCCCTGCCTCAACGCGGAGGTGGTGTGCACTGTGCGGTAATGGAAGCAATCACCCTGCTTTTTCATGGGTAGATGGGTGCGCAGGTAGTGGTGTGGGCCCCTCGTGAGCATGGGATTAACTCGCCGTCGATAATTTGCCACCTTGACATGTGATAGGGCCTGCAGATCCCAAAGCTTGGCCATGAAGCAAGCATCCAAGCATCGCTTCAAGGCGGTGCGTTCCTTCCGTGTATGCACTGGTCCACATCTGGTGCCTGCACATTCCATAGCGAGAACCACCGGGTTTTGCTTGTCTTTCCAAAGAGGCTTTGAGTCGATGCGGGCCCATCGCCATCGCCAAAGCAAGGTTTAGCCGGGCTTCATCCATAGCCACCACCTTCCGGAAGTAAATAATGTGACGTTCCAAAGCGATTCCCTCAGAATGGAAGGAAACCCGTCTCTTGGAGCAAGATCCGATATGGGACCGCGGATTTCACCCCCTGCCCGGCCAAGAAAGCTTTCACACACTGCCTAGATCGCTCCAAGTGGTGAGGGATATCACTGGCCCCCACACTTCTGCCCCATAGAGGAGGACCGGTTCAACCAAGGCCCTGAACAAGTGTGCCTGGTGACCCCATGCATACAGGATCATTTGGGATTTTTGTTGCCGGAGGAAAGGGACGAGCATTTGGACTTGGTACAAATCTACGACCCAGTCTCAGATCCATGGAAAGGAATGGGCAGCTGGCCAATGCATTACAGAATTTTAACCCCCGGAATAGTTTGTGGCAGACATTTTTTTGCGTATTTTGATTCCGGCCGGCAAGCTTGGAAGCTTGGATTTAGAGATCGGAACATGGAGAAGTGTAAATGTGATGAATAACCCATCTCAAAGGCACGCCTTACGGCTAAGAATCGTGGTTTCGCGAGAAAAAAATCCTCTTATTTTTCTCAGATCAAGCTTGGGAGGCACCGAATAGGGCATAACCAGACAAAACTGCGGTGCGGAAGATTTTGAGCTTGTGGGCAGTGAAAATTTTGCATGGGCCAAAAATTCAGGGCCGTATATGGTGGCGGCGATGGTTGGAAAATGCTTGCAGCGGGAAATATGAAGCTGCGTCTGCACCATTGGAAGTGGCAGACGTATTTCCAATGGAAAATGTTATAGCCGTTCGTGTGGCATAGACGAGGGCATATTCTGCAGATCAATGGTCAGGAAGCCAAGATGAACATAAAACCCAATAAGGAAATGAAAATAATGAATAAATAATGAATAAATAATGAATTTAGGGCAACTTATAACAATCCCCTATCTAAATTATGAAAATACCCCCGTATTCCCATAAATTAATGCCCCTATGTCGAGCTCCTATCCCCATAAATACATTGCACCGTATAGCTAGGGATCTGCCGAATCACTGCAAAAGCTTGAGATTTGAGCTTGATTTGCTTATATGGTCTAGCAATCTCTGGTTTAACTCTTTTCAAAGAGCATTGCCTTGCATCTTCCATACCCTTTAGCAGCAAAAGCTACTGGAAAATCTCATTGTGCCTGAGAAGGATCTCATTTATCAAGCAGTTGAATTCCCTCTGCAAGCTTTTCTGTAGAAGCGGCGGTAGAAACCACCATGCAATGCATCACCGACAAATTGGCAACATTTCTGTAGTTTCGGGTGCATTCTCACCACAATTTGGCGACTCTGTCATGTCGCTTTGTAGGGCTTCTATGGCTGGGCACAATCCAAAACATGAAATCTGAAAGAATAACATTTCA
Source organism: Isoetes taiwanensis (assembly GCA_021234155.1). Taxonomy (NCBI): domain Eukaryota; kingdom Viridiplantae; phylum Streptophyta; class Lycopodiopsida; order Isoetales; family Isoetaceae; genus Isoetes; species Isoetes taiwanensis. The sequence goes on along the minus strand of JAJEKV010000012.1, from coordinate 4,288,670 downwards.
GAATCCATATGAGATCTAAATGAATGACATTTCAAGGCTGTTCCATAGCGCAACAATGGGCAGATGGCAAAGATGGAGAGGAAAAGAAGGAAGGACGTGTATGGGGATGGCAGATGTCGCTAGAGCCATAGTCTTGAGCAAGGGTTTATTTTCGAAAGCCGTGCCATTCCATTCCATTCATATAAAAACGATTTTACCATATCATAAACTTAAGTGATTTTGGCAAAAGCTTCTAGTAAGGAAGGAAGGAAGGAAGGTACTTTTATCGTCCACGGAGACCAATCGGTCTATGGGACCCAATACAAAAACGCAGCAAGCGGATTACTGCCCGGATTAAAAAACCCCCGCCCCGAAGGGTTTTCGAGGGAAAAACCGTGGCAGCAATCAGCCTGCTGACAAACTGTGCTAATCATATAAAATGCAGAAACATCCCAATATATACAGTCATGCACCACCCCCGTAGTGCCTAGTCGGGACGGACGGCAAAGAGGGCAAAGGGGGCAGACTCGCAGTCCAGCACCTCCCGGATGTATGACCCCGTGGCACGCATCGACGGTGTGTTCATCGGCGAATGCAAAGGGCACGTCCGCCGCATTAAGGGAGCGATTCCGCCCGGATCCGACCGGGAACGCCGGGCAACTCGAAAGTGTGAGACTCATCCTCAACGGCACCCGCTTGACAAAGACCGACAGAGCTCGTTTCGGCGGGCTCCCCCAATCCACCTTCCCGCCTCGCGCGCGAAGATGGTGGGCACCCGTGCGTAATGGAGGCAATGAGTCTGCGCTTTTTCAAAGGCAAACCGGGAACGCAGGTAGAGTCGGTGGCCCCGGGCTAACACGGGGTTGATGTGCTCCTTGTAATGGGCCATTTTGACCAAGGCTTAGAGCAATGGGGTCCCGTGAGCTTGCCCAGAAACAAGCATCTAGGTACTCCCCGCAGTCGCCACGATCGCCTGCGCCCGGTGCATTTGACAAGACTGGTGCTCCTGCACGTTCCATCCTGGCGAACCACCGATCTTCTTACCCCTCCAACAGCCCTAAGCCGCTCAAGGGACTCATGGCCACGGTGTAAGCAAAAAGGGAGCCGAGCATCACCCATAGTAACCACTTTTCCAAAATAGACGATGTGTCTATCATAATTTTCACCCAAGCGCAAGAATCCATTTCTCAGCGGAAACCGATAGGGATCAAGGTTTCACCCCAAGTGCCCGTTAAAAATGCCTTCGCAGACCGGCTCCAAGTCATTCCGTGTCGCCAAAGAGATCTATCGGCCTCAAACTTCGACCCCGCATTTAAGGACAGTTCGACAAAAAGGCAGCCCTAACAGATGTGACCGATGTCCCCAATCATATAGCTCTGCCTGGTGATTTGTTCTCAAGATGGCATAAAGCGCCTCGGCCGTTGCCACCCGCAGCGGATAGACGCCTTCCGCCAGAAGGGAGGGGAACTCCACCCCTAGGTACTTGTAGGTGGGCGGACGCCCACAGTGTCCCCCCCGATATGTGAGTGCAGAGGCATGGGGTGACGGAAGAGGATATGAGAACCACCCCGGTCTTGGCCAGATTGACGCCAAGATGTCAGAAAGCCCCGACAAAATGTGTCTAGGGCATCCGTGTGAGACCGCATAGCTTCGGGTGTGGGCAACAAGAGGCCAACATCGGCCCATAGAGATGATGAGCCGGGCGGATGACCGGGTGCAAAAGTCGATGCCATCCCCCCATGCTCGAAGCCGTGGCTCTAATCGACAATGTAGAGGCCAAAAAGTGTTGGCGAGGGGGCAACCCTCACGGACTCTCGGATACTACCGGTGAATGCTTGGCCCGGCTTCACCGATCCCGCCAAAACAACTCTCATACAACCTCAGAGTATGGCATTTCGCGACAGCAATGGAGCCCCAGCTGACGCTAGCCCAGCCTAGCCTTTTCCCGGGATCAGACAAAAGCCTTTTATAAGTCCACAAAGCAAAGAATACAAGTCCGCCCGATGATTCCCGCCGTTTTCAATCGCCCGCAGCCAGAAAAGATATGGTCAATCGCTGAGTGGCGGGGTCGAAGCCCCGGTGCGGTGAGGGCTCGACATCCACGCTTCCGCCAACCGGGTCAATCGCCGCCGAGAATGCCCAACGCTTGGCAAATAACCGAATGACTCATGATCGTCCTGGCACTGGTCGACAAGGTGGGTCGCCTTGTGAATGGGAACAACCCCCGCTAGGGTCCATTGGGAAACCCTCCCCGCAATGCTCTGTTGAACAGGTAGTGAGGACCCAAGACAAGCCGCCCCGCCCACTTGAGTAACTCCGCCCCCGATACCATCGAGGTCTACCGCCTTCCCATTAGCTAGCCGCAGCCCCTCCTCAACATCCCCGCCCCAGAACCAATGGGGCCATCCTGCGGGGGGTATGGGCGCACGCTGCCCCCCATGGGTCATAGAGTCGCCGCAAGTACCGCTCCCACCGCCCGTGTGATGTCCCCCGTAGGGTGGGCTGGCCTTCAAGCACTCGGCGCCAAAAGGTTCGAGGATGAGTGTCCAACAGTCAACATCTCCCCTCGAAAGCAGGCAAGGTACCGCTTACCAGGTGTTCCGGGATGGGCGCCAGACGGTGGTGGTCCGCAAGCGGTACCGATCCGCATCGTGGATCAGGGAGCCGTTATGCTTTTTACAACCGCATCAAACCATCGGCTACGGAATGTTGTCTGACCCCCGAGCGACGGGGGGTCTGCCAGCACACCGTCCACGCATCCCGAATAGCGGTCACCGGTCTGGCTCACGCTTCTAGTGTGGAGGTCCCAATTACGGGAGGGCGCCCATGAGCATTCTACAGAAGTCCTCACCGCCATAATCGAAGTCCCAACCGAGGACGGGTGGAGGGGCTGGCATAGTGGGGGTTCGCGGCTCGCCAAACTAGGGTCCAAATAAAGTGGAGGTGATCCGAGTCGGACTCTCCTCATCCCGACCGTCGCGGGCTCCACCCTAAACGAACGAGCGAGATGCATATCTCGCGCAACTACAAGCACATAGTCCACCACACTAGACCCTCCCCCGATTGTCCCGGCTCGCATGTGCACTTGCAGAATCGCCACCGTGGAAAGGCCATTGCAAATTATCAAGTCAAAATGCCACATAGCAGAGCAACCGCCTCACAAAGCGAGTGACTGGTCACATCATCCCCGACCGCGGGCTGTGCTACTCGTCGGGCGCTGTTGGACATCACAACAGGGGTCAAGTCGCATGGGCTGCTCTACTCCCGTCCGTGCATTGAAATCTCCAAGAAGGACTACCCTACCCAATCCGCGGATGTCGGCCAGATGTCATCATATAGATCGACATACGGGTCCATCCTATCCGTGACGGGGTGGCTGCGATAGAAGGTGTCAGCTGCGTGAGGGAAATAACAGCGCCGAAAAAGAGGGTTGCCACGGGTATTATGCACAACGAACCCGTAAGTACGGTTGTGTCCGTCTGCCTTTCCGGAGGGTAACCGAATGTGCCAAGGTTGTCCGGTAGTAGCAAGCCACTCCACCATGACCCCCCTGTCCCGCATGTGTATTGAAGACCGAGAAATGTTGGTAACCCTAAGAAATCGTAGCTCAGGCTCAAAGATGCTCCCATGTTCCATGAGGAAGATGAGATCCATACCGGGCCGCCACTGAAGTTCGAGACCGCCCCCTTCGCTAAGGGAAGCCTCGACAATTCCATGAGACCACCCGGAGGCACAATTCCTATTTGTCACCGATGGTATGCGCTAGCCTGAAGCGGGGGAGGACGAGAAGCAGAGAGGTCGAGTGAGAAGTAGATGGAGCCGGGAGGCAGATGTGGCTGAGAGGGCGGGTAACGTGAGGGAGCGTGAGAGGGGGCCGTGGGTAGTAGAAGCAAGGTGGCCGCAACCGTGGGTTGGGGCCGCTGGGTCTCAGCCAGCAGCGGCCGGTTTCCAAAATGTGCATCCCGCCAACCAATCCCCCCCCGTGGCCCTCGCTGGGCGGTAATGCCTCCAATTCCCCATTAAGCTCCCCGTCAAGGCGGCCTCCCCAAGCACGCGGTGAGGTCCCGCCCACGCATGTGGATGTCCCTTCAACATCCGCCCCCGGGCGCAATATGGCATCACGCACTGCATCCGCAACCGGGAATATGACAATGGCGTCACGGGCCGGCACAGCCCCATGCCGCCGCCGAGAAATGTGAATCGCCTCGAATGTCATCCGATCGAGAATGTGTGTTCTGGATGTTGTGGGCGCAGACTCTCCCCTGCTGCCTCGCATGCCTGAACTACCAGGATAGGTTCCCTTCCGCCTGCGGCCTCGAGTTCTCGCGGGCTCTGGGTCCAAGGTGGGCGGAGGCCGGGTCCCCGTGGCCGGGGGTGGTGGTGGTGGCCGGGATGGCGTGGAGGATCGGAATGTGGCCGGGATGGCGGGAGTGGTTTGAGAGCGGGCGCCAGCGGGGGGCGTGGGCCGCCGGCTGCGGGAGGTCGTGGCTGGATAGCTGCCCCAGCCCGTTTCGCCCCGGCAGGAAGGCGGGAGTACAGCTTGCGCAGCTCGGCCGCTGCTTGGCCATCTCCCCCGCCGCACCGCCAAGAAATGACTATGAATCTCTCAGAGGGAGACCCCGCTCGCTCAGGATGGTTGCCCGCAACCCCTCGGAGCCTGTGCTCGAAGTAGCAGAGATGCTCGGAGCCCCGCCAAGACACCCGCCGCCGAGGGTCGGGTTCATTCGCCGATCTTTACCTCAAGATCCCGGCCGGTTCCGGCTGATGCGCAAGAGCACTGCGGCTCCTCCGCCATGGTGGTGGCTGCCTCTACCTCTCGATCAGCTTCAGACAAAAGTGGACCATCATCTCCTCCCATTCTGGGCCTCCTCCTGTGTCATGGTGTCCGAGTGATGAACACAGAGTCTAGGGCGGCCCGCATGTCGGTCACCTCTGCATGGCCCCGGGTGCTTGGCTCGAAGTGTGCAAGGCCAAGGCCATCTTCCACATGTCGCGCGGTCTCAAGCACGTGATACGGTTCTTCTCGACCACATTTGCCTTTTGAGCACATGGGATGCCGGGACTCCATCTCCAACGCCATCATGCCGCCCAGGGGCACCATTAGCCCTCAATCTGCAGCACCTTTGTTAGCCCCTCCATTCCAGCTTTGATGTGGCTCCAATTCTCTGTAGAGGCGGGGAGTTCCTATGTGGTCGAGCAATTAATCCCCTTCACGGGCGGGGCCTGGTGAGGGGGCCTTAGCCTTGGCAGAGCCTCCTTCTTCATGGAGGATGACTCTCTCCCCGTCCATGATGGCCGATCGGGACCGCTTTGGCGGGGCCCTCGCCTTTGTTTCCTGTGCCGCCCATCTTCTCGTGGCCATGACTCCCAAAGTTTGAGGGTCTCTGCGGCGAAAAGGGTGCCTAGAATTGAATTTGGGGACTCAAGAACGCGGGCAGAGCACCTTTTGGGCTAGTCAACGGAAACCCTAAGTGGTGGGCACCACTTAGCACGGAATGGCATTCCTATAATTCATGGAAATACATGGGTATTTTTATAATTTAAGTGAGATACTAAGGCATTTTTATAATTTGCCCATGAATTTATCGTGGCTGCCCGTCGCGAACATTTCTCAGTGATTCGCTAAAGAGGCATGCTTCCAGCAGTCTTAAGCAGCCTAAAAAACTGCAGATCAATACACCACCATCTTAGGCAAGTCAAAAGTGGTGTAACACAAAATATGGAGCTATTAGACAATTACAAGCGCCAAAGTGACCCAAGGAACGTATTTGGTACAAATAGCTAACGTAGTGAATTCCAAGCGCCAAAGTGACCTCAAGGAACATATTTGGTACACATAGCTAACATGCCCAACGTGCCTAATAGGAATAATAAACTTGCAATGAACATGTTTATTTAGGGCAATTCTTTCAAATTTTCGACATAGGGATGAGGTATGGTGTGGCATGCTAGGACAAATGTTAAAAACAATTTAGTTGTCAAGAGATCATGACAACATCCTTTCATATTTTTTAAATAATAAGTGTTCCATGAGTAACATTGCCAGAAACCAAAGCATATAGAATTTGTAGGCTACTACATCTAGATAAAGGAATTTTCAAAAGAGAAATATGCACTTCAATCTTTAGAAGGATTTAACCACCCAACCGGGCTCAAGCTTTTCAACAGGAAATCGTTATCCTGATTACCAAACCGCAAACAGAAAGAAAACTAAACACTAGAGACAAACTCGTCCATCACAGCAAGGCATAAGGTTTCTTAGAGCGCTCAACCGGGACTTCTGAATTAGAACTGAGAAAAACAGTTGTATTTAAAGGCAGGAATGTTCTATTTCCGGATTTCCCTTTTTTGATCCCCAAATATCTTCAAAAAGGCAGGAGATCCTGAATAACTAAGTTTCGGCTAAAAATATCCGGTGCTCAATCATTGGTATGGCTGGATCGACCGTTTTTCCTTGGTTCCGGGAGTTTCTAGAACTCTGATACATTTTTTGGATCAATGAAACGAGAGGTGCCAGGAGGCTCCAACATACGATCTGGGCCGTCAGATCGACGGATCCGATGACTGTGGTAGTCCAGGGTGCACCTCGTTTAGAATATGTAGCACAATAACAGGGGGTTCCGGGGGGATTTGATATAGATGTAAAAATGATAATTCGTGAAACCATAGACCATATCCCAAAAACAATTGAGTGGGTTGTTATAATAAAATAAACATAGATTTAAAAAAGAAATAATAAGAATAATCATGTTAGATCATTGGCTATGTTGGTCAAATTAGTCTTATTAGGACATTAAGTTATTTTGGTAGAGGTTTGAGCCCCCGTATTTCATATTCTAAAACCTTAGGCAATCCGTATAAAAGCTCGATATTCCATCAAAACCTTAGACAAACTCATATTCTATACTTTAAAATCATAGGTGCCCCCAATCATAAATGACCATAAGTGAAACGAGAGGTGCCAGGAGGCTTCAACATATGGTCTGGGCCGTAGGATCGACGGATCCAACGACTGTGGAAGTCCAGGGTGCACCTTGTTTAGAATATGGCCATGCACCAGACGGAAGTTCAGGTGCAGTCAAAAGCTTTGAACTACACCTAGACTGCCATCCGGTGCACGGCCATATTGCAAGCATGCTCTCTAAGTACAATCTACCATATATATAGTGTCAAAAGATGGAGAGATGGTGATAATGGCCCTCCATTATGACCATCTCTCCACCTCCTCACACTATATGGTAGATTAAAACAACCAAAACGAGGTATACTTCCAATGAATCGAGTTGGTACAACTCTAATGTTGATCTCAATTTGTTTGAATCAATTTATGCTGTTGACTCATGTATTTATTGTGTTTCATCCATTGATTGGATTCCTTATAGTTTGTCACTCGACTTTGAATTTATTGCTATATTAACATGATAGTAAAGATTATGATTAGAATTAAAATGGTATATCATCAATCAAACTCACGCCATTACGTTGGCAAATGTTTTTTTACAAAAATTTTGGTTGGAAAATAAAAATTTAATTGAAAATAAGATATTCTTATGAGTTTTAGCTATAGTATAAAATAGGGTGAAGATAAAGTTACTCTAGTTTTGGTGATTCCGTGGCAGAGATATCCCTTCCGGCAGAATCACCACAGAAAAAATCCGTCCTGCAGAATCACTCGCCCAAACTGTGCAGTAACGCAGTAACTGCACCTTTTGAGGGCAATTTTTTGTCCTTTTGAATCTGGAGGCGCTCGATCTGATTTTTGGTTTGCATGGATGACCTTCTCTAATCGGTCTCATTCCAACCCACATAGAAGTGGTCCGAATCGATTTGCAGCTCGATCGGCGAGGTATTCAAGCTCAAAGATCTGCGCAAAAAATTGGTTAAGGGGCAGATGCAGTCAGCGTGACTGCGCAGTTACTGCGCGATTTTGGTGATTCCACTAGAAGGGATATTTTTTCCGCGGAATCACCAAAACCGAAGTAACTTTATCTTTACCCGTATCAAATATATACATAAAAAGTAAAGAAGCCTTAAAATAGAGAAGGCATTTTAATTTTTAGCATAAAGTATCCATAAGCCAATTAGCCTATATTGTGGCTACTAACTGCTTGATGAGGCGTCCTTGTTTTCTTATTTGGCAAAATATATCGTATCAATTGGCCCCTAGGATAATTTTGGTGTTCCAAACTATATGGCAAAGTCGGTTCGCCATTCCAGAGTCCACATCATGTGGTGCACGATAAACAATTAGAATTCTATCTAAATAGCCTGCGGGATGTTCGCAGTTTGATCTTATGGCAGCTTGATATTGAATTTTCTTGGACATCCTCATAGCATGGTATTAATTCAAGGATTCAATGGTTAGATAGGGGAATTGTGCTTCAGAGGTAGGGCATTAGGATACGGCCTTTCGAAGAAGCGCAACCGAGAAAGGCTGTCTCATTGAGTTTTTGTGGCCCCATCTCCTGGGTCTACCCGCTCCTTTATGGTGAGACCGCAACATAAAGTGGAGGAAGAGTCTAGATCTCATCCCTCATGAAAGAACTTGCAGAATTTGCCTTACCGATAACATGGGATATATGGAATTTGCCATCCAAACATCCACGGGAATACATCCAAATACTTTGAATTTTCCAAGATCTAGGATTTTCTCTGACCACATTTCTTTTGAGCTTTTTCCCCTCAAAACATTTGATCGTAAAGAATTTTGAATCGTCACTGCAGTCTTTACTATCTTCTCCCAGAGGTAATTAGGCAGGCCAGCATATTTTAACATAGTCTTTCTAATATTTTTTCTTTCTAATATTCCATTTTGCTTGGGCATATAGCTACAAGTGTATTGCCTTTTGATCCCTCTATCAATGCAATATGTTTTAAAATTTGATGAGAGATGCTCAACTCCTCTATCAGAACGCACACACTTGATTCCTTGTTCTGTTGAGCACTCCACTTCAGCTACAAATGCCTTGAAAGCTTCAAACGCCAACTCCTTTCCTTAAGCAATATACTCTTGTTTTTCTGCTATAATCATCAATGAAGGTTATAAATTATCTTTTTCCTGAAATTCCTGTTACTAGTTATGGTGCCCGGCGTTGCCGGGCTTTAGTAGCGATTTGAAGGGGTGGTTGTTTCATTATTGCGGTGTATCTTTGTTTGTGTGGTAATTTTTATGGAGATGATGTTATGGTTAGGTGCTGCTGGTGTAGTGTAAAAGGGACAATCAGTTTGAAAAGTAGGAGTATTTTCACGATGCACCATAGTTGGGGGTTGATGGTTTTGGCAACGATGTTTATTAATTGAAATAATAAAAGTGTTTAGAAGAATGTGACTGGAATGTTTGATACAATTAAATGTGTCATGCGAAGATAAATTGAATTGTGAAGATAATTGGACAGAGTTGGGTGGAACGTTCAATGTATTTTTTGGCAATCAATAGATTTTTAGAAACATGCTCAATATGTTGAATTTGGATGTACACGTTCTCATTATGGTTAGAAACATGCTTATGAAATAGTGTGACATGTCCATTGGGTATTGCGTTCTTCTGGTGTAGGAAATTTGCTCACAGTTTGGAAAAGAAATGTTGATCTGTGTTGACGTCAATTTGACCGAGCTGTCTAAAATATAGCAATATGTCACAATCTTTAAGAAAAAGATGAATGCAAATAGAGATAATAAAATTATAATTTGTTCTCTCGTAGAATGAAGGGTTTTCTATTTCTTTTTTTGGTTGTAGGTTGCTTTTAATTTGTAGACGTGTACAATAGCTTGCTAAATCTAAAAGAGGATTGGGCTTGGTAGTTGTTACACCACTGACTACAAAATCATGTTTTTGTTGATAATTAGTAGCATAACATGGTTGGAAGGTTAGGATTTAGATCCCTAGGACTTTGTTCAAGATGTCGAATAATGTCTAAACTACCCAATAAGCTTTGGTTGGAAGGGTACCATGTTAATTTGGCCCATGCATAAGAAGGCATGTCATTCTTGATGGGCTATCCAATGGATAGGAACCAGGTCATTTGTAAGCCGAAAGAAAAGGAAACACCTTGAACAGAGTATCCTTGATGGAAGCTATTTGAACTGTCACAAAATCCAACCACTTCACTCTTGCAAAAACCAACCACTCTCGATGCCCCTATTTATGATATGCTATGCAACATTTTTATAGGAGACCAACATCAACATGATTAGATAAGACAACCATCTAAAGTATAGTCTCCTTCGTAGTGATATGATTTAACATGAAATTGATATACTATGCATGTTCAGCAGAAACTCTAAGTTGTGTTAACCCAGTGGCCTAATGGACTCCAAGTTGTGTTAACCTAATGGCCTAATGGACTCGAGGGTTTGAAATGGCGTGAGCATCAATCAGTAAATACTACAATTGCACAATTATGCTTGTCACTAAACTTAGTTTGGCTTTGGATCATCAATTATCAATATCATTTTTAAATATTGTTCAGCGGCAAATATAAGGTAACATTTGAATCTCGTTTACCAAGGGTGGCAGATATAAGGTAACATTTGAATCTCATTTACCAAGGCATAGGTTAGTTCATCATCTATAATGCATCAAGATAGTAAAATAAATATAATCTGACCGAATGATGGCATACTCATCCAACAAATATGGTCTGTGGAATTGATAATGCTTTGAATCATCTCAACATCAGTAGATATTGTTCATAGGCTGATATAGGCAAGGTAACATTGGAATCTCATTTATCAAGACATAGTTTACTCAACTATAATCCATCCAGATGGTGGGTGAAGTAATACAATTTAGATGAATAATGACACACTTACCCAACAAATACGATATGTGGAATCCATGGAACACCTACACATACCCACATATTGTTACATATATTGAAAAAACAAACAGATACTCAAGGACAATCTTGAATATCAAATGGGTGTACCAGATCCATTTGCTCAAAATAATTCGTCCAATAAGGCTGCATTGCCATCTACAGGGGCAGAAGTTTATTCAGACATTTGTAGAAATCATACATGTATGATGGCACCAAACACAATAACAATGGAACAAAAGAAATGCAAGAATGACATATTTTATGATGGTGCCAAATACAATATTAATGGAACGAAACTATCAAAGAGGATCCCATTGCAAGAATAGCTACAGATGCACCAGTCATTCCTGATAGCCCATTAGTTAATTTAGCTCCACCCATCGTATTTTTATCTCAATTTGTGCACAATGGACCAGTTTGCAAATGTTCCAAAATTTTGGGCTTCTTCCAAAATCATGAGGTTCATGAACATGAAATTCTTCTCCTAAATTCTGGGCTTCTCCCAAAAGCATGTAGATTCATGAGAAGATGAGATTCATGAGAAGATGAAATTCTTCTCATACACACACATTCGTACACCTTATATTTGAGACAAATAGACCTTCAAGTAATCATAGGGCAACCATTTGAATAAACTATACTAACAATAACAGAAGCAAGAAAAGAATATGGGTGGTCTGATTTTGAAACAGGAATACAGATAGATGTATAACAATAATAATAAAAGCCATAAAGGAACATGGAATAAATCGAAAACCTCCTAAACCTGCATAGCATAAACTGGACTATCAACCTTATGCTCTCTCATTGCTCAAGTACACTGCATGGGCATAATGCAAATACCTTCTAGCCATTGCATTGGAAAACTTTATTTCTTCACGAATGCCTTCTAGCTTTGATTCTAAAGAACAATCCTCTGAATAACTTTTTTATCTGTCAAAGAAATGCAATTTTTAGGCAAGCAATTGATGCACAGCAATAGCGATTGTAATGAATGTAATAGAAGCAACTTCATAGAGCTGTAGATAGATCATATTAGATAGAAGCTCAGCATGCATTCTGGCATGGCGGCCATTTCAAGCAAAAGTAAAGGTGGTTAAGACATACAAAATTTTATATATGACATTGCAGCATCAGTATGGAGTTGCTAACAATAAGAAGCCTCAATTTTATCAATTAAACTTCCTTAAAACTAAAAGTACAGACATGTCTTTATCAATCTTGTTTGCATTCAACTACCTTGAATAGATAAACATGTCTTCATTTGCATTCAAAAAAACTATCATGTAGTGTTACCCTTTGTCTTTTGAGTTCTAAATTAAGAATCCACATATAGAACTTAAAAAACAACAAAACAAATACGGTCGCTCGTAGAAATCTAAACCTAAATTTGCACTGGCTGAAACACCCATCAGAACTCTACAGTAATAGCAGAATCCCATTCCAAAACCATGATGGTTGGTAGATCCATGAGAAGAGCCCTTGGAGTCTAAGGCAGTGAAGGTGGTCTTTTGGTCGCAGCCGAATGATGGAACTAAATTCTTGTTGAAATACTATCTACCTGTTGTAGAATTAGATGTGGTTATGTTAGATATCTTGTAGCCCTAAGGTTATGTGGACATGGGAATCTGTAACATCATTCATCTGAGCAAGTAAAAAAATGCATGCACGCGTCACAATGACACCAATCTGGCAATAGATGCCTGTAACTTGGATAAAAAATTCACACAGTGAAAATGATCAATCTTTATAACATAAGCAGAGCAATACATTGTAAAGTACTCCATAGATTATACTACCAAATTAGGATCTACAACTTTGACAGCACAATAATTATCTGTACTCTGTCCAGTTTCAAGAACAGTTGAAGTACCTCTTCTTCAGCTAGGTGAGAAACGAAAGCATTGCTTGAGATAATAAGGCTTAGGAGCCAGATTTGGAGATGGTTAGGCCAATCTTGCAGCAGCCAGCCATGTAGACATTGAAAAATCCTGCAACAAATTGACTCCACAATAAAATCCATTTAAAGAATCTGCCAAGTGAAAGCATATAGATCAGAATGTACACAAAAAGCTCAGAAAGAAAAAATAGATGCGTCCAGCAAATAGAAACTTATTGTGTATCTTTATCTTCATCTTTCGTGGATCTAAGCATAATATCTTGTGCCTAAAGTATTGCTTTTCTTTTCAACAATGAAATTGTAAACCCAAACTTATAACATTTATGCACAGCCAAATAACATCATCCTGCTCATGTCTAGGATAACACATGACCTGCTAATATTCTACTTAGTATCAGCAATCAAGATGGATCTATATTATTGTATTTACATAATGAGAAAGGTTTGGAAAAGCAAAAAGTAGAGAAAAGGTTGCAGCCCTTTCCATCGTGATCCCATGATAGAAGTAAACTAAGTAATTGGTTGGATTAATTGTTCAGCCCTCATACTGAAATAACAAAGGTCTCGTGCATGCATGTCATGTATATTGCTCTGGTGTCAGAAAAGGATCACATCCAAATAAAATATGCCACAATTCTCCAGTCCTTGCAATTCCAATCCTGTAAACAACAGCCCATCTCCAAGAATCGTAACATATTGATGTCTACTTCCAAAAGTCAAAATTGTCCTATTTACAGATCAACCTGTTCATCCAAATTGACCCTATCACTCTATCTATCACTTAAAGATCCCAGAAAAAGTCATCCCAGCATAGCTAAAGAAAAACATGAAGTGCTTTGCTTCTGCATGTGTTGCCTCCAGTAAAGAGCCAAAGCCAGTGTAGTAAAGATCTAACCCGAAATGTAAGTTGCGTGCATGCATCTGGCCGTGCCTTGCAAAACGACCTAGAAAGCTGAGTCCAACGCTCCACAAATCCCAAAGTTTAGAGAGCTATTTCTGGCAAGAAGTTTCCAACCACAGATACAGTCGATCACCACAGTTCCTCAACAAAATTTAGGAACCCATAAGATATTTGAGCTTCTAAAACCCTGATGTGACCTTCGAAAACCTGCTTAGAGCTTCTAGCAGAAGAAACATATTCGACTTTCCAGACACCCAACAGACACTTGAAAGCAAGAAGATCATTTAAAATTTATATCATGCTACAGAAAAACAGAAAGAACAAAGGAAGCTCTACCTGCAGAACGATGGGGGCTTGCTTGCAAGATGCAATTTTGTTTTCAATGCAAATCAAAGCGGCCAAGATGCTTGACACCACGTCTTTCATCCTTGCTGTCTGCTGCCAAAAATTGGAAATGGATAAGTAAGACCCATCGTCCCCAAACAAAGAAATCTGTGGTTTTTAGACTATAAAAGCAATAGAAGACTTGCGAGATGCTGTTACATACCCCAGGTGTTTGTGCCAATTGAAAATCTCCACAATGAGAGATCGGCAGAGCATGATGCAAAAACCTAGCGCCATAACCAAAACTAACAGCGACAAAATGGATATGGCTCAAAACTGCCATATCAAATTTGGAGTCGGGCATGGATTAAACAACATTCTCGGTGCATGCCAGTGTTAACCACGCGTCTTCCACCAAATCTGGCCAACCAACATGCACCGCCTCTATTTTTTGCATTTCGGAATCATACTCCACTCGACTGCCCAATTTTTGGCGAACGGAAGTTTTTAGCGGCGATAAAAAAATCCCACAACCTTAGAAAATCAATCTGAAAAAAAAAATCTAAAAAGTTTTTCACTTGACGGAAAAACCGATAGGATATTTAAAGGTCCACAAGGTCTGTATGCATGACTTCCAAGATTCTCTTTGCTCTTTCTCTTGACATTGAAATGATAATCTACATTGTTTTCCAAGCATGCACCCTTTACAAACACAGGTAGTTATTCAACAATTGGAGAGCAGACAGTTGGCGGTCAAACCAGGGAAGTAAATGTAGTTTCTGGAGGTGATATGAACAACGAAGATAATGCAAAATTGAGAGAGGCACAAGATATAATCATGAGCAAGGTAAGCTCCAATATTGTTCTAAAACTGAGAGGGATGCATCATAGGAAAATGTAGAATTATATGTTGATGACATATCAGGAGAAAACCTCTTCTCAGATTGATGTTCTTGAGAACGAGTTGAGAAGGTTAAAACTGGTGGATAAAAAGAATGTGAATGATAAGGGCTGGGGCGATGTACACTCAGCAACAACAGGTACTTGCAATTTCCAGAGGGGTAACTAACCTTGGTAATATTGCTATATTCATAAGGGCAATTGCAAAGACTAGACTTGATGCTGAAAGAAACTGAAATTGACAAAGTAGAGTTGCTGAAGAAGATAAAGCAAGTCAAATCTTATGGTGCCAAGTACGATCTCTATGGAGCCGAGTTAATTTCAAAACATTATTGGCTCCATTGCACTTATATTAAATAACATTTAATCTAGTAATTCAATAGTGCAACTAGTGCACTATATACTGATATTTTCCTTCAGCTTCTGCATAATAATCTTGAACATCTGTGCTTGGTATATCATGTGACTAGAGCTTAATCATCATGTTCAAGCTCTACTGCCTGTTGTATTGAAGAACTATTAATGTGTTAGCCAATATAAGTCCCCAATTGATATGATGTATTTTCTCTCTTGCTCCAAAGGTAGAACAATTAAAACTCTACCAAATAGCGCGTTTGACGCTTCACGATTTAGTAACTTCTGTCGGCCCCATCATGGATTTCCTCGGACCTACTCGCAGCATAGTACATGAATCGAGGATACAAGGGTCTAATATAGAAACCGAGCTCGGGGTGTGTGGGCATTAGCATATGACCTTTCAAAAAAATGCAGCTGGAAAAGACTGCCTGATGGAGTTTTCATAGTCCATCTCTCATATGTTGGGGCCACAACACAAACTTCCAAAGTTGTTTGACATAGGGAAGGGTGCCAGATCGCCTACTTAACAATAGTCTGCATAGATGATGTGTGTTATGGCACCTTTGCCTATATCAGATTCGACCAGGATAATGCACTGTTATCATATAGGGGAGAGGATCTTGATTCTAAAAGATAGATCCTTAAAATCCCGTGAAAGCAGCATTTTCTCAAAAATCTTCTTTGGAGGCCCTGGAGATGGAATAAAAAATCTTCTCTTGAGACCCTGAAGATGGAAGGATGACTTCTCCAATTTGGAATTGCAAATTGGTTATGTAAATGGACCCGAAACGTCACCTTTACTCTAGAGACCAGGAAAAAGACCACCCATTGACCAAGAAATGTATTAAGTTTGGAGTTCAACATCCATAAGTCAATTAGCCTATATTGTGGCTGCTAACTGCTTGATGAGGTGCCCGTTTTCTTATTTGGCAAAATATATCGTATCAATTGGTCCCTAGGATAATTTTGGTGTTCCAAACAATATGGCAAAGTCGGTTGAAGAGTCCATCACGTGCAAACGATAAAACAATTAGAATTCTACCTAAGTAGCCTGCAGGACGCTTCACAGTTTGATAATTTATGGCAACTCGATCTTGAATTTTCTTGGACATCCTCGTAGCATGGTATTGTTTCAACGATCCAATGGTTAGACAGGGGAATCGTGCTTCAAAGGTGGGGCATTATGGTATGACCTTTTGAAGAAGCGCAACCGAGAGAGGCTGCCTCAGCGGGTTTTTTTGGCTCCATTTCTTGGGGTCTACCCTCTCCTTTATGGTGAGACCGAACAAAAAGTGGAGGAAGAGTCTGGATCTCGTCCCTCACGAAAGAACTTGCGGAATTCGCCTTACTGATAACATGGGATATATGGAATTTGCCATCCAAACATTCAGGGAAATACTCATAAGCGAATCTTTGTGAGTTTTGTTGAGAAATTTTGTTCCACACATTTTTTTTTTTGAAGAACTGTGTCGTCAATATATTAAAAGAATGGTAATGTTACAAAGCAAGTGAGGAGGAAGGAGAACTGCCCCAAAGAGACAGCGATACCTCGACATTTTATTTTTTTCGTTGGAAGAATCCTCTCCTTTGCACGACACCTAAGCACCCCAAAGTTTTTTGATTCAGCTCAAAACCAGATGCGGATTCGCATACTCAGATCTGCCACACCCCTGTTTCCCTTGTAGATCCACCCATGTGCTTTTCCCAGTGCCTAATCTGCTTGATGATTAGCTTTAGCGAATATAGCAATCAACAGATTCCCTCTGGTTAAATTTTGAGAGCAATTAAAGTGCAAGTTCATAAGAGAGGATAATGCTTAAAGGTTGTTCATATAGCAACAAGTCCATATGCAAATCATCCCATCGAGTTATTGTAATCATAAAAATTATTAAAAGGAGCCAGAATAATATTGAAATGAGCATAGATTTTCCTGTCAGTAGAGGAACCTTTAAGCACAGATTTCAGAGCAGTCCAAGATATGATAGGTGGTCAGAAAAATAGGTGACCAGAAAAGATTTGTGCTCATAGTAGCATCAGATAAATTATTTCTCTGAAGAACAGGATGAATTTTATTCCAGGCCATGATCAAATTCCTCATCATAGGAGAAGTGTTTGGAGTAGGATGAATATCAACAAAAGCAAATTCAGGAAGGGAATGCTTAATTGAGGGATGACCTGAGGGATAAGAAATGTTAAGCCAATGAGCAATGAATTGAGAGGAAGGAGATTTATTTCCCATAATAGTTCTCCAAATATATTTCCCTCCCAAAAAGCAAGCTGTAAATGAAAATTTTTGCACCCTAGACCCCCAATTTTCTTAGGCCTTGAAACTGAACTCCAGTTTACTAAGTGTGAACCATTCCAAATGATCATCCTTTATTTTCCCACAATATGTTTTCCTTTTGGTATGTCAACTAACTCATAGATTTATTTGAAAAGCGTTCATCTCATCATTTATTGCTTCTCTCCATTTATTGGCATCTAAGCTAGTCACTGCTTCTTCAAAAGTTTCTGGTACCTCAGTTTCTGCTACATATTTTAAACGAGGTGCACCCTGGACTACCATAGTCGTCGGATTCGTCGATCCTACGGCCCAGATCGTATGCTGATTTTAAACGAGGTGCACCCTGGACTACCACAGTCGTCGGATTCATCGATCCTACGGCCCAAATCATATGTTGAGGCCTCTGAGCACCTCTCGTTTCACTTATGGTCATCTATGATTGGAGGCGCCTATGATTTTGAAATATGAAATACGATTTCGCCTAAGATTTTGAGGGAATATCGAACCTCTATACGGCTTTGCCTAAGATTTTAGAATATGAAATACGGGAGCTCAAACCTCTACCAAAATAACTCAATATCCTAATAAGACTACTTTAACCAATATACCCATTGAGGTAATGTGATTATCTTTTATTTTGAATCTACGTTTTTTTTTATAACAACTTATTCAATTGTTTTAGGGATATATGGTCTATGGTTTCAGAAATTGTTATTTTAATATCCATATCAAATCCCCGTGGAACACCTTGTTATTTTTCTACATATTAAGACTTCACCTATTTTTTCCTTTTGAGCATGCAGTCTGTTATTTCTGCCATCTTTTTCTCTCCCATATTTTTCTACGTCAACCTGATCTTCTCCTCTTCACGTCACCCCATGCCTCCCCTTTGACTCACATATCGGGGGATAGCGTGGACGTCCGCCCACCTACAAGTATCTAGGGTGGAGTTCCCTTCGCTTTCTGGAGGCGCGTCTATCCGGCTATGGGTGGTGATGCGAATCTGATACCAGCATCACCGTAGCTCTATGATTGGGGCCATGGTCCACATCGTTTCCGCACCGGTCGAGCCTGCCCTTCAGACGGTCGACATTTGGGGCCCGATGGATCTCTTTGGCGACATGGAATGACTTGGAGCAGGTGCGAAGGCATTTTTGGCACGCACTTGGGGTGAAACCTTGAGTTCCCTATCGATTCGGCTGCGTAGAAATCGGATTCTTACGCTTCAGCGGGCAGCTTTTGATAGACACATCGTCTATTTTTAAAGTGGTTACTATGGGTGATGCTAGGCTCCTCCGCTTTGCTTACACTTGTGGCAATGAGTCCGGCAGGCGGCTTAGGCCTGTTGGAGGGGTAAGAGAGATCAATGGTTCGCCAGATGGAACGCGGCAGGAGCACGATGATGCATGCGGTGGACACGGCCGGCCGATCGTGATAACGGGGAGTACCTAGACGCTTTGTTTCCTTGGCAAGCTCGGGACCCCGGCGCTCCTAGAGCAGGTCAAAATGGCCCATTACAAGGAGCACATCAACCCGTGTTAGCCGGGGCCCACACTCTACTGCGTTCCAAATGCCTCGAAAAAAAGCGAGACTCATTGCCTCCATTCGCCACATTGTGCCCACCATCTTCGTGATCGAGACAAAGGCGGTGGATTGGGATTGGCCAGACATGCTCGGCGGGCTTTGCCAAACGGGTGCCATTGAGGATGAGTCTCACACTTTCCAGAGATGCCCGGCTCAATCGGATCCAGGGCGGATCACTCCCCTTAGTACGGCCGGACTTGCCCTTACATTTTCTTTGATGAACACCGCCGTCGATGCGTGCCTCGGGTCGTATATTCGTGAGGTACCGGACTGCGAGGTCACCTCGCCCCTTTGGCTGCTTCGGCGATTAAACGCTGGGTGCGGTGCATATTTATATATTTGGGTGTTTACGCATTTTGTATGTTAGTTTGTCGCCAGTGATTTTTCGCCACGGTTTTCCCTCGAAAACCCTTCGGGGCGGGGGTTTTTTTAATCCGGGCAGTAATCCGCTTGCTGCGTTTTTGTATTGGGTCCCATAGACCGATTGGTCTCCGTGGACGATAAAAGTACCTTCCTTCCTTCCTTCCTTCCTTCCCTAAGCCTTTGACTTTTTGGTTTTTCTTCTGTGACCTCTGGTACAATTGGTATTATGGGTGTATCTTCTCTCATATATTCACTGCCATTATTGTCTTGTTCTTCATCCTCTTTATCTGTCTGATCTTCATCCTCAGAGTCATTTGCCTCATTAAATTTTTCCTTTGTGTTAACTTTCTTTGTATCTTTCTTGTGATTTGATTCACCCATTCTTGGTTTGTACACATCCTTTTCCATAACTTAACATCTCTGTGGACTATGGCCTTTCTGTTTGCAGGATTACACACTTTGAATCCCTTTGATTGTTCATCATAACCTATTAAATATGTAATAATGGATCTGTTGTCCAGTTTGAGTCTAGTCTCTTCAGACATATATGTGTAAGCTAAACATCCAAATACTTTGAATTTTCCAAGATCTAGGATTTTCCCTGACCACTCTAGATCTAGAATTCTGAATCACTCTAGTCTTTATTGCCTCCTCCCAGAGATAATTAGGTAGGCCAACATATTTTAGCATAGTCCTAACTGCATTTAGCATGCTCTTGTTTTTTCTTTCTGCTATTCCATTTTGTTTGGGCGTATAGCTACAAGTGTATTGCCTCTTAATCCCTTTGCAATATGTTTTAAAATTTGATGAGAGATACTCACCTCCTCTATTAGAATGCACACATTTGATTCTTTATTCTGTTGAGCACCCCACCTCAGCTACAAATGCCTTGAAAGCTGCAAATGCCAACTCCTTTGTCCTTAAGCAATAAACTCTTGTTTTTCTGCTATAATCATCAATAAAGGTTATAAATTATCTTCTTCCTAAAATCCCTGTTATATTTAAAGGTCCACAAAGGTCTGTATGCATGACTTCCAAGATTCTCTTTGCTCTTTCTCTTGACCTTGCAAATGACAATCTTCATTGTTTTCCAAGCATGCACTCTTTACAAACATAGGTACTTCTTCAACAAATGGAGGGCAGACAGTTGGTGGTCAAACTAGGGAAGTAAGTGTAGTTTATGGAGGTGATGTGAACAATGAAGATAATGCAAAATTGAGAGAGGCACAAGGTATAATCATGAGCAAGGTGAGCTCCAATATTGTTCTAAAACTGAGAGGGCTAAATCATAGGAAAATGTAGAATTATATGTTGATGACATATGAGGAGAAAACCTCTTCTCAGATTAGCAATTTCTAGAGGTAACTAACCTTGGTAATATTGCTATATTCATAAGGGCAATTGCAAATACTAGACTTGATGCTGAAAGAATGCTGAAAACTAAAATTAACAAAGTAGAGTTGGTGCAGAAGATAACACAAGTCAAATCTTGTTCAATAAAAGGGATGGTTGCTAAGGAGGTAAGGCTGGCCCCTGTTTTAACTGTAATCAGTATGAACACATTAAGGTGAACTACCCTAATCTGTCTAAATATATAAACTGTTATAACTGCGATGGAAGGGGGCATTATACCTCTACTTGCTCAACACCTAAGGATGGTTCTAAGGGAAGAGGCAGAGGAGGAAGATCAAGCAACAATTTTAGAGGCAGAGGTAGGGGAAGGGGAAGAGGCAGTATCCATGAGGCAAATGTGGCAGAAGAAGTAAGTCTGGAGGAAGGTACAACTAAAGATGATGATGAGGTAAGGAATTTTGGAACTTTTTCTGTTGATACAAAGGTTAATGATGATAATTTTCTCATTCTAGATAGTGGAGCAGAAAAATCTATAGCTTGCAATTCAAATCTTTTGAAGGAATGCAAAGGAAGCAAAGGAGGACACATCCAAGTTGGCAATGGAGATTTGTAGAGCATAGAAGATGTAGGAGTATTAGAAATCTTTGATTTAGATAGATAGATAGATAGATAGATAGATAGATAGATAGATAGATAGATAGATAGATAGAAAATCTGCGAAATGTATTTTGTGCTCCCAATTTGGTTAGAAATCTAATATCAATTTGTCAATTGATTAACATGGGTTTCAAAGCAGTTTTTGAACAATTAGAATGTAAAGTATTTGAAGGGAATAAACTCAAATTTCTGGCCACCTAGTCACAGTCCTTCTGCTTACAACATTGGGAAGCTCAATGAGATCCCAAAGATCCTCCACTTGAAGCACATTCTTCACCTTTTCCTTCCATACTTGAAAACTTGAATCCCCTTTCAAAACTTCAATGGCATTCAACAGCCCTGCACCGAATCTGCTAGGTATTTTGCAAGCTGTGATACCAATGTGATAAATTGATGTCGATAAGACAAGAATTTTAATATGATGTCTAGATACTTCATATACTATTTAAATATCAACTTGATATACCTTATATCATTTAGCTTCACAAAAATCAAATAAGCTGAATATACTTTGTTCTACACAAACAACTTCTTCTAGTTGAAATCAATCTATTTAGTTTGAACGCATCCAACACATGTTAAGCAATAAATCGATGACTGTTGAATGTATAGATTCCCAACTACTGTTCATATGGAATTGCCTCTATTATTGTAGTAGAGTTGACCCGAGATATTACCTTAGATCGATCAACAATCCTCCACATTTATTCATACTACAATTGATCTACATCTTAGGTTATATATAGGCAGTTCTGGCGGTTCTGGAATTGCCATTTCTTCTAGAATCTGAACTCTGTGATGCCTTTAAGAAGGTAGAGTAGAATAGAATCTTTCTGAATGTTCTCTAAGATGGATGCTGGCTATGACACAAAACAACCACGACGAATTGCAAAATAACAACATTAGAAGAATCGAGTCGGGTTTTTTTCACATTAAAAAAGATTCACGGTGGTCATGAGACAATATAGGATGCACATTGAATGAGTTACAACTCCACACTTATCAGAGGGCAATTGATAATCATAAATCAAGACACTTGATAGAAATAAAAAAAAGGGAAAAAAACTATCAGAGCCGAGTCTGATCTCTATGGAGCCGAGTTAATTCAAAACATTCTTGGCTCCATTGCACTTAGCTTAAATAACCTTTAACCTAGTAAGTTTCACTAGTGCACCATATAATGATAATATTTTCCTTCAGCTTCTGCATAATAATTTTGAACTTCTATGCTTGGTATATCATGTGAGTTGAGCTTAATCATCATGTTCAAGCTCTACTGCCTGTTGTATTGAAGAACTATTACTGTGTTAGCCAATATAAGTCCCCAATTGTTATGATCTATTCTCAAACTCAAAACCTTTAACAACATTATGACATGAACTTTTCTCACATGGTGAAGTCGAATCGCCATTTTTGATCTTCTCTCTTGCTCAAAAGGTAGAACAATTAGAACTCTACCAAATAACGCCGCTTCATGATTTAGTAACTTCTGGCGACCCCATCATGGATTTCCTTGGACCTGCTTGAAGCATAGTACGTGAATCGAGGACACAAGGGACGAATACAGAAACCGAGCTCTGGGGGTGGGAGCATTAGCATATGACCTTTTGAAAAAATGCAGCTGGAAAAGACTGCCTCATGGAGTTTTCATAGTCAATCTCCCATATGCTGGGCCCACAACACAAAATTCCAATGTCGTTTGACATAGGGAAGGGTGCCATATCGCCTACTTAAAAATAGTTTGCCTAGATGATATGTGTTATGGCACCTTTGCCTATACCAGATTCGACCAGGATAATGCACTATTATCATGTAGATGAGAGGATCTTGATTCTAAAAGACAAATCATCAAAATCCTGTGAAAGCAGCATTTTCTCAAAAATATTCTTTTGAGGCCCTAAAGATGGAATAAAAAATCTTCTCTGGAGATCCTGAAGATGGAAGGATGATTTCTCCAATTTGGAATTGCAAATTGGTTATGTAAATGGACCCGAAACGTCACCGTTACTCTAGAGACTAGGCAAAAGACCATCCATTGACCAAGAAATGTGTTAAGTTTGGAGTTCAACATCCATAAGCCAATTAGCCTATATTGTGGCTGCTAACTGCTTGATGAGGCGTCCATCTTTTCTTATTTGGCAAAATATATCGTATCAATTGGCCTCTAGGATAATTTTGGTGTTCCAAACAATATGGCAGTCGGTTCGCCATTCCAGAGTCCACATCATGTGCGAACGATAAAACAATTAGAATTCTACCTAAGTAGCTAGCAGGATGCTTCGCAGTTTGATAACTTATGGCAGCTCGATATTGAATTTTCTTGGACATCCTCATAGCATGGTATTGATTCAAGGATTCAATGTTAGATAGGGGAATTGTGCTTCAGGGATGGAGCATTATGGTACGGCCTTTCGAAGACGCGCAGCCGAGAAAGGCTGCCTCGGGGAGTTTTTTTTTGCTCCATCTCCTGGGATCTACCCTCTTCTTTATGGTGAGACGGCAACATAAAGTGGAGGAAGAGTCTGGATCTCACCCCTCACGAAAGAACTTGCGGAATTTGCCTTATTATAACATGGGATATATGAAATTTACCATCCAAACATCCAGAGGAATACTCATAAGCGAAACTTTGTGAGTTTTTTTGAGAGAATTTGGATTCCACACATTTTGTTTTTTTCGCTGGAAGAATCCTCTCCTTCGCATGACACCTAAGCACCCCAAGGTTTTTTTGATTCACCTCAAACCAACGGTGGATTTGCATACTCAGATCTGCCACACCCCTGTTTCCCTTGCAGACCCACCCATGTGCTTTTCCCAGTGCCTAATTTGCTTGATGATTAGCGTTAGCGAATATAGCAATCAACAGATTCCCTCTGGTTAAATTTTGAGAGCCACTAAAGTGCCAGTTCATAAGGGAGGATAATGCTTAAAGGTTGTTCATATAGCAACAAGTCCATATGCAAATTGGTAGTTAACCTAATGGGTCGTAAGCAAAGTGTGCTTCATTCGAACAACTCACATATTTGACAATGAAGGAAAAAAAAGGGCCAAAACCACAAACAAAAACCAACGAGAAAAAAAGGGGGACATGGCGTCCCCTTCGGAGATGGCGGCCCTTCTCCACCACACCCAAGCTCTCAACAGCAAAAACAGACAACCCGCTTCTCAATTTCTCACCAAGCCAGGCATGGCCTTCCATGTAGCCTGCCCACTTACATGGTTTTTTTTCCCAACCCAGTCCCTTGTTCCCTGCTTCCGATTTACTTCTTATGCGATCTGTTTTGTTTTCAGCAGTTTGGGATCAGACTAAAATTGATTGCATTGTTTTTTCCACAGTCGGAAGATTTGCTACTGCAAGCTTGGCTCGTCGGATTTGCAGACCAGATTTGGGGCTGCATTGGGTAGGCAAAATCATGTTATGCTGGAAAGCGCAGTGGCTCTGGGCAAGCTTTTACAAGGAGCTCTGCCTCTTTCTCTCAGCGCCGGAGGAGAGACGGTGGAAGTTTTGGTGCCTCGTTTGTCCAAGGAGGCCAGGAAAAAGAAAAAGAAGATCACCGTTTCCACAGCATATGGGTACAGAAATCTGGAGGATGAAAAATTTGACTCGGGCGAACGCATGCGTATGGAAGACTCTGGTAATGGGCTTGAGGTATGGCCCTATTTGCGTTTCCCCCCTTTTAAGTTTGATTTTAGAGATCCGGCTTGTTATGGGTTCTACGTCTGGCTTTTGTCCACCTCATTCAAAACCAATGTTTACACTTATTTTGGTACATAATGGGCGTTTCTTCACGGCCGGGAGAGAACATAGGACCCAATATTCTTCCGACCTGCCCATCAAGGAGAAGCTCGCGAACGGCTCAGTGGTTTTCTCACTCTTGGCGACCCAGTTCAACCTCGCTATCGTTCCTCTCTTAAACTTGGACCTGGCCTATCTCTCAGGCTTCTCTTTTGTTCAAGAGATAAACATGTATGTAACTATTTGTTTTCTATATAGCTTGAGTTATACAAGTGGCCTACATTTGATTAACATGCACAGACAGTGTCAAGCTCAATGCCTTCCTTCTTTGCCAGACTAATATGGAATCATCCCAATGCCTCACTTCTGTCCCTGAGTTTCCTTCGTTTGGACAGATATATTTCTCTAAGACCTTTCTGTTAGAGTAACTTAGATGCTGATACTCTGCAGATGTTGGAATGGTCCCAATGCTTCACTTTGATGTTTGATGGAGCTCTTTCCTTGGAGACTCTGACCTTTATATGTTATTCTTTAGGTTATCCATATAGAAGGCACAGCTCCAAAAAGAAAAGATCCACATGATGCTGCTCCTGATCAGGTCGTCTGCGATTTGTGTTCCACAGGCGAGCCTATTGGTAGCGAAAAAGAAAAACGAATGTTTTCTTGCCCTGGATGTCCCAAACGGTATCATAGGAAGTGTCTTAAGAAGTGGTCACAGCATAGAGGCAAGAACACTATCCTTGTTGTCCTTTATATAAGGCAGATTTTTAATGATTTGAATGAATTTTTGCAGATTTGTTTAATTGGGCGACTTGGAGATGTCCTTCATGCCGATCATGCGAGGTAGGGAAGGGAGATTGTTCACAATTTTTCTCACTTGATGCAATGAGTTTGTAACTAGGTTGTTTTTTTTTAAAGGTCTGCAAGCGGGTGGATGATCCAAAGAAGCTCCTATTTTGCAAAAGATGTGATGGAGCCTATCACATGTCCTGCCAACAGCCACCCCTTAAGGTGAGATTGCACCACCGCTCTAAGACTCCAAAGGGATTATAACTCAACTTATAGCAACTTTGTGATCCGCCTTAACAAGTATTAAATTTGGGAAAAAAATGGTACAAGCTTGCACATGTATTATGGCCCTCGTCAGAATAATAGAAGACTCGTGAAGTGCAAAGAAAGTATCAGGGACAAGTTACCAAGTGAACCATAAAATTACATGATTTGTAGGATCCTTGAGGCCACATCTGCAACCCTCTTCCAAAAAGCATGCATTCACAGTTCCAGACATGTCTAAGTGTCTCCATAGATGTTTTTATTTGCTGTATCTTATTACCCAATAAGTAAGAAGGCCATAATTTATTCCTTGGCAAGCTCCAAAGAATTTGGTTTTGTAATAGAGGGCTTGAAAGGAAATTAGATATGCTTCCTTTTTACTGCTGTAGAGTATCATACTGATCCGTTGGCTCTAGAGTTATGGAGTTTAATTGTTGCTTCCTCTTTATTTATTTTGCAGTCTATGCCAAAGGGAGCATTTGTTTGCCCAAGGCATGTTAACTGTTACAGCTGTGGTTCACACGTTCCAGGCAGCGGTATCAGCTCAAAGTAAATTCGTTATGAGATTTATTTTTTGTTGATGAGTTTTACGCTCTGATTTCTTATTAATCATATTTTTGTTTTAGGTGGTTTTTGTCTTATCTCTTCTGTGATGCCTGTGGAAGGTTGTTCATTAAGGGGAATTATTGCCCGATCTGTTTAAAGGTGAACATATTCTTGTATTGTAGTGGATAGTTTTTGTAAGATACTGCATTCATCTTGAGAAAGAATATTTACAGTCAGGACGATGTAGATGTAATTTGGAAGACATTTATAATGCTTGGTGATTAGCAAATAGTTTTCGCGATTCCAATTTATCACAAGATATTTTGTATCTCTGAAAGAACTAATGTATCTTTTTCTTGCAGGTTTATAGGGAATCTGAAGTTTCACCAATGATCTGTTGCGATTTTTGTGAGCGTTGGGTTCACTGCAAGTGTGATGGCATCAGGTACCAGATGCGTTCAATTGATATACGTTTAACTTAGGTTAGACACATGATAGCCAGTCAATCCTTGCAGCTTGGCAATAGGTAGAAGCAACAAAAAAAGAAACCTTGAGCAAGTTCAATGTTAATATTCTCTTACATGGCTCTAGGGTTAGTATAAACTTAGTCTAAGCAGGACTGAAGTAAGTGAGAAACGAATTCAGCTTTTAATCATTCTCTATTCTCAAATTTTAAGTCTCTGGCATAAAGGAGGAGAGAAGCAACATTTTCTGCATCTTAGGGGTGAGATACATGTCCAGGTATTTCGGTTGATCGGCTAGCAATTCTGAGGATGTGCATCTGATCTGTGAAAATTTCCCTTAGAAATTGGAAAAATATTGTGCCTCAGGTCTATAAAGCATTCAAAGGTCTATAAAATATCTAACAAGCTCTCAAAAAATCTTTCATTCTTTTTATCCATATTTATCAAAAGTGGCCTAAGTTTTTAATGCCGGCATGGGTCAAAATGCAATGGTGCCCCTGAGGGTAGCAAGAAGTGCCATGCATGGGAAATACTGGCATGCTACTCCATTATGGGCCATTCATTATCTTAAGAATTTATTCTGTATGTTTGTCTTGAGATTGCATTAAGCTGGGGTGTTCAGGATTACATGTTCAGAGATTTTTTTATTTTTTCATATCTGTTATTTATGGGAATATTTTTCCATCTCATTTCAATTCATAATGGTAGGATAGTCTGATTCTGCAGATGGCATTTCGGTTCTATTGTGCTATTATTTTCCGGATAGTTCATATATGCTGCTTAATCATCTTGTAGGGAGTTTGCATTTTCATTTTAGTTCAGCCATCGTCACAACTATCCTGTCCATTTAAGCGTCTTTGCTAGAGAATCAGAGCTTGTAAGCAGGTAAACAACACCCACATATTGTTGCTCAATTTTCGCCTTGTCGAGTTGTTTTTTTGGTTCTTCTGGCCATCCTTATGTATTTGCACTTTGCCAACACAAGTCCAAATATACGAGTCATCAACGCACAAGGATGGGTTGGTCATTGTAAGATCATATACCTCAAGCTGCAGTAGGTTTTATGGGGTATTTTGTCGACGTAGCAGAAATTCCATATTTTAACATAAGAGAAGAACAATTTAAATTTAAGAGATTCTTTGGAGAAATTTGCTAGAAAGAGATGCAGCACCGAAAGAAAGGCCAGTGACTGGCATATTCCGCATTTACCCCTGTGACAAATAAGATGCCTTATTGGGATTGGATATTCTAGTTGGATCTGGAGCCAGGAGATGGGATGAAAGATAGGATAAGAGTGACACTCAATTTTGAATTCTTATTTTTTTTGTATGAAGAAATTGTTAAAAATGATTTCTTTTGCTATGCAGTGAAGAGAAGTTTCAGCAATTTCAAACTAATGTCAACTTGAGCTTTAAATGTGCTGCTTGTCGTGGTGAATGCTACCAGGTCTTTCTCAGCCCAGGAGCCCTGCCCTGTACGTTATCCCATCTGACAATTCTTTTGTGCATATAGGTGAAGGAGCTAGATGGTGCAGTTCAGGAATTATGGAGGCGTCGTGACGCCAATGAACAGGAGGCAATAGCTCACGCCCGTGCAGCAGCAGGAATTCTTGGGGAGGATGAGCAGCGTAGATTATGTCCATCTTCAGATGATGAAGTAAAACCCAGTGTACATGTGCAGGAAGAAGTTCCCAAAAAGGGAACGAAACATGTTATAAAAATTAATGTCAAAAGGTCTGGTTTAGACGAAGAAGATAAAAGTAAGATTAATGCCAAGAAACAAAAGACAGCACCAAATAAAAATGGCAGTGAGATAAAGAAGCTGAAGCTGCCAGTCTTTCCCAATGCAAACAGTGCCACACTGGATGAGACAAAAAAGAAAGCTGAAAGTTCCGGGAAGGGCCAGGTTGAGCATAAAATAGAAAAGGGAAAGCAAAAAACTGAAGATTTAGCTGGGAAGTCAGAATCCAGCAAGAAAGATAAGAAGTCAAAGAAGAAGAAGCACAAGAGTACAAATGATGAAACTCAGCAAGGAGAAAAACATTTACCTATTACTGGCACAGAAAATAGAGGAGCAAAAGACAAGAAATCAAAGTTGGTTGATACTCCAGAGCCAGATAAAGTGCAGGCCTCTAAGGTGGTATCTGGAAGTAAACCTAAAAAATTCCCAACTCCGAAGCTCCTGCTTCATGTTAAAACCAGGGATGATGGTTTGACAAAGGTATCAGCCATAAAGGCTAAGAGCAAACCAGTTAAGGCTGATTCATCTGAGAAGGAACAAGATTCAGCAAATTCGCAAGGTATAATTTGCATTTTTATCATCTGGATTTGTGTGGTTTATTCTATATCTTTAGCTAATGGGATGATGACTATGCAGCTGAGGAGGAAGAACCTGAACTTGAAGAGAGATATCTGAACAAGAAACTCTCAAGTGGTGATAATACAAATGTGACGCAGGATGAAGGTATTCTGAGTTTGAAACAAGATGTTCAAGTGGGCATAATGTTTTTGTTCACCTTTATCAAGTTATGGTCCTGGAGTTAGCCCATAAATTTCATTGACGTCTGGATGTTCAGTAGGTTGCCTAGGCTTACAAAGCATCCCTTCATAAAACTAGGCTGAAAGTGCACTCTGGTAAAAAGATATTGTTCTCTGAAAGAGCCAGTTTTTTCCTGTGAACCCCCTTTGAAACTTATGTCTATTGTGCAAAGATTAAAGCCAACTAAATAAACCAAAGAAACAAAACCAAGAGGGGCAACCTGATAACATGAGACAGTGGGTGCTTATGCAGAACGTCTAATATATTCAGTTGTTTCATGTTTTTAGGTTCTTTTCCAATTCATTCGTGGGGTGTTCAATCAGAAAGTCGGAGAAAGAGGCAGCCTAGTGCAAAGTTTCGTCATATTGACACAAATAAGCGTCGCCGTAGTGATGGGTCCACAAATCTGGAACCCTCCGATGATGCATCAACAGCAGTTGATGAAGATGGTAATATGCCAGCAGTAACTAGGCAAACAGCGTCGAAATTGAAAAAGGGATTAATGATTACAGAGGATACTGACACATCTGAAGTTTCAAAGAAAAGAGCACGTGTTGAATATCCTGAAGATGATGACCATGTTTCCTTAAAACACATAAAACTAAGCCAGGAATCAGCTAAAAAACCGTTGAAGGTTAAGTTCCGTAAACAGTCAGGCATTCCAGATGCTGAAGACAATGAAAGTACACCAGCTAGAGGGCAGAGAACCACGCGAAGACGTTCGGCTATTCTGGATGGGGCAGCTAAAGATCTTGAATATGGACCCTGTTTTGACATTGACACTGAAGATGATACCTCTATTTTGCAAAGGCTTGGAGTTGATGCTGTTGCAAAGCGAGTCGAAGTATTTCGTGACAAAGCATGGTAACCTAAAATACGCTTGAATCTTTATTAAGGTTAAGTTAAAAAGTTGCATCTGCTAATTTTGTATAACACTTCTAACAGGCGGAAAGGAACAATTGTCACCGTTAATCCAGTTAAGTCGCAATTTGTTATTGAATATGACAATGGGCATAAGAGCACTCAGAAATATGGCAAAGAGAAGGTTCGGCTTCTTTCAACAGCAAAACGATGAAACGTGAAAGATATATATATTATCTAAAGTTTTATGAGGTTCATTACTTCATTCCAAATTGGCGCATTCTCTATTGTTCCATCCTACGAGTTCCAAATGTAACTGATCCTGAGCAGCACCTTGAGAAATCTTAACAGCATGGGCAAGGCGATTATCTTTGGATCTGAAGCGATGATGTTTTGTCATTGGGTCTTCTTGCTGGTGAAAAGCAAATTTATTTGAGGAGAAGGTCCATCCCAGTCTCATAAGCCTATATGGCTGGACAGGTCACAATTGAGAGGATACATGTGTGCCACCATTGTATTATAGCATGTATTCATACTTTCGAAGGTGCAAAATGTGATCCTTATATTTTCCACCCACCATTATTTCATTGGAATTTGCAGCTTATTGGGTAAGATCGTACCTTTGTTAGAACTTTGTTGTATATATTATCCTGCTAAGTTCAAAATTTGAAGTCTGTGACTGCAGAAACATTGTAACATTTAATTGGCTAATACATTTAAGGAGATGATCCATACAAAACTAATCCAGAAAAGTTGCAAGAGCGCACATCATGCATTTTGAGGCAAATAGAAATAATATGTATTTGTGAAGATGTTTAGACGCACTATATGATACTATATGTTTTTGTATTGTATATTTGCAGAAATACTTAAATGAGCACAAGTTGCCTACTTTTCCAATCTTTCTTATGTTCAGATTCAAAGATGCCTAAATGCTCGTTCTAGATTGGGGTCATGGAGCCCGAAACTCTGTTAAAAAGGTGGATCTATCTCTGTTATGGCAGTCCATCTGTGGGAGGCCATGTCGCATTCTTAGGTTCATTAAGAGGATTTCTCCCTTGCAATTTATATCTGGAATCTTGTATCAATTATCTATTTTGATTGGCTAAAATATTTCTTTATCTTGTACATAAGCAATTTTAACAGCTTTTGATTGCTGTATTTTGGAGCACGATGCCTTCCTCCTCATCTCTATCCTTTACGTGGTAAAACTTGGTGATCTTATTGTAATTTATGGCTTTTCTTCACTAGGTGCATCCCAAAACGCCATTGCAGACATTACTGTTGAGGCAACCTCGTATCTATCTCTACAATTTATTGTAAATTTACCATCACTGCTGTCAATGTTGAAGTATGTCGAATCCTTAGGAGAACTATTCTTCATACATGGTAAGTATTTTGCTCTTCACTATTTCTTTTTTCATCGGACATCGATTATTGCTAGAGCGTGTATTATTTTTTTGGGCCTTTGGATTGTGGCATAATTCATGGGATATTCCCTCCCCACACATCCCATCCGCCCTTGTGAAGTCTTTCTGGGGTCAAACTAACCCCTGTTGACTCGATTTTAAAGGGGGCACTTGAAGGCCACACATCTTGGGTTAAGATAGTATAATGGTGTGTTAAGATAGTATAGAAGCGTACTGGTATCTATACAATACAGTGTCATACTAATAAAATACAATACTGCATAACTAAAACATAGCAGCAGCATTCCAATATGACATGAGCCTGGGGAATCGAACCCCAGTTTCAATTCGATGCTCAGGGCTTAAACTTATTTGAAGATTCACAATCCAGTTTAATTCCTGATACAGCTTAGACTTGCAACACACTAGGGCTTGGGGAATCGAACCCCAACAAGAATCCTATACCCTTGGCTTACCTGATGAACTAGCCTTTGAAGATCTTCAACAAGTTTTTCTTTTGTGGCTATGGCAAGGATCTGCTGCAATAGTACTCCAAGCCCTGCAAAATACCGATTTTGCAAAAACCCTGAAGGCAAGAAGACAGATTATGCAGAAACCCTCAAGACAAAAACATTGGTGAAAACACAAGGCAATCTATCCCTCCTTTCATCTGTATTACAGAAGAAAAACATAGGTCATGCAAAAACCCTCATCGAACACGTGCCATTGACTGCCACTTTGCTGTTCTACAAAGTAGATGAATATAATAGTAAGAAAGTTATGCATGCAGCTGCCGAGACTACTGCTGCTATGAACCGCAAAGAAAAAAATAAACAGAGCCCAAAGCAGTCTTCCTTGCAATATCGTTCCTGAATCACTGCCAAAAGCTATTTTGCTTCCAAATCGCAACCCAAAAAAATTTCGCTCCCAGATTAAAGACTGAGTGACTGGAATAGCTCCAGCTGTGGCATGTACATTTATAGGATGGTTCTTAAAAGGTTGTGTTTGATCATGGAGTTGTATTTCTTGGATAATGATCATTTAGCCCAAAGGGCATCATGGCACATCATCGATCCACACCAAGAGGTGCAAGATCATCTTCAACACCCTTCCATGATGATCGAGTACCTATTATATATATTATATCATATATGTAATTTAAGAGACCGAAGACCCAATGGTCAAAGAAGATTGTTGACTTTTCAAATGGACTTGTCTCCTAGTCCAACGATTGTCTGCCTGGAGCACCAATCACCCTTTAGTGACATCTTTTTATTTGCATTCATAGTCCCTTAGTTCTAGAAGCCTAAGTCTTAGTCATCTTTAGTTATTGCAATAAAGCTTTTGACTTTAAGTTTTTGGATTTTGATTCATCATTTTTCTCCTTTCGACGCTCTCTTGCCTAATGGCTAGCTTTTCCACAATATTGGCATTTTTTTGGCCTTCTTTCTGCCAAATTGCTAGTTCCATCATTCACTTTCTCCTTGTTTACCTTTCCTTTAGCAGACATTGCTACAAAGGAAAGATCTTTTTTTTTGCAATTTGTGCTCTTCTTCCAATAATCTGCTTAAAAGTACAATATTCTACAATCTGGAGAGTGGTCACAACATTATGGAAAGAAGGTTGGAATGACATTGCCTTTGCATCATCTTTCTCTACTCTTGCGTTGATAGCAACCAATTGATATGGATCTCAACGCCTTTAGATGTTCAAAAAGGCTTTCTCCTTCATCCACATGAATATCAAATAGTTTTTTCTTTAGAAGTACCTTAAAATGCCTTTATGCTCCAAAGATTTTGTCGGGAATATCTCTTGCGAATTTGAAGAAATCCACATGGTGAATTTGCGAGTCTCCTAATCCCAATCCAACCATGGCCATATCTTTCTTGTTCTTTAATTCCCACTTCACGAGCTCGACAGCATCAATTGGTTGCTTCTCCGAACCATCCACGACTACAAAATCTTTCTAGATTAATGGAACTTTAATTTGACTTGCCCTATTTAAAGTTTTCGCCACCGGTCAAAATATATTTACCCTTAGATAGAGTATCCATCATTTTCACAATTATAGTTTTAATGGCTTACTATGAACAACTAAATTTTAATACAACTGTTAAAGTGTTCATTTTGACATTATATGCCACGTCTACAATTTGCAAATAAATATAACTGTATGGAAAAGAGAAACTGCGTCATTCCTTTCCGCAACAATTCTTGATGCTTTTTCAACCAGTGCAATCACAAAATAGTAACAATCGCTTGCCCTTCCAGGTTCAAAAGATTTTGACACTTCTACATTCCTTTTGATTTGATTTCTTACTTACTTGCAGAATCTCCTCTTCTTCATGTGGCCAAGACTTCAAGCCTGGGGCTCTGGTACCATGACAAAATATATGAATAAGCAGAAGCATATAATTGGTCTAAGTGACTAGAATAGCGCTAGCCGTGGCTTGTACATTTATAAGATGATTTTTGAAGATTTGTGTCTGATCTTAGAGCTCTATCTCTTGGATGATAATCGTTCAGCCCGAAAGACATCAAGAGGTGCGAGATCATCTTCAACATATTAGGTGGTGTATACCAACCATTTGTGGTGGTGGAAACGCGGGTTAAAAGTCATGATTATTGGTGATTTAAATACAACCAGCATATTTGGCGCTCAACAGAAGTTTTTGTACACAAAGTAAAGCCTCTTTACGAACTTCTTCATTCTCATGATCCATTAAGCGCATTACTCGATCCTTGGCTCTCAGATCCAACACTATGCCCCGCCCTGCCGGATGGCTTTGAATGAAGTGTGCTAGATCGTGACATGCAATTGCCTTCGTTTTTGGATCTCGGGAATTATCAAGTATGGTAACAAGCATTCTCAGCACCTAAAGAGCCCAATTCAATTTTCCAAAAATGATCCTCACACATGTTCATCACAAGATTTAACGAATTAGAAGGCATGTGATATCTCATACCTGAAAATCATTCTGCTCAAATTTGCTGGCATTTTCCATCCAAAATACTGGGTTCTTATGCATTGGTGTCCAGTCTAGGGTTCCAGAAATGACTTCTTGTTTGTACTTCTCAAAGGAGCTTAATATTCTAATATTATCAGCAAGTGACGCTTCTAAGGAATCAAGAGCTTCCACTAGATCCTGAACGAGCACAATAATATCAAGTATCAGTTTACTTACTTATGACATATGCAATAGTTTAATTTCGTATACCTCATCACTCCAATTTTGTAATTTCAATGTCTTTATTATTATAGACAATCCAACTTCTACCATGTCGCTTGCAAATGTCCCCTTTGGAAGAAGGTTTTTTAATGCCAAAATGGCCATCCTCACAACCTATAACATGAAAACAAGGATAACTTCAATGACAAGCACGGCGTCCATAAGGTTTCTAGAATGAATACCTTTTCCTTTGTGCATGTTTTTGCAACTTCCACTAGGCGGGGTACAACCCCAGCAGCAGCAAGCTGATCTGTAGCAGGATCATGAAATGACAATAGCCAAATACACAAAGCAGTTTCATATAGGAGCTGCATCCGATATATAACAGGTTAGAGAATTTCAAAGGAAGGAAACAACTGCTCATTACACAAGGCAAAATCTAGAATGGCAGGGAGGACTGCAAAGTACCAAATTTCCAACATATTATACGATAAGAAATGATATAGCAAAGCACACCTGAATGTGCTGTTGACTTGTTGTTGCTGACAAAAGTGGTGCTATGAGCTTTACTCCGTCGGCGTGTATAAACATACTCCTAACATTGGGAACCCTTAAAAGAGTAGCCAATGAACTGATAGCCGTTGGTATTCCACGAGTCGGATGTGATGGTCGTCTTAACTGCAGACCTATTGTAACTTTATCAAAACTTCTTATTACTCTATTCTTTCTATGTGAAATTGATCTGTTGTTTCATCATATCCCTGCCTTATTCAAGTAGTGACCAGACAATAATGCACATCATGCTTAGCATATATATTCTTCTGACATGATTTTTTCTGGTAGTACGTCAAAAGGGCAATGAGAAAGAAATGAAAACTAGACTGTGTTTCTTTGCTATGGGGCTGTTAGATCTTATAAATGAACAAATCTTTCTGACATGGCCAACACGAGAGTTAAGATACTTATTCTCGAAAAACTGCCATCCATGGACTTGAATATGTAATATGTAGCATTATAACAGGGGGTTTTTTTTGTGATTTTATACGCTGTTTTACATGGGTTTCATATGATTTCATGGGTGTATTGCACGAGACATACTAATCAGTACATCTAGAGTGCACCAAGTTTTTGCATGCAATTTGTGCAATTTTTGTTTCATCCTCCTCAATGGTTAAGATCAGACGGCTTACAAAGAAGCCCTCTGTTAATTCAAAAAGATCCAAGGGCTTATAATGAAAGCCCTTTTCTCATGAAAAACAAAACGTGAACCATCTCTAGGGTTTTCTAGGGTTTTCTTATCTAAAAGATGATTTTGTGTACACGGACTAAGCGTGTTATGCAAAATGATGGATGTCGGTGCTAAAAAATGGACAGTGCTTATTTGCATCATAGTGTTGCACTTTTACGCCTATATCCTCAGGTAAATCAGAGAAGCATATTTTCATTTTATTTCATCCGTTACATTTCGTTTGGTGTTGCAGCGGTGACCTACCAAAACGACCCATCGGGGACGGGTGTTATATGAATCAACTGCTTGTGTTGGGCAACCGCTTGTGCATGTTGCTAATGAGATTCAAAAGATGGATGATGCAAGTGGAGGTTTAAACAAGTCCGCAAAAGCGAAAAGTCGGTGATGACCCGCATTGTTGGTCAAGCAAAGTCACTTGCAATAGTAGAACATCTCGCATGTGTTTGAATACCAACGCTCGGGGTTGATCTCGGGATCATGTACGACCGCACCAAGAAGAATCGAAGCATTGAAAGGGAAGGGCCCTTTTCGATGCTTTTATCTTTCATAAGCGGCAATGGGCAGCCAAAACAAGGATTTCCTTTAGCTGTTGCTAGAGGTTATGCTAAGGGATGGGCAGATGAGAAGCGCGGCATCTAAAATGGGTCGAAGTGAAATTCCATACATTGTTGTCTTGTTCGTTAAATCTGTGGCGGGATGCCATATATTGTTTGCCTCGATTTGGATTTGAGACGTAAAATTGTGTGCCGCAGTTGATGAAGGCTATGGTCGAAAGATTTGATATTTGGAAATCGCCGATTTAGTTGCTTGCTCCATCAAAGAGTATTGTTGCAAAAGCATTGAAGCATGAATCTAACATGCACGGGGAATTTAACATGGACAAAGAAGATGCGCCCGGTTTGCAAGGCGAAAAAAATGTGCCTTGGTATGTTGATCCTTTTTAAACATGCCTTGTACTTACTTGTAAATCCGTGTTGAAGCGGCTGGCTAAGGTAAGGCGCGGAGCTATGGTGGCCCTGTCTCACCTCCTTGCTTGTTTCCGGCCTCCAGTGGCAGAAAGTTTTCGTGCTTGATTGACGACCAAGCTTTCCATTTTCCCCTTTCTTCTGACCAAATGTCCTTCATTTTGGCATAGACCCTTCTCTTTCCATCTAGAGTATATCCTTAGATGAACTAAAAGCAAGTGGAAAACTAAAAACTATACAAAGGCGTTGGAAATGATCATGAGAACTGCCTCGCTTGCCCTTGATGGCATTTCATTAAGTTATGGAAGCCAATTTTGTGAAGAGGAGGTATGTTGTAGTCATTGTTTTTTTTTATATATACGACTCTCGTTTTAAGAAACTATCACCTCACATTTTGGTTAGTTTTTTTTATCTTATTGTCTGTTACCTTTCATGGGTCCGCTCAATCAATATTATTGTTTTAAGAATGTTACGTAAATCTGATATTTCAGAATTTGCCTTCATTATGTCATCGTTATAATTGGCGCTTTTGGATGGTTGCGGCAAGAAGGGGCATTGTTGCCCCATTTCAAGAACTTTGTTGTGCAATCTGTCACTTGTAATATCGTATTAGAAGGCGCTTTATGGTGTGGAGGCAATCGTCTAGAGCATATGCTTTGGTGAAAGGAAGAACTCGGTAGCTCTTCTTACGTTTCTCTTGAACAATTTAAGCATGGCATCTCGTGGATAGTTTATTCCAAAGATGGGATGATTGGCGTGTGGGACACGATTATAAGATAGATGCAGCTTCAAAGATGTGGGAAGCCCCCCTTCTTATAGGGATGTACACATTTCTCAGCTTGGTTGACACAACTAGTGGTTGACACAACTATCTCTCTAGTGGACACCTCAGTTTAGCATGACAATTGCTTATGGAATGAACTAGTGTATAGTTTCACCATTAAAAATCGTGATCTTGGGCTAGAATAAGGCTCCAAATTCTTTGAATTGGCGGGGAAATTGAGATTACAAAATGTAATAGTTGTTTGCAATGGGAATAATTTGTTTGTCTTGATGTTATTGTGATTTTTAGTAATTAATATTTAGGCCCATAACATTTATCTATGTTTGCGTTAGTTAGGGCCCGAAGGGCCCAAAATTTTTTTTAATATAACAATCAACACACAACTACCATTAACATTATTAACATAAACCATTGCATTTAACACATTTAAATTAAAATCCCCCTTAAACCCCCTTTGGTTTGGGTGCATATTCACCGCGGGGTCCGCGTGAGGGGCGAGAGCCCCAAAAATATATTTACAATACACGTACAAAATTAACACCATTAAGTACATTCTCTCAAACCTTATAGTATTTTGCAAATCTTAATATACAGTATACAAAAACTTGTACATGCATACCCCGTAAACGAGGATCGCTATGTACGATCCAGATCTTGGAATAAAGGGCAAATATGCCCATCCGACAGCTCTCGTTGCCCGGAGTAACCCCCCGTGTGAATATGCACCCAAACCAAAGGGGGTTTAAGGGGGATTTTAATTTAAATGTGTTAAATGCAATGGTTTATGTTAATAAAGATTTTGATGTCTCGCAAAACGAACTTCTTACCAATTGGCAACTTACTCTAAAGACACAATGCCCTTTGCTTCATATTGGTTCATTTTATATTAACACACTGAAAAAGCATTGTGTAATGACTTCACCAATTGCCTCTAATAGAAACATTGATATAGAAGACTAGTAAAAAATAGGTATGGACTTACTTGGCCATAAAGCCAATGGACAAGGTCGTGCAAAACATTGTCTGGAAGGTTAGAACAAGATTGAGAAGAACCATTTGGTGAGCCAATACTTTCACCATTCTTTGGAAAGGAACTGCAAATCTATCACCAAAATTAAAGAATGTGCGAAGTTGCATCTATAATTCCACTTCAACCTTACCTGATAATTAATGCTAAAATTTTGCAACTTTTTTCCTGCACAAACCAGTTTCTCTTTGGCAACAACCTATAGAGCAAATACAAATGGATAATGAACAAATTATCCAATGGGTGTTTCTTTCTATATGTTTCTTTCATTTTACAGTCTGAACTCATGTGCGACTTATTCATTAGAGTAATATTATATTGTAGGATCATGTTGATTTTCTTCATGGAACAAGTAGAGCTTCCTAAATTGATGTGCCATATGAAGAGTTCAATGAATGGACAATATGAATGTGCCAAGCCAATATGTAAAGTATTTATTCATCTATTAAAAGATGTGTTAGTTATAGTGTATATTACGGAATAGTCACTCTTAGAAGATGTACCTTAGAAAGGGTCCATAAATATCTTCATGGACCAAGGATCGATCATGAAATAGTATAGCATGTCTCGGATTCACTAGAATAATACACAGAAATGTTACTTCAAGAGTTTTCCACAATTACTAATTGATGGATCCTTAGGTACATTATATTATTAATCACCCTGGCTCATTCCGTAAAACTAACATGTCTCAAATGTTTGACATTGATATTACTTGCATTATTGATATCAAACTTGATCATGTAAATTGTGTAAAAATTATTCAGTATGTCCATATATGCCTTACTAGAAAGTATCTCATCAATAAGGGCAAGAATGTATTCGACTGTCTCATCTTTAGCTATATTATGAAGCAAGGCAACAAAAGCTCCAACATATACAGGTCCATTCTGTATTAGAAGAAAACTTGTCATTATGGTTCCCACATCGCCATGAAGCTCCCAAAAAAAAAACAAAAAAACCCCTCCCAAAACCCCCCTTTTTAGGTAATCAGCCTCAAAATTTAAGTTACCTCTTCTAGTAGTGCAGCCTGCACATTTTCAGGTTTATGATCATATCTTCGTATCAATTGTAGTGTTGTCGGTGTAACCAACTTTGCTGTTACATAAGCCTCCCATGGTATCTCTCTCCTTAGTACCTAAGGAAAGATGTGTTATCGTAGGCCATAAATATGTTATTTCGGCATTACAGTTACCCATTTCCATGTAAGTAATGACCTGTTCTCGGGTAAGTTCCATTGAATGATCCATAAGAAATATAGTTGTTTAAACTAGCCAGAAACAGGTATTCCTGTAGATAAGCTCATATGTTCAAAAGTCCTGCATAAAGCAAAGCAAATATTTGCAATCATCGAACATCGTTTTCAAGTTGTTCCACTTTATAGATCTTATATATTAGATCTTTGATACTATCTATCTTGTGCCAACCAAAGCAAACATCTTCTTGAGACTAAAGATTCTAATAGCTTGCTAAGGCCTGGTATATACCCAAGACCATAGAAGAAATATTGTACCATTGTCTGCAATTTAATTAGATAAATAGTTCAAAAGCTCTTGTGGCAGCTTTTCATTATGAGGAGAAGTGGATCATGCAGTTTAGATGAATATTGAAACCCTATCATTTGCTTGTATTTATGATCTTGAGATAGATAGATATGAATATGGAATCTCAGTAGCTCGCAACTTATTTTTCAAGAGGTACGAACGCAATAATGAAGGTTCCATATTTTGGTTCGCATAGAGTTAATATTCTAACTGTTGTGCCGCAAGAAGAGTATCAGGAATATGAAATAATAAATCATCTTTCATCATTACCTTCCAAACCTAGATATAAGGTACAAAGTGATCTACTACAAAAATCAAACGTTTTTAATTCAAAAAATAGAGAATCATATGCACCCATCTAGCTAGACAAACATGCTAGGGTGATCGACAACTATAAAACAATGCATGAGTTCTATAGAGGAATTGGGGCCTGTGCCAACAAGCACCAAGCACGCAAATTGTTAAGCCATTATGGAGCCGCAATTATATACTCAATTACGAGTGAAGATACCAATGAGCGGACCATCAACACCATTCACTTGCTCCTGTAAAATAGAAGTGGCCTTGCTATATCAAGACAATTAGATAATGCTTATGTCCTTCTAGTGTTATAAAGTAATGTTTCAGACATATACAACCACATGGAATTGGTTAACAACAAGACATACACAATCTAGACATTCACAAGCATATAAAATAGTACTATTTGGACCACTATAGCATCTTCATGATACAAAACAAACACATACATGCGCATCTAAAACTATCCGAATACACCCAATCTAAAACAGGTTCATCGTACTCATTTATTATTAGGCCCAACTTACTGTCCTTGCACATCTGAAGTTCCAAGGCTATAGGCAATTTTTTATGTCTAACATCAAACACAATCTCTTGTCCATCTATTGGTCTTCTACATAGATAAACCACATAAGTACCTTATCGACAAATATAATGTGCAGGTGCATTTTAACTGCTAGTAGGTAGGCTAGTTGAGCTTCCTTACTTTGCTCTAGGCCAATGATCCAATGAAGAATTTTAACTACTAATAGGTATGCTAGTTGAGCTTCCTTACTTTGCTCTAGGCGAATGATCCAATGACGAATTCTAGGCCATTGGTTGCTAGTCCGAAAGTTATTAATGTCGATAAACATTTATTGAGAGTCGATTCTTAGAAAATAATTCTATTCCCCTCTTCTATGTAGGATATTGCAGACCATATTGCAGGTATATATGCGGGAATAAGAGGTCAAGTATCTTATAGTCCATTCCTTTTTTCATGTACTGTAGGAGGCAATTTCAAATAATGCTTCTATAGAGCAACTGTGTTTCACTAGGCTTAAATGTTAGAAGTTTCCATGTCCAATGTTGATACGATTAGTGTAGTATCTAGTCCATTCATGGAATTCCCATAGGTGTATTTTGTTTCTCTCTGTATTTATAATACATCCCTTTTTCATGTACTGCAAGAGACGAGACATTTTCAAATAAAGCATCCAAAGGCTGACTGTGCTTAGATGTTAGATGTTGTGATATAACGAGACATTTTCAAATAAAGCATCCAAAGGCTGACTGTGCTTAGATGTTAGATGTTGTGATATAAACTTTAGCTCCAATGCTCATACAAATAAGTATTGAACTTCTGAAGCTAATGCAAGTCTACCGAAACTTGCATTTTTTTTAACCCTTGAAGCTAGTCAGTCCATTCATAGAATTCTTGCAACCTGCTTTCTTCTATCAGGATACTTGTTACATGTTTCATTTGTTCAAGAGACGAGCATATCTTGTTGAATAAGACCAACTAAGGCCAATATTGCAAGATAACAGAGAGAAAGCTTCTACCCTCTACAACGTATTGACATGCAAACTTTAACTTCAAATTAGCATCGAGCAATAGACAATTGAACCAACCCTAGTGTTTCAAACCTATTACCTTAGGAACTAAATCATGATACACATGTGCTTCTCCACCTAGGAATTTTAATAAGAACATGCTTATGTCATGATCCGCAATGGTAGTAATCATGATAGATCATTATTTGGAGCAGTTATATCCAGTCACATTTTGCTAGGTGATTGTTGAGAATGCTGCAATACTAGAGCTTTCAAGTCACATTTTGCTATTGTTGTTGAATGCTACAATACTAAAGCTTTGAAGTCAGGTTCTCCTGGCAAGTTGACGTAGTACTTTTTATTCATTGTGTAGTGCAGTACGGTATCTTGGGATATAAGTTGAAGTGAAGATCGGGAATGCAGAACCATGGATGAATCACTGACAAGTAGAATATATTCTGATATGGTGGCATATGTATATCGGTTGTCCTTGCATCCCATGTGTAACCAAAGTATCCATCAGACCACCATCATGTGAATAAGATGATTCTCTTACACCACATAGGAGGTACGCAATTTCTTGATTTTTCTTAATTTGCTAATTACTCCAAAGGTAGAAG
Organism: Isoetes taiwanensis; assembly: GCA_021234155.1. Classification (NCBI taxonomy): domain Eukaryota; kingdom Viridiplantae; phylum Streptophyta; class Lycopodiopsida; order Isoetales; family Isoetaceae; genus Isoetes; species Isoetes taiwanensis. Next base: position 4,245,449 of record JAJEKV010000012.1, on the reverse strand, counting down.
ACCTCTAGTTCCCTGGTGAAATACAAGGGTTTCTACAATCTGAAATTAAGTACCATCAGCAAACATCAAACGCTGAAGTCTCAAATGGTTATAGTTGGCATTTGAAAGTGCATACTAGAAAAGCTCTAATTCCATAAACATTAAATTCGCTCTTGAAGAAGCGAGAAAGATTCATTATGTACGCTGTTCTTGACCTGTTATATTCAACAGCTGCTGTAAGGCACAAAAAAGAGATTGGAGAATTGAACCCCAGGCCCCAAAAGACATTTTTTTCCTCGTTCTGGGAAGTTAATAAATTTCCCGTAAATAGAGAGAGTTTAGCTTGTTTAAAATAGAACTTCCAAGTTCTAAATCAACCCATACGAGCATTAAAGTCTCCAACAAGATTCTTGCAGATGGGCCGCAGAAGAAAGTATGATGAACGTTTGATAAAAGGAAATCAACATTGATTCAAACAAAAGAAGTAGACAGAGATGTAGACTTTTCTGCGTTTCAGTTGGAACAGGCTTTAAAACGAAGAAAAGTTGAACAGAGAAAATGTAGACTTACCTGCATTTCAGTTGAAAGAAGAATGTTTAGGCATTTCGTGCAAGCAATTATATTATGCAAAAAAGCAGTTACAACACTACTGCTTATGGCATGTATTTGCCATGCCATGTATGACGAGAGCATTGCCTTGCATAAGACGGTTTTTCCCGCAAAACAAAGAAAGACCTACACTCCGTCTCCTCCTCAAATGTCAGCATATAGCATATACCTGTAAATTAGAGGCCACAATTCCTTCTGTTGAGAAGATGTATGGAGCAAGGATTCTTGCTAGAAGGGACACACAGAGACACAAGAGCATGCAATCTTATTTCTAAATATTCCTTGAGCTAACACACCCACTAAACAAATAGCAGAGCCTATATCATTCATGATAATTTAGTGAAACAAGCCTGACTTCCAAGCATCTTGCCTTCCTGAAGATGATCATTCATCGACTGAATCCTTTTCCATTTGTTTATCATAGAACTCCAACTAATTCATGAGAATTGTTTCCCATCTGCCCGGAATGCAACTTAAACATATGATCTAAGGTGCATTTTTCTCGTGGCATTTAGAGCATCCGAAGAATTCAGCCCAACTCAACAATTCTCAACTTGATCTATCTGCCCTGCTCTGCCTAAAAGTAAAAGCATGCATCTCTAATGATCTGCTAGTGGTCTAATTGTAACATATGATCAAAATAACGATAACCTTCATCAATTCCCTAAAACAATATTTTCTTACCCATTACTCTTAAGTTTTGGTAAGCTTTCAGCAATATTGCTGCAGGCTCAAGTTCTGCAAAAAAACAATATATGCACCGTCATAACTCCAAATGAGACAAAGCTAAAAGTTAAAGGTAAATAATCTTTTAGACATCTCCCACAAAGCATTGATGTTCTCATTGTATTGTTGGACTATATGGCCAAGACGCCCTTTCTCTCCACCCTTCTGTACTATTGAGTGGCAGCTTATCCTCTCTGCCCACTAAGAAACCAGCATCTCAATCTGATTGACATAAATCTGTACCATTGATCGTAGTAAACAGTATCATGGTTATTTAAAAGCAAGTATTTGAAAAAGCTGGTAGTAGATGTGGTTGTATTTCTTATTAGAATTTAATTTTTAATTAACGAGTCATGTATTGGTTTCACTGGCCAGTTTTACCAAGGAAGAACAACCAATGTGCTAAACTATGTAATAACAGGAAAATACAAGAGGCTGCAATACAAGAGCTTGCAGGCGCGAACCAGCAATTGAACTAAAATTCTTTGGAAATATTTTAAGTAGTGTACACAACCAATTAGTTAGTCAAGCTCAATTGCATCCAGGCATAGGACGTAAAGCCCCTCTGGACCCCTGATGAAATAGTATTTCCCTACGCCATCCATAATCCTTTACTTCCTACCAGGTCGTGGGTCCTCCTTCTCTGTGCCTCCTTCCCTTGCATTCATGCTTAAATAATCCAAGCACAATATGGTGCATTAGCAAACCTGCTTGTCATAAGCACCAAAGATTCATGCGGATGTGGATGTTCTTAGCAGTCCTAATTATGAATCTTCATACAGTCATGCCTTGGATACAAAGTGAAATAGAGTTTTCTACGGAAATTTATAACCTGTAAATAAACAAGAAAGCACTTACGGCAAAACTCCAGCAAAGTTTCCATTTAAACCAGAATAAAGACCCTAAGAGATAATCATTCCACCTAATTGAGCTGCCTGCAAAAACCTACACATGCGGAACGCGATATTATCCATAAGCATAATGAGAAATCCTCAGACAATTATCTTAAAAATGGAAGTTACAATGAGAAGGAGCAAGATAGTTAGGCATTACCTACCAAACAAAATACAAAGAAAGTTAGGAGACAAGACTGCAGCAGGTTACGACAGACTGAGGGTCCGCTACAAAACCACGCACTTTTTAAATAATGAAAATGAGATGTTTCTTGCTGAACATGCAAATAATGGAGCAGCAAGACAATGGACAAATAAATGCAATAAATTCTTCTTTGAATTTTAAGAGGCCGCTTGCCTCCATTGACAAGCGATCCTAACCTCATGGTGACAATACTAAATAAGATTTTGCTGGCAAAGGAGAAGCTGCCTCTAGTGTTGTACATACAGCTGATATATGTCCACATTGCTCCTCAAGAGGCAACTTAGACAAAGCTCGGGGATTTGATCCAAAGTATCTGATAATGAATGCTTGGATACTCTGCCAAAAGACCTTACATGTATCTTTGAAAATTTAGCTGTAATTGATCAATGGTCACAAATGGTGTAAAACATTGCTTATTCTTCATGTCTCGTTGCCATTGCAAGGAGGAAAATACATGCCGAGATCAAAGAAAAAGAGTATCTGCAGCAGTTCAATAGATATGTATGGCATAGGCGGCTCAATTTTACAGGGCACATTGAGCACAGTTCTGGTCAAGAATAACTAAAATGTTTAAGCAAATGGATAAGGCAGATATGTCAAATTTAATTGCAGCGTGAGAAATTGTAGAAGAAGTTTGTGCCTCTAAAGCCCGTGATTAAAAAGAATTTGAAGAACATCTACTTCGCTAAGATCACAGACTAAAAGAAATTAGTTCTTACTTTTGGTAAGCTTTCACCAATAGCAGGTCAATGCAGGCTCAAGATATGCAAAAGAGCAATATGCACCGCTATAACTTCAAAAACGAACCAAGAATTGATCTTGCGCCAGCACATATACACTCTTTATCAAATTGCAAGCATAACGAGCTGATACTAATTGATTAAGGTAAACCCAGGAAGGAAATGGCAGGCTGAAGGAGCGATGCGTAGCCACATTAGAGATACAGAATATTGCATTTTCATATAGAAGTTTTGGTTCTGCAACCCGTCAGCAGCAAATAATTCTAAGGTATGTAAAAAATGTGGATAGACCACCACTCTTGTTCTAAATAATCACCACAAATTCTCGCTAGAGCACTATATTATACAATGTGTCAGTGCCCAACATCAAAGGAAAGGGGAACGTTTTGGTCCTTCAAATTCCGATAATTAATGTAAAAGAGTCATAGCCATATACTGGTGTTTTGAGTTCAAATCGTTCCTTCTTATTTGACGCAATGAAGGCAGGCGGCAACCTAAAGAGACATACGGACTGCCATATCTTTGTGTTGACGAATAAAAAACCATAGACTGTCTAATTGCCATATAAAGGCTAGCACCAGCGAAATTATCACTCAGACCCTGCTCATCGGATAAAACCCTTAATCATATCATGCAGAGGTTTTTACTAAAGAATGCATTGCACATGCCTTTGCAGCTAGAACTGACGAAACCATATCTAAACATCAATTTGCACAGATTACAGAGCAAACTCTGGCAAGTAGACATGTTGGTCTATACTAAAGTGAGAATCCGAAATGCAAATGGCATGGCAAGGTAAATCACGTCACAAATGCGAGGACGTCATTATTTTGTGATGGCGGAGAACTATGGTCTTGAGTATGATCTTAATTAAGGCTGGGATAGAGCTACAATAAATACGAGCTAAGAAAGCCCTGATTTACCTTTGTGGAGCATCTTCTGACCTAACCATAGGCGACGACGATCTATACTTTTGTGGAGCATCCTCTGTTCTAACCTAGGCGACGGTCCAGAACGGCCATCGAATTTTGAAGACCGTCTATTCCTGTAGATCAGGATCAAATGGCTCTAAGTTCAGATTTTTTTGACACGTTGATAGGCTAGATTTCGAGATAAGATCTACTTAATATGTTTTGAGGAAACAAGGCAAAGCATACAGCTTTGAAGTTAGTATATGACAATGATGTTGGTCAGTCGTCCATTCCAACGACAATTGTAGCTGACCATCAGAATGTTGATGATCATGTGATGGCTTCTGGTGCATTTATTAGCTCTCGATTATGGGTTGGATTCCAATGGGGTATTAGACTCTTAGAATGGCTTCTATTTTGCAAGTCGAATACCAAAAATGGGGTATTCGACTCGTAGATTTGCATGTAAATCATGCAAGTCAAATACGCCCAAAAAATATTGTGTGAGTCGAATACCCCTCCAAGGTAAAAAAATGTTCAAAGGCGGGTTCGAACTCAAGGTAAAAAATGTTAAAAGGCAGGTTTGAACTCATGCAAGGAAGTTGAAAACCACACATATTGACCATCTGCACCATGCAGCATTATTGCAATAAAATTGATTCTCATGTTATCATAAAATATGATAATTATCCACAGCTATTCGACTCGCCGTTTTTTGGAATCCAACCCCCTTTCGGGAGCCAATATTTCGCTCGGATGGCTTCGTAATACGAATTTCATGGAGGAACTCAAGAGGTTGTGGCAGAAGGACTTCATGAAACAATGGGAAATGTTGACCTGCAAATATGGATCACGACAATGTCTAAACAATTGACATCAAATGATGGTTCGTATGATACCCCTGTAGATGATAAAAATTTGAAGAGAAAGAGATGTGTGCAGCGTAGAGCAAAGGCAGGGGCTCAAGCTTTAGGACTAGAAGACAGAGTTGCAGGTCCAGCAGAATGTCCTACTAGTAAAGGCAGTTTCAACAAGATTGCATGGACGTGGAATTTCTCTCCTCCTCATGACCTTGGTAACATGGATTATAGATGTTTATATTGTGGGCTATGCAATGGATGGCAGAGCTCCCATTTAAAAAGACTTGCCATGCATGTTCTGATAGAAACATTCAGCTTTCATTGATTCCAGAACCACCACAAACACTATTTGAGCTATATACGAGAACAGATAGCTTGGATGATCACTTTCGGACGAACATTAGAAAGTACAATAATATATTCTCACTAGAAAATTGCCCACCGTTGGTGGGCTTTCTGTGTGATTATACCAAGTTCAAGCATGAAAAACATTAGTGGTTCTATGTTCAAAATGCAGTACATCGGAACTGAAATTGGCTGGTGTTAATGAATATTTGATTATGTTTGTCTTGTAACTTAGTTAAAATATTTTTTTTAGTGTATTGTAAGACGTGATTGTGTAGCTTTGTGCTTGATGTTAGGATTTCTATTTTGTTTAATAGATTCTTTGATTCCTTGACGTATTGTATTGGATTAACGTCTTGGATTGTAATTTTTTGTCGCTCTTGATTCATGTAGTTGTCATGTTGTACAGACAGTCGGAATAAATGTGGAATCCATTTTTACCTGGCCTCACAATCCTTTCTTTTTCACATCTTTCAATCGTCCTTCCATTGAGATGTAGTTTATCACTTGTGAGGTTTTTAAGCTATAGTTGGAACCACAAATGTCTCCTTACCATAATGACACTATGTAGATGATAGTTAATTGTTTCGAGACAAATGGATATCTTGGTCTTTGTGGACGTCAAAATATCTATTCTATTCTATTCTATTCTATTTGGTGACAAAAGATTATCATCATTCTTAGCTTCTACCATGTTGTGCATAATTCTATTTGGTGACAAAGGATTATCATCATTCTTAGCTTCTACCATGTTGTGCATAAATGCCCGCTTAATGCCCATGAAGGGATCATACTTACCTGATAAGAATACTCTTAAATTTTTAAGATGTGGTTGTGGCCTTGCAGAGAATGTTTCTATAACTTTCATGGGTTTTGAACCATGAGCTTCAGTTGCATAAGTAAAGGAGAAAGACGCAGCATAAGCAACAAAGCAATGAACTTGCCACATGTAGCATAAGAAATAAAAGTAAAAAAGGAACAAACCTTCTACATATAGGATAAGAAACTTATAGCTTACATAACCATCTCATCTCCAACTTTTTTAAGCATAACTTTACTCTTCATCCCTCGAGGGGTGCACTTAGAACCCGAGCTTCATCCTAAGCTAGACTAGGCTAGGCTAAGCTATTATCGAGAAAACAGTTTTTATTCGACAATCAATTTTACATAGATCCAAATATTTCCAGTATTATTAGTCCCATTCCAACCAAATTGCCCACCATGTGCTTGTGTGGATAGGGCAAAGTGGGCTGAAAGACATCTATCTGCTTGGCTGAAGAGTAGTAGCTCAAGAACAATATAAGCGTGCATTTGTTGGCACACCAGAGTTTGTCATTCACACATGTTGGAAGGCATATTCCAGTCCCAACTCCAAACTCCCAACTGAATATAAAGCTTTAAGCATTCCATACTAAAGCTGCATAGCCTTTTGTTTGTTATTCACATTCTATTATATTAAGGGCAAGATACAAACAAATCATCCAGGTGTAAGCTGATGAAAACTCAAACACAAAAACAATCCCAAATGAAAACTGCTAACCTGCTGATCAACCTTTCCATTACCAGCCAGACAACTACTGCATATGAAATGGAACATGGAAGATGCCAGAAAAAGCCGGCTGTTGCATGCCACAGAACTGAAGTCTTTGCTTGATGTGTTCAAGGGCTTTATCACTCACACTATTTGAAAATACATCCATGCTGGCACTGTCAATATCAAGACCTATTTTCAGTTGCAAAATGGTCTTAAGGAGATCTATCTGCTTTCTTGAAGAGTAGCAGCTCAAGAACAATATAAGCATGCATTTGCTGGCGTCGAAAAGTCACGAAGAAGCGGTGTTTAAAAATCTTTATACGCCTGTAACATGAGTCTATCTGACCACGTGGCACGATTTAGGTCGTCCATGTGGCAGGGAAAAATCTGGGCCGTACACAATTTCTAAGACCAGAAGCCAATTCTATGTACACACATGAGGATCTCACTTGATCTTCGATTTCAACAAATGTCCCCATGTCAATCTGTCCATCTAAGAGCTATAGTCAAACTGGAAAGCCCTACAGGCTATTACATTGAACATTTTTTATTCTCAAAACATAGATACAACATTCACTAATCTGTTACAGAAGTTGCACCAAAACAAAGAATGTTTTATCCTTCAACAAATAGGCATGTGCATTCAAAGAGTAACTAATCTGATACAGGAAATGCACTGAGAGCAGGGACCATAAAAATGGGCATGTGGCAAGACATAATAGAAGATTTAGACAGCTCCAAAAGGTTTAGATGTTAATACACAAATCTGTTGCATCTCAATTCAACCACACCTTCAAGCTATCTGGATTATGTTGTTGCCCGACGCCATCTTTTTCTTCTGAAGTGGTATTTGTGGCACAAGGCAAGCTTAATGAGCCCCTTGGCAGTACGGATTTTCTCCAGATCTGGCCTGACCTTTCCTTTGAAGACAAAGGCTTACTCTGTGCTCTGTTAGTCTATGGTCTTCTCCACGTAAACAATCAGTATTTACAGGATCCTGCTCAAGCAAACACTTTCAGCACTGAGTACATGCCTGAGCTTGCTCATCACCTCCCTCTATGGCAAGCCGAGACACTCGAACAGGTGCGGAAGAATTTATCTGACGTTGAGGATCTCTCGTTTGCCCAAATTTATTTACAACACCTGGGTGGCTACAACACGCTGCGTGCCTTTCTGGACAGTCAGACCGTACCCACGGGTTGGGTTTCTCCTCCAGTGTACACTATGCTGTCCGGCTCTGATTGGGATCAAAGGTGCCGTGCTTTTGATGCGGATCTTGTTCGAGAATTCAGGGAGCAGGCTCAGAAGCCCACGCAAACAGGCACTGCTCATTTTCTGTATGCTTCCTTGGGTGCCGCTCCACGCCCCAGATATCTCACCTCGGATTGGCGTCTTCCCTTTTGGAATAAGGTCCTGGAAGGCCATGCAGACTGGACCCCTGCTCATATCTCCACAGACCTTCGATGGGATCCACGATTTGTTCGCCGCTCTAATTGGGAGGACGGTGCTACTTTGGAGAACACACGCAATTGGATCTTCATCCCTAATGACCGAGGTTGGCAGACGCCTACTCACGCTGTCTCAGGTCTCGATCTCTTTTTGGAGCGTGCTGCCACCTCCCCGGATCCCTCTGTTCACAGACAAGCAGGTTTTTGTGCTCCTTTAAGGTGCCTACTTTTGAGTTCTCTTGCCAAGAAGCGTCCTATATATTATTGCAACCCCAATGCCAGCGTCAGTGCCTTTGGCCTCCAGACCTGCCTTCTCATGGAATGTCAGTTTGTCCCTGCTGAAGCCCACCGTGCCCTTGAAGATATGGTGCACTCCGGGTTCCTCATTGACGCTCATCCAGCAATAGGTCTTAACACTCCTGAAGCTCTCATGGCACCCAAGAACTCATTGCCAACTACCATTCTGGCGACCGCCCTCATACATGCCAAGATGACTTTGAAATTGCTGGGTTTCCACCGCCTGAGACTGTTCCCTCTTTTCTCACCCCTGAGTGTCGTTTGGTGGGGGGGAGTGTTAGTCCTGTACGTCCTGGTACAGGACTATTCATGCACACCTCGGATCAGACCAAGAACAAGGCGCCAAATCCAGGTCAAGGTCAGTCATCAAGACCCCCGCAGAAGACCACGCAGAAGGTCACGCCCAAGAGTCAGTCAAAGAAGAGGCAGAAAACAGACAAATGACGCCCCGTCAGCATCAGCGTCAGCGTCAGCGTGATTCCAGGCACTTCAAGAGGCACCGCCAGCATTCCCGCAAATCAGGCCTCCTTCAGGAGTCGGCACCGAGATCTGTCAGACTATCTATATTGGGCCAGAGGCCATTGTACTATATATATGAGTAGAGCTAGCATTCAAAGGCTAGATGAGTTTTTGTTCTTGTCTCCCATCATTTTCTCTCTCCATTGCGAGAGCTCATGTATTCTGATTGATTTCAAGAAGTTTTCTCCACACTATTGTGTTTCTGTTGTGTTCTTGTTTTCTCTTTCTTTTGTTCCTTTGCAAATTCCGCGTGACATAGCTCCCGGATTCTCCTGTTTGATCCAAGGGTCCTCACAAAAGGCTGTCTTGCAAGAGTTCCCGAACCCAGACCCCAAACATCAGCACCTGTGTGCTAAGTGCTGAACCACTGCTATTTCAGCACATTATGCTTAGTCAGCATATTTATATTCCAACACAATCTAAATCAATGAGTAACTTGGTACACGAAAATATTCATGTAACCACACATGACACTTGATAAAGGGAAATGTTCGCGGCGGCCTTGGCCGTCGCGATAAATTTCTTGTAAAGTATAACCAATAAAGTATTTATTGTGCGCTAGCTTGTAATGAAAAAGTGCATATGTACAACCTATTACAATTATACCCATTCCAAAGCTTGACAAGACCTTTCTAAGGGAACGTTCCTATGGAACCGACCGAACTCTGTTTTTTCCAGGTCAAAGTCGAAGTCGAGCAGTTCCCATGCAGCAGAGGTAAGGTTTCCTTTAAGAAAAACTTGAATTTTTCCAAAAATGAAAGACTATTGAAAGCGCATACCATACAGGGGCAGTGTTTACTCTGCCATCTGGTGCCACTTCAATTGGATACATGAATGGTATGCTGAACTAGACCATGAAAATTCTAAATGCTTCTTTAGGATGGCTGGGGCTAGATTCGCAGAAAATAGTATTCTATTGGTGAAGGATGATAACCATAATACTCTTGAAGACCCGCAGGAAATCAGGTCCTTTATACGAGGAAGTTTTGAAAAACAATTTGAGAAAGATCCCTTACCCCCCTCGTTTCATCTTCGACTAAACTCCTGGTTGACCAGTGTTGACTGGGGGGGAGAGGGTTAATCCTACTGAAAATAGGCATCTACTCCATAATTTAGAGAAGGATGAGATTTACAAGACTTTATGCTCTCTTGCCGCTGGAAAATCCATGGACCGGATGGTTTCCCCCCAGAATTCTTCGTCGAGTTTTGGGACGTTCTTGGAGACGATTTTACTAGAGCTATTTGTGGTGCCTGGGCCTCATGCTCTCTACACCCTACTCTAGCAGCAGGTTTTATCACGCTTATCCCCAAGGTTCCTAGGCCTCTAACCCTGAGTGAGTGGAGGCCTATACTCAATAGGGTCATTGGGAAGGAGCAATCAGCCTTCTTGCCTGGCAGATATATTTTGGATAACTATCTTGCAGCCAGGGAAGGGTTGCATTGGTATCAGGCCTCAAAACAAAAGTGTGTAATGATCAAGATGGATTTTTGAAAGGCTTATGATTCCCTCAGATGGACAGGGTTACGTGCAGTAATGTGTTACATGAGATGTGATGCTTCATCCGTCTAGCTCTAGGGATGAACAACCTAGCTTCTGCCTCGGTGCTGGTTAATGGGCAATCCTCTGGGCTACTTAATCTCAAAAAAGGAATAAGGCCTGTTTCTCATCATGGCAAACCTTTTAACAAGAATGGGGAGCATACTTTAACTACTTTATTTGCGCGCCTAAGGTAAAGTTCCTTCAGAAACCACATGTAAAGGAAAACATTATTGCCTGAGATAGCTTATGAAAAATAGAAGATTCATATAAAAGATTCATGAGCTACTAACCTTAGAACTACTAACCTTAGATTTATGAGCTACTAACCAGTATACAAAGCAGTCTACTGCCCAATCTAAGCCACTTTGCAGCATATTTACCAAAATATTGGCTCCGTATTATTTAGAGCATTGGCAGAACAAAGGCGGAATTTAACCGTGAATTCATAGTCTGTGTATTTGACATATAAAGGCTAGCAGCAGAGAAATTATCATTCAGGTCTATTCATCAGATAAAACTTTTAATTATGTCATTCGAAGGAGTATCTGCAGCAGTTCCATTTCTGCTCAGGAATAAGCAAACACAAGAAAAAAGGTTTCTGTCTCTAAAGCCAGTGGTTAGAAACAATTTGAAGAACATCTACTTCACTAAGATAACAACCCCAAAGAAAAAAAATAGTTCTTACTTTTAGTAAGCTTTCAGCAATAGCAGGTCGTTGAAAGGTCAAGATCTACAAACAAACAATATGCATCGTTATAACTTCAAAAACGAACCAAGAACTGATCTTGTGCCAATCGGAACTAAAGGTAATAATTTATGACCAAATTTTGCCACAGAACTCCTTTCATCGCTAGAATCGTGCCTTAACCACCTGATCTTTTGTGGTTTTCAAAGAAATACCAACAGTTCCTCTGATTCTGGGCTGGAATAGAAGTCTTCGGATGTTCAAATGGTGCCAAAATGTTGCCGTAGAACTCCTACCACCGCTAGAATCGTAGCCTTAACCACCTGAGCTTTTGTGGTTTCGAAAGAAATACAAATAGTTCATATAATTCTAGAGATGGAATAGAAGCGAATCGAAAATGACAGATACTTTCGAGCTTCATTCCAGAAGCCAGGGCGGAGGAAAGCACAAAAGGAAAGAAAAATCTGGACATTTCCCCGCTTTAGTAATGCCTCTGGACGTGCGAATGCAGTGAGGAGGAGAAACCCCGAGCCCATGTTCATAATGTTTGCACGAACGGCTGCAATATTTGGCTAAAAGATTAATAAACGTCCCACCCTTTCGTTTGGGACACACGGACAACATCCCATGTGGCACAATCTAAGCCATCGATCAAGGCGGAGGGACAAACGGACAAATCTGGGCCGTCCGGCGGGGGGCAGGGACATTGGCGCGATCTCGACCGTCGATCGGGCGCACAGACCGACGCCACGGTTTTATAATATAGGATTTGCATGTAGGATGAGAGGGATAACGTTCTGACCAAGGATATTATGAAAAAAAAAATTGAGGATCATTTTGTTATGGCCGAAATGTCGAGGGCGGAGACATTTTGGCCATACACAAAATGGGCCGAATTTTTTTTTGCAAAATACCCGAGGGATCAGGGCGTTATCCGCCTTAACAACGTCATCCGAGTGTTTATCTCAGATCTGGCGAAGGATGCAGGCTTGCAGCAGCTGCGTCTCTTGTTTCTGCTCTAACAGCTTGGCGATGGCATGACATCCTAGGTTCTTATGCATTCAGATGCATAAGGTTTGGGCCACAGTGTGTTATAGGTGATAACAGACTTTGATCCAGCGACTGAGATCTGATCTCAGCCTATAAACGCGAGGATCACGTTGTTAAGGTAAGTGTCCAAAGTGCATGCAGGATGGTAAGTATTCATGTGCATTTTCAGATGAGACAACAGTTGTTGATGGATATACATTGTACCAAAGAAGGAATGGTGGCCAAAAAATGAAAAAGGGGATATAAATTGGCAGATGGATTGTGCCATATAATCCGTGGCTGACATCGTACATCAAGTGCCATCATACTTCAAGTGCCATATCAATGTTGAGGTATGTGCTGTTGTTAAGGCCTTTAAATATCTGTACAAATATGTCTACAAAGGGCAGGATGTGATCATTGTGAATTTAAAAGCAACGAGTGATGCTGCATTTACTAGCAGGGCACCCACTATAAATCATGATGAGGTTGAGCAATTCTTGAATGCATGCTACTTCTCAGCTTCTGAGGCATCATGTAGAATTCTTTCATATAAAATACAACAACATTTTTCCTATGTCAATAGATTGGCTCTGCATCTCCCGATGCAACAAGATATATACTATTAAGAAGGTATGAGCTTGGACACTATAATAAGTAAGAATAATGGGACAACATTGACAACTTTTTTCAAGATGAATGCATCTGGAAATAGAGAGGCTACTCAATTACTCTACCATGATTTTCCTAAAAAGTTTACTTATGATAAACCTAGTAGGACATGGAAGAAGAGATCCAACAACTCCACGATTGGACGCATGTACTTTGTTAATCCTTTAGAAGGAGATCGATACTATCTACGACTCCTATTGACCTGCATGATAGATGCAATTAGTTTTGAAGATTTACGTTCTTTCGATGGGGAGTTGTGTGCAACATACAAAGAAGCTTGCATTCATCGTGGGTTGCTTCGAGATGACACAAAATGGCTTGAGTTTTTTTTTCAGGGAGTAGCAACAACATTGGGCATGCCACCACAATCGCGGCACATGTTTGCCATGATCCTTCTTGTGAGGCATCGAATCTGCTAAGATTGTGGAAAGAAGTAAAGCTTTATATGGTCGATGACTTCTTGCATTAGGTACGAAGGGTTGCAGAGGATCAAAATGTGCAAGTGTGTGATTGGATTCTTGACATAGCACTTCTAGAAGATCATATGAACTCTGCTGGACGATCTTTGAGGGAGTTTGAATTCATTCTTCCCGGGCGTACAATAGATCCATATATGATATTTGGGGATGAGGTGTTTTAGGAAGGCATGGCAAAGGTGCAAGAAGATGTGGACCGCCTATATAATGACCAATGTATTATCGTTGACCGTGTAATCGATGAGCATGTGATGTTGGAGAAAGGATAGGTGTTTTTTGTTCATGGTGTAGGCGGTAGGCTGTTCGAGAAAGAGTTTCCCGTTTAACACCATGTTGTCTTATGTTCGTGCCAAAGGTATCATTGCACTTGTTGTTGCTTCTTCAGGAATTGCTTCCGCTCTATTGAAGGGCAAGTGCACTGCACATTCAAGGTCCAAGATACCGATAAACATAGATGAAACATCAACTTGCAATATTCCAAAGTAATCTGAGCTGGAAATTTTGATAAGAGCGACTCACATGATTATATGGGATGAGGCCCCAGTTATGTATAAACATGTCTATGAAGCACTGGATAGAATACTCTGTGACCGAATATCATGTGACAAATTATTTGGGGGATTTATTGTTGTTTTGGCAGGAGATTTTCGTCAGGTTCCACTTGTGGTTCCACGAGGAAGTCGACCCCAAATTGTGCATGCTTCCTTGAAGTACTCTTACATATGGGAACATGTCCAGGAACATAAGCTCAATATAAATATGCGCATAATGAACAATAAGAGAAGAGACGCGGAAGAGCAGAAGGCATTTACTGACTATCTCCTACGATATGGAGATGGACTTGAAACTACATTTTCCAACATTGGATCGGATGTAATACGTCTTCTGGAAGAGATTTGTGTCAAGTTGCAGGACCTAAATAACTTGCTAGAAAGGCTGCTTCAACTTCTAATGGTAGCATTCTTGTTCTTGCTAGCACGAGAGGATATGGTGTTGCATTTTGATACCTAATTTGCTAATTAGGAATCATTTTTGTACATATTCAAAAAGCCTTGAAAGATCTACAACCTCTCCATTTCCAAGCTTGTCGATAACTATGCAAATATCCTCTATTATGAAAAGAGGATCACTTGAGACCTCCTCAATAAGATATAGGAATGCTTCTTCCTCTTCGTAATACAACTGTCTTACATAATCATAGAACTCTTGAGCATCTAATCCTTCACAATCTGAGCCTTTTGTATTCATCAGTTTTTAAAACTCTGTCGGATCAGCCAACAGCTTTGTATGGGTAAAAGCACGCGGTGGTGTTCCAATTCGGCTGTTCCCCCTGTTCCCCCAAAATGTGGCGTTGCATCCGCCACTTTTGTGGTATGAAAGTATAATTATGGCACCGCTCAACTGCCGTTATTTACGAATGGAGTCCCAATTTGTGGGGGAAATTCTAATTTCAAAAACTAAAATTCAAATTCCTATTCTTTGGCCCCTTCTTGTTCTTTGCCTACGTCCTGTTCTTTGGCTCCCTCCCTGCTGCAAGCTCCAATCCATTGTGGATATGGATGTCAATGAGGTAATCTGTCCACAAACCGGCATTTCAGATAGGAGAAAACGAAGAAGAACCAAGGAAGAAGAAATGTTGAAGAAAAGACGCCAGAGGAAAAGAAGAAGAGAAGAAAAATTGGAGCTTGCAGAATTGGCAGAATGATCCGGTTCATCAAGAAGTGCAAGCAGTAAACGTCATATTGTCCTTAATTTGCTAACGTCTTTCCATAAACAGACCAAAAGAATTGAGGATAGCATGAAGAAAGAAATTTTACTTGAGTTTTTGAGGGATAAAACATTGAAAAAATTCATAGGTGAAGAATTAAAAGATTTGGAAGCCAAGAGCATCGTTATAAGGAGCCTCTGGGACTCCATGCAGACTGTCAAACTCTCTACCAGCAATGACTGCCTAGCATCCAAGAATTGCTGCCTCGCAATGTCTGTACCACGCCGCGCAGATTCTGAAACAAGTGACAAAATCAGCCAACGAGATCTTGGAAAGTGTTAATTGTGAGTTCTTGGCATGCACCCTGCAGCAACAGCCTATGACTGCCGGATGCTACAAAGCTGCCATGCTCATGATCACAAAACAAGAACAAGACAAACAAATATGTACAAAGAGTGAAGGGAACGTGGCCAAATGAGGCTCTCCAAATATGAGATCAAACCTGAGTACATCTGAAGAGGCTCTGGTCGTCTAATATAGTGTAGACCGCAAATCTGAGCTGTACATCTAACTAAATCTAAGCCACACACTTAAGTTAACCTAATCATGCCAAGTGTCAGTCTGCCACCACTGACACCTAACATGTGTACAATGTTAACCACTAGGTGGCTGCCACCACTGACACCTAACATGTGTACAATGTTAACCACTAGGTGGTTAACACTGCCTCCCCCTAAAAGTTTTTAGCACAAAAATATGTACAGACTTTTATAACACAAGTCTGACAATTACAACATGGTGCCAAAATTTAGGGCTTAAAATGATGGTAATAGTAATGGTTGGTTGTGTCGCCGAAAAGATCTTCATGAAGGCATTGATGACTTAATAGGATCCAGGAAGGAATGTCGATGCAAGAACATGGATAATAGGAACTTTTAAAAAAAAACATGAAGACCATCCCTTATATTATGGGGAAGTCCATTTTCACAAATATTGCCCAATAATTTACTTAAAACAATTAGGGGGTCTTCAAAAAATGTGAGCACCATAAAAACATCCCCCGTGATCGACCATAGGAGAGTGTGACGATGCGTGATGATAGCTTTTGCAGAGCGTGGATCTGGGGCTAAAAGCATGGCCATATGCGTGGGCATGAGCGTGGGAGCATAAAAAGCCTGGCTGGAGCATGGACTTGGCGTGGGCGTGCGTGAGGTTGAGGAGCGTGACATAAGCGTGGCTTTTGCGTGACAAAGCGTGGGTTGGCGTGGCGTGGGTTTATTGTTACTGAGCATGGCCCATGAAAGCAAAAGAGGCATGAAGCGCGTGACCGTGACTGTGGCCCGTGGCCCGTGGGCGTGGGCGGGAGCGTGGGGCCACCGTGACCTGTTATCAACCCAAATAGGCGGCAAACCCTAAAGTTATGGTAAACCCTAAACGACCGTTTTATGGCGGTGATTCGAGCAGAGGTATGCCGAGATGTGCTGCTGCTGCCTCCAATTTCTGTATGCTCCGCTGATGTTCTGCCGAGATGAGCAAATGTTATGCCGAGATGGAGCGAAATATCTGCCTCCAATTTCGCAGGCTAAAGATAGATTGCAGAAAGAAGGGGATTCTGATATGGTGCCGAAATGGGAACTTCTATGGATAGGAACTAGCCGGATATGTGGTAACTGAGCCATTTGATTGCATGAAGCGGTGCTGCATCTTGCTATTTCAAGAAGAAATCATGGCCCCTGAGATACTCAGAGGGCAAAGCCGATTTTTCTGTAATAGATAAGTGACTGATTGATTCCTGTGCCTAGGATGCAGACATAAGACTCTACTTGCTGAGCAAAATCTGCTTGCTGAATAGAATTTGAATAGGCATTTGTTAGATAAACTTGAATAGCATGTAGAATCTGTGCGGAAATAGAGAAAATATCTGACTCTGCTTAACAAAGATGTTCGGATTTCTCCCTCTAGCCTTGACTGATGAAATTTTTTTTGTTGTTTGCAGATGAGGTAGACCCAAGAGTTGAAAAAATCCGACCTGAGGCTTCGAAAATTTCTTCACAGATAGCTGACTTGAAGATTGCTCTGCGACCGTATATATAGGCGGATGATTGGGGGCTAGCCACAGTGCGGCTGGCCCTCTTGAAAGAATTTCAATTAGAATGTACACGAGCTAGAGACCGAAATACTGGAAGAAAGCCCTTTCAGGATGCAAAACAGGATGCAAAAGGAAAGCCGTGCTTGAATCTGGCGGATAACTTGATAGAGTTTGAAGAACATGGAAAAACTGTGTAATCGAATGGACTCTGTGCAGGTAGAAATGAGGTAACTGCCCAAAACGAATTATGCTATATTGAAAAAACCTTTTGCTTCTTGCTTTGATATGCATATAGGGACAAATCTTGTGCAGAAAAGGATAAGCAGGCGAGATTCAAAATTCCTTCCAAGCTTTAGAACATTGTGGGATTGCAGAAGAAAGCTATTCATATATGGGCTCAAAGGGGGATAGCCTAGTGCTGGCCCTCGAAAAATAAGCTGAAGAAGAAATGATAGAGAATATTTTTGGTGTGCAAGAGCACGATTTTTGATAAAACTGAGAGAAAAACAGAGGATAATGAAAAAATCATGATATTTTGACAATGTTTCAGCAAATAGAAGAGAAAAGAGGATCGAATCAAGCTGACTTTTCTGAAGATCTTGCGAGAGGAGTGTTTGTCACCACTCCGAAATCCCCCATCAGAAAACTGTACTTTGCCGCAAAGATGAAAAACGAGTTTTTTGAAAACGATTTTCATAACCAAACTAAGTGCTAAGGAATTGATTGACAAAGGGGCCTCCAGCCGGACCATTTCAACAACTGGTTGGGCCAAATAAAGGGATTGAAGGGTTGAGAGTAGTGTACAAGAAGTATTCAAGAACTGATTAGGATAAGAGCAAAGAAAGACAACAAAGAAACAAAGACAAAAGGCTCAAGAAGGTGATCACGAAGCTTAACCCGGCATAACGGGCCAATCGTTAATTGTGAGTTCTTGGCATGCACCCCGCAGCGATAGTCTATGACTGCGGATGCTACAAAAGCCGCCATGCTCATGATCACAAAACAAGAACAAGACAAACAAATATGTACAAAGAGTGAAGGGAACGTGGCCAAATGAGGCTCTCCAAATATGAGATCAAACCTGAGTACATCTGAAGAGGCTCTGGTCGTCTAATATAGTGTAGACCGCAAATCTGAGCCGTACATCTAACTAAATCTAAGCCACACACTTAAGTTAACCTAATCATGCCAAGTGTCAGTCTGCCACCACTGACACCTAACATGTGTACAATGTTAACCACTAGGTGGTTAACACTGCCTCCCCCTAAAAGTTTTTAGCACAAAAATATGTACAGACTTTTATAACACAAGTCCGACAATTACAACATGGTGCCAAAAATTCTAGGGGCGAAAATGATGGTAATAGTAATGGTTGGTTATGTCGTCGAAAGATCTTCATGAAGGCATTGATGACGAATAGGATCCGAAGGAATGTCGATGCAGAACATGGATCATAGGAAGTTTGGGCCAAAAAACATGAAGACCATCCCCTTATATTATGGGGAAGTCCATTTTCACAATTAGGGGGTCTTCAAAAAATGTGAGCACCATAAAAACATCCCCCGTGATCGACCATAGGAGAGTGTGACGATGCGTGATGATAGCTTTTGCAGAGCGTGGATCTGGGGCTAAAAGCATGGCCATATGCGTGGGCATGAGCGTGGGAGCATAAAAAGCATGGCTGGAGCATGGACTTGGCGTGGGCGTGCGTGAGGTTGAGGAGCGTGACATAAGCGTGGCTTTTGCGTGACAAAGCGTGAGTTGGCGTGGCGTGGGTTTATTGTTACTGAGCATGGCCCATGAAAGCAAAAGAGGCATGAAGCGTGGCTCATGATCGGCGGGCGGGTGGGGCATGAGCGCATGGGCATGGGCGGGAGCGTGGGGCCACCGTGACCTGTTATCAACCCAAATAGGCGGCAAGCCCTAAAGTTATGGTAAACCCTAAACGAACCGTTTTTTATGGCGGTGATTCGAAAGCGAGGTCCGCCGGTGAGATGTCGCCGCTTGCCTCATTTCTCAGATGCTCACCGATGTTCTGCCGAGATGAGCAAATGTTATGCCGAGATGGAGCGAAATATCTGCCTCCAATTTCGCAGGCTAAAGATAGATTGCAGAAAGAAGGGGATTCTGATATGGTGCCGAAATGGGAACTTCTATGGATAGGAACTAGCCGGATATGTGGTAATTGAGCCATTTGATTGCATGGAACGGTGCTGCATCTTGCTATTTCAAGAAGAAATCATGGCCACTGAGATACTCAGAGGGCAAAGCCGATTTTTCTGTAATAGATAAGTGACTGATTGATTCCTGTGCCTAGGATGCATGATAAGACTCTACTTTGCCGAAAGCAAAAATCGCTTCTTTGAATAGAATTTGAATAGGCATTTGTTAGATAAACTTGAATAGCACGTAGAATCTGTGCGGAAATAGAGAAATGTTCGGATTTCTCCCTCTAGCCTTGACTGATGAAATTTTTTTTGTTGTTTGCAGATGAGGTAGACCCAAGAGTTGAATAAATCCGACCTGAGGCTTCGAAAATTTCTTCACAGATAGATGACTTGAAGATTGCTCTGCAGCCTGTATATCTGGGGCAGATGATTGGGGGCTAGCCACAATGCGGCTGGCCCTCTTGAAAGAATTTCAATTAGAATGTACACGAGCTAGAGACCGAAATACTGGAAGAAAGCCCTTTCAGGATGCAAAACAGGATGCAAAACAGGATGCAAAAGGAAAGTTGTGCTTGAATCTGGCGGATAACTTGGTAGAGTTTGAAGAACATGGAAAAACTGTGTAATCGAATGGACTCTGTGCAGGTAGAAATGAGGTAACTGCCCAAAACGGATTATGCTATATTGAAAAAACCTTTTGCTTCTTGCTTTGATATGCAATAGGGACAAATCTTGTGCAGAAAAGGATAAGCAGGCGAGATTCAAAATTCCTTCCAAGCTTTAGAACATTGTGGGATTGCAGAAGAAAGCTATTCATGTATGGGCTCAAAGGGGGATAGCCTAGTGCTGGCCCTCGAAAAATAAGCTGAAGAAGAAATGATAGAGAATATTTTTGGTGTGCAAGAGCACGATTTCTGATAAAACTGAGAGAAAAACAGAGGATAATAAAAAAATCATGATATTTTGACAATGTTTCAGCAAATAGAAGAGAAACGAGGATCAAACTGTTGATTTTTCTGAAGATCTTGCAGAGAGGAGTGCTGTCACCACTCCAGAAATCCCCATCGTAAAAGCGTGCTTGCCGCAAAGATGAAAACGCAGAGTTTTGAAAAACGATTTTCATAACCAAACTAAGTGCTAAGGAATTGATTGACAAAGGGGCCTCCAGCCGGACCATTTCAACAACTGGTTGGGCCAAATAAAGGGATTGAAGGGTTGAGAGTAGTGTACAAGAAGTATTCAAGAACTGATTAGGATAAGAGCAGCAAAGACAACAGCAAAACAGCAAGGCTCAAGAAGGTGATCACGAGCGAACCCTAAGATAACTTGGCATCTTGTTAATTGTGAGTTCTTGGCATGCACCCTGCAGCAGCAGTCTATGACTGCCGGATGCTACAAAGCTGCCATGCTCATGATCACAAAACAAGAACAAGACAAACAAATATGTACAAAGAGTGAAGGGAACGTGGCCAAATGAGGCTCTCCAAATATGAGATCAAACCCGAAAGTACATCCGAAGAGGCTCGGTCGCCTAATATAGTGTAGACCCGCAAATCGGAGCCGCACATCTAACTAAATCTAAGCCACACACTTAAGTTAACCTAATCATGCCAAAAGTGTCACCGGTGCACCACCGACACCTAACATGTACAATGTTAACCACTAGGTGGTTAACACTGCCTCCCCCTAAAAGTTTTTAGCACAAAAATATGTACAGACTTTTATAACACAAGTCTGACAATTACAACATGGTGCCAAAAATTCTAGGGGCGAAAATGATGGTAATAGTAATGGTTGGTTGTGTCGCCGAAAGATCTTCATGAAGGCATTGATGACGAATAGGATCCGAAGGAATGTCGATGCAGAACATGGATCATAGGAACTTTGGGCCAAAAAACATGAAGACCATCCCCTTATATTATGGGGAAGTCCATTTTCATAAATATTGCCCAATAATTTACTTAAAACAATTAGGGGGTCTTCAAAAAATGTGAGCACCATAAAAACATCCCTCGTGATCGACCATAGGAGAGTGTGACAATGCGTGATGATAGCTTTTGCAGAGCGTGGATCTGGGGCTAAAAGCATGGCCATATGCGTGGGCATGAGCGTGGGAGCATAAAAAGCGTGGGAGCATAAAAAGCGTGGCTGGAGCATGGACTTGGCGTGGGCGTGCGTGAGGTTGAGGAGCGTGACATAAGCGTGGCTTTTGCGTGACAAAGCGTGGGTTGGCGTGGCGTGGGTTTATTGTTACTGAAAGCAAAAGAGGCATGAAGCGCGTGACCGTACCTGTGGCCCGTGGCCCGTGGGCGTGAGTGTGGGCATGGGCGGGAGCGTGGGGCCACCGTGACCTGTTATCAACCCAAATAGGCGGCAAGCCCTAAAGTTATGGTAAACCCTAAACGACCATTTTATGGCAATTGATTCGGCGCAGGTCCTGCAGAGATGTGCCGCCTTGCCTCCACTTCAGATGTTCACCGAATGTTCTCGCCGAGATGAGCAAATGTTATGCCGAGATGGAGCGAAATATCTGCCTCCAATTTCGCAGGCTAAAGATAGATTGCAGAAAGAAGGGGATTCTGATATGGTGCCGAAATGGGAACTTCTATGGATAGGAACTAGCCGGATATGTGGTAACTGAGCCATTTGATTGCATGAAGCGGTGCTGCATCTTGCTATTTCAAGAAGAAATCATGGCCACTGAGATACTCAGAGGGCAAAGCCGATTTTTCTGTAATAGATAAGTGACTGATTGATTCCTGTGCCTAGGATGCAGACAGAAGACTCTACTTGCTGAGCAAAATCTGCTTGCTGAATAGAATCTGAATAGGCATTTGTTAGATAAACTTGAATAGCATGTAGAATCTGTGCGGAAATAGAGAAAATATCTGACTCTGCTTAACAAAGATGTTCGTATTTCTCCCTCTAGCCTTGACTGATGATTTTTTTTTTGTTGTTTGCAGATGAGGTAGACCCAAGAGTTGAATAAATCCGACCTGAGGCTTCAAAAATTTCTTCACAGATAGCTGACTTGAAGATTGCTCTGCAGCCTGTATATCTGGGGCAGATGATTGGGGGCTAGCCACAGTGCGGCTGGCCCTCTTGAAAGAATTTCAATTAGAATATATACGAGCTAGAGACCAAAATACTGGAAGAAAGCCCTTTCAGGATGCAAAACAGGATGCAAAAGGAAAGTTGTGCTTGAATCTGGCGGATAACTTGATAGAGTTTGAAGAACATGGAAAAACTGTGTAATCGAATGGACTCTGTGCAGGTAGAAATGAGGTAACTGCCCAAAACGGATTATGCTATATTGAAAAAACCTTTTGCTTCTTGCTTTGATATGCAGATAGGGACAAATCTTGTGCAGAAAAGGATAAGCAGGCGAGATTCAAAATTCCTTCCAAGCTTTAGAACATTGTGGGATTGCAGAAGAAAGCTATTCATGTATGGGCTCAAAGGGGGATAGCCTAGTGCTAGCCCTCGAAAAATAAGCTGAAGAAGAAATGATAGAGAATATTTTTGGTGTGCAAGAGCACGATTTCTGATAAAACTGAGAGAAAAAACAGAGGATAATGAAAAAATCATGATATTTTGACAATGTTTCAGACTGTAAAACTGTGCTTGCTGCAGCATGAAAAACAGAATTTTTGAAAATGATTTTCATAACCAAACTAAGTGCTAAGGAATTGATTGACAAAGGGGCCTCCAGCCGGGCCATTTCAACAACTGGTTGGGCCAAATAAAGGGATTGAAGGGTTGAGAGTAGTGTACAAGAAGTATTCAAGAACTGATTAGGATAAGAGCAAAGAAAGACAACAAAGAAAACAAAGAAGGCTCAAGAAGGTGATCACGAGCGAACCCGGCATAACGGCGCCACTGTTAATTGTGAGTTCTTGGCATGCACCCTGCAGCAGCAGTCTATGACTGCCGGATGCTACAAAGCTGCCATGCTCATGATCACAAAACAAGAACAAGACAAACAAATATGTACAAAGAGTGAAGGGAACGTGGCCAAATGAGGCTCTCCAAATATGAGATCAAACCTGAGTACATCTGAAGAGGCTCTGGTCTAATATAGTGTAGACCGCAAATCTGAGCCGTACATCTAACTAAATCTAAGCCATACACTTAAGTTAACCTAATCATGCCAAGTGTCAGTCTGCCACCACTGACACCTAACATGTGTACAATGTTAACCACTAGGTGGTTAACACTGCCTCCCCCTAAAAGTTTTTAGCACAAAAATATGTACAGACTTTTATAACACAAGTCCGACAATTACAACATGGTGCCAAAAATTCTAGGGGCGAAAATGATGGTAATAGTAATGGTTGGTTGTGTCGCCGAAAGATCTTCATGAAGGCATTGCTGACGAATAGGATCCGAAGGAATGTCGATGCAGAACATGGATCATAAGAACTTTGGGCCAAAAAACAGGAAGACCATCCCCTTATATTATGGGGAAGTCCATTTTCACAAATATTGCCCAATAATTTACTTAAAACAATTAGGGGGTCTTCAAAAAATGTGAGCACCATAAAAACATCCCCCGTGATCGACCATAAGAGAGCGTGACGATGCGTGATGATAGCTTTTGCAGAGCGTGGATCTGGGGCTAAAAGCATGGCCATATGCGTGGGCATGAGCGTGGGAGCATAAAAAGCGTGGCTGGAGCATGGGCTTGGCGTGGGCGTGCGTGAGGTTGAGGAGCGTGACATAAGCGTGGCTTTTGCGTGACAAAGCGTGGGTTGGCGTGGGTTAGCGTGGCGTGGGTTTATTGTTACTGAGCATGGCCCATGAAAGCAAAAGAGGCATGAAGCGTGACGCGGACTGCGGATCGTGGCCCGTCGCGGGTCTGCGGGCGGAGCGTGGGCATGGGCGGGAGCGTGGGGCCACCGTGACCTGTTATCAACCCAAATAGGCGGCAAGCCCTAAAGTTATGGTAAACCCTAAACGACCGTTTTATGGCGGTGATTCGAAAGCAGTAGGTCCTTAGAGATGCCGCCGCCGCCTCAATTTCGTAGATGTCTCACCGATGTTCGCGAGATGAGCAAATGTTATGCCGAGATGGAGCGAAATATCTGCCTCCAATTTCGCAGGCTAAAGATAGATTGCAGAAAGAAAGGGATTCTGATATGGTGCCAAAATGGGAACTTCTATGGATAGGAACTAGCCAGATATGCGGTAACTGAGCCATTTGATTGCATGAAGCGGTGCTGCATCTTGCTATTTCAAGAAGAAATCATGGCCACTGAGATACTCAGAGGGCAAAGCCGATTTTTCTGTAATAGATAAGTGACTGATTGATTCCTGTGCCTAGGATGCAGACAGAAGACTCTACATGCTGAGCAAAATCTGCTTGCTAAATAGAATTTGAATAGGCATTTGTTAGATAAACTTGAATAGCCTGTAGAATCTGTGCGGAAATAGAGAAAATATCTGACTCTGCTTAACAAAGATGTTCGGATTTCTCCCTCTAGCCTTGACTGATGAAATTTTTTTTGTTGTTTGCAGATGAGGTAGACCCAAGAGTTGAATAAATCCGACCCGAGGCTTCGAAAATTTCTTCACAGATAGCTGACTTGAAGATTGCTCTGCAGCCTGTAAATCTGGGGCAGATGGTTGGGGGCTAGCCACAGTGCGGCTGGCCCTCTTGAAAGAATTTCAATTAGAATGTATACGAGCTAGAGATCGAAATACTAGAAGAAAGCCCTTTCAGGATGCAAAACAGGATGCAAAAGGAAAGCTGTGCTTGAATCTGGCGGATAACTTGATAGAGCTTGAAGAACATGGAAAAACTATGTAATCGAATGGACTCTGTGCAGGTAGAAATGAGGTAAATGCCCAAAACGGATTATGCTATATTGAAAAAACCTTTTGCTTCTTGCTTTGATATACAGATAGGGACAAATCTTGTGCAGAAAAGGATAAGCAGGCGAGATTCAAAATTCCTTCCAAGCTTTATGTTAGTTTGAGTTCTTGGCATGCACCCTGCAGCAGCAGTCCGTGACTGCCGAATGCTACAAGGCTGCCATGCTCATGATCACAAAACAAGAACAAGACAAAGAAATATGTACAAAGAACGAAGGGGACCGTGGCCAAATGAGGCTCTCCAAATATGAGATCAAACCTGAGTACATCTGAAGAGGCTCCGGTCTAATATAGTGTAGACCGCAAATCTGAGCCGTACACTAACTAAATCTAATCCCTACACTTATGTTAATCTAATCATGCCAAGTGTCAGTCTGCCACCACTGACACCTAACATGTGCATGCACCTAACATGTGCATGCACAATGTTAACCACTAGGTGGTTAACACTGCCTCCCCCTAAAAGTTTTTAGCACGGAAACATGTACAGACTTTTATAAGACAAGTCCGACAATTACAACATGGTGCCAAAAATTAGGGGTAAAAATGATGGTAATGGTTGGGTGGTGTCGCCATAAAAAATCTTCATGAATGTGTTGATGACGAAGAAGATCCAAAGGAATGTCGATGTAGAACGTGGATCATAGGAACTTGGGCCAAAAAGACATGAAGACCATCCCCTTATATGATGGGGAAGTCCATTTTAACAAATATTGCCCAATAATTCACTTAAAAACAATTATGATAGGGGATCTTAAAAACATAAGCACAAAAAAAACATCCCCCATGATCAGCCATAAAAGAGCGTGACAATAGTTTTGAAGAGCGTGGACCTTGAGCTAGGAGCGTGGCCATGAGCAAGCGTGGGTGCAGCGTGGCGCTGTGGGCGTGAGCGTGGCTGGTGAGGTGTGAGCGTGGGAAGAAAAAGCGTGAGCAGCGTGGCTTTGGCGTGGCAAAGCGTGGGTTGCCGTGGGTTGACCGTGGGCATGAAAAAAGCATTAGCGTGGGCCGTGGGCGTCAACAAGTGTGACCCGTGGTCGTGGTCATAAAAATGCAATGTTTCTTCTATAAGTGTGAGGTGAGCATACGTGACCGTGTGGAACAGCTGGGTCACGGCGTGAGAAATCTGGCGGGAATCAGAACCTGTCATATCCCACGCGCCCGTGGATGCCGTGAGCGCGAAACAAGGCGTGACCCTAAAAGGCACTGAAAAAGCTATGACAGATCTCAGCCATGGATCCCGGGCGGCTAAATCTGAGCCGTTGAGCTCAAGAAAACCTAAGAGTGCCCTAAAATTTGCACGAACGGAGCAGCTAGGCGGTGATGCAGGCCGGATCCTGAGAGAATGCCAAAAATAGATCTGCTTCAATTAGAAGGTGCTGATTTTGGTCACCGACCCTGATGGAATGCCGGAAATGAAGCTTCAATGGATAGAACTGCTCAGGGTTGCCACAATAGGTGCGCTGTAGACAGGAATGCTCAAATCTTCTGAAATGGTGGATTCAGACCAAAAATCGGTGGTAAGGCAGGGGCCGATGGGGTAACGCCACTTTACTGGATTCTGCTTTGAACTGGATTGACTCCTTCTTGATGTAATATGCAGATACTTGGGCTGGAAAAACTTCGATAGAGATATATATATCTGCGCGGTTGAGTTTGTTCAGAAACTTTCAGAAGACCGAATCTGAATGACTGTGCTTAACTCTGCTCCCACTGCTTCTAAATGGTTCATCAAAATTGCTGACTGCTCTGCGATTTGCAGATGCCTCATATTGGTAAGGAAGAACCCAAGGGATCAATAGGTACAGTTGCTTCTGAAAATATGTTTGTGCTCCACTCACAGATGGAAGTTTGATGTGCAAATCGTGCGTGTGTGCAGGTGATGGAGACTGAAGAGCTTTAATAAATCCGCCTTACTGCTTGCAGCCTGTATATCTAATGAATGGGGGCTAGTCCAGGTGCTGGCCCTCTGAAAATAAGTAACAAAATGAAGCCCTGGTGGCAAAGAGGTTTCGTGATGCACTGAATCTGTGTTTTCATGACGAGATAGAGCGTGAATAGATAGATTATGCCAGCCTTAATAGATATGAGCTGCTCGATTTACTTGGTGCAGATACTTGCAGGACAAACAGATAATAAGATGTATGCCAAGGTGATCGAAGCCATGAAACCAAAGACTCCTAATCATTGTACGCAATAGTGAGATTGAACTCCAAGTGTTATCTATCTTTCCTGATACATTTAATGCAGATACCAAGCTGAGTGATGCTCGAAATAATCCCTTTGTGGGCGTCAGATGAACTGACCAAAACTATGATGCAGGTACCGATGGTGGGCTGGATAAAAGGGGGCTAGCCCAGTGCTGGCCCTCTGTAATTAAACTGAAGAAGAAATGATAGAGAATATTTTTGGTGTGCAAAAGCACGAATCTGATAAAACTGAGAGAAAAACAGAGGATAATGAAAAAGAGCATGATATTTTGACATTTTTTCAGTAGTGAGAAGAGAAAAGAGGATCAAACTTTTGATTTTTCTGAAAATCTTGCAGAGAGGAGTGCTGTCACCACTCCAGAAATTCCCTACTGTAAAACTGTGCTTGCTGCAGCAGGAAAAACAGAGTTTTTGAAAACGATTTTCATAACAAACTAAGGGCTAAGAAATTGATTGACAAAGGGGCCTCCAGCTGGACCATTTCAACAACTGGTTGGGCCAAATAAAGGGATTGAAGGGTTGAGAGTAGTGTACAAGAAGTATTCAAGAACTGATGAGGATGAGAGCAGCAAGAACAACAGCAAAACAGCAAGGCGGAAGAAGTGATCACGAGCGAACCCGGCATAACGGCGCCAGTGTTAGTTTGAGTTCTTGGCATGCACCCTGCAGCAGCAGTCCATGACTGCCGAATGCTACAAGGCTGCCATGCTCATGATCACAAAACAAGAACAAGACAAAGAAATATGTACAAAGAATGAAAGGGAACGTGGCCAAATGAGGCTCTCCAAATATGAGATCAAACCTGAGTACATCTGAAGAGGCTCCGGTCTAATATAGTGTAGACCGCAAATCTAAGCCATACACTAACTAAATCTAATCCCTACACTTATGTTAATCTAATCATGCCAAGTGTCAGTCTGCCACCACTGACACCTAACATGTGCATGCACCTAACATGTGCATGCACAATGTTAACCACTAGGTGGTTAACACTTTAGAACACTGTAGGATTGCAGAAGAAAGCCATAATCATATATGAGCTCAAGGGGGGCTAGCCTAGTGCTGGCCCTCGAAAAATAAGCTGAAGAAGAAATGATAGAGAATATTTTTGGTGTGCAAGAGCACGATTTCTGATAAAACTGAGAGAAAAACAGAGGATAATGAAAAAATCATGTTATTTTGACAAATTTTCAGCAAATAGAAGAGAAAAGAGGATCAAACTGTTGATTTTTCTGAAAATCTTGCAGAGAGGCGTGCTGTCACCACTCCAGAAATCCCCTACTGTAAAACTGTGCTTGTTGCAGCATGAAAAACAGAGTTTTTGAAAACGATTTTCATAACCAAACTAAGTGCTAAGGAATTGATTGACAAAGGGGCCTCCAGCCGGACCATTTCAACAACTGGTTGGGCCAAATAAAGGGATTGAAGGGTTGAGAGTAGTGTACAAGAAGTATTTCAAGAACCGATTAGGATAAGAGCAAAGAAAGACAACAAAGAAAAAACAAAGAAGGCTCAAGAAGGTGATCACGAAAGCCGAACCCGGATAACGGCATACAAATTAATTGTGAGTTCTTGGCATGCACCCTCGCAGCCAGCCAGCCTATGATCACGGATGCTACAAAGTCGCCATGCTCATGATCACAAAACAAGAACAAGACAAACAAATATGTACAAAGAGTGAAGGGAACGTGGCCAAATGAGGCTCTCCAAATATGAGATCAAACCCGAAAGTACATCCGAAGAGGCTCGGTCTAATATAGTGTAGACCATAAAACTGAGCGTTACATCTAACTAAATCTAAGCCATACACTTAAGTTAACCTAATCATGCCAAGTGTCACCCGCCACCATCGACACCTAACATGTGTACAATGTTAACCACTAGGTGGTTAACAGAAAGGTATTAGGTGTTCACCCAAGAAACCCCAAGAAAAGGCAAAGAAAAAGAGGGAAGAGATCGATTACAATGGTGGGAAATGGGTTTCTTACAAGAGGGCTAAAAAGATTGATGCAATTTTCAGATGAACATATAGAA
The DNA here is from genome assembly GCA_021234155.1 of Isoetes taiwanensis. Classification (NCBI taxonomy): domain Eukaryota; kingdom Viridiplantae; phylum Streptophyta; class Lycopodiopsida; order Isoetales; family Isoetaceae; genus Isoetes; species Isoetes taiwanensis. The sequence goes on along the minus strand of JAJEKV010000012.1, from coordinate 4,215,898 downwards.
AAGATTCAAAAATTTTGGATTGAGAACACGAGTGTCTCCTAACACAAAGGATGTTAGAACTAGAAGATTGGAGAGAAATGTAAGAGAAGAACATGTCGCCCACTATCCGGAGGAATCACGTGAGTTAGTTTATTTACGTTATTCATGTTTTCTTAGTTATGGTGCTTAGTGTGGTGGTGCATGTGGTGGTTATTGTGTTGTACAGTGATTGTGGTGTACTGTATGCAGCATGTGAATTGTGTGTAGTTGACTCTAGTCTGAAATGCAATATTTAATGTTTAGAATATTAGAACATGTGCAATTGAGTATTCCTTTTCGTTGTGTGTAATACAGTCTAAAAATATTTGAGAATGACACATAACTAACTGATCCTAAGAAGTACAAATTTTTGTTGAATAAAGACAAATTTTTGTCAGATTCAAGCACAGCTCTGTTGGAAAGTATAATATATTAAAAAAAGCCGAGCATATCTTACAAAATTTGGCTTTCCATTCAAAGCTCTGTACCTGAGAACTAAATTTACATGCATTTCTTAAGCAGCAGGAAATGCTGGTATGACTGGCTCGACTTCTGGTGCATCCAAAATTACTGTTTTCTGCACTAAAGCATCTAAGCTTTGTGCAGTCATCCCAGAATTTAACAGGATCAGGTTTGCCAGTACTTCCTGCATCCCCTGGTGGTAAGAATGCAACCCAGCCAGAAATTTCCACTGTTGCTGACTCAGAGCGGGCAAGTGACAGATAATAAATAAACTGGCTGCCTTTGCAGCAGCATGGAACATAAGGTCATGGACCTTGTCTAAGAGCTCACTTCCTGTCAATCCGACCCCAAGCATAGCCATTGAAGGCTCAACATCCAGTCTGTTGTATGGCTTTAGGGTGTATTCGAAATCAGCAAAGAAGATGGATTTAGGCATTTCCACCTTCAGAGTTGGTCATGAGCCCTATTTAACATATGCCGAAGGCCCTCCTCGCTCACCCGGGGTATGCCGTAGTGATCTCTGAACATCCCTACCATTGTCGGAATGAACTTGTTCGTTTGAGAATGAAACGCCAAAAATCAGACGCAGGAACAGGATTTAGGACCTAGATCCTTTTCTAATGATTAGAAGAGGAATGTAATTATTATCGGGGTAAATTTTTAATTTCAGAAATGTTTATGAGAGCAAAAGCTAGGCAGTTTTTTATGTCGATTTAAATAGGATAAAAGTGATGTGATGTGATGTGATGTGATGTGTGGTGTGGTGTCGTGATGGTGTATGTGGGTGTGTGCATGTTAATGTATGATATGTGTGGATTCAATTTTATTTATTCTCCCCCCTCACCCCACCACACCCATCATCTATCCCACCACCATAGACTACCACCACATCTATGCGACCACCACATTACCACCACATGCATCACATTGTCCATTACCACCACACTCCACCACACTCCACCACCACACCACACTCAACCACCACCCCTCCACCACACTCCACCACCACCACCACACTCCACCACACCACATCACACCACAATCCACAACACCACATCACACCACCACCACCCCACCACCACCACTCCACCACACCACATCATACCACCATACACCACATCACACCACCACCACCACCACACACACTGCACGTGAGGATGCAAATGCTAGTGGATGGACTCAATGGGATGAGAACCAAACATCCGAAGAATTGCACTTCCACCTGCAATGTTTGTAGATCACATGAACTTGGTCAATGCAGGGCACACCAGCATAAAATTGCAAGTACAGGAAGCTTGTGGAGATCTATAATATGTTCAAAGAGTGAATTAGATGAGTTTCACAAGAAGGCGTGCATCCTTGGAGATTGTGAGCTGTGTGGAATCAAGAAGTTTCAGACCTGTCCCATGGAAGAAAGTGGCGAAGGGAAAGTGAAATGGGAGTACATTGACTATAAAAAGACAACGCCGAAGTCTCGAGTTAGGAGACTCGACTCATCAGTACAATGAGACAGGACCCAAGGAGCTTCTGGATAAACTGAAAGAGCGTCTAAAAATCTTTCCACTGCATAATTTCAGGTACCAATGGCAGGCAAAACAATTTAAGGAGCTTCTAGAGAATCTCCCAATGCATGTCTTTCGGTAGTGGATCTTGCAGAGAACTATATATTCAAGGAACAAGAGGAGGTGCAGTTGATGCGCTGGGTCAATAACCAGATTACTATTTTGGTTCAAATAACATATCGATGCATTTCGGTGGGCGGATGAGATTATCAAGGAAACACATTACTATGTATCGGATGATAGGGAACACGATACTTTGTTCGTGCAACACTGCTCCATGAAGCACCACAAATATCTGGAGCAGAAAGGAAGGGTGCCAAAGAGACATTATGTGTTTTCAGATGGTGTAGCATCTCAATTCAAGGCTTCTAGACCATTTTACTTTGTGGCTAGGTACACAAAACGATAATCGATGTCTATATATGATGTGGAATTTTTTGGTTCTAACCACACGGGAAAGGTGAACACGATGGCAAAAGCTGCCGAAGTTGAAGAGATGGTTAAGACAACCGCAATTAAAATACAAAGCAAAGATAAAATTGGGTAATGCTCATGAAGTGGTAGAAGTTGCCAAGAGATGTTTACTTGTGGAACATCCGAAAGTGGATGAACACATCCGAAAACCAAGAAGAGGAAGAATATAAAAAGGTTCTTTTAGGAAGTCAAGGGGGAGGATATAGATAGAAAGAAAGCATAGGGTGCAGAAAGGATTTTGGACACTAGGCAGATCCATTGTGTACATGCATTCAATCCTGAATCTCCAATTGCACACGAGGGAACTTTCATGCTTCTGCAGCTATTGCTTGGATGACATGTGGGACAGTTGTGTGAACAAGCACTATGTTGATGATTGGAAACTTCAAGTTATTGTACCATCCTCCAATGTGCATCGCGACATTGAGGACCGTGAATTCAAGCCAGGTCCTTGTTCTCCTCCAATCCCACGATGTTAGCAAAGGCACTTAGAGTTGGTGACAATTTTTTTTGTCGTTGTTCGAAGGGAATGATGAGGATTCAATTTTGGATTCTGATGTGCACAAAACCAAAATGGATAGTGGAGAAAGACTTCCAATTCAATGGAACATGGTACCTCGCCGGTGATAGTGTCATAGATGGTATGTATTACAAGAAGGGCTCAAGATCAATCGCCGCCTATGATCTTTGCAAGAAAACGCCTTTAGGCATAGTATTCACAACACGATTCAGGTAATCGGACTTCACATGCCACCAACTAAACGCCAAAACAGGGGTGTATATATTTGGATCCTTTAGATGAGGAGAAAATTTTACGAATTTGCCCAAGTTCTTTCGATGATTATGAAATGTAAAACCATTCTCAGTTTTTTTAACTCATCTCAAGTTTTGTGCGGTCACCGTGAAAATAAGTTTGTCTTGATTTCTTTTGAAGATTTGAATTCTTCTGAACACTTGATTCCTTTGTTTGTGAGATGAATTGAATATCAATTTTCATTCAAATGAATCGAGGTTACAATAACAATTATGTACATAAGAAAGATATACAGTGATTTAAAGTACGAGGTGACTCATGCACCTACATACTTCCCAATACATAAGTTCCCCTCAGTTCCAGCTTTTGTTGCGTCTAATCTTAAAATTTCAAGCATGAACACTCTAACATCAACTAGATCCTGGTCTGAAATGTCCACAACCTGTAGTTAACCACACTTTGTCAATAACAGAGTTTGGTTTGTCTGCTGCATTTGAGTTGACTTACTAGATCAGGCAACAATATATTCACTTCTTTCAAGTACCCTCTCACAAATTTGTGCATAAACGAACATATGGCAGGGCCACATGAATGACCATCGGTTTGAAGAGGCATTCTGGAAATTTTCACAACATCTGAGGTTGTAAAACTGAAATTATTGTGTCCAAGCAATTCCAGGAACCTGCATTCAAAGTTTGTTGTCATTGTGCCACAACAACAAAATGCAATGAGCAAGCACTAACCTCTCAATATGTGCGCTTACGCCATGCAAGCCCGAAGCTATCAAAGTGATATATCCCCCGGTTTATATCTTCAGGCGAGACACGCGTGGCTTACAATCAGAGAACAGGTCCAGTGATGTCCATCACAAGCAGGCAAAAACATGTACTGGCACTTATCCAGATTCACATGTTTCCTTATTGTTTTGTAACTATTTGTGTCCTTGGACAATGTCGAGTGAAAAAGAGGGTCAAATAAATGAAAGGGATGGCTCATTCCTTGGAGCATCAAGTAGTATTCCATGTATCTGCAAACATATGCATATGATGGCACAATCCTGATGATCACAAATCAGATGAAAGTATCACCTTGAGAAGAGGAGGATCAATTGATCATTGAACCACTGCGTATCAGCTTCTAAAATTTTGATGTCGGTGGAGCTAATCACGACAGTTTCAGTTCCACTCAGCACCACTTCCAAATGTGTATGTGGCTTTAGATAGACAGGGACTGCCGAAGCTCTATCATCTCTAGTTCTAAACACACACGAGAACATTTGCGCACAATCCATTCAAATATTTTAAATTGAAAAAGTACAACACATATCATAGAATTGTTTTTACTTATATTGACTTTCAAAGAGTTTTACAAGATTCATTTATGAAAATACTTGTTGAGCATTTTCATGCAGTTGCGCGACTCTTCAGTACCCACATGTTCCACATTTGATGTTCCTTCACATAAGCTGGCACACTTTCTGCAGCCAGAAGTCCTTCCAGCCATGGTTTGAGTTGCTCCAAAAGGAAATTGGAATCCAACCTATCGGGAGCAAAACTATTTGGACATATCATTGTGTTCAGCTGGTTGGCAAAACCCTTATATCTGTTGTCATCTATCAATAATGTGTTTTTCACTTGGTATTTCCAGTATTTCTGGTACACTTTGGACAGATCCTTAAGGAAAATTGGCTTATTAACCACTTTTAATTTTTGTGTTGGTGCAGTCATCCTGATTCCAAATAAAAAGAATTCTGCCCTTATATTCCTGCAGCAACTTTCTCATCAACAAGTCAACATTACTCTTAGCCATGCTGGACCACAATGCAATCTCAAATTTTGATGTACACCATTCTAAGAACTCTTGTAATCCATGCCTGGAAACTGCTGCCTTTTGAAGGTTCAATTTCTGGAGGGTCACTTCTGGCTCGGCCGATGCAGGGATCCTCTCTTTCAAGTCATAAAGCTTGCCTAAAACCCAATTAAAATCCAGAATAAGGAGAATTTCAGTTAACCTCTTGGTTTTTCTTGGTTGAGGTTCTATTGGACTCGTTGAGCAGTCTGCATCTTGTCCAGGATCCGGGGTTTCTTTGTCAACTTCATCACCGCATCGCATTTGGCTCATGTTGAAATTTTTTACGGTGAAGGATCCCGTGCAGGAATGAATTTCAAGGGAATTAATTTCCCCCTAAAACAGATGCACTAGGAATCTCTTCATTGATGGCTTCCGATTCGTAGAAGCGTCTATCTCTAACATAATTGAAATGAGGAAGACCACGAGAAAAATACAAAAAATAAATCATGTATGTGGCATCGGTACTTACTTGATAATGACCGCGATTCAGTTCACTATCCAAATTTCGTTTTGGAGTCTCCCGCCGTCAAATTTGGGATTGACTTAGAAATATCAAATGGGGTGAATTCTAGGTACACCCGGGAGGTATCTTGCAGTCTCATAACTGATCGAGGCATGGATAACTGTTGGATATCCTTGGTCTCAAATTTCTACAATTTTGCAAACACCAAGTCAGTAGACCTGTGACAACATCAGTAAACATTAGTTAAGCCACTTACCTGTGTCTATTGGTTCTTGTGGTACCACTCGAACACCAAAAGCCAAAAGCCATGTCTCAGTCATAATGTGGGCACAACTGGGGCTGCAGCAGGTTCTAGAGTATCTGCAAAACAAATTCAAAATCAATAGAGTCTTTAGACGAGGGTTAGAGATGATAATATTTACCTCAAATGGTGTGATAGACATGGAATGTGATCTGATCGTGCATTTCGCATATCGCAATCTGGCCCGGCATTTTACCCTCCCATTTGGATTAACGTCCACAAAATGGACAACCTTCATCACCCTCTTCTTACGCCTCGGGAAGCATTAGAAGTGCACGGGATCTAAAGGAGTGTCATGACCACTACGCCGAAAAAATCTCAAATCTTTGCATTCGAGGTTGCAACCGCAGCGATAAGTCTTCACATGCCTTTAGCTCAATTTCGATTTACGCTAGTTCCTTATTTAATTGATTCAACCCGGGCAACACTTGTACCATTTAGCTCTTCATCCTTTAGTTAAACACAACCCGAACACCCTCTGGCCGCTTTGGATTTCTTTGTCATGATTGATTGCCATCTGTACAAATCAGCTCTAATTTTTTATGCTTTATGCTCCATCAACTCAATCTTTCTTTTGATATCATTTTTCCTATCCTCGTTTGCTTGCAATCGTTGCTTGCATCTATCATACCTAGCTGATGTTGCGACCAACCATTCCTTCACAAGTTACGCCATAGTGCGCAAAACAAAACACTACATTATATATGTCGACCTCCTAACATAGTAAGCCGCGTCGATGGAAGACCACAATCACACACCACACAACACAAGGTACTCTCTACACAGCCACATACCACACACCACACAACATACGGTACAAGACGGTACACACCACACAACCTTGTTTGTCTTTGGTAGCAAGGAGTGGTGGGACATTGTGCAGGGTGGTGAAGTGTAGTGGTGGTGGTGGTGGTGTGTGGTGGTGGTGGGGTGTGTGGTGGTGGTGGAGTATGTGGTGTGGTGTGGTGGTGGTGGAGTGTGGTGTGGGACGTGGTGGAGTGTGGTGGTGGGGTGTGGTGGTGGTGTGGTGGTGGTGGATTGTGGTGTGGGACATGGTGGAATGTGGTGGTGTGGTGTGGTGGTGGTGGTGGAGTGTGGTGTGGGACATGGTGGAGTCGGGTGGTGTGGTGTGGTGGTGGGTTGAGTGTGGTGGTGGTGGTGGAGTGTGGTGGAGGGGTGTGGTGTGGGACATGGTGGATGCCAACAACTCACCACTCACCAGACCACACATACCTCATCTATCATTCTGGCATCCATTGCACGAAATGCCCCACAGATGGCATCATAGAGACATAACATGACAATACAGCCAACATGATGCAAAATGGTAGTAGACATACCTGATTCTTGAAGTGGATTTGAGGTTACCTTTTCTGTGTTGATAGAAATAATCTAGGTCAAGCTTGAGATTTCTTTCTGTTGTAACACAACTAATAATTGAACATACCTGCAATGACATGTTTTGGTCTCAGAACATTGCTCTGCTTTTCTGTTTTGATTGTGAGTTCAGATTGAATGTGTGGTCTAGAGGAACCTGATTTGATTTTTTCCCTATCATCTTCATAATCCCTGTCACTTTTACTATTTTCCTCCTGGTCAGGTTGGATTTGCCTATGCTTTCTCTTGGGTCTAGAAGAACTGGCCTCTGCTTTCTCATCGGGAGTTTTTATAATAATCCAGAAGCTCTTCCAATTAATGACCTCCCTTTTATATGCAGATAATAAGCCAACTGCTGTGTTCTAGGAGCCATTCCACCCCATGTATGTGGCTTCCCGTAATTCTTTTGTAAATTTGCATGAACTCTTTGTATTGTTCATTGCTCAGATTCTTCAACTTTGTACAAAGAAAACATATGCCTTAATTTTTCAGTTTGAACAAAACATTTGGGGGAAAATACCTGTAGCCAGATTTATTTGGAACTCTATCACCCCAAAGCTTCTTTAGATCTTCATGGGGCACAATCTCTTGTTTGAGGAGAGATTTCATCGTGTAACTAGTGGCATTCAATTCTGACTCCATTAGGGTTCAATCGGCAAGAAAACAGAAGAAGACGTGATTATTTCTTAATTCAAAATGAGGGACAATAACGTGGCATAAAATTTAAAATAACCGACGCTCATTAATTCACACTCCCGCAATCTCCGCTTCGGTGGTGCCAAAATGTGGCGTCAAAATGCGCGTTATTGATACACCACAGCGTGCTTTTACCCGTATATAACATTTTGTTGTCTCTCTTGGGTAATAGCCAGTTTCTTCTTCTTTAGCATTTTGTGATAATGTTTCAAGCCATGTTTAGCAGGCTTGCCGAACCCGCCCTACAACAATCTCTGAATTTCTAGCCTATCCACATGTCAGCACACATTAGCTTAATTGATTTTCTATTGTCAGATTTTCTAATTTTCAATCCTACAGTCGTATGAGTATGCCAGAGTTTTGATTGAGCTTCTGTTGGGCATGATTTTGGCAACAGTTTTGGTTTTGAATACTTGGGAATTCCTGCTTCAGCATTTGCAATCGGCAAATTCATGTGGCATTGGTATGCACCGCCTTATAAAGGGATTCTATTCTACTTCATTTATTTTATATTAATTGTTCTATTCATTGCTTTTTGGACACACCATCTTTATCATTTATATCATAACAAAGTAGAAATAGCCTTAGAAATAAGTGCCATTTTTGCTAGAGTTTGTGCTTCCAAAATAGCAGTACTTTCACTTAGCAATATCATGATATGGCACTTTGGCAAATTTTGCACTATAGTGACCAGATCAGCACGAACACATGCATCAAGGATGCTTATAACTATTGCAACAAGGATACTTTGAAGAATGACTTAAAGATCTTAGGCAGCTGAAATGATTTCAATGGCAGAATTTTGTATTCCATGTTAAACAGTATATTAGATTGTGGAGCAAAGTAATGTACATTGTTTCCTAGTGTTGCAAATAGTATCATGATGTGCTACAACTAGATATGATGAGTGCAGTATGTATCTTTGAACATGCTTAAGTGTCTATCCATGAATGTGCTATCACCCATAAACTTTAAATTATCCATGTTGTACAATATGTTATATTGATTGGTAACCATGATGCTCGCACCACTTTGGCTAGTTCCGATCTTAACAGAGGACTTGTTGATCTTCAAACTAAGGAGGCCATTGGCAAAAGTTAAGTCTAGTCCCATCACATAGTTCCAGAGGTGTTGCTCCAAATGTATATATATGCAGGTAGAGACACTCGAATCTCTAAATGTATATATGTGCAGGTAGAGACACTCGAATAGATACAAAAGGAGTACACTCTAACATACTCTCAGCTATATTTGATGTTGAAAAAGAAAGAAACGCTTGATGTACCCACTTTTCAATACTAGAAATCACACCTTTAATGACCTTGATCTAGTCCCATCTAATCTGAACTTCAAAGATGTGACAATCATATATGTTCCCTCTAGTTTGGAGACAAAACCGTATTGGCGAGTAAGAACTCATGCCTTTTGGCCTTCTCTTTGTTAGCATTATTCAAGAAAGAGCTTTGGATGGTTTTGATCTAGGGTTTATTATGACCTCTCTTTGATAAGGTTCTTTTTCTCTTTCTTCTTCTTCTTTGATAGAGTTGAAGAAATGATGTTGCTTTCTAAATTTTAATTTTGGGTTCGTATTCCCATTTAGCCCATTAAGAGATCATTATAATCTTCTCGTTTATGCACATCTGGAGCACAGGAACTTTTACAGCCCAAAGAGTGGATGCTCAACAGCCAGACGTCACATCATCTTCTGGTGCATTTCTCGCAGGATAGGCTATATGTGTTACAGCATGGGTGTCACCTCAAGGGCACTCACTTTTCGGTGCAAGAGGCCCTCTCCCCAGTTCAGTTGACTCGACGATGTGAGGAGTTATGCGAGGCTCGAAAGGCAAGGCTTCAAAGGAAATGACAGTATACCGGGAAGGCACATCACTCATTTTTTACCAGTGGCCTCAAAAAACCCCTGGTTGGGTTACTTCTAGCTGCGCACCCCCCCGTGTTTTTGTTCTAGCTTGTTTGATAACCATGACATGATGACAAGTAGAAGCTGAGCTACTATTTGAATTGTTCAGATCTTCCCTTGCAATGAAAGTTAGATCCGATCCTTCAGAAAAGAAAGAAAGATCCAATCCTTACTAGCATCTACGAACTCTGCCTTATGCAATCTCTTGAACTTATAGAGATCGAATCTTTACGGGCTACTATGAACTTGAACTTATGCAGTTTCTTGAGCATTAGGTATAAAAGAATGTCCTAAAAGATAATAATAGGTAATTGCAAAGGATAAACTGCTTGTTCTACAAGGATGCTTGCACGTCTAAGAACCACATGGAAGGGCCCATTGTACAAGTCATTCCAGCCAAAACATGATCATACACTGCAGGCTCCCACACCAAAAAAGCTCCATTGTTCTTATCGCCTGGATCCCTCCATGCCCTACCAATCCTCATGCTTGCCTCTCAGTTCTAGCATGAATGCTAACTCCTGCAGACCCTGACTTCCCACCCATCTGATCGTTTCGCATATTTTGGCTTGGATTGCTTTGCTTTGCTTCCAGAATGAATTTGTGGGAGATTTTTCTCAATTGGCTTCGGAGGTATGTTTTTCTGGCATTTAGTAGTTGAATTTTAGTAACATCGCCCACGTGAAGGATTATCGCACACAGTTTAGAAATCTTTTATGTCAAAAAGGAAATAAATTCGTGCTGTTGCTGAGTCCGTTGTTGTCTTTTCAACAGCCTCTTTTTCAAGCAGGAAATGGAGCTCTCATTGATCGGGCTTCAAAACGCTGGAAAGACGTCGCTTGTCAATGTTATTGCGGTATGTATTTGTTTTGGCACTAAATTGTTAGGTTAACGTTTTTTCCCACTTATTCGATTTCTTTGCTCCTGCCAGACAGGTGGCTATAGTGAAGACATGATTCCAACGGTAAATTCTTCTTAGCTCAATATGTTATTTGCCTTTGCTTCATGTAAACAAACTAGCTTTTTGATGTGTGAGATGCAAAGGACATCCATTCTTTTGTTATCATAACATGGTATTGCTCTGCCTCAGGTTGGATTCAACATGAAGAAGGTATCAAAAGGGAATGTTACAATAAAGCTCTGGGACTTAGGAGGCCAACCACGTTTCCGTAGCATGTGGGAGCGCTACTGCCGTGGTGTATCAGCAATTGTGTAAATACATTCATCTTTATATTTATAATGGCAGGCATTTATTTTTTTAGATTTTTGTTGCATAACTGCTCTATTAACACTGTTATCATGCTGTATTGGGCTTTGTTTTTTTAATAATTATACAGCTTTTTTTCTTCCCTGGAGTATATGAACTTAATATATTATTTACGCTCGCAAGATGCACTGAAAGAGTATGAGAAATAGAAAGCTCAGAAAAGAGAGTTTTCCTTTCTATCGGTGAGATCCAGCTTAACCTGTAGTTTCAGCTTAGTGCAGCTGATACAACCCGGTCTTAATTTCTGGCATTATGGTTCTCAAGGAGCGATTTAGTCTTAAACATCCACGTTTTCTTAAATCTGGTCTCCCAACTCCTTGATCTACTTTTACTGCGCGATTTTGTAATATTGTTTGACGAATAAGACCACTTCTTCTAGTGTTTAAAAGATCTATATGTATATTGGTCTAAACTGCAACTATGCAGGTATGTCGTTGATGCTGCCGATAAAGATAATGTTCCAATATCAAGAAATGAGCTGCATGATCTTCTGAATAAGCCATCCTTGAGTGGGATTCCTCTATTGGTCCTTGGGAACAAGATTGACAAACCAGGACATCTGTCACAACAAGCATTTATAGATCAGATGTAAGTATTACACTGTTTTGACTGTAAAGATGTGCTTCCAGTTTGATTATACCTGTCGGTCGATAAAGATACCAGAAACTGTATGGCCACAGATGCTAGAGAGGGTATCAAGCTATGTACTAGTACTATGGAAAAAGGACGAGAAATTTTAGAGTCCTGCCAGACTTCTGTACCCCTGAGCTTTTTTAAGTGCAATGCTGGATATTGCTTTGTCTGCAGAGGGAACTAGTAAATCTTGCATGAACTCTTTGTGGCATTTGAACTCTTTGCTATGCATTTGAATGGGTAGTCATGTTATATTCCCTTCGGGCTGTACTGGTCAGAATTTGTATTTGTTTGTCATGACACAGGCCACAACAATCTCCAGTCATACAAATAGCTTGGTTTAATTTCAAAACTGACTTATACTGTATACTTTATTCAGAATACTTTGCAGTGTTCTGAAAGTTCATATTCCATTACAATTTGTATTTTGCAGGGGGATCAGCAATTTGGCAGGTAGAGAGGTTTCTTGCTTCATGATATCATGCAAAAGTTCAACAAACATTGATGTCGTCATTGACTGGCTTATAAAGCACTCTAAATCAAAGAGCTGAAGTGGAAATCTCTAATCTACTTACATATGTACAAAATTTTTGGCCTTGTGACATGATATCAATTATTCAGTGTACAATATTATTCTTAAACTCATTGTACGAGCTTGAATACAGTTGTATTATAATTACATTAATATGTAATCAGATGACATTTTTTTTTGGTGGTGGTCATTAAAACCATTGTGATAAAAAACGATTTGCGAACGACCAGTTAAGTGTAAAATCTTTTGCATTTTTTGAACTAGAGCAAGTAGTCAATGCTTACTGCAATGTACCTTGGGCACGTACTTCAAGCAGGTTTAGTATTTTGTTTTATACGTGGAATTTTTTTCCTTAAAAAAAAAATTCAAAATACCCATATGTTTTAATGAATTTCACGATGTACACCTACGTTTTGATAATTGGCATGCTCTTGGTCAACATACAAAGTGTTTTGTATTCTTTTAAATCACTCGAATATGCAAGACATTTTTCAAATTTCAAATGCTTCATAATTCAAATGCCTTTAAGATTTAACAAAACAGTTCAAACGCCCTTAAGATTTTCAAATTTCAAATGCTTCAGAATTCACCAAATGCCTCTAAGATTTAAGAAGATTTTCAAATTTCAAATGCTTCAGAATTCACCAAATGCCTCTAAGATTTAAGAAAACAGTTCAAATGCCCTGGTCATGGTCACGTTCAATTCGAAAAGAATGGTAAAGCAAATTGATGGAAGCAAATTGAAGGAACTCTTTAATAGAGAAAATCACTTAGGAATATTCTTGAACCAAATCCCCACTCTAACTGCAGCAGATTGCTCAGATTAAATGCAGCGTCTTGCTTTTTTTTTTTTTTGAGGAAATGCAAATAGTCCTCCAAATAGGCACGGTCAAATACAGAGGCTTTTCATGAGCATCATATGAAATAAACAAAACGATATTTCATGAAATTCGTCAAAATTGTAAAAATATTTTGTAGTTTTTCCATTTTTTCCTTTTATACATGGGACTCGAATCCAAACTCTAGCCAAAAACCTGGGGATCAAAATGCTTATGTAATGGTGTACAATTTATCATTGCATTGTTTTGCAATACACTTGGCCTCAAGATTTGGCAACTTGTTATAAAAAAGCGTCATTTCTGATATGCATGTAGTACTTGATGTGAATGATCATGTAAGAGATCGCTTCGTGGAAATGTTTAATGCTGAAAACAAAAACATCCAACTCTCCCTGGACTATTATTTTTTTGAAAGAAAATGTCAAAGTGCTTTGGAAATGCAGATTAATGACTAGCAGCCATATGACATAACTGCTAAGCCACTAAATGATCAGAAATTAATCCTACTTTCAATATTTAACCTAGGAATATATCCTGTTCACATGTTAATCCCAAATATTTGATTTATGTTGACTACTTTGGGCTTTTTGGGTTGGAAAAATTATTTATTTTTTTGAATGCCTTTAACATCTGCAGAACATGTAAAACAACTTAGCTCATTAATTGAGTAATGCCATGAAATGTTCAAAGACAACATCAAGGGATATCGTATTTCTGAATATGATGCCTGATTGCAATAACATCAGGCATGAATTAGATTTTCTTCCAAAATTGGTTGCAAAAAACTGCAAGCTTGACTTACAAAAACCTGTCTTCGAGAGGGAGAGATGTTGATCCACCAAAAGAACTATTCAAAGTTGCCAGTCATAGCTTTGGATGACTTTGGAGGGAAAATCCACCTTCGGTGAACTGAGGGTCTTCTTCAAATTTTTCAAAACCTTTGTCGGTTGAAGTTTCTGATCCTTCGTCTTCAAGTATTCTGCTCTTTAATGATTGATCTTCAGCTTGCAGTGACTCTGACTTTGAGGATCCCTTTTTGTTTGCTCCAAGCACTCCGCCATATATAGAAAGAGCTTGTGCAATGAGACTTGCTGGGTCAGACATGTTGGTTGGCAAAAGTACAGTTGTGCCCTACAATATGCCAGTTTGACAAACAGTGTGAATCAGTGTTAAAAAATTACGAATGAAGGATCAACCATGGCACCGCTCACCCATGGCACTGCTCACCTGTTTCGCAATATTGCCAAAGGCCTGAATATATTGTTCAGCTACTCTTAGAGATGCAGCCTATAGAAGCACCACAAGCATTCATCAACTAAGATGCTATGAATAAGTACCAAAGCCTGTAAAATTAGGCCTAGACAACAAGCTTCATACTCTAAAGCCAATTGTATGTTGGAGATACATTATAAGGAACAAACCTCTGGTCCACCTTGGGCTCTGAATGCATTTGATAGCTGCTTGATCCCCTCCGCAGTTGCTTCAGCCCTTCTTAAGATAGCTTCTGCCTCTCCTGTTACACACGAAGGCCATGCGTTCATAAGTGACATTTCATGCATTCAAATCAACTCTTTATCATAAACCTCATGTCATAATTCCGTTTCCCAGTTCAGACGCTTACCTCTTGCTTCCAATATTACAGCGCTTTTCTTTCCATCGGCTATATTTATATTGGACTGTCTTGATCCTGTATGTCCAAGATGATAAACAGAACAAGTCAAAATGGGCTGAAAATTGCAATACACCAGAGGCCCAACAGCCAAAATAGCAGAGTATCCTATCTGTGTGGTTACATGCAGGACAGGCACATAAAGAATCGCAATGGCTAGACGCTAAAGGAGAGGAACTGCGCCAAGCTGAAGTTCAACAATTCTTCCCAACCAAATGGCATGATGGAAAAACATGTTCTCCTTGAAAATTAGGTGGTACGTTTGCGCAAGAAGGAAAAGTCATGTATTAAAAAACAAGAATAAGAATACTTTTTTCTAAATAGTGGCAATGGCTTATCATTACATTACAGCTTATCATTCTGTAGCTTATCAATCTGTAATGTAAGAATACATTACAGCTTATCATTTGGAAAATACCTTCAGACTCCAATACTTGTGCTCTCTTCTTACGTTCTGCTTCTGCCTGCATTTCCATTGCAGCTCTTACACCAGGTGGTGGTGATATATCACCTGTGCAGTTAATGCATAAAAGTCTGTCTCACACAAAGGAACGAACGAAATTGAATGAACTTACGAATCTCATAACGCAGGCATCTAAGACCCCAGTCGTGGGCAGCTTCATTGATTGATTTCTGCATAAGTTTCCAAGCATATAACACTTTGACTCTCTAGTTTCATCTCTGTTCAATTAACTAAAATATTAAGCTCGAAAGACAAGGAACCAAATGTTGGAGAAAACATAATGAAAGTGAACTGCTCTACATTTAAAATTATAAGCAACATTGACCTATCCATAGCAAAGATATGAGACGATAAAAAAGGAAAACATGAAAAATAAGTAACACGCCTGATCTCAAGCAGAAGTTGTATGGCCGAATATGCAATCATACCACAATATTCTCGTTTAATGTATCCCTCTCCTCAAATGTCTTATCCAGAGTAATTTTTCCCAGTTCACTTCTCATTGTGGTTTGGGCAAGTTGTATCACTGCGTAAATAGGACTTTCAACACCGTATGATGCCTTCATCGGATCAACCACCTGTGAAAGAAAAGGGATTAAGTAGAGCTAAAATAAGAGCAGCTGGGAAAATGTGTATGGCATTAATACCATTTTACTGGATAATCTCAGTTACATAAATGTCAATCATTCATTTATATTTAAAGAGTGCTTATATTGGAAATCTATTTTCTAAAGAGGGGACAACAATCGTCTTAGGAGCCATTAGCATTTGGCTCCTACTATGGCAACTTGAAAAGCAAAATTAAGAAAAGGAGACTGTAACAAACCTACCTTCACGTACAAGACACCATCAATATTGATGCTCACGTTATCTCTCGTTATGGCAGTCTGGTTAGGGATTGGAATGGCTTCTTCCTTCAATGAATGGACATATGCAATACGATCCACCATAGGAATCAGTAAATGAATGCCCGAGTCCAGTGTTTTCAAATACTTTCCAAATCTCTCAATCACGTAGGCACTCTTCTCAGGAACAATCCGAATACCCCAATTTGTTGGGGGATGATGCACGTACCTTTGCAAGACAAATTAAACAGAATTTAGGCAAAGATTAGCAAAAAGATCATTGAAGCATTCAAGAACCAAAACATCATACAAAAAAACATAACACTTAGAACATTCAAGTAACTGAGAATTTAAGACAATGCTAAATGGATGAAGCAAGCACCTATATGATGAATCATCCCTATATCTGCTGCTGCTCATTAATCGAGAACCAGAAATCCATGGATTCTCCAACAAAGAAAGGGATTGGAGACTGTTTGCGGATGCAAGTCCTCTCAAACTGGAAAGAGGGGGAGACGTAGAAATGTATTTAACACCCTTGGCTAGCTGCCGGAACTGGGCCGCTGTTTTCTGCATAGCTACTGTGCTAAAATTTTGTGCAAAAATAATGAATATACCCTCGTTTCCGTGTCGGAACATGCCACGCTGTCATGCCATGCTGTCGCTATTTATGTTGGCTCATTCTGATAGAACACATTTTAAATTCCACGTGTGACGTAGTACCTGTCTTAGGGTGCTTTCCTATGGATCTCCGACCTCAAGGTTTTCTTAAGGTCCAGATAAGGGCGTGCAGGTCTCCGTGGGCGCCTCAACCTCAAAGACTCAGGTTTTTGACCTGAATCAGAAGTAATCACCCAAGCATTTCTTAACGCTGAGGTTTTTGACCTGGACCCAGATTTCCAGGTCGCCAATCTCATGGGAAAGCACTCTTAAGAAATACGGTTTTACATTGTTCTAAAATAAAACATGTCCCATTGCGAGGGTTTGCTGACGATGTAGAAGGTTTTTTTTGGGTTGCCTGCACGGGGCAACCCTTGTGGTGGAGGGGGGAAGTGATGTTTTGAAGGCATAAATTAATCTTGTGGATTATATGTGATGGATCTGGCTTAATTTCAAGGTTGATTCCATAACAACCTATTAATACATTGGTTCAAAATCTACTTAAACATCTGGTGTCGTGCAATTATCTGATCGCAGCAATCCCCACCGTTAAATTAGCATCTTGGCGGGGGAGGTTATTTCTGATAATCCATTGCTCTAGAGCGATTATCAAGTCCATGGCTGAGATTGAGGACATTATCAGATCCATGGTGATAATCGCCTCCACCAGATGTTTAAGGGAGGCCAACCCTCCCCTCTCGATGATTATGGCAGACAACCCTCTCGGCCTGCCGGCCTCGAGGGTTATCTGCCATAATCATCTCAAGAGGAGGGTTATCCTCCTCTTCTAGGCGGTCTGTTATTCCAAACAAATGCTCGAATTTGTGCAAAAGCTCCATAGCTCCCGTGGCTAAAAATTCTCCACAGTTCTTGTATTTTTTGGATCCATAATTCTGACTGTTCCAGATGTTGGAAAGTTCCATAGTTTGAGTGACGGCATCTTCCCTATAGACGAGAATTTGATTGATTAGAGAAAATTTATGTTCTACTCACTTCCTGGGCTCCACAAAATACTCAAACAGGGCCATGTGCATTTTGTCTTATAGGGTTCAAATGTACAACCCTTTTTTTGGAAGCAACAGCCACGTAAGCTGTTTTTGTGTAGGCTTTTTCACAGAGTTTGACCCAAAAACAGTAGATATTCTTCATTTTCATTGCTCCTATAGATATTGCATGTAGACGACGTGTCACCCAGCAAATCTGCAGCTTCCCAAACAACGGGGAAGGGCCACCGGTCTACCGCCCTCTCCACGAACTCCCAGAGTTCCCCACGACCAATGGGATTAATCTCCCAGAGACTAACCAGGAAGCCCAACTTCCTCTTGATTTTGGCAACTAGAATCGAATAATCCTTTGCACACAAGGATTGACGAATTATCTCCTAGAGATAATTCTTTGGATGCAGTTATGACCCTGGCGATCAATCCAGTTCTGCAATCCAATGCAAGCAATGCCTTTGTATTCCAAATACAAGCAAAATCCTTGCAATGATCAAACTGAAATGCTTGCAAGCCACACAAGCACTAATCAGTAAGAAAGATTCTTCCAATTCTTCCCACAACCACCCAGTGGTGTAGCAAAGAGCCAGAACCTACTCTACTGAAATGCTTTGGATCAGCAAAAGGAATGCACCTGCACAAGAACAACAAAAATTACAAAGCTTTGGCAATCCATAGGTCTCTCAAAAGCACCCTTTTTGGCTTTAAATAGGATCGATTTGTGCTCTAGCATGCATAATCTATCAGTTTCGATCACATCCAGGTGTTAATCAGATCGATTTGTGCTCTAGCATGCATAATCTATCAGTTTCGATCACATCCAGGTGTTAATCATGCCCTGGCATGCGATCTAAGAGAGGAATCCGGCCTGCTGCAGTTCGCCCAGCCTTGTATCAGAAAAGCATTCGAGCTTTTCCAAGCTATTTCCTTATTGGCCCATTCGAACCAATGCTAACGTGCCATGTGGCTTCCTTTAACATTAATATTAATGTTACAAAGAACCATAGCTAATGTTTTATTCATAACATTAAATGTTGCGTCCCTAGGGCCAACTTTGCTAGCCCCGAACGTCCCCATAGCTCGATTACGAGCTTATGGTCCGCTATATAGCCACTATGCCCCCGGCATGCTATCGACGGTACCCCCGTGCTCATGGATATCCGTCAAGAGTCCGTAAAAACGGCCACCCCTGGAAGCACCTGTAACAATTCCTCCCTCCTTTAAGACCTTGTCCTCAAGGTATTTTAATTAGTTCAGGTGAGGAAACCGCTGCACGAACTCATCCGACTCCCATGTGGCATCCTCGGGAGTCTGGCCTCGCCACAAGACCAAATGTTCTACGACATCTCTGTTTCGCAGCTGCCGAACTCTTTTATCCAAAAGACATTCTGGCGTTACAGAGGAGTTTAAGACAAGCAGTATACTCTCAGGACTAATCCTGTGAGTTTAAGACAAGCAGTATACTCTTAGGACTCCTGAGTTCAAAAATTGGCCTGTGAACAGGGTCTAAAAATTGACCTGTGAACTTGGTATCCCTATCACTTATAATAGATAGCGGAAACCCAAATGTCGGAAACATTTTCAGGTGGTAGCCAGTCTTGCACTGCTTGCACCTTACTGGGATGTACCGTCGATAGCAGGGGGCATAGTGGCTATGCGGCGGACCATAAGCTCGTAATCGGACTATGGGGACGTTCCGGGGCTAGCAAAGTTGGCCCTAGGGGCGCAACATTTAATGTTATGAATAAAACGGCTATGGTTCTTTGTAACATTAATATTAATGTTAAAGGAAGCCACATGGCACGTTAGCATTGGTTCGAATGGGCCAATAAGGAAATAGCTTGGAAAAGCTCGAATGCCTTTCTGATACAAGGCTGGGCAAATTGCAGCAAGCCGGATTCCTCTCTTAGATCACATGTCAGGGCATGATTGACACCTGGATGTGATCGAAACTGATAGATTGTGCATGCTGGAGCACAAATTGATCCTATTTAAAGCCAAAAAGGGTGCTTTTGAGAGATCCACGGATTGCCAAAGCTTTGTAATTTCTGCTGTTCTTGTGCAGGTTGCATTCCTTTTGCTGATCCAAAGCATTTCAGCTCAAATCCGACCCAGTAGAGTAGGTTCTAGCTCTTTGCTACACCACTGGGTGGTTGTGGGAAGAATCGGAAGAATCTTTATTACTGATTAGTGCTTGTGTGGCTTGCAAGTACTTCGGTTTGATCATTGCAAGGACTTTGCTTGTATTTGGAATACAAAGGCATTGCTTGCATTGAATTGCAGAACTGGAATTGATCGCCAGGGTCATAACTGCATCCAAAGAATTATCTCCAGGAGATAATTCGTCAATCCTTGTGTGCAAAGGATTATTCGATTCTAGTTGCCAGAATCAAGAGGAAGCTGGGCGTCCTGGTTAGTCTCTGGGAGATTAATCCCATCGGTCATGGGGAACTCTGGGAGTTCGTGGAGTGGGCGGTAGACCGATGGCCCTTCCCACTTTCGATCACATTCAGGTGTCAATCATGCCCTGGCATGCGATCTAAGAGAGGAATCCGGCCTGCTGCAGTTCGCCCAACCTTGTATCAAAAAAGCATTCGAGCTTTTCCAAGCTATTTCCTTATTGTCCCATTCGAACCAATGCTAACGTGCCATGTGGCTTCCTTTAACATTAATATTAATGTTACAAAGAACCATAGCTAATGTTTTATATTCCAATGGCCGAAAATTGTGCTTGCCCAGAAAGGCAATGGTCTTCCTTCACTAGAATGCTCTGTGTGTAGGATTGTTTTTTACCATCTATCTATCAAAAAGCGTTATTTACAGTGGGTTAGAATGAAGATCTCTCCAAGAAAACACTATTTGCAGCGGGTTAGAATGAAGATCTGTCCGATTCTTGCTTGATCCTAGTAAATGGTCAGTAGACCAGATCAAATCAGATCTAGGTCATGCAGAAATCATTTTTTAGACCACATGTAGATTCCCTAATTTTTTTCCAGTTTCATCAAGGGATTCTTCTTCTTACGGCACATTTTTTGAAGGATAATAAGGTCACGATATAGATCTTCTGGTCGCAAGACTCAAAATGAATTTGGAGCATTTGGATCTTCAGCCATTTGGCAAGCAAAGCATTCACAAATCAAGTTTTTTCTTCTGCACAGTCCATTCTTGAAATACAGGACGATGAGGGAAGGAGTTTCAGGTGGTTGCACCTGAAAGCTACGATGGATAACCCAAGATGGTCGATGGTTTTATGTACACCCGGTTTCAGTTGACCTCCTGTGAAAACCCTTCCGATTTTCCATGGGCTTCCGAATTCCATTGGAAATCCTTCCGGCTTTCAATTAAACCAGGAAGGGTTTCAATGGAAACCCTTCCGATTTTCCATGAAAACCCTTCCAAATTTTCAACTTTTGAAATTAGGAAAGGTTTCCACGGAAGATAGGAATGGTTTCCACTTTGGAAAATCAGGAGGGTTTCTGAGGAAAACAGTAAGGGTTTCCACGAAATTATTTTATTTATAGAATATTTACATGCATGAGTCTTTATGGATCACACTTATCGGGCAGCACGTCCATCAAGTATACATTACCCCAAAATCCAAAATTTGAGTGGAAACCCTTCCTATTTTTCACTGCCAAGGAAACCCTTCCTAATTTCCTTGCATGATGGAAATTAGGAAGGGTTTCCACACAAGGGGGAAAGGGTTTCCACACAAAGAGGAAAATAGGTAGGCTTTCCACATGCAGTTAGAAGTTTCATGAGATATGATTAACTAAGGAATTGAGACCCCAAAGGGCATGTTGCATATGATTAACTAAGAAATTAAGACCCCAAAGGGCACAATGGAGATACTGCAAAAAGCCGCCTCCAAGCTTGTGAAAAAGTAGCATGCCACTCTTCAAAAGTGGTTCGGATTCGACAACACAATTTGATACAATTTGGTAGTAAAATTGCTCTTATCAAAATGTTTGGCAAATTTGGCAATCTAAAAGAGGTTGGAAATGCCTTTGTTCAATTTGATCCAAAAGACCAAGCATGTGCAAGAAGATAAAAAGATTCATGTTCAGATTGTGAGTCTAAGGCTTGAAATGATGGCATAGTTTTCCTTCAATTGTCCACATGTTATTTTTATGCTTGTAGTGCAATCAATGTTGTTTTTCGTACAATAAGACATATTTTTTCCTAGTGTAGTTTTAAATAAATGATGCATTCATCCTCAATCTGCGATGCCCTGTTTTATTCTGAAGGTGCCGCCCTGTGCGCCTAGGCCCTGAGGGCCTCCAGGACATGCTCGTGTAGCTTCCTGCCAGGAGTGAACACCAAGATACAAAAACGTGGATTTGCCTCTCAGATTCCGCTCAGTTCTCCAGCGACGCCCCGAGGTTGTCATCTGCCATGTCGGCCATAGATACCACGTTTTAGCTTCCTTTGAATTACCTTAGACTATTTTGTGCACAGTTTTGCTCAACAGGCTATTTCGCTAGCTTTGATTTTTGTCTAACTAGAATAGAGCTTTGATTTCCCACAGCCCAGTTCGTTGACACTGATTTCGCAATCAGCGCCCTGTTTGTTTGTTTGAGAAATCACAACCCATATCCACTGCGCCCATATCCCATGGCTAAGCGTGGTCAATGCCGCCATAACTTTATTGGGGAGGAGCTTCTGCGTGTCACATGGCTTGAACATTTCCCGCTTCCAGAATTTGATCTAATAAATCAGCATGCCTCACTTCAAGCACGGATCCTTCTGCTCTTGCCCTCATCAGACCCGCATTTTCTTTTGGACACCTTGCAAAAAGCATCTCTTGCAGGCCCGATCATTTCGTTGGACGGTAAGCTCCTATTCCAGATACAGAATCTGCTTTACTCCGCCATCTTGGAAGCAGGTACCTCGCAGTCATCTCCCTCCTCTTGCCCAAAATTCTACACTGATGCCCAAACCCAGACCCTCGTGAGCGCATGTACTGATGACGGGTGGAAACAGAGGCCTATGGGACTGCCGATGTGGAGATGACAGATAAAGATCATGATGGCACGCAAGAGCAAGAGAAGGAGCACAGTCCCATGCAGAAGAATCCTGGGAACACGCAGGCGGCAGAATTCGCTCAGGCAGCAGTGGATAGAAGCTTGGATTTACGCATTGTCGGGGTGCCAGAGGCAAGCCCCGCCTTAGATGTAGAGCAGGCAGCTAACGTCTTCACAGACATTATGCATATTCAGAGGCCCCCCATTGTTACAGCGCGCAAGGTTGTGGCTCGGAGGCCAGGCCGACCCCGCCATATCGTCGTGCAGGACATGCTGTATGTCCTTCAGCATGGAAGTCATCTGAAAGACATACGATTCTCAGTTCAGGAGGATCTCTCTCCGCTCCAGCTGACCAGACGGTGCCAGGAGTTATAGGTGCGAGAGGCTAGGCTTCAGCGAAAGTGGGCAGTGTACCGGGGAGGCATAGCTATTATCCGAGACTAGTGGCCTCAGAACCCATGGTTTGGTTATGTTTAGCTCATGTGCATGTGTTTGCACACTTATTATCATTTTTGTTAAAAAAATTTTTTTTGTCATGTTCATATTCTTTTTCTTTTGTCACTGTGATCGGGCTTATGCCCCATCTTTTGTATTGGGTCCCATAACCCGATTGGATTTTCGCAGACATTAAAATTTCAAACAAGTTCATGTAGGCGTCATTCATTATCCTTGGTTAGATCCACAACCACAATGTAATCTACATATGTCATCAGCTCGTCCTGGTAATCTCTCTTCTATTCAGCATCGATAAGGATTGAAGTCCAAGCTCCTTTGCCTGTATGTATAACCATTCAATCAATGGGAAACTACTATATGCTCTGCATAGTTAAGAAACAAGTTGACCTTCTTGGCAATCCCGATAGTTGTATCAGTAAGCCTTCTATCAAAGAAAACAAGATCAGTTCCATCTACTGTTGTGTTGATACTTGGAGCTGGTAACTCACTGGGTCACTTTGTTGAAGATCTAGGTATATGAATGCAAGTTGGAGACAGCCCGTTAACAAACAATTCTTGACCAGGATCATTTAACTCCCTAAACATGTATTATCTCTATACCATTTTTTGAAAACCAGCTTCATTTTTTACACATCTTTATTTTTTGAAAACCAGCTTTATTCTTAGCATTCCATGATTCTTAGCAGATATGCAATACCTGCAAACGTGTTAAGACATACCTTTGAATCAAATTTAATGCTCGTAACAACTTGAGATGCAAATACAATATGGCGAGGCCATATCATCTATTTATAGCTATGCACAACCAAATGCTTGCATATATTCACATCCTAAACCATAACATCCTTCATAAGGATGTTTGTAATTTAGTGTATCCTTCTCCTTCTTATGGGCATTGAATTTGATGACAGATATTTAGAACATCATTCTAAATGTATATATAGTTTGAAAACAAAAACATATTATACTTTTGAAATGAGTCTTGCTTCTACTTCCATTAAGATAAGTCAGTCAATTTTAATCACACGAATATTAAAAGCTATAGTAGATGAATTATGTATAACTATGAGACTATTGAGATGGAAATTAAAGGTATGTGAGATATGCAATTGAGTTTAGTTTGGCTAGGGCAGTCATCGGGAGCTTATGGGGATGGCAAGAAGTACTCTCAGTCTAATGATATACCTAAGCTATGAATTTGGTAATGGACGAATTTTGCATTCCTTATGGGCGGAATGAGCTTTGGATGGTAAGCTATGCATATAGGAGAATGTTAGTATTTTTGTTTGTTCAATGAAGTGCATAAATATTCATTAGTAAGTTAGTTATGTCAACATGGTTAGGTGGTATGGGCAACCTCGGCAAGAGTATGTATGAGCTAGGCACATGTATAATAAATGTCGTAACGAACATCACGTATCCATAGTCTTGCTTGCAACACAGTTGTCTTGACAATTTGATTTCTCTTGGGTCCTCGGAGATCGGGCTTCCAGGTTCGGTGGCTTGGGTTGCTCCGGCATGTTCATGTCATCTATGTTTCTATGTTATGTTCTTGTGCTCTGTGACACTAGGCATAGTTCTCCTGGCAAGGATGCAACATCAACTCGGTGACTCCATGCTAAGAATAGAAAGGCTATGCGGATACGAGGTTCACCTCACCACTCCCACTACAGGGCTTGGAATGTAAGCCGGGCTAGGCATTTTTTAGCTAACAGAGCCTGCATGTAGGCCGGCTAGGCTTTTTTTTTTTTTGGCTTGCATGTAGGCTAGATGAGCTTCCCATTGTCCTGGAGTTGTGCGTTATGATGGTTTGGTACTTGGCTATGCTCTTTGCTTTTGAATGTTCATGTATTGCATTTTCTTTGTTGTCATTGTCTAGCATTGTACCATATGCTCTTGTGTTATTAATTTGCTTATGTTCTTGTTATCCAAGATTCCAGAGTGTTTCCATGCATGCAGCGGTAGCCAGGGATCCCCACTTAGTCATGGAGATTAACCCCATTGAGTGCATGTGCCGTTAATCAGCAAGGCAATGTCAAGTTGATGGCGGCAATGTAGCTGGGGATCATGGTTGAGTAATAGAGCTAGAAGATTTGGGTTGAGTTGCCATGTTGTGTTGTATAAGTATTGTGGATAATATGTCCTTTGGATTTATGTTGTATTTGATGTATATTGGAATATAGGAGTGATTCAAATTTCAACTGCAAAGGAAGACGCAATTTTTCACCAATATCATAACAACCTAGAATTAGCGCATGTTTAGACAAGATCCTGAGTTGCCAAGAGGATCAACTCGGCAGGCTCGTCACATCATGCCATCAATAGATTTTGAACAAATGCCACAACATGAAATATGGCCATATGGAATGCCATCATTGTTGCAGATATACCATCATTGTTGCAGATGCTCATGCGACAAATGTATCCCAAATATCATGTACTATGCAGCAGAGCAGCTAAGTTACGTGTTCAATATAGCTATCCGAAGCCA
The DNA here is from genome assembly GCA_021234155.1 of Isoetes taiwanensis. Taxonomy (NCBI): domain Eukaryota; kingdom Viridiplantae; phylum Streptophyta; class Lycopodiopsida; order Isoetales; family Isoetaceae; genus Isoetes; species Isoetes taiwanensis. The sequence continues at coordinate 4,190,145 of JAJEKV010000012.1, read as the reverse complement.
ATGATCCAAAGTGCACAAAAGAACAACTCTAATCAAATTGCAGCATTCCTTATTGGTTTTTTATGTTGAACAAACAATTCCTCATGAATAATCCACTACAGCTAAACCAAGGTGAACCACATCTTAGGACTTTATTTACACTTACATTATGCGTCCCTCTACGAATGACAAATAGAAAATACTTGAAAAGACCATTGGATCATACCCCAAATAGAAAACACTTGAAAAAACCATTGGATTATCTTTATTTAAATGGTCTATACCCCCATGATATAAATTAAAAACCTCCTGATCTTAAAGCATAAATTTAGTTTGGCTATAGTTGCATGGAATTCCTCTAATTCCTAACTTTGGCTAAAGTGTCCAAGAAAAACAAGGTGCTGCGCACGGAGGGTTGCCCTCCATGACCTGAGAGTGAAATGGCTTAAATCACACTTCAAAGTCATGTTTTCGAGCATATACTGACATATACTTGGAATATGCCACAAACCCACATGGATGAGGGTTTTCCCCTTAGGGGCAACCCAAAAAACTGGACTCAAACATATCAGTGGAATGCTATTTCCATGCCCAATTCATAATTCATAAGTCAAGGCATTGAAATACGCTAATAACTCACAAATTGAATGTTGCAAATAAGAAAAAGAAACACAATCCATTGGTTCCATTCAAACCTTGAACATATCGAAAGACGAGAAGCAAGAATGATGATTTCGTTGGTGTTTAGTTTTCTTTATCGGGGCTCAACACATGCACGCACTGTAGCCTGGTGCTCCAAGATTCAAGGAATCCAATTTTTTATTGCTATTTTTGTTTTCTAAATTTGAAATTGCCCACATACCCACATAAACGAGGGTTTGCCCCCCTAGGGGCAACCCAAAAATTGCGTGCATCTAACACAATACACAATTATTTACGACCCTTACAGCATGTTATTTTAAAGGTTCTTGCCTCCCTCTTAATTATGTAAGGCCCTTAGAGCTTGTTGCTTCTTTTCAAGGGGGAACCTTGAAATATTCATCCACATAAGTTTTGTTCGGCGAGAAGTGTGCTGATCTAAACATCAATTTCTCTATAGATATAGATAGTATCCCTTCGTTCTTTATTTACACACGAGCTTTTTTTTATATATTCTTAGTTCTAGCCATTAGTTGACCTCCATTATCGAAGATTTGCACAAAAATCATAATGGTCCTTCTTAGATAATCCTGAACCGTTCACAGACACATGTTTGCTGCATCTCATAGAAGTACTGGAAAGCCAATGCTGCATTACCAACCCGACCATACCCATCAATAATTGCGCCCCATGTTACTACATCCCGGTTTGGTAGTTTGTTAAAGGCTTTGCATGCTTCCGTCATGCTCCCACACTTTGAATACATAATTGTTATGGCATTAACTACAACTATATCTAGCTCTGCCTTGATCACAAAATGCCCAAAAATGTGACTTTATCTGGTTCTAAGTTAATCTCCTGCATCTTCTTAAAGTAACATGAGATCTATCGTGTTGCAGAAATGTTGAAATAATGGCATTCCATGACACTACATTTCGTGCAGACAGTTTGTCAAAAACATTGTGCACATGCTCTAAGCTCCCACATATAGCATATGCATCAATCAAAGCGCTTCCAAGGGCTACATCCAAATATTACCGGATGCTTTCAAGATACACAAGGTCACTTTATTTGGTTTTATGGCTAGATTTGGCATTTTATCAAAGTAATTTAGCACACACATCAAGAATGGTATTCCCCACTGCAATGTCTAACTCAAACCCATTTACAATAATTTGCTGATGCATTTCAGGGATCCTATGCTACCACATGTTTTCAAAAGACTGAGAAATATGACCTTGTTAGGTCCTATGCGTTCATTCTGCATCTGGTAAAAGCATTTTAAGACAATATCTCCTCCATCATGCTGGGCATAACCACAAAGCATTGCACCCCATGATACCACATCCCGGGTTGCCATTTTGTCAAACAATTTGCGTGCTTCTTCCAATGCCATACACTTGGCATACATGTCAACAAGGGTGTTCAGGACAGCAATATCAAGCTGCAGGTCATTACCAATTATCTGCACATGAATTCTCCTGCCATGGACTATATCGCCAATGTTTCCATAAGCTTTCAAAAATACCCAAGAATGTAACCCTGTTTGGTTTTACCCCATTGTTCTGCATCCTTTCAAAAATTTGGACAGCAAGAATGTTTTCATCATTCTGGACACATCCTTAAGAATGCTCCAATGTTAGAACATGCCTTGAGGATGCTCAAATATGATGCAGCATTTGGTGCTATGTCTTGATGCTGCATTTCTTCAAAACAGTGGAGAGCAATTTCGCTCCATCCAAACCACTAGGGAGCTCAAAAGATATTAATGAGCAATTCTCAGCTGACATCACACGAAGAGGAATCTGGCTTTCTTTAAGCCTTTTTGATAAAATTTCTGCAGATGCCCAGCATTGCTCCATTCGAACCTGAAAAAGTAAAACATAACAGAAATTAACAACAAGGGACTGCTAGAAACTCAATCTGTAAATACAGCTCCATAACGTGCTTCTAAAGTGACCATCTCTGCTATGTCAGAGGGTAAAAATTTAGGATAAATTTAGACTAAATGTTGCTGCATCAGACACAGCGCAGATTCCCTTTGTCCGATTAAAGGAAGGGTATACATGTGATATACACGAAGGTCTCGCACCCTGTTCTTTTCCCCCCAACTATGGCGGAGTTCAAGACAGAAGTGTTGAAGTTTTGTCATGTGTTTCCAACAAAAATCCTATGTTCAGCCTTCTCAATGTGGCAGAACGATTCAAATATAAAGCACGAGCTCAACATATCCATTTAACATGCTAAATGTATATCTAAAAACAGGCATTACGTAGCATGTTTATCTGGCTAAATTTATAGGAAAGATTTGCAAGTGATAAAAAGTTCACATTGGACTTACTGAGTGAGATCCTTTTGACAAAGTTGTGATAGAGGAAAAACAAAAATTTAGTTTGATGTGGACAGCTATTTTGCAGAATCGATGAAAGTTATTGTATGGTTCAACATGGTGGCCAGAAACGATACACTGGCCATGCATCCAAAGGGACATCAGCAATTGTCAACATTAAGACTTGGTTTGGGATTCTAACGGAATTTATAACATAAGAAACTGACCATCGTGCAGGTTTCTTGTAAATTCAAATCTCTCTAAAGCAACTCAGTAACAATTACAAACTATTAAGTCCCCAATACATACCGAAACAACTCAGCAAATCCTAGTTAGATGAATGAAGAAACTTACCTGGAGCGTACGGATCCCACGGAGGGTCATCATTGCTTCAAATGGTGCACAAATTAGCCCCCATTGTGCCACCATAGCTGATGCCTTGTTAATGTGATAAGAGGACCCAACAAGAACGCCAGACATAGCATCACTATGACCCCCAAGAAATTTTGTGGCTGAATGGAGAACCATATCTGCCCCCTAGAATAGGAGTTCAAACATGATGTGAAAAGAAACATTTAATTGATTAAGACTTTAGTGCTCATAGCAAACAAGTATAAAAAGAAACTGGTGTTCAGCATATTGAAATTTGAAAGCCAAAACATACCCTTTTGAGTGGTTGCCCTCTCAAGGGGGTGGCAAATGTGTTATCCACTATAAGTATACAACCATGTTCCTTGCAAATTGAAGATAGAGCAGAAATATTTGCAACCTTGAGCAGGGGGTTTGAAATAGCCTCCACAAAAACTACAATTTTGCTAGTGGCAGTTTTGCTGATAGAATGTAAATGAGATAGAGTTGATCTTAGTTTGCTTGGATCCTGCAAGTCTACAACTATATCTGGCTCTGCCTTGATCACAAAATGCCCAAAAATGTGACTTTATCTGGTTCTAAGTTAATCTCCTGCATCTTCTTAAAGTACTCTAGCACGACGTGAGATCTATCGTGTTGCAGAAATGCTGAAATAATGGCATTCCATGACACTACATTTCGTGCAGACAGTTTGTCAAAAACATTGTGCACATGCTCTAGCATATGCATCAATCAAAGCGCTTCCAAGGGCTACATCCAAATATTACCGGATGCTTTCACGATACACAAGGTCACTTTATTTGGTTTTATGGCTAGATTTGGCATTTTATCAAAGTAATTTAGCACACACATCAAGAATGGTATTCCCCATTGCAATGTCTAACTCAAACCCATTTACAATAATCTGCTGATGCATTTCAGGGATCCTATGCTACCACATGTTTTCAAAAGACTGAGAAATATGACCTTGTTAGGTCCTGCGTTCATTCTGCATCTGGTAAAAGCATTTTAAGACAAATCTCCTCCATCATGCTGGGCATAACCACAAAGCATTGCACCCCATGATACCACATCCCGGGTTGCCATTTTGTCAAACAATTTGCGTGCTTCTTCCAATGCCATACACTTGGCATACATGTCAACAAGGGTGTTCAGGACAGCAATATCAAGCTGCAGGTCATTACCAATTATCTGCACATGAATTCTCCTGCCATGGACTATATCGCCAATGTTTCCATAAGCTTTCAAAAATACCCAAGAATGTAACCCTGTTTGGTTTTACCCCATTGTTCTGCATCCTTTCAAAAATTTGGACAGCAAGAATGTTTTCATCATTCTGGACACATCCTTAAGAATGCTCCAATGTTAGAACATGCCTTGAGGATGCTCAAATATGATGCAGCATTTGGTGCTATGTCTTGATGCTGCATTTCTTCAAAACAGTGGAGAGCAATTTCGCTTTTAGCATCATCAAAGTATGCAGGTGCCAAGCAAGTTTAAGATCTCTCTTTCTGCTACAATCCTGGGAAAAGTAATGTGCATTGCTCTTGTGTACAACTAGTCGTTGCTCAACGATATCATATATTTCTGGCATTCGTTTCTCTTTGCAAACCTTCTTCAGCTTCCTACAGATAGCTTTAAATTATACGGAAACAGGAACAACGAAAGGAAGGGGGCAAAAGAAGTTGCTCTGTATACCAACATACCTGGCCCATGTTGTCCTTCTATCTTCAGCAAAATTTAGGCCTGCAATCTCAGAGACAAATTGAAATGTGAAAATGGATAAGCCAGGACGACATAGAAAAACTCATTGGCATATACTCACTAGAAACTTGGAACTGATTATCTGCCTCTCTATAGTGCCGGCATCTTCACGTAAGAAGCGGCAATTCCTAGCACGGTGACTCATAAGTCCCAATGGTGCCTCGTATTCTTCCGGAAGAATGTAGCACTAAGTAAGAATCCCACCTTGTTGGGCACAGATGGAGGAACCCATTGCCCGGCGTTGAAGATTAAACCAACCAGCGGGTATACTATCATAACCAGGGAACCATTTTCGAAAGCCTTGGAATGATACGCAGCTTCCATTCTTTCCATAAACTCAGGCTCCCCGGTGATGTCCAAATAATCAATCCCTGCCTCCACACAAGCCTTAACCACAGGCTCGCCATAGAGATACCTGTGAAACCCGAGGCTCCAAAGAGAAGGGCGCCAGAATGAATGAGACAAACGGTTAGCCGGTTTCCAAACTGGCTATGCACCAAGCGGCGACCGAGCATTTACACCCTACAGTAAGTTTTTGGCAGTCATGGCATATTTCTGGTATATACTGGCATATACCTGAAATATACCATAAACCCACACAAACGAGGGCTTGCCCCCCTAGGGGCAACCCAAAAAAAAGCAAAAAATTTAGCCAAACATATATAGATTTTGGAATTTTATCAACATTTATAAAAACTGAAATAAAACTACTAAAATATGGCTAATGTAAGAAATATACTAATAATTTGTAGATACTTTGGTGAATCTCTCAGGATATTGGATAGTTTCATTTATATTTGGCTAGACTTTTCTGTTTCTTGAGATTTTTGTTCTATTAAAAATCGCTAAACCCCTAATGGTCAAGCCCAAAATTTAGCCAAATTGTGAAGAATAGCCACTAATTATACCACCTTCTGATTATTAGATAGCATTATTACACCATGTGTAGGAAACCATTATATAACATTGTGCAACATTGCCATCCACGTTAAATACAAAAGCTAGAGTGTAATATGTGTCCAGACCCCTAACTACATGGACATAACTAAGTTCCAAACTTGTAATTCCATAGATAGCTATTACACCTGAATGCTCCTCTTTACATGTGATTGCCAAAGCTCAAATGCCATTATATTTTACAACTTGTTTGTGCTTTTGCAGTCCCAAGCTAAAGCCCGGCATATTGTGCTTCTTCAATCTAAAGTTCAGGTAACAGAGAACAACATCATAAGGCCAAATCACAACGTGACAAATATAAATTAGGAAACCACGTATTGGCTTCTTATGTTGAACAAATAAGTCCTCATAAGTAATCCACTAGGGCTAACACAGTTTTAACCAACCAAGGTCAATTGCGTCTTAGGACTTTTAACTTAACCTGTGCCCCTCCATGAGTGGCACATTTCATCCACATTGCCGCCCTGCGTTAAATAATCCTAAAGATCACCTCTTTCACATACCAAGTTAAGAAAGCACTTCTTTTGGTATTTATATATCTAATCTCTTCAAATTGTTACTAAGCTCGGTATCGCCGGACACTATAACTAGTTAACAATAATAGTAGGATTAGGATTTTTAATGTCCACGGAGACCAAATTGGCTATGGGACCCAAACAACAAAAGGGGCATGGAAGCAGAAAAAATATAAAGAAAAAGATAATGCTAGTGCTAATAATTTTGTGCTGCTTAAATTATCTCGACATAACCAGTCCAAGGATTGGAAGGCCATTGATCTAGAATGATTACTTTGCCTCCCCTGTACACTGCCCATTTCTTTTGCAAGCGGGTTGCCCTGACTTTGCACAGCTCCTCCTTACGGTTACACAATTGAAGAGGAGAGGGGTCCTCTTGTACTAAAAAACTAGTCCCTCTGAGATGGTTACCATGTTGAAGAATATGTAGGCGGCTGAGAGCATCATGAAAGCGAACCAAAAGATGTCGAGGACAATTTACTCTTGCCGCTCCCACTCTAGTAGCACAGACAACTCCAACAACTTTCACATGCAGAGTCGCATCCACAGCTGAATGGGCATCAGTTTATGCCTCTGCAACCCCTATAATATGCAAGGTCAAGGTACTAATAGTAGCAGGTACTGAGGCAGCATGGTCCTGTTTGCTAGTTTGACGCCGTGGCTCCTGGTCCATTACGAATTGTGGAGATGGCTGTACTCCCACCTCAACATGTTCCCTTCCAAATTTTTGCACTCCTGCATCAACACAATGCTTCTGCTGTGGCGGTAATTTGACTCTAATATCTCCACTGAAGCATCACTTGTTCCCATACACAACTAGGGCATGTTAATTGGACCATTGTTTGCATGAATCCCAACAAAATTAGGATACCCAACAAAATTATTATTTGGCAATCAACAATTGATAACGGGGCTCCATAGAACCCCGTTATCAATGTAAGCAGGCTATGGAGCCCCGTTATCAATGTAAGCAGGCAGCTGTTGGAAGCCCCGTTATCAATGTAAGCAGGCAGCTGTTGGATTTCGTGGAGGGAAGAAAGCGCGAGCTGTAAGTTCTTCATATGTTTTATGGAAACAATGGCCTTTGTTTGGCCGTGTTTCTCCGCTACCCCTATTTCTCAACCCGGCAGCATTTTAAACGGGATCTTCTCGGTGTTTAGATATCCAAAAGCTGTGTCCAGGGGCATGGTAACACGCAGTTGTACTTCTTGTTTAAGTAGTGCACTAGCTAGTCTCATGGAATGCCATAATTGCAGATTATGCCCAATGTGGGCAGCTCAAGGAAGCCTTCCAGCTTTATGAAGAAATGCAGCTTGATAGCAAGAATCCAGATGCAACACCATTTGTTAATGTTTTAAATGCATGTGCAAAGCAGGCCACCCTTGGTAAAGGAAAGCAGGTTTAAACTCAAAAAGAACCCAAGAGTTGCATGGTCTTGCAACCCTATTGTGGGGATACAGCGAAACAAGGCTCCTGAAACTTGTCTCAGAAAACTATGTTTTCCCCAAAGCATACGTTGATCATTTTTTATGGCCTCCATGTTGTGCATTTGTAAGCTGTATGGAGTGTAACAACATTCTTTTGAGGGGGTCTTCTTTGGCCATTCTTGTTGATTTCATTTAAAAGAATTCTGAGATGCATCTTGTAGCATCATTAAGAACCGGATTTCGTGCAGGATTATGTGATCAACTTTGTGTCAGCATACCTTCTAGCTTTTACCAAATGTTTTGGGTCAAAATGCTATATGGTGGAAATATAAAGCCTGTCATGCCTTCTGTTCGTAATAGAGAAATGAGAATGATCGCCTGTGCTATTCAGCCCAGAAATATATGTCATAGTGTTGGCGTTTCTGTCTCATGGTATTCATTAAGCATTGGTACAGAACCTGGGTGTAGCAGTTGTCGATTTCGAGATTCATTAAACTGCATGAGATTGTCGGGCGCTTTCAATCATGAATCAATGTCGAGGCAGCAAAACCTCTGACCACGCATAGTCAAATTTCGGGGCTCATGTGTCGGTGTTGATTATACAAAAAGGATGGTGAATTGGGGACGGTCAACCTCAAAAGGAACCCAAGAGGTGCAGAGTCTTGCAGCCCTATTACGGGAATACAGTGAAACCAAGGCTCTTGCAAAAGGTAAGAAACTCCATAGTTGTGTTCTAAAAGGCGAGCTAGGAAAGAATGTTTTTCTGGATAATCTCATGGTAGAGATGTATGGCAAATGTGGTTACCTTGAGGATGCAAAATGCATGTTTGACAGGATGCTTGAAAGGAATCGCTTTTCCTGGAATATCTTGATTTCATCTTATGCTAGATGTCAACAACTTGACAAGGCCTTAAAAATCTTCAAGCAAATGCCATGTGTCGACGTTGTGTCTTGGACAATTATGGTTAAGGCTTATGCTCATCATAACCAATTGAGTGAAGCTGTCCAACTTTTTGACCAAATGCCTGAAAGGAACGTGGTATCTTGGAATGTCATGCTTGGGCTTTTGGTTAAACACAAGGATTACGATCAGGCAATCTGTTTGTTTAACAAAATGCCTGAGAAGAACATAGTAACATGGAATACTATGCTTGCGTCATTTGCTCAAAATGGTCAACTAGAAAAAGCTCGACGACTATTTGAGCAAATGCCTGAACGTGATACAGTTTCATATAATTCAATGCTTGTAGTTTATGCCCAGCAGGGTCACCTCAAGGAAGCCATCCAGTTGTTTGGAAGAATGCCTGAGCCAAATACAATTTCATGGACAACTATGTTTGCAGTTTACTCTCACTCTGGAAACTTGGAATCAGCCTTTGACCTCTTTCAGAAAATGCCTTATCGAGATGTAGCTGCCTGGAATGCTATGCTAACTGCTTTTATCCAGAACAAAAAGTTGACTCGGGCACTTCAACTTTTCCGCGAAATGCCTTCTCAAAATAAAATCTCATGGAATGTTATGATTGCAGGGCTTGCGCAGCATGGAGAAATTGATGAGGCCCTCCAGTTCTTTTGGGAAATGCCTGAAAGGGATATGATCGCCTGGAATACGATGATCACAGCTTATGCCCAACATGGACAACTGAAAGAAGCCCTTCATTTCTTTCAACAAATGCCTCAGACAGATGTGGTCTCATGGAATGCCATAATTGCAGGTTATGCACAATGTGGGCAACTCAAGGAAGCCTTCTTTCTTTATGAAGGAATGCTGCTTGATGGTAAGAATCCAGATGCAACAACATTTGTTAGCGTTTTAAACGCATGTGCAAAGCAGGCAACCCTTGCTAAAGGGAAGCAGATTCATGCTTCTATGGTTAGCAGTAATATTATAGGAGATATCATTCTCGAAGACACTCTTGTAAATATGTATGGGAAGTGTGGAAACATAGACAAAGCCTGTGCAGTCTTTGATAGGATGCCAATGAAAGACCTTGTCAGTTGGAATGAAATTATTATGACTTATAGCCAACATGGGCATGTGAAGGACGCATTCAAAATACTTCAATGTATGCAAGCACAAGGGATGAAACCTAATGAGATAACTTTAGTCAATGTCCTCTCCGCTTGCAGCCATGCTGGACTAATAAGTGATGGATGCCATCTCCTGACTTCAATGAGCTGTGATATGAATGTTGTTCCATCATTAGAGCATTACACATGCAGGATCGACCTCCTTGGGCGTACAGGACATCTTGATGAGGCAGTTGATGTGATACATAATATGCCTTTTTATCCAGATGCAATATGTTGGACAGCCTTGCTTGGTTCATGCAGGAACCCACACAATATTGAACAGGCAAACTATGCTTTAAAATGCCTCTTTCCATTGGAACTTGATAATGACTTACAACACGCCATTTTTTGTTGATAAAATGTTAAGACTTCCTGGGCAAGTTCAATGTTATATTAAATCATGCCATTATGATGCCAACTCATTTGTTAGTAGTCCCAACGTTAAATTTTTCCAGTGCTATGCAGTATATGTTGAGGCAAAGACAACATCTCATATTGATAAGGGTCAGCTTTGAATATCCATTTCTGGAATGCTGGTAGAACATGAGGCTCTGGGACTAATTATCATGTTTTTGGTGTGTCTAATTTACTTCAATTGAGCACCTTTGTACATGTAATGTTCAAAGCCATGAAGGTGTGCATAGAGACATTCTCAAGAGATAAGTGCTGAATTATCAACATCTGAAACAGAAATACAGCCCTGTAAGTGCATGGTACGCTGCACGATATATTGCATGAGCTTAGGTTATGCAGTAAACAAATGGAAGCCAAGCATTTCAAGGGTAGGTGGACAAATTTTGCTGCTGCCCGAAATGGTCAATGACAAGAATGCTCTTCAATAAGATGAGAAACACATTTAGTGCAGTTCCAGGCTGTGGAAGATATGAAAAATGAGGCTGTTTCTTTGCTTGGTCAGATCATTTCTTGCTGTACCTTTCATAGATATGAGTAAAGTACCCACGCATGCTTCTTTTCTCCTTGACTGGACGATTTTCTTTAGATGCAGTGAACCACAAAGCCTTGAGATAATGAAAGGTGTAAGCCTGTCTATGTATGTTTGGATCTTTATACACGGGCTGCTCGAAAGAACATCATTCAAATGCAAGCTAAAACTGGATTTTCCCACCAATAATTAAGCAGAAGCACTGGTAGCACCGAATTCATTGATGAAAATCTCTTTCAAAATCACTTGCTAACCCAAAATCCCCAACATGAGCAGCAAATTTATCGTCCAAAAGAATGTTGCTGGACTTGATCTAAGGGCTGGAGTACAATGAGAGAGGGGTACAAAATAATATAAAAATTCTTACGTACCTTGAGAGTACGACAATGCATGCCCTAGCTTACTTTCAGATACTACCTAAAAAAGAAGTTTGGCTACTCATGGAGCTTCATCTCTTTCAAGCTTCACCATCATCCTTGATCAGATGTAAATTTTTGTTTTGGCTCTGCTGCAGTTTGGTTGTGCTTTGCAAGGTTTGCAATTGGCCTGTGCCTACAAATTCGATTTGGGTTCAGGAATTGGGTCTACAATTGGTTCAAGAATTGGGTCTTGCAAATTGGGTTCTTCAATTTGGTTGTATTGGATAGCAATTGGGTCAAAGAATTGGTCTGTAAACTCATTTTGAGTCTATAAGTTTAATTTTGATATGCTTATGTCGAAGATCTGCCTTGTTTATGTATAATCATTGACTTGAGAACTGATAGTCCTTCAAATCTTCATAAAAAAGTTTCCTTCTGTCAAAACAAAGTTTTCCTCTGTCTATATAAAAATAAGAAATATAAGGCATGTCCCTTTCTTTTTAATAAGGGCGAGAACTTTTTGGATTGATCAGATTGGAAGATTTACAATACAAGGATCCCTCATGGATTAGATATGATTTTAAGTACAAAGGATTCCACACAAATCTGAATCATGTATAGTACTCATTAGTCTCTCTCAGCCTCGTCTTCTATCTAACTAGTACAAAAGTATCAACATCTTCACATTTAAACAGAATACTATAGGAGCCAAATTTCCATTTTCTACAAGCTGCAGACAAATCTTGAATGCTCTAAGGATCCTCTTGCAAAATTAGAAATGAAGAGAAAAGCGATGAAGAGTAACCTCGACAATCTCCCGCACTACTCAAAAAAGCCAATATGCTTCAAACTATGATCAAATTCTACAGTTTTATTGCCAAATGTAAGATTAAAGAGATGCTGCATTGTCGAGGTGTGCCAGTTAGTCAGACCGCAATAAGCTAGACATACAACCCAGCCACCAAAACTCCCCTCTAAAGTTTGGTTCATGATATCTGGTCTTGATATGGAAGCATCTTCCTCAACACAATTATATGCCTAGCTCGGCAATCTCAAATAATCTGACATTCTGTTTTTAAATTGTAGAATTGTGATCAAAAACTTACCCTGGCTCCTTTCAAGGACATCCCTAAATCTTTCTGCTAGGAAGAAAGAGCAAGAGGAGGGAAAGGAACCATCTGATCAGAAGATCTAACTAGAAAGACTGTCTAAAACAAAGACCCAAAATTGTTTTCTTTCTAATTCTTGCTTCACTTCTGCTCCACCTTATAGGCTCTACACCCTAGCAATTTGATTTGGTATAGTAAAATCATCATTCTTGTTCAAAAGATTGAGAGCAGAAGGCCATATGAACCAAAAAGACCGCCTTGAAACTGCTTCAGAATCAAATTCTGTAAAATCTTGAAGAAACAGATACTAACGCATCAATGAATTGCCCGTGGGAAGACCCACTAATGCATTCACATCTATGCACTATTATAGTCACCTTGTAAGTGGCAAGAACCGATCTAATATGTCATTTTTCATTCATTGTAACCACCTTGCAAGTGGTAAAAATCGATCTTATATGTCATTTTTCCCTTATCAATGTAGTTTCCGTTAAACACCACATAGAATATTATTGGTTTCATATAGGTGTAGCAAGTATAGACAATTCACAAAAAGGTGATCTAAAGTTGAAGTTTTGTGGTCGTATTTTTTATTATATCTACGTACATTTGTGGATATATTAGATCATAGGTTATTTGGGAAAGGTATACCCAATGATGGGTGAAAATAGCTTTATCCTGATTTTGGTGATTCCATCGCGGTGACTACTCTCCTGCAGATTCACTAACCCTCTGGAAATGGGAGCCGTTCCGGAGGCCCCGTTATTCGTACCTGGCAGCGTCAGGTATACCTTCTAATGGATCCCAGCCATCCGTCTGCAGGGTCCATCCTGGTCGTCCATTTTGTACCTTCCGGCAGAATCACCTCCGCAAAATGCCGCCAGACGGAATCACCGCCCTTTTATTCCACGGATGGAATCACCATCTGGAATATCTCCGTAAAAATTCAAAATTTTGATGTCCTGTTCTTCTGGGAGGTTTTTCAGCTAGTGCAGGCTATGGCGGCTTGCTCCGGCGATAGACGACGATTGAACAGGCTAGGGTTGAGGAGATCTTCCTTCTTTTCTTGTTCTCGTTATATTTTTTCTTCTACAGATACGGCGGCATGGCTATGGCGGGAAACAGGGGGCATTCTTCCTTCTCTTTTTTTTTGATGTTGTTGCCTATGCTGTTGGATTTAGGCCTAAGCAGCTATTTCGTGCTTCATTTTTGAAGCTTGCGGCTATGGCGGCAGTACTCAATGAAGATCTAAGCAGCTGGTCGCTGAACTAGTCGCCTTTTTATTCCTTTTTTCAATCCGGTAGTTGCCTGCCATCATCATAGGCCCGTAGCTGCTTTCTCTGGCCCTTTCCTAAATCTCGAATCTAGTTTTCCATGTCTTCTTCGTACCATTTCTTCGTTAAATGCTTGCAGGTATTAAATGGAGCAGATCTGGCTAAAAATGCCTGGCCTGTACTTTGGCCTGTCCGCAAATGCCTATGGCTGGCTCTGCCTAGCGGATACTCTGCTTAGGCTTTTCGGAGTTCTTGCCAAACTCGGCCCTCTTCTACCCTCCAAATTACCTCTGCCCAAATCAATCCATGGCCCTCTTCTGCACCCTTTTCTGCACTATATTCACCTCTTCTCAACACAAACACGTTAACAAATGTCTTCCTGTTGAATCTGGAGAAGAAATGGGGTTTCTATTCCATTTTTTGGCATGTTTTTTGTTCTTGCTTTAAAATGGGCATGTTTCTTATTTATTGTTCTTGCTTTGAAGAAGCCCATAGCATTGCCGACATTGGCAATCCCCAACCAGAAATGTTCTGGGCAGTGCAGAGCATAACAATGGACATGCTCACACAAAATGGAGTAGTCCAGCTTGTTTTTTTGCACCATCGATTTAGTATTAATTTCCTTCACGATCTTCAAGTAACGTAGGCTTTGCTTAAACCATCCTCAACTATTTCTTATGGAATCGGGCATAAACTTCTGTTGGGATTGAACCATCTGCCAATTTTTCCTCCTTGCCTGCAGTTATTACAGATTCAAAGGTCTCCAGGTGATTCCTTCCCGAGGAATAGTACGCAGTGATTCCATGGGGGAGAATATTATCGCGGTGATTCCACGGGAGAGAATATTTACGCGGTGTTTCCACGGGGAAGAATATTATCGTACGCGGCGATTCCACAGGGGATCGAATATTACGGTATGCGGTGATTCCACCCCGAAGGATCAATTCCATGTGATTCCATCGTGTAGAATAAAAGGGTGGTGATTCCGTTCAGTAGTATTTTGCAGATGTGATTCCGCCGGAAGGTATAAAATGGAGCCCTCGCAGTGCGGATAATGGGGCGGAGTAACGGATATCCAGGCGGGGAGAGTAGAGATAACGAGGCAGGAGGGTTAGTGATTTCGCAGGAGAATAGTCACTGCGTCGGAATCACCAAAACTGGGGTAAAGCTATTTTCACCTCCCAATGATGCTCTGGTTTTTTATGTTAAAACATTTTATTATTATATTTAATTAGGTGCTAAAAATGGAAATGCAGAAACTCATTATATGTATTTCAAACGTGATATTGTTATATGATCCAAGAAGATTTAGGTGTTACGATAGTCAATGTTCTGAGATGCATTGGATTGTAGGTAGTTTGAAAAAGGCGCACTCGGGGGCATTGGATTTGAAGTGTTTTTTTCCTTATGTTATTGAATATAAGGTCATATTTGGTTGGTTAAATGGTCCAAATAAGGAGATCGTAACCTCCCCACATGTTTGACACAAGGATTTGATATATTGCACAAATTGGTCCTTGTTGTTGGACCATTATTTAATGTTGGGCCATTATTGATAATATGATAGTTAGTTGATGGGGGGACTTTAGAAATTCATTGCATGCTTTTTGCTTGGTTTTTATTATTTACTGCCAGATAAGGACTTGCAATATGGGGTAAAAGCCTACGCAACATGAGAACAACATGATAAGATCTTGATTAATATTTTCATTTAGTTGGTAGTAAGAATGCACCAAATTTTGAGATGTGCTATTCGATATCACTCTGGTGAATTTGGGAGACAATTTCGATGAGTTCTTCTAGTAGTAGACTAGATGATTCTTGCCATAGGATTTGGAAGCTAACGTCCAGAGCACCCCTAGCTAACTATATAACAATCGATTTAAAAGCATCTACGAGTTTTTTAGTATGGAAGTGAAGGTTCGACTTTGACCTATATAAAAAAACACTCCAAACACTTCTTGAAAAAACCCCAGAAGTGTCAATCTCGTGCACTCGACATGTATTTCAAATATGACGTTATTGTTGAAATATGTATAGATAAGAAGGGATTATCTAGGGCTCAAAATTTTGACTATAACTATGGTGATTTCATTCATAAGAATAAAAATGAAAAAGAATAGATTTTTATCCAGGTTATAACACCGGAAGATATTGGCAAAAAACCGCTAAGAGCTTATTCTTGGGATTAAAAAACCCCGCCTTTTTTCGAGGAAAAACCCTAGCGATAAAAGGAAAAACCTTGGCAATAATAAGTATCGTTCCCACAAAAAACCCACGCCCACAATTGTATAGGACGGTTCAATCACCCCCGGGAGGACATCACCAACAAAAGTCCAATGCATCCAAAACCTCGAAAAGCGAGGTATGTCCCCAACAAACCCCACCGACGACAAAAACAACATTCAATAACTCATGCGGCGGTTGGTTGGGCTTGGCGACAATTATAACAAATATGAACATATAAATACCAATTTTAAGGGGATGTGGGCAAACGCCGGAGATGAGAAATCAATGGAGGGATGAAGAACTCGCAATAAATAGTGATCCCCAAATGGCCTAAAAATGCATCGGTGGCAACATGCAATGGGCAACGCCTTTGCAAGAATCTTGATCCCGAGCCCAATCGATGACATTCTTCTCAATCGCATGAAAACAACAACATCCCGATACCGGAGAAGTTCAATGGAGATCCTAGGAGAAAATTGCAAGATTGCTTCTTCATGACAAAAGGGCAAAGATAGAAGAGGAGAAGGGTCAAGAAAGTGTAGCTCATGCAAGAAGAAGCCTCCACATGAAATCAAATAATAGAAGCCATTGGCTGAGAGATGAGTGTGCCGATGAAACGCGTGGATGAAGGTCAATAAAAGCATCCCCCAATCCCGATGAGCGGCCTAAAAATGTAGCATCTAGATGCGATGCATTCAATGCATGCATGTGCTTTTGTGATCTTTCTTTGACATTGTTGAAATATGTATAGATAAGAAGGGATTATTTAGGGCTCAAAATTTTGACTATAACTATGGTGATTTCATTCCAAAATATAAGAAAAGTTGTACATGCAAAGCCATTATAAAACCATAAGAGCATGTGCAAGACAAGAAAAGGGAGGCTAAGCATGGTAAATAAGAGAGTCACGATAAACATAGATATTGAATAATCTTAAATCTAGATCAAACATGGCATTTCATGAATAAACATTACAAACGGAGTACTACTTTAGAGAGCTTACCAAGCAACATATTAAGATCACTTTATTAACTCTACTTACTACATTTTTGTATTTTTTATCTGCTACAACATTACCTTACGAGTGAATTCTGTGCTGTAAACAGTTAGAAATGGCCAAGGTACGCCATAGTCCATGCTTAAAAAGTAAACTTTAAAGAAACCTAATAAAACCAGGTTGTAGTACCCATAGTACCAGGTTGTAGTACCCATAAAACCAGGTTGTAGTACCCATAGTACCACCATCTTGCGATTTCACACTCTCCACCCGATTCGAGTTATTAAACAAATGAATGGAAACCCTTCCTGGCTTCAATATGGAAACCCTTCCAAATTTCCATGAAATCCACAAGGGTTTCTAATGCTCAATCCCGAAAGCGATTCCGCTAAGAATATAATCAATCCAATTTTTTTGGTGGATGAGATCCACCGATAATTAATTCTATACAATTAATTCTCGCGGCTATTTTTGAAGAGCTTTTTGGAAGGAAAACCTTCTGTTCTTCCCTCTTCATCCTGTCGATATTCAGATCGAGCAAGTGTTTCTTTGATTCAAGAACGGTTTTAGCGTCAATCAGGTACAAAGAAGCTGATGTTGCCTTCAATTTTTGCAGTTCCGAAAGCATTGCCCCCCCTCCCCCCCTGTTTGTTTTTGCAGAACGCGGCATCCGTATCCACAATTGTTCAATTTCTGTTGTTTTGTGCTACTGTTCAAGAGTTGTTGTTTTGTTTAATTTCTAGATTTGTAAGGTTTCTATTCTATCCAAGGTACCAATTCCTCATCCTTTTCTTTCGTATAGAGATTACAATAGCCTACATTATTTAGAGTTAGAGGAGCAAATCGTTTTTTGCATGCATCATGAGACGGATGATCGTCATTTGTCGGAGTAATTTTTGTATCATAATACCTCTATTTGTCGCAATATAATTCCGCAATTTTCCTGCTTTCGCATGCTTCTTAAAAAAACCATACTCCATGAATCTGCCGATATATTTAATCTTTCTCAGATTCTTAAAAAACAATGTCGTCAAAATGTTCCGATTTTTGAAGCGAATTTCATATGGTGCTCTACTTGCTCTGAAGAGATCAAGAGATTGGCACTGGCGTATCTTGCTCTAGCTTGACGTGGAGCATCTAGTGTATCATTGGTAAGGCATGGCAAATAACGGGAGGACATTCAGCAATGCTGATTAAATTACCATTTGCGACCAGGTATAAACCTATCCTCTCAGATTCTTGAGCTCTCTTTTGCTATGAACTCCATCTAACCCTTGATCTTCCTTGTTTTTGCATGTCGCTTCTGAATAGCTGGTGTTTTATCTTATGCTTACTTTGTCATTTTGCTGCACAAAAAAAACCATTGAAGCAGTGGATCAAACTTCCAACAAAGTTATACCGCAGGGTAAACCCTAGGCAAGTTGACGATTGTCCCTTTTTTTTTGCATCGGCATCACTCATTTGCAAAAAGAATTCCAGATAAGCTTATTCCCTTTGTCTCTTGCTTCTTGCATTTTTTATTGCTCCTTGTTTTTGCTGTAAGCTTTAGAGACTATATATAAAGTTTAAACCCCTACCCTGTTTGTAAAAGATAGCTTCCATGTCTATTTACTTAAAGGCCTGTTCTTTTGTAATATTTAGCCTTCATAGCAAGTTGTTGTTCTGTAACTGTTTTCTTTTTAGCATTTGCCTAGTTGTTATTTTGAATAAATGGCCAAGGATGGAACTTCCATTTTGGGCAATTGAGATTTCTTGTGCACTTTAACCAGTACAATTATGAGCTAAAAACAAAACCGATTTAAGTTTTCCTGATGCAGTATATTGAGATTTTTTGTAAGCAGGCTTGCAATGTCAACATCGAGGGTGATTGTTCATGCCTCGAGTGGCATCTAGTTGCCTGAGACTCATTTGGTGCTGAGGTAATTTTATTAAGCCCATTCACAGTTTATTATTTGTACTTAATGCTCTAAATACACAGACAGTGACTGCTGATTGACTTGCATGTGTGGATGGATTTCCTCTGCCTGATGATAAAATTTGCACTATTGAAATTCCAGTATGCCGATTTGATTTTGTTTATTTCTGTGTTATGTGGAACACACGCATATATTGAAGAAAAATTGTTGTTGATCAGCTAAGGTGGGAGCATTTGGCAATTCTATGACTGCTACAGCAAGACTACTAGTGCATTCAAAGTGAGTTCTCAAATCACGCATGCTTCCAAACTAAAAACTCATATGGCCTCATGACTGCAACTGCTTACACCACATGTCAAATTGACCTCCAGACCTAAACCCCATCTCCAGAAGCCAAATTTATAATAACTCATTAGTCTTAGAATTATTAAGCTTATATATTACAATTTCCTGGGTGGTGGAGATGCGTATATAATGGATGGAGGAGGAGACAAGTATTTAAAATTTGGGGGTCAGAATAGAGGATGAGATGCACGATGATACCACCACCATGGAAAAGAAATAAAGGTTTTGGAGCTTTTGTTTTTAGCATTTATAAGCAAATCTTCAATGCCTTTCTCTTCTGCATCTATGATGGCCCAAATTCCAGCTAATAACAAAAACAACAATAAGATGCTTAGACACGTCATCTTCTCTTATCTGCTCCGAATTCTTCATTTTCAAATGCAAGAATTGGATTATGTAGATCCTTTGCCTCAATAATAATAGTCTGTTGCATAATTTCTTAGAATTTTGAACTTTGTGATTTGAAGCTATCCATTGGTATAAATAGTCTATAGCATGGTATCTATGTAATTTAGAGCCTCTAGGATTTGAAGCTACTCATTAGCAATATCTTTGTGTAAATATATGTGTCTGGCATTTCATTCGTCTACCACCATCTATGTGTTCATCTTAGACATGGAACAAAAGATGCCACATGAGCTTAAGCTTTTTGCAGAGGCTTGCTTGTGAAAGGAGAGTGTATCACTTTTTTCCTTGTATTTTTTGTTGCTTTTCTTCCCATTTGAATGCTTATATGGCTTTCTACTTCTTTGTTCTAAATCAAATTTGCATCTCTCTCTCTGTCCAAATTCGAGGCTTTAATAGTTTCAACCCAATCAGCCCTAAAATCAAGGTATATATTGATCCTCTCTAATTTTTTATTCATTTTGCATGATTTTATGTTGTCCACATCAAGTTTGATCGGCCGAGCATTTAAAAATTTGGCTTCTTATGCAGAAAGGAGATGATGTGCATGGTATTAAGGGTATCTATTCAAAGGTAATGGATGGAATAGAATGGTTGAAGGAAGAGGAATCTGGATCATTTGTTCTTGGTTCTAATTTGAAGCTTAAAACGACCAATTTTCTGAGGACAATTGAAAGGCCTGATCAGTATAATTTTTTGTCCGATTGTCTTTAATTCTTGTCAAATTCACTCTGTTTTGCTTGCAAATCGGTTGAATCGGGAACCGCTTCTAATTTTAGTTGATAAAGTTTTATTCAGTACACAAAGATGGATATGTATTTCTTCCCTTGTTGTATTTAGTTATTTGATCCTGACAATGCAGATATTACTTTAAGACATATACAAACCATCTAGTTAATTAGGGCCCTTCATTAACTACATTATGGTAATCTCAGCTACATAAATCAATATACAAAAAGATGAAACTATACAGATTGATACTTCTTTTTTAAAATTCTGCCATTAGAGTTTGAACGTAAAATGCAAAAGCATGGCCATGGTTTAAAATGACAGACCTAGCCTTTTATTTGCATTCCAATTTTGAAACATCATATGCAACAGTAGCAGGGTCAAATGGAGAGACCAACAAGACATGGTTTCATAAAGTTTTTGTCCTTGATATCTAAGCTATATGTCATCTAGGCCATCTACGATAAACTTCATGACTTTAGTTCTACTACCAATATAGAATAGAATAGAATAGAATTCTCGAGGACCTCGTGACAACGAAAATATGGTGTGAGCCCAGTTTCTAACACTAGACTTTACATCATAATTTCGCATATTTGAAAATCGAGCGACTGTTTCACAGTCGCAGATATGGAAATGGGAGTGAGAAAAAAAACAGGAGTCGAAAAAAATGAAAGAAAAATCATCTTTTATTCTACCCGTAAGCCCTCTTTTTGCCTTATGGTGCCTGCAAGTCGCATGCAGCATTGGAGAGATATTGGTCACCATCCTTATGTAGTTGTATCTTACGTTCATGTTCTTCAAGAAATTGTCTTATGGCTATTGCTATTCACTTGGCTTTGGTGCTATCTCTTGTGCCTTTGTCTACCATTGATTCCCTCGTATACATGATATCTATTCTAGACATATTGCTCATCTTCTACTTCTTTTATATCACATAATTTGCATAATCTATCTTCCCAAGTTAAGTTTGACATCCCGTTGCCTCCTTATCTAGTGATGCATCGTCTTTGATCTTAGATTAGTCTGATTCCCTTGCAGTATTCTGTTTTTTAGCACCCTTCATTATTCATTGTCATTCCCCTTAATTCTTACCAATTTGAATCTTGAGTAACAGGTTATGTTCTTGCTCAAGTATGATATTGTTCTTTCAGTCCTTAAACTTCAAATGGCACCATCCATGTTTTATATAATAATATCGCAGCCGGTGTGGGTTTCTTTACCCCAAGCTCCCTTACTTGAAAGTATTTTATTCTTTCTGCTTTTAGCCATTATATTACTGACGTGCCGCATTCCCATACTTCCACTCCGTACAACATGGCTGGTACTACTATCATATTGAACATCTATGCATTCTCTGCACAAACTGATTGTAATTCATAACAATTTTTTATTATTGTTTGCCACCTCCCCTCTAAGCGTTGTTTCCAAGTCCTTGTCACGCCTGTTTTGTACTCCATGTATTTGTACTCAGTTGATGTTTCCATCTGCTGTCCCATATATATGATCCCTTTATCTTCCCTGAGCTCTTTACCAAAGCTCAGTGCTGTTGTTTTTTTTTTTTTTCATTTTCATTGGACAGGTTCAGATGCGGGCACGTAATTCTTTTTGTATCTCCATCATGATCCTTAATCCATTCTTGTCTGTTGTTCTTAACATTAGATCATCTTAATATCAGATCATCTGCATACAACATGTTCAGATCAAGTGCATACAACATGTTCGGCACTTTGTTCAGGTGCACATATGCCCCTCCCTTTATTTCTTATAAATGCTCGCAGTGTGTCTATATATGGCCCAAAGATTTTGGGCGACAAAGGGCACCATTGCTTGACTCCAATGTCACATTCTATAGCATTATTACCCAATCTCATCTTGACTCCCACTTTTTCATATTCTATAGCATTATCACCCAATCTCATCTTGAAATCCACTTTTTCATATAATGTCGCGATGGCTTCATATAGAAACAAAAGAAAACAATGCCTTCATTTCTGTTTGAGCCTTTTTTTTTATATCGTTGCAGAGAAAAACGTCTTAATGGATGGAAAAAAAAAAAAAAAAACTCTTTCATGTTTAAGACAATGGGTATCAAAGTTCTATTCACATTTGCACGTGCAATTGTCCTCTACATTAACCAGTAGAGTAGACGCAATGTCCTATTGAAGTCAAACGTTTGGAGGCCGACAAACTTCCTTGCCTACACAAGGGCATTGAAGAAGAGAAGTGTCAAGGCCGCCGACTCACTTCCTTGCCTACACAAGGGCATTGAAGAAGAAAAGTGTCAAGGCCTCCGCGACAAATTTCTTGTACTGTTAAACTGTGTACAATCGTTGTCATGCAATAAAAAACTTTATCTCATTCTAAATGGAGATATTGGTGAAAACTAACTTTGTTTTCTTCAAATCTCAATCATTTAGATGTTTAAGGCCATACTCAATAGGTGTTATTTGCTACAAATAAACTTCTAATTTGTTTTCCATTTCTATGTAGAGCTATGCATCAAGTATTTCAAAAAATAAAAATCGAAAAAGATCTACAATTGTAAAAGAAGAAAAGCACTTGGTTGAGCAGGTTGGACAAGGAAGAAGGAAAGAAGGGATACTTCTTTTCCGTTAAATGATGCCAATTAGTGCCAACAAAATGCAATGCTATATTCACACATGTTTCACAATATTGAAAGCAATATTTTGTAAGGATTCGTTAGATGCAATGCAATAAGCATAGATGTGTGCCTAAGTTTTGCTTGTGTTTCATTTATCTTACATTTTAAGAGAGCTTCTAACTACTACATCAAATCCATCGAGTGAATTAATAAATTCAAATGCATTTGCATATCACAAATCCGTCTCTCCAAAGGCATGCAAGCCCAAATATTGTGCCACTTCAAGTGAATACAATCATATGTAAACTCTGACATGAATTTGCAGGCAACAAACATTGAATCTTAAATCCTTTGGACTCTATTGGTAAAAAGGCAATGCCCTGCGTAAGCGGGCTCCTCTGCTAATCGTAATCTAACATCATCACAATTGTGATTTACCATGCTTGGAAATGAGGCATAACAAAGCTGGCATAGAGAACCGAGTCACAAATCCTTATGAAAGTACTGTGCACACAGCTCTAGATTCTTGCCTTATGCTTAATAAGGATCAGACTTCTAAATTTGATCAGAAATCATGTAGCTTACAGGATGCATAAACCTAAGAACTATTTGAAGGAGGGCTTCTACTACTGGCAACAGTTAAGGCTAGAATACTGATCAAGACAGGGAAAACTATCATAAACAAGGCTTGATAAATGTTAGGTCTTGTAATTTCTGGTAAAATCAGACTCCCATATTTTACAGCAGCAGCTCCTCCTAAACATGTCAAAGATAGTTTTCCAAGGTAACTGGCATCCTCCTAAGTGAGCAAATCACATTAATCAGGTACTTATTTCCCTATTAATTGATGACTGGCTGCCCTAAAATTAAACAGGATGGAATTTAGAACTTACAAAGGAGAGCAAGGGGTCCTCCCTTGGAGACGCTCTGAGCTGCGATGAATGGCGACGGAATACGAGGCTGCCTTTGGAAGCAAAGACGCCATAGCCAAAGCCAAGTAATGGAAGGCGGGAAGCGGCCAAGGCGGATGCCATTTCTGTCAGGAAATTTATCACGTATCGAATATATTCTTAAAAAAGCATTATCAAATTGCCTATACGAATTCTCTGATAATTCGGTAGCCGGCCGGCAGGGGTAATTCCCGGCCATGAACTCGCAGGCGGTTGTGTGTCCCGTGGTTGCTTCATGTGGAGTCTTCGTCTGCATGAGGAATACATGTTAGTTTTTGGGTTCATACATGACTCTACCTACCACATGAACTGGCAGGTGGCCCGCGACGCGAGCAGAGCGAGCGGCCTGCCAGTTTACGGCCAGAAACCGCCACCACGCCATGAAGTTGCGGCAAACCCTTGCTCATATGGGTTTTGGCATGTTCTATGCATATTAAATGCCAGTAGTCTGCCAGTCAGCCCTGTTGCTCGTCACCGTTGTTGGAACCGCCTAACCAACATGAACTTTGATGTTGTGCAAGGATAAGCTTCTAGGTTTAATGCAAATTGAAGCCGTAAAGACTGGACGTTCACATATGATCTTCTCGGTAACCGAGATCCCGCCGCTTTCCTTCCCCAAGCTCCAGCTTCCAAGCCGTTACTCCTTTTTGGGGTAGTCTTTCCAAGCTCCAACTGCTTGATCTTTCAGAAAATATGTTTTCCGGTGGTATTCTG
The DNA here is from genome assembly GCA_021234155.1 of Isoetes taiwanensis. NCBI lineage: Eukaryota > Viridiplantae > Streptophyta > Lycopodiopsida > Isoetales > Isoetaceae > Isoetes > Isoetes taiwanensis. Next base: position 4,165,518 of record JAJEKV010000012.1, on the reverse strand, counting down.
ATTCCTTTGGCAATCTGAAGAGTCTAATGGACTTAGGCTAAAATTGGGTGGAATACCACAAGCCAAAGGTTACAGATGGGAGAAAGCATCAGTAAGATCTATGTTCTCGCTTCTGGGTCGATTAGAAATTGTCAAGGCCCATACCATGTTTGATATCCCTATGGAATATCCAGTATGTATTGGTGATGAAATTAGGTATCGCCAGCGCATATATGTCATAGACTCGCTCTAGGAGCTGGTGACATTTAATGAAGTACTTCCCGTTCCTAATTCTTTCACTTGATAATACAACAACCAATATCCAACATATAAAAAAAATTTCCCCCAACACATAACAACTATTGACATTAACAACCAACACATAACTACCATTGACATTAATTAACACAGCCATTGGGTCCAACACATTTAAATTAAAATCCCCCTTAAACCCCCTTTGGTTTGGGTGCATATTCACAGGGGGTGACTCTAGCAACGAGAGTGTTGGATAGGCATATTCACCCTTTATTCCTTAATCTACACCGCACGTAAAAGTTCCTCGTTTGTGGGGTATGCAAGTACAAAATTTGCTATCTTGTATAACAAGATTCAAAAAATACTATAAGATTTCAAGCGGAATACTATACGGTGTTGATTTCAGTACGTGCAAAATACAATTATGAGGGCTCACGCCCTACGCCACCCGTGTGAATATGCACCCAAACCAAAGGGGTTTAAGGGATTTTAATTTAAATGTGTTGGACCCAATGGTTGTGTTAATTAATGTCAATGGTAGAATATGTGTTGGTTGTTAATGTCAATGGTTGTTATGTGTTGGGGATTTAATTTTTATATGTTGGATGTTAATGGTTTTTGCTGCAAAAAATTTTTGGCCTTGAGGGGCCTTAGGACGCCACCCCCCCCCTTGATTGTGACAAAAATTTTAGAATTCAAACGGAAAAAAAAACTAGAATTCATTTGAGGCTTTCATCACCTGTAGCTTTTGAATTTGATCACAATAAAACAAATAGAACATAAGTAAAAATTATATAAAGATAGAGCAAATTGATCCCATTATTCTGAAAATCATAAAGTTTGCAACACTCATACACAAACATTTTTCAACTGGAATTTAACAGCAGCCTTTGGCCTCCATGGATTCTTGTGGTGAGAAACCAAAGTGGAAAACGTTTCTGCTTGTTAGCACAAGGATCTAGAAGCCTTGGAATTTGCTTAATAACTGCCCGAAAAATTGCTGTTTTAGCATAGATAACTTAACCAAACATATCCATATCATGCACTATCAAAAAGATCTCAGAGAGAGCTTTCTAACGCAATAAAAATGATCTCAAACAGAGCTCTGGATCAAAAGTTATGATAAGAAATGTGTTGCCGGCGGGGAAACTGCACTACATGCGCCCTTCAAGCCCTTCATGTGCCCATTATGCACCACACACAAAAAGAGGGCTTTTGTTGTGAGTCATTGGTTGTTGACTATTGACAAAAGGGCTAAAACCAATGGCCCTTCATGTGCCCATTATGCACCACATGCACAAAAAAAGGGCTTTTGTTGTGAGCTATTGGTTGTTGACCATTGAAAAAAAAAAAGGCTAAAATCAATGGCTCAGAACTGGTGCACTCTAGATGTACGCATTAGTATATCCATTTGAATACATTACGAAATCATAGGAAAACCTTAGTGAAAAGCGTACAAAAACACAAAGAAAACCCCCTCTTATTATGCTACATATTAGTGAAGGAAAGGTCTTTATCTCCCACCATTATTTTTGTCAATACAGATAACTTTAGCTTTATTCCTAAAAAATTGCTTATGTGGAGCATTCGAAAATGTTCTTGTGTTAATTTACCTTTACATAGGAGCTTTTGCTGATTAGATCTTTATATGAAGGCAAACTAATTAAGTTTAGGGATGCCTATTATATAGATTATTTTGATTGATGCTTATAATTATAGGGCTCTCTATTTTGTGAAAATGCTTTGGAATAGCAAGCTGATAAATTGATTTTCACAATGTAATAATCTCATCATTAAGGAAGATTGCATACGATGATAAAATAAAGTAATTCTAGATATGGAGAAAAGGATAGCAAAATTCACATTTATTCCTGTTGGTGAGCTATCTAAATATACTAATTCTTTGATAACTGCACTTCTTATTATTGTTGCTTAGTAGTTTGTAAATTTTGCAGAACATGGAGATGGGATCCAGGTAATACATGATGAAGTTGGGCAGAAGTATGAACCATATTATGACTATTTTCTAGACACGCTCAACATGAGATATGGAGGGCAAATGGTTGCTACTGTTCTCATGTACTTGTGGATAATCACTTTACACTTTTTCTATATTGCTTAGACCTTGGTTATGCATCAGCTTAATATCCGAGGGTGTGTGCTTTGAAGGAGAAAGAGTTCCCAAGTTTACACCAGATGTATGCAGGATTGATATTGAAGCTTGGGGTTGAAACAAAAGTCGAAAGTAAATGCTATGACTTTATCGTGGTACACTGAATTATCGGAATGTGTGAAGGCAGCGCTCTCTCTTAGACCATGCCGAGGAGATGAATTGCTCTTTTGGAGCATGTCGCCTGATGCACAGTTCGATCCCACTAATCTGTATGGTATACAAAAATGTCACTTGTTGCTACTTTACCGTTGCTATGCTCACCAAATATATCTGAGGCAGGATATTGTGTACATTTTAAATTTCTGTCCAGATTCTCCATCTTGCATGTGAGATGTAATTAGTTATGCAATTTGAAAGGTGTTATTCGCAAAGCTTGTACTTGACAATTGCGAACAATTTCACATCTTTCTTTAGCTCATAATATAGCTTAATACCATATTTTGTAATATCTTCTTTTTTATTTTGGGATGGGGTTGGGAACCGTGCCAGAAATGCCGCATGTTACGCCGCATGCGGCGTTCCCTTCCCCTCTTGCGAGAACTAGTGTCAGAACTCATCCAGAAGTTGGACTTGAACAGAATGGAAGTTATGCTTCCAGGGGCAGTTTCGTCTGTTGGGCATCCATTAGCATTCTGAAGTATGTCGACTATTTGGGGATGTCGACCTTGGTTGTGCTGGAGTCATGTTTATTAAGATGTTGAAAGAAGGTAGTGTGGGTTTGGTCGAGTTCACAGAATATGTCTAGGTGTTCCTGAATTCATTTGTTTCAAAGTTAGTCTTTTATTGTACACATTCAAGATGGGATATAGGAAACTGCATTAGAATGTAGAAAGCTATATGTCTAGGTGTTCCTGAATGCATGTCTAGGTGTTCCTGAATTCATTTGTTTTAAAGTTAGTCTTTTATTGTACACATTCAAGATGGGATATAGGAAACTGCATTAGAATGTAGAAAGCTATATGATTTTTTTGCTAGAGGATGATATATTTTGACTATATCTCATTTTGTTTTTCCTTATGGAATGCTCAAGATATATTCCTTTCTGTATGTAAGTGATGGTTGCATAGAACTATAAGTAAAAAGGTTTTGAAACTGCTGTTATTCAAGTGTTTGATGATAATTCCTTGTTATTGATTCCTTCTTCATCTGCTAAGTATACCTGGTCTAATAAGAGGAAAGGGGATGCTAGAGTCTATTGTGCTCTTGACAGGTTCTGTTTGAATATTTCTGGAACTAATTTTTGGGACAATGCTTATGTTTCTAGTGATGAATCTATAGCCATTTCTGACCATCAACCTCAATTTCTCTACACTTATCACCAAATCTCGGTTCCTAGATCTGGAAATATTCCTTATAAATTCAACGCTAGTACGCTTCAAAATAATTCCTTCTGTGAGCAATTTAGAGAATTTTATTCCAATCTTCCTAGAGTAACTAATCACAATTCCATGAAAGCTTTTACTCTAATTTGAAATCTTCCAAATCCTGGATTAAGGAATGGGCAAAGCAACTTAATACTGCTAAAACTACTGAGAAAAAGATCTTATTCCAACAAATAAGAGATATCAGAATGGCTTTGCAAGATGATCCCTATAATTCTAATTTACATCTTCAGGAAGAGAATCTTGAAAGGAAGATCAAATTCATTGAGGAAATTGAAGCTGAAGGTGCTGCCATTAGAAGTAAAATTAAATACATTAATGATATGGACTCTGGCTGTACCAAATTCTTTTTCGGGGTCGCTAAATCGAGACAAATTAAAAGTTCTATTAATGAAATTATTGATGACTTTAGAAGCACCTTGAGTTCCCCTAATGATATCTCAAATTTCTTTTACTCTAAATATTCTATGTTGTTCTCTGAGAACAATATTACAGATGCTGCTGAAGCTGCTCAAGCAAAAAACTTTACTGATCTCATTGACTCAATTATTCCTGATGATCATCACAAAATGGACATCTCCTTATCTCATATTACAAGCTCAAATGAAGTCTTCTCTACTCTTAAGAGTTTTAAACAATAAAAATCTCCTGGTCTAGATGGCTTTCCTCCTGAATTTTTCTTGAGCTTCTGGGATATCATGCAAAATGATTTCATGACCTTCATTAAGGGTTTCTGGGAATCTAAATATCTTCATCCTTCAATTGCTGGTGTTTTCATCTCTCTGATTCCAAAGGCTGAGAAACCAAGTGCTATAAGGTTAGATCTATATATGATTTCTTGAATCAAATTTTTGATCCTCTTAAGTCTTCTGCTATATGGAATATTGATTCAAATGCCACCAAAGCCTTATTTCTTAATGTCTAGAATTCCTATGCTTCCAAGAAAGTATCCTTTTTTATTTGGCTTATTGCCAACAAAAGCATTCCCTGTCTCAAGGTTGCTGCTACAAGAAATCCTAATTTGTCTGCAAATTGCCCCTTGAACTGTAGTGGCATTGAACATTTGGAGCATATTTTCTTTTGTCCAAAGTTGAATCCTTTTTTGTCTTGGTTTCATAGGTATTTTGGTCAATATGATAAATCTTCCATCATCAGCTTTCTGCAAGGGAATGACAGTTATAGAAATACTATTGCTTTCTTGAACCTTTGGAATATTTGGAAGTCGAGAAACAGGTGTTTATATGGTCATAAGAGGTTTTCTTTGACTTGGACTAAACTACACATTAAATATGATATTGAGCTTTGTGCTACATCGCATAGAAATGTTTATGCTAATAATTATGACAGGTGTTTGTCATGAACTTACGCGAAAACAAGGAAAATACATGGAAAATACGCAAGAAATACGGAAGAAATACGTCAAGATCGGCAAAGAATCTGATATATGAATAGGAATCAAGAGTACAATGGCCCGAAGACAAGCAGGAACATGAGATAGATGCCTAGAAGGCTCAAGACTGGCGTTGAACCGGAATGGTTTGACAAGAAGGAGGTGCCTCCTTATATATCTAAGCCAACGGTCAGGATCGCGCCACTCCAATGGATGAGATCGCAGTGTCGCGCATGCAATTAGGTTCTAGAATATTCTAGAACCTCCTGGAGATAGTCCCACATATGAGGAAGACGTGAAGGAATATCTTCAAAAAATATTGGTAGTGCACTTGGCAAGGGTGTGTGACTCGCAATTGGAAGGTTGCGAGTTCAAACCCTGTCTTGTGCAACTACCTTTTGCATCCCTGTGACGACCATCTTTTGTACATACGAGTATAATGTTCGTATGATACGAATATCCGTTATGGTCGTCACACCATCCCCCTCTAACAACGACGACGAGTCCTCGGAGCTGGTGCCGGAGTACTCAAACTTGGCTTATCCAGGTAACGTCAGTGAAACTCCGCAATTTTATCAGGAGCATTACTCAGATTCTCGGCAGGCTCCCAGAATCTATCACTTGGCGAGTAACCTTCCCAATCGACAAAGTAATACAATCGACGACGAAGAAACTTGGAGTCCAAAAACTCTCAAACCTCGAACTCCTCATGATCATCAATTTCTACTGTGGTGGCGACGAAGGAACGTGATCTGGGAAAGTATTGATTGTATAGGGCTCCAATAGAGAAACATGAAATACTGGATGAAGCCGAACAACTGGAGGGAGCTCGAGCCGGAATGCTACATTGCTGATCTGAGCCGTGATCCGGTAAGGACCAAGGCGACGATAGTCAAGCTTAATGAGGGGCGTGAGGTAGGAGGTCCCCGAAGAAGCGGACAAGGTCACCAGCGTGAAACTAGGAGCTTCGCCAATACAAATCGGCATAATGCCGATAGCGTTCCTGTGCTCGGTAAAGATGATGTTGAAGATTCGGTTGAAGATCCGATTGAAGAGCCTGGAGTTTCTCAAGTCGAGACTCGGCACTAGGATTGATCGAGTCACTGCCAGCGACGCTAAGGGACCAGCGAGGATCTTTGACGAGTTTAGAAAGAGCGAGAATGCGGCGGTGGAAGCATGTATTGAGTTATTATAGGCAAACTCGGCTAGTGGAAGATAATCGACCCAATCATCCTGGCGGTAGCCCGATAAAGCACCTTAAATATTGCTCAGTCGATTAGTGTCTCCTACCGCCCATTACTTTTACGGATGATGACAGATGTCAATGAGCGGTCGATATGCAATAACTCTAAAAGCCGCTTCCAAAAACATGCGACGTGCTGTGGTCCACGATCGCTGATGATAGTGTCGGGCAAACTGTGAAGTTTGACTACTTCACGAAGATGAAAATCCGTTGTTCCCTCGCGGTGATGGTGGCGTTCGCGGGGAATAAAATGAGCCATCTTGGAGAAAGCGATCAACAATAACCATGATGACATCATAACCCCAGAAGGCCCGGCAACTCCGGAATAAAGTCTATAAATGCTCTTCAAGGTCCATCACAGTGGCGGTGGCTGAAGAAGGTCATGAGGGAAGATGCCTTGGAACCTTAAGCGGCGGCCGGATGTCACGGGGATCGAATGAAAGCTTGACACGGGCGAAGCCCAGGCCACCAATACTCTCGACTAATAAGTTCAAGAGTCTTGGCTACTCAAAATGTGCGGCCATAGGTGAATCATGGCAAGCCTGGAGAACCAGAAGCCTAGAAGCACCATCGGCACATCTCTGAAGCCCATCATGGCGAGAGTCCATCTCGAACCTCAAAAGCGATCATAGTTTGATCGCATTTCTTTGAAGATGATCACGAGCCAAGGTGTGAGAATGCATCTTGAGCCAATGGATCGGTGGGCAGAGATGCTCGAACAGACTCCAACAAGGCCATATCATGAGGCCTCTCGAACAAAGTGAGGGCCATAAGGCTGGAAACCGATCAGGCCCTAGAATAACTTTGTGATTCTTTGGTGAATGCAGGATCACCTAGCTTGGGCTCAAGATAGGGCGTCGAGACAAGGCATCAGGCTTCCCTTGGAGGGATCCAGGGCGGTACATGATCACGAAATCAACGGGATAATACTTGAGTATGCCACCGGGCCTGGCGACGGTTGAGCACTCGAGCAGACTGAAAATATTCTAGATTTCGATGATCTGTGTGGACTGTGACCTTATAAGGATCGCTCCAGGAAACGTCTCCACTCCTCGAAAGAATCCACTATCGCCAACAACTCCTTGTCATAAATGGGGTAGTGAAATGCTCCTAGAGCATTAAACACTTGAAATCAAACAAGGGAGAGTAAAGGAACTCGAATAATAAATATCTTTCTTTAATAAAATTCATAAACTCAAGGTTACAATTGAAACTACGTAGGATTCTATGCAAGATGGCATCTCTACTATCACTCATGCTCCCCTCGCCCAACGGTCTCGTAGCTACCAGATTAATCTATAAGAAATGAGAAAGAAGTGGTGGGGGGTTAGTCCAAGAAAAGGACTAAATGGGCAACCGTTACCTGGTCTAGACAATCTGGAAAGAAACACAACATTACCACACAACTTCAACAGTTATTAATGTTATCCAGGGATGATCAATCCCTCGCCCAGGCTCTCACGTACACCGTTCGCGACACGGATGTACGTTCACATACCAATCACTTGGTATGCACGATGCTCAACCGCTCCAGCCCTCCGGCATTGACGAAGGGGCGGGTTCATTCAAGCAATTAAACCATATCTTATTATCATTCCACTGTAATTATATTAGACAATAAAACATAATAAAGAAAAAAACACTTCGACAATCATTATTTACAAGCAAGAACCCTATGCAGAATAACTCGATATCAGTGTAAGGAACAATGTGTAAGGAACAATATAACGTCATAAGGTTAAAAAGAGAAGGTTAGACAAAAGTTGAGTTCTCAGCCAAATTCGAACCCGGGTCTCGACTAATAGCTCAAACCCTTAACCATCTAGACTAGTGAATGTTTTAATGACTTTTAAGCTATAATATTAAATAAGAACGGCAAACGAAAACAAAGCACATAACAGAAGGCTGTGAAAACAAGGCTGAACTGGCATCACGGGATCAGAACAGGTTGAATCGGCAAGGGATCATGCCGGATCATGCCAGACTTAAGGAATTGGGGTCAGAGGGCCGTGGAATGCTGGAATAGATGGATGGGAGGCCATTCTACGGCATGCTCCATTCTCAAGCTTTAGGGCATGCAACTGAAGAGATATGGAAAGCTTAGATGGAATGATCTACAACCGAGACCCACATCTGAACATTCTGGAAGAAAAATAAGAGATGGCAAAGCGGCATCAGTGTTGATTACAGCAGAGGTCTGAGTTCAAAGGAAATTCCTTTCCAGAGAAATAAAGCAGGAAAATTTAAACTGTCAGGATTTCATTTTTTTTTTTTTTTTGAGAGAACGGTGGTGGTTTTTTTTATATTATATAGAAAAGAAATTACAATGCTTCATTACAGCAAGAGAACTACTACAGGAGTAGCCTCAACATCTTCATTCCCTTAACTGCAGAAACTTATTAAAAGCTCTAATAGCAAATCTGCATTAAGGCACAGAGATGTCTCTCCACATCGGAACCGAGAGTTGCAAGATGATCGGGGAAGAGCCAATGGGCTCGAAATAATTCTGTTGGCACGAGAAACACACAAATAACTTTGAATTCTTTGAAGTAGAAAGAAGATGTCGTCCTTAGACTATAAGGCAATGACCAAATATGACCACGAGCAGGGCATATCGATTTTACGAAGAAGCACATGCTCGGACATAGCGATTATCGGCATGCTAATTCCATATGGAAAGCCAAAGGTAATTTGGCATCGGTACCAAATTTTCACCCAAATTTAAGTATTTGAGTGGCTTCTCAAGCTTAGCGATTGCTTAAAAAGAAACCTAGGTGCTTACGTGCTCAATCTTCTATGCTCAAGCTTGATTACTTAAGCATTTAGATTTTTTAGCTTTGCCATATATCTAATTGTCCTTTGCCTCTTCAATATAAATCAATAATTTCGGATTCATGCATAGCTCCCACGACAAAACATAATCTTTCTAATCATCATTTGCAAAAATTTGGATCTTCACCGCTAGTAAGAAAGAGTGAAGAGATAATGGCAAAATAGAATTCATTCCAAGAAATTCCATTCGGATCGAGAGGGGTTTTCAACTTGCCAAAAATTACATGATGTCACATCTCCACAACTGAATCTTCTTTGAGAAACTATTCTTCTCTTCACCTTATAGGCCGGTGTCCCAATTGGGCAAACCATTTTCATTGACCATCTTCAAGAAAGGAGATGGAAATAATGCAAACATCAAAGAAGAGAACCACATTTGTGGTTTTGTTTCCCAAAAAGATCAGTTATGTCCGAGGAGAGGAGAAGAAAAATGCGATTTGTGCAGATCTTTTTCCAGAAATTTTGAAATGGATTGTCCTGCCTTGCTAGCACTTTCCTAATATCTGCAGGCACCAGGATGGAGGTGACAGTGCCGGATTGGAGAGAGGAAGGCGACTTTCCTCTCTTCTGCCGCCCTAGCCGCCGAAGACTGCGCCAAGAACCGTAACCGTCATCTATTCATCCGCCAGGATTTCATTTGCAAGGAGGCACAAGCATTCAAATCACGGCACAACAAACTTCAAAGTCTGGCTCCAGATTAACCCACCAGTTCTGCTTGATCTCTTCTGTCTCTGGGCTTGAAGGCGCATACAGTAAACTTCTGGAATTTCCATACAAAAAGATGTTTTTCCCTTTTATTACATATAATCCTAAAGCTTAGGAAAATATCCTTTCTTTTCCAATTAATAGTAAAAATCTTCCCATTCTTAGCTTTGCTATTCTAATCACATCGCATATTCCATCAAATACCATAGTATGAATACCGTATTTACCTTATTCCCTAAACATTGCTAATCTCTTCCATAATTAATTATTTCTAACCTATGGTTAAAACTCAAACGTTAACTTGTCCACCAACCCCCTAGGTGTGTCACAGGTAGTTGATCTCAGCAGCCTGAAACTTCCGTGAGTGATAGGCGATCGGATGCAATTCATGGTCATCCCCCTCCTGTGACAGGATCCCACCAAGTGCAAAATCAAAAGCATCTGCTTCGACAACATATGGACACAAAGGATCTGCATGAGCAAGAACTGGCGCCGTGGTGAAAGCATGCTTCAGGGTAACGAAAGCAGATTTTGCTTCTACAATCCATTCAAATGGCACGTCCTTAACCGTGAGGCGTGTCAAAGGAAGGGCAATCTCCAAATAATCCCGAATGAAACGCCGATAGAAATTGGCAAACCCGAGAAAACACTGAACATCTCGAACGGATGAAGGTGTTTGCCACTCCAGAACAGTGTTGACCTTTTCAGGGTCTATAGAGACTCCATGTGGAGTGATGCGATAGCCAAGGAACTCCACATTATCCTGCTCAAACTGACACTTCTCAAGTTTGGCATATAACCCATGCTCACGAAGCTTCTGAAGGACCTGCCGAACATGCCTCTCATGTTCTTCGAGAGTCTTAGAATAAATAAGAATATCATCCAAATAGATGATAACAAAAGTGTCTAAAAACATCATTGGCCATATGCTGGAATACTGCCGGAGTATTGGTAAGTCCAAACGGCATAACTGTGTACTTGAAATGGCCATGCAGAGTACGAAAAGTTGTTTTCCAATCATCACCCTCCCGGATCCGAATAATATTGTAGGCACCCCGAAGATAAATCTTCGTAAAATAATGCGCACCTTGAAGTTGCTCCAACAACTCTGGGATCAGAGGAAGCGGATACCGATTCGGCACTGTGATTTTGTTGAGGCCGCGATAATCAACGACCGGCCATAGCGAATCATCCTTCTCTTTGACAAAGAAGATAGGCGCTTCAGCAGGGGACTGAGAATGTCGAATGAAGCCAGTGGCTAGATTCTCTTCAATATAATCCCGCAAATCCTTCAACTCAGCAGAAGCTAGACCATATATTGAACCATATGGCGGCCTCGTCCCCGGCTGCAAATCAATAGGACAATCATATGGACGATGCTCTGGGAGTTTGCTGGCCTTGACTTTGTCAAAAACATCAGAGAAATCGTCATATTTATCTAGGAGCATTGGAGCAGGCTTCACTGGTACCGAGCTAGCCGACGGGTGAACCTGGATTGCAAACACTGAACTTGGATCTTGCCTTCTAGATTTATCGAACTCGCGAAGAGAAATCTTCGAGATACGAAACTGAGGGCATGAAGAAGCCTCTACAAAAGCAGGAGCAGGAACAGGAGCAGGAGCAGGAGGAACAGGAGCTGGAACTGGAGCAGGGACTGGAACAAGAACTGGACCAGGAGCAGAAGCAGGAACTAGAACTGGAGCAAGAGTAGGAGCAAGAACAGAAACCAGAGCTGGAGCTGGAACATCATCGAGAATATGGTCAGCATCTAAGGCATGAACTGGAGCAGAGGCAAGAGTCGAATCAGCACATGGAGCAGAAACAGGAACAGGAAGGACGAAATCAGGGGGCCCACGATACTGCACGGATCAAAGTCGATGTTGGTGTAGAAGCCTGAACTACAGATGAACTGGAACTAGAGCTAGAACCAGCAAATCGAAATGATCTAGTACGCCAATCAATCTGTAGTTTATGTAGCTCGAGCCAGGGCAGACCCAAGACTATTGTCGCATGTGGGCTAGTGATGGGATTGAAGGAAATACTACAAGAAACTCCCTCGAACAGAACCTGAAGAGGCGCAGTACATTCTGTGACTGCACCCGAGGAGATCTCCCGTCCATCAATCACTTCGACAGAACCAGGATGCTTCTAGGGATGGCGTACTATCCATAAAACAAACGTTTGCACCACAATCAAATTGCAATCCTCCAACTTCTGATTTCAATGATATAGGGATGAAAAATGCCTTGCTGACCTTATCCGATGGAATAAACATGTCATGAAATGTGGAAGGAGTCTGAGAAAAGATGGCCAGCCGACGAGAGACTCCTACTACTCGGGCCGGCCCCTGAAGTTTTCCGACTGATTTGGGCGCTTCACCGGACATCCACGAGCAATATGGCCAACTCCTCCACAGTAGAGGCAAAGGTTAGCCTCTCTCTGATGCTGCTTCTCGGCGGCAGATAAAGGTCCTCGAACTGCCCGATCAATCTGCATAGGCTCAGGTCCTGACCTGCTGGATTCTACTGATGACACCGGGGAGGACGTAGCTACATGTGTTTGTGTGATTGGGAAGACCTGACTACGTCTCTCTTGCCTATGTTCGAAGAGCCGATTATCACATCGAACTGCAAATCTGATAGCTTCTTCCAAAGTCTGAGGATCTTCCATAGACAACAACATATCCTTGACATCCTCACGTAACCCATTCGAAAACAATCTCGAAGTGCAACATCATCCCAGGCAGTATCTACTGCAATTTGACGAAATTCTGATGCATATGCTGAAGCTGGGCGAGAGCCTTGCCTTAGATTGCAAAGTTTTGTGACTGTTGTGCGCTGTCGATCAGTGTCTCCAAAGCATGCCTCGAGCTCTGCAGTGAGCGCAGCAAAATCTTGCAACTCTGAGGCTCCTTTCTCCAATAAAGGAGCAAACCAACTTAGAGCTGGCCCTGTGAGGAGAGAACCAATCAGCCCAACTTGTTCCTGAGTCGTGGGATATCTATGAGGGTGGAGCTAAATCACAAGCCTGATCTGATTCAAAAAACCAGGGAGCTTGGACCGAGTGCCATCAAACTTCTCTGGCAGGCTGATCTTACTTAGGCTCTGATAGCCTCAATCCAGAACTAGAAGCAGATTCATGTGAAGCAACACGTTCCTTAAGCTCTTTATTGTCCAACTGCAACTGTTGGCATACTTGAACAAGCTGCTGGACCTGCTGTAATAACGTCGAAACCTCCTCCATAGATATGAAATCACCAAATACGAGCAAAACAATTGTTTAGGGTTAGAGCAGGCAAGAACCGATAAGGGATTCCGGTTCAAACTGTCATGAACCTATGCGAAAACAAGAAAAATACGTGGAAAATATGCAAGAAATACGGAAGAAATACATCAAGATCGGCAAAGAATCTGATATATGAACAAAAATCAAGAGTACAATGGCCCGAAGACAAGCAGGAACACGAGACAGATGCCTAGAAGGCTCAAGACTGGCGTTGAACCGGAATGGTTTGACAAGAAGGAGGTGCCTCCTTATATATCTAAGCCAATGACCAGGATCGCGCCACTTGAATGGATGAGATCGCGTCAAGTGTCGCGCATGCATTTAGGTTCTAGAATATTCTAGAACCTCCTGGAGATAGTCCCACATATGAGAAAGACGTGAAGGAATGTCTTCAACAAATATTGGTGGCGCACTTGGCAAGGGTGTGTGACTCGCAACTGGAAGATTGCGAACTTCTTGTGCAACTACCTTTTGCATCCATGTGACGACCATCTTTTGTACATACAAATATAATGTTCGTATGATACGAATATCCGTATGGTCATCACAGTGTTGAAATCAACTTGCTGAATATGTTGGGTATCATAACTTATTTATATCCACTGTTCAATTCAGAGATACTAACTAAAGCTTTATTCATAGGATACATGAAGCTTTGCAGAGGGCCTCATACAAACAGATATTTTGTAACAGCTGATGGCTCTTCTCTAAGAAATGAGGTAGCAAGATATGGTGTGGACAGGAAACATGAACATCAGGTCTATTATCCCCAATCAGTGGACAATGAGACAGATGATATACGAAAATGAAGTTAGAAAACCAGTTGAAAGAGTATGGGCATGGGTCTTTATAAGAGAAGTGATGCAAATGGTCTACATGTTCTGGTTTATTGAAAAGCATCAACATGAATTCACTGATAGACAATTCTTGAGCTATAGAGAAATGTACTACACTCATAGGATGCTTGCTGACAGCTATGGTACCTTGATTCTTCTTATGGTGCGGCAAGATTATTTTAGACTGATAAAAGATCAGTTATGGATGGCTGAAACCTACACCCTAGAAATCTCTGCCAATTTCACCTCTCGTTTCAACGATCTCTTTTTCTCTGATGATCTCAATGACCCTAAAATTCCTACTATCTCCTCGGGCAAAATCGACATCATTGCCTCTCTCTGGATGCAGTAATCTTGTTTGTGTTTGCAGGTTGATTAGTTCATTCAGCGAAATATTAGGCATAGGATGTGGAAGTTCTGCCTGCTTCCATTAGAGGTAATTTGAGATCTCCTTTTGTCCCCATAAGAATCCTCCAATAGAATGAGTACTCTACATCAAACTGCAATTAATGCAGCATTAACAACTTCATTGCTGTCATTTTTTCCCTATAACTTTTGATCTACTCATGACAATGCTGCGGCGTTTGTTGCATTAGATGCAGAATGAAAAGATCTTTCAAGTGATGTATGGTTATGATGTATTTCAATACAAGCCATATGTGTTAACCTTAAAAAATATGGTTTTTTGCTCTTTTCTTATATATTTACATCCCAAAAGATATAACAATGGGTTGTCATTAGAAAGATCTTGAGGAGACGAATCCATTGCCACAAATAGTGTTCGAATCGGAGTTTTTGATCAAAAGTTATAGTAGAAAAATGACACTGCAAAAGTTAGAACTGCATTAATTACTGCTGCCACATAATACTGGAATAAAATACACTGGAGCTCTTCTCTTATTGGACAGTTTAAAAAGCTGATGTGGCTTTTTAAGCATCCCTTAATGGGACAAAATGAGATCTCAAATTACCTCTAATGAAGTTCATTGCTATCAATCTTGTTAATTTGGGATTTTCTGGTTTGACTAAAAACTCTTTTGGAATTTTTATTAGTTTGATTTCCTAAGATTGTTGGGGCTCTGGTAGCCAGAAAAGTTTCCCGATATTCCAAAAATTACAGAACATTTTTTCTGTAGGATTTCAAGTTTTTTATTTCCACCCTTATCGGGTCGAGAGGGCATACCAGATTGATGCCACACAGAACCTGCGTGCATCTGGATGGTATCATATGAAGGATAACTTCAAAGGACAGATTTGCAACCGGGCATTTCCCACATCCATGTTATGCTACAAGTAAGTGTTGCGCTTTTACCCTCATATTTTTCTGTTAATTGGTTTCGGACGAATTCGCATGAGCAGGGATCTGTATATCTCTGCATGCCAGTATTCCATTCTTCGGATGAAAGCACGCCTTGCTTGCCCTAAATTGCTTCTATATCTACTTCAAACAGCGTGATGTTCTCTTCCGCTTTGACTTCCTTCATTGCGATGATGCATTGATGGTGAAGCTGGTCGATTCTATAAGCAATTTCTGTTTATCCGTGAATTTCAGGATTGAAGTTGAGGAAGGATAATGACCTACACAACATTATTTGCTACTTTGGGATACTTGGGAATAGTTTAGGCATATTAGAATTGTTACTCTGCTCCTCTTCAATGATAGGTACGATCTTTGTGTTGAACATTAGTTCTTCTAGATTCTTTTTTGCTTAGAATCGGATTGATTGCTTGGACTAGCAATCAGCTAACATATATAGATTTCAAGTGCATTTGAGGGATAACTCCACCTCTGGTAGCTCAAAACATAACCCATCTCAAATAGAGTTATGTTTCATCATTTGTCTTAGCATAGCTTCACATGTAGCTTTAGAGTACTTAGCTCCTTTCGAACTTAGAATGACAACAAAATGGTGGGCCAATCTTTATGGAGTGCTGAAGTGCAGCAAATTTGGGAGCTTCAGGTATTTAATCTCCTCTTCTTGGATTTAATGATATATATCTTTTATCTGGGCAACATAAAAGCAAACTGCTCTATTTCTTTTGCGTGAAGTCCAGTTCACGAAGTTGTTATCATTAACAATATGGCTGCAAAGTTCTTTTACAGAATGATTCTTACCAGGCTTGCTCCTACAAAGTTATTCTTGCCATGTTGCTAAATCATTTTTGGCAATAACAACAGATGCAGATACATTGGTTACTCTCCTTGCCAGTTATCAGACTATGCTCTTTCTTCTGCATGCAACTTAGGTATATATCAATTACTTGCTAAAAATGTAGTTTTAACTTTTGAGATTAAGACAGATGCTAGAAGCAACTAACAACTAAAGAGTGACTATTTACTATTCCTGTGGCTCCAAAAATATCAATCCACTATCAACAGATATTAAAAGCAACTATTACTGCTCTTCCAACTCAACAAACTCAATTACTATGTCACAATAAGCAACTTGCTTCTCTAAAATAGAAAGAAGTCTTGCATATAGAAGAAATTGAGTTCATTTATTTACAGTATTTTATTAAATTCTATATAATATGTTATCAAATCTTATACAATATGATCTATCAATAAAGCCTTTAATAAGCTGGTCGTGGATGAAAAGTACAATTATGACCAGGCTTTTGTGAATAAGAATCGCATGCATCAGAGAGCGCTTTTCTCAAATAGAGGTATGTTGGCTTTGTAGGTCAATAATCTAGACATGTTGGCCTTATTCTGAAATATGTTTTCTGTATTTTGCAATGACTATAGAAGATGTTTGGAAATTAGAACATGGATGTAATAGGGAGGCGCACACTAGACTTGATATTTCAAGGAATTTGGGAATGTAGATGAAGTGGCGGTGTTGTCAAAGTTCTTCACATTTGCTTGGGTCGTTCTCGAAAAATATCGACTTTAAGAGGCAAGCATTTTATTTCTATGCATTTTGTTTCGAGTCCTCTATTTGTTTCGCTTTGCGTCGGTATTTCAGTGTTGCAGCTTCGGCATGTTCTTGCCTGCCACACGCCAGATCACAGTTTTTGTAAATTATAATCATATTCCCAAGTTTTATATGTTAAGCTCAGCTGGAAACCACTTCATTCATAGCTTGGTTCAAACGGATTTTCTTTCCATTGACAAGGAACATCAAGGAGCACATGGCATGTTTGTGGCCACGATTTTGCCCGAGGTAATTTGCTAGAACTTTAGGACAGTTGTGCCATTTAGAAGAAAGTTCTTATGTTTTCATCTGTATGAGTGTCACATAAAGTTTATGTACTTGTGCAACTATTTAATAATCTATCATTCTTAGATGTAGATGTCATTGGTATTATTTTCATGATTGTTCAAACTCTAAATAATATATGCTAGGGGTTCTTGAATACAGAGGCAACATGTTGACTGTCACATCCTTTTTTATGGTTGTCCCACCAATGTCCACATCTTTTCTCTAATAAAGGTCTTCTGGCATAATATAAACTGGGTAGATGCATGGATGCTGGAACTGCTTGCCACAAGGTTCAGGAGTTCTATCCCTGCATTTATTGTTTCAGAGGCCATGCCTGCTTAACGTTTCAATCGATAAATGAATGGAATTGGGCTGTTATATATTGGTAATTTTATGATTTCATGCTCCGGGTGTAGGTATGCATCTTCTGAAGCTTAACTATATTACTAGGCCTCTCTTTTGCCATGCAAATAATTTTACACTATTGCGCATGCGAGATGCTAGGTGTGTTCATATGTTGCAATGGCTGCATGCTATCATCCCGTATTTGCACGATCTGCATTTTTGTTTCCAACTAGGTTGCCAATGAATCCCCAAGCTTTTCTTACCTAGGCTATTGCACTTTTGTGCATTGTTCTTTGCTTCACTGTACATTGCTATCTGCATATATTCTATAATGGAACATGTCTTAATGAAAGCCCCAAATTCATATCAATAAATGACGTAATGTAAAAGCCTGCAGCAAGGATGGTGCAACTACAAACACTTAATTTGCTTCCTCCTTTTTCGAACCTTTCAGGCCCCAAGATCTTCTAATAATGTAACATGTTCTATTGTGGATTGCTCCAGCTCATGTTCGAAGGAGCCACTTCACATATGCATTCAACACAGGCGTTGTGAAATTCAAAACTTGGCGTAAGATGCTCTTTCTAAGATGTAGTTGAAGTGGTTGTAGTCAGTCCGATGCGTTGTCCTTGAAGACGTATCGGGTCTCATATTGTACATATTCTCTTTATTGCAATTTACTTTTATTAATTTCTTTATATTAGAAGTAGCGAGTACAAGCTTATTGTTTGGGAATGCTCATACACCACAATATTATTGTTGCATGTATCGATACATGCCTTAATATGTGAGCTCTAAATTCTCTATTTAAACTCATTGGTCTGTTTTTGTAGCACATATTTGTCTTTGTGCTGATCTTTGTCTTGATCGTGATATTGCAGAATATTGTTTATCTTACATCCTTGGAGTGTATGCGCATGTCATTCTTTGCAATTGAACTTAAAACACCTTTTTCTTATCACAGCTTCTCAACTTTGCAGGTTAGTATCTCATGGAAAACTTGAGTTATATACATCTTGTCCAGTATGCATATCTAGGTTCGACATATCTAGGTTCGTGTAATCCTTATATAGAGATATATTGTAGATCTTTTTGAATGAGTGTCTTCTACAAAAGCCTCGATTTAGACCCAGCAACTGCACACACCATGCATCATCATGGCCATGTTTACTACATGTGCACCCTTTTCCAAACCCTTCA
Source organism: Isoetes taiwanensis (assembly GCA_021234155.1). Taxonomy (NCBI): domain Eukaryota; kingdom Viridiplantae; phylum Streptophyta; class Lycopodiopsida; order Isoetales; family Isoetaceae; genus Isoetes; species Isoetes taiwanensis. The sequence continues at coordinate 4,146,687 of JAJEKV010000012.1, read as the reverse complement.
TTCGCCGTGTTTCCTTTCATGGATTTTGTCTTATTTTCTGTGCTTCTGTAGTTTGCTACTTGAGGATCCTGTATTGTGCTTCAACATGGGGATGCTTGTGGACCAAATACTCATGGATTTTATGGCACTATGCAGCAGTGGAACTGGAGTTTGCAGAAGCCATATTTGGGACAGAAAAGGCTATTATTTTACATTGCCTAGTGACCTGTGCACAATACAATGAGAAAGAACTTGCATTTTTATATATTTTCCTATGTTGTATTATCCTACCAGAAGCATTCCTACCAGAAGCATATTGGGACCGATGAATTTTGGCAGGGTTCAAATCCCCATGCTTCATCTTCTTCCTTTTTGCAATCTTGTTTCCTACAATAGGTCAGTTACAAACTGTGGCAGGCTGATTTCACCTACAGGCAAGCTCCTGCGACCTGAAGCCTCTTGTAATTTTTTTAAGGGCTTTGCCATGTCATTGCATATGCTGGCAGGTTCTGATTTGGCGCAAGAAGCCATCTGGACGGTCTGTCTGTTGGCATCTTCTTATTTTATATGTTCTGTTATGGCTAATGATTTCAAACAATTTACTCCATGTCCGCTGGTATTTAATTGGGCAAGATAATCAATGGCAAGTGTGTTGTTGTTTCAAGCTTTTTGTTACGTATATTCCTCCACATTTGGCACTCTCGTTTGTTTTGCACCTGATTGACTGCATCATTGACCTTGCTACCATCGAGATGAAATCTTAGGGTGAGCTGGGAAATCCAATTTGACCCCATCTTCTTTTCCTTCCTACTGTCAGGGTTAAAGGATAAGGAATATCCACTGGAATATTCCTTAAATGAATGGCCAGGATGTAACGAGTATAGGAAAGAAAGCATGCCGAAAATGGACGAGTCAAACAATATTCAACAAGGACAAACCTGGATGAAATGAAGGTCCAACTCTGAAACACGGCGAAACTCTACGTTTTTGACTTGTTCTCAACCTTGTTATGCAAAATGCATGATATTTTTTCTCCAATAAATTGCACACTTGGAACATAGAAGTCGGAGCATGTTCTTGGGGAATTGAACCCCATTTGGATCCCTTCCTGATATAAGTATTTGGCCATCATATTATGTTCCTGATTACTTCTGCAGTCAATTGCCTTTCACCCAAGAACATTTGTTACTTCTGGATTCAATTGCCTTTCACCCAAGAACATTTGTTACCTCTGGATTCAATTGCCTCTCACCCAAGAACATTTGTTACTTCTGGATTCAATTGCCTTTCACCCAAGAACATTTTTACTGCCAAAGTCAGTACATTCAGTTCATTGATTACAAGTGCGATATGGAATGCCATTTTATCATCAGATCAGACCCCACTTTATTATAGACGAATTTCACGAGACAATTAAGATGTTGCACCCTAATTCTTAGTTCAAAGTCGCTGCCTCATAACTCAAGCTCCCAAAAATAGCATTCTGCTTTTCAAATAAAAACACCATATCCTTGTCACTGCTTTCAGCTTTTATGTGCGAAGAAGTTTCAGCATAGATCAAACATATCAATGGGCGCCAAATTATATGAACTGTCCAATAATCAATGTTCCTATTAAATCAGTTAATTATTAAGAACTAATAATCAATTGACTAATAACAGGGACTAGTTTCACAAACTTGTGGTGTGTATGATAGTACCAACCTCAGCAATTAGTAAATGCGTGCTCACATGTTCGCACTTACAACCTGGACATTAAGAAAGCCATTTTCTTGAATAGCAGACCTCCTACTCCAGGTGTTCCTGTAAGCACCCATGAACTGGACTTAGGTTGATACTTACAGGCATCGCAAACAGAAAACAGAAGATGACAAAAACAACAGCATTTGCACCCTTACTTCAACCCCGAGGCTGACAATGCAACGTCAATGCAAGTTGGCACTCCTCTGGTACTGACATGAATGTACACATATCAGCTACCAACAGCATTGAACTATTTTTTGAAAGATCAATCATAAGCTCGCTCTTGGCAACTAAGGCGTATCCTATCCAGATATGGCTGTTCTTAGCACCTCCCTTTGCCCCAATGGCACAGCCAAAGTAAAAGGAAGGCAGATGGAAACTTATTGAATGAAGAGAATGGGGATAACCTGGACCTTGGTTAGGTTTTGATTTGTAGTGCTCATGACATGGCCATATGAGATCTAATTCATGCCTTCCTTAAAAGAAACTTCTCTGCTCCACATAACACCTCCTCTCCAGCATATTGAACCTGTAATCAGAAACTGCAGTGGTAGTACTATGTCACATTGGGGCAATGATGCATGTCACAAGCCATAATTAACTGAATTGATTTTCAATCCGCTTCTCCCATTGCTTCTACTTCATCGTTGCACCTTAGATATGCAGCATAGATGCTGGATAATATTCTCAGGTTCAATCTTGAGAATAATTTCTGTGATCTCCTTTGCTAGCCCAACAGCAGCATGAATTCTACAGGCACCCAGAAGAGACGTCCACACGACAATGTTTGATTCAAAAGGTATCATACTTGCAACATCAGCTGCCTCGTCAAGGAATCCTGAGCGCCCAAGGATATCAATAATGCATGCAAAATGTTGCATCCTAGGCAAAAGAGACCATTGCTGGTTCAGCAACAAGAAACAATAGCATCCTTCAGTCACAAGATTTGAGTGACTAAAGGCGAACATAACAGATATAAAAGTCACATCATTTGGTCTAACACCCATTTGCCCCATGTATTCAAACAGCTTAAAAGCCTTCCAACCATCACCATGTTGAGCATATCCAGAAATCATTATATTCCATGTTGTGCTACTTGGTTCAAGAATTCGGTTGAAGACAAAAGAAGCATCCATCATGCTTCCACATCTAGCATACATATCAATTATGCTACTGTTCACAAGGATATCTAAATCGAATTTAGTTCTCAATATCTCAGCATGAATCTGCTTGCCGTCTTTTAACACTGCTGAGTTGGCACATGCACTTAAGATGTTAATATATGTTCCTTCATTTGGTTTTATGCCTTCTTCTTGCATCTGCATAACATAAAATACAGAATTCTGAACATTCTCTTTTAAAACGTGTGCTGCAATGATAGCATTCCATGATGCATCATTTCGACGAGGCATCCTGTCAAAGACACTACAGGCATCCTTCAAATTCCCACACTTGCCATACATGTCAATAAGAGCACTACCAACAAACACATCTACATAAAAGCCAGCATTTAAAACATTACAATGGATTAGCTTTCCATACTCCAAACATTCTGTATCGGTGCAGCCATTTAGAATGCTGACAAAAGTGATATTGTTTGGTGCAAAACCATATTGTTGCATTTGATCCAAAAGCTTGATAGCTTTCCTCCCAAGCCCCTGCTGAACAAATCCCGCAATTAATATACTCCATGAGACAGTATCTTGTGCAGATGCATTATTAAAAACTTGTTCGGCGTCTGTTAAACTACCGCATTTTACATACATGTCAAGAAGAGCACTACTTAACCAAATGTTTAATGTTTCCTGCATTTGTATAATTCTCGCATGAACTTCTTTTCCTTTTTGTAGAGACAGCCCATTAGCAGAACAACCATTCAACATATTGATAAAGGTAATCTCATTTGGCTTTACACCTGATTGTTCCATTTCGCTTAACAGCTTGAGTGCCTCGTTTTTATTTCCATGAAAAGCATAACCTGCAATCATTGTGCTCCATGACACCACATTTCTTATAGGCATCCTATCAAAGACCTGATTAGCATTTTCCGTAGTTCCATTTTTTATATACATGTCAACAAGGGTGCTGTTTATAACAAGATCAGGCTCAAATCTAGCTTTGAGAATGCTGGCATGAACATGTTTCCCATGTCCCAAACCTGATAACTCTCCAATACATGCAGTCAAAACATTTGCAAAAGTCACGTTATTAGGAAGGACACCTTGATCTTGCATTCTTCTAAGAAAATATAGAACATATCCCCTATCTCCCTCCTTACTATACCCAGCAATGATGGCATTCCATGATACACCATCCAATTTAGACATTGCCTCAAACACCTGGGAAGCATCTTCGATGCTCCCACATTTTGAATACAAGCCAACAAGCGTGTTCCCAATGAAGACATCTGATTCATATCCACATCTCAATATTTGGGCATGAAATCGTTTTCCATGTTCCAGTGATCTTTCATATGTACAAGCATTGAGCATTTGAGCAAAGGTCACTTTATCAGCCTCAATACCTTCCAGCCTCATTTTGCCAAATATTTCCATTGCTTTCCTTCCATTATTTTGCTGAATGTAGCATGCAATTAACATGGTCCATGTGAACACATTCCGCACTGCCATCTTGCTAAACACCTCAATAGCATGAGTTATGCTTCCACATTTCAAATACATATTGATCAGAGTATTTTCTACGAACATACCTGGTTCCAATGAGTTTGATATAAGTTGTGCATGAACTATCTTGCCCATGACGCAAATCTTCATATCAATACAATGCTGGAGAAGGCAAATACAGCTATCTAAATACTGTCTATTCCCGCATTTCAAATTGGCTTCAAAATTTTGCAGTACATCTTTTATTCGTCTCTCCATCGAAACAGATTGGGTCCTCTTCAATTTTACAAAACTGACACAAATTGCAAAACTATACCTATTCTTATGTGTCTTTTAGGGAAATATGTTTAACCCAGCTTGCTGTTTGTGTGTGCTGTTTGTGGAGCATTGCATAGGCTAGAAGTTTTCTCTTCTAACAAGTTGCTATCGCAACAGAGGGTTGCCCTCTGGAGCTATGCACAGTCTACGACGGCCAAGCTTCTCGGATGAAGTGGAGACTTTTTTTATTATTATTCACTGCCCAAATCTATCTGTTTGAGTAAAACTGACATCCACGGAGGGCTTCATGCAGTAAATACACCAGCCTTAGATGCATCAGGAGCAACACCAGCCTTACATGCATCAGGAGCAGACACAAAGACATAATCACGTCCAAACACATTTATACATCATCTCAGCGACATTTATACTCTTGAGCAAGATGCCCTCCATGTGCTGTTGAGCGAGATGCCCTCCATGTGCTTGGAAGTGTGGTCGTCATCACGTACGTGTTGTAACTCATTGTGGTCTCTTTGAGTGATTTGTAGCTACAGGCCCATCTTTTGGGTCCGGTCCACTACTTGGCTGACGCACTGAAGTTGTCTGGTTGCTAGGCTCTCCTTAGCTGGCGCCCACTTTATTGGCTCCCGAAATTGACTAGAGTAGCCAAGGAGGATTCACTCAAGTGAATCCTCAGGATTCGCACAAGCGAATCCTCCTTGGCGTGGAGGATTCACTAAAGCAAATCCTCCTAGTGGCAGAGGTGTCAGTTTATAGCTTGATACATGCTTTGATTTCGCTTTATAGGCCTGCTGCAGGGCTTTGTAGGGTGATTGGATTGGAGGATTCACTCAAGCGAATCCTCAAGATTCCTTAAGCGAATTCTCAAGATTCACTCAAGCAAATTCTCCTATGGCTTGATGGATTCACCCAAGCATATTCTCCTGGTTGCTCTAGTTAGTTTGGGGAGTTGATAACAGCACCGTTAAGCTGGGGCTATTGTTTGGGCAGAATATCCTCCTCCTTAATCTTGCCTCTGGTGCTGACATAGGCCTCCAAGTCGGAGATGGTCCTTCTCCTGCAATGCATCTCCTCTCGTTCCTCTAACGTGGACCCCTATTTTCGAGGTCGATGAAGTCGCTAAGGTCACTGGTGCAAGAGGGCTGGGAGCTCGTCATGGTTGGCCTTGAGAACTTTGGTTGTCATAGCTTAGCTACTCTTTTGCTGATGTTGCCCTACATTCACTTGAGTTGTTAGGCCGCAAGATCATGGTGGTTTTCCCTCCAATTCGTATGAGCTGATATGTCGCTATGGATTACTCTTCTTCTAACATAAGATTATCCTTCAGACCCTAGGTTCTTGAAGCTAAGGTAGGCATACATCTGACATACTCTTGAGCTATATGTATATTTCTGTCTTGCGCTCTTCTATTTGAAGCTCTTGCATGTTAAAATTGATGAAGATATCAAGGTCCTCTTGCTGATGTGAGCTCATGGATATGGCAGCCAGGGGCTTGGCACTCTGGAAGATTCTTGATGTCATTGATCAACAATTATCCCTCCTATCGATGAAGATTGCTGATAGGCTGGCATTACTCGTTTTATTGATATAGGTGCCCGCTCTTCTGTGTCCATCTTTTAGAACTCTTCTTTTGGTCTCTATTCTTCATCTGTCAGTACGTCAACTAAGTTTTCGCTGCCTTCAAGAAGTTTGTCCAATGCCACTTGCTTTCTGTAACTCTAGCCTCGTACTCCAAAAACAGATGCTCATCTATCCTAGAGTCTAAGAGCTCAAGGTCAAATGGCTGGTTGAAAGATTAACCTACAACTTTCTGGACTCTATACGCAAGACGTGGCTCAGGCAGTATTAAGAGAGAGGTATCTTTAGCCATCAAAGTTTACGGTCATGTAGTCTGGCATGAGCTGAGCCTTGTTTTGCAAAGCCTTCATGATGTTTGTGACATACTCTAACATCGTAGCCAAGGTTGGTTTGAGGATCCAGTACCCTTTACATGGCGTGATTTGGACAACTCTAGCCTCGATCGGACTCATTCTAGATAGTATGGTAACAAGAAGTTGCAGCTAAAGTTGTCTTGACATCAAGTTCTATAAACTAGATTGACATCTACCTGGGATACATGGGCTGAGGCGTTGTACCATTCGATGAAGGAAGCAGTGGCCATGCTGGACTACTAGCTGGGGTTGCGAAACGATGACTGATGCACCTCTGGGACTTGAAAATTTGGCTTAGGAGCTGAGAGCAAACTTGTGAGGATGTACTGGGGTTATGCTACTATTTATAGACAAACTCTAATTTTGGAATTTTAGGGTTTGGAGAACTTTGGCTAATTTGGAGTAAGATATGGTGTTTCTAGATTAGTTAAATATCAAAAACACGTTATAGACAGTCTAAGGGTTCTAATGCGACAAATTTCAGGTCATTTATTTGGAGTTATGCAAATTTTAGGTTACTCATGAGTTGCGTCTGCGGGTGTTTTGGCGAGGTCAAAATGGTCTTTGGCGCAACTCGTGAGAGGGCAAAGATGAAACCAAAATGGGAAAGTAAGGGCATAATCCTGCTTTACTCATCTTAGTTAGCCTAGATACACACTTTATTTTTAAAAAACCAACATCAAAATGGGAAATCATGCCACTTACTCATGAGATGCGCATAGGAGGGTTTTGACCTCGCCAAAAATGCTCCTGGCACAACTCGTGAGTAATTGCTAGAATTTGCTAGAAAGTTTATTATTTTGACATAAAACAAATTAAAGACAATGTATTGCACTTAATGAGACAATTAGATGCTCAAATTTCCACTTAACAAGAACCTTTTTATACAAGGATCAAAATTTTATACAAGGGGCTATTATCAATATTGTTAATTTGAGATTTTCCGATTTGAAAGAAAATGTTTTTGGAATTTTCTTAAGACGTTTTCCAAAGATCAGAAAAAAATAACCCCCTTTTTTAAGGTACGAGATGATTTTTTCATTAATTAAGGAAAACCATACAAAGTTTTGTTAAGTCCTCATATGGGCTTAACAAAACAATTCAAAATCGTTAAACACAATTATCACAAAATTTAGTAATAGTTTCGATGATAAGCCTTGATGAAGGATTGAAGCTCGAAATTCAAGTATTTTCTTGAAGAAACAAGCAGCCACCAATCTTAACAAAATCTTCGATCCAAAACCTGAGAAGACTAGTTATGGTGCCCGGCGTTGCCGGGCTTAGTAACAATTTAAAGAGGTGGTTGTTATAATTGTTGGCGAGAATAGACAATGTGGCTTGGAGGGGGCAAGGATATTTGGACTTAGAAAAGTTGCAACCCAACATTGAACCTGAATGTACTATAGAAACACTTTTGTGCTTTCACATGCAAGTAATCGAGGGAATTAAAATTCAAATTTGGGAGCATATGATTTTTGGAATGTGACCTACTTGAGCCTATATTTGTTCTACATCTATTATTTTTGAAAATGTAGATGTTGATGCTGAATATAGCCAATCCAAAAAGTGTGGTCCTTTTGATTGGACATGCATATGCAACATGTAGAATATCTATACGTGTACATCCTTTCCTCTTTGAACTTCATGTCACATGATTAAAAGATTAAGATAAAGATAAATTATAAAGTAAGATGAAGGTAATAGGAAGGGATCACCATGTTATGTTTTGGTGGAGGTACCAATCTATCCTCGTTGTGTAGAAGTAGGAGAGTGCATACCCTCATGGAGGAAATGTTTGAGCATTGTAGTTTCTATACAATTGTTAGATGTGAGTTGACGTATGCATTTTTGTAAGAAATGACCAGGGAAAGTTGTAGAGGAATGTCAACATAGAAGATAGAAGATGAGCTTATTTTCATTTACATTATTAATTTTATCCACCTTATGCCGAATTTGAATGCATAAAATGTCATAGATGCGTACATTACATAACTACTACAAAGAATGAAACTTTGGTGTAAACGTCAATCATCTTATAGGAACACACGTAGGATGATGGTAGTATTACCAAAGCCTTCATCTATATTTTGAGAATTTGTACAATGGGTACCAACACAAACATCGTAATTTTTGCAAATAGTAATAACATGTTCATAATCGTCTTCTGTTGACGTGTGCAAACCAAAGGAAAAGACCTATCTATAATGCTACATCTTGATGTATCAGACCAGCAAATGTGTGCATTCTGCACTCATTTTCAGTTGCTATACCACCATCGTAAAGGATAATTATGATCCAGCCTGATAAAAATTATGATGCTGCTTTGAAGGAGCTCCGCCCAATCGAGGGTAGCAAGCAAAAGATTTATCATGGTATTTCTCTTGATCTTCCTTCAGTTCATTCTAAAATGTCCTCTCTCAGAGACACTGCTGTCAACATCCAGTTAGATAAATTATGGTTATTCTGCCTTAACCTCCAAAAGGGAGTTCTCATAAATGCTATGTACTGGCTAAATTATCCATATATAATGGTAGAATATGGTAGCCAGAGAACTGCCAATTTTCTCTTAAAGCTTGATCTCCAAACATATGAATCTTACAAACTTTCTTTTCTCAAATGGGACCCGAAACTCAACTCTGAGGGCATGGATAACTTGTGTGTGGCCTCTACTACCCTGCAAGGTTTAAATCCTATCTACTAGAATGAAGAATGCCTCAAGCTACTGTTTAACTCCATTGGAAATTACATTTGCACTGAATACTCACCTTCAAGATCCCCAAGAGCTTTTATCCAGCTGGATCTCTCCAAATCTACCCCTACATCCATACCCTTCTCTGATGCATTTGGCCAAAGCTCCTATCTATCTTTGAGATGGTCAGGATTACCTCCTCATTGTCAGAGTTGTATGAAGAGACATTTTTGGTACACAGATTGTTCATAGAGGGAGGCAGTTTTGAGCAGAGCTGAACCAAACCAAATTCAACAGAATTCTGATTTAGCTCTCTAAAATGACAATGCAAACAAAGTCAAGGGAGTGCACTTATCAGGAAAGTCAGTCAACTCGACTTTGACTTCTCATGAACATGACCTCAGTCAAAAGTTTCAATGGAATAGGGTTAATGGAAGTAGAAGGAGAATCAGAAATAATCAAATTAAAAGATTGGAAAAGATTCCACAGTCTGAGGTCAATAATGACAAGGGGCTTCAATATCCTAAAGGTATATTTGATGCTCATAATGGTTCAGGTATGAAAGTCTTGCAGAATTATGAAAGAACCAAGGACAAAGGGAAAGCTCCAATTCAGCAAAATGAATTACAAACAGACAAGCTTCATGACTTGCTGAATCAGGTCATTGCAGACACCAAAGAAAATTACATCTTATAGCCACACACTCTAGTTGATCATTTGGAACATGCAAAAGTTAAGAGTGTTCCATTAATTATTAAACGCCATACTACTCAACAACCTGCCATACTTAAAGGCTTAAAAATATGTGACAAAATTTTGGCAGAAAGTTATGAAAATGATAAACAGATTGGGCCAAAAAAATCGGCTCAATCAAAAAGGACAGGTCTGGATAAGGTCTCACAACAATTGTCTATAGATATGGACAAGTCAATCAAAGACAATTCAGTAACCAGCATTCCAGGTATTTCAACAACGCTTTATCATGCAACCTCTGCAGGTTTGCCATTATTAAATCAAGACAAGGCTGCTAATGAACTAGATTTCAAAGACAATATAATCCTTCAGGAAGATTATCAAGACAATATTGTGGACAAAATTGATTGCTCCAATCAATTTCAGGTACTTGCTAGCTTAAATGTAGAACAAGCCCACACAGATCCTATAGCCAGTTGTTGGTGGATCCCTTTGGGTGACGGTCAGGCAGATTATCCCCTGGTCTCTTCTGTCCATCCATTGACGCAACGTCGGTGGTGAGCAGCAGGTGTGCTCACGGTATCTGCATGGTATAATGAGACAAGATTGTTGACGTGGAATGAGTTCAAATTGAAGTTCCTTCTCCTTCGTTGGGACCGGGGCATTTGGGAAAAAGTAGCTGCTACACTTCCTCCACACCCACAAGACGTGGCTCCCCAGTTCTGGGTGGTTCATGGCAGTGTTAAGGAGGAGCACCTGGTGCACTCGATGTATGTGGTCCTGCTTCATCCTGAGGTGTTGCCTCCATCGCCAAAGTGGCCTTTAGTTATCCCCGAGCCTCATCGTAAAGCAGTCTGGCGATAGGTATGGGATAAATTGCATCATCCTAAGCTATCCATTTTATGGTGGCAGATCATTCATAGATGCGTGTGGGTAAATACTGTTGTTCATCGATTCCGTCCAGAAGTCTCTGTGATCTGCCTTCTTTGCACGCATAGGGATGAGACAATTGAGCACTGCTTTTTCTTGTGTCACCATGTTCGACCTGCTTGGCAGTGGCTTCTGAGTCTTTTCCATTGTGACTTGAATAGTCAGCAGGTCCTATTGTCAGTCTATCCTAGTTCTTGGGATAAGTTGGCAAAGAGGGCTTTCCACTTAGCATCTGCTTGGCCATCTGATCCATCTGGAAGAGACGAAATCTTCTCATCTTCAAGGGACAGCTCTTTTTAGATACGCAAGTGCTTAGCGATGCCCGTAGTCGCATTATGAAGGCGTACAAGTGTTCTTCCTTAAAGGATGACATCAAAAGTGTCATTTGGGAGCAGTATCTTCAGATTCACACCTACTCATAGCAAACAGTTGTGCTCATAGTGATCTGTGTTATCTGCTTTTCTATGTTATGTATGTGGTGGGTAGTGTTGCTCTAGTGGATATCTTCTCCACTGGGTTTTGAGTCCCCCATGTACGCTTTGTATTCTTTTGAGTAATAAAGGTCCACGTTCATCAAAAAAAAAAAAAAAAAACTCCCCAAAGAATTAGGAAGAAATTAAACACTTTCATAAACACCTTATCAATGGCAGGCAGAACTCTTATTGCAAACTCTGTTCTTGCAGCAACCCATATTTATTTCTCCTCTGCTCTTGTTGCTCCCAAATCTATATACATGAGCTAGAGAAAACTATCAGAAATTTCATTTGGGAAGGTAATCAGTTAATTGGGACATTGTCACTAGGGCTAAGACAAATGGAGGACTTATATCTGCAAGTATGTGCCCTGGCAGGCAAATTTATTTGGAGAACCTTGTCTGGAAATAATTCTATGGCTTCAATTTTCATTAGGCATTGGATTGAAAGTTCCTATCTAGAAGGCCACCCATCTGTGAAGCATTGTCTTCCCGAGTCAGCCCTCAATATTCTCCATCCTGGTAAAAACACCTCCCCTCTTATGCAAAATATGATTAAGGCTTGGAATATTGTGCAGGGTAGTTTTGATAACCCTGACATGCAAGATCGCCATATGCACTCTTCCCTTTTCTGGTTTTCAGTGTTTAAGGATTGCAATGGTAACATCCCTGCTTTGAGACATCCGAAAATTTATAGGAAATGATCTGGCTATGGTATTACTCATATCAAAGATTTATATAGGAATGTTTTCATTTCTTGGACCAATCTCAGGAGATTAATCCATGGTACTTCAAGTGACAAAACCATCTTCCTTCATTTCAAAAGTATTTTGTCTCAAACTATTTTTTTTTTTTTTTTTATGAACGTGGACCTTTATTACTCAAAAGTATTTTGTCTCAAACTATTAATCTGGTAGACAATGGTAATGGTCTTATTTTGAAAAGTAATGGCAATAATAAATACAAAGTGAGTTCTGTATATGCCATTCTCAATCAAAGGGACACCTCTGATAAAGCTAAATACAAATGGTCTATCTCAGATGATGAATGTAAAATTCTTTTCAGAAATATCTGGAAATCTTACTGCCCTCCAAAGGTTAATTTCTTTATTTGGTTGATTGCTCACAAAAGGCTTCCTAATCTTGTCTCCCTATCTAAAAGAAATTCGACTTTTCTTCCAGCCTGCCAATTGAATTGCTCCCAAGATGAAACTATGCAACACATCTTTATGTGTCCAAAAATTGCTGACTTTTGGTCTTGGTTCTATAGTAAATTTAGGCAGTATTTCTCTGTTCAAAATCAGGGAAACTTGCTCCAACATATTCAAAATAATGATGCCTGTGTTTACTGCCCTGTGGAACATTTGGAAGGCTAGAAATAGGATTGTGTATGGTAAAAAAAATATCTCTATTTTTTGGATTAAGATGAATTTCCAGTTAGATTTGGAAGGTTATGTAACTGCTCACAAAAGTAAACATAGAGACAAGTATGACAGGAAAGGGGATGCTATTGGTAACTTCACTGGTGTTTCTAATTTGTTTAATTCCTTCCTTAATGTCATCAATTCTAATGCACTCTTCTCTGATGATTTTGATAGAATATCTAGAGTTCCTGAGAGGGGAAGACAGGAACAAGTTTGACACCATGCTGACCTATCAAGAAGCTACACTATACTGCAATAGCACAGGGGTTTCCAACTTAGTGCCTCCAGGGCCACATGCAACTTCAGATGAAATCAAGCTATATAATGTCAGATGCAATAGTAATGAAGCATCATGGGCTAAGATTTACTGCAGGGAAGTCGTGCAGATGTATTGCATGTTCAGCTTTTTGTTCATGTATCACTTCTCATTGACAGATAGGCAGCTTAGTAGGTACAGAGAATTATTCTATTCTCACAAAATGCTGGCTGATCTTTATGGCACACTGCTTCTTCCGATGGGAAAAGAAGACATCCACCAGCTGCTTATGAAAAATGGATCTGAGTATAACAGTTACAAGTTTGGGACTGACTCAGGTTTCTATTGGGTCTACAATGCCATCTTCGACCAAATCATGCATTCCTCAGCTCATCCAGCCTAGCCATCATCCCTAATTCTCATCACAAACTTGATCTACAGCTACTTAATATCCTGATAATTGCTTATGCTCTGTAATAAATCTTGCTTTTGTCTAACTTTTTGCTCAAGCACTTGGAAAGCAATTTTGTCCTTGTAGGAATTTTGGAATCGAATGGCCAGCTATATTGTTTCTGTCTTGCTTACATATCAGCTCCTTCAATGGGGGCAAGGCAGTACTTTCAGTATTTCTACATGGAATTATTACTTCATTGAGCTCATCTTGCAGTTGGTCTGCAACTGGTTCACCTAAATAACTCTATACAGCTACATTTTAAGTATTATTTCATTACTCTTAAGATGTAACTAATGAGGTTGACTCCACTCTCATTAGATGCATATTTGTATGGCTTTTATTAATTAATGGAAAAAACATCTCTTACCTTCAAAAAAAAAAAAGGAAGGGGATAATTGAGCTCCATGTCAAACTCAAAGATGCTAAAACTTGAGAACCTATATTAAAAGTTGAAATACAGGGAATTAGTTGCTATTTAAATCATAAGAAGTCAAATAGTATGAAAGACTTTCTCTTCATTATCATAATCTTTAAAAGTTGAAAATGAATTATGTCCTTTATGTTCCATTCTTACAAGTAGATGATAAAGAAGACTGTGGTTCTTACCAATGACATCAGATAACCAATCAATCAAAGTGGTTCGGAATACCAAAAAAAATAAAAATAAAAGAGAGACAGGCTTCCAAAAGGAATAGAGGCTCCCATGGAAAAAATGAATAAAGGTCAAGCTGAGAAATTGCAGGAAACAACAAGAGAAACAATTTCCTCTATTCTACAAGCGAATGCAAAACGATTCAATCAAATTATTAGGGTCACCAAGCAAAGCCACAGTCACATGGGAAAAATAGCTGGAAGTTTGAAGTAGTTTTACGAAAAAGATTTGTCTATTTTAGTAATTTGACTGTTCACTATGTTAGAGGGCAAAGTTATTTATTATGTTGTTTTGTTCAGACTGCAAAGTTAGCCAACAGTAAAACTCCAATTCAGCTGCATTGGATGAATTTACTCTTTTTGTTGTTTCATTGTGTTTCATTATTTCATATTTTTGCCGCTTGCTTTTATATTTTTAAGTGGATATATGTATTGTTAATGATGTTTTGAAATGATACAACGGTTACTGTAGAAAGCTAGTTGCAGAATTTAAAAGATTTACTAGTTGAGATGGAATTGAAATAATGGCTTACATGCTATTGTTGCTTTTGATATTTTTTATATTTGATGTATTGTTTCCCCATTTCCTTTTTTCCATTTTTTGTTTCCCCGTTTCCTCCCTTTTCCTTCCCTTTTCCCCACCTTTTTCCCTTTTCCTCTCCTCCCTTCACCTCCTTTTTTTCCCTTTCCTCATCTTTTCTCCCCTTTCCCCCTCCCATTTTCCCTTTTGACCTTCTCTTTTCTCCTCTTTTTGTTTTACCTTTTCCCCTCCCTTCTTTCTCTCTTTATGTTTTCCCTTTCCCTTTTTCACTTTCTCCCCTCCCCCCTCCCCTTCCCCTTCCTCTTCCCCTCTTTCCTTTTTGACAATCGTGTTGAGTGAATCTCGGCCATCGGCCTTATTTCTTCCTTTTTATGCTTTCCTTTTTCTTTTTTCCTTTTGCCTTTCACCTTTTTTTCGTTTTTTTTTTTCCTTTCCCTTCCCCCTTTACCATATTCGAATTTCCCTTTACTATTTTTTTCATTTTCCATTTTTTCTTTCCCCTCTTTCCTTTTTGTCCTTTTCTCCCTTTTCGTGATACTCCTTGGGATATATACGACAGCCTCCCACATACCTCGAAGGGCCTTCCCCATCCAATGGCTACCCGTCGTGTGGGCCCTTCGTCTATTTCGTGTCTGGAATGACGAAGCAGACGAGTAGGGAATATACATATATGTCATTACGTCCCCTCCTCTAAGGGTCCCTATATCAGCAAAAGCAAATATAACCAGTCAAACAAAGTCATTTTCATAGACAAATTGGTCCATAGTGCAAAACAGAATGGTTAAAAATGAAACATGTATCAACTGAAACTACAACAAATGTGACCATCAATTTAGCCTCATAGTTCATAGTTCTAGATTACTACATATAGATATGATTCAAAAAAGTGTACCACCTTTGCAGTATGCGGTATTAGTATGTAAACTTGGTTAGATCAAGAGGGGTGAATGTTTGGCTTGCCAGTCTTAGATTTGCTTATGTTATTGTATAGAACTAGTTGTAAAGCCTTGATAGCAAATTTTAGATGCAACAGATGCTAATATACTAATAAACCTAGTCAGAATTTTCTATGCTTTGGCTTTATTCATGCCTTCAATCATCTGAAATTTCCCAAATCAAAAACATCTACAACTCAATTGGATAATGTTACATAAAGAATTAGATAGAGGAATTGGCAAGGTTGTTCCTTAGCACTTTTGCTCTTCACAATTGTGGCATAGTATTATTCCAACTTTTCTTGGCTATCGGGGATGGTATGCCAATGGACGATTGTCCTCAAGGAACATGTAATCAATATGCTGGCGATATTTTTCTGCTCCTAATTGCCGAGGCAGAGAATCTTCATAATGCTAAGTTATTGGTGGGTTGGCAAAAATGTATTGCTTTGTGGACGTTGGACAACCCTGTCCCTCCCTGTATTGTGGACTATCCATGGAAGATTCTTCTGCATGGCAATTACTTGGTATCCCTGTTGGTGTTCACTCCCTGCTTCATATGCTTAGAATGATATTATTAGAGGGTTACAGAAGCACTTATTTTGGTGGAATACAACTAAACTATCCATGCCCAGAAGAATCATTGTGGTTAAATGTGTTTTTAGTAATGCTCATGCCTACATGGCGTCTACTCTATTAGCTCCTCAGCGTAAGATGGAGGAGATTGTGCATATCATCAGAAATTTTATTGTGGTCAAGGTAGCTTGGGCGAAAGTGCAATAAACCTAAGGCAACTAGAGTAAGGTGATGATATCGAAGTTTATTTGGAGGATTCTCATTAGTAAGGACGATTCTCTTGGCTTGAGGTTGTTGATGCAGTCGATTCAGCATTGTCTTCCATTTTATAAGGCACAATTAGGCCCCTTCTTCTTTGGGCTTTGCTTTATTATAAACATCCATATCCTTGTGCTTCTCCATTTTTAAAAGGGTTGCTTGTTGCTTGTGTCTTTTCCACATCAATTCTGAGGCATGTCTTCAGTTGTCTACTTCGTGCTGGTGGGGAAAGAGTGGGGAAAGGAGGAAAAGGAAAGGGAAAAGAAACATGGAAAAAAGAGGAATAGAAAGGTGGAAAAAAGAGCATGGGAAAAGGGAAATGGAAAAGAAAAAGGGAGGGAGGGAAGCGGGAAAAAGGCACGTGAAAAAAGAAAAAGGGGAAAAAAAGGAAGGGAGAAATGGAACGAGGAAAAGAGGAAGAGGGAATGGGTGAAGATAGAGAAAAGGGAAGGGAAACAAACATGGTAAAAATGAAGAGGAAAAGAAAAATGGAAGGGGAAAATGGAAGGACCAAAGGAGGAGGGAAAAAGAGGAAAAGGGAAGGGAAATTAGGCACGAAAAAAAAAGGGAGAGCAAAATGATGGGGAAAGGGGAAGGCATGGAAAAAGAAAAAATAAAGGAGAAAAGGGGCATGGAAAAAGGGGAAGAGGGAAAAAAAATAGGAAAAGAAGAAAAAGGCAAAGAAAAAGAGAAAAGAGAAAAGGGAAATGTATAAAGAAAATAAGGAAAAATAAAATGTGAGATAGAGCAAAGGGGGAATGGAAAGAATAGAATAGAATAGAATAGGGGGAAAAGGAAAAAGGATAGGGCTTTTCTCATTGCAGCCTAAAACATTTACGTGCTCTCAACTTGCGCCCAGCAATGCTGGGCACCACTACTAGTTACCTTATGTTTTGATAAGCAAACTGTATTGATGCAACTGAAGCCCAAGACAAGCACCTTGTTTATTCTAGGTTGATGTGGAGGAGATTAACGAATCACATTGGGGTTTCCGTGCAGGTAAAGGGCAAAGTTTCAGAGAAAATGCTAGAAGAAACTGCCATTATCTTCTGCAATTGAAGAAAGGGCCAGGGCTTACATAAGATTTAGCATGGTTTTAGCAAGTATTAGAATGTCAAAAGCGTGCAAAGATGACGTCAGGAATTTGGGTTCTGTTCCTAATGTCTTGTTTTCTTCCCCTATATTTTCTTTGTATAGAAGCCAAGGTTTCTATTTTCGATAGCAAGGTTTGCCATCGCAGTGTTCACAGCATTTTTGCTATTGCAAGGTTTGTTGTTTAGCATATCGCTTTAAAGGATATAATGGGTTTGCTTCCGATGTATCTGTAGCCCATGGTTTCCTCCTATGTTGTCTGCTTATGACTTGCCCAATGGATTTGAAGATTCTTTCCGATTTAAGGAAGAAAATGGGTGGTTCCTCTGTTCTTGTTTTTGAAGCTTTTTGGGCTGGAAAAGCATATTCAAAGATGTAACAATTGTGGAGGAAAAGGTCAATCAAGTTTATGAGACAAAACAAATGGCCTTTGGCAGTTCTTTCCAGGTACAATTTATGTAATACTGAATAATGTATTTTTGAGATAAGCTGATAAACTAAGTCTGTCATCAAACGCGTATATGATGTGCCAAAATGGATATCTGGTCCTGGGACTTCGTTAGATCAATAATCGTGAAGGAGAATCGGGCATTTTACTAATATGATGACTTTGCAATGAACAAATATGATTCAGGCATTGTAGTTTGCATTTGCAGATTGCTACGTCTTCAACTTGTAGAGGCAAGATTTCTGAGTATTGTTTCAAGTGTTATGGTAAGGGGTGCAAGTAAGTACTAGGGAGCAACCAACGACACTGTAATTTAGGTTTCCAGTCAGGGATGTTGGGCAAAATAATGTCTCTCGATTGCTACCATATGCCTGGACATATACCCTCACATATTGTCCATTGTTGGGCATATGCCCTCACTCTAACCACGTTTGATGTAACCCCCTTCTCCCCAGATGTTGCCTTTATTCCATTGTCTGGAGCGTGGCTTGGAAACTATGGTAGGTATCTGAGTTTAAAACATTTGCTGTTGAGTTCTAACAAGATTACACTTACCTTCAAAGTGTACAAGAATGTTGAATCTTCCCTACATATAAGGGACAATTATGATGTTTATCTCCAAGTTATGATGGATTTCAAATTCATTGCCAACACTAACTCCATTAAATGAGTGAATTCAGATTTCTTGCCATCACAAACTCCAGTAAACTACACTAGACAGATTCTTACGTAGGTAATTTTCGTCATTACAGTCATACTATAAAATCCCCTAGTATACACGGATAGAAATACTAAAACAAAAATCTTCTTCTTCTTATTTGCACATATTTCACAACACCTCCATATTTGAAATACATGCCTGGTGCGTCTTTTCCAGACCACCTACAATCCAATGCATCTCAGGACGTTGCAATGCCACAACTCAAAGAACCAATGCCCCAAAAATAAATACAGCTAAGAAAAAATAATTGAAACTACCAGTAAACAAGGCTTAAAGATGAACTAACATCTTTGACCATCGTAACACCTATATAATGTTACGATTGAAATACATATAATGGTTTCTGCATTTCCATTTTCTACACCTAACTGAATCTAATAAAACGTTTTAACTTACTAGAGTGCCATTCTCAGATAGCTTATAATCTAATGTATCCACAAATATATGTAGATATAAATATATAGCACAATAACAGGAGGTTTTTCTTGTGTTTTTGTACGTCTTTTTACATGGTTTTCCTATGATTTAGCCGTTGTATTCATATGTATGTACTAAACAGTATTTTTAGAGTGCATCTTCTTTTTAGCCATTGATTTCAAAGAAGAGGGCAAATCCTGTGGTTGTAAGTATTTCCCCTTGCATGTTTCTTTTTTTATTAAATGTGTGATATTAATGGATAACCTAATAGCGGCAGAGGCAGATCTATCCAATAGCGGCAGAGGCAGATCTCGACCTTTTTCTTTGCAAATCCAGATGTTTTACTGGCTTGATGCAGGCATGGCTATGATCTGATCCCAGATAACAGCCTTTCTGATTTCCTTGCTTACCTAATTCTGGTAAGTAGGTTATAGTTTGTTTATAGTTTTCTCTGTTTTCTTGTGCTTATCACTCTTCACAATTGTGGATTGGCTTCTCTATGAATGTTGAATCATAAGCGGCAAGCAAATCCAACTACTGTCGGAGCAATTCCGGAACCAGGACGCCCTGCCCTCTTCAAGAATTTCCAGAATCGAGGGTTCCTGGTGAGACCCCAATCGAATTTAATGGTGAATCAGGCAGTTTTATTCTTATTGTAGGCCAGCTCTTCTTCAGAACACGGTTTACTGGCCAATCTTGAAGACTTAATTATTGCTGCCTTCGCACTTATTATGCACATCTGGACCGCCATTGTTTTTCACCCATCCAAATTCTGCCCCTTTCCTTGTCTAGTTCATATAATTTTAGTTGGCCAACAATTGCCCTTCTGTTACAAGATTTTTTCTTGGTTTTTCTCTTTTCCATGGTTCTGTTTCATATTCCCTTCGTTAATTTTTCATGTTTTTCCTGTAACTCCCTTAGAATCTTACTTGTCACAATTCCCATATCTTATAACTCCCTTAGGATCTTACCCATCATAATTCCCATAACTTCTGTAATCATTTCTTTACAATGGTTTCTTTCTTTTTGTTCTCCATGTTACTGCAAATTGCATGCCTGTAAGGATCAGAGCAAAAGAAGATCGAAACCCCTTTGTGACTCTTCATGGAAAGTTTTATTTATGGTGGCATGCCTTTCTCGAGCTGCTCCTTGCTCCACGTATTCAAGTTATTCTGCAGCATATGAACTTGGTGGTTACATTTTTATTCATAGTCTCTTTCAAACACAAATTACGGAAGATTTGTCCAACATAGATGACATTGCACACTTTACATATATTTTGCTATGGCGGTATGCATGCAGGTTGTCCAAGATCCAAGCATTCATCTCCTTCAGATGTGCCATTAAAGTATGAACTCTTAGACATATTTTGCTCTATGGGTATGCGGTTTATTCAAGCATTGATCTGCTTCATATCAAGCATTGCTATGCTTCATAAAGGTAGAGTAGTATTGCTCATCTTCAGGAAAATGAAAGCTTTTACAGAAAAATAAAAGTTGAAATGTTTTGGGCCAATCAGACAATTACATTGGCACATTTATTGCTGTGGGACAAGCTAGAGAGGGTTTTGATGAGGAAACAAGTTGCAGGGGTTATTGTACAAGCAATTGCTTTATCATTGTTAACATAAGACATTCCATTCCATTCGGCACAATCAAGTTTAATTGAAAAGCTCATCAAATATATCATTGCTACTGGCTTGCAGCTTATAAATGCACTACGAAAGCCAGAGCATGCACAAGCAGGAAAGGGCAATTCTTGCCATCACCGAAAATTATTTTCCATCATTTATCTGTTCAATCAGTTTCTTTCTTACCGAGAAACAGATATTTTGGTACATTATAGGAATACAAGAAGCCGCTCTTCCCGTTTATCATATTTAACTGGCACAAATATATGGACTTTGAAGCTTGAAATGGAGAGAAGATAGCTTGGTTGTTGCAAATCATATCTTGAGGTGTAACTGCCATGTTCTGCAATGATCTCATGCCATGCACTTATTACATCATATCCATTACTTCTTAGTTCTGGCTACCAAGTTCCTTAAATTTTGTGTAAGTTGACCACATGCATGCTTCATTTGCATATTCTTTATTGTTTATAAGTGCTGCTTATTGCAGAAAGAAAGATGTGCTATTCCATGAGTTACACTGTTCTATGTTGATATGCAAGAAAGACTTCAAGCCAGTTGAGATAGCTTCAATTCATAATGGTGCATTTTGATGTGTAAAGTCAATCAGGATACAAACATGGTTATGTTCCTAAGACTTCTGAAGTAGATATATTCAACATAAATGCATTATCCACAGTAGTTTTCTGTATCACAGTGTTCTTAGAAACACATTGTTGACATTTCAAATGTTGAAAAGTTCAAATGTATTCAGGGATGTGATGTTGTGTTCTTAGAAACACAATTGTTAACATTTCAAATGTTGAAATTAGGGATGTGATGATTGCAGCTTCTGCTCAACGTCATAAAGGTGATTTAGATGTCTCAATCTAGTTGCATAAAGCTAAGCAGAACTACATCTCCAAACATCATAGAAGCATTGATTAGCAGGATTTTTAGTACCTCCATTAATCGAAGCAGGGTATTCGAAGTCTCAGGCTCAAAGTCTAAATTAGGCTTTGTATAAATTATGCAATTTAAAATGTATGGTTCGGAATAACACATCATTCATTTTGTATTTTTATTTCATTCTGATTTTTGTTTTCTTGTTTACCTCAAAGTTTATCTATGTTTGCTTCTTTTGGGGCCCGAAGGGTTCAAAAAAAATTCTAATATAACAACCAACATAACCACTATTAACATTAATTAACACAAACCATTACATTCAACATGTTTTAATTAAAATCCCCCTAAACCCCTTTCTGGTTTGGGTGCATATTCACACGGGGGGTGACGTAGGGCAGCGAGAGCCCCTAAAATTATGTTTTGCCTATACAAAATGAGCACCATGTAGTACATTACCTCAAATCTTATAGTATTTTGCAAACCTTCTTATATAGTATAGCAAATTTTGTACATGCATACCCCACAAACGAGGAACTTTATGTACGGTGTAGATCAAGGAATAAAGGGTGCATATGCCTATCCAACAGCTCTCGATGCCGAAGTCACCCCCCGTGTGAATATGCACCCAAACCAAAGGGGGTTTTAGGGGGATTTTAATTAAAACATGTTGAATGTAATGGTTTGTGTTAATTAATGTTAATAATGGTTATGTTGGTTGTTATATTAAGTGGGCCCTTCGGGCCCCAAAAGAAGCAAACATAGATAAACTTTGAGGTAAACAAGAAAACAAAAAATCAGAATGAAATAAAAATACAAAATGAATGATGTGTTATTCCGAACCATACATTTTAAATTGCATACAACAACAAAATAACTACAAAATAACAACAAAATAATTTTAGACCACACTTTTATAAATTGTCTATGTTTTAGTGCACCCTCTTGCCACTTGCAGGGTGATTATAATGGCGAGTTAATTGTGAATGCATCAATGGGTCTTCTAACGGGCAACCCATTGATGCATTAACATCTTGTTAGGCTATGATTTAGTCACCTTTGGTCTCTTGCCTTTTGCTTGGAAAAATTACTTTTTCAACTTATCGACATTAGCACATTGTTGGAATGCCAATCGGTTAGCATTCTATACTTTTGGCCTACTTTCATCCCCAAGACTTCACTTTATCTACTTTGTTTTTCTTGCTACCTACCGTTCCATTGCTCATATTGTTGATTTCGACCAATTCTTTGTTTGCTTTGTTAGCCCAAATGAGTCATTCATTATTGCTTTAGTTCATTGCTATGTTTGTGTTGGTTATTTGGGCCCATGTTTTTTTCTTCCATTTGCTCGTATAATGGGTCCATTGCCTTGCCCATTTGTTCAATTTTCCCTTTCTTATCTCTTTATTGTTCCTCCTTTATTCTTTACTTCCTTTACTATTCTATTGTCCTCTTGCTCCACTTCTACTCTATCTCTTATAATTTTATCCCGATTTTGTATGTTCTTCCCATTTATCTTTATATGCCTTACAGTTCCTTCTACCCCCAACTTTGATTTAGTGTGATGTAAGTTTTTCTTCTGGTCGGATATTGATATTTTGTGCATAGAGTCTTTCCCACGAATGCAATGGTTCTATTATAGAACCATCATTTTTGGGAAGCCGTCTTCTTCAGCTCAAGCCTCCTTTGGTTCATTTTTCCCTATATATACTTTTTTGTCTCTCTCATTCCTCATCATCATTGCCTTTGAGTTGGAGATTTAATCACGGAGTTTAGTTTCTCTTCCTTTACCCCCGTTTCTCTCTTGAAGTCGTTGAGTGGTTGGTTGTATTTGGTCAATGATGCCTGCATAAGATGGGTCTATGTGTATGTGGTTGGGTCTCTTTGTATTAAAGTTTGTTCATTAAGGGTTTGGGTCATGGTTTTTTCACTTGATTAGTCATCTCTCAGGTTCTTTTGCAGTTCCATTTTCTCTTTTCCGACATAACACTTGTCACTTCCTGGCAGACTACAAGGATTCTTCTATTGGATGTGTCTATTATCTTTTTCTTGGTGTAGCTTTATGGCTTCAAGTTTCTTGTTGCATGTGCCTTTTGCTTTGTTTCTTGATTTTGCCTTTGTTCCAGACGTAATATTTGTCGTGTCTGCGCAAGCTCCAATTGGACGTAAAAATTTATCTTATCTTATCTATTAACTGTACGTATTTTCCTTCTGTCGATGTGGCTTTATGGCTTCTGAGTATCTATTTTCTATTTTCTGGATGTGTTTTTGGTGACTTCTGAGATTCCTTGTTACATGTGATTTTTGCCTTATCTCTTGATTTTTCTTCGGTCTTTTCTTGGTGAAGTTGTTGGTACTGGATTGTGTCTTTCCTTAGTTCTTGTCTCTCTAACCTTCGGTTTGATGAGGAATTGAGTGCGGGATGAACTCCTCCTAACTCTAATAATTGGCAATTGTCTTGATTACTTTTTTCCTAGAGTGTCAAGCCTTAATTTCGAAGTGTGCATGTTGGAGTGACTTTGATGTTCGAAAGAGGCTATCTTGAGTACTGTCTTTTGGGGTCATCACTTTTTTGTTTTTTGCTTTGGGAGACCTCCAACATAGCATTGGTACCTCTAAGGTACTTCTAACGGGTCTTCTTATTCATCTTGTTGCTTGCGATTCATGGAATGGTTGGCCCTATAGGAAATTTTGACAACTTTATGTTATATTCGATGTTTACGGGTACTATCATGAGCATAGTTGCAACTTCATCTACTTTCCCATAGGTAGCTACTTTTTGACTCGGTTGTTTATGGTTAGGATTTTCCAAAAAACCTGAAAGAGCATTATCTCGAGATAAGTTTCCGACCTGGGACAGTTTGCCTTGGCCAGTGTTCATTGATTACTGGCCCAACGAGGGATTTACTTATTGCACAATTTATTCATTTTCCCTCAGCGATTAGTTCAAGGGAATTTGGATGATGGTTCTTCTTTTATTTCATTAGTTCTCTTTTACTGCTATGTGAAGTTATCACTCAGTCCAGCTTCAAGGGGATCTCCATTTCACTTGGATGTTGATGTTTTGTGCATAGAACCTTTACTATAGGCGTCAGTGGGAGCACATATGGCAGCTGATTAGGTGTAATCAGGTCAACATATTGTGTTCGGATAGTCGTAAACGCAGGACAAAGCTAAAGAGCGTGGGATTCATCTTCAATGGCTCCCATTTGGACATTGACATATCATATTTTCACGCTCTTCACGGGGCTATTTGCGTGTTTCAAGTCCGAGACAATGCACACTAGTGCGCATGGACGCAAAATAACAAGTATTGCTATGGACCACAAGGAAATGTGGGATTAATATGGCTTATGTAGTGTGTTGTCTTGACTATGTTGAAAGCACTGGCATCCCAAAGCTTACCAAGGAAGTATATAAAACTCCATTAGAGAACCAACATGAACAATTCTCTTTCCAAATTTTAAAATGCTGCAGACCCATGGCCAGTGTGTAGATGAGGATTGGAAGATGTGTCTCTCATTTTTACCACCTTTTGGCAATAGAGTATACATCATTCTATAGCAGCATGCTATAAAGGCAAGAATCATGTCTTTTGGAGGTGAATTAAATAGGAACGGTGGATTCGACTTCGAAGGCTCAATCGGAAAGGCTTTATGGATGCATTCCAAATCTTTTCAAGTGGCAAGTGATATACGGGTCCCAATACTTCGACTCCATGTAAAAGAATTGATTCCATCAAAACCTTAAACAAGTGTGCCTAAACAGACCAATTGTAACGCTCCACTTTATGGCAATTTTTCTGTATGGCATACAGAGCCTTTCAACCTCACTCTTTGTCACATACACATTTTCCATAATATGGTTGTAGTGAACTCCACCTCCAAAAGTATTTGTATGTTTGCATCACTTCTCCGTTTTGACCCTGATAAGTGAAGTGAGGCTGCCTATGCTGCCTAAAAAAATACCTTAATTTTTGTCAAGTTGACCCGCATCCAATGACCTGACAGGAAACACTCAGTGCGTCCACAATAGCTTTGACCCAGTCATAGATTCTGTCTTTGTTAGGTGCCAGGTCTTCTATGCATCCCGATTAGCTCATTTTGAGTATCATCCTTTCTCAAAGATTTAGATTCAAACATCGATAACTATCTCCCTACAATCTACTCAAGTATGCTAGTATGGCAAGAAGCCCCACATTTTAAATGCATCATATCGCATTCTGCAAGCATCATCTCCTAATAGAGTCTGCATTTTGATTTCAAGCTTGGTATGTAAAAAACAAAGTGAAAACCTTTTATATTTTGTCACAGCTCTAAAGATAATCCAGGCCTCCTACCTCACACCCATAAAAGTATTATTGTTGTTTATCTCTTCATGTTGCAATGCCTCTTGTACTTTTTTGAAAGCAAAAAATAGGAGTCATGGCCCAACCTATACACTTCAAGTGATGATTGTCCTTTATTTGCGCAAACTGTTCATTTCTGGACTCATCAGAAGCTCAATTTCTTCAAGGGACTTGCCCTTGGTTTCAATGATGCAATAATATGCAAAGACAGCAGTGATAATTGAAACCACTCCAAAGCTTCCATACACTGCTGACAGACCAAACTGATTCACCACTTCTAGAAAGAACAAACCAACTATGAAGTTGCAAACCTGAGAGGCGAATGTGAATTAGGATCACCCTCATAATGCAAGTTATATTATAGTTTGAAGATATACCCAATGAATGCAGAAGCTGAATGCCATTGTCTTTGCCCGCATCCTTGTACTACAGATCTCCGGGATAATTAAACCCGTCACCGGACCAGCACCCAATGCAAAACAAAATATGTATCTGCAGATTGCCTCTTCAATGCCATGTTATTTTAACCCCACTAAGCGTGCTGATAGAAAACAAGAATAGATTGGAAACAGCATACATAAGTGTGCATGAAACAGAGAGAATATGAGACCAATCATCTCCAATTGGTAACTCCAATCCAAACACCACGCCGAACATAGCTATTGCCTGCAAATATCTGAAGGTATTGAGCATTGCCACAATTGACACAGTTGCATAAAGAACTACCGGATTACCATTCCAGCATAGCTTCCTATTAAAAGTACTCGTCTACCTTGTTTGTCCATTAAAGATAATGCTGTTAAAGCTCCTGCATTACCCATTGCTCAATTTTCACAATTTGGCAGAGAATTTTCGAAATATATACAGAATGCCAGTTACCAATTAGGTTAACAACACCAACAG
The DNA here is from genome assembly GCA_021234155.1 of Isoetes taiwanensis. Taxonomy (NCBI): domain Eukaryota; kingdom Viridiplantae; phylum Streptophyta; class Lycopodiopsida; order Isoetales; family Isoetaceae; genus Isoetes; species Isoetes taiwanensis. Next base: position 4,119,813 of record JAJEKV010000012.1, on the reverse strand, counting down.
CAGCACTTGCAGTCATGCTATTGGAGATGCCTGCGTCGCGAAATGTTAAAGATGAGAAGTAAAGGACACCATTGATTCCAGCAAATTGCTGAAACACAAACAAAGAGCCTCCTATTGCTGCAGCTGCACCATTAATAGAAAATGTCACAATTGGCATTTAGACGTATCAGCATGCAGGTGTGCGATATATTATGCGGCCAGATTTCAAGTGCTTGTACCTTTACCTACAGATCAAACAAATTACCAGAAAAGTTCCGCTTTGAGAATACTTCTCCCCATGAAGCTTCGTCTTCGCCAGTAGATTCATTGGCATTTTGTAACTCTTCCATAGCTTGTTCCACCTGTGACTGCCCCCAAAGTTGTCCAATAACTTTTCGTGCTTCATCCCATTGCCCCACCTGTTTGTCATTTGTAATTCAAATGAAACTATCATACCGTAGGTTCAAAGAACTAGCAAAATTCAGCCAAAAATAATTGCTCTCTACCTTTCCTAGCCAGCGGGGACTTTCCACTGCAAATTGCATTGCAATTAAAATAAATAATGCGGGAATAGTGCTAATCCAAAACATCGTTCGCCACCTGGACGTGAAGAAAATCACAGCTGGTAAGATTGTTTCATATTCGGTCACTCATGCCAGCTACCAAACACCAACCAAGATGGATGATCATGGAACATGCCCCAAGGATACAAATTGCTGAACTATTTTGAACAGATACACCCAATCAGCCTCAAATCCCAGAAGTTTTGGTTCTACTCTGCTTTGACATCTTTTCCAGCTCCCCAAATGGGAACTCAAATGAACAGTAGTCATAAGTCATGGCTAACTCAGTCTGTTTGCCAGTATAGCACTAAATCCACATTTCACCGTTAAATTGAAGGAAAACACCAAGATTACAACATGTGGGAACTTATCTCTATGGCAGGATCAACAGAAATGGGAAAAAGTTAAATTTCTACTTATAATGACAATTACTCAGTTTTAGAGATCACCAATGTGGATCTGTCTCTGCTGGTATACCAACCAGCAGAGCCACGATTATTCCTACACAAGTACCAATCTGGCAAATGGTTCCAAGCGCACCACGATATTTAGTTGGAGACACCTGTAAAAGATTACTACACATTAGTGATATGAGTAATCAGATCCAGAATGAGAACTAGTGGCTAAAGAGTGTCCTCTGCCTATATCATGAGCTTTTCCTTCCATCTTGATACAATTTTCACAAAGGACACGTCTTTTTTCCAAATGACAGTGGGATGAAATGTTTGGTTTGGCAGATCATTTCCATTGTCAACTAGAATCAGAAAACAATGACCAACTTTCTAGATGGTTCTAACATACATGGCTAAAATGGTTGACATTGAAGTACCAGTGCGAGAATAAGGACATTTGTAATTGGTGTAATCTTGAAAATATGATATTCTTAAATCCGTAACATACTAAACAATTAGAACTGAAGACTGCATTGCAATCAGATCTCTATGACATAGAATATAAGAATTGACAGAGGACAAAAGAACCAAACGGCTCTCTGTCTGCAGTGCTTATGCATAGGAGCCTCAAATTTGAAGCACCAATTGGTTGGCATTTACTTTCTGAAAATGCTTGCTAAAAACCAGTTCAAAAGATGTTCATCTAAGGCATCAGGGGCAGACGTCCATAAACCAATTATGCAGCAAAAGAGCAATCTGTTCATTCAATGCAAGAAAACACGGGCTCTGTTACGCATCAAAACTTAACTGCAGAATAAAACACAACTTGAGGAAGATTCTACTTTCTCTCAGCAAACTAGTCAGTCAAGGATCCTAGTAGTGCTCAGCAAATGAATGCAAATACCCATGTGAAGGAGCTCGAAGAGTCAGCAGAAAAGGGAAGAGAATAATCGAGACCCTAACTGCTTCTCTCAAACTAACTAGAACGGGATTTAATGGAGGTAGAAGCAGTTACATAGCACAAGAACTCTGAAGTAAAGAGATCAGCATTAAGATATCATAAAAAGTTTTTTATGTGATTATTATGACCAATTATCTTCTTTTAGATTATCATGCCCACCAAAACTCCCTTACAGGCGAAAAGAGCGGTTCTTTATAAAAGCGACTGAAATATTGAATGCTATTGTACTATGAGCTCCGAATGTGAAACAAAACTCAAAACACTGCCACGGATGCATTCAGAACTTAAAGGACGTAGCATAATAAGGATGTATATGAATGAAGGGCCATGGAATGTGGTAGCTGGATGTAAATTATGCACGACATATGTTCTGAAAAGATATCGGTACAAACAAAGACAACTCAAGATACAGGACCAACTTACTACAGCTCAGTGCAAAGTATGCATGACATATGTCCAGAGAAGATATGGGACCAATCAAATATAACTCTAGAAACAGGATCAATTAACCAGATTATGAGCATCTCACTATGTCTCAGTTTGGCCAGCTGGCTATGGTATCATAGATCCGGTTGTTATTGAATTCATCTATAATGTAAAAGTGACAACAAACTGGGACCCCATTAAATTCACAAGACAGGTATACATTAGCTAGTAGGCTGCACTAGTATTTTATCTGTGTTCAAAGCTTCAGATCAGTGGATGAGACCTCAGATATATAAAGTGGAACAGCAGCAGTGTTGACCCCAATGCCAATTCCAACTAGGAAACGCCCCAGTAGCATCCAATCAACAGAAAGTGCAGTTGCACTGGATAACATATAAGAGCAATTTAAGTGGCTGCCTCAATAAATGAGTACTAAAGAAGCATGCATGATACTTTTTCCAATCTTAATACTTAAGTAATATGCAAGGGAACCACATCATCATACTATAATTTTCTTTTGTGATTTGAATGCATGGTGATATAATCATGTAGATTGCCTATTCTTAGCACAAAGCTAAAAAATTAAACCCAATGTTGATGGAAACATGCAACTGATTGATGCTCCTCTATCAACCCTTCCATTATATGATTTTATGGATAAGGCGTTTGGAGCAAAGGTGAAGAGCCCTGTGGATGGGATGTCACAAAAATAAATTTTTCAACCCTGCTGGGAACAACGGGATTGTATTGTGCTTTAGCATCAGTGGAAAAATGAGCGAGACTGGTTGAAATACAACTTTATAAGCTATGATGCAGTGAAAGCAGGTTCGATATTAATGAACAGGAAAGCAATTCATGAAGACGATTCACAATGATGACTCACAAACTGCAGCATGGTCATGCATTTCTAGGCAACTCCATGAACATGAAAGCACCATCCCTTTTCCTCTTTATTTTGAAAATGCAGCCCTACAAGATTAAAGATTGTCTAAAAATGTATGAATCTATAATGCTCTATCCATATACTTTTTACAATGCAAAACAAAATAACTCAATGCCTGGTAAAACTATCACCTCAGAGCTGGTCCTAATAAAAGAGGAATCATGACTATTTGAAATGTCTTCCTGCGTCCAACTCTATCAGCAAGGGAAGCCCCACCTAAACTGCCAAAAAAGGCGCCAACAATAAAGATGCTGACTACAAGACCTTCCATGATAGTATCCCCATCAAAACCAAGGTCAAGGGCAATTGATTTTATGGGTCCGTTTATAATCCTGCATCAGAAAGAAGGGAAATACCGTCACTAGGCAGATCAGATGATCATGCAAGTAAAAGGGACTAGATTATGCTGAACTTACTATAGTACAATTTACCAAACAAGAAAACAAAGGTGCCATGCATACTTTTAACAACGCTGCCATTATTAAGTGGGCACTTCCATTTTATTTCTTCCATGCAAATAGATTTTTTCATTATCACCTCATATAGCCATCATCGCTTTAGAGCCCAATTCTTCTTGCATGGTACCTCCTACCTCACAGAAACTGTCAAAGAACATACGTGTTAAACCAATCCACCTTCCCCATGCCTCTAACCTAAAGCAAAAATGTTTCAACTCACAGAGTGGTTCAGGTGCCAAACTATGCTGTTTTACCATAAACTTATTTGGCTTTGACTGCAGACAAACAAGAAATGATTATTAACGGTAGTACTGGTCTCCTGGAGCCTTAAGCGCATCATTCTTAGTGTGTTTACCAATGATTGAAACCAATTTCAAGCTGCTTGTTATAGTGATAAGACTAGCCTCTAAGAAGGGTTCTGGCTGAGGCAATAGACAGTGGATACCATCAAAGGATTGAAATAGTCCTCTAATGTCCAGTGGCCGAATGCCCTAATCTAGTGGCCACATTATCTTTTATCGAAATGGCAGACGGGGGAAGACTTTGTTTTCTGCAAGCTGTACCTATTCTTACTTTGAAAGCGCATTATATTCTTATCTTGTGGTAGAGACATCAAGGGTCATCTCTATAAGCATGCTATATTCCATTCTAGTGTACGGCCTCAGAGGCACCTTCACAGCGGTGCTATCTGGAATTAGCTGCAACCAGAACTAATAAATCAGAACTGCAACTGCAGATTCTCCCCTGAGCAATAATGTGCCCCATGTTGTTTGATTACGTAATACCATCGCTAGTAAGGCAATTCATTGCCTGAAACTAAACCCTTATTAAAGATGCTGGCGCCATGGACAACAGTACAACAAGACTTGTCACATCACACACCATCCAGAAGAAACATATTCTGCTATTCAAATGCTTGCAGGCTTCCCAAAAGCTAATGTCGTACTTAGACATGCAATATATTCCTTTCCTCATAGCATGTTGTTAATTTATAGTTCTGATATGCAGCAATAGGAATATGGCAAAACTTCTCGAATCTTAATCATTCAATGCCGATCAAATAGACATTGTATGCACAAGTTCTTTCAATATAGAGATTTTAAGCATACCCAATGTGAAATCCGAAGAGAAGATTGGCCATGGAAGCAGTGACTACATGAGGAAACGCAGGCAACCAACCCCAATCCTGATAATTCTGTTGAAAATCTCCATCTGGAAATAAACTGTCAATATTTGCATACTTAAGGCTGTCAGAATGAAGCCCTTACCTCTCTGCCTATCATCCGAAACCAATGATTTATCAGGGACGGATGATGGTGTGGATGATGTAGCCTTGTTGGTTTCTTCGTTCAGCTGAGCACGGTATTGGCATGATCTCCTCGTAATTGTGCAGCTCTGGACATGTTTATAACCAAATGCGAATGGATATGATCCTCTGTTATATTTTGAGAGCAAAAATGAACTGGGTTGTATGGCGGTAATACGAGCGCCACCAACAGAGAGCCGCATAGCCATGTTTCTGACTACGCTAAATTGACCCCATGTTTCTTCAGTGTCCATGAGTAAGGTGAGACATACACTTGTCAAGAAAAAGAAAACCATTTAAAAGGGAAAGAGGCGATCTTTTCCCGTAACGAATGAATTATTTTTTTATTTAAAACTTATCAAATTGGAAGTTCCTGGTGTTGTGAAATGTCTTGCCATTTTGTCCCTCCAATACTATTATTTTATTAATATTCTCATTGCCGGTGCTTGACATTCATGAATTTACAATTGCATTTTAAGAGACAGCTCAATCCCAACCAAAGATATAAATATGCAGGAGCTTCTCAAAGAATAACCAACGTTTCTGCAAAGAATGATTACATTGTAGAGGCTCAATCCCAATACTATTATTTGATTGATTTGAATTTACAGCATAGAGAGCTCTGAAGCAGCTTCTCAAAGAATAACCGATGTTTCCACAAAGAATAATTAATAATTACACAAGGCTGCAGTGCAAACTGTTTGAATGGCAGCAACCCATTATAGGACAGAGCCGACCCAATCAAGGGGGTTGTGAGGGATATGGTTTGAATAGCAGCAACCGATTATAGGACAGAGCCGGCCCGATTAAGGGGTTTGTGAGGGATATGGTTCTTCCAAAGATCTATAAACAGCAACAACTAAATTTTCAACTAAATGCCGGAGGTTCGCACGAGACACGATTCACCCAAAGATTTGCAATGGGTAGAAAATATTGCTTATCATTCCACTCCACCACTGGTGCAACTGTTTAAAGGTAATGGTAAAGTCATCCATTAGAAAAAACTTGTATAGAATTTATAGACAGCTTATGTGATATTCTACCTGAGATAGTAGCGTCAGTGGGCAACAAAGTTAAGTGGCATAGTGGTGGGCATTTAGCTTCCCTTCCATCAAATGTTGCTGCTGCGGATTGGATGCCCAAAATTTTATTTTCCAATTCAGCCCATGATGCTGAATCAATAGGCATGTCATTATGCAATCCAGAATGTGCCATGTTAACAGCAGCTTGAAGCTTATTCCATGAAGCATGACAGCAATTCATAGAGATTAATAACTCTTTTGCTTGGTCTGTTGTTGATTGCAGCCAAGGTTCATAAATCTGAGTAGCAGCACGAAGGAGTAAATAAACAAGATATACCTGCCCAAGTGCTGCAAAGTAACTTCTACCTGCATGGCAGATAAGACCATAAGATGCAAGAAGAAATCATAGGATGAAATAAAACACATTAAGCACCTTCAATAGTATGGAGAACCTGTGAAGAAATGTCTGATCGCATTGCTTGTTGCCATATCTTCAGTCCATGTTCAAGCTCGAATGCGCAAGCAGAAGCTAATGCACTCCAAGCTTTTAAATACAGATGCTGATCTGTCACTGAAGTACCTGACAGTATTGTACTCAATGGATGCTCATGCATGAGCATATCTTCCTTTACATTTTTGCCAACCTATATGAAGTATAAAATAGACACTCAGGGCATACCAAGATACACTCTTTGATATTTCTAAATGAAACTATACCATACATCTAATTTGGCACATAAATGTATTGTCCTTAACGTCTTTGATGGCTCGGTTAATACATGGTAATGCAGAGTATCTATGAAAGAAAGGCTACCCAGAAAATAAATCCAATGCAAATTATGTTTTACTTCTGCTCAGATACAAGGAATATGGATGCTCAGATGAGCTGGGACTTTAATAAACAAGAACCACTTTCCACGACCTGGATGGATAAGCAATTTACTGGTGTAGCAGAACTGACAGATTCAGAGACTCGCTAAAACACCAGGCGGACCTTTTAAACTTCAAACCTAATTTTGCCACCTTACATAGATAATCCTCGAAGTTCAATGTAGAAAATTCAGCTGAAGAAAGGCCCACTCAGAATTCCTTCAATCTCACCATTTGAAAAGCCTTATTTAAGACAAATACTTGATATAAGATGGTACTTGCATTTTTTATGGCATAGAGCTTTTTCTCTTATTACTGAAGCAACCTTCCTACCTTTCCAGAAGCATAATTTAGTTAGAAAATATCATCCATGTGATGATAAATGTACAAAATGCATGGTTGTTGTCTTATAAGATCTATTGGCAACAATCAATCTGATAGGAGTCACAAAAATATGATTATCATACTAGAGAGAAGGCAAATACCTTTAGATCTTCTCGAATAGCACATGCCAAATCATCTAACCCTATCTTCTGGGAGAGAGTATGCTTGTGATCTTTCAGTCCTCGATCTGGAAATTCAGTTTCCAAATGGGTTGTACTGCCGCCCTGATTGAACCCAAAACTATAGTCAAAGATATCAAACGATACATCGTTTATTGCTCCTGAAGGGTTAACAGATGTTAAAGACTGTGATCCATTTGTAGAAAAATCTAACTCCAAAAGATTCTTCACCTCTCCTGGAACAAGAAACAAGGGCATCTACCATGTCAAATAAGGGAGATCAATGATGCAGAGAAATTCAATGAACAAATGCATACCAGATGTTGCATCATCTTGTTCTAAGCTTTTCACTCCACTCCAGTCACTTGAAAACCAGGTTCCTGATTCCAAAATGTTATTATCATCATAACTTTGACAATGACTTTCAGATCCTTTACATTGCAGAGGCGATGCTTGAGAAACATCAAGCATAATATCATTAGCTAAAATATCCACAATTTGAGTCTCGTCTTTAGAAATGAAAGCTTCGATAATATTATTTTCTCCATTACGAAATGTTCCCCCATTAGAAGAGAGTCCATTTGTAGACAATGAATCGTATACATCAAGCAATGATCCAATGCTATTGTTCTCAAATGCAACTGCTCCCTTTGTTCCACGTGATAGAGGATCCTCGTAAAATGAGAAAATATCTAAATTGTCAACAACAGCACAGTCTTTAGTAGCATGAGCCTGTGTCAGAACTGGGGACTTAGGGCTCTTGTCAAGAATATCTGGAACAAGGCCCCTATTGAACCCATTGGAAATCTTAGAATGTGCTTGTGGAGATGGTAGCACAAAGTCGCCCCAATCATCGGAGTCATCATTATTCACAGCAGCAAGCTCCTCCTCTGACTTGGATGGATATGCACCATTAACATTCTGATGAGATTGACTGGCTCCATTAGGGGTGTATTTGTTTATAGCATGAAAATCAGAAATTTGTGGGGTGAAGAAGTTATCTAATGGCTGAACACTGTGTTGCAATGAAGCATTCAATCCAGATCCATGTGCCATTAACATAAAGTTGCTGGGAGATAAGTCCCATTCTACAGTTGCGAAACTGCCTACTGCCTCAGAAGATTCGGCAGGGACCGACTCAAATTCACCAAAATCATCATCTGGAGGGCAATTTATTTCATCTACCGGATCGGTGGCCACAGTTACTTTTCCGTTTGCAACATTTGACTCTGCCTCAGCTCCAATCTCCTCTTCAACGTCTTGTTCCCCGAAAAAAGATAGAGACAGGGGTTTGGAGAACCGCGAATTACTCTTTTCATAAGGGATGCTGAGAGATCCATTTGAACCATGAGAAAATGACACAAAACTGTTGCCACTACTCAACAAAGGCCCCAAAGGCTTTGCCATTTCGACCAAACTCAGACATGAAAACAAGATCTGAACTTAAAACTGGAAGATGATTGCATTTGCAGGTACCACTTTGGATCTGGCGAACAGGTGCGGCCGGAAATGGAGCGCCATCAGGTACCAGAGAAGAAACCCAATACCTAAAACTGCTGAGATTGAAGGTTTGGACAGAAGAGGAAGGGAATTGGAAGAGTAGGAGAGGTTTCGTCGGTGGCAAAAAGAGACCATGCGTCGGCTTAAGAGAACGTGACGTGGCCATATGAGCTGGAAAACTAAGAATTTTTCAAAATTAGGATCATGCTTTTTTAACCTTTGGTTAAGAAATCGGCTAACGTCAAAATTGTTTCAATCTTTTAAACCAATGGTTAAGAAATATTTTTAACCCTTCATGGTGTCAGGGATTCAACCTTATAAACGGGTTAAAAAAATATAGAAATGGGGATGCCTTCATGGTGTCCCTGTCAACCTTATAAACGGGTTAAAAAATAGTATGAAAATAAAATCATCTTCCATCTTGAATATGTCCAAAAGTGGTCGATAGTAGTACACAACTTTTAGTAATGTGTGATTTGATAAAATCATCTTCCATCTTGAATATGTCCAAAAGTGATCGATAGTAGTACACGGGTAAGGATTTGTCTATCCCCTTAATTAGATTCAAAATTAATTAACAAAGATCGGATTGCCATTCCAATTATGCAGATCAAAGTCAATCGGATTAAGAACTCCTTTTCACATAGAATTAAGGCGGATTCTCTTCAAATTGAGCTGAGTCTTGCTGTGATATACTTCAACAAAAATTTTGTGATCTAACCAGTCACAATGCACCCAAAAAATGCCTGAAGGAGCAATGGCGCTTGATCCGACAAATTCTTCCAGCCAAGAATTAGTAATTTCGACCTCAAACTCAATTGTACTAGGAACAAAGGTGTATTCTGAAGAAAAAAGATTATCAGGAAAGAATTGCTGAATGATCAGAGAGTTCCAAAGATCAGTAGCAGAGCCTTTCAAAAAACCACATATAATTCTAGTTCTCTCTCTAATAATTGCAAAAACTTCTGTCTCCATAAGGGAGTCGATCGTGATTGAATTCTTGCTTCATAAATATGGAGATTTTATATTTAGATTGTAGCTTCGGATGAGAAGAATCTCATATGAGCCACCCCTCTACAAGGGCAGCAATTGATTTTCTCAAATTCTGCTTCAGATCTCAGTGAATTTGCTTTCTCCCACTTTTTTTTTGCCAAGAAGACATTTCTAACAAAAAAGATGGGATAAAGACAAAATATCCAAGAAAAATGGCGCTCAACATTTTCACAAGGAACATTGATAAGACTACCACTACAGTTTCTAGAAACATCACATTTTTACGCCACATTTGTAGTGCGTGGGCGTGGTTTAGTGTGGGCCAAAAGTTATGGAAGAGGTAGTTATAATAATGTCAGGTTCAGGTTGATTAAGCAAATTCAAATTATCATGCCACATGTCCAAGTACTTCGATCTTTCCCTCCCCTGAAACTCTCTCTCCTCTTGCTACCAGATTCAGGAGAAACCACAACAGAAATTTGTGCAAATGGATTCGAAACCAGAGCTCAACGCCGTCGGACATACTTACAGACAACTTTACAAACATGATGAACATTATACTTCCCCAGATGAGTTGAAGTCGGTTTGGGGTGAAAGAGTACCAAAAAAAACATGCTATAGGTATTGTAGTTTAATCTTAATGTCCGTTTTTCAATGTACTTGAATAATTTCTTTCCAGATTAAAGAACCTCAACCCGGACCAATACCGAGAGGTAATCATGTTGAACAAACAGATTACTGGGAAGCCACATGCTTGGAGAGGCATGGTACCTCTAACTTTTGCGACAACATATTATTTATATAAGAAAGGGGAGCAAGTTAATTGGTTGAGTTTTTGGGAGCAGCATGAGATGGAAAAGTGCCAAAAAGCTTTGCAGCAAACAGGAGCAGGAAACAAAGCTAATTGTTCAAAAAAACATAAATAGCCAGGGTATTCACCACCTGCTGGAGATGCAAGTGAAAATGAAAGTGAGGAGGACAAGAATAGTAGATCTACCCTAACACCTACAAAAAATCTTCAAAGTAATTGCTCCAGGATCCATGTATCGGATGTGACAAACGGAACAGAAAAAACAAAGTGATGTGAAGCCAATGTGCGGAAAGAATGCAAAGATTTCTACTGAATCAGGTATTTCAAAACAAGTAGAAGAAAGTGAAATTGCTTCTAAATCAGGTTACTAGGTTGATTGAACAGGAGTAAGCATGTTCTGTATTTGTTGTCATGTGCTATGTTAATGTGTGGTGTGTCATGTGGCATGGTGATAAAATGGGAGTTAACATCTTATGCAATAGCCAATACTGTAGTTTTAATGTTTTAAGTGGTATGTGGTTGGTAGAATATGATGTTGCATAGTGTAAATATTGTGAGATGATTCTTCTTATCATAGTATTGAGAGATGCAGCAATGAGAACGTGTGGTATGAAGATGCAGCATAGTCTGTGTGTTGGTCTAATGTGGTTGGAATATATTATAAACTAATGTGATGGATTGGCACGTTTGTGTTATGTGAAGGTGAATATAATGTTATATAGCATCACAAGTACGGTGGCAATTTATGATGTCAAATATGATGAGTGGTTTTAAGAGGCAGATAGGATGGCAAATATGATGTCAAATGTGGTGTGTTGTAGCAACGTTGGTATGATGAAAAACATGATGACAAATATGATGTGTGGTGTGGTGTTGTGTTGTGTTGTGTTGTTGTATAGTGGCAAATATGATGTATATCAAGTTGTGTTATGATATAACTATGTCTCTCTAGACTTTCGCAACTTGTTGAATACATGGCATCAGTCTACAGAACAGGCTTTAACGGCTGCTAAAGCCAAACTTTAGTATAGAGAAGAGAACCAACGAAAACTTGAAAGGCAAATTGAACTTCTTGAACTTGAAGGGAAGGGTCAAGCTTGAAATTAAGGAAAATGAAGATGTCATGAAGAAGCAACCTGAAACGATAGCAGGTATCATGTACATTAACAGGTTGAGGGAGAAGGATCTTAATGAAAGAATCTTACCTGACATTAGATCTTTGAAGAAGGAAGAAGGAGATGGATGATGTGACCTTTGAAACAAAGCTAGCCATTGAGAACATATCTGAGCTAGAACTCAAATTTCAGAGATTTCAGCTATGCATGGAGTGGGATGAAAGTCCTTTTCCTTTTGATCCAGCATTACCACCTCTACCACTAGCAACAAAAGTAGAAGGAGACACAAAATCAGCAAGGAGGAAAATACACTTAGAATTGAATGTTTGCACACGTTGCCATCACATGTATCATATTGGCATCATATACACCATGTTGGCACTACATGTTATACAGAAGGCAACACAATTTGCATCACAACATATACCATGTTGCCATCACATCCACCATGTCGACATCACACTTAGAATGAGGGAAAAAAAAAATGTTTCTGCTCGGGGATCCCTTGCTTATCCCCTAAGGACCCTGTTATCAGGCCCCCCGTTTTGTCCGTACTTGGCATGTAGCAGGTGCCGATGTAATTCTCCATCATCGCATGCATTGGTTAATGGCAACTATCCCTTCGTATACCCCACACTGGGATACCTTACGCGATGCGGATACACGAAATCGCAAACAAAATAAATCGGTTGCCAAGAACACCATCTTGCCAATTTCAGATTACTGAGACCATGATGTTTTCATTTACGCAGGGATCCAACAGTGTATCTAGAAATACAGGATCCTTCGGCCCCAATTTTGCCATACCTGGCATGTGTCAGATGCCATAGTACATCTCTGCCACTGCATGCACTGGTTAACCGCAACTATTCTTTCGGATACCCCACTCAGGTTCATTAGAGTTGTGCAATTGTTTTTGAAAGTCTGGTTTTATTGTGGAATTCCAAAAAGGGCGTGGCCATCCATTCTTTGCAACCTCTGTGTGCACGTTTTTCTTAACCTTATAGTTGGCGAGGGCCTGGCAGGGGCCGAGCTGTCAGGCGATTTTGGGCGATATATAGAGGGATGGCCGATTGTGTGAGAGAGGGTGGTTTCCCTTGCAGGGCAGCGATGATATTAGGCAGCCATGGATTTACAGACATGGATGGGCATAGAGAGCAGGGCGGGCTAGATCAGGGAAGAGAGCAAGGCAGGGATGAGAGCTTTGAGTTTAATTTGGCGTCCTTGCTTCGAATCCGAGGCTTTGAATGTGAAGCTTTATTGCTTACATACTGTCTCTGTTTTGTGTTGTGCAACATGAAAAGCATCAGCGGATCAAATAGAAATAGGTTTACAGTTGAACGAGAGGATTCAAAGCTTGTATTCTAAAGCAGGGCAGTCAGAATAGATCTGTTGAAAGTTTAATTCGGCGCAAAGCTTGGCTCCACCGTGGTTAGATACCAACATTGGGGTTCCCCAACAAAATATACCAATCACCAGGAATGCCACCTTGACAATCCCTAAATGCCGAATCCATAGTGGTGATCCCTGAATGTCGAATCCATAGTGTTTATCCCCTGCGCAGGGATCCAACAACGGTGTCGAGAAACACGGGATCCCCATGCAACTGCGTCTGATGGGATTGCCAAAACGGAAGATCTTGGATGGTGGGTTTCACCATCAAAACCCTTCCGACAAGAACCTGTCCACCGCAATTTCAAAGATTGGTTTACTTCAGGTAGAATGATCATGGAGGCCAGCCAAGCACCTCTCAATGCTGGCCAACGAGAGCGCATTCTACTCATTCTACCGGGAGAGTGCATTCTCATAACATAGCGTCAAGCGAGGATCCCAACCGCCCCCATCCTGGCGCTTCTATCTATTCTTCCTGCTCTATTGAGTGTTTGCAAATTTAACTATTTTCATTGATTAGTCTCTCATAAATGGGTACAATTAAAATCTGATCCGATGGCTTGCATCTACTTTCAAATCGAAGGAAGAAATTCAAACAGAAATAATAAGGTTCTTAGCGAGTTGCTCGTGTACTCATGCTTTGTTGATGTCCAGTTGGTGCCAGTAAATCTTGATACCTTAAACAAAGGAGATTGTAGCCATCTGTGCGCATAATTGGACGGCAAGGGTGGGACTCTCACTTACTTCTTTCCTTTTTTTCCCTTGAGTCCCCTTCTTTAGTGGCCCAAATTGTTCGTATAATTACTTTAGCCTGCACCAATTGTTGTTCGCCCACCCGAACCTTCATCTTCAAACCCTGCATTATCCGCTCGGCTCTTCATCTCCTCTCTTCGGATTACAGTCTATGCTCAGGTCTCAGGTCTTCATCCAGTCGCCAAGAGATGGATACCTCTTTCTGCAGGAAAACATTGTTATGGTAATGTTTGAGTTCCAGCAGGCTATGAGGCACCCAGAGGAGGAAGCGTGAGACGGCCACGCTCTTCACAAAAGTTGACATGCAATGATATACAGTTCCAGTTGCAATGATTTATGGACCTTCCTTCCTTCCTTCCTTCCTTCCTTCTATTAATGGCCTCTAGAGGTGCGAATGGATAAACCTAGATCTAGAGGCATTTTACGTGAACAATAAGCTTTTGACATGGTTGTAGTTGGGTTCCCTGTCTGCTCAGCAGACTTATATCTCTATTTAATTCTTTGCTAAGCTAATTTATACCAAGTGTTTAGTTTTAAAAAAATTTATCCCCTCCATTTTTACTCCCATATATTCAACAACTATGGGTTAAGTAACTATATCTTTCAACATGTTTGAGCAAATTATATCTTAGGACTCTTATGGCAAATAATATCATAAACCAATATGAAATCAACTGGGTAAATCATGACTCGGGTTCGTCCTCGAACTGCTCATCCATCCTCAGCTTTTTCCAAGTAGTCCTTTTTGCCTTCTTATTACCTTTCACTTGCCAATCTCTATCAGGGCTTCAGCCTTGCCAAGCTGTTGCCACATGCCTCATCAACTTCGAGTATCGGGAGAAGAAAAGCTTTTGTCATTTGACCTTTGTTTTATTGCGTTCATTCTCTCGAGGCTCGCAGCTTTCTCATAAGGAAGAAGATGGCCAGCAAAATGTTAGGGTCTTTTGTGTCCTTGCTCGTCACTCTCACAACTGTTGACTTTAAAAATGCTTGCGCCTCTCCAAATTATGCATTTCACCACTAGGCTCTTCATCATCCTCTTTTAGAGTGACAACCCCTGTGAAATTATAATCCTTCGATATCGAATGGTTGTCCTCAATACGAGGCCTCAAGTTCTCAAGCCCATCCCTGAGAGTCAAGATTGAGTGCCCAACACCTACAAGATGCCTTGGATTCTATAATTCTCCATCATTTGCATGACTTTGAGTATGGCCCCGTAACCTTGAGTCCTAATGCCTTGTACCCCATCTTTGCCTTTCTAAGAAACGATTGAATGCCACATCATCATCTGGAATGTATCTAGCATCGTGTAGATTGCACACTTTATGATCTCCTCTTGAGATGTATTGGCGACAAAGCCATCTTCCTTCATGTACATATAAGATGGCTCATAGGACTAGAAGACTTGCCAACATATGAGCATAATTGGACCAGCCTTTACCTAGTGTACGACATGTCTGTTTCCACATTGTTGACTAAAATATAGAGAAGCTAGTCGATCCTCCTTTCCCTGAATTGAGACTTAGACACACCTAGATGCCTCTTGCGTACATAGTGGTAGGCCTCTATCACAGTATTGGTCTCTTGATTGGAACGATAGTACATTCTGAATGCCAACACCCATTGCCGAATATTCTTGGTCCATTCCTTGTTCATATAGGCCTTCAACTTTGGAAGTTGCTTAAAATTCCAATCTGGATCATATTCCTGCACCCTCTCGTGCAATGCTTGGAGCCACTGAGCTATTGCTTGCTTCTTCTGACTATTGGTGATTACCAGGCTACGAGGGATTATAGCTGATTATCCAGGTGATTTTAGCATGAGCATTATTAGTTATGAAGCATGAGATATGGCGTTCCAGTAAAATATATGGTATAAATACGTATATTTTAGGCCACCTCACCATACAAACCTACCTTAGTGCGGGGAAAGGGTGCATGGCTAAATCATTATACATAAATTAGCCGACCTTAGGTATGAAACCATTTCCACATGCCTCCATCCTATTGGCGACTGCCATACGGATGCACCTTATTGGAGCCACATGGCATGACATGGCAGCCCTAACTACTAAAGGCCAAACCCTAGGCCATTTTTCTGGCTCCAACAGTCCACATCAGAAGGAGTGGGAGCTACGTCGAACCACTTGCAGAGTGATGGAGACGACAAGAGCGGGCAGAAGTTCCTCTGGAGTAGGTATTCGGAGTAGATTTCTTGGTAGATCGTCTGGCATATGAGCTAGCATTTTGTATCTCTAGTAGAGCCATTCTAGAACCCTCAATTTGGATCTTGAACCCTAATCAATAAACCCTAACTATAAGTTAGATGCATGTGATTAGGATTAGATGTTATTCTTATTATTTATCATGCTATATGGTTGATCATGTTTGCACCTCTTGTATTAGGAAGGAGCGTGGAGATCTAGTAGCCTTGTTTAGATGATATTTCTAGTTTAGACCCCTTAGTTCCTATTACAAGCGCCCTATGCATAGAGCCCACCAGGCTATGGAGGTTATAGAGTGACTGAGCACCACATAACAGAGGCAGTGACAAGATAGAGGGAGGCCCCTACTGAGCCCGGCTATTGGGGACCCATAGCGGACTAGGCTTATAGCCGGCCACTTCGAGAGGGTCGGGTATGGATCCGACACTTCCTGGGTCAATGGTGTTGCCCTCACTTTCAAAAGTTGCAGGTGTTGGCCTAGCTCTTGTTTTGGGGAGTTCAGTCGGGGAAGGACGTGTGTCGACGTCACCACGATCCTCTAGTCACCTATTGAGCCATTGCACTCTGGGAAAGGGAGATGCAACCCTTCCTACACCATCGGACTGGGGAGATGCAACCTGGAGTAGTCTCCTTGGGTGGTCCCAAAAGATTGTGTATCCGGCATGTTAGGGTCATGGTATAGCCTGATTTAGCCAATCTGCATAGTCTGCACAGGAGGGGTGGGTGGAGTGGTCAACCCTAGCCATTGTCTATTGTCAGCCCAAGTCATTGCCATAACTCAATCTGCTCTATCTTGAGACCCCGGCCGTTGGTCTACTCTCCCCACGAGTCTGAGCCTGGGTAGGAGCTCGTCTGATAAATGATGTATCGATGTATATGGACGATCTATGGATAGATGGTACTACCCTTCATGGTAGCTGATTGTATTGTTATTGCTAGTGCTGAGGTTCGTACATGCTTTCGCTGTAATAGGAGCCCATAGGGGAAGGGTGCACAATACACCTTCGTGTCCCCTTCTCGTACCCTGGCCATCCCAGAAGTGGAATAGACGGAGAGTCCATGCGGCTGATGTCATTGGATGGGGGATTTCCCTCGAAATGTACGACGGGGCGTCGTATATTTGGTGGGGAGTGTCACACGAGGGCTGTCAATCTGGATCATATTCCTGCACCCTCTCGCTCAACGCTTGGAGCCACTGAGCTATTGCTCGCTATTACCCAGGCTACGGGCATCCCATTGCAATGTTCATCAAATGCAATGCGAGTGAAAGTTAGTAATTGACAACATAAACCTGGCTTATTAGGCCATTCTAAGCAAGTTGTCCGTAATGGAATGAAGATAAAATATACAATTTGTACCTTTCATCATTGGTTTTGAACGTATAATCCATGCATATGGCTCTATCTTACCAAATCGAATCAAAGCATCTCTTTGGATAGCAGTCATCACATCCAGTTGGAATAAGGAGTCATGATCGTGGAAGAATACGCTGTCTAGGCATAATTTAGCCTACATATGGATGCTACATTGTAAATGTCATGCATCGATACCATGACATCCCTTGTCCCTTTCATTGAGCATTTCAAATTCCAACTCTCTTTACGCATGTTCACAACACTTCGAGGAGTGTGGTAGAGCACAAGTCGAATCTAGTCCCTCTTCTCTTGTGATAGCCATGGGGTAAACCAAATCTCAAACACTTTTAGGGATCAAGCGCTCAACCATGGGATACTTCAGCTCTGTGATTTACGTGATTGAACCACAAAAACAAATGTAAAATCTATCTATGACTTGCGAAAGAACAACCGTACCTTCTGTGCAAAAAATAAAAGGAAAACACTTGCAAAATGTAGGGCTGCCGACGTCAGCTTATTATACAGAAAATCTTATCCAAACCGTTTAAGAAGTTGAAAGTTGTTTCCAGAAAAGGTCTTCTTAATTAATAAACTGCATGCAGGAAGTGCCAACATTAAGAGTGTTGACCTGAAAGTTGATGGAAGCTTGCGTTCAAACGAATGACCACATCGAATCTACTAGTCAAACCAATCGCTTAGAAACAAAACCCCAGCATGCCAACATAGACCAGACCAATATGCACACATGGATCTATAACAATATCTCAAAAAGAAGCCTAACCAGAACAAGAAACCAAGCAATGCTTATTTTTAGATCTGATCATGGTAGGAAGCTTCTCCCTAAATTTCTTGTACCCAAAAGGTTTGAACATCACAAATGATCATTATTCTATCTGCCACGGCAAGGAGCAATCACTTCCTGTACCATCAGAATGCCACTTGACCAATTATTACAAATAACTTCCAGTGATAGACGTAACATAAGTAATGAAAGGCTTTCGAAAAGAATCAACCCATCAGAACAATCCCAGCAAACCTTCCTGCTTTGTACAAAAAGCATGCATCAATACACTGCCGGAAAATGAGATCCACGGCACCTGTTAAAAAAAATAGCTTTCTTGTATGCTTGACTCAGCACATCACTTCTTTTACTTTGAGACATCCCATAATTTCAGATTTTTGTGAAATGTGATAGACTATGAGATGGAGCTATAGGTGCAAAAGAATTAAAGATATAACTTCATCTTCACTCTCTTCCCCTCATTAGTGCTACAACAAACAAAAAAGGTGCTTTGGTAACAAATCGAAAGACTTCGTGAGACAAGATACAACTTTATCTTCATGCTTTCTCTTCCTGGTCTACATTAATATTAGGACAAACATAAGAAAACGTTATGATAACAACCACAAAGTCTTTACGGAGCACATGCTCGAAAACAGGCAGGCAATGCCACTTATGTGCAACATCTATAACTTCGAAAATTGAATGCATTCCCGCTGTTACAACTCAAATCTTTTTCTAAGATTAGACAAACGTGGTTAAAAACAGAACTCACTGGGGATATGTAAAAATGAAAGATGCCACATCCATCGGACACAACAAAATCCTTTCAAGTGATTGCTCGACAACATTCCATTTTTTTTTTGCAAGCCATTGCCCTTGCCCAAACTCACTTGCCACATTTTCTGAATTAGTTCTTAATGGCAACAACACGGGGAAAATGTTATATTTTGAAAAGGCCAGATCTAACTATTTAAAAAAAAAGAGGTTTACTTGAACGTTCATCAACATGCTGCTGCAGCTAAAGAGCCCGTCGTTGGTCCAACAGCCACTTGATTCAACTTTGTTGACCCATATTTCCTAGTTATAAATCTGAAAAACACCACATGACCAATTAGATTCTAACCTTTTAACATGTGAAACATCGATGATATCACCTGAAAAAATCCCTCCAGAGAAGCTCAAAGGTTAGCCAGTTTAAAGGTCCATCATTTTCTGACTTGGATCCTGAGATAGTTGGCATGCCCATTGAGCTGCAAAATAGTCATATACAGGGTTCTAATCAGGAGACTTGGAAATTGCAAATGACTTCTGCATTCCCAGCAGCTCCAAGCACTTCAAAAAAAAAAAATCTGTTTGTTTGCATTGAAAGTGCATATCCACTTTAACAAATTTAGAATCCCATTATGTGCTTCCCCCATCATTGAAACAAATGCATAGTGCCATGGGTGCCATACCTTCCGCTGCCCTTTCTCATGTCTTCAAACATACGACGTGGTGATAGACATCCCATCGCCAACCATGGAGAAATTTTGCATGAAAAATTAGCTCCATACATACTATTTGCATCTTTTGACTGATTCTTTGTCTCAGGCGGCATTTCCATAGAAAATGTTCTCAGCCTTTTCAAGGCTTCTGCCTCACCCCCCACTAGTGGAACACCTGATTTAGGATGACCCTCCTAATAAGAAACAAGTAGCGTATGAGTTATGAAGCTGAACTATAAGCAGTTTTTTAGGGATATAAATAGGTAGCAAATTAACGTTTTGAGCAATAGCATCCAAAAGTGAGAAAAACGTTGTTGAACATACCTGCACAGTTGCTGAAGGATTGAGTCCTAAGTCTTGAAGGCTTGGAATATCTCCTGGTTTTACATCTCCTTGTGAAGGCAAGGCTTTCAGCTGACTAGGTGCTTCCATAGTTGGACGAACTTGCACCCCTTGAACTTTCTCACGAAATCCTCCATAGCTTGAGGGCATCTCGTTCAGTTTAAAGGGCAAGTCATCAATATGATAGAGGGTGCTTCCCCAGAAGTACTTCGTTTCCACACCCTGATCCTTTAGGGTTGTTGCCACCTTTTCCTCCATTGTCATTTCTTCAGCTGATACCTCCAAATGAGCATAAAGTCCATCTGCACCCACAGATTTTGCAATCTCTGATAGTACCTCTACAGGATTCCCTATCCTAACAATCAAATCTGATCCTTTGCTTCTCAAATTCTCCCTCAGATTGCCAACACATTCAAGAAGAAATTTAGCCCGATAAGGTCCAGTCTTATCAAACCCAGATGAAGATTTTCCATAATCCTTAGGATCGAAACAATACACTGGAATAACAGAGAGAGATTCCTTATGGGCACTGGTGAGAGCTGCATTATCATGGATTCTAAGATCGTTTCTGAACCAAACAATTGAAGCCTTCCGTATTGCAGCCCCATTCATAGGATTACCATAGCTTTTATCAAGGCGAGAAAGCATTTGATAGTCAGGGAAAGCGGTTGTTGATTTCATGGACTTCTTGCTAGACCTGGTGGGACTGGAAACTGATTCTACATTAACACCAACCGTAATCTTGGCCGAGGGAACAACAGGCTGCTGTACATTTACCTTAGTCTGAGAGGGCAAAGATACTGCTCTAGGGCAGGCCTTAATCGTAGGCCTCGCACTGGCATTGGCAGGAGTTGGCAAGAATTTGGCATTGGAGAGGAGCAAATTGGATGACAACATAGAACCTAAAGCTAAAGAAATAGATGCTGTATTGCAAACAAATGGAGGAATAGCAGAACTTTCCTTTTCTACAGGTGGCGAAGCTGCTTCTTCCGGTGAAGAATCCTCAGAAACTTGAAGCTCTGCAGTACCAGGATCGGAATCAGGATGGCGAATTGCTGAAGATGATGCTCTCCTGATATTCGAGTCCATAATAAGTTGCAGGTCATCCAGGAAGTCGCCATAGCCGGCCATCACTAAGATGCTGAGTTTGAGTGGTGGATGTATTATAAACTACCAAAAACGCCCCACTTTTTCTTAAAATAAAGTTTAAACACGAAGGGCATTAAAAAAACGAAGGGCATTTTCTTTAGCTATCTATCTATCTATCTTAGAGTCTGGTCACATGTAGCCGTTGATAGAGATTCTTCCATGTCAATCATGGAAATTTGAAGGTTCACATGCAGCAAAATGCTAGAAATCCAGTCCAGTTGGCAGGGATTGTTTTCGTCGGCTCCTGCCCTCGGTTGAATGGATACATCTGTTCGATCTCAACACGTGGCTCAGAGTTCTTCATCGACACCAGAAATTTTGAACTCGTCCTGCGAGAAAGAAGGAAGAAGGCCCAAAGCTGTCGACGGCTTCATGTGACCCCTGCTCTGAAATTAGCTTCATGTCAACAGGAAATGCTTGCTGTTGATGACTACATGTGAATGGACTCTTAGGCCTAAACCACACTACAGGCAAAATAAACAAATAGCCACTTTGGGCATGTAATCTATATCACGCCTAGGGTGTCAAAACTCCAGCCAGCATTTTGGCATCCTACAATTTATGGACGGGGGATCCCGCCTGCCAAATTGGTGGACAACCAAGTTAGCCATCTTTTCCACGTGGTTTAGGGTTCCATGATGCAAGAAAATAATTGTGTTTGTGCTACAAATCTTGTTGATACCTTCTGTGATATGCAGAAAGAATCGTGCTTTTGTGTTTTTGATCGCTAGAATATGCAAGATTTGCTATGAAGAGTCATGAAAGGTCATTCATGACTGATTTTATGACATTGAATGCTCAAGGATGTCTTCAAAATCCAACTTTTCTATACCATTATGCAAAAACTTCCATGGAGCTCATGCCATGTGTCGTCAAGGTACAAGTTCGGCATTTTTCTTACCTACCTGCCCTGGAGGTTCGATGGGCGGGAAGCAATAATTAAAAGTTATTCTCGCCCTGAATTACCGCCCAAATGTATGGGGTATGTATAAGTACTCCCACCTCCCCAAGCCGCCCGGCTTTTCGCACCTCTCGCTCCCAGTTTGCTCGTATGCTTAAATCCATTCTAGTTCTTTGATTTCATGAAATTCAGGTTGTTTTGGTCCTAATTAGCTTGTCGGTTTTATGACGTTCCAGGTATTTATACGGTATACGTTTGCATACTATGACACGTCACCAGTATTTAACTAGACCCCTAAGGGTCAATGGGGGGTAACTTGGGTTACTTAAAAGGGATTTTATTAGCTATGCTAATAAAATTAGTGGATAAATAACCTAATTATGCTATTTAGGTTATAATTAGTTAAATGGAACCTGTAGGGGAGCGCCACCTGGCCCAAATCGATTGGCCAAGTGGGACTTGCCAATTTGGGAGGGGAAATTGGGGTCCTATCGCCATTTCTGCCCCAAAATCGATTGGGGAAGAGAAGAGGAGGGAGCAACTACCAGTTCTTGCCAACAGACCCGAAGAATGGAGGCTTTCCGTGATAATGTCTCCAGCCAAGAAACTGGTTAGTCCCTAGATAGCTTGTACTTCCGCTGACACTTCTTTGAATAGATGGAATGGTTAAATTCTCTTTCATATGTTATTATGATGATGGTGGATACTTGAATGGTGTTTCTATTCTTTCTTTCCGCTCCTTCTGTGTATTGAGATTAAGAAAAGGGTAGAGACCTAATAGCCTCTTAGAACTAGAGATGTTTCTAGCTAGACCCTCTTAATACCCAATAATTGCGGCCTATGCACAAGAGCCCACCTGGCTGTGGAGGCTATCGCGTGATTCAGCACCAGTCAATGAGCACAATGGTGAAACGGGGGTGAAGTCTTGCCTAGCGCGGCTACAAGACTCCTATAGTGTGCTAGGCTTATAGCCGGTCCACGCGGTGGGACTGGGTATGGGTCCGACACCTCCTGGGTCACGGGAGCGTGCCTATATGGACGTCCTGGGCTCGATGGGCACGCCTAGCGGTCCATGGATTTTGGAGGGTTCAAGTCGGGTACGGATGCGGGGGTCGCTAAGGAGGCACACGTTCTCTAGCACACCCAGGGATCCATTATGTTTGGGAAGGGGACACTTCTCTGACCTGCCTCATCGGACCGGGGAGATGTAACCCGGAGTAGTCTCATAGGGTGGTTCCGTGAGATTGCGTCTCCGAAAGGCTACAATCACGCCATAGCAGTTTCAGCCTATCTACAAATTGTGCACAGGAGGGGCGGATGGAGTGGACTACCCTAACCATTGTCTTATGCTAGCCAACGCCATGTTATACTTCCGTCTATTGATCTCTTGAGGCCCTGATCGTCAGTTGATCCCATGGAGTCTGAGCCCCGGGTAGCGCCCTTGTCATGGTGTAGTCCTCATATTATTGATGGTCGTATTGTCTTTCCATTGATGATGATGGATGGGCCACCCTTCGTGGTGGTATATTATTTCACCATGATTGTTGTATGCTAACGTGTATGTACGCGTCCCCTGTATAGGATTCCCATAGAGAACATGGGACGAATGACACCTCCGTGTTCCTCGCCCGGACACTTGGCCATTCCAAGTGGTCCGAGTATGAGGGAGGGCCCTATCATGGTGATGTAGTCGCCACGGGAGAGGAAATTCCCGTATTTGTATGATGGGAGCATCGTATAGATTCTGGGAGCGTCACAGTGGTATCAGAGCATGATTTTGGTAGACCAAATCATTGCACTGGCCATAGTCTAATTTGTTGGTTGACGAGACTTTGTCTTAGGTTAAAGTTTCCCAACTCTGTAGTTAGCATGTGGGTTGACCCAGTTATGGGAGGACTAACTTAATTGAGTAGGAGAGTGTTCTATAGTAGGGTGAGTAGGTTTAGACGGTGAAGCAAGGGGTTCGTATGTTCCAAGCGCCATAACTTTCTCCAAGTAGCTCGGATGGACGAGATTTTTGTGCCAACGCGTCGGGCATGGTTCAATTACCCTAGGTACGTCGTCATCCGGCATCGAAATGGTACTTAAGGGCCCAAAACCCTAGTCGGGCACCGCTATAATTTGGGCGTCTTAGAATCCTGAGACGAGAACGTATAATTCCAACAGCGCCGTCGTATAAAAATGCGTATTCTGCCGCCATATAAAATTAAAAAAAAAAAATTTAACAAAAAAAAAATTGAATTTAAAAAAAAAAATAAAAAGTGACGGTTCTTTTTACTCTTCTCTTTTGCTTGAGCATCCCGCCTTGCCCGTCTGCCATAGCCGCCGGAGTGGGAGCTTCAAGCGCCTGCCTCCGCCCTTGCCCCACGCCGTCGCCACCTACTAGCGCCTCCTTTCCCCCTTTCCTTTTCCAGTTCCCATGAATATGGCACATACCCGCACTACCCAAAGCTACGGCACTCTTACCGTACCCCAAATCTTTGCCGAGCTTGGGGAGCAGCTCGCCACTGACCCGGCCAAAGTAGATTTACTTCTGGTTGAGCTTGTGCAAACGCTTCGTTCCGAGCATAGAATACCTTACCCCATCTTCCACCTATCTGAACGCTTCTTGATCAAACTTAATCTTCTTCAGCAACCTTACACTTTGGCCGAGCAGCATGACCAAGTGCTCATGCTAGTTAAGTTCTACCAGCCCGTGTGTGTGGAAGTTACGGAGGAAGAAGCCATCCGGAGGGAAGCTGCCAGAATCAGAGAACTCGCTCGTGGGGATGACACCAGGGAGATGTAGAGGGGAGACCCAAAAATCTGGGGACTTGAATATGTGTATCTGGGTGATGGAAGAGCCATCATAGTCGGAAACCCTTTCGACCTTCCTCCTTACGAGTATGATGAAGCCAACCAAAGTTTTGCTTGGGGTGAAGTCCCAACCTACATTAAGGTGGACCACTTGATAGAAATCCAGCTGGACATGCAAGCCCGCCCGGACCGCTATCATCCACCTGACGCCTCACTGAGGTGGAGGCGAACATGGCCGCAGCACGTGCAGCACAAGAAGAGGCCGATAGGGCCGAGCAGCAATGGCAGGGGGAGGAACTTGCCAAGCAGAGTCAGGACCAACATCAGCAACAACCAAACCCAGAGCAGGATAATTATCGCGGCCCTGACCAGACAGAGGCCCCTACAGTTAAGAGACGGCGAAAATCCACCGCCCATAAGTCGGGGAGCGCGTACAAGGAGAAGCTCAAGACTGTTGGGGGTATTGGGAAGGCCAGAAGTTCTGCCCCCTGGCAAGACCGAGTGGATGCAGGCCGGGCTCACCCAGTAACAGGGGGCAAGACCTTGCCCAAGAAGCCGACGCAGACACAAAGAGCGGCGCCCCCAAAGAAATCGCATCAGTTCAGACCGGGCACCATGGCCTTAAGGGAAATTTGCAAGTACCAGAATAGCTATCAGACTGCTCAAGTTCTGCCATATTTTCTTCAGTTTTGTCCTCCCACGTGAAGCGTGGTCATCTTCTGCTACCAGCAAGTCCTTGTACCCCTCCCACTTACCAGCTGGCAAGGATCCATTCTTACGTAATTTTGTACAAGGCAAAATTCTTTTCGCTTTCACCCCGTCCATAGATGGCTTACAAGGCACCTTCCCTCCCTTCTTAGGACCTTGCAAGATTTTATAGTCACCACTATCACACTGACCCCAATTTTTGGTCCACTGTTAAAATCATTAGTTTCTTTTTGTTCAGATGTACTTTATTCAGAGATCACAGAAAAACCTACATGTAGATTTGTGGAGGTGTGGTTTTACTAATTGATGGTGTTGTTTTTTAAGTGGACAAGGAACGTCCACTGTTATTTTTTTTAAGGAACTGTGGTTTTTGTTTTTTTAGGAGGTGTGGCTTTTTAAGGAGGTATTTTTTTTATTAAAAGAACTGTGATTTTTGTTTTTGATGTGGTGATGTTTTTAAGGAGGTGTAGTTTTTGGACGTGTAGTTTATAATTAAGTGTAGTTTTTAAGGAGGTTGGCTTGAAGGGCATATCTCTCACTCCATAGTTCGGGCATCCAAGATTTGTGTTGCTTTATCAGCGGACAACCCATTGCCTCCCTCAGTGACTGTCAGGAGTGGTGATTGGTACTTTTTGTTCCCCCTCATGCTGTTAAATGGTGTGGAGATTCAGAGAATGTTCCCCCCCTTCAGGTCTTCGCAGGCTCGCTTCTAGAGCACAGGCCCGCCCCGGTGCCAGGTGTTCCACGGGAGACGATACAGGAGGTTCCATGGGAAGCGACGTAGGCCCCACCATAGACTCTGCCGGTGGAGAAGTCGCTTCTGGCCAGGACTTAGCCGGCGGTTGGATCCGTCCCGGGTAGGCCACATCAGTCTAGTGCGGTCAATGTACCAATGGCCGACCCAGTGAGACAAGGCAGCGTAGACCCAACGATGACTCCAGATATGGTGGCCCAAAAGTTGCTTCATATTCAGCAGCTTCAGGAGTTGGTGGAGCAGCGATAGTTCCAACACTTGTGCCCTGGCCCGGCACACGATCAGGCGGTGCAGCTGTCAGAGTCTGATTTAGCGTCCACCCAAGGCTCCTCGGAGGGGATGGCACTTGACAAGGTGGCGCGGGTGCGTTCCTGGACGGACGAGGCGGATTTCGCTATGGACGTCACTCTCATTGATAACCCACTTGCTCTTGTGCCATATGACTCAAACCATGGCCCCGCTTCACTGGCGCGACGGGGGTGGAAGAAAAAGCAGCGTAAGAATCCCTCTTTCCAGTAGTGTTTATGGACAAGAAGATTTTGCTGGAATATCCGAGGGGTTCGTTCGTTGTCCAGTAAGAGAATGAGAGTGATGTTGGCCGTTTGCAAGATGGATCCAGATATCTCGTGTCTCCAAGAACATAAATGTCACAAGGGTGACACCCGGGCACTGCTGGACATTTGGCCTGCAATACGCTGCCGCTGTTGCCACCTCGGGGGCTTCTAAAAATGGGTCCGCCATTGCGTAGAAAATGCATGTTCAGGTGACTTTTGCCGACCGTTGGGGCAAATGGGTTATTATCAAGTGGCGGGAGGGTCCGTGCGAGTGGGGGATTGTGAACGTCTATGCCCACAATAGTGCGCAGCAGAGGGGGGCATTGTGGGCATCGTTGAGGGGGCTGGTGGTGCCTGGCTGCTGTTGGGTGATTTCAACACGGTCGAGACTATTCATGATAGGTGTGGCCGAGGGGCGGAAGTGGTACAGGGTTTTGAGCGGGAGCAACGGTTAAAGTTGTTAGATTCCATGCATTTGGCAGAGTCATCGGGTGACTCCACATTTACTTGGTGTAATCAGTGGATGGGAGCGGGGCGGGCATATGCTCGACATGACAGATGCTATGTCAATACCCTAGCAACGGACCTGATACCTCTGCTCAAGCGGGAGAACATCCTTATGGTTGTGGGTGGTCTGCTGTGATGTCACTCTTAGTTATGATGTGTGACAAGTGCCTCTAAACAACTCGGATAATTGCACATCCATTGTTTTATGATCTGCTCGACAATAAAATGAGCTATGAGAAAATGAACTAACTAGTAGATAAACTTGCAATGGAACTTCAACTTTTTGCTGGTAGGAATTTGACTGCCACCTATGGTAGACATGTTGAGACGCATGAGGATACCAAGAGGACAATATAATTCAGCAAGTAATGCCTCAAAAAATAGTTTCAAACAGATTCTAGATAGCTCTTGTTATACTTGGAGACATGAACATGAACAAGTTGATGCATGTCAATAGATGAAAAGAATCAAAAGGTGTGCATGCGGGTTTTCTAAGGAGGACTTACTCCACTACATGAGTTTCTACCGCAACAAGGATTATAAGTCTTTTAAGTTCATGAAATATGGCTTTCCTAAAATTTTAAACATCATACTTTGTTTATTCGCCAATACCAACCCCATAAGAAATTGAGTCTGTTGTGCCCTTTTCACCAAGTGATCCCTTCAAGGGCTTATGGTTGACAAACGATCAAGAGGTGAGCTGCATCTTTTTCATGTTACATATTGAACTAGCTGTCTTAACTTGACAGAGCTTGATATACTGTTGCAGATTGCTAGTGAAAGGCAAAGGGTGCCTCAAGATGATAAAGCTAAAATGCCTGTTGCATTTGTGTATTTTAAGACTCGATGGGGTGCTGCCGTTTGCGCGCAAACTCAACAAATTAGAGATCCAACAACATGGTTGACAAAGCAAGCTCCTGATCCAAACGATGGGTACTGGAAGAACCTTGCAATACCATATTTTCAGCTCAATGCTAGAAAATTGGTCATTGCTGGAGCAGTATTTTTGCTAATATTTTTCTTTATTATATCGATGACTTTTGTCCAATCCTTAGCAAACTTGGAAGGGCTTGAGGAACAATTCACATGGCTCAGGCCAATCATTGAACAGTAAGCATCCTTTCTTGACCAATATCTAACTAGTCGTTTACCTAACTTACTGCTATTTTTTATCTACAGAAAATTTTATTAAGTCTTTCTTCCAAGGCTTTATTCCTGGTCTTGCACTCAAGTTATTTCGACATTTTCTGCCAAAAGTATTGATGATTATGTCTAAAACTGAAGACCACTTATCATTATCCCAGTAGGATATTGTAACGGCAGCCAAGTATTATTACTTCATGGTTGTGAACGTGTTCTTTACAACTGTGATTGCTGGAGCTGCTTCGAACCGCTCAAAACAATTTTACACAAGACACCAGCTGAGTAAGTATATATGTTTTTGAAGTAATGGAGATAAAATGTATGTCATGCTGAACGAGGACATCTGTCTTTGCAGTATCATAAAGACTCTAGGTGATAACATTCCTACGAAAGCCACCTTCTTTATTACATATATCACGGTGGACGGTTGGTCAGGGGTGGCAGGAGATAACCTTCGACTAAAACCATTGATTATATACCATCTTAAGAACATGTTTATGGTCAAGACAGAAAAAGACAGGGAGAAGGCTATGAATCCTGGTACTGCGGGTTATGATATAGTGTTTCCTCAAGTGCAGTTATACTTCTTACGAGAAATTACATATGCAGTAATGACTCCCTTTATACTGCCATTTATCGTGATTTATTTTGCATTCTCGTTTGTTGTCTATCGCCACCAGGTAAAGATGTACTAACCAAACATAATTGTTCCATCCTTACATTTAGGTGGCGCTTACATATTTTAGTTTGCAGGTTATCAATGTCTACGATCCAGAGCGTGAGAGTGGAGCAGCATTTTGGCCACACATACATAATCGCATCATAGCATCAATTATAATTGAAGAGATAACTCCCATTGGAGTATTCTCAACAAAATTACCCTCATTCTCTGTTCCAGTTCTTGTTGGGCTTCCCATATTAACAATTGTGTTTCACCTTTACTACAAAAAGCATTTCGAACCAGCATCAAAAATATCCTTTAGAGGTATCTGTGCTGTGAGATCTAATCAAAAGTCAAATAAAATTTTCATTCCTATTTTTTGGCATTTCTAACGGGAAGCCATGGCAAAGGACATTTTGGACAAAGCTGCACATCCTGACATGAATATCAGATCCTTTTTAGAAAATGCATATCTACATCCCGTATTCAAGGATGAAAAAAATGAGGACGAAGAAATTGAGCTTGAAGCACAGCCAAACTTAGTAGCTACAAAAAGATATTCTCGTCCCAATACTCCAAGTGCCAGCATTAACAGGGACACTTAAACTATTCCCATCCATTGTGAGATAAAACGTAGCATAGCAGGTAACATGTTTAAACACACATGTAAACGGCTGTGAATTCTCTGAAATAGGGGAAGGTTGGAATGCAAAAACTTACTTTTCATGTTTTTCAATACGAAGTGATCTTTTCTTCTCTTATTGCATGCAAATGGTTTGTCGACGTGCATGCAACCCATGTAAAAGTTCTTAAATTCAAACTCTTTAGAAGATACAAGGGTTCTGTAGCAAGAATGTATCAATTGGACACAGTTTTAACAAATAAATATTGGTGATAACGTTAACTAGCGTTTAAAAAGAACCTTTAAAAGGTAGCAGACCTATGGGTCATGCAAAAAGGTTTATCTACAATAATGGATCTCCTTCAGTGTGAAAAATGGTCCAAAACACTTGGCTCGTGCAAAAAGGTTTACTTATAATGATGGATCTCCTTCAGTGTGAAAAATGGTCCAAAACACTTGGCTCGGATGAGTGAGCAACATCTATGGCATCAATAAGGCTTGAAGCTTGCCAAGACACACTAATTAGAAGACAGGCCTTATGGTTGTGGGTGGTCTAGTGTGATGTCACTCTTAGTTATGATGTGTGACAAGTGCCTCTAAACAACTCGGATAATTGCTCGACAATAAAATGAGCTATGAACTTTTTGCTGGTAGGAATTTGACTGCCACCTATGGTAGACATGTTGAGACGCATGAGGACACCAAGAGGACAATATAATTCAGCAAGTAATGCCTCAAAAAATGGTTTGAAACAGATTCTATATAGCTCTTGTTATACTTGGAGACATGAACATGAACAAGTTGATGCATGTCAATAGATGAAAAGAATCAAAGCCCAAAGGTGTGCATGCGGGTTTTCTAAGGAGGACTTGCTCCACTACATGAGTTTCTACCGCAACAAGGATTATAAGTCTTTTAAGTTCATGAATTTTGTCTGCAAAAATCAAATATGGCTTTCCTAAATTTTTGAACATCATAGTTTGTTTATTCGCCTACCAACCCCATAAGAAAGTGAGTCTGTTGTGCCTTTTTCACCAAGTGAGCCCTTCAAGGGCCTATGGTTGACAAGCGATCAAGAGGTGATAGTTGTAGGCTAGATAACGTCCTCTGATGAGCGTATTGCTCAGTAGAAATGGCCAAGCTGGCCATTGGGCCAGGCAATGCCGGGGCCTTACGTCATACGACCCGAGGCATTATCTTGCCACATGGCCACTGAGGCCATTTCTGCTTGAGCTATAATGCCGAGGCAGAGACGTTGTCAGTCTTAACATCCTAGGCCGAGTCATTTTGCTCTTGCTATTAAAGGAGAAGGATGCTGGAGCAACAAAAAAACTGATGCAATTCCGTTTTGGGATGAGCAACTCAAAATTTGCGATCCAACCTGCAACAAGAAGTGCATGCGAAGCCACAACTGCCGGCTTTCTCCGTTCGTGTGTTGATCCTGTTATTGTCGGTACAAGAAAATTGTCATGACCATAACATCCTTGTTGGCATGTGTTGACCATAACAGATTAATGCAAAGCAACGTAGGAATGCTACTGGATGTAGTACTCCTACAATGTGTGGTTGAGACTCTCCTGGAGTGAAATGACAAGGACCAAGACGTTAAGAACTGGTTACAAGTCCAAAAATAAACTGCTTAATTAAAGTTATGATAAACTGCTCAATGTGCTTTGGTATTGCTTGACCATGAATACGTTTATTTCTATTGACAATGAATAAGATTTGAACAAAGATATAAAGCCAGTTGTATTATGGTTTATAAGATTTGCAAATGGTATTTGCTGGTAACTCTTGGAAACAAGGGGGTCATTAAACCTAAAAATGGATATGGTAACTCTCGTGGAAGGATGTTGGGGCCACAGCTTGTCAAGTCCTCACCTCACGTTATTGATCAAAGAACAAGTGAATCATAGCTCTAGTTACCACTTCCATTCCATGCACGTAAGATGCAATAGAGCATATGCAAGAATTGTAGTTTGCAAAAGCACCCCGAAATAGAGTACTCATTTATTACAAGCTATTCCCAAAATAAAGTACTCATGTAGTACAAGCTATATACTTACTTTACTTTTTGACAAGTCATTTTACCAATGATGCCCAGGACCGCCATAACCAGGGCCACCATGGCCATAACCAGGGCCATAGCTGGGGCCATAGCCATAACCAGGGCCATATCTACCGTAGCCAGGTCCGTAGCCACCATAACCAGGTCCGGGGCCATAGCCACCACCGTAACCAGGCCCATATCCACCACCGTAACCGTCGGGCTGGGCGTCCTTGGCTTTGGATTCTTCAGTAAGGGGGCGCCCATCGGATTGTTCTTCACCCAACATCCGGGCCTGGGCTGAAGCCAATGCCAGAAGGAGCAGAATTGCCACTGCAAATGATCGACCCATCATTCTCAATAGATAAACTGATGAATCCTACCCGGCTTGGCGCCTCCTTTTATAGTCTGCTCGTCACCAACCCACCATTGATTTGCATTCAAAATATCATTTTTGACCTCTTTCCTGGCCGCCTCTTGTCTTTCGGTTTCGACACTTGCCACCTTCTCATTTACTCTGCGTTTAGCTGGAGTCGTCGGTCTTAAATGCCACGTCCCCACATTTTGCTTGCCTGCCAGACTTTCCACTAGTACTAAATGGTAGTAAATCTGCCTTGAACCGATTATCGAATGCCAAAAGTGGAAATGTTTTTCACTTGTTGTCCTACAATGTGGATCTCGCCATGCCATCCCATTCCATGTTCCATGTCACTACATTCTGGAAGTCATGAGAATGCAATGCATGCATGCAACACAACTCGCCCAAAATTGCACATATCAACCACTCTGCATGCAGCCTTCCATTCACTATCTCATAGTAGAAATTTAAGTTCCAAATTATGATACACTAACAATCATTGTAGCAAATCAACCACATATCATTTTGTAGACCAGGTGATCTCTAGCCCATTTGAAAATTTTTGGGTTGCCCCTATGGGGGCAAACCCTTGCTCAGGTTGGCTTTTTGGCATATTCCAAGGATATGCTTGTATATGCCTGGTATATTTCAAAAACTGCTCCAAACCTGCTAGCGCCCTTAAACTCCCTGTCACCCTCATTAATGCGCGAGGCTCTTCTTACAGTGTAACCGGAATAAATATGCAAGATACTCGGCGTGGATACTCGGCTCAGTTCGATTTCTTTTCTGGAGCTGTCTTGGAGTTCCTGCTTCAAAGTGGAAAGCATTCGATAAGCCATGATTGGGCAATCATTCAACTCGCATCTTTCATTTTTATTAACCTAAACAACTTGTGAATGGAACTGGTATGGAATTGCATCATAATCGTAGAATTTGGCGAACGTTAAACAAAATTGGTGATTAAACGGGATCTTATATCAATTGCTTGAACTAACAATGTTCCAAGATTTGCCTTCTTTTCAAGTCCAGATACATAGAAAGAAGTAATGCATATGATACTTTTATTTTCACATACTTTTGCATTCACTATTAGTGAAGGTTCTGCAATTTGGAACTATCAAGGTAACAAGGCTCTCTCTACATTGCAGATCTTAAAGGTATGAATAAGATTTCACTCTATTTAAGCTTCAATTTGGAGCTAAGATTTGGGGATGTGACCCAGTATCATGTCATTACAGCTTCAACAACATGGAGATGCAACTTAGCTATGCCATCCTTCCATGTACACGATCCATGGTAAAGGGCTTTTCCTCGTTTTATTTTGATTTTTTACCCTTTGTTTCAAACATTGAAGCATTCTTATTTTCGCTGGAAAAAAACTGCAGATCATGCAAGATTAACTTGGAAGAGCCATTCTAGAGGACTCCATTTCAATGCAACTTTTCTAAGATCTTACATATGAAATAGAAACGAAATGAGGCTAGCAAGTTATCTGTGTCTCTCTGTGTTTTGTTCTTCTGTTTTGCATGGCTAAAATGTGAAGCCAAACCCCTTGGAATTATAGCCCTCTTATTACAATGTCTCTAAAAAGATTTAGCATCCTAATATTTCAATATAGTATGCTGAGGTTTAAACCCGTTTTACATAAAGTTTGCTCGGGCATAATGATTTAGAATGAGCAATAAATTCCATGATAGTTTTCTTTGATGGCAACCCCCAGAATAATTTCTCATTTTCGTCTCCATTATGTCGAGATTGTTTTAAAAAGGAACATGATAAACCAAAATCCATTACCAATTTACAACCTTGGTATAGTTATTTTGGAATGCTTGCTTGGTGTTTGCAAGAATGCGAATAAGATAGATAGATAGATAGATAGTATTTTTAAGAGGGATAACTATATTAATGTCTTAGAATGCACATTCTTAGCACTAAGTAGTATAGCACTGGTCCTCCTGACGATCTAGAAGACCCTATTTGATTTCTCATTTCTATATTGAAAATTTGACATCTTTTGCAAAGTTTATCAAACCACATAGGTGCTATTGAATTCGTGACTTTTGATAGCTTTCAAGCTAAACCAGCACATAGGACATATTGACCTGCTGATGTAGACAGTCAAATGACACGTCCATAGAATGGTTCTCACTTGCATTCATATAGGGAGAAGCCAAATAACCTGAATTTTTGAAATATTGTCCCCTTGATCTATATTCTCAACGAGATGTGGATATGAACGGTTTTGGCATTGCCGTGCAAAACATGGACCTTACAAATGAAGTTTTATCTATTCAATATATGATGATAAAGTAATAAAATCCATCATTCATTGATTGGGCAGAACATGTTATATGTCAAAGAAGGTGTTTTACTGTCTAAACAAGCACAGAGGCCACCTAATGTCTTTGATCCTTAGTGACATGATATTGAAAGGGGTTGGTATGCATTTCTCAGGCGATATTTCTGATAATAGTTGTTTTTTCACATGCAATGATGACATGCATTGTCAATGTTACAGAATCAATTCAATCAAAGTGCAGCCTTATCTAGCCTTACAACATCAGAGATGTTTGGGTTTGCAAACTGGAAACCTGCATTTGGTGCCCACTTTATTGGCTCTCGAAACTAACTTGTCAGACCAAGCGGGTTCGCCCAGGCGAACCCCAAAAATTCGCCCAGGCGAAATCGGATTCGCCCAGGCGAACCCGCAAACGACGTGGCGGAATGGTCGCGGGCGCAGGACGCCTGCGTGGCATTGCTACCGGGTTCGCTTGGGCGAACCCAAACAGGGTCAGTCTGGCAGATGGCAGGTTAGATCGCAGTACTGGCAGGTTAGATTGCATTGAATGCATTGCTACCGGGTTCGCTTGGGCGAACCCACCGGCGGGCCAGGCATGGCAGATCGCATTGAATCCATTCCTACCGGGTTCGCTTGGGCGAACCCACCGGGGGCCAGACAGGTACGTATCGCATTGGTACGGGCGTTGACGGCATTGAAGCCAGCGCTGACGGATCGCAGGCAAATCCGACGGGCGGTACAGGCAGTGGCACAGTCTCTTTCGCCTTGTCCCAGGCGGTACAGGCATTGAATATGCCCTAGCGGGTTCGCCTAAGCGAACCCAACTGCGTACCCGGATGGCGGATGGCAGGCGCAGGGGTCGGGGCACGAGCGGATCCGTGACCTGGCCGTACAGAGGGAGGGTTCGCCCGGGCGAATCCTCCACTCAAGCATCCTCATATCAAGCTGCATGAGCGTTGCTCCAGCAAGCTCCCGCTAGTCCCGCCTTAAGTAAGTTGTTTTGTTGAAGTTGTTTTCTCTAAGTTGTTTTTAAAGTTGCTTTTTAAGATGTTTTCTTTAAGTTGTTTTTTTAAGTGAGTTACCATCCCGTGTTACCGTTACTAGTAGTCCATAATGTTTGGTTCGGTTCAACAAGAAAATTGAGGAGCAAACCCTCTACCCCATCAAGCCTTCCTATTTGATAGAAGAATCAATAATGCATTTGAAATATTCCATTGCTAATGTCATACTCTGCTCATGCAAATAACGCAACATCAATCCTCATCTACATGGCAAACATGGGTATGCAACAAAATGTTACCTCATTAAAACAATGCACCATTTGTCGAGTTTCGTAGATAAGTTTAGTACATCAGAACAATGCCCATGCTATGCATATTCTGTAATCATTTCCTTCCCATTGCAAAAGTATAAAACCCTTTTTGTAAGTAGGTGAGTCTTAAATCTATTCAAAGTATTAGACCTTCTCCCACTCATTCTCTCTAATCAATAACAGCTTAAGTAAATGCCAATGCTTCAGGATTGTAAAAATCGACATAGCGATAATGAATGTCATCCTCTAACATGGATTTAGTATGCTCTCCTTGAACAACCTCATCCTCACGTAATGGAAGGCAAACACAAAGGATTAACAATGACCTGAGTAATTCTGGAAGATAAGTTGTATTTAACCTTCGATGCACGATCTATCAATTACGTATGTTCCCTCTATTCATCTGCAACTGTAGATCTAGGTGTATTTTTGCACTGCCCCCGCTCGTATGGTCATCATCACTAGCATTTTTGAAAGTAAAGTGAAAGTCTAACTCTACTAACCTGCATTTTTGAAAGCCATAGTAAAATTCTTTAAATTTTAGTATGACTATAGTTTAATGTTTCTCAATTCAAAATGTTTGTTGATTGCTATGTTTGTATAGTTTGTTGATTGCTTATGTTAGTGCTGATGTTGACGTATAATTCAGATATCTATTTGAGAGCGCACTCCATTTTTCCGTGAGCGACCATGTCTGACTCAGAGGCAGTCCCGCCAGTCGGCATGGATCAGCGTCCCCTACCGTTTGGCATGCAGAGCGGCGTTGATCTTCCTGGACGCATCGGTAGCATCGTAGAATGGTACGCCAACTCGCATTGTCTTTACCCGATAGGTCTGTTGTGTGTGCTTGTTAACCGTATTTGTTTTGTTTCAGGGAATACCACGGCATTTGGTGCCTCGTAAGAAGGGTGACGTTGGTTGAAAGCGGTCGGGCCCCTACCATTGCCCAACGGTGGATATGCACTGCACCTGGTGTACTCACTTTGTCGACAAGATACGTCGTGACCCTGGATTTCCGGGTTTGACGCGTGATGGAGCTTGGGGCCACCATCAGAGCCACCACCTAGATCTATGGTGGCCCACTGACAGATATTCCGGGCCACGGTCCGCGGCGAATTGCAGATAGAGTGGTGTCCGAGCGGGAGAGGGCAGCTCGACGTCGAGAAGATCCTGCCAAAGCCGCACGTATGCTGGAGGCCGCCGCTAGACACAGAGAAGCGAGGAAACAAGGCGCAACAACAATGCGCCTACAGCATGTCCTAACCCCTGAGGCGGCCCTGGAGGCCTTTCCAGAGGGACCGGACGCCATGTTGCATGAGGCCAGCACACAGCACAGGCGGGAGCGTGAGAGGATGCAGCCCTTTCATGAAGGTTGCATCAGAGTCAGAGCTAGTGCCACAGGTGGGGTCTGGCAGGAAGACTAGACCGCACATGCTCTTCTCAATGACTGGGCATTGCACAGAGGATGGGTGGCCATTTGCCCACAGAGCAGGAGCTGGTAGCTGAGCTCCTCAGGATACGGAAGTCTCACCCAGGTTATGGTGCGGGTCCATCTTCGCCACTAGTTTCTGCGGCTGGCAGCGTCCACACTCCAACTGATCCCTCCTTCGCCCGGGAGGAGAGTGCATTGCAGCCCGACAGGGACGAGTTCCAGTCAGAGGGAGGGGGCAGGTCATATTCAGGCTCCACTCATGGGACATGTCCGCTGCCGCCTGATCTCTATATGGCCACCCCTCCTTCCATAGGTCGCTTGCGTGGTGACAGGGCTGACCCGCCTAGGGGCCGCCAGGTCTTTGATGACATAGTGAGGACCGCAATGGCGAGCACAGGCATACACCTTGACCTCACCATTTTCGCCTTATCGCAATGTGGAGGGAACTGAGGCATGGATGAGGGACCGAGCACGCGGTTTCTTCATGTACCACCTTGGAGAGTTTGACAGGCACACCATCTGGAGCTACCTGGTGTGTGTACCCATTCGAGGATGGTCCCAGCCCCACAGAAGGTCGGCACAGTTCCCCGAGCACTTGCAGATCCCGGCCAGGTTGCAGCTTCAGTCCCTCTTCTGGGAGGAGGTTAGGGTCTTCACCCACTTTTACGGCCAGCAGATCACCGACCACCTTGCCGTGGTCGCGAGCAGGGCGTCGGATAGTGTGGCCACTTGGATACTGC
Organism: Isoetes taiwanensis; assembly: GCA_021234155.1. Classification (NCBI taxonomy): domain Eukaryota; kingdom Viridiplantae; phylum Streptophyta; class Lycopodiopsida; order Isoetales; family Isoetaceae; genus Isoetes; species Isoetes taiwanensis. Next base: position 4,081,654 of record JAJEKV010000012.1, on the reverse strand, counting down.
AGGAGGGCGCCGGGCCAGCATGCGGTGTACAACTCATACCTGATCTCATCGAGGCTTGCACACCCGATGGACAGTGGGAAGAGGGACACCTTCGAGTGCTGATGAGGTATGTGTTGTGTTTAGTTTGTATGCATCGTCCTTGGTTTACTTTGTATGCATCGTCGTCCACAGCTAACCACTGGACGCCCCTGTATGTAGCGCCTTGCGGCACATGCTTGGAGAAGCGGAGCGTCGCGAGCTATTGATGATGGACCCCCGTGTCTATCACGACTACGTGCAGTCGGAGTCGCACAACATGCCTCCTGAGGAGTGCGTCACCCACCTTCTTCCTGCTGAGCATCCTGACTGGGGTACACTCCGAGTGCGTCTCCCACCTTCTTCCTGCTGAGCATCCTGACTGGGGTACACTCCGTTTGGTCCTATGGCCCATCGTCACAAAGTAAGCACACACTTCTTTGCTTCAGTTTCAATTCCCAAGGTCATTCCCACGTTGCCCCCCATTCAGCCAGTTGTGATTCAAGTACCTACATCGCGCAACACTTTGTTTGTCCCAGAGTCAGGGTATAACAACTAATCGTCGTTGTGCACTCACCCTTGTATGATGTGGTTTTGTCCGTAGAGAAGTTGAAATTGTGCCAACTGGAGATTGTATGCGTGGGCGTTCGGCTCCGTCATCAACTTTGACAGCCGCAGGCCTACGTCTCTCTTTAGCACCTCCCCGGCCAGCCGTGGCAGTAGATATTTTTGCCACGCACGCTTCACATGGAACCAACATGCAAGAACATTGCCTGCAACCTGCTTGCAAAAGCACGAGTGTCTTTTTCCATCTAGTGATACAATCAATGCACGCTCATCATACCTGCTCACCGTCTTCCCAACAATGTGGGTCTTCTGACACGACCTCGGTGATAGCGCGTCTCTCACACCCGTCCATGTCAATGGTGATTGACCTGAGCCTGATTGTGCCCATGCGTTCAAAGACAAAACGTAGTGCTATCTTCAGGGCATGTCGTTGGTGCCCCTCGTCGGTCTCTAAGCTGCAGAGCATGTAAAACACTGGGAACCCCACACCCCCGGCAATCGGTACAATGGCTCCGTACAGCGGAAACTTCCACAGATTTGTGCAAAAGGTTGAATCCATAGCCCAACCACCACCGCCGCTCCACCTTACAGCAGCCTCCAACATCTTGTCATCTTGGATGACTAGGATCCATGGCCGGGCCAACGGGTCTGCAGCATTAGGATTCCAGGGCTGGTGGAAAATCACCTTCCCGTTGGCTTTCCAATCGTCTATCCCCCCCTCAAGACTTTCCCAGTCCGTGCCCAGACTCCCGCCTACGAGGTGCAATGTGGTGAGATTGATTGATAAAATATTTTTGATGACAAGGTCATTGAAACAACAGTTTGGACTAAGGGTAACCATATCGAAAGAAAAGTAGAGTGAGAACTCAGAGTTAAATATTGATCCACTAACTAAGCATTATGAGGAGTCTACGACAACATCACTGCTCCATGGAAAAACAATTTTCAAGGGCCCATACCGAGTATTCTCTGTCGGTACGCCAGTTGCCACGCATCCTTCTGCGCCATCGTGAAGCGGTATATGACTCGTTCAACTGGGCTTACTGTCATACGTATTTGCGGTCCCCGTGCTCTTGCGAAGTCCCACGCAGCACGGGTCATCCCAATACTTCTAAGCTCCTGTGCGGCAGCCGCAAGCAGTGATGCACGGGCATGGATCAATCCTCCGCATTTATGAAAGGGTCATGGCCAGTGTGTTCTGTGCTCACGTATATTCGTGCACCACTCGATGTAGCACCATTTCCATCTACTTTCACTGTCCGCAAATGAAACAAGCATCCTCTGCGGTGCGACCGTCTGATTTGCCTATTCCCCCGGGTCCCTCTCCTGCGTGGTTGCCTCCATCGGTGGCAGGCATAGTCATCCACAACCTCACCCGTTGCAGCCCAGACACGTTCATGCGAATGGACCAAACGGACACGATAAGTGGTTTGAAGCTCAATCACCCTTTGCTCGAGGCGGTCCATGGTGGTCTCCTCAGAGTAATTGAAGTCGTTGTCCTTCATGGTGCGACCACTTTTGCACGTGCACACTTCCATGCACGCCGTTATTTATTCCTGCGGGACGCCATGGCGCCGTAGACCGACTTCCCATTCCTCTGAAATCTTTTGAAACGTGGCAGTGGGGGACCGATGGATGCTTCCATTCAGGTGGCCCATGGCAACTAGCTGGCTCCTGTTTGGGGTCTGGGTTCGGGAACTCCTGCAAGACAGCCCTCTGTGAGGACCCTTGGATCTAACAGGAGAATCCGGGAGCTATGTCACGCGGGATTTGCAAGAAAAACAAGGAAAAAGGGAAAATAAAACAAAAGAGAACAATGAGATCACAATAATGAGCTTCCTTGATGTCAATGAAGATACATGAGCTCTCGCAATCGAGAAAAACTGAAAAATGAGACAAGACTCAAAACTCATCTAAAAAACTAGAGCGCTAGCTCTACTCATATATATAGTACAATGGCCTTTGGCCCAATATAGACACTCTGACTGATTTCGGTGCCGACTCCTGGAAGGAGGCCTGATTTGCAGGAATGCTGACGGTGCCTCTTGAAGTGCCTGAAATCACGCTGACGCTGACGCGGGCGGTGACGGGTCGTCACTTGTCTGAGCGCCTCCTCTTGACGCAAGGCGTGGTCTTTGTCTGCGTGGTCTGCTTGGTCTTCTGCTGGGCCTTTGACGACTGACCTGTGCCTGACTGTAGATACTTGGCCTTGACTTGGTCCGTCGTATGCATGAATAGTCCTGTTCCTGGAGGTACAGGACTAACACTCCCCCACCCAAACGACACTCGTGAGTGAAGAAAAGGAGGAAGGGTTTCATGGCGGGGAACCCGCCAGTTGGAAAGTGATCCTCACGGGAATGAGGACGGGCGCCATTGTGGTAATTGCCAATGAGATCCTGACGTACTTGAAGAGCGTCAGGAGTGGTAAGTCCAAGGGCAGGATCGCATCAATGAGGAATTTAGAGCGCACCATATCTTCAAGGGGCGGCATGTGCTTGAATGAACGAACCGGGCACTCCATGAGAAGGCCGGTCCGAAGGCCGAAAAGCATTGACGCCGGGCATTCGGGTTGCAATAAAAGATGGGACGCCGATTTAAGGAGCTTACCAGATGACTTGAGAGCCGCGTAAAACCGGCTTGATGGTGAACGAAGGATCCGGTGAGGTGGCGGCATGTCAGAAGAAGGCATCAAGGCCATGAAACGATCGGCCGGGCTTTTTGCCAACCAGCGCATTGGCAATATAGATCCAATTTTCAGTAGGAGTCCAAGGTGGCACCATCCTCCCAACCTGGAGCTGCGTCGACAAATCGTGGATCCCACCGGAGATCCGGCCGAGATCTCGAGGGGAGTCCACCCAGCGTGGCCATCCAGAACCTTGGTCCAAAAGGGAAGACGCCAATCAGAGGTGAGGAACCGTGGGCGTGGAGGGACTCCTAATGAAGCATATGGAGAAGGAGCCATGCCCGTGGGCGTGGGTTGCTGAGCCATGTCCCGGAACTCTCGGACAAGATCCTGATCAAGAGCACGGCACCAATGGTCCCACTCTGAAGCAGAAAGCTGAGTGTAGACTGGAGGATTAACCCAACCTGTTGGAATGGTCTTGCTGTCCAGAAGGCCACGCAGTTGATTGTAGCCTCCCAAGTCTTGCATATAAATTTGTGCAAACTCAAGATCCTCAGGATGCGCTAAATTTCTTCGTACCTGTTCCAATGTTTCAGCCTGCCACAGAGTAAGTGCTGAGCAAGTTCGGGCATGTATTCCTGTTCAAAAGCCTGAGACTGATCATGATCCTTGAAGTACGGGTTGGTTGGCGATAACAACCAAGCAGCATGGGAGTTGCCTCTAAAAATACGATGGGCCTCATCTTGGAATTTATCGTGGAGATCAGCCAGATAGAAGTCATGAAAAACATAGGCCATTGGTTGAACAACTCGGAAATTGACTAAATCTGGATCTTCACAGTCAATCTGATCAAAAACCAAAAGGGCACAAAGTAAACCTTTGTCTTCAATAGAAAGATCCGGCCAGATCCTTGAGGATAGTAAGGTGTACTCTTCCGGTGTTGGATGTGAAGATAGTCCGTCAGCTCCGTGATGGTATGATTAACAAAATGCATGCCTCGATCACTAACAAGTTCCGTGGGACAACCAAAAGCCGCGTGATGATGCGCGTGTAAAGAACCTTGGGCTGCTTGGCGGCGGTGTTGTTGTCCGAAAGTGCACAAGCCTCCCGCCCATTTGGTAGCATAACCGTGATGACCCGGTATGTAGCGGGAGACGCAGGTGCCCATGGGTGGGTCCATGGGCCCCACAAAGTCCATTCCCCATTTTGCTGAAGGGAAGTGGCGTGGCGGCCGGCGTCAAAAGAGCCGAGCGTCCGGGCGTGGGCTTTCCCCACACGGCGAGCGTCACGTCGCGGCGAAAGCATAAGCGTGGGCATCTTTGAAGAGTGGGCCGAAATATCCCCGCCAAAAGAATTTTGGCGTCGCGTGGCGTCACCACTAAAATGACTACCACCAAGCCCATCGTGGGCTTGTCGAACAATATCGGGCACCTCATGAGGGAGGACACAACGACGGAGGACCATGTCTTTGCCTCATTTGTACAAATGGCCTGCAACCATGGTATAGTCACGGACCTCTCTGAGAAACTGACGGTGGCGAGAGCGAAGCTTTTCTGGAGAGAGCGTCGGATCGTAGGGAGGAAGAGCACCAGTGAGAAGATATTGCTGAAAGTTGTGAAACCAATGGGGCGTGGCCGTGACCAGGAACAATTGAGCGTCTGGAAAGGCGTCATAAACACCCGTGGACGGATCATCCGTGTGGATGCATGAAAGATAATCAGACACCACATGAGACTTGCCTGCCTTATGAACAATTTCGAAGGGAGCGAATTCTTGCAGAAGAAGGACCCATCGAGCAATTCTTCCCGTGGGCATGGCTTTGTTGATCAAATAAAGAAGAGTTTGATGATCAACAAAGAACTTGATCTGGCTACCTAACAAATAATGTCGGAAACGCTGGACACAGAAAACTAAGCCCAAAGCTTCCCGTTCCGTGGCAGAATAGTTGCGCTCAGCAGGATTGAGTTTCCGGCTGGCATAGCGGATCGGTTTATCCATGTGTTCATCATAGGCCTGAGAAAGAACAACACCAATTGCAAATGCAGAGACATCAACATGAACGTGAAAAGGCTTGTCCCATTGAGGAGGAACAAGGACCGGGGCCTGGGTAAGTAACAGCTTCAACTTCTGAAAAGCAGCTTCCGCTTGGGGATTCCAAGCCCAAGTGGATTCATCACCCGTGAGTTTATGAATGGGATCAGCTATAGCTGCGAGTCCAGGAATGAAAGTGGAATAATAATTAACCTTACCCAGGAAAGAGCGTGTCTCTTTGATATTAGATGGTGCTTGAGCCTTCAGTACACAACTGATTTTAGCAGGATCCGTGGTGATGCCTTCTTTACTGACCACATGACCCAACAAAACGCCTGAGGTGACGCAAAAAGTACACTTCTCAGGATTGAGACTTATGCCAGATTCATCACATTTTTGAAAGACAAGTTCCAATTTTTCCAAGTGATCATCCATGGAGTTGTAGGCTGAAAAATCATCTTGAAAGATCTGAAGAAAAGAAAGACAGAGAGCATGATGCGCTGAAAGGTTGAAGGAGAATTTGAGAGACCAAAAGGGACCACCTTGTAGGCAAAAGTGCCCCACGGGGTGGTGAAGGTAGTTTTGAGTTGATCTTCTTTCTTGATAGAAATTTGATTGTACCCAGAGAAACCATCCATGAAAGAGTACATCTCATGACCAGCGACTTCTTCAAGAACCTGGTCTGTGAAGGGAAGCGGAAAATGATCACGCTCCGTAGCTTGATTGAGTTTTCTGTAGTCCACGCAAATGCGGATCTTACCATTGTGTTTAAGAGCAATGACGATGGGGCTCACCCACTCAGAGTGTTTGACCTCATAAATTAGACCAGCAGCTAAGAGTTTGTCAATTTCGGCCTTGACGCGGTCACGGTAATTTGGGTTGAGCCTGTACTGTCGTTGCTAGATTGGGCGTGCATCAGGTTTGGTAGGAATGGTGAGTTCCCCCAACTCTGTTTTGATACCCCGAAGGTCTTTGTAGCTCCAAACAAAAATATGTTTGAACTTCTTGAACAGCGTCACAGCGCGTGCTTTATAGGTGGAAGGAAGATTTGCAGCTAAGCGGACAGGTTGATTGTTACCAATGTCCACAATTTCCACCTCTGGAGTTTGAATATGAGGAACAACCTCTGTGTCTTGAACCTGATGAGCAGGAGGTTGAAGCGATTGCAGGAAGCCAGGTATGGGTCCAAGAGAGCAGCCACAGCCTGGTCCTGATCCAGCGTCATCTCCCCCCAAGGATCAGCATACTCCGGGTAGGAGGAAAGAGGCAGACCCGCGGGTGGAGCTTGAACATGATAAATATTTTGTGCTTCTTCAGAGTCAATGTCTGAGATTGAAGGTTCTGCATGCTCAACAGAGATCAATTGGCCAGTTTCCAGATCCATTGTGGCATTGAGATGTCCATCAGTTATAACAAGTTGGTCCGTGGCCCAGTAATGAATACTCTTAGCCTGGCGGAGAAAAGGTCGTCCAACCAGCATTTCATAATCACCAGGATCTTCTCCTGCTTTCCAAACACCAAATTCTAAGGGGAATTTGAGATCACCAATGCTGATATGGAGAAGAGGAGTGACGCCTTGAGGGCGCGTGATATGGCCATTTGCCAACTTGATGTCATAGGGGGCACGATATAATTGTTTGATGCCCAATTGCTTCCGGAGCTTATCAGTAATAAGATTGACGGCACTACCACCATCAATTTGGACATGATTGATGTGCTGATTGCCCACCGTGGCGTGCACCGTGGGTGTTGAAGTTGCAACAGCTCTAACCAGAACCATGGGAAGAGGTAACTGATCTTTGAGAGCCGGACAGAGTTTCAAAATGGTGGCCAGGCTCAAAAGAATCTTGATCGTGGTGAGTTCTTCCTGAAGGTCCAAAGGAACATGTGAAAATGGGTCCGCAGGATCCAAAGGAGCTGGAGACTGTGGTGATTGACCTGAGCCTGATTGTGCCCATGCGTTCAAAGACAAGACGTAGTGCTATCTTCAGGGCATGTCGTTGGTGCCCCTCGTCGGCCTCTAAGCTGCAGAGCATGTAAAACACTGGGAACCCCACACCCCCGGCAATTGGTACAATGGCTCCGTACAGCGGAAACTTCCACAGATTTGTGCAAAAGGTTGAATCCATAGCCCAACCACCACCGCCGCTCCACCTTACAGCAGCCTCCAACATCTTGTCATCTTGGATGACTAGGATCCATGGCCGGGCCAACGGGTCTGCAGCATTAGGATTCCAGGGCTGGTGGAAAATCACCTTCCCGTTGGCTTTCCAATCGTCTATCCCCCCCTCAAGACTTTCCCAGTCCGTGCCCAGACTCCCGCCTACGAGGTGCAATGTGGTGAGATTGATTGATAAAATATTTTTGATGACAAGGTCATTGAAACAACAGTTTGGACTAAGGGTAACCATATCGAAAGAAAAGTAGAGTGAGAACTCAGAGTTAAATATTGATCCACTAACTAAGCATTATGAGGAGTCTATGACAACATCACTGCTCCATGGAAAAACAATTTTCAAGGGCCCATACCGAGTATTCTCTGTCGGTACGCCAGTTGCCACACATCCTTCTGCGCCATCGTGAAGCGGTATATGACTCGTTCAACTGGGCTTACTGTCATATATTTGCGGTCCCCGTGCTCTTGCGAAGTCCCACGCAGCACGGGTCATCCCAATACTTCTAAGCTCTGTCGCGGCGGCAAAGCGATTCGGGATGCACGGGCATGGATCAATCCTCCGCGATTTGTGAAAGGGTCATGGCGGTGTTACGTGTTTCTCCGTATGATATTCGCGTGCACCACTCGATGTAGCACCATTTCCATCTACTTTCACTGTCCGCAAATGAAACAAGCATCCTCTGCGGTGCGACCGTCTGATTTGCCTATTCCCCCGGGTCCCTCTCCTGCGTGGTTGCCTCCATCGGTGGCAGGCATAGTCATCCACAACCTCACCCGTTGCAGCTGATACACGTTCATGCGAATGGACCAAACGGACACGATAAGTGGTTTGAAGCTCAATCACCCTTTGCTCGAGGCGGTCCATGGTGGTCTCCTCAGAGTAATTGAAGTCGTTGTCCTTCATGGTGCGACCACTTTTGCACGTGCACACTTCCATGCACGCCGTTATTTATTCCTGCGGGACGCCATGGCGCCGTAGACCGACTTCCCATTCCTCTGAAATCTTTTGAAACGTGGCAGTGGGGGACCGATGGATGCTTCCATTCAGGTGGCCCATGGCAACTAGCTGGCTCCTGTTTGGGGTCTGGGTTCGGGAACTCGCAAGCAAAGCCCTCTCTGTGGAGGACCCTTGGATCTGGGTCAGAGAATCCGGGAGCTATGTCACGCTGGATTTGCAAAAGAAAACAAGGAAAAGGGGAAAATAAAACAAAAGAGAACAATGAGATCACAATAATGAGCTTCCTTGATGTCAATGAAGATACATGAGCTCTCGCAATCGAGAAAAACTGAAAAATGAGACAAGACTCAAAACTCATCTAAAAAACTAGAGCGCTAGCTCTACTCATATATATAGTACAATGGTCTTTGGCCCAATATAGACACTCCGATCGATTTTTCTTGCCGACTTCGGAAGGAGGCCCGATTTGCGTGAATGCCGACGGTGCCTCTTGAAGTGCTCGAATACGCCGACGCCGACGCTGGGCGGTGGACGGGTCGCCACTTGTCCGAAAGCGCCTCTCTTGACGCAAGGCGTGGTCTTTGTCTGCGTGGTCTGCTTGGTCTTCTGCTGGGCCTTTGACGACTGACCTGTGCCTGACTGTAGATCCTTGGCCTTGACTTGGTCCGTCGTATGCATGAATAGTCCTGTTCCTGGAGGTACAGGACTAACACTCCCCCCCACCAAACGACACTCAGAGTGAAGAAAAGGAGGAAGGGTTTCTGATGGCGGGAACCCAGCAGTTGGAAAGTGATCCTCACGGGAATGAGGACGGGCGCCATTGTGGTAATTGCCAATGAGATCCCACGTATTTGAAGAGTTTATGGTAAAGATCAGGGCGTGATCTGCATCAATGAGGAATTTAGAGCGCACCATATCTTCAAGGGCGCGATGTGCTTCGTAAGGAACTAACCGGCACCATGAGAAGGTAATCAAGGTCGAAAAGCACCGACGCCGGCATTCGGGTTGCAATAAAAGATGGGACGCCCGCATTTAAGGAGCTTACTGGGATGCACTTGAGAGCCGCCAGGTCCGGCTTGATGGTGAATGTAATGATCCGGGTGAGGTGGCGGCATGCTGTAAGAAGGCATCAAGGCCATGAACAGCATCAGCGGGCTTTTGCCAACCACGCGCATTGGCAATATAGATCCAATTTTCAGTAGAGTCCAAGGTGGCACCATCCTCCCAACCGAGCTGCTCGACAAATCGCGGGATCCCACCGGAGATCCGCCGAGATCCGAGGGGGAGTCCACCCGCCGCGTGGCCATCCGTAACCTTGGTCCAAAAGGGAAGACGCCAATCGAGGTGAGGAACCGTGGCGTGGAGGGACCCTAATGAAGCATATGGAGAAGGAGCCATGCCCGCATGGGTTCTGAGCCATGTCCCTAACTCCTCGGACAAGATCCCGATCAAGAGCACGCACCAATGGTCCCACTCGGCGTAAAGTCGAAGTGTAGATCGGAGGATTAACCCAACTGTTGGAATGGTCTTGCTGTCCTTTAAGGCCAGGCAGCATTGATTGTAGCCTCCCAAGTGTTGCATATAAATTTGTGCAAACTCAAGATCCTCGTGGATGCGCTAAATTTCTTCGCACTGCTCCAATGTTTCAGCCCGCAGGTGTGAGGTAAGTGCTGAGCAAGTTCGGGCATGTATTCCTGCTCAAAAGCCCGAGGACCGGGATCATGATCCTTGAAGTACGGGTTGGTTGGCGATAACAACCAAGCAGCATGGGAGTTGCCTCTAAAAATACGATGGGCCTCATCTTGGAATTTATCGTGGAGATCAGCCAGATAGAAGTCATGAAAAACATAGGCCATTGGTTGAACAACTCGGAAATTGACTAAATCTGGATCTTCACAGTCAATCTGATCAAAAACCAAAAGGGCACAAAGTAAACCTTTGTCTTCAATAGAAAGATCCGGCCAGATCCTTGAGGATAGTAAGGTGTACTCTTCCGGTGTTGGATGTGAAGATAGTCCGTCAGCTCCGTGATGGTATGATTAACAAAATGCATGCCTCGATCACTAACAAGTTCCGTGGGACAACCAAAACGCGTGATGATGTGCGTGTAAAGAACCTTGGCTGTACTGGCAGCAGTGTTGTCTGGAAGTGCACAAGCCTCCGCCCATTTAGTAGCATAATCCGTGATGACCAGTATGTAGCGGGCACGGGTGTGCCGCGCCGGTGGGTCCATGGGCCCCACAAAGTCCATTCCCCATTTGCTGAAGGGAAGTGGCGGCGGGCGGCCGGGCGCCAAGGGCGAGCGCCGCGGCCATGGCTTTCCCACACCGACGCATCGCCACATGTGCGCAGCATAAGCGTGGGCATCTTTGAAGAGTGGGCCGAAATATCCCCGCCAAAAGAATTTTGGCGCCGTGGCATCACCACACTAAATGACTCACCACCAAGCCCATCGTGGGCTTGTCAACAATATCGGGCACCTCATGAGGGAGGACATTAACGACGGAGGACCATGTCTTTGCCTCGCTTGTACAAATGGCCTGCAACCATGGTATAGTCACGGACCTCTCCTCGAGAAACCGACGGCGGTGGAGCCTAAGCTTTTCCGAGAGAGCCGCCGGATCGTAGGGAGGAAGAGCACCAATGAGAAGATATTGCTGAAAGTTGTGAAACCAATGGGGCGGCCGGGACCAGGAACAATTGAGCGCCCTGAAAGGCATAATCATAAACACCGCGGACGGATCATCCGTGTGGATGCATGAAAGATAATCAGACACCACATGAGACTTGCCTGCCTTATGAACAATTTCGAAGGGAGCGAATTCTTGCAGAAGAAGGACCCATCGAGCAATTCTTCCCGTGGGCATGGCTTTGTTGATCAAATAAAGAAGAGCTTGATGATCAACAAAGAACTTGATCTGGCTACCCAACAAATAATGTCGGAAACGTTGGATACAGAAAACTAAGCCCAAAGCTTCCCGTTCCATGGCAGAATAGTTGCGCTCAGCAGGATTGAGTTTCCGGCTGGCATAGCGGATCGGTTTATCCGTGTGTTCATCATAGGCCTGAGAAAGAACAACACCAATTGCAAATGCAGAGACATCAACATGAACGTGAAAAGGCTTGTCCCATTGAGGAGGAACAAGGACCGGGGCCTCGGGTAAATGCCTTCAACCTGAAAAGCACCGCTTTGGGGATTCCAAGCCCGTGGATTCATCACCCGTGAGTTTATGAATGGGATCGCCTATAGTCCGCGAGTCCGGAATGAAAGTGGAATAATAATTAACCTTACCCGTGAAAGAGCGCGGTCTCTTTGATATTAGATGGTGCTTGAGCCTTCAAGATAATAAACCGATTTTTAGCAGGATCCGTGGTGATGCCTTCTTTACTGACCACATGACCCAACAAAACGCCTGAGGTGACGCAAAAAGTACACTTCTCAGGATTGAGACTTATGCCAGATTCATCACATTTTTGAAAGACAAGTTCCAATTTTTCCAAGTGATCATCCATGGAGTCAGAGGGCTGAAAAATCATCTTGAAAGATCCAAGAAAAGAAAGACAGAGAGCATGATACCGAAAAGGTTGAAGGAGAATTTTGAGAGACCAAAAGGGACCACCTTGTAGGCAAAAAGTGACCTACCTGGGTGGTGAAGGTAGTTTTGAGTTGATCTTCTTTCTTGATAGAAATTTGATTGTACCTGAGAAACCATCCATGAAAGAGTACATCTCATGACCCGGACTTCTTCAAGAACCCCGGTGCGTGAAGGAAGCGAAAATGATCACGCTCCGTAGCTTGATTGAGTTTTCTGTAGTCCACGCAAATGCGGATCTTACCATTGTGTTTAAGAGCAATGACGATGGGGCTCACCCACTCAGAGTGTTTGACCTCATAAATTAGACCAGTGACTAAGAGTTTGTCAATTTTCGCCTTGACCGGTCCGTCCGGTAATTTGGGTTGAGCCTGTACTGTCGTTGCTAGATTGGGCGTGCATCAGGTTTGGTAGGAATGGTGAGTTCCCCCAACTCTGTTTTGATACCCCGAAGGTCTTTGTAGCTCCAAACAAAAATATGTTTGAACTTCTTGAACAGCGTCACAGCACGTGCTTTATAGGTGGAAGGAAGATTTGCAGCTAAGCGGACAGGTTGATTGTTACCAATGTCCATAATTTCCACCTCTGGAGTTTGAATATGAGGAACAACCTCTGTGTCTTGAACCTGATGAGCAGGAGGTTGAAGCGATTGCAGGAAGCCAGGTATGGGTCCAAGAGAGCAGCCACACCGGTCCCCGATTCAGGCGTCATCTCCCCCAAGGATCAAAGATACCGGTAGGAGGAAAGAGGCAGACCCGCGGGTGGAGCTTGAACATGATAAATATTTTGTGCTTCTTCAGAGTCAATGTCTGAGATTGAAGGTCCTGCATGCTCAACAGAGATCAATTGGCCAGTTTCCAGATCCATTGTGGCATTGAGATGCAGTTATAACAAGTTGGTCCGTGGCCCAGTAATGAATACTCTTAGCCTGGCGGAGAAAAGGTCGTCCAACCAGCATTTCATAATCACCAGGATCTTCTCCTCGCTTCCAAACACCAAATTCTAAGGGGAATTTGAGATCACCAATGCTGATATGGAGAAGAGGTAGCCCTTGGATATGGCCATTTGCCAACTTGATGTCATAGGGGGGCACGATATAATTGTTTGATGCCCAATTGCTTCCGGAGCTTATCAGTAATAAGATTGACGGCACTACCACCATCAATTTGGACATGATTGATGTGCTGATTGCCCACCGTGGCGTGCACCGTGGGTGTTGAAGTTGCAACAGCTCCAACCAGAACCATGGGAAGAGGTAACTGATCTTTGAGAGCCGGACAGAGTTTCAAAATGGTGGCCAGGCTCAAAAGAATCTTGATCGTGGTGAGTTCTTCCTGAAGGTCCAAAGGAACATGTGAAAATGGGTCCGCAGGATCCAAAGGAGCTGGAGACTGTGGTGATTGACCAGAGCCTGATTGTGCCCATGCGTTCAAAGACAAGACGTAGTGCTATCTTCAGGGCATGTCGTTGGTGCCCCCTCGGCCTCTAAGCTGCGAGCATGTAAAACAATGGGAACCCCACACCCCGAAGAATCGGGTACAATGGCTCCGTACAGCGGAAACTTCCACAGATTTGTGCAAAAGGTTGAATCCATAGCCCAACCACCACCGCCGCTCCACCTTACAGCAGCCTCCAACATCTTGTCATCTTGGATGACTAGGATCCATGGCCGGGCCAACGGGTCTGCAGCATTAGGATTCCAGGGCTGGTGGAAAATCACCTTCCCGTTGGCTTTCCAATCGTCTATCCCCCCCTCAAGACTTTCCCAGTCCGTGCCCAGACTCCCGCCTACGAGGTGCAATGTGGTGAGATTGATTGATAAAATATTTTTGATGACAAGGTCATTGAAACAACAGTTTGGACTAAGGGTAACCATATCGAAAGAAAAGTAGAGTGAGAACTCAGAGTTAAATATTGATCCACTAACTAAGCATTATGAGGAGTCTACGACAACATCACGGCTCCATGGAAAAACAATTTTCACGGGCCCATACCGAGTATTCTCTCGCTTCGGCACGGTGCGCCAGCTTGCCACACATCCTTGCGCCATCGCGGAAGCGGTATATGACTCGTTCAACCGGGCTTCTTGCCATACGTATTTTTGGGTCCCCGCTTTTTGCGGTTCCACGCAGCACGGGTCATCCCAATACTTCTAAGCTCCTGTGCGGCAGCCGCAAGCAGTTCAGGATGCACGGGCATGGATCAATCCTCCGCATTTGTGAAAGGGTCATGGCCAGTGTGTTCTGTGCTCACGTATATTCGTGCACCACTCGATGTAGCACCATTTCCATCTACTTTCACTGTCCGCAAATGAAACAAGCATCCTCTGCGGTGCGACCGTCCGATTTGCCTATTCCCCCGGGTCCCTCTCCTGCGTGGTTGCCTCCATCGGTGGCAGGCATAGTCATCCACAACCTCACCCGGCTGTTCCCGCATTATCGTTCATGCGAATGGACCAAACGGACACGATAAGTGGTTTGAAGCTCAATCACCCTTTGCTCGAGGCGGTCCATGGTGGTCTCCTCAGAGTAATTGAAGTCGTTGTCCTTCATGGTGCGACCACTTTTGCACGTGCACACTTCCATGCACGCCGTTATTTATTCCTGCGGGACGCCATGGCGCCGTAGACCGACTTCCCATTCCTCCAAATCTTTTTGAAACGTGGCGGTGGGGACCGGATGGATGCTTCCATTCGGTGGCCCATGGCAACTAGTCGGGTTCTGCTTGGGGTGCGGGTTCGAACTCCGCAAGACAGCCCTCCTGCGGAGGACCCTTGGATCTAACAGGAGAATCCGGGAGCTATGTCACGCGGGATTTGCAAGAAAAACAAGGAAAAAGGGAAAATAAAACAAAAGAGAACAATGAGATCACAATAATGAGCTTCCTTGATGTCAATGAAGATATATGAGCTCTCTCTAATCGAGAAAAACGAAAAATGAGACAAGACTCAAAACTCATCTAAAAACTAGCGCTAGCTCTACTCATATATATAGTACAATGGCCTTTGGCCCAATATAGACACTCGGGACTGATTTCCGGTGCCGACTCTGGAAGGAGGCCCTGATTTGGTGAATGCCGACGGTGCCTCTTGAAGTGCCTCGAATCACGCCGACGCCGACGCTGGCGGTGACGGGTCGTCACTTGTCCGGCGCCTCCTCTTGACGCAAAGCGCGGTCTTTGTCTGCGTGGTTCGCTTGGTCTTCTGGCTGGGCCTTTGACGACCGACTCGGTGGCTTTCGATCAGATCCTTGGCCTTGACTTGGTCCGTCCGATGCATGAATAGTCCCTGTTCACGGAGGTACAGACTAACACTTCCCCACCAAACGACACTCAGAGTGAAGAAAAGGAGGAAGGGTTTCTGATGGCGGGAACCCAGCAGTTGGAAAGTGATCCTCACGGGAATGAGGACGGGCGCCATTGTGATAATTGCCAATGAGATCCTGACGTACTTGAAGAGCGTCAGGAGTGGTAAGTCCAAGGGCAGGATATGCATCAATGAGGAATTTAGAGCGCACCATATCTTCAAGGGCAGCATGTGCTTCAGAAGGAACGAACTGGCACTCCATGAGAAGGCAGGTCTGAAGGCCGAAAGCACTGACGCTGGCATTCGGGTTGCAATAAAAGATGGGACGCCGCCGATTTAAGGAGCTTACCAGGATGCACTTGAGAGCCGCGCAGAAGCCGGCTTGATGGTGAACAGAAGGATCTGGTGAGGTGGCGGCATGCTGTAAGAAGGCATCAAGGCCATGAACAGCATCAGCGGGCTTTTGCCAACCACGCGCATTGGCAATATAGATCCAATTTTCAGTAGAGTCCAAGGTGGCACCATCCTCCCAACTGGAGCGTCTGACAAATCGTGGATCCCACCGGAGATCCGTCGAGATCTGAGGGGGAGTCCACCCAGCGTGGCCATCCAGAACCTTGGTCCAAAAGGGAAGACGCCAATCAGAGGTGAGGAACCGTGGGCGTGGAGGGACTCCTAATGAAGCATATGGAGAAGGAGCCATGCCCGTGGGCGTGGGTTGCTGAGCCATGTCCCGGAACTCTCGGACAAGATCCTGATCAAGAGCACGGCACCAATGGTCCCACTCTGAAGCAGAAAGCTGAGTGTAGACTGGAGGATTAACCCAACCTGTTGGAATGGTCTTGCTGTCCAGAAGGCCACGCAGTTGATTGTAGCCTCCCAAGTGTTGCATATAAATTTGTGCAAACTCAAGATCCTCAGGATGCGCTAAATTTCTTCGTACCTGTTCCAATGTTTCAGCCTGCCACAGAGGTAAGTGCTGAGCAAGTTCGGGCATGTATTCCTGTTCAAAAGCCTGAGACTGATCATGATCCTTGAAGTACGGGTTGGTTGGCGATAACAACCAAGCAGCATGGGAGTTGCCTCTAAAAATACGATGGGCCTCATCTTGGAATTTATCGTGGAGATCAGCCAGATAGAAGTCATGAAAAACATAGGCCATTGGTTGAACAACTCGGAAATTGACTAAATCTGGATCTTCACAGTCAATCTGATCAAAAACCAAAAGGGCACAAAGTAAACCTTTGTCTTCAATAGAAAGATCCGGCCAGATCCTTGAGGATAGTAAGGTGTACTCTTCCGGTGTTGGATGTGAAGATAGTCCGTCAGCTCCGTGATGGTATGATTAACAAAATGCACGCCTCGATCACTAACAAGTTCCGTGGGACAACCAAAACGCGTGATGATGTGCGTGTAAAGAACCTTGGCTGTACTGGCAGCAGTGTTGTCTGAAAGTGCACAAGCCTCCGCCCATTTGGTAGCATAATCCGTGATGACCAGTATGTAGCGGGCACGGGTGTGCCGCGCCGGTGGGTCCATGGGCCCCACAAAGTCCATTCCCCATTTGCTGAAGGGAAGTGGCGTGGCGACCGGCGTCAAGGGCAGAGCGTCACGGGCCGTGGGCTTTCCCACACGCTGACAGACGTCACACGTGCGAGCATAAGCGTGGGCATCTTTGAAGAGCGTGGGCCAGAAATATCCTGCCAAAAGAATTTTGCGTGCCGTGGCGTCACCACTAAAATGACCACCACCAAGCCCATCGTGGGCTTGTCGAACAATATCGGGCACCTCATGAGGGAGGACACAACGACGGAGGACCATGTCTTTGCCTCGTTTGTACAAATGGCCTGCAACCATGGTATAGTCACGGACCTCTCTGAGAAACTGACGGTGGCGAGAGCGAAGCTTTTCTGGAGAGAGCGTCGGATCGTAGGGAGGAAGAGCACCAGTGAGAAGATATTGCTGAAAGTTGTGAAACCAATGGGGCGTGGCCGTGACCAGGAACAATTGAGCGTCTGGAAAGGCATCATAAACACCCGTGGACGGATCATCCGTGTGGATGCGTGAAAGATAATCAGACATCACATGAGACTTGCCTGCCTTATGAACAATTTCGAAGGGAGCGAATTCTTGCAGAAGAAGGACCCATCGAGCAATTCTTCCCGTGGGCATGGCTTTGTTGATCAAATAAAGAAGAGCTTGATGATCAACAAAAGAACTTGATCCGCTACCCAACAAATAATGTCGGAAACGCCGGACATAGAAAACTAAGCCCAAAGCTTCGTGCCCGTGGCGAGAATAGTTGCGCTCAGCAGGATTGAGTTTCCGGCTGGCATAGCGGATCGGTTTATCCGTGTGTTCATCATAGGCCTGAGAAAGAACAACACCAATTGCAAATGCAGAGGCATCAACATGAACGTGAAGAGGCTTGTCCCATTGAGGAGGAACAAGGACCGGGGCCTGGGTAAGTAACAGCTTCAACTTCTGAAAAGCAGCTTCCGCTTGGGGATTCAAGCCCAAGTGGATTCATCACCCGTGAGTTTATGAATGGGATCAGCTATAGTCTGCAGTCCGAGGAATGAAAGTGGAATAATAATTAACCTTACCCAGGAAAGAGCGTGTCTCTTTGATATTAGATGGTGCTTGAGCCTTCAGTACACAACTGATTTTAGCAGGATCCGTGGTGATGCCTTCTTTACTGACCACATGACCCAACAAAACGCTGAGGTGTATAAAAAGTACACTTCTCGGGATTGAGACTTATGCCGTGATTCATCACATTTTTGAAAAACAAGTTCCAATTTTTCCAAGTGATCATCCATGGAGTGTAGGCTGAAAAATCATCTTGAAAGATCCAAGAAAAAAGAAAGACGAGAGAGCATGATCTTGTTGAAAGGTTGAAGGAGAATTTGAGAGACCAAAAGGGACCACCTTGTAGGCAAAAGTGCCCCACGGGGTGGTGAAGGTAGTTTTGAGCTGATCTTCTTTCTTGATAGAAATTTGATTGTACCCAGAGAAACCATCCATGAAAGAGTACATCTCATGACCAGCGACTTCTTCAAGAACCTGGTCTGTGAAGGGAAGCGGAAAATGATCACGCTCCGTAGCTTGATTGAGTTTTCTGTAGTCCACGCAAACGCGGATCTTACCATTGTGTTTAAGAGCAATGACGATGGGGCTCACCCACTCAGAGTGTTTGACCTCATAAATTAGACCAGCAGCTAAGAGTTTGTCAATTTCGGCCTTGACGCGGTCACGGTAATTTGGGTTGAGCCTGTACTGTCGTTGCTAGATTGGGCGTGCATCAGGTTTGGTAGGAATGGTGAGTTCCCCCAACTCTGTTTTGATACCCCGAAGGTCTTTGTAGCTCCAAACAAAAATATGTTTGAACTTCTTGAACAGCACACGGTAAGCGGTTTTATAGGTGGAAGGAAGATTTTGCGCTAAGCTTTAATGGTTGATTGTTACCAATGTCCACAATTTCCACCTCTCGGAGTTTGAATATGAGGAACAACCTCCGTGTCTTGAACACGATGAGCGGGGAGGTTGAAGCGACAGCGAGGAAGCGGTATCGCGTCTAAGAGAGCAGCCACACTGGTCCACGATCGGCGTCATCTCCCCAAGGATCTCCAAACATACTCGGGGTAGGAGGAAAGAGGAACCCGGGTGGAGCTTGAACATGATAAATATTTTGTGCTTCTTGAGTCGGTGTAATGAGATTGAAGGTTCTGTGATGCTCATGTAGAGATCAATTGGCCGTTTGGATCCATTGTGGCATTAAGATGTCCATCAGTTATAACAAGTTGGTCCGTGGCCCAGTAATGAATACTCTTAGCCTTGCGGAGAAAAGGTCGTCCAACCAGCATTTCATAATCACCAGGATCTTCTCCTGCTTTCCAAACACCAAATTCTAAGGGGAATTTGAGATCACCAATGCTGATATGGAGAAGAGGAGTGACGCCTTGAGGCGCGTGATATGGCCATTTGCCAACTTGATGTCATAGGGGGCACGATATAATTGTTTGATGCCCAATTGCTTCCGGAGCTTATCAGTAATAAGATTGACGGCACTACCACCATCAATTTGGACATGATTGATGTGCTGATTGCCCACCGTGGCGTGCACCGTGGGTGTTGAAGTTGCAACAGCTCCAACCAGAACCATGGGAAGAGGTAACTGATCTTTGAGAGCCGGACAGAGTTTCAAAATGGTGGCCAGGCTCAAAAGAATCTTGATCGTGGTGAGTTCTTCCTGAAGGTCCAAAGGAACATGTGAAAATGGGTCCGCAGGATCCAAAGGAGTTGGAGACTGTGGTAAAGAAGCAGAGACTTCTTTAAGAAGCTCTACCTCAGCAGCAATATTTGGATACGGTTGAGAGCGTGTGCCAGAAGATGATGACGGCGCGGCCTGACGCTGCTGAGCTCTAATAGTAGCATGAACATTTGCCAAGGTGCGACCTTCCGCAGCCTGCATGAGTTTCAGAATACTTTGTCTCACTTTAGGCATGACGTGAGGCATGAGTTTGTCAAGATCAGGTGCGAAGTGAACTTTTTTATCATCTTCATGAGGGACTGTTTCCACAGCAAAAGCAGGTTGCGTGTCATGAGGAATGATGGTCAAAGGGCGTGAAGCCCGTGTGTGACGTGAGACAAGACCAACCCAATTGGACTGTTGGACGGGAGGGTTGAGAGCCTGATAAATCTCTTCTTGAGCTTGTTGATCCATAGGATTGGAGGTAGATACAACTTGCCGAGGGCGCTGTTGTTGAGGCGGCCGTGGTGGCTTCCTCAGACAGGACGGGGGGCTTGTTTACCGTTGGCCACCCACAGTTGATAGGCCGTGAGGCGTACAGAAGCAGGCTGAGTGGATCCTAGGAGCTGGACTTGAACTTGAGGAAGTTGAGGACACGCCGTGGTGGTGTGACCCCATTCTTGACAATGATAACATTGAGCCTTTGAAGGATCAAAGGGAGGACGGTTGCCTTGTCCCCGTGGCTGCTGCTGCATTTGTTGATACTGCTGAGGTTGTTGAGTTTGATATTGCTGAGGCGTGGTCTGGACTTGAAAGACCATTTTATTGCGAAAAGGTGTAGGATGAGAACGAGTGCATTCTTCCGTGGCGTGATTGCACATATTGCATCTTTTACAATGAGGAGGTCCATTGGAGGAGTTGCATTCATTGGCCAGATGACCTTGATATTTACAAATAATACACCAGATGTGAGCGCGTTGTGGATTTGCTTGCTGAGGCTGAACAGAGTTCTGGGGAACCATGACGGGGGGCATGAAAGGGAGTTCCTGGAGAGCAACACCCCGAGAAGAAACATTGACGGAGTGATTGACCAATTCAATGGCCTGCTCTAGAGACTTTGGACGCAGGTATTCTATCATGAGTCGAATGGCAGGAGGAAGGCCCTGCAGAAACCAGACGAGGATCTGGCTTTGCGTGGGGTACTCCTGGAGTTTACTGACGAGAATGTGAAGACGATCCGCAAAATCCCTGGCTGACTCCGTGGGCTCTTGCTGAAGGTCATTGAGTTGCTTGAGAAGAAGTTGATCATCATCGGTGGTGCCATAATGAGAAAGGAATGTTGTTTTCATCTCATGCCAACTTTGTTTCCAGTGACTTTTGTTGGCCAGCAACCACTGATGAGGGGCGCCTCGGAGCATGGTGGAAAAGATGTGAAACTTAAGTTGTGGTTGCGCATGACCATTCAGAATGGCCAAGGCTTCGAATTCCTCCATATGGGCTTGAGCACTCTGATCCAGTTTGCCTTTAGTGTTGCCAAAAGTGGGATAAGTCAGCTTCAGATTATGAGTTGGAGAGGAAGGCGGAACGGACGATAGACAGTGTGGATTTGGTGGAGGATATGCGAAGCACATAGAGGTGGAACCGGGCGGGGCCGAGCCCAGGGGTGGGATGGAAAAACGTGTGGGGCAAAAGCAAAAGATCCGGGTGGGGAAGGGTCTTGAGAGCCATCCTCATTGGGCTTGAGATCGCTGGGTTTGATAAAATGTGAAGAGCATGCCAAAAGATGGAGAAGACTCAAATGTGTGAACGTGGGGGAGGGCCAAAGGACACTTGATGGTAGCCCATCCCACCAGGAGGGGAAGAAGGTTGGGATGGCTGAGGGGTGTGGCCTGAAGGGATATGGATATAGGTGCCTCGTGAGTCCGGAAATAGTGAGGTGTGGGCTGAACGGGGGTATGTTGGGGAGATTGAGGTTGAGAACAATGGACACATAGGGGGAGACCCTAGTTGAGAATGGGCACGAGGGGTAGGCGGTGCCGACTGAGCTCGGGAGCGGACACGACCACCCTCAATGTCATAGGCAGAATCATACATATCCCGAACAGCCTCGCGTCGTTGATGGCGCTCCAGCGAGCCGGATTTTGGCGAGAAGTTCTTCAGAGTGAAACCCTCGAGCCGACATGATGGAAAAAATCAGACCCGGCGGCGGCGGTGTTTGGGGTGCGGGTTCGGGGAACTCTGCAAAGGCGACCCTCTGTGAGGACCCTTGGATCTAACAGGAGAATCTGGGAGCTATGTCACGCGGGATTTGCAAGAAAAACAAGGAAAAAGGGAAAAGAAAACAAAAGAGAACAATGAGATCACAATAATGAGTTTCCTTGATGTCAATGAAGCAGTGACGACTTTAAGGTGTGAAACTTCGTAAAGTTGCTATATTTTACCATTTCTTAAAATCTGGATTCGATGGTTTACTAGGATACGTACACTAAAGCAACTTCATAAAATCGCCAAAATTTGATAATATTGCATCCCAATTATAGTAAATTCGCCAAATTAATGGACATTTTACAGTAAAAACCTCAATTTTATAGTAAGACATCCAATTTTACTAAATTCGTTTCTATAAAAATGTTGGAAAAATAGGAAACAATC
Organism: Isoetes taiwanensis; assembly: GCA_021234155.1. Lineage (NCBI taxonomy): Eukaryota > Viridiplantae > Streptophyta > Lycopodiopsida > Isoetales > Isoetaceae > Isoetes > Isoetes taiwanensis. Next base: position 4,059,483 of record JAJEKV010000012.1, on the reverse strand, counting down.
GCCACCATTTCTATAGTTTAGAACAACTAGAGGATGATAAAGTCATCACTGCAATGAAGATACATAGAGCTCTCGCAATCGAGAAAAACTGAAAAATGAGACAAGACTCAAAACTCATCTAAAAAACTAGAGCGCTAGCTCTACTCATATATATAGTACAATGGCCTTTGGCCCAATATAGACACTCGACCGGGATTTGTGCCGACTCTCGAAGGAGGCCTGGATTCTGAGGAATGCCGACGGTGCCTCTTGAAGTGCACGAATCATCGGGACGCCGACGCTGGCGGTGGCGGGCGTCACTTGTCTGGAAGCCTCCTCTTGGCGCCAAAAGCGTGGTTCGCTTGATCTTCCTGGCTGGGCCTTTGACGCCCGACACGTGCTCGTAGATCCTTTGGCCTTGACTTGGTCCGTCAGATGCATGAATAGTCCCGATTTCACGAGGTGCAGGACTAATGACTCAAAACTCCACGTAAGGGACTAACTTGTGAGGCCCGGTTATGCACCGGTACAACCAACCGTGCGATACGTCATCGTCACCTGCAAGCTCGTCACAATATGCAGCCCACCGATGCATCATGCGAACATGGTTCTCGACGGGTGGCCTCCCGCTTCTCTGCGGGACCGGGGGTAAGCGGGGATCGGCAGCACTTACTTCGGACGGGTGGGGAACATAGTGTTGCTATAGGTACAGCCTCATCAACCCATACACAGACTCGTTGAGTGCGTAGCCACCCTGAGGAGCAACACGAAGCCATTGAACTGGGTCCGGGTAGAGACCGGCCAGTTCATGTACAAGTTCTTGGGGATCTTGGGTGGGAGTAACTTGTGAAGTGGTCTGGTCAGGCGGGTTCCACCCATCGCCCGCATTTTCCCCGGTTTCCTCCTCCGACATTGTGTCGTCCTCGGTGTCATGAAGGTCATACTCACTATCATTTTCATCTGAAATCTGACTGACTGAGTCGTCGGTGTCTACCTCTGCCATTCTCGTGCACTCTACTTGGAAGACAAATACAAACTATTGCAGCACGAACCTGCTACTGCCGTGATCGTTGCAGCACAAATCTCTGCACAGTCGCCTGTTTCAATGAACTGTTAGATTTTGTATTATGAAACAATATCTTTGATTCAATTGAACAAACAAATACCAAGACTTGTATTTGTATAAACCAAATTGCAACAAGGTTCAAAGGAATTATATGTTTACCCACTTAAATCCAAGACATAGAATTAATTTATTGATGCCATTGCAAACCTTCACTTCAATATAAATTCAATGCAATATTAAACATTAAGAAAACCATCGAATAGATAAAAGGTTCAATGGTTTCAAATAACGAACCATTAATATTGACAACCATTATCAATTTCCAATGGTTCTTCAAAAAAGTTTCCTATCATATATAAAGAAATAGGTTTTCTCTCTAGCCACAACGTTTAATAACTCACAGTGTCATGAAGATTTCTCAATCATTTAAGTTGTTCAAGCAGACTCCCTCAACACCTAGTACTGTTATATCCCTAACAATCAACTTCAAATCTGTCTAGGCAAATTTGATAATGTCAATTCACAACTTGAGTTCTCAATGGACTATGTATCAACCACATAGATTATGATATGAGATGAAAATATTGAAAATGCAAAAGAAAATAGCCTATGGTCAATATTAAAAATGCAAAAGAAGATGAGAGAGATAGAGAGTGCACCTGCTCTAGCACCTGTGCCTGCTCTAGCACCTGCTATAGCACCTGCACCTGCTCTAGCACCTGCGGTCGCGCAAAGCAAAACCTCCCAAACGAAAACAATGGGTAGAAGGGTTGCGCGCGCCCATAAATAACCCTTTGGCTCGTAGAAGGATTCGCCCAGGCGAATCTTTCTACGGGCCGAAGATGTTCAGCACGCCTGAGGCAATATGCCTGGCTTCGCCTGGGCGAACCCCTGTCGGCCATGTTTTTGGCACCTGCAATTATTTGCACCTGCAATTATTTCCACCTTGGCTAGCCATTATGGCCCCACCATTGGGTTCACCTAGCAACCCTAAAACTCCCGTGCTAATCGTCTTTGGTCAATGCTCGTCACCCGGTAATGGCTCGTACGTGGGTTCGCTAGGAACCCGATAGGCACACCACGCCCGCCAACCCGATCTCCTCTGCCTGATTCTGCCATCCGATCTGCTTTTCTGCTCTGCCACCCGATTTCTGGCACCCGATGTGCTAATGGCCCCGCTGGTGGGTTCGCTTGGGCGAACCCGGTAGGGCGCATAATTACTCGCCGACCGCTTCGCCACACTGGATTTTTTGGCCGACTCGCTAATGGCCCTGGCCGTTAGGTTCGCTGGCCGAACCTAAGCAGGCGGCGATCACCTAGATACCGCCATCGCTATCACACGCATCGCCAAACCCGGGGTTTGGGTTAAACGGGGTTACCCAGGTGAGCTAATGCCATGAGATCGGGCCTCGCGGCGTTCCGCCATGTCAGCGTAAGGGTTCGCCTGGCGATTTTGGGGTTCGCTTTGGGCGAACCCGGTTAACATCATTGGAGTTACTTTTGGGAGCCAATCGAAGCACCGTGCATTTGGAGCAACTGACGATAACAAACAAAGGTTTTCAAGTATCTAAAGTCCTTCAAAGCATTTTGCTGCGACATTTGAAATTCTGGTTCTCAAAGTATGCATAAACGGTCTTCCCAGGATAGAGTTCAAATCTTTGTCGCAATAATATTACCAATGTTGATATTCTAAAAGTACTTTCTGGCATGGAATCTTAGAATGTAGCAGGACATCTTTTCTTATGCTGCCATAGACAGGAATACAATATAGTTAGTATATTCAAAAATATACATGTACGCAACTTGGAATGGCAAAGTCCATGAAACTTTTTCGTCAGATTGCATCTGATTGTATATCCATCTTTTAACGTACTCACAATCCATCATATAGGTAATGGACATGTAGAAGGTATAGTCCTGCAGTACTATGATAAATATGATGCAACTTGACCTAAGTTTAAGGTTCAATCAATAATATAACAATTGAAGTCGGCGATGCATCATAACTGGTCCAAACTTGAAGCAAATCGAGAATGATTTGAAGAAAACTTATTGTCAAGTGGGTGGGTGTGTGTGTGTGTGTGTGTGTGTGTGTGTGTGTGTGTGTGAGAGAGAGAGAGAGAGAGAGAGAGAGAGAGAGAGAGAGAGAGAGAGAGAGAGAGAGAGAGAGAGAGAGAGAGAGAGAGAGAGAGATGAAATGAAATGAAATGGTATTACGTCTATGGAGACCTCACAGGTCTAGTAGACGTTAACTTAACAGTTACATCATGTATTCTGGGAAGTCCATATCACTGACTTCCACAGACTCCTCTCTCCAATCAGATTTGCTCTCATCTTCATCTAATAGATTCCTGAAAATTATCTTTATATGTCTCTCTCAGTATAGCATTACTTCTATAATAAAAGATCCAATTACATTGGCATTTAATGCAAATAATTATGTTAAAGTTTTTGCTTCAATACCATATCTGACTCTGATCATCGCATATGCAGGACAGTGTAGCAGTGCATGATCTTCGTCTTCAACATCTCCAATACCACATATCTTACATGTACGCAGCTCTCGAGGAATTCTCTTCCACCTTCCTACTTCAATATCCGATCTATGAATCGAGACGATCCGAGCATATCGCATGCCTTTTTTCCAATCGAGATGTCCATTTGTAAGTGTATAGCCCTTTGTGTGAGCTTTGGGTTTATCATCCCATAGATAAGTGTTCATCTTGGTAGGTGGATTCAGCCATAGCTTTTCGGTCATCTTACGTTTTGACTAGTTTTACGATGTCTCCAAGATAAGTCATTGCATCTTCAAAGGAGATATTCCATCTGCCCAACCATTCCCTGGCATCTCGAAACCACCCTTGATCAGCGCTAGCCTGCATAGCACGATGTGGAAGTCTAGTAATGTCTTGTTCCTGTATCTTTTTCAAATATCTAATACATCTCACCATGGCTTCCTCTTCCATCGGCATAAGGCCACTTTCTGCTAGCATCATAGGATAGGGAACTTGTGCTTTTACTCCCAGTTCCAGCCGCAAAAACTTCTTGAGTACCTGTTCAATGTCTTCCCATAGTCCTTTGGGCAAACTAGGCCCCCATACCTCACTGCCGTATAGAACTACAGATTGCACCAACACAAAATAGAGTTTTACCTTCATAGGCCATGACCATAAGTGGACCCGTCTACAAAGACTTTGCAGCGCATATAAAGCTTTCAGACCTCCTTCAATCCTTTGTGATATACATGCGTTCCACCTATGAATTCTGTGAATAAGCAGCCCTAAATATTTGTAGGAGTCACACTTCTGTACAGATTCTCCATTGTATTGGAACTGGAAATCCTGTTTAAGAGCCCCTACGACCATGACTTTTGTTTTATCTAGGTTCACCTGCATGCCTGTTTGAGCACAGAACGTGGATAATGCATCGAGATGCTTCTGCATATGCGCCTGAGTGCGAGCAAAGATCACCACATCATCTGCATACATCAATAACCTGATGGCATACTCCTGGATGCTTGTACCTTCTCCCCCATGAATTCTGATCCATTCTTCCAGACTATCTATAAATAGCCCAAATAATGTAGGCGACAGTGGGCAGCCTTGTTTTACACCAATATTGCTTAAGATTCTCTCTGGCGCTTCTGTGGATAATGGGCTAGATAGCTGCACTAATACTTTTTCATATAGAATAAGTACCGCCTCTCTCAGGTTTTCTGGCATCTGTATGTGCTCTAACCTTTCCCAGAGCTTATTGCGAGGCACTTTGTCAAAGGCTTTCTTAAAATCAACAAACAAAATGTATACTGGTTTTTTCTTCCCCTTTACTGAATCCATTATGGTTTTCAATGTAACCAGGTGATCTATTGTTGATCTTTTGCATCTAAATCCAGCCTGAGTTTCAGCTCTGACATTATGTCCTTCAGCCCATAAACTTATCTTTTTCTCTAAAAGTGATGCAAATAGTTTTGAGAAAAGACTCCTCACCAGGAGAGTTCGATAGTTATTGGCATCCATTGGGTCACCTCCTTTGAAGATAGAGACCACTCGGTTGATTTGCCAGTCCTCCGGAAACCCTTGAGCTATGGCTGCATTGAGCAATTTTGTTATTCCCTCATAACAATTCTCATCTGCCCACTTTATGAGTTCCGCACACAAGCCTTGTGCATATCAAGCTTTCCCATTAGAGAGCTGTTTTATTCCATCCACCACTTCTTCTTCAGAGAAGGACAGATCAGACAAGCCCCTTCTTTCTGCTGCCACCTCTTTTATGTGATATAGCTGATCAATATGCTGCCACAACTCTTGGGCAGAAAGTGGAACTGCTGCAGGTTTGGTGTTTTTCACTCTTGGGCTCTGTTAAATACTCCTTGAGTAGCGTTTCTTGCCTCACTTTAATATATTTACGCTTTTTTCTTCTGACAAGCTTTCTATATTCTCTTCGTAAATCAACCCTATGTGACTGGCATGCGGACTGTATTTTTTTCTTCATTTCTTTGCATTCAGTATCATACCAAGAGTTACATTTAAGGCCCTTTATACTTCTCCGTGATACAAAGCATTGTGTAGCAGACTCTAATACAATCTTGGAGACAAGCTGGTTTAGTTAATTGACATCTTCTGGCCATACAATGCTGTCCAGTTTGTACGCTGTCCACTTCTTGTACATATCTGCCTTTTTGCTATCAAGCCGCATGCCAACTGTTAGCTTCTTATTATCTAAAACTTTCAGATCTGAAATTGGTATATGTATGAGCATGGGTGTATGGTCTAATTCCATCCGCTCCTCCATCACAACAAAATCCCTGATGATGTTCTATTGTTGAATCACCACAGATCAAATAGTCTACCACGCTTCGTCCTCTACATGTATATCTGCCAGATGATGGGAATTTTGAGATGCCATTACATATAAACATGTTAGCACTGCTGCACAAATTCAGCAAGTGTCTGCCAGCTTTTGTCGTATTACTATCACAGGAATATCTTCTCCAACCACATTTATCCAGTTCGTCCATATCTAGAGATTCCAGCCATAGCATGTCTTCTTCTCCAGTATATACTGTTGCTTGATTGCTGCCAGTCCTGCTGTTAAAATCGCCTGTCACAATAACTTCACCTTTTTCCTGATACATCATAATATCCTGCTCTAAATAGAAGAAAGGGTCATCTGTACTATTAGCATACGCTTGTTTATGTCCTGGTGCAAAATAGCAGACCGCCATGTATAGTTCTGCTTTGTTACTCTGTATTCTTAGCCAGATAAATTGGTTATTGATATCCTTCTTAACGCCATGCACAAGGCTTTTAAATGTTGTTCTTACATAGCAAGCAATGCCACCATTACCGCAATCTCCATCTCTAAACTTTTTGTTTTTTACAGAATAGATTTTTTCAAAATTCTCGATCTCGGGTAATTGAAACAATTCATGTTCCTTAGTTTCAATAAAGCAGATCATATCTACCTGTTATCCTCCATTTCTAAAACTTTATCTACGGTCAGTCTATTGATGTTCCATATTGCAATCCTGAGGGTCTCCAGCACTACCTAGTCTTCTATTACAACTTTCCCCTGTTTCCAGTAAGCCTTATGATTGTTCAATTTGGCTTCCTTGTATTTTGCCATTTCTTGTTTTTTTGTGATGAGCTGCTCTCTCGTTAGATCTTCATTAATCCAGATGTGTTGATCTTTCAGTTTATTTCTGTTCTTCAAGACTTCAAACCTGTCATTTCTGTTATAAAAGCGAACCACAACATGCCTGGATCCTGTGTCCTTCTTGCCAATTCTGAAGGCATCTGTTATCCCAGCATTTTGAATCTTCAAATGTTCTGCCAATAAGTTCTCAGTTAAAGCTTTTGTATTTTCGTTTGGAGCTTCTGGCAAGCCTACGATTCTCAGATTCAAAGATCGCTGCCTCCTGTCTTGTTCTTCCATATAAGATTCAAGCTTTGCCTTCAAGGCTTCTAATTCATTATCATCTACAGATTTCGTTTTCAATTGCCCTAGTTCTTCCTTGAAATCTTCCATTTCTGTCTTCACTATCATGAGATCATCTTTCAGAGTATGGTTTTCCTCCCGCAGCTTTCTTATCTCCTCAGTTAACAGTACCTGTGTCTGAAGCCATTTCTCCTCTCTTATCGCAGCCTCCTGTCTGAGTAGAGAGAGCTCTTTCCAGATTGTCACAAGAGAAACCTCCTTTCCGGTGGATGATTCTCCCTCCGAATCAGAAAGTTCGGCACCATCTGATGCCGTATCAGAAGCCTTTTTTGGATCATATTTGGTCCCACGAACTATTTCCTTAGAAGGCCTGTTTTTCTGTGTAACCCTATTTTGGCCCATTAGCGCCTATGCTAGCGCCAAGAGAGGGGGGAGGGAGGGAGGGGGAGGGAGGGAGGGAGGGAGGGAGGAGAGGGAGAGAGAGGGAGAGCAGTGCCTTGGAGAGAGAGAGAAGAGAGAGAGAGAGAGAGAGAGAGAGAGAGAGAGAGAGAGAGAGAGAGAGAGAGAGAGAGAGAGAGAGAGAGAGAGAGAGAGAGAGAGAGAGAGAGAGAGAGAGAGAGAGAGAGAGAGAGAGAGAGAAAGAGAAATGAAATGTTTATTAGTCACCAGACCACCGGTCTATTTCAATGGCTACATTCAAAATTATAGAAAAAATTCATCCAATGCATCCTCAGACATGAATGCAGTGGACTCTCCATCCTCTTCTTCACTCATGGTATTAATTTTATTTAAACCATTTAAAACATGTTCTCTCCCATGCAGAACCTCCCTTATAAATTTGCCTGTATCATGCCCAGGTAGATCAAAAAAATCTACTAAAGTAGATACATTAATGCCATACTTACCTCGTATATGTCTATAAGATGGGCATCCTATAAGCACATGATGTTCATCTTCAACCACCAAAATCACACATTTCACGAAGATCTAATTTCATGAGGATATCATTCCATCGACCAATCTCCACCCCAAGCCGATGGGAGCTAAGCGCATTCTCGCTAATTCCATATCTAAGCTCAGCGATACTCCTTCTGACAGGTACTTACCCTCTTGCATGCTAGGGTTAATATATTGCATATAAAATGCTTTTTTTACTTCTGGGACCCTCCACTGCTTACTAATAACATGCTCATATACCCATGTTCTAATGTCAAAATGATTCTCACTTAGATCTTGTATGTTTATCCCCCATTTTCCCATCCATGCTTCAATGTCGAAGCATACCAACCTTTATCTTTTGTTTCTTCTAGAGCTAACCGAGGAAGGAAAGCTATCATTAGCCATTTCAAAAGAGAGTACCTTTTAGAGAGAGAGAGTTTTTTGAGAGAGAGAGAGAGAGAAATCCATTTTTGAGCATATGCACATGATCTCAGGTCCCATTTAGACTTGCAGGATTTTAAAGCACACAACAAAAACCTTATAGAAATCATGATTCAAAAAATTGTTTGAATCATGTACGTATCTCTCCATCACCTTAGTTCCAAATCAAGCCAAATTTATTTCCACATGTTCCTATAAGTTTTCCCTGATAGTCATTTCAAATATCAGTTAGAAATGTTAAAAAACACTGAAGATATCACCATTTGAGTGTGCGTACCTAGGGATGTGCAATAGCCAAATTTTCTGCCTGATAGTCATTTCAAATATTAGTTAGAAATGTTAAAAAACATTGAAGATATCACCATTTGAGTGTGCGTACCTTTTTCTGCCATAGGGATGTGCAATAGCCAAATTTTCTGTCCACTTGGCTCAAACATGCCACCTAGCTCAAACATGCCACCAAAGTGGCTCCAACATGCCACCTAGGCTCAAACATGCCGAGGTGTCTCAAACATGCCACATGGGCTCCAACATGCCACCTGGGCTCCAACATGCCACCTGGGCTCCAACATGCCAAGGTGGCTCAAACATGCCACCTAGGCTCCAACATGCCAAGGTGGCTCAAACATGGCAAGGTGGCTCAAACATGCCACGTGGTTTCAACATGCCACCTAGGCTCCAACATGCAAGGTGGCTCAAACATGCCACCTAGACTCAAACATGCCAAGATGGCTCAAACATGCCACGCGGGCTCGAACATGCCACATATGCTCAAACATGCCAAGGTGGCTCTCAACATGCCACCACGGCTCCAACATGCCAAGGTGGCTCAAACATGCCACACAGACATGCCACCTAGGCTCCAACCTCAAACATTCCACCTAGACTCCAGCATGTCACGTAGGATTCAACGTGCCAAGGTGGCTTAAATATGCCAAGGTGGCCCAAACATACCATGCGGACTCCAACATGCCACCGAGGCTCCAACATGCCAAGGTGGCACAAACATATCACCTAGGCACTAACATGTCACCTAGGCTCAAACATGCCAAGGTGGCTCAAACATGCCACGTGGGCTCCAACATGCCTCCTAGTCTCAAACATGCCAAGGTGGCTCAAACATGCCACATGGGCTCCAACATGCCGCCTAGTCTCCAATATGCCAAGGTGGCTCAAACATGCCACATGGGCTCCCAACATGCCACCTAGGCTCTAACATGCCAAGGTGGCTCAAACATGCCAAGGTGGCTCAAACATGCCACTAGGCTCAAACATGCCAAGGTGGCTCAAACATGCCACGTGGCTCCAACATGCCACCTAGGCTCAAACATGCCAAGGTGGCTCAAACATGCCATGCGGGCTCGAACATGCCACATAGGCTCAAACATGCCAAGGTGGCTCTCAACATGCCACCACGGCTCCAACATGCCACCTAGGTTCAAACATGCCAAGGTGGCTCAAACGTGCCATGCGGGATCCAACATGCCACCTAGGGTGGCTCAAATATGCCACATGGGCTCCCAATATGCCACCTATGCTCCAACATGCCAGGGTGGTTCAAACATGCTATGCGGGCTCCAATATGCCACCTAGGCTCCATCATGCCAAGGTGGTCCACCTAGGCCCTAACATGCCAAGGTGGCTCAAACATGCCATGTGGGCTCCAACATGCCAAGGTGGCTCAAGCATGCCACCTAGGCACCAACATGCTACCTAGGCTCAAACATGCCAAGGTGGCTCAAACATGCCACACAGGCTCCAACATGTCATCTAGGCTCCAACATGCCAAGGTGGCTCAAACATCCCGGCTCCAACATGCCAAGGTGGCTCAAACATGCCACCTAGGCTCCAACATGACAAGGTGGCTCAAACATACCAAGGTGGCTCAAACATGCCACGTGGGCTCCAACATGCCAAGGTGGCTCAAGCATGCCACGTGGACTCTAATATGCCATGTGGGCTCCAACATGCCAGAATAGAGGGATCTTGCGATGACACCCTTCCCCAAATCGAACCAGACCAGGACTTTGCGCGGCTTCCTCACTAGAGGGGAGAGGGCAGACCCTAGGAGACGGACCTCATAAAGGTTGTTGAGGTAGCCTATCCTGCCAGTGCTCCTCCCGGAGGGCAAATGCCAATGCCCTCTTCTCCCCTCCCCCCCCCCCTCCCCCTTCCCGAAGCTCAGTTTGCCTATCAGACAGTTGAATCTGTCGTTCAAGTAACCTTCTTCAAGCAGGTTCAAAAAAATCCAAGATCGGTCCGGGAGAACTTATCAAACCGCGAAGCGTCCTGAAGTCGACCGTGTAGAAACCCAATTGTTTTGTCGTTCGGGCAGTACAAAGGCTCCGAAATGGAGATTCAACTTCGCCATGTCATCTAGAATGGCAAGATTACCTTAGAGACCAAGTTACATGGTCATTTTTGGCAACGAAAGAAACACGAACCCTTTACATGGCAATATTCTGCAGCCACCTCTTAGGCCAATTGAACGTGTTGGACATGAGCTACACAAGACTTGATCTCCAGGTTAATGTCAACGTTTTGAGTCCATTGGCAGAGTCATTCACAGTTCTGGAGTGGGAGAGTTGCCCATCCGTGGCCAAGGGCCTTCGGGAGAGGACCTTTGGAGTGAACTGCTTCCGGAAGATTTTAAGGGTCTGTCTTCTGGCGTCAACACCCTCCCTCTACCTGATGACATTGTGCAAGATCCTGGTCGAATTTGACTAAGATATGGCCTCTGAAACGTAAACCTTGTGTGTTGCTAGGTTAATGTTATGGAGGTCGAGTTTTAGTCGGTTGCACTTGGGACATGGTCGAGAAGCTGCAGTTGAAAACGCGAAGCAATAAAAACTGACAGAATGGGGCTTTGATTTATCCTCCTCCCAGTGTGGCAATTAGAATTCAAGAGCGTCTTTTGCAGTAAAAAAAGTGTTTGGGATCATTCGGGATGGCCAATAGATCCAAACTCTGTTATTTCAGTTGCCATGGCTCCGCATGCATGTTTAGAAAAGATGCACCTAGTTATTCAAGAAAACGACCATGTTTCGGCCTCCGAAACGTAAACCCCATGTATTGCTAGGTTATTGTCGGGTTTACATTTCAGAGACCTTGCTTACTTGGCATGCCATGTCACCACTTGGAGTGCCTAGGTGGCATGTTTGGGCCTAGGTGGCATGCTTGAGCCACCTTGGCATGTTGGAGCCTAGGTGGCATGTTGGAGCCTGCACATGTTGGAACCACCTTGGCATGTTAGAGCCTAGGTGGCATGTTGGAGCCACCTTGGCATGTTTGAGCCTAGGTGGCATGTTAGAGTCTAGGTGGCATATTTGAGCCACCTTGGCATGTTTAAGCCTAGGTGGCATGTTGGAGCCTACGTGGCATGTTTGAGCCACCTTCGCATGTTGGAGCCTGCATGGCATGTTTGAGCCACCTTAGCATGTTTGATATAGGTGGCATGTTTGAGCCACCTTCGCATGTTGAAGCCTAGGTGGCATGTTGGAGCCCATGTGGCATGTTTGAGCCACCTTGGCATGTTGGAGCCCATGTGGCATGTTTGAGGCACCTTGGCATGTTTGAGCCTAGGTGGCATGTTGGAGCCTAGGTGGCATTTTAGAGCCCGCGTGGCATGTTTGAGCGACCTTGGCATGTTTGAGCCACCTTGGCATGTTTGAGCCTAAGTGGCATGTTTGAGCCACCTTGGCATGTTGGAGCCTAGGTGGCATCTCTCTCCCTCCCTCCCTCCCCCCCCCCCCCCCCCTCCCTCTCCCTCTCCCTCTCCCCCCCTCTCTCTCTCTCTCTCTCTCTCTCTCTCTCGGTCTAGTGGTAACACACTAGTTCCTTAGCAATGTGGTCTCGAGTTGAGACCACCCAGACTCGCTTTTCGATGCTTGTTGGGGTCAAATCCTAAGGCGCAATGTAAGGTGGTTGAGGCGAGGGGCCCAATAGAGCAATGTAGTGTGGTGTGTGGTCACATATCGGTTGGATCTTTGCCTAGTGGCGTGGCGTTAAAATACTATCTATCTATCTATCTATCTATCTATCTATCTATCTATCTATCTATCTATCTATCTCTGGTGCTGTAATTCTTGCCCTTCGGGAATGTATGTGATAGTGTGGTACTGAGTAATGTGGGTGTCAAACAGAGCTGCCCCTTGTCTCCGTATTTGTTTGGGTTGTTTATTGATGGGTTAGAAGAATGGATTATGGAGCGAGGATGGGCGGGCACTTCTATTGCGGGGTGTATGCTTACTCTTCATTTGTATGCGGATGATGTAGTACTTATCTCGAAGCAACCAGCAGGGCTCCAAAAGCATCCGGATACGTTGGCTGATTTTTTCCGATGCTATGGGCATGAAAGTAATCTGTCAAGTCTAAAATCATGGTCGTGGGTTCGAGAAAGAATCGAGACTTCTATTATAAAGGGGCAAGGATGGACTCTACTGATACATATAAATACTTGGGGTTAATGCTTGATAAGAATTTCAGATGGAACAAGTGCATTGAGCAAAGAACAAATGGCGGTCTTAAATCGCTTTATGCTATGCAGAGGAGTTGTGGGAAAGCGCATATTTTGAATTTAGGTCTCAAGAAGATGCTTTACAAAGTCTTGGTCCAATCTGTGGTATTGTATGGCTGCGAAGTATGGGGTCTAGGGCTGCCGGCGTGTTTGTGGAGTCAATTGGAGAGAATTCAAAAGAGATTCATGTGTACAGAGCTTGGAGTGAAGACACAAACCCCGTATGAGATGATGTTGGCAGAGTGTGGTATGATTCCTCTGGAAGATGAAGCCCTTATTCAGACACTGATATATGTGCAGAAAGTTAAGGCTTTAGATGACAGTAGACTGCCTTACCTAGCAATGAAGGAAAGCGAATTAAATGGCTGCTATAAGAATGTTAGGGAATGGTTGCTGAAATGGAATCTGAAAATTGAAGATTGTCCACCTAAGGAGATAAGAGAATGGGTGATTGCAGGAATTCGTGCTGTACTCTGGCTAAACCCCAAAACAAAGATGGAGGCATATCGCAATAACATGAACCCTATGTTACAGGAGGCGTATTACCTGAAGAGTGACATATCCATCCTAAAGCGTAAGGAGATCTCGCGTATGCGTCTGAGCTCCCACCATTTGAGTATAGAGGAAGGAAGATGGAGGAACATACCAAGGGAAAGGCGAGTTTGCAAGGTCTGCGGTCAGGATGAGGTTGAGGATGAGGTGCATGCCCTTCTTTTATGCCCGTCATATGAGATCCTGAGACAGAGATATGGGGTCCATGGCACATTAGAGGATTTGTTTAGTTTGCCACCATCCACTATCGGTAATTTTATCATAGATGTACTGAAAATTAGACGAACTTGTATTGCTAGTATTGATGCTCTTTTACAAAATGATATAAACGAGATTGAGACGAGTGAGGGGATAGATGATGCTTTTGACTGTGGAAGCTCACTAGAAGATTGGTTTGATGTAGAGGATAATCTGAACGTCTGATAGACCTGATGGTCTCAGTAGGCGTAATAACAAACATTTCATTTCATTTCATTTCATTTTCTCTCTCTCTCTCTCCCTCTCCCTCTCCCTCTCCCTCTCCCTCTCCCTCTCCCTCTCCCTCTCTCTCTCTCTCTCTCTCTCTCTCTTGCGTCGGCCACATGCTCGTAAAAAAATCCATCTCTCGTCACATATGGTTCCTCCCCTAAATGTACATATTTTTTTGGGAGGAGAGGAGAGACAATTGTCTCTCGAGGCTTAACAGCCTTGGTTATGGGCAGAATTTTTTTTGTAAACCGGCGAACTTGGGATTTTCGATCGTGCATCCATTATTCAAGCTTTTTTTTTTCTTTTGCCGGTCCCCATTCATTTCGATTCCGGGCCACTAAACCATGGATCCGGTCATTCTTGGCATGATTGCCATGCTTTTTCGGGCTTTGACACTTTCGGATTTGCATTCTGAGATCTTGTTTTGCAGCTCTTTGGAACTCAACGAGCTCGAAGACCCAATGACCCTGTTCGATAATGAGGTTTTAGAAGATAACAATAGTATGCTTTTTTGTGCATCTGCAGCTTTAATGGTTGTGGGTTCCAGTAGGGTTAGAAGACCACCAAGAAGATTTTGGATTGCTCCAAGGCAAAGAACACAGTGGGATAATATCGATAACCATGCTTGGAATTATGCGCCATCAACCGAAGATGATATGTGGCACCAATTTTACAGGATGAAGAGAGCCACATTTGAGAGACTGGTAGATTTAATTGTGCCTTATCTTGTCAGGCCCGGGATTAAAGTAAGGCCCCCTGTTGATCCAAGGAAAGCAGTTGCTATGGTTCTGTATTTTCTAGCACACGGGGATATGCCCTTACATGTTGGACGAGAGAGATTTTATGTTGGGAAAGCAGCGGTGCGAGAAATATACCAAGAAAGTCACGCTTGTATTGGCTTGAAGACAATCTTTGTACAAATGGTTTGTTGCAATGCCTACGGGGAGCAAGATTAACTTTCGGTGTATTAAGGAATTCCATGATGCAAGCGGGGTTGCTCAATATATATGGTGCGGTTGGCGGTTCCCATATTTTTTATGGATGAAACCCAAAAAAAGGACAATGGGGAAGACTATTACGGCCGGAGACATAAGAGGCACTCATGTCTCATGCAACGGAATTGTTACACATTGTTTATAAATGTTTGTTGTAACTAGAACGAGTTTGATCCATGATTCCAACCAGTTCAAGAAGAGCTCCATTTATAATAAAATTGCTTCAAAACAAATTTTACAAGAACTGTGGTGACTCGAGTGCGAAAAGCGAAGAAGGGCGACCTACTAACCGGGGAAGTTCGGGTAACTATTCCACCATTATTATTAGGTGATTCAAACTTATTCTAGAGGCCCTTTCTCCTTAAAGTCTTTCCTCAAAATCAGGGTGCATATGGTAAGTTTAACAAAAGGATCTGTAGAGGCGAGAATGTGTGTGTAGAAAATGGATTTGGCATTGTGAAGGAAAAATTTAGAATTGCGAAACACTTGCACGTACATGTTGGCAAAGCCTCAAGATCATACATGCATGTTGTGTTCTTTGGAACTTTTGTATAATGGAAGACAAGGGCTGGGATATCTTTGCCAATTGAAGGCGACCCCCCACCAATATATTACTATGAAGCGAAGCCATGAGCAGGTCCTTAAAAAGCAGGGGTGATCAAATGAGGCCGCGTGCTATTTGAGAATGTGGATGGACATGTCATCCTTTGAATGAATGAATTTTGTAGCCAAGAAAATGAAATCCATATTCAATTGTATTGATTTGATCTCTTTAATTCTCATGTAGGTGTATTATTCTGAGAATTATGAAAAGTTAAATGTGTTTGTAACATGAGTTTAGAGCTTAATTTGTGACACATGGATTAGAGCTCGAATACCTTTCATTATCAAAACTGAACAGCATGTCACAGACATTTCTGAGTCAAATGACTTCACATTAATACACACTAAAGACTATAAAATATCAACAACACAGGAATAAGTAGGTAAACCACGTTTTGTATTCATAAAAGTTCAATACATGTTCATATCGCCTTTGTTCAAAAGCGGTCGCGATATCTCGGCAACCGGGTTACAATCAATGTGAGCCAAATGACTTCACAGCATAAAACCAAAAAAAACACGTCTTCCAAAGAGCATAGGAAATCTGCATCAATAGAAGGACAAAATTTGTTTCTTCTGTCAGAACCCGAACAGTTACATCAGCAAAAAAAAAATGGCATGCATGCCATTTTATATATAAGAGAAGCCTGTTTCAAAATGAAAATATAAAACACAAAAAAAAAGATGGACATAACAATTTTTTTTGCTCAAATCCTGGGACAAAGGTCACACTGAAAGGTTACATTTCGTATCTCTTGGAGGCACCATTTTTCATTGTGCCTAACGTAAACACTCTCCATATGGGCAATCCGGTTCTTATCAGAATTAGCAGCCCATTCTAAAACATCAGCTTCAATATTAACCTCTATCTCAAAAAAATCAATAACAGTCTGTTTGGAATAGCTGCAGTGGATTAGCTTGTGGGACAAGACTTCCACTTCAGGGTTAGCTACCTCGACAGAGGGGGAGGAAAACTAACTTTCTTCTTGCTGCTCTTGGCTTTCTTCATTCTCCTCTTGGCTTTCTTCTTGCACATGGTTTTTCTGAAAGACGTTCTCTAAGCTGACCGGATTATCACTGAACTCGGGACCATCTACACTACTATCTCGAAGGATTTCTTCGCTGGTAGTAGGCCATGAAGAGTATTCAGAAAAATATGACCTTGAGCTGGAAGAAAAGGAAGAAGATTCTCGAGGCGTGGAATATGAAGAGAAACTGGAGGAAGATGAAGAGGAACTCGGAGATCTCGGGCGTTTTCTGTTCACGATCCGAACCATATTGGCTGAAGCGGCTTGCATGCAAGGAATTGAGAAAAGTTTAAATAGCCTTTACGAATTGGGGTGATTGTGACTAGAAGACAATAATTAATACTAAAGAAATAGGCCAGTACAAGTCATTCAATATTTAGGAATACTAGTGGGTTTGAGACAGTTCCAAAATAGACATTCTAAAAAGCATAAAAATTGAAAACGTACCTCTAATCTTTGTTTTTGGCAGCCAATTTAGCAATTTCGAGCAATGTCTCCTTTGTCATTTCACAAATGCTTTGAGTCATTGCAGCCATGGACTCAGCAATTTTCAAACTGTTGGCAAACCTTATTGTTTCCAATTCCCTAACCAACTCAATTTTTCTTGCACTTTTTTCTTTCATGAAATCTAATTTCTTCACCTCAGTGTCCCCAAATGTTCTTGCCATCTGTGATATTCCCATTGCAATGTCCTCATCTATCTGCAACCTAGACTTCTTTCTACTTGTAGGTTTTCCACAAACTCCAGGCTGATTACATGCAGCTAATCTAGGACTTGAAGAATCTGTCTGGTTTCCTGTTGGTGTCCTATTGATTGGATATTCTGGCATCACTGGACGGCTCGGATTTCCCGTGTTCACATTATTATTTGAATTGGGTGGATCTTCAAAGTGGTCTTCAAATGCTGCGTGTTCCAACAATTTCAAAGAAAGTGTCATTCATGAAAGATTCTGAGAAATTTGTATGCAAGTCTGCAGCCTCGAAAGCTTCATTCCCAAATTCGCCATCATCACCAGCCCCTGGAATTGGATTATCTGAGGTAACACCATACTTCACCTCTTCCATTCTCTCATACCACTGCCAAGTTGATGGTTCAGAACCCGTGTGGCTACAAGCCTCCTTCTCATCTTTGAATTTAGCTTGCAGCTTATCCCATTTGTTCTTGAGTTGTCTCAGCTCCACTAAACCCCCAACAAAGGGCTGCAATTTGATCATAATTTTCCTCCATTGTGTGTTGGAGAGGTTGAGGGTGCCATTGGTTACTAATTTCATCTCGTTTAAGAGATTGAGGAAGGTGGAGACACCTTGATCTGTCCATTGCACAGGAGACTTCCTATTCTTGATGTCTATCACTTTCGAATTTTCGTTCTCGTGAACAACAAAGCAGATTCAGTTTCAAAAGATTCACTCACAATATCAGAAGATGCCTGAATTTCGCTCAATACTCGTTTGGATCTTTTCTCCTTTGATTGTCTTGGAGATGGAATTGGCTCGGAATTAGTCTCCAAATGCACATCCATGGAGATCTGGCCTGTCATTTTTCGGGTCCTTCTTGGTGCCATTTTTTCAACCAGGAGGCCGAAAAGGCTTGTTGCTGGCGGCAAAAGCAGATCAAGAGGCCTTAGACATCTGATTGCAGATAATTGTAGGGAAATAAGGAAGACTTAAAATGAAATTGAGGTTCAAAACTTATTGTATGAATGCTCAAAAAACAAGAATGCAAATGGATGCGAAATATGACAAATACCTGGATCGTAATCGACTAATTGCTTCGAGAAATTGGATACTTGGAGCAAGAATTAGGCGGTCTTGAAGATCAAGAAGCAGGGGAAATGGTGCCCCTGGTTTTCGGTGTGGGAAATATTTCGGGCAGTTTTTTTAGGCGTGAAAATTAAGGCTAATTGTTTGGTTAGTGGGCAATGGCAGCCCCTGTTGGTTGTTATTGGGACGAATCATCTCTCAAGGTGAGGTTGGGTTTCCCACTCTCACCCATCTCTCCATCTCTCCCCATCTCTCATCTCTCGTATTCTCTCGTGTGTCTCTCGTCATCTCTAAGTCGACATGTAGCCAAGGCATCTCTCTCTCTCTCTCTCTCTCTCTCTCTCTCTCTCTCTCTCTCTCTCTCTCTCTCTCTCTCTCTCTCTCTCTCTCTCTCTCTCTCTCTCTCTCTCTCTCTCTCTCTCTCTCTCTCCATTTTGTAGCCATTTGGTTTTGGCGCTACATAAAGGCCCTAAAGGACCCCGTTCTGTTACGAATACTCAATCTCGATCACATGCAAAAGCGAGACGTTCTAATACGAATACTTTCAATATAGAGAAATGCGTGTAAGCGAGATTGCAGTGCGCATTGCAGCGACTTACAAAGAAATCCTAGTGGGTGTGTCGATCGGGGTGGGGATTTGCGGTAGCGGGGATTAAAACAGAAAATGGGGGGAAAATAAAAGCGAGAGGATTCTGGTAAATTTACCAGCAAGGGGAATACCCAAAGCGGATCAGTTTCAACATTAGAGGAGTCAGCAAACAGGGGATTGTGAACAGAGAAGGGGGTTAGAAAATAGAGCTATCAAGAATGGCCCAAAAGGAGACTAGATCGAAGAAGACAAAGGTGGACAAAACTGATGTAGACTTCGCCAAATCCGATGGTGAAACACATTAACCCCAAATTTCGCTCTATGTGTAGTTTTTTGTTGTCTTTTTTGAAGAAAAACAACACTTAAAGCCCACCTGTTGTATTGTTCCGAAAATGCTAGAAACAACGTGTAGTTTTTGGCTAAAAAGTCTATGCATAGAAAATTGACAGCCTTTTGAAAAAAAATTAATGCATTGTTTTTAGGTGTTGTTTTTTTTGTTTTTTATTAAAAAAATAACATGTGTTTTTACAGAATATCAACATATGGTTTTTGAAAATAATAGTTGTTTTTACTAAAAAATCAACATGTGGTTTAACAGAATATCCACGTGAATAGTAGTCGTTTTCAAATGTTGTTGTGTAGTTATTTCAGGTAGAAAACTTGTGTGGTTTTTTTAAGTGTGGTTTTTTAGGGTACAAATTTGGTTTCTATATATTGTTTTTAAGCAACCTACCATTGCTACCTTCAAAAATATACATGCTTTTAAGCAATCTAACGTTGTTTCTTTAAATTGCTAACGTTGTTTCCTTAAAAAAGAGATATGCCTTTTTTTTTTTTTTTTTTTTAATTTCCTAACATTGTTTCGTTCAAGAAACCAAACCTATTCCCTTTATCTTTGGGGATTGTATTTGTTGCTGTTTAGCTCTTATTCAATAGTCAAGACATTTATATATTTTGAATATTTCGAATTCTTGATTGTAAACGAAGGTATATTGTGAATATTTTGAATTCTTCATAGTAAAACAAAGGCATTGAGACAAATAATATGATCATCCTTATTGAATGAAAGAAAGAGAAGGAAATAAAATACAAATCATTCAAACCATTCTGTTCTTGTCTTTATTATTCAACCACTGGACCTCTAAAAGACTGTATTTGCAATCTGTTTGCAAGATTCCAGATGTATGATAATCTTCTGGATTTTGCAATGGCCTTTGAAACTCATTGACCTGATCTTGAAGGGTCATTACCGTAAAACTGTCAGAGATGCCATGAACATGGCTGGAGGCCTTCAGCAAAGGGACATTGAGATTGAAATAAGTCTTAGAAATAACAACTGTCCAAATTTTTTTTTGGCATTTCATTCGCAGAGGAAACGCGCAAGGCATGAAATTAGCAGCGACACAAAAGCAAAGCAAAACCAATATAAAAATTCAGAGCATACCTTGGTAGTGGTCGGCCAGTGAAGGAGTTGCAGAGAAAGCAATGGCATCCTGGTCGGCCAGTGAAGTGATCGCCTCTTCTCATTCTTCCTTTTAACAAAATAGGTGAGGCATTCAAATGCTGATGATCCTGAGATTGAAGACGACATCAGCTCCAACGAATCCGAAAATAACACAAATGGAGCTTCAAGTAGGGTCGATCCCGGATTTGCGATTTGGAGCTTCAAGTTGGGTGGAAGCCCTCATTGCTTTCTCCTTTTTACGCATTCCTTGAAGGACAAGCAAAGCCCGGCCCCTTGGGAATCAAATCGGCGAAATCTTTGCCCGACTGTTTTTTAGGGTAAAACTAGAATGGAAAAACATGTTTGCCATCGCCCAAGACGCCATAGCCCATCTGCTGGGACCGCCATCGCCATAGCTTTGCCGGATCGCGCCATCGCCATAGCCATCCGGATCTGCGGATCGCCATCGCCATGGCTACCCGAACTACCATCGCCATAGCCGGTAGGAACTACCATCGCCGCCTTTTCGCTCTACTATCGCTTGATAGCGCCATTTATGACTAGAGAAAGAAACACAAGATGCACAATGGCCGGATAATATCGGATTTCAATCTCAGCCCTTCATTTTAGTAGCCAGTAATATCATAGGACTAGGATCAACATCTATACCATTCATCTTTGAGTCAATCTGAACCGCTAAATAAAAACCAATAAGATCAAAGGACTCGGATCAAGATCTGTGCCGTTTATCGCGGCCTTTGACAAAAAATCACGCGTATATAAAATATTATTTTATTTTCCATGCCTAGCAAATTCATTATTTTATGGGAAAATTATAAAAATACCCCTGTATTTTCACAAATTGTTAAAATGCCCATGTTTGCTAATAATACCCATGTTTGCCCCTGAGACAAATTATTAAAATGCCCCTATCTAAGTGCAACCTTATCGTCTAAGTGCAACCTTTTGTATTTTTTTTAAGTTTTAACCATTGTTAAACCATTGAATTATCACGTATAAACAATGGATACACCAAAATGTGCAAATACGTGCACATGCCAGTGGTTCGATCAAGCCCAAGCCTGAACCTAATAAGCTCCGATTGGAACGGCACATGCGGCTAAATCATATCGACCATAACCCAACAAAGAAGAAACCGGCAGACTAGTCAGCCGCTAATCTGTCTGATTTGAAAAGGCAAGCCAACATGCCACCTAGGCTCAAACATGCCAAGGTGGCTCAAACATGCCAAGATGGCTCCAACATGCCACCTAGGCTCCAACATGCCAAGGTGGTTCAAAAATGCCAAGGTGGCTCAAACATGCCAAGGTGGCCACCTAGGCTCCAACATGCCACTTAGGCTCAAACACGCCATCTAGGCTCAACATGTCAAGGTGGCTCAAACACGCCATCTACGCTCAAACGCGCCATCTAGGCTCAAACACGCCACCTAGGCTCAAACACGCCATCTAGGCTCCAACATGCCAAGGTGGCTCAAACATGCCACCTAGGCTCCAACATGCCTAGGTGGCTTAACCATGCCACCTAGGCTCCAACGTGCCAAGGCGGCTCAAACATACCACCTAGGCTCCAACATGCCAAGGTGGCTCAAACATGCCACGTGGGCTCCAAAATGCCACCTAGGCTCTAACATGCCGAGGTAGCTCAACATGCCACCTACGCTCCAGCATGCCAAGCTGGCTCAACCATGCCACGTGGGCTCCAACATGCCAAGGTGGCTCAAACACACCACCTAGGCTCAAACACGCCATCTAGGCTCCAACATGCCAAGGTGGCTCAAACATGCCACCTAGGCTCCAACATGCCTAGGTGGCTTAACCATGCCACCTAGGCTCCAACATGCCAAGGTGGCTCAAACATGCCACCTAGGCTCCAACATGAAAAGGTGGCTCAAACATGCCACCTAGGCTCCAACATGCCAAGGTGGCTCAAACATGCCACGTGGGCTCCAAAATGCCACCTAGGCTCCAACATGCCTAGGTGGCTCAAACATGCCACCTAGGCTCCAACATGCCAAGGTGGCTCAACCATGCCACGTGGGCTCCAACATGCCAAGGTGGCTCAAACATGCCACGTGGGCTCCAACATGCCAAGGCAGCTCAAACATGCCATCTAGGCTCCAACATGCCAACGTGGCTTAAACATGCCACCTAGGCTCCAACATGCCAAGGTGGCTCAACAATGCCATATGGGCTCCAACATGCCACCTTGGCATGTTGGAGCCTAGGTGGCACATGTTGGAGCACATGTGGCATGTTTGAGCCACCTTGGCATGTTTGAGCCTAGGTGGCATGTTGGAGCCCACATGGCATGTTTGAGCCACTTTGGCATGTTGGAGCCTAGGTGGCATGTTGGAGCCCACGTGGCATGTTTGAGCCACCTTGGCATGTTGGAGCCTAGGTGGCATATTTGAGCACCTTGGCATGTTTGAGCCACCTTGGCATGTTGGAGCCTAGGTGGCATGTTTGAGCCTAGGTGGCATGTTGGAGACTAGGTGGCATGCTTGAGCCAATCTTGGCATGTTGGAGCCATGTTGGAGCTCATGTGGCATGTTTGAGCCACGTTGGCATGTTGGAGCCTAGGTGGCATGTTGGAGCCCACGTGGCATGTTTGAGCTTAGGTGGCATGTTGGAGCCTAGGTGGCATGTTTGAGCAAACCCTGGCATGTTGGAGTCAAGGTCGCTCCAACATGCCAGCGGGGCTCAAACATGCCACCTAGGCTCCAACATGACAAGGTGGCTCAAACATGCCACGTGGGCTCCAACATGCCATGTGGGCTCCAACATGCCAAGGTGGCTCAAACATGCCACCTAGGCTCAAACATGCCAAGGTGGCTCCAACATGCCACACGGGCTCTAACATGCCACCTAGGCTCCAACATGCCAAGGTGGCTCAAGCATGCCACCTAGGCTCAAGCATGCCATCTAGGTACTCCAAATGGTGACATGGCATGCCAAGTAAGCAAGGCCAAGTTTTGACTAAAAGATGTCCATCTTTGGTCTTTTCATTGGGTGATGTTGGCAAATTTTGGGTGATATGGCTAGATGGTGGTGACATGGACATGAGGACTAGGACTTTATGCAAGAAATATGATAACCTTTGGAATTTTTGGTAGAGGAGTTTGGCAATGGATAGAACAGAGGGATCTTGCGCTGACACCCTTCCCCAAATCGAACTAGGCCAGGACTTTGCGCGGCTTCCTCACCAGAGGGAAGAGGCCAGACCCCAGGGGACGAAGCTCAGAAAGGTTGCTGAGGCAGCCTTTCCTGCCAGCGCTCCTTCGGGCGGGCAAATGCCAATGCCCCCCTTCGCAGAGCTCGATTTCTCTATCCGACCGTTGAATCCAGCGTTCAAGTAACCTGCTTCGAGGAGGTTCAAAAAAATCCAAGATCCGTCCGGGGAAACTTATCAAACCGTGAAACGTTCTGCGCTCGACCATGTAGAAACCCAAGTGTTTTGTCGTTCGAGCAGTACAAAGGCTCTAGAATGGAGATTTGACTTCGCCATGTCGTCCGGAATGGTGACATTACCCTAGGGACCAAGTTATACGGTCATTTTTGTCAACGAAAGAAACATGAACCCTCTACATGACAATTTTGCAGCCATCTCTTACGCCAATTGACTAGGAACGTTACTTCTTGAAGAAAGAATGGTCTTCTGCTCATGAAACTTGGTCCCGAGGGTAATCTCGACGTTTTGAGTCCATTGGCAGAGTCAGTTTACAATTTCGGAGTGGAGAGTTGCCTGTCCGTGGCCAAGGGCCTTTGGGAGAGGATCTCTGGGGTGAAATGCTTCCGGAAGGTTTTAAGGGTCCGTCTTCTAGCGTCAACACCTTCCCTCTACGTGATGACATTATGCAAGATCCTGGTCGAATCTGATTAGGATATGGCCTCCGAAACGTAAACCCTGTGTGTTGCTAGCTTATTGAAGGGTTTACGTTATGGAGGCCGAGTTTTTGTCGGTTGCACTTGGGACATGGCCAAGAAGGCGCAATTGAAAAAGCCGGGGCAATAGGAATTGTGGAATGGGGTTTGGATTTATCCTCCTCCCATAATGGCAAATAGAAGCCAAGAGCGCCTTTTGCAGTAGCAAAATTGTTTGGGATCATTCGGGATGGCCAATAGATCCAAACCCCATTCCTTCAGTTCCTATTGCTTCATGTTTTTAATCGCAGCTTTCTTGACCATGTCCCAAGTGCAACCGACTAAATCGCTAACCTCCATAACGTAAAACCCTTCAATAACCTAGCAAACCACGTGGTTTACGCCGGAGGCCATATCCTAGTCAGATTCGATCAGGATCTTGCACAATGTGATTAAGTAGAGGGAGGGTGTTGATGCCAGAATATGGACCCTTAAAACCTTCCAGAAGCAGTTCGCCCCAAAGGTCCTCTCCTGAAGGCCCTTGGCCACGGATGGGCAACTCTCCCACCCGAACTATAAACCGACTTCTACCAATCGGACTCAAAAACATCGACATTACCCCCGAGACCAGTTTCGTGGGCTAAGACCACCCTTTCTCCAAGAAGCGCCAAGGTAGCTCATGTCCAACACGTACGTTCGTAGTCAATTGGCCTAAGAGGTGGCTGCGGAATACTGCCATGTAGAGGTTCGTGTTTCTTTTGTTGCCAAAAATGAGAGTATAACTTAGTTCCTAGGGTAAATTTGCTATTCCGGATGACATGGCGAAGTCAAATCTCCATTCTGGAGCCTTTGTACTGCTCGAACGACAAAATACTTGGGTTTCTACACGGTCGACCGTAGGACGCTTTCGCGGTTTGATAAGTTCTTTCAGATGGATCTTGGATTTTTTTGAATTTACTTGAAGCAGGTTACTTGAATGGTGGATTCAACAGTCGGATAGGGAAACCGAGCTCCAGGAGGAGGGGGGGGGGCATTGGCATTTGCCCTTCCGGATCGTTGGCAGGAAAGGCTACCTCTGCAACCTTTTTGAGGTCCGTCTCCTGGGGTCTGGGCTCTCCCCTCTGGTGAGGAAGCTGTGCAAAGTCCTGGCCTGGTTCGATTTGGGGAAAGGTGTCAGCGTTTAAGTTCTTCAAGATCCCTCTATTCTATCCCTTGCCAAACTCCTCTACCAAGAAATTCTAAAGGTTATCATATTTCTTGCATAAAGTCCTAGTCATCATGTCCACATCACCACCATCTAGCCATGTCAACCAAAATTTGCCAACATCACCCAATGAAAAGACCAAAGATGGACATCTTTTCATTTTTGGCCTAGTCAAAACTTGGCCTTGCTTAGTTGGCATGCCATGTCACCGCTTGGAGTGCCTAGGTGGCATATTGGTGCCTAGGTGGCATGCCTGAGCCACCTTGGCATGTTGGAGCCTAGGTGGCATATTGGAGCCCACATGGCATGTTTCAACCACCTTGGCATGTTTGAGCCTAAGTGGCATATTTGGCACATTGGAGCCTAAGTGGCATGTTGGAGTCTAGGTGGCATGTTGGACCATGTGGCATATGTTGGAGCCTAGGTGGCATGTTTGTGCCTAGGTGGCATGTTGGAGCCACCTTGGCATGTTGGAGCCTAGGTGGCATGTTGGAGGCACCTTGGCATGCTTGAGCCACCTTGGCATGTTGGAGCCTAGGTGGCATGTTTGAGCCAACTTGACAAGTTGGATCCCGCATGGCATGTTTGATCCACCTTGGCATGTCGGAGCCTAGGTGTCATGTTTGAGCCACCTTGGCATGTTTGAGTCACCTTGGCATGTTGGAGTCTATGTGGCATGTTTGAGCCACCTTGGCATGTTGAAGCCTAGTTGCCATGTTGGAGCCACCTTGGCATGTTTGAGCCACCTTGGCATGTTGAAGCCTAGTTGCCATGTTGGAGTCACCTTGGCATGTTTGAGCCTAGGTAGCATGTTTGAAGTCAAATGCTAGTGAAGTGTGTCAAGCATATATAACTCTTGTATGCTGCCATTTTGTGGCAGTAATGGCATGTGGACAACTTGGTCATACATGGATTTTTAGAAAACCTAACCACACCTCAAAAAAACACTACCTTAAAAAACAACACCTTTAAAAAAAACATCCCTTCAAAAAACCATACTGCTTGAGAAAACAACACATCCTTAAAAAAGAGACTACACCTCCTTAAGAAACCACCCATTCTTAAAAAAAAACTATATATCCTTAAGAAAAACTACAGCATATCCTTGGAAAACCACATCCCCATATAACTACATGTAGGTTTTTTTCAAATCTTCTCGTATTTTGTTTTTACTGTTGTTTTCAGCCGTGGACCAAATGTTGGGGTTGTTGTGAAACTTCTGATGCCGAAATCTCATTAGCAGCTATTATGAGAGAACTGGTTATCTTCCAACAAGAGTCTGCACTAAGGGAAACAAGACTCCTGGAGGAGATTAAAAGTTTAAAATCTGAGAACGAAGTCCTCCGTTCCAATTTCGTACAACTGCAGGAGGAATTAAATGGGTTTAAAGAAGACATTATAGATTTGAAGGAAAAATCCTCTGATACAGTAGTAGAATCAGTGATGGATGAGATATCTATTCTGTGTGCTGCTTTTGATAATTATGTAGAAACTCAGGAACGAAATCAGCGAGCCCTAAACCTTCGAATAGTGGGTCTACCTGAACAGGACAATGAGAATACCAGAGAAACGGTGGAAAAATTCTTGAAGGAAGACATGCAGGTAACCAAAGTTGAAATTCTAGATGCATTTAAACTGGGGAAAAAAGGATCTGGAACTCGTAATATTTTGCTGAAGTTCCCTTCTAGAGAGGCAAAGACACACGTCGTGAAGCAGAGGTTTACCCTTAAAGGGAAATTCATCTGGGTAAATGATGATCTCACAAAAGAGCAGATCCAAGAGAAGAAAAAAGAAATTCTGAAATTTAAAGAGGCAAAACAGAAGAACCAGAATGTAAAATGGCTTAAAGGAAAAGTTGTTGTGACAGGATAGGAATTCCTGGGAGGCATTAAAATTGTAACATGGATAGATTAACAGTTGACAAGGTGGTGGCAATACAGGAAAATCTTGACGGAATAGATGTAATTTGCTTTGCTGAAACTAAAGAACATGAGTTATATGCATTATCAGAAATACCGGGGTTTGAACTGTTATATTATGTGAAAAATGAAAGGTTTAAAGATATGGATATTGGAAACGGTGGACTTGCTTGTTATGTCAGACCGTCATATAAAGATCTGATAAAAGGAGTCAAAACAGACAAAAATGGGCAGTTTATGTGGATTGAAATACTTGGATCACAGACCGTGTATTACTTAGCTGTATGTTACTTCGCTCCTAGACATAAGAAGACTTATGTAGAAATCGATGCTTGCCAGGATGATTTGTTCTTTGCACTAGAACAAGACATAATGTATTTTCAAAGCAAAGGCGAAGTAATTCTTGCAGGTGACTAATAGTAGAACAGGAGATAGACAAGCAGCCATATATACAAATTTTGAGGACCCCCTTTGGTTGGAACAAATGGATA
This sequence comes from Isoetes taiwanensis, assembly GCA_021234155.1. Taxonomy (NCBI): domain Eukaryota; kingdom Viridiplantae; phylum Streptophyta; class Lycopodiopsida; order Isoetales; family Isoetaceae; genus Isoetes; species Isoetes taiwanensis. The sequence continues at coordinate 4,031,667 of JAJEKV010000012.1, read as the reverse complement.
TAGATGATCTAATAGGTGAAGGTTGGGATAGACATTCTTCAGACAAAATAATTACAAAATCAGGGAGGCAATTGCTCACTTTGTGCTGTAGTATGAACATGATCATATGCAATGGTCTGCACAGATTTCCAAAAGCTAAAAGTAATACATGTAGATCCAGAAGCACAGTTGATTATGTGATTATGGCGGCTAATACTTTGGACCAGTTGATCGATTTTCAAGTTGGTGAAGAACAACTAAAATCAGATCATTGTCCATTGGTGATTATACTGCATGCCAGTAATGCAAGTTTCTCTCCAAAATCTCATGCTTATCAGGGGTATCATATGAGGGCTAGCTTGCACAATTGCTATCAGGCTAAGATAGAATCAGATTTGCTATATATCAGCTGGGATGCACACATATCTACATCTAGCCAGCAGTTGAATGCTTTGTTGTCTGATGCAGCCAAAGAGGTTTTTACCTCGAAACGTGTTGGGAAAGGGCTCACATGCAAATCTTGGTATGATCAGACTTGTAGGGAGGCTAAGAGAAAATGGAGGACTAGTCAGGGACCTCTTAAAGAAGAATGTAGAAAAGAATACAGAAAAATAGTGCCAAAGAGCTTTTGGAATATGCTTCAGAAAGCTCGCCAAAATGATTTTTCCCTCTCAGCTAACATTTTATGGAAGCATATGTATGCTCTATATCATCATCCAGCGCTGCTGCACAGAGTAGAACGGGGCATAAGGCCTGATTATGTATTCATTACAGAGGAAGTATCAGAAGATATCAATCGCTTAGCAAATGGGAAAGCGAAAGACATTCAAGGATTATGTGCTGAATATCTTAAATGGGCAGGGCCAAAAATATGTCCTATCTTGGCTGATTTGTTTACAAGCGCACTTGCACAGGGATTTCCCATATCATGGCAAGCTAATCGAGTAGTGCCAGTTCATAAAGGTGGGTCTGCTAGCGATATCAATAACTATAGGACTATTCTAGTCAGTAGTTTGCTACCAAAACCTCTTGCGCCAATTCTGGAAACGAAAATAAGTACTTGGGCTGAGACTAATAACAAGAGGTCTGAGGTACAAGCCGGTTTTAGACCTGGCCGTTCTACTTTAGACCATATATTGGTGTTGAAAATAATATTAGACATAGTGAAGGGGACGAAAAAGCCAGTATATGTTGCCTTCGTTGATTTTAAGAAGGCCTTTGACAAAGTGCCTAGATTTCAGCTATGGGATAGAATGGATAAGCTACAGATACTGAAATCATTACAAGAAGCAGTATAGGTATTGTACGAAAAAGTGTTGATACAGTTGTCCTTCCCATTGTCATCAGAGAAACTAGAATATATTGACAGTAACATTGGAGTTAAGCAAGGCTGCCCGTTGTCTCCCACTTTGTTCGGATTATTTATTGATGGCCTTGAATCATGGCTACACGACAATTGTCCAGACAGTACTGTGTTACATAATTCGGTAGTGCAGTTGTTGATGTATGCAGATGATGTGGTTATCTTTGCTCGCTCCCTGGAGTCCATGCAGAGACATTTAGATGGGCTAGCTCGATTTTGCAATGCTACTGGGATGGAGGTAAATCTAGGGAAAACGAATATTATGACAGTAGGAGCGCTCAAACAGGAATGTTCCTTTCGATACAAAGATAATTTGGTGAGTCCTTGTGACTTTTATAAATATCTAGGGCTGATTTTTCATAGGAACCATAGATGGAATACTTGCATTGCCCAGAGGATTGATGGAAGCCACAGGGCTCTTTATGCCATGCAGAGTCTTTGTAGAGAGGCGCACTTATGGTCATGGACACTTAAAAAAAGATTGTTTGAATTGCTAGTACAAAGTGTGGCATTATATGGCAGTGAGATTTGGAGGCCTAGCATCTCACATGGGTTGTGGGCGGATCTTGAACAGGTTCTAAAGAAATTTATAAGGCTTGAGCTAGGGATCAAAGCTCAAACCCCTTATCCAATGATGCTAACCGAATGTGGTCTATTACCCCTGGAAGGAGAGGCTATGGTAAGATGTATTCATTTCCTGAAAAAGCTGTTCCACATGGATAACACTCGTCTCCCTTACAAGGCTTTGTTAGCCAGCAGAGATAAGGGGTGGTTTCATGATGTCATTAATTGGCTTGGGAGATGGGATATCCAAAGGGAAGAGGCGATTTTGTTGGAGACAAACTTGAGACAATGGGTATATGATAAGGTCCGGAGGAGGATGTGGTTACAACCGAAGACAAAAATGATCCTATATAGGTAAAATATGAATCTTGGTTTAGAGGTGGCCCAATACTTGGATGATAATATCTCCATCAAGAAAAGACATGTGATTGGCAGAATCCGTCTTAGTTCACATCATGTAGGTGTGGAAACGGGGAGATGGAGACAAATTATACCTAGATCTGAAAGATACTGCAAAGTTTGTGGTGAAGAACAAGTGGAAGACGAAGAACATACATTACTTAGATGTGGGGCATACTTTTTATTGCGTGGCCAACATGGCATTGAAGCAGATGATCTTCAGACATTCTTCTCCATGAAGGGGGAGAAAATCGGGGGCTATTTACTAGAAATTCTGCAGTATAGAGAGAATTGCTTGAAAAGGTTGAATAGTCTTCTTGAAGAAGATGATATAATGAGCGAGAGCGACGAGCAAGATGAGGATACTGAGACTCATTTGCTCTTTTATGATTATGCATAATGATTGTCTTTTAGGCCTTTTAGGCCTCCCAAAACTTAATACACACACTCTCTCTCTCTCTCTCTCTCTCTCTCTCTCTCTCTCTCTCTCTCTCTCTCTCTCTATGATTGGCCTCACATTTTCAACTACAACTTCTCGATCGTATCCCAAGTGCAAACGACCAAATCTCAACCTCCATAACGTAAACCCTTCAAGAACCTAGCAACACACATGGTTTACGTTTCGGAGGTCATATCCTAGTTAGATTCGACTAGGCCATTTTCACCAATGTTGATGCCAGGAGAAGGATTAAAATCCCTCGAAAGCAGCTCGCCCCAAAAGTCCTCTCTCGAAGGCCCTGGCAACAGACAGCAATTCCACCACTCTGGAACTGTGAATTGGCTCAGCCAATGGACTCAAAATTTCGATATTAGCCTGAGAATCAAGTTTTGTGTGCCTGTCGAACACTGCCCCGTGGGGCATTTGCATTTCTTCTTCGATTATGTTCACGTGCCAACTTTAAATGTTCACAACTTTAAAACACCTCATTCATTATTAAGTACATGTTCCCAAATATCTACCCTGGGTTTTAAATCCAGGCCACATCAGGTACTCCTACTCCCATTTTTATTTTTTGAGAAAAGATATGCTTATTCATTTAATCATCCTAGATCCAGCAGTACATTATTATTTAATATCTTAGATTCACCATTCATTCATAGATGTACACCAAATATCCCTTGATCTTTATTAGCTTATAGAATGTAACATCACTTATTAACTTAATGTGCATAACACCATGCTCCAACAACCCACAGTGTGATATTAAAATCTTATCATGCATTAATACTGGTATCAGATTGCAGTTAGCCATTTGTGACCAATCAAAGTCACCAAATTTATCTTTCCAATATTATCACATAAGTAGCACAATATGAGATCAGACTGGACCTAGATTTCAGTCAACAACACTTTACAAAGACTGTTCAATGTGCATCCATCGCTAAACAAATGTATTGTTTAACAATCTATAATGCCAATCATATGGTAAATATCACAAAAATAAACCCTTTTGGTTCCAGCTTTTGTTTTTCAAAAAAGGGTGATTAGCTTAAGTAAATTGCAGGTTCTGGCCATGTCCACCATGGCCGGGGTTGACATGTGGGGCTTTTTATAAGTTGACACCACTTTGCATGGAGAAGAGCGCATGGTTTCTTTCAACTTCAATCAAATTCTTTTCAAACGTACTTAGGATTTCAACCAACTTTTGATCATATATTCAACTCTCTAGCTCAAACCGCCAATTTTTAATCATGGCTTGTTGATCAATGTGCCTTAATGATATCTTCAAACCACCCTAAGGTTGAACAAACTTCATGAGATTGTGTTGCTCAAAGGGGCAAACATGGTAGTGTAGGTTGAGCCATGATAATTGTTAATAAATGAAAGTTGGTTTGCTATATTGCGCAATGAAAGTTTGGTCCTGAAATGATGTGGCAATAACATGGCAACTTGGAAAATAAAATTTTACTAGTTATTTTTAACTCTTTCGAAACATATTCCTTGCCAAATTCCTATACAAGCATCCTAAAAAGTTATCATATTTCTTACAAGAATGCCTAGTCATCAACTCCATAACACTCATATCTTGCTATGTCAGCCAAAAACTGCCACATCACCCATGGAAAGCAAAAGTTGTACATCACTTCATTTTTTGCCTAGTTAAAGTTGGTCTTGCATACTCTTGGCATGACATGTCACCGCTTGAAGTGCCACATCATCGTATTCCATGCAACATTTTGAGAAGTGTTGTTTTTCAAAAAAGAGTGATTAGCTTAAGTAAATTGGAGGTTCTGGCCATGTCCACCACGACCAGGGTTGACATGCGGAGCTTCTTATAGATTGACACCACTTTCCGGGGAGAAGAGCGCATGGTCTTTCAATCTTCAATCAATTTTTTTTGCCTTAATGATATCTTCAAAGCACCTAAGAATGAACAAACGTTATGAGATTATGTTGCTCAAAGGGGCAAACATGGTAGTGTAGGTTGAGCTATAATAATTGTTAATAAAGGAAAGTTGGTTCTGCTACATTGCTCAATGAACTATTATCGACATCTCCTACATTTTACTATCATGCCCCATCTGGTGTATGCAATATCTTGTACATCAATTAAACTCTCCTTATTGAAGACAAATGCACCATGCTTATAAGGGTTGCCACCTGAATGCATGTACATGAATTGTTATACATTAAAGACTCCTTTTTTTCGTCCTGTAAAAACAAGGCACAGTTACCACTCTAAAGACACCCACACACATAGGATCTAGTTTTGCCCCCTAACAACAATGGTGAAACACAGAATGATAATCTCACATTAATCAACCATTGCATGCTAGTTTACAAGCACTAAGTAAAGCTATCCAAGTTGCTTCCAATAATTTCTCTGCATCATGCGCATGCTAATGACTGCATGTTGCGTGGACAGATGAATGCAACTGCATCAGGTTTTAGATCAAATTCTTGCAAAACGTTCTATAGCCTTGTTAGCCTCATGGTTGACTCCGCAGCCTCTTATTATTGCATTCCAGAAGACAACATATTGAATTGGAAGCTTATTAAAAACTTCCAATGCCTCTTCAAGAGAACACCATTTTGCATACGTCCCCACCAAAGTAGCTCCAACAAACAGGTCTTTTTCAAATTCATTCTAATCAATTTCTCTATATATTCCTCATCCTAGCTGTAGGACTTCCATGTTGCCGCAAGCTTTCAAGCCACAAATGAGCATGACCACATATGCGCACGAGCTATCTCGCTTCATTTGTATTTAACACTTCACTGGTTACTAAACCCTCATGATGATTATTATGATGGGCACGCTTTGATGCGTTTACTGAAACCATTGAGTAGTTTGGACCCAGTCTATGGCATGTGTATTTTAATAGAAAAACACCCTTGTCTGGAACATCTTGTTATCTGTATACTAGATACCAGGAACAAGCACACCAGGACAGAAGTCCAGCTGCTCGTTCTTATTAAAGAAATTGTATGTGTTCTTATTCAGTACCATTCTCCCAATGGGCTGCACCACAGGAATACCAAACATTAGTTTCTACTCTAATGTGAATTTGACTCGGCTTCCACATTTTGCTTGACAGCATGTAATATAATATAGAAACGAGAGCCCAAAGAAAAGGATCAATTCGACTCGGCTCATGTGATGTATCATGAAAAATGTGAGCCCAAAGAACATGATTATTAAACAGAATATCCAAACTCATTATCCCAACCCTACATAAAATCAAACCAAGCTATATGCCATTCAGATCACCTGCAAAGGGAATAGGTCCCCTGGCCCTATCTTAATATCATCTAATGGGTCAAAATCAAACTTATCCTCATTTGCAAAATCCATAGTCCGGATATAAAGCTTCCATTCAAGAAATGTTTTTGAACCGATGGAATCATATAGGTCTTTTATAACATGATTGTAATTTCAATCACCCACGGCAATTGCTTCATTGTCAAGGAGAACCTTCAAATACTCCAATTTGCCAATGGTGCGCCTGAGCAGAACTACAGTACATAAAGCTTTACAAAGTCTCAAACCTAAATATTAGACACAACTAGATATAGTTTGTATATTTGCATGCGGAATAGCACCAACATTTACAAATCTCTGAATAGACAAACTGGCAATTCATATTCGGAAGCACTGAATTTTTTCAAAACCACCAGGTTGAATTCTGAATCTCCAATCCGGCTAACAAACTACTGCATACAAGTGCATTTGAGCATTCGGTTACACGGTAAGAAGAGCAGCGGTTGGCCTCGCACAACAACATATTCCTAGAATATGCCAAAAACCCACCTAAGCAAGGGGTTTGCTCCTCTAGAGGCAACCCAATATTAGGAAACCATGTAAATTAGGTAAATGTGAAAACTATTCAACAGCCGAGATAGGCCATGATGAATAGCCTAGATTTTGATCCAGGTCGTATCATCTTATTGGTTGGGACCAGCTTGTGTTTCTTTCCCGCCTGGTCGCTTTCCTTGCGATGGACAGCTATGGCGATGGCCGTTTCCTGCTCCTTCTCCAGCTATGGCGATGGCAAAGCACAGCAGCAAATCCAGCAGCATCCCGTGGTCGGCTTTGTATTGCATATGAAGGTAGCTGGGATTTGTAGAACTATTTGTTTCTGGTCCCGGTGGACTATGGCGAGGTGCTGGTAGCTGGATCCTGAGTTTAAGAATTCCCACTTCTTCACTGGCAGACCCAAGGCATGCTCTTCTGTCATCATTTTTCCCTTGGTTTTTAACATGCCATCTTTATTTGAATGCATTTAGCTCAATTTGAAGGTTCTGTTTTTAGCTCATTTTGAAGGTTCTGTGCTTGCTTGATGATTTCAGTTGGGATATTCCCTCTCTGCTTACATATCTATAGCTGCAACCCTTGTTCTTGCCATGTTTGTTTCCCTTTATTTAACTCTGTTTTCTCAATCCACCTTTGTTTTTCTCTTGGCCAAATCTGCTTTTGCTGTGGGCCATGTTGGCCGAATGACAAATGACAGGGGGCTTGGCACATGATGATTTTGGCCCTATGGCAAATGTTCATCTATCCCTAAATAAAGGTTTTATCTATTTTTTGAATGTTGTTTCATGCTTCCAATACGATTTCTTAATGGCTTTGGTCTTTTGTAGAAGTAATATCATCTCTAGATATGATATACCAGGAGAGTGTTAATCTCTTAGCAAGATTTAAGGTAAGCTGAATTCATGGATCATTTTGAACTGGCTATGTGCTCACAGAATAAATTCACTTGTGGCTGCAAGGAAGGATATGTTGGTTTGCCTTTGCTTGTCATCCATTTTTGTGGTAGAAGCTGCAAGTGTTTGGAGTCTAGGTTCGGGATCACATGTGAGACAACCCTCTATGAGGACCTTCGAATCAAGCAGGGAAATCCTTAGCTGAGTGTCACATGGGATTTTGCAAAGAGAACAAGGGGAAGGAAAAAGAAAGAACATAAAACAATATGCAGAAAATATGACTTCCTTGATATCAACCAAAGTACATGAACTCTCGTCAAGCGAGAGGAATGAAGCGAGACAAGGCTAAAATCTCATCTAAAAAATCAAGATCTATCTCTACTGATATATATAATACAATGGCCTCGGGCCCAAAATAAATAGATGACAGATCTCGATCACCAACTCCTGGATCAACGCATGAATCCAGGGAATCTGCCAGTGCCTGGAATCCCGCTAATTTAAGGCCGCACTCCCCGGAGGCTGTCATTTGTCCATTTTGGCTCACTTATTTGACTGGGACGTGGACTTCTGCGTGGCTTTTGGGGGGGGGGGAGGGGGGAAGGGCGTGGATCTGCTACCTAACGCTTGACCTGGTCCCTTGTTTCTGTCCTGCTGCGTGGAATTTAAGAATAGTCCTGTGCACGGAGTGCAGGGACTAACACTCCCTCCCCATTCACCAAAGAACACTCAGTGGAAAGAAAGGCAGGTACGGTTTTGGTAGGTGGAAAACCAGGAACCTTTTAAAAATCATCCTGTCTACTATGTGGTCTTGCGTCTGTAACTGTATGATACTTCTGTATCAGATCTTGCCTATCTTTGAGCGCATCAGAAGTATGGACCCCAATTGAAGGTGATGCGTCAGTGAGAAATCCGGACTGCGCCATATCTTCAAAGGCACGGTGGGCTTTTGCGAGGACATACTGGCATTCGATGAGAAGGCAAGTCTAAAGACCGAAGGCACCAGCACTAGCATTAGGATTGCAGTAATAGATAGGACGCTTCCGCGCAATGGAACGCTGAAGGAGACATTTTAGGGCTGCACAGAATCTAGCTTGACGGTGAATTGAGGATCAGGAGACGTCGCAGCACGCTCTAGAAATTGTGTGAGGCTCCAGACTGCTTGAGCAGGGGCTTGCCAACCTCGTTCATTTGGAATATAGATCCAATTCTGAGTATGCTCCAACGATTCTCCCTCCTGCCAGACAGAACCACGCACAAAGTACGGATTCCACCGAAGATCTGTGGAAATATGAGCGGGGGTCCAATCAGCGTGACCCTCTAAGGCCTTAGTCCAAAAGGAGGAACGCCAATCTGAGGTGAGAAATTGACGATGTGGGGGCGCTCCCAAGGATGCATACTCATTATGTTGTGGAGGAGGCTGCATCATGGGTTGCTGGGCTTGCTCACGGAATTCCTGAAGGAGATCAACATCCAAGGTCTGACACCATCGGTCCCAATCCAAATACGAAAGAAGAGTGTTGACAGGAGGAGGAACCCATTCCGTGGAAATGGTTTCACTGTCAAGATATTCACGGAGGCTGTTAAACCCACCAAAATGCTACAAATATATTTGTGCAAACTGAATTACTATGTCTTCACGCAAGTTCTTTCTGACCTGTTGCAAAGTTTCTGCAATCTAGAGAGGTAGATGACGAGCAAGCTCAGGCATGTACTCAACCTTGAAGGCATTGGTCCAGGCCTGATCATGAAGATATTTATTGTCAGACGTCAAAAACCATTTAGCATCAGGGTTCCCATGAAAGGCATGGCTTAGGCCATCAGTGAATTTGTCTTGAGTGTCTGCAAAAAAATCATGGATCACATACGCCTTTGGTTGAACCAGGCAAAAAATAAAAAATTCGGGATCTTCACAAGTGATAAACCCATATATCAGGAGAGCACAAAGAAGACCTTTGTCTTCAATTGAGAGATCAGGCCAAATGGTTAGAAAATCATTAGTGAGAGATCCACCAAGTTTGCCATTAGCAGAATACCACTTTAGTATAAAGAGGTATCTTCTAGAAACCACATAATCCAGATAGCTCGTAGGTGTGGGGAAGTCATCTGGAATACGGACTGCCAATGAGCTGATTCAGAGCTTCTTCAGCAGATTGAATGGCCTGCTGCAACTGGTGTTCCAAATCACCAAATCTTGTTATCCTTTTCAGCGAGGAGGCACAATTGGTCTCTTATCTTCCTGTGAGAGTGCGTGGCCTGTGATGATGACGGGCCTTGAGTGGAGATCCGCAGTTGAAGACTTGTGATTTCTGTGTCGTTAATCAGCTTCTGTTTCTAAGCTTCTGCAAGCTGAGTTTGCCAGGCCGTGATCTGTGTCTGGACTGCTGCTAGTTGGCCTTCTAAAGCAGAGACCCGAATTTCACCTTGCCTGACGATGTGTAGCTGACGGTATACTCATTACGTAATCCCTGGTACAGGAGCCTGACTGCCTGCAAAGATTTTATCTTTGTCCTTAAGTTGTGCCAGAAGCTCCTGGTCATAGTACCTTGAAGTTGAACTTGCTGGTTTTCGAGTGTGGCGCATGTGTCTTGTTCATGCTTGAGAGCCTCACGGGTCTCGAGCAAGGCGGCGTACTTACTCTGAAGGCTTTCTTCCAGAGTCTGAACTTGAGTGGTGGCTGCCTGGAGATCACGGTGAACAACATCTGTGGAATCCATGTACTCTTTGACTCCATATACTCTTTGAAGTGCTCTTGAGAGTCCTGGAGTTTGATCATGCATTCTGCAATAACTTGCTCATATTGATACAAGGCGCGTCGAGATGGAGGAGGGACAAGAGGGCGAAGAGGTAATGATGGTTGTGGAATGATTGGAGCCGTGTTCTGAGAAATTTGTTGAGAGGTGGAATTTTCAACTTGTGTTGACTGAGAAGAAGGAACATTGATCACTAGAGTATGGCGTGGTTCTTGTTGGCGTGGAGACGGCTGTGCATCAGGATGTGGACGACAGCTTTCTTCTTGAAGTTCCTGGACAGCAGGAATGACAGAAGGGATGTGAGTTGAAGTGACAGAAGTGGTTTCCAGATTGGTGGGGAATATGCGACTGGGTTTTGGAAGGCAATGGTTGATGATGGCCTGAAAATGAGCACCCATAGCAGATTCGAGGCCAGAGCCTGGTGATTGTCGAAGACGATCAACTTCATGGAGGAGACACTGGAACATGATCTGAGGCCAATCAATGAAGCTGGTGGAATATATTGCAGCAATGGCGGTGTGAAAAAAAGGTTTGTTAATGTGGGTGTTCTTAATGGAATAACCATCGAACTTTTGCAACAAAAACTTCACAAAGGCTTCATGGGGCTTTGCAATATTCGTGAGTTTGTGAGTAGTGGCTGCATATGGCGTTTGGCCATAGACCGTAACATCATGGTCCTGCAAAGCAGCCCAATTCAGAGAAGGAGCTTGACGAGGTAATTGAATTGAAATACCTGACCCAAAAGATTCTAATTGGAGGCCTCGGATTAGGAACAGGGAGTTCTTGTCTAGAGAATTCAAATAACCCCGCCCTTTCAGCAACTTCTCGATTGGTGCCTTCAAGTGGGTCTCGTACAGTGGCAGTGGAAAAAATAACGGATTCAAAAAGAGCAGGATCCATGGACGTTGTGGCTTGGAGAGTAGGAAGCTTGGGAGAGGCAGCCATGGCGATCAACGAAGGAGTGTAGGAGGCGGAAGACGGAGAGCGAAGAAGTTGTAAAAGCTTTTAGGGCGCGCGTTTGTTCCGCAAGATTTCTATAGACAACCTCAGAAGTGGAAGCTGAGCCGTTGATAGCAGATGGCGGCATAGATGAAAGAAGCTTCCGGAATGCAAAAAGTTTGGTCAAGTCCCAGAAAGCAACTAAGAGTGCACCACCAAGGGTAGAGATGAACTAAAATGAACGGTCTGATGGGACGTTGTGATAAGGTACGAATAATGATTTTCGACTGTCGTGGAGTTTAGTGAGCGTAATAAAGATAGGCAACTCGAGAGTCGGACGTTTTAAAGAAAAGTGGTGCCAGAGACAATAGTGCAAGGAGAGAGTACTGTGACAAGATTTGCGGCGAGATAGCAGAACCTTGGATTGGAATGTACCTTGCATGCGGACACGTCAGCAGAAATGTGATTGCGCCACGATGGCAGCCCACAGTCGGTAGGACTATATAAGACGGGCAAGGTTCGAAAGGAAAGCACGAATTTGCGAGGATGGATATGCCCAATACTATGCCGAAAAACTGCAACAAATGGATCACTTGCCAGATAAATAGCTTCAATCTGTGGAAGCTGAGGAATTGTCCCCATGGACTGATGGTTGGCCGGGTCGGCGGACAATCCAGACCCCCTGACAAACCCGCAGGACGTGGTCCTGCATCTTCGCTGAGACCCGGAGCAGTGCCTCTATCTGATCCTGCGTGCCTGTGCTGCTCCTAATCCTAGAGTGGCTTGGCTTTGTAATTTAGGATTTTGTACATCGGGCAGAGCCCTTAGCAAGTAAATATGGGCCAGGCCCAAGTTTTTGTGTGTTTTTGTAATCCTCAACTTTTTAAATATAAATAAGCTTTTGGACTCACTCTTGCGTCTCTGGTTCTGAATTTGTGTCGGTTGTATCTGTATGAAGGAGTTTAAGGCAAAAGCCATTAACTAGAGTGGGTAATGGGGTGCCATCTAACTCAACCAGTTGAAACACACTTGGCTGCACCACTTCAAGAATTCGGTAAGAACCAAGCCACCGAAATTTCAATTTTCCTGGAAAATTCTTATATCTGGAACCATAAAGAAAGTTGGAAGGGAAGGGATGGAAGAACATACTCAAAAGGCATGAGAGCTTCCTGACCATAGACCAATTTAAATGGTGTTTGTCCTGTTGCAATTTTGAAACTAGTGTTGTAAGCCCACAAAACAGTAGGTAGCTTTTCCTGCCTCAGTTCGAGAAGCGTCACAAATTTTCTTCAAGATGTTGATGAGTGTCTTATTTGTGCTTTCTGCAAGGCCATTTCCTTGTGGATAATAAGAAGTACTCTTCCTGTGACGAATGTGCAAATAGTTCGTCAATTCTTTGATCGTCTGATTTACAAAATGTACACCTCAGTCACTGACAAGTTCCGTGGGACAGCCGAAACGTGTGATGACATGCGCGTAAAGAACCTTTGTCGTGCTTGCTGCAGTATTATCAGGAAGTGCACAAGCTTCGGCCCATCTAGTGGCATAATCTGTGAGAACAGTATATATCGAACACAGAAGTGCCGCGCTGCTGGATCCATGGGACCAATAAAGTCCATTCCCCATTTGCTGAAGGGTAACGGCGTGGCAACTGGTGTTAAAGGAAGAGCGTCACGGGCCGTGCCCGACCCAACCTCTGGCAGACATCACAGCTGCGTGCATGAGCATGGGTGTCCTTGAAGAGCATGGGCCAGAAATAGCCAGGTAGAAGTATTTTGCGTGCCGTGGTATCACCACTAAAATGTTCTCCACCAAGTCCTTCGTGGGCTTGGCAAACAATCTCTGGGACTTCATGAGGAAAAACACACCGACGCAAAACCATGTCCTTGCCACGCTTATAGAGATGTCCCGCGACCATGGTATAGTCACGGACTTCACGAAGAAACTGTTGACGGCATGACCGGAGCTTCTCAGAAGAGAGCGTGGGATCTTCTGACGGGAATGCACCAGAGAGCAGATATTGTTGATAGTCGTGAAACCAAAAACTAGCAGAACTGCAGGGTTGGGGTGAAGGTTAGGGCGGGGATAGAGAAGTTACTTTGGCTAAGCTTATTTTTAAATGCAACGTGGTACGGAGCAACGATTTAAGTTTTGTTGATTCTTTGTATTTATCTTTTCATGGACGGTCCTATAGAGGGTTGTATTGGACCTTTATAGCCACCACAATAGTGTACCTTTGTTGACAAATCAGGTGTTGGTAGATAATAATTGGTTTCGTGTTGTAGATAGATAGATAGATAGTATAAGATCGGGGATGTGCAATTTTACTTGTAAAATATGCAATTGATGTCCCTTGTTTCCTTTGATATGTGCAATCATATCAACCTAGAAATAAATACCATCTCTTCAATCTAAAGTGTCGTGCTACTTTGCTTGATCAACTTACTCTGACTCATCATAAGATGAGGCTCTGCGGTAATATTCTTATTGTTATTTGGTTAACCGTTTTCAAGAGCACTTACATACCATAAAGGTTTTCATCACTCAAAAGTTATAACATTGAATGGCAACTGTCATTCTCAAAGGACTTGCAGCAAAGAGCACCCTTTAATTCAGGCCTACAAATAAAGATTTGTTACATGTAATATATTTACTTTTACAAGAAACTATGACAACCAGATATTGAAAATGAGCCAAATGTCTTGTAAATGTTATTAAAATGGCTTGTCTTTAGGCTTGCAGCATTGCTCATGCTTCACGGCATATCCAAACGGAGAAAGTCACATCCCCAGCGTACATTATTCAGTTACAAGCATAATAGAAAATCACATATGAATATGATAAAATGAAGTCTCTAGATGTTTATGATTGTCATGCAAAATACTACTGTGCTGCCCTCTTATGAAAAAGAAACGACTATGTCGTGTGCTCCTTAGCATTACCCAAGAAAGCTCAATAGTTTTTGTCACATTCTGGGATATGTTCAACTAGGCCAATTTTCAATAAGTAACTGTCAGAAGAGAGAAGTATTTCTGTTGTGCATACATAAATCCAACCTGGCCAGGTTTGACAAGCTTTGTAACCATATTCCTCTTTAATTTGCTCTATGCCTGCAAACAAAATATCAATCCAATTTATTTTTATTGGGTCTTCTTCTCAAGCTTGTGCTGCTTTTTTGCAAACCTAGTACAATATGACAAAGAAACTAAAAGTTATGATCTGGAAAGTAAACTTACCCAACAACAGTACGTGGTGTCAGGTGTATTATTTACCATGTATAGATCATGTTTCGGAAAATCTAACAAGGGCTGCAACAGGAATAGATTTGACAAACTTCTTTCATGTGCCTTCAAAGACCTATGGCCCTTGTCTTCAAATGCATCATAATCACCATAAAATGAAGCCAATTGTTGGTTATATAGGGGCAGTATATCTGTAACCATCTGCAACAACATAGTTAACACCCAACCCAACTAACCATATCCAATATTATATTAGCAAATTATATTGTGTTTAGTTACCAATAGAGTCCAGAAATACATTCTACAAGACTAGATTTTGCTGTGGATTCAATCTTGTGACCATCAGGCTGCACAATTGTAAGAGAACTTTGCATTTGAAGATAACCCAAGTGAAGAAGCAATTCAACATAATGAAGTGTATACTGAACAGGTGGGAAGATGTATTAGGGACGGACATATGATTTTATGGATTCGTCTAAGTCATCTTTGGAAAGTCTTGTTTCCTCAAAAGAATATGCATCACAAAAAAAGTAAGATGAGAATAGTCAATAATAGAAAATGATATACAAGAGGGAGAGAGAAAGCGAGACAAGTCTTCACCCAATGAACTAAAATTGCTATTGAATGAGAAGACCTACAAAATTAGTGACCACTCGCTCTTTAGAACTGGATCTTATATATGAGTGAGCCATGCGGATTATTAGTATCCTTCACCTCCGACCTTCCAAATAAGCAAGGACCCAAAATGCAATCAGAATTCTCTAAGCCTAGGAAAGGAATAGACCTTATAAATCCATCACTCATCGGACATCTATATTCAGCAAATCTTACATGAGTATACTACATACTTTAGAACCACCATACAAGCTGGTGCACCCTCTTCTGGGCCACTCTTGCTAAATGTACTTTATTCTTTGCCAAAACAATATGAGGCATGCCCATAAGGTAGGCACACACCCAAACAAATAGACATATTGAAAAATGGGACCTCTTGTCAAATGCTTTACTATATCCCACATATGTCTCTGTTCTTTTATCTTGTCTTCATATGTACAGGTTATTTTCTAGTGAAAGGCTACAAAGAACTTACCTGCAATAATAAAAATGGAGTGTAATTCAAGTCTAAGTCTTCACGCTTTTCTCTGTCTTCATCGAGATAGGTCATTATTTGGTACAAATTTGTTTCTTACGAAATAACAAAACATATTGATCGAGAAAAGCCACGAAGAATGATGATGCACTCTCCAGGAAGTAGTATCTGTAGCCATCCTGTTCCACATAGGACAAAAAAAGGTTTGATCAATAATTGCATAGCAAGGGAAGAACCTTGATAACAAATCGTGAACTTGCAGCCATGTTGAATTTGCAAGTTTTTACCGACTTAAAAAATAAAAAGAGCTAACACTACAAGCTTAGAGTTAGACCATCAAGCCTACATGATGAGCAAATTTTTTAACAAGCGGAGCATAAAGATCATAGCTATCCAGCTGGCACGATAAATAATTGCAAAATATTTCACAACATCTGTTAACTACTGTGCATTATATGAAGGCAATAGAGGTCAACAACAACATGGAGGCTAGCTTCTGGCCATACATATTACAAGGACAATAATATCATTGATGCAAAAGTGTCCAAACATGCATGGTTTAGTCGAAATACATACCTTTATTCCTTGGTTAGACTGTGATATGTTCCTTGTTGTGGTTCAAATCCGCACAATATAATCATTGCACACAGCAGAGAGATGGCCAATGCAGTTGAACCACTTCCATTTAATCTAGGAATAAATAGGCCCTTCATAACTTCCATAGGATTTGGCTTAGGATATCCTAGCTCAACACGGAAGGAGGTGGCTATGATGAACACAAGACAAGACCTCCTATGATAAATAAAGTCTAGCTTTTGAACTTGCAGATCTATTGGTCATCGCGACCTATTAGAAATCTGTAACTGGTGACCTTGATTGAAGCCACTCCATAACTGAAAAGATCCCAGTTCGGTCCGACCGAAACGACCTTAACGGCCTAAGCGAGAAGAAAGGAAGAAATGGAAATAAAAACTTCGAAGGATTGGGTTTCAAATCTCGATCAAGAGCGATGAAAGCAAAAACATGAAAAATCTAGGTCAAAGGATGGCTATGGCGAGGCTATGGGTCGGATTGCGGATTGGGTTGGTGGAGCAGAATGAACTCAGTGGAGCGGATTATGGTTACATTCCTTCTTCAGTGGAGCGGATTGGGTTTCATGGCAGCAACTTCCACAAAGGAACGTGCATCCTAACACGGTCATGAATCAGCACTTGCCCTAAACGGGAAAGAAAAAGAAAGAAAAAAAGTTGGCTATGGCCACCACGAAAGCTTGGTAGATCTCCGACAGGCAAATACTTGCTTTTCTAATTTCCCTGACCCTACGATCAGAAAATAAAGAATCGGACGGCTAAAAAAGAAAACAGCTGACGTGGCAAGACACGTGGCATAGCTCAGAACGCAGGAAAGTGGGCAGGGGGGGTTAGGCAACTCTGCTAAAAAGAAAAAAAAAATAGAAATGGCCCAAAAACTAACGTGTCGACCGGAGGGCCCTTCTCAGCGACGAAAATATTAGGAACGTATTTTTTAAAACAAAAAATCACACTGCCTTATATATGTTAGGATAGGCACCCCAACATTTGCAGGTTCCAAATTATGCCCCGCAACGCTGGGACCATAACTAGTGTTACCATATTTACCAAAATGTTTTGGGATTTGGAGGACATTTTGCCATGGTACATTATGTACTACGTAATGCACGCCTGGAAAAGATTCCGGCGTATAATTTTTCGAGGCGGCTCCGCCCGGTGACGGGGCGACGGCGGCGGTGAGTCGCGCCGCGTCACCGGGCGAGCCTCGAAAAATTATACGCCGGAATCTTTTCCAGGCGTGCATTACGGGACGTAATACACGGATGGTTTAAATTTCCACTTAAATTGTGACACCTGGCGGCTTCTTCTTTCTCTATCTTGCTCTGTTCCGGCAGAGTTCTTGTGGTAAATCCTAAAACAGAGAAGCCCGGTGGTTCAAACAATGGCCATGCTATACTGGGAGCATCCAAATCCGTCGCCTTTAACCCCAAGAAAGACAAAAAAAAATTAAAAGAGCTGACAAAGTGGATGTAGCAGAAGTCGAAATAGAAAATGATAATGCTTCAACGGAAGATTTTGCAAACTCTGATGGCTTGGTGCACACCAGATCTGGAGGAGGAAAGCGATTCGATTATACCATTAAAGCTTGGATCTGGTCGAAAACTAGAAGTAAGAGGGGCCGATTTTTCTACCTGCAGGTATTGCTGAGGAAATGCAACTCACAGGGTCACGATCAGAACAGCAGTCGCTTCTGCAACAGCGACAACAAGATCTATCAATACATGATAGTGCATGAAATGGAGATCTTAAAATTACCTCTTTTCCCTCTCTCAAAAGCTATGTTCTTCAGGCGGGCTCAGATTGAAGACGCTATAATAAAAGCTATGGCTTCAACCTTGGATTTGCGCCATATCCGACCCTGCAAATCGGCTTGCTCCTACCTTGGCCCCAATCTGGTTGCCACATTGGCTGCCTTGGATATCCAAGAAATAAAAGAAGAGAAATCCCTACAAAAACAACTGCCGGATCTGATAACAAGAAGAAAAAGCCTACTCCGTCCGGCAGGAAAGGCCACAGCTTTGTTTCTAGGCCATGGCGATCATGCCGAAATAGCTTGCTGTTCTTGGCGATGATAGGGCTGAGCCCTGTTTCTTGAATGCCGTAGAAGGGCTCGAAGAAGGTAGGATAATCTTACCCTGGATTGGGGGATCCCGGAGGTGTGATCCCGGAGGACGGGATCCCCGAGGGCGTGTGATCCCGGAGGACAGGATCCCGCTGTTAACTGCGCAGTTAAAAGGTGACTGCGCAGTTTAGGGCCATTTTTTGGCCGGATTTTTGCTTGCTGATAGCAGCGGCGCTGCCCTCTCTTCCTCCTTGGCATCAAACTGCAGCTCTTCTCAAGCCCATTCCGACCAACCTCGCACAAACCCCAGCTGATTCCGTGGAAGATCGGCCAAGAAAAAAGCATAAGAAAACTTAGCTGATTTTCGCTATAAGGGGCCTTTTCTTTGCGCAGTTACTGCGCAGTAAGGGGATCCCGCCCTCCGGGATCACACGCCCTCTGGGGATCCCGTCCTCCGGGATCACACCTCCGGGATCCCCCAATCCAGGGTAAAACTATCTCACGCCCTCGAGGAAGAGGCAAGACGGCAGGGGCTAAGCGGCGCCGCTCCAGAAAATGCAGAAAGTTTTTCCGCCAAATAAAATAAAAGGAATTTGGACGTAATTTAAACCATCCGTGTATTACGTTAAATTTTCCATTTATTTATATACATCTGCCACAAACTTTTTATCAAATATTTCTACTTCTTAGCAATGGCCGGCTATGGCGACTTCTTGGATGACCTGCAGCTTATTATGGACACCAATATCCGGAGAGCATCATCTTCAGCAATTCACCATCCTAATTCCGATGTTGGTACTGCAGAGCTTCAAGTTTCTGAAGATTTTTCACAGGAAGAAGCAGCTTCGCCACCTGTAGAAAAGGAAAGCTCTGCTATTCCTCCATTCCTTTGCAATACAGCATCTATTTCTTTGGCTTTAGGTTCTATGTTGTCATCCAACTTGCTTCTCTCAAATGCCAACTTCTTGCCAACTGCCAATGCTAGGACTACGATTAAGGCCTGCCCTAGAGCAGTATCTTTGCCCTCTCAGATTAAGGTAAATGTACAGCAGCCTGTTGTTCCCTCGGCCAAGATTACGGTTGGTGTCAATGTAGAATCAGTTTCTAGCTCCACCAGGTCTAGCAAGAATCTCATGAAATCGACAACTGCTTTCCCTGACTATCAAATGCTCTCTCGTCTTGATAAAAGTTATGGTAATCCTATGAATGGGGCTGCAATACGGAAGGCTTCAATTGTTTGGTTCAGAAACGATCTTAGAATCCATGATAATTCAGCTCTCACCAGTGCCCATAAGGAATCTCTCTACGTTATTCCAGTGTATTGTTTTGATCCTAAGGATTATGGAAAATCTTCATGTGGGTTTGATAAGACTGGATCTTATCGGGCTAAATTCCTTCTTGAATGTGTTGGCAATTTGAGGGAGAATTTGAGAAGCAAAGGATCAGATTTGATTGTTAGGATAGGCAATCCTGTAAAGGTACTATCAGAGATTGCAAAATCTGTGGGTGCAGATGGACTTTATGCTCATTTGGAGGTATCAGCTGAGGAAATGACAATGGAGGAAAAGGTGGCAACAACCCTAAAGGATCAGGGTGTGGAGACGAAGTACTTTTGGGGAAGCACCCTCTATCATATTGATGATCTGCCCTTTAAACTGAACGAGATGCCTTCAACCTATGGAAAATTTCGCGAGAAGGTTCAAGGGCTGCAAGTTCGGCCAACTATGGAAGCCCCAAGTCAGCTCAAAGCCTTACCCTCACAAGGAGATTTGAAACCAGGAGATATTCCAAGCCTTCAAGACTTAGGACTTAATCCTTCAGCAACTGTGCAGGTATGTTCAACAAAGTTTTTCTCACTTGTAGGTGCTATTGCTTGAAACATTAATTTGCTATATTTTTATGTTGTTTTGGACCTACTTATAGCTCAGCTTCATAAACTCAAATACTATTTGTTTCATATTAGGAAGGTCGTCCTAAATCAGGTGCTCCACTAGTTGGGGGTGAGGCAGAAGCCTTGAAGAGGCTGAGAACATTTTCTATGGAAATGCCGCTTGAGACGATGAATCAGTCAAAGGGTGCTAAAAATAGTATGTATGGAGCCAATTTTTCATGCAAAATTTCTCCATGGTTAGCGATGGGATGTCTTTCACCACGTCGCATGTTTGAAGACATGAAAAGGGGCAGTGGAAGGTATGGCGGCACTGTGCATTTGCTTTATTGAATTTTTTAGTGAGGTTTCTCTTCTATGGGGGAAGCACATTAAATTTGTTAAAGTGGATACGCAATTCTTCTTACATACAAAGCAGATATGGTAATTTTATTGAAGTTGCTCAGAGCTGCTGAGAATGCAGAAGTTATGTGCAGTTTTCACATCTGTTAATTAGAACCCTGCATATGATTGTTTTGCAGCTCGAATGGCATGCCAACTATCTCAGGATCCAAGTCAGGAAATGATGGGCCTCTAAACTGGCTAACCTTTGAGCTTCTCTGGAGGGACTTTTTCAGGTGATTGCATCGACGTTTTAAACGTTGAAAGATTAAAATCCTAATTTGTCATATGGTGGTTTTCAGATTCATAACTAGAAAATATGGGTCAACAAAGTTGAATCAAGTAGCTGTTGGATCATCAACGGGTTCGTTATCAGTAGCAGCATGTTAAAGAACGTTTCAAGTAACCTGATCTTATTTGAAATAGTTAGATCTAACCCTTTCAAAATCTGACATGTTCCCCAAGTTACAATACATAAGCTGTTGCCCTTCAGAATTAGTTTAGAAAATGTGGCAAGCTAGTCTACGATTTGGGCAATGGCTTGCAAAAAGAAAGTGGGAAAGTTGTCGGCAATAACATGAAAGGAGTTGTTTTGTGTCCAATGAATGTGCAACCTTTTTTCCTTTACATCTTCCCACTGAGTTCTGAAGTTCACAGGCGAGATATATTTATGAATTCAAAGGGTTGGGTATGTCATATTGTAAACAAATGGCATTGCCTGCCTATCTTGTATCATGAAGCCTTTTGGTTTGTTACCAGGACACTTCTTTAGTTTGTCCTAGTACTACTAATATAGACCAGCAAGTGAGGGGAAGAGACTTTAAAGATGAAGTTATATCTTGTATCTTTTCCTGTGATATTACAAAGCTTATCAGCTTAAGACCCTCTTCAAGAAGCAAATGTTCTAAGAATAGACTTACCCAGAAGAGTAGCATAGTTATATCTACAAGAGAGAGGGCCCAAGTTCAGTTTATGAACTGTTCTGCCTTAGTTTGAGCTGCCATCACAACTTTAAAGTAAATATCTTACCTTGAAGTTAAAATATCTTACATTAGCCAAAACTACTTAAAGATTAAAATCTTGGATATCATATATAGCTCCATATTGCTTTGATTCTTTGACCATTTATGATATCACGAAATCTCAAATTATGGGATCATTGCAAAGTAAAGAAGTGTCGTGCTGCATCAAGCATATAAGAAAGTTGTTGTTTAAGAGGTGCCATGGATCTTGCTTGCAATGTCTCTGAATGATTTTTGGGAGTATATACTTGCTTGGAATGTCTCTCAATGATTTTTTGGAGTTGTTCATGTTATATTATGTTTATTGGTAGAAGTTATTTGGAGTTGGTTGAGTGGTTGATGATAAATTAATGATCTGAAATGGAATTGCTGTAGTCAGATATAAGACTTAATCCCACACACGAAGGGAGAAAATCTGAATTTGTGCGCAAACCTTCTAGGTTCAGTTTGGATTTTCCTCAAAACTAGAAAAAATTTACAAAAACATTCCTACCATGCACTGACTTAGAAGGTAAAATTTTAAGATGGTGATTGGTAAAAGTGTTATTACTTTTTTTTACAGTGATTCATTGTTCCAAACAAAAATAAGCATTGCTTAGTTTCTTGATTTGGTTGGGTTTCTGGATGTAGATCTCATGTAATGTTGGTCTGGACTATGTTGGCATGCTTGGGTTTTTATTTCTAATCAATTGGTTTGACTAGTAGATTCAATATGATAGTCCATCTGAACGCATCTTCAATAGCAGTTGATGTCAAAGTTTATTTATGCTAATTAAGAAAACTTTTTTCCACTATAAAACCTATTTAGGTTTGGGTCTTGTAGAACCACATGATATGATTGTAAATGCAACTCGTATTCTCTTAGATTCTTTGGAACATGGAAACCCACTCAATTCATCTAATAAAAGAATTCTTGTATACAGGAATGGCAATCTACTTTCCATTCCTGGGATGGAAACAGGGCGACGTGCAAAGTGCGGAGCCCTGTTGACATCCCAAGAATGGCAAGTAGATTGTCATTCCTGTAATGTGGAAGACACTTAGGAAGCATTCTGTAGCAGGTAAAAGCCTTCGGAATGCAGGGTAAGTTCTTGGAATGCTGGATAAACAGGGCAAAATGCGGGGTAAATCCGAAGAATGCAAGTCGCTGCTCCATCGCTGCTCCATCGCTGCTGCTCCGTCGCTGCTCTCTCCATTTGCCCATGAAGAAGCACAGACTTATAGCTTCCATTCGCACGAGTGCACAACGTCTCCGCATTGAGACGAGGCGTTGGACTCGGGAAGCACGGGAGGAGAGGCTTTGTCAATGTTGCCACCAGGGCGCCATTGAAGATGAATGTCCATATCCAAGCGCGGTATATTCAGTTATTAGTGACTGGCCAACCGTTGCATGAGTTATTGAATACGACGTCCGTGGGCTTGTTAAGGTCATACATCCAGGAGGTTATGGATGCACGGAGTCAGTTGTGTCCCCGAGACAGTATTGAATTGTCCTATACAATTGTACAGTGTACTATCATACTTATTACTGCTAAGGTTTTTCTCTCGAAAACCCTTCGGGGCGGGGGTTTTTTAATCCTGACAGTAATACGCTTGCTGCTCTCTTTTTATTTGGGTCCCATAGGCCAATTGGTCTCCGTGGACGATAAAAACTCTATTCTGCTCTAACAAAATTTTATTTACATTCTTTATTTGAAACAGTGCCACGTGGCACGGCGTTACTGGCGGACGCGGAAGAATGCTTCCTAAGTGTTTTTTACTGGATCATGAAACCCACTCAATTCATCGGGTGAAAATAAATGTACCCAGGTTATTGTGATTCCTTCGCAAAAAATTCCTTCCCGCGGAATCACCGAGCTCGCTCAATGGGGTCCGTTCTGGAGACCCCGTACCCGTACCCTGACAACGTCACGTGCACCCACTGATGCATCCGAGCCGTCTGTTAGCCGGGTCTATCCTGGCCGTTTGTTTCGAAACCTTCCGGCGGAATCACCACGGAAGGAAACCGTTGGATAGAATCACAACTCTTTTATTCCACGAGAAAGAATCACAACCCTCGGATACCGTTCCGCGGAATCACCGAATTCTGATTCCACTCGAAGGAATCACGTGAACACGATTCTGCCGGATGGAATCACAATCTGTGGTATTCAATGTGGCGGAATCACCACAGAGAGATTCCGGGGGACGGAATCACAGTTTTGTGATTCCCCATTCTACGGAATCACAACTGTAGGATACCGCTCGGAGGAATCACCGAATTCTGATTCCATTCGGAGGAATCACGAAAACGCGGATGGAATCACATTCTGTGGTATTCTACGTGGCGGAATCACCACACAGAGATTCCGGGGGACGGAATCACAATTTTGTGATCCCCCATTCGACGGAATCACCGGCAGCCGGAGACGCATCCTGACCGCTCGATTTGTCGTGGATATTTTGGCTATTTTAATTATGTCCTAGGGTAATTATTATAATTAAGTAGATTTTATTAGGGGTTTTGAATTCTGGCGACTCATAATTGTGACCGTACACTGTCCCCTGACAATGTCATGATTAAAGGCGGGTCCGCATATGAGCGTCCTCCACGTCAAGCCCTAGCATGAACTGCGCCCATCCGAAGGAATCACACGTCTCGCGCCAAAATTTCCCTTTCTCTATTTCCAAACATTCGTTTTCTCACAGGTTCGTTCCGGCGCTCCGTTCTTCCCGGCGCCTCCTTTTCTGCTAGTTCGTATTCTCACAGGTTCCTTCCGGCGGCCCGTTCTTTCCGGCGCCCCCCTTTCTGCTAGCGTCTGTTCTTGTCTTTTTGCTGCTTCAATCCCTTTCCAGATGTTGCAGAGTCTTGAAACCTCGCTGGGCGAGAACTTCCAGGTTGAATCCGATGCAAATTCGGCTTTTATGTTCCCTGTGAACAATCCCTTGCAAGAAGAGGCTCTTGATTCGGAGGTGGACTCCCCTCCCGGTAAGGCTTTTGTGGTTGAGGGTTTTGGGACAGCTGCAGTCGCAGGTGTGGAGCTGGAACCAGATTCTGTTCGTGCTAAGCTTATTGTGCAAGCTTCCCGTGTATTCCCACATATTTGGGGGGTCGCAGATGCCTGCGAAAATTCTGTTCCAGTGCCTCCAGAACCCAAATTACAGGATGTTGATTGCAAAGATGCAGAAGCCAGCATAGAGTGCGAAATTGATTTGTGCAGCGATGCCGTGGATAACCCTCCCTGGGAAAATCCCAGAAACATGGCAGAAGTTCCCAACTGGAAATTCGATGCGGGTGATGGTCGGTGGTACTGCCAATTCAACAACTGTGATCGAAGTTACTCCAAGAAGTGGGATTTGGAAATCCACAGATTAGCCAAGCACAACATGGCCGGGGATTACAAGCTGCCAGCAGCAAATCGGGGAAGGAAACCCAATGCCCCTGAGTTAGCCAAGAAGAAGAGGGATTTTGAAATGGTGAAGCTGCAGCGGAGTGTAGATGAGGATTACCTCTGGCATCACAACCTGAGACGGATTTTGGCAAGGGTCAGGCGCAGGGCCGAAGCCATGGCAGAGGAGCAAATAGAGCATGGGATTCTCAAACCGGCCCACAAGGCTGCTTGGGTAATTCAGCAGGTGGAGATGGAGGAGAGTTTGGAGGATCAGAAGAGGGCAGCGATAAGAAATAACATTGCTAGAAGGTTCAATGTTACTGTTGAAGAGTTGAGGACCGACATGTCTTTGGCTAGAGAGCAGGAACAGGTCGACCGAGATGATTTTAGTATGGAAGCTGCAGAAGCAGAAGGGAAATTTGCATCCCCCCCTCCCAAGAAAGCATGCAAGCTCCCGGTCAGTAGCCTTCCGAAAACACCGAGGAAAAAGAGGGGTGCAAATAAAACAAAGGATTGCATAGCTCCTAATCACATTGTTTTTGAGACTTCCAGCTACATTCAGGGTCTGCGCGATGCTATTCAAACAGCCGGTATTCCAGACCCCTCTGCTTCGTCGGAAGAGGAAGGGACAATTATTGAGATTCCCATGATGCATAGACTGGAGGCCACCTTTCTTGATTCTGTTTTTGCTTACCAATCAGGCCTTGTTTCCAGGAATTGGACCTGTAATTTTATCCACTAACAATCTGCAGCACAGCAATTCGGGTAGGGAAGAAATCGGCAGCATCTGAATTTCGGATCTATGCCAATTTTGCCCAGGATTTCATGACAGTGCCCGGTGTATTAGACGATGTGGACTGCAGAATCAACGAGGAATGCCTTGGTGCCTACCTTCTGTAAGTTCGAAGTTGGTTTTTATTTTGGTTTCACACTATATCATTCACTGACTGCAGAATGCCCTTCACAGAGCCTTAATACATGCCATCCCCCAGAACAAGAGGTCCCAGCATGTTTTCATCCATCCCGCGGCCTTCGGCCTCTTCCTGCAAAATTGTTTGGAGGGTCAGTCAGGTGCATATGAAATTTTCGGTAATCTAATCCCACCCAAACCTTTTAGCAGGCAGAATTGGCGGATGCAAAATGTCGGTTTCTACTACTTCCCAGTAATGAGCAGGTATACAGTTCGATTTCGAATTCATAGGTAGGCAATTCGATTTCATAAACTTGTTTTGCAGCAACCACTGGAGCTTGTTTATATTGGTATCCAACGAAGAGGCATGCCAGAGGCTTCACACCCCGTGCCCAGTGGTGCTGCATCTAGATTCAATGGCGCCCATGCACTCCAACTTAAGATCTTTCGCCACCATGTAAGATGAATTTTACACCTTTCCTATCGAATTTGCCTATCCTGATTGCTATGTTTGTGTTCAGCTTCATAACAGACATTATGAAGAGATGGAATTTTGAATCCTCCAGCCTGCACAATGCCCCTTGTGTCCCCTTGAATGTGCCCCAGCAGGAGAACACCCAGGATTGTGGGATATACACAATTTGTTTTGTGAAGAGGTTCTTGCTGGACATTTGCAGCTCGAAAGATCATTCTGTGAGTGTTATGTGTGAAAATTTGGTCTAATTTCGTGTTGTTTCGTTCTAAACCGCCCGCTTGCAGGTCATTGACACATCCAAATGGTTTGGGCGGAGGGAAATCGACATGACAAGGTCGACATTTGCAGTGATGCTACAAAAGTTAATTGACTGTGTCCAGCAAAGGAAAAGCACATTTCATCTACCCCATGGAGATTGGACCGAGGAGGGTGGCTTGGTTACCCGTCTGAGGAGAAATGGCCCATGATTTCAACCTTGCTATTGAACAGAAAACAAGAATTCCCAGCTTTGCTGGTTTTAATTCCAAAGGAATCCATACCATACTGTATATAATGTTCTGATGAACTTTTTTGAATTTGAATTTGAAACATCTTCGAGCGGGAAACTCTTTGAATTTGAATTTGCTCGATTCTATTCCGTGGAATCACAATTGGGAGATTCCATTCCGTGGAATCACGTGGCCCTGATTCCATTCCGTGGAATCACAAGTCTGTGATTCCATTCCGTGGAATCACACGTCCGTGGAGTTGGTGACGTGGGAACACGTACATAATCATTGCCAAGCCGCAGGCATCTAGAGAAGACATTGACGAATGCATGGGTGCCACGTTGGTCGTGATTCTATTCCGTGGAATCACACGTCCGTGGAGTCGGTGACGTGGGAAGACGTACGTAATCATTGCCAAGCCGCAGGCATCTATTACCTTCACTGCTTGGATTCGTGCCAAACTGAACCGACAAGACATTGACGAATGCATGGGTGCCACGTTGGCCCCTACACTGACAGCGAATTTAGCCCTAGTCGGTGATTCCGTCTGGCGGAATTTCGTGGACCCCCGAGGGACAAGCTTCTGGCGCTTTGAATTCGATCATAACTTTTGGTCTTGGTGCTCAGCTGCAGTTCCGGCGCTTCGATCCGCTTGTTAGGTGCTTCGATCCGATTGTTAGGCGCTTCGATCCGCTTGTTTGCCATGCTTCGGTAAGGAATTTCTTCGCCTGATCTTCGCCTGCTCAAACATCAGTTGCCGGCTTCTATCTAGGTATGGCGGACTGCCCCCCGATTGCTATAGTGGACGGGTTTCTCGTCATCGACCTCTGTTTCTTGGAGGATTTTCATAACTGCAGGCTAGAGAGCCTGCAGGATCGTCTTCGGAGTCGCTCGCTGATAGAGGTGCCCCCGCTTTCCGTCGCCATACCGAGGACAGAGGGCTGTGAATGCATCAGGGTACCTCTGAGGACCTCCAATGGTTCGAGAATCCCTGTCCAAGTATCTAGGGGGTCCAGAATTCCAGGTCACGAAGTTTTAGACGATGAATGGGCCAAGAATTTGTTTGCCTTTCTTCATGCAACTCGAAAGCCTACTGCATGCGGATGTTCAGGTCGATCGAAGCCAAAAAAGGTCGAGTTTGAGTACGATGAACCAGAAGATGATGAGTTCGTGTTTCCGATTCCCTGCTGCAGAGACCCAACGACCGGTCGAACTAACTGGTCCGGCGCCAAGGTATGCCATCCGCACCTGTTCCTTCATGCTTTCCTTTTTTTTTCCTGGATGTAACTCCGTGCATGCCATGCAGAGGAAGCGTACCTACAAGTCCACTGTCTAGCTGCCGAGATTGAGTGATGAAGACCCTTTTTTTTAGCAGGATCCTTTTGAGAATGGCCACATGCTTGAAAATCACTCTCTGTTAAACCCTGCACAGGGGTTCCTTTTTTTTTCTGTCAGGGTTATATATGAACATGGACCTAGATTATGGTTGTTGAAACTGCAAATCTTGTTGAAACTGCAAATCTTGTAGAAATCAATGGTCTTTGCTTCCATTTTTTTTATTGTGATTCCATACGAAACATTCGTGTGATTCCACAGGATACTGTATACTCAGTGTATTTACAGTTATTTTCTGCATTGTGCATCTACACATGTGAATTTTAAATTTATCCAAGGAGTATTTTGTACACATGGTATTTATACACAGAGTACTTCTATGGAGTGCCTAATTCACAGAGTATTTATACGTATAGTATTTTGCAATTACAGTATTTATACGTAGAGTATTTATCTACTAACATTGACACAAATACGTAGAGCATTTAAGTATTTATACACAGGGTATCTATACACAGAGTATTTATACACAGGGTATTTATACACAGGGTATCTATACACAGGGTATTTATACACAGGGTATTTCTACATGGAGTACGTACATAGAGTATTTCTACATAGAGTATTTCTGAGTTTGTACACAGCGTATTTATACTTCTAGTATTTTGTACACACTGTGTTTATACACATAGTACTTCCACATAGAGTTCCTATATGTTGACACATGGTATTTATACATTGTGTATTTGTACACAAAGTTTCTATACACGTAGTATTCTGCACATTGAGTATTCATCTTCGACCTTTGATTCTGTACAGTGAGAATTTGTGCAGAACTCATCAAATTACAGTATCTAAATTGACAATATGCATAGAAAAAACAAGATTGAACAATATGCATAGACAGGATTGAACATCAAGTAGCTTAGATTTGTATTCTCAAAACAAGGCGGATGCATAGAAAGGTGTGTGGACAGAAACAAAAAAAAAGGGACGGTCCTCCACCATTAATCATCGCAGGCTATGCATTGTAACTGGGGCGGGCTCGCTTTTTCTGCGTAGTTCATGGAGTGAGTCAGCTGCCCAAAAAAAAAGACATGAAACTTGAAACGAACAGCAGCAAAAGAAGTCACACCTTGTTGGTAGACCAGTCAACCCTCTCAGAACTTGGGTCCTTGGAGCTGGCAACCGGGAAAACAAAATCACAGTCATCTGGCTCATCCTTGCACTCCTCCTTCACTCGCTTTGAACTAGCAGAATCTTTGCAGCCACATTTTCCAGATAACTCCTTCGGCACTTCCGGTTCGTTAATGTAGGCAAACAGATTCTTTGCCCACTCCTGGTCCAGCGTCTCGTGCCCGGGGATGCGTGAAACATTGGAAACCTTCACCGGAATCCTAATGCGCTCACAACCATTTCCAGAAGGTATGGCGATAGAAATTGGCGGCACCTCCACCAGTGCACGATTCCGGAGACGATCTTGCAAACTCTCAAGGCCGCAATCCTTGAGCGCTTCCAGAACACCGAGATCCACAACGAGGGTTCCATCGAGTATGGCTATTGGGGGGCATTTCGCCATGGCTGACAGAGACGAAGATCGAAGCGTCTTCCGGGGAGTTCTGAGTGAATGCGAAGAGAATGGTGCTGTTCCGACGGTCAGGGGTCCATTCTGTGCCGTGGAATCACCACTTGTGATTCTGTGTGGTGGAATCACCACCCGTTGCGTGCGTCAGTTAGCCGTCCGACAGAATGGCAAGGATGCAGTGAAGAAGCATTATTGCCTGCGGCATGCAATGATGGCGGAAGGGATTCTACGGCACGGAATTACCATTTCGTGATTCTACGGCACAGAATTACAATTTTGTGTTCTCTAATTTTTAATGGAGTTTTGCATTTACACGTGAATTTCGAATTTATCCATGGAGTACAAACGTAATATACATGGGAGTATTTGTACTTCATACATGGTATTTACAACGCATGGTATTTAAACATAGAGTACTTATTATACGTAGAGTATTTATACATAGAGTATTTGCACATAGAGTATTTGTACATAGAGTATTTGTACACAGAGTATTTCTACATATAGTATATTGCACATAGTATTTATACACATAGTATTTATACATATAGAGTATTTATACACATAGTATTTATACACAAAGAGTATTTATACACATGGTATTTATACATAGAGTACTTATACATAGAGTACTTATACACAGGGTATTTAAACACATGGTATTTATACACAGAGTATTTCTACATAGAGTACTTATACATAGAGTACTTATACACAGGGTATTTGTACATAGAGTACTTATACATAGGGTACTTGTACCTAGGGTACTTATACATAGGGTACTTATACATAGGGTACTTATACATAGAGTACTTATACATAGGGTACTTATACATAGAGTACTTATACATAGGGTACTTATACATAGGGTACTTATACATAGAGTACTCACACAAAGAGCATTTCTACATAGTGTGCAAAACTCATCAAATTAAAAACCATGGTATTTGTGCAAAACTCATGATATTACAAACCATCTAAGCAAGGCTCTCCATTTCAACTTCCTTCCAACTCCGTTTTTTTTCTTTTGGGCCCCTCTTCCCTATTTCCAAGAGTGGCTTGATCCTTGCAAGGCTCGTTCCATATGCCTTCTCTTCCTCCAGCACTGACAAAGACGATATAGTTGTGTCATAGGCCTCTTCATCCATCCTCTCAAGCCTGGTGTCAACTTGTCTCATCATCACCTCTGTGGCTATGAGGAGGCTGGGATCCTTGGAGGCCCGCCCCATAACCCTAGCAACACACGATTCTAGTGAGGCCTTAGCTTCCTCAACGGTCAACCCAACTTTCTTTATAGGGAGAATGTCATCCTCTAGACTAACTATCTCTTCAGGTGAATCTCGAGGGGTGACCCCAGGTGTACATGGGCGCAAGTGTTCCATGCCACCACTTGCATTTCCATAATCGGAACCTAGAACCTTCAAGATGTCCTGTTCTCTGTAACTGTCCATTAGTTGGATAACCTTAACTTGGTGTTTGCAAAGGTTCCCTTTGGCACCCCATGGGCAATCACAACTCGCCCAATTCCTATGTGCCCCACTCACAAAGTATGGTTGGCGGTTGAGATCTAGAGTTTGGACATATGCCTCACCTCCTTCAAGGTCTACAAATGTGACTGCATCATCCGGAATACGCCTCGCTCCTCGAATAGCCGACTTGATAATTTTCTCTTGTGATGTGTTTATAACAAAACCAGCCTCTTTCATCCCCCTGTGTGCTTGTAAATGGAACAACGTGGAGTGTTAGTGCACACGTAAATATACCAAAAAAGTTCTCTTTTGGAAATTACCTTGAGTATGTTGTGTGGGTCTCAACATCGTGGACAAGAATGTGTAGTAGCCAATCCATCCTCCTGCCCTTTAGTTGTGATTTGGAGATGCCCAGGCGCATCTTCAGTGTCTTGTGCCAAGCCTCTACTGCAGCATTGGTTTCTTGGTTTGAATGGGGAAAGATTCTTGTGGCCAGCACCCATTCACATATGTTGCGAGTCCACTCTCGACTCATGTAGGAGGCCAATTTCGGATACTGTGGATACTTTGCTTTCAGGGTCTCCAACTTTCTCAAAGCTTCTACTTTAACAGCCTCATTGTAATCATGTCCATAGTTATTGTTACCTGGGGGACACTTGATTCCATACATGATCTCACCCAATTCCTTAAACATTTGGTTCCTCATCTCCTTGTTCTTCACGTTCTTGACTAACCACTTCAACCAGTCTCTTCTCACATGCCATATGCAAAGGTTCAAGCGCACGCTAGGGTAAACCTGAAGTGGAGAGAGATGCCACATGCTCAAGATGGTGTCCAAAATGAACCATTGAAAATTGCTATGGAAACATTGTTACCTTTTTTATTGCATGTATTTCGGCATCACAAGAATCGGTGATAAAGCATGAGGGCCTCCAGGTTGAGTCTTGGCGTTCAACCCACACTTTCATGGCTTCTAGCCATCTTGCTATTGCATCACTCTTCTGGGAGTTCGTGATAACCCAAGCCAGAGGCATCCCATTGAAGTAGTCATCGAAACCAATGATAGTGAAGAGGTAGTACCTTTAATGTAAAATAGCAACACAACTTAACAATGTTAGCAAGGAAGCTAAAATTTTATATGAGCAACCCTACCTCATCTCGTTTGTCTTGTAGGTGGAGTCAAGACACAATGCCCTATCCTTTCCAAATCTCAACAAGGCTCCCCTTTGGGTGGGAGTCATAACCCCCAATTGGAAGATGTCACCTTGCTCGTAGTGGAATACACTGTCAAGGTGTTGTTGCACCCACATATGAGTGCTTGTAGCTTCATCTTCATGCAACTTCCAAACATTTCGGGCCACTTCCTTTTCAATGTTGTAGATTTCATGCATCTTTAACATGTCATCTCTCGTAAGCCCCTAGTTCCTTCTTCAAGCTCACTCTTTCTTGGTGGATATTCATCACCATTCTGGGTGCAATGTAATGCAATAGCTTTTGTTTGATCCATTCTCTCTTTTCAGCCGTGAGCCACGGAGCCAGCCTATATCTCAACCCTTTCTCAACAGCTAAAGCTTTACCGTGGCAAATTTCACCTTGCTGGTTCACGTGATCCCATTTGTGGTAGGTAATTTGAGTGGTTTCCGGAAGAAGGTAGAGCTGTCTCAAAGTGAAATGACATTGGCATCCCCTTCGAATACTCTCCCCCCTTTGAACCCTCCTCCTCCTTTGGCCTCGAGGAGGACGTCGATCTTCCACAACATGGGTGTTCCCAGATTTGTCTTGGGGCCCAAACCTACACCAGTACCTTCTTTCCACCATTGAGGATGAATCAGTCATGCTTTAATAATTTCCATGTGCATTCTAAAAAACATATAGACAACAACCTAGAGAACTGGATACCTTTTCAGAGACAGATATGTCCGGATGCCTGGTTTTGATAGCCCCTTATTCATTTCAGAGCTTCTTATATAGAAATTGCAGGGTGCATCCCCATTTGTTTGCTCCCCAGCAATGAAATCCGGCACCCGTGAGGTGGGAATATAGGAAACCCACACCAATTGAGTGCCTCCTCCATCCAGATCAGGACCCTGGTGCTCTAGAACCGTCCAGGGCAGCCGACTGTGGTCAAAATGCCCTTCTGCAGGGTTTGTTTGCCAAATCTCTGCTTGCACCTGCCACAGGAAGCGTAATTAGAGCTTAGCCACAACAAAGAGATAGAACTGGATAGTGTTGCAGGCACTGGCCTCCTCAATCTTCTCTTCGATGTCCATGACAAGCTCCGCTGAGAACTCCTGGCCGCTGTGATCGAGGAGTTCCAGGGCCAAACGAACGCAGGTGATTCCGTCCGATGGAATGGACAAACTTACGTCCGCAGGCCGGACGAACTCACGACGCCACAATGGCCGTCGACCGGTTCCCACTCACGGACCGGATGCATCCACTTGTCGCTCCTGCGGAATCACCTGCATCAGAATCACCTGCATCACGGAAGAGTGATTCCATCCTATGGAATGACGGAGGAGTGATTCCATCTGGCGGAATCACTACGGATTGATTCAAGTCGACGGAATCACTAAACTGTGATTCCATCTCACGGAATAGCGCGGTTGTGATACCGTCGGGCGGAATGCATTCGTGGTGATTCTGTCTCGAAGAATCTTAGATTGGTGATTCCACCTGGCAGAATCTTACATTGGTGATTCCATCTGGCGGAATAGCAATGTTGTGATTCCGTCCGGTGGGATACGTAAGCGGTGATTCCATTCGACGGAATCAAACATACGTGATTCCATCTGGCGGAATAGCATATTTGTGATTCCGTCTGGCGGATTCACACGGTGGTTCGTGATTCCTTCCGGAGGAATAGAGTTGCGGAGTGATTCCGCCTGGTGGAATAACTCGGTGGAGATTCCATCGCGAGGGAGATTTCTAGGGCGATTCCACCGGAAGGTATATGTCGCCTGAAAGCGACCCTGTCAGGTACGGAAAACGGGGTCCGTTGTACGGATAACGGGGTCGCGGGCTCTATGATTCCGCGGGAAGGAATTTTTTGCGAAGGAATCACAATAACCTGGGTACATTTATTTTCACCCCAATTCATCCATTAGAATAACTCATGGATCATGAATTTTATACCTTTATGATTTATAGAGTAAGCAACGCCATATTGTTGGCCTAATGTTTTGGCACAAAGCGAATTCTTGAGAGCAAAAGCCTTCAAATGCTTTTAGGCGGATCAAACAGTGATAAAGAAATTATAAATGAACATATAAGCATGCATCAAAGGCTAAAATCCAATAGACCATATCGTACCACAAGAGCACATGTGTGGTTTGTTAATAAAATTTAGAGCAAATAGATATGGCCAATATGGTTTTGGATCGGAGAGTGTTGGTAAAGTATTGGGCCAAATGGAAACAAAAAATATTTATTTTTTTGGAGGATATACAAAGTAAGGGCCAACACATGACCAGTAATTCTGGTTAAGATGAACCTCATCTTGTCACGAGGTAAATTTCAAGTTTCCCAACTAAGGGAATGGCCAGTGATCTATCTCTTCCATCGTAAATTCCATGAATTTCCCATGATCCGCTAGGATTAGCCCAGGTCCGAATTTAGGATTGGTCGTACCTAGTAAAAATGCCTGCTTATATGGTGTGGGTGGACGTCAAGCTTTAAACAACAGCAACATCAGTAACAAACGAATTCACACCAAGCTTAGAAGTTGGGCGCCCAATTTCCTCGGGAGGCCTCCTGGAAACTTGGATAAGGCCCTTCCCAGGGCAAACTGGGTGGGCGCCCAATTTGGGTGTCCTCGGAGGCGACCATGTTTTCCTGAAATTGTAGGTTATGCTCCTTTATGGAAATAGACAGAAACCGTTCTATTCATATAGAAAAGAAGCACATAGAACCTGCAATATGCCTGGACACAGCTAATTCAACACATACATAATAGATAATAGATAATATTAGAGAGCGAAGTTTCAGTCAATGCCCAGTTCAACCTGACAGCATCTTCAAGCAACCCCATCTCAACACTGAAAAGACTCAAGGACACTTGAAGAAGAGGAGAAAACATAACAACTTCTACCAAAAAGGCTTCGAAGAAACTAAAATATTGAAATTTCCCCTCAATGGCGGATTCTGCAATTGATAATTTTAGTTTTCAATTCGAAAAATAGTAAAGGCTTTATTTTATCAAATTTTGCCAAGAAAGAAAATCGAGAAACTTTTGTTTTCCATAGATTTAGCCAATTTTAATTTGAATAAAAAAATATTTAGGGCCCTTAAAATTTACCCTGGTTCTACTCCGTCATTCTTCATGTGTGCCCATTACACATACCCACATTCCAATATTCCCCCTTAATGGGCACACCAATCCATTCCAACCTTCACCACAATCCACAAGCTCCCCTCCTCGGGCAACTCCACCACTGCAGGAGTTGGGGTTTTCACTGGCCAAGATTTACTCATTTTCGTTTTTACACCATTGAGGACTATCCCGATAAGGTTAAGCACCCTCTACTTGGGACCATGGCTCTGATGCCATGTTGAGAAATGCGTCTCCTTTGATCGGGTGGACAGGCTGGGGATCGGACCTAAGACCTCTTGCTTGCAAGCCAAGTACTCTACCACTGAGCTACCATCCCTTTGATGGGCTTTAGCACTCATTCTTCATTTGTGCCCATTACACATACTCCAACATTCCAACACTTCTGCCTAGCTCATTGTTTCGTGAAACAGGAGAAAAAGAAATCAATAGATCAATCCCAGGTGTGTGACGCCCCTGCTTGTATACGATGTCCTGACCATATACGAACAGAAGATTCTCTCCTGTCAGTACAAGCTCGCCAACATGAGGTTGTCTATCTGATGTCAGAATCTTGATGGTGAGCAAGAATCAGACGTGGGAAGAATAGACGTGTCATTCATCCCATCTCCCTCAGCATTGACCCAGCTGCGGAAGCATATATACATGAGCACGTAACATCATATTACATATACGTAACCATCTCGAAGGCTGGAATCAGCATAATAACATCATAGCATAACATGTACAACGACAACAATAGCATCAACAAGGGAAATCCTACATAGGTTCAGGCTCATGGCGGTCGACTAATAGCTTGATTCTCCAGAAGTCATTGCAGACAGAATTCATGGCAATGGATTTGGCTGGCATAAGAACTTGGCCGTTGGGTACTCTACTGCAGTCGTCTCTCCTATGAATACTTTGCAGATAGGCTGATAAGCCTTGGGACTTGACCGTAGCCTGCCAGGGGCATAGCTGAAGGGGCTACTCCTGGGTTGCATCTCCCCAGTTCTGATGAGGCAAAAGGGGATCTCCCATCCAGAAGGTCCATGCCAGCTACATATGAGCTAGAGAGCCATGGTTTCCCATGCTCGTACACGACTTGAACCCCATTGAGGTGACACATCAACTAGGAGGTGCCGAGCCCATACCTTGCCCACACACAGTTGCATGTTATTAGGCCTAGCCCACAATATTCCCCTCGTAGATGCTACATGCCAAGGGCAGAATGTGAACTTCACTGCTGCTGACAGGCCGGAATGAGTCAGGCGCTTGAGCAATGCATGCTCTTGATGCTGAAATTCGAAAAGGTCTAATTCTTGCCTCTTTTAGCTCCACGCTTTTAGGGTTGGAATTTAATGGGCCCTAGAGCTCATTGGGGTATTGCCACGTGGCCACATGCAGTTATATTCACACGTCTATATAATAGGTTCCCATGACAACCCCTTGCAGAGGTCATGTACATACTGTTGTGCTGGACATGAGCTAGTGACGTGGCAGTGTAATACACGTATGTATACCATATATTATCTTGGAAAGTCACATAGGTAAATGCCAAATGCAATAACATTGGAGATGTAATGGGAACTCTTGGACCGCTGGTGCCAGATCCGAGATCCCATGGCTAGATTGCCGTCACTACCTCCAAAGGCCCCTTAATGAAGCTCCTAAGAATGTTGGAGAAGGAAAGGGAAGCCACAATCAAAGTCGAAATGATAACAACTAGAGAGATGATCAAGACATTACAAGAGTAGGCATTGGGGGGAGTACTTCAACGACGGGATGGCACCCTAACGAAAGCTCACGAAGATCAATGCCAACCGCATGAACTAATAACTTCAAATAACGCATAGAAAACTTCAACCTCAGCCATCCATTAGTGAAAAATATCCAATCCCAACCATTCAATTAGTATATCAACAAAATATTCGATCGACCTGCCTCCTCCAAGGTTTGCCCTTCGGGCAACCCAAAAAATGTGAACCATTTACTATTGATTCTATTTAGAGCAAATACAAGTAGCATTATATAGCACTTTTTAACATCAATAAAAGAAGCAGAAATGCTAATGGTTCATTCTTTATCAAACTACTTCCACCCATGCAACAATTCTATGGTTTCCGTCTCAATATAGAAACATTCTACCCATCAAGTCCACTGGGAGCAGTGTCTTCAAAGACATATAAATAAATATATTACACAAGAACATAGACAAAGGCAGAGCATGGAGATTACCAACATCTTTGAATGAAGCTGAGATTGCATATCATAATATTATCACCTGTAGGAGACCTACATTCATTAGAATCTTGTCTTTCCCACTTGGTAGCACTGGCAAAGCCTATCTTAATGTGGCTCCGTAATCATCTGCATATGGTGTGCACTTGTGTGAATCGAGGCATTGAGCGTTACATGGTCTTAATTCAAGGGTGCTGGCATCCCAAAGCTTGTTGAGGAAGCAAGCATCAAGGTACTGCCTTAAGCTATGGCGATACACTTTTGTTCTTCCTCTATGCATCTGTGCTCTCACACATTCCATTTCGCGAGCTACAAAGCTCTCTTTTCCTTCCAGCAGGCCTTGAGGCGCTGCAGGCCTATTGCCACGGTGTAAGCCAAGGTGGACGAGCATCATCCATGTTGCCCACCTTTTGAAAATAGACGATCAGGGACTGCTTTCTGAAGAGGCAAGAAACCTGTCTCCTGCAGCAAAATTTAATATGGAACCGTGGATTTCACTCCTAGTGCTCATGTCAAGAAGGGTGCTCCAAGTCTTCCAGGTAGCAAGGGACACCATTGGGCCCTAGATTTCGACTCCATATAGAAGAACGGATTTCACCAAGACCCTAAATAGGTGCAATTGATGGGTCCAATCATACAACTCTGCCCTGTGACTATTGTTCTGCATTGTATATAGTCCACTACCACTTGCAATGGGATGGAAGTGTCCCAGTATATTCTAGAAGGTAACTCTACTCCCAAATACTTGTAGGTGGGTGTCACCTCCATATTTTGTCCCCGATAAGTAAATGAGGGAAGCCTTAGCTGATGTGAAGATGAGCTGTGGACCACCTTAGTCTTGGCCAGATTGATGCGCATGTCAGTGGCCTGGCATAATCTGTCCAGGGCATCCAAATGGCATTGCATGTCCTCCTGAGTGTAAGCTAGGAGGTCTACATCATCAGGTGCCTAATGATATGGTGCAAAAGTTAATCTCTGCCACCCCCACTGTCAGCAAGCCAGCTCTCCAACTGATCAATGTAAAACCCAAACAATGTTGGGGAGAGAGGGCATCCCTGGGGGACCTCAATGCTGCTGTTGAATGGTTGGCCTCTTGACTGCAGGCCTAAGCATAGAATTCTAGCTAGCAGTTTTGGAGACATCGAACTGACCATGATTGTTCAGTAATTGGCTAGGTAGTGCAGATCACCTAGCTTGTAGATGGGAACAACATTGCTAGTAGTCCACTGCAGGGAGAAACCTTGCTATAATGCCCTCTTGAACAAGGCAGTAGGACCGGTACTACAGACGGAACAAGGTTGAGGAAGGAAGCAGAAGTCAGCCTTGAACAAGCTCTCCAAGTCTAATATCAACAGCTATGTGCAGATTTCTTGGCTAGAACAACAAAACAACAATATACTCCATGAAAACATTTGATGTATGTTCTAGCCAAGATATTGAACCATAATCCTAGATTGCATTTATACATCATCTGATTTCACAGAAATCGATCACAATATATTTCTTTCAACTTATTTCCATATTGGAAACGTGTGCCTGGCGATGCCGGGCATTAGTCATAGACATGTAAAGGCATTTATGTGCGTTAGTCATGGTTGTGTCATGAACATGTGCAATGCATTCAAGGCAATATATGTTTCGATGCAATAGACACATATAGATAGTGAACAAACTCTACCTTTAAAGTGTACACATAATAAAAAGTTCAAACAAAATGTTAAATAAATATACTTGGTCTACATGCAGATACAAAATATTTTTGGTGCAAATAGAGGTTATGTCTCTCAATGGATCCACATCATGAAGAACCTGTCCCAAAGAACTCTAGGAATATCTGTCGGCTCGATGTGGAGCTCAGTTGCAAAGTTGATAGGTATAGAAGCTCCTCACATCGTGCCTATGGTGGCGAACATGAATGTGTAAACATGCTCTGATACCATGTCCCACACGCGCGACTCAGGTCTACCAACAACAACGTTATAGTTTGTTAGAAACTCAGGAAGCTCGTAATCACCAACTGCATCATGTGGGATCGATGCCCAAGTCTTAAACCATCTCCCATCACAAATGTTGTGATGTCTCCTGACCTGAAGCAAGTTCCCCTGCATGTATACCTCGAGGGGACTTTTTTTTACTCCAACATAGCAACACGTGTGACACAATCTCTAATAGCTCCTTCAACTTTAAGTAGAAGGCACGTGCTACTAAATCAGGTCTGTCAGAAGTGTCCTGGCCATTTAGGAGCTCCCTCATTATTTCTGGCCACTTTGGATTGGCAGTCATAGTGATGAACAAATCTGGTCGGCCAAGCTCTCGAACAATTGCCATCGCATCTTGGTAGAGCTGAGTCATGTAACGT
This sequence comes from Isoetes taiwanensis, assembly GCA_021234155.1. Classification (NCBI taxonomy): domain Eukaryota; kingdom Viridiplantae; phylum Streptophyta; class Lycopodiopsida; order Isoetales; family Isoetaceae; genus Isoetes; species Isoetes taiwanensis. The sequence continues at coordinate 3,991,704 of JAJEKV010000012.1, read as the reverse complement.
GACCTTCCAATAAATATCGCTGGTAGAATGACACGACGCCCAATGGAGGTCCCATCGTGCCCGGTGGAAGCCACAATACCCCTATACAATTCACTACGTAGTTGAGCCTGATTTAGTTGTACCCAATCCAATCTTGACTGCCACATCTGAGTAAACATGTCACAGATGTACTCAAACCTCCATGCGATATGCAATAGTGATAATGCGTCACAGCGTACCTGTAGATGATACTTATAGAATTGCAAGATGGTTACGCCCTTTGATTTGTTCACTTGTTGGATCCCTGTATGCCAACTAGAATGTACCACAATGTCTCTCAAATTGTCTTCTGGGCCAGAGTCAGCTAGCATTAATATTTGCCATCTCCAATATACTCCATGAAAAACCTTTGATGTATGTTCTAGCCAAGATATTGAACCATAATCCTAGATTGCATTTATACATCATCCAGTTTCACAGAAATCCTTTCAAATTATTTCCATATGTTAATATTAACTCATATGAATTATAAATTGAAATGTGCCTTATGTCTCATGAAATGTTTATTCATTCTCAGTTGTGAGGTGCAAGTTCTTAAATTCTAACTTTTTTTGGGGTATTTAACTCTCTTTGCCGTCACGCACAAAACAAGAGGAGGGGGAGGGGAACCTTCAAGAAAAATTTCCCCAAGTCAACTATTAGATATATATTTTGCACAAATCCTTTAAAGGATCATGAAATGATGAATGATGGACAAGATATATCATGATTTTACATGGGCTTCTTTGTCCTTTATACTTGAGAAGAACTTATAGACAAAGCAAGAAGTTGAAAGTTTCTCTCACAAAAATAGTTGATTAATTCTTAAAATTCAAAAGGCAAATTTTTGTTGTAGAATAGAACTAGTTTTTTGTTTTTATGGAGGCCAATGGGCCATGGACCCAAAACAATAGAACCAATACAACCATTACTAGTAGAATTCAAAACTCCCAACTTTGAATGGTTTCAAGGCAAAGACATTTGTAGTGATGACTCTAGAAAATCAAATATATTGTAAAAATAAGCTCATTGTTGCTAGTTCAACAGTTGAAAGGCGAATACCCAACACGCCAAGAATGTATGAAGCCGTGCCATACTCATTAGGGCACTGACAAGATCTAGAAGTGCGTGCTCTGATGTTTTGTGCCATCATCTAATGACCAGTTCGAGGAGGAGAAGGCTCAGTCATGGCGATGAAATTATATATGCTTCTTTATGGATTATCCCCCTCCCCTCCTTTGATTTTAGAGGATAAAATTAAATAGCACAAAACATAAGAGTTTTAAAGAAGAAAGAAGAAAGAATGATTTTTATCATCCACGGAGACCAATCGGCCTATGGGACCCAATGAAGGAGCACAGCAAACTTATTACTATCCGGGTTACCCCGCCCCGTAGGGTTTTCGAGGAAAAAACCATCGCAGTAATAAGAATGCTGTCAAACTGTACAGGTAGTGCATAGTAGAAGGAAACTTCACTCCCAAATATTTGTATGTGGCTGCCACTTCCACATTTTGGCCTCGATAACTGAAGGAGGGGATCCTCGGCTCACGTGAGGATGATATGAGGACCACCTTAGTCTTGGCCAGGTTGACGCGCATATCAGTCATTTGGTAGAATATGTCCAGAGCATCAAGATGGCACTGCATGTTTGGTGGTGTGTAAGCTAGGAGGTCCACATCATCGGCATATATTAACTGCCTGATGATCCGGTGCAGAAGGTGAGCTTCGTCGCCCCCATTGTCAGCAAGCCAGCTCTCCAGCTGATCAATATAAAGCCCAAATAATGTTGGAGAGAGAGGGCACCCCTAGCGAACCCCAATACTACTATCGAATGGCTGGCTTGTCGGCTGCAATTGGCCCGAGCATCTCTCATATAAGTTGTACACTGCATTCTGCAAATCTACAGGAACCCTCAGCTGTTGCAATCTTGCCCATAGCTTTCAGGAGGCACAGTGTCAAAGGCCTTCACAAAGTCCACGAAGCAACAATATAGTCCTGTCGGCGGTTCCTGTTGTCTTCAACCAGAGCATGAAGATGTGGTTAATGGTTGAGTGTCGGGGCTTGAATTCTGCCTGGCTGAGGGCCCGCACCTCTGCTGCCTCTGCCCAGCCTGTCAACTCTCTCGAGAATCCCAGCTAGCAGTTTTGCAAACACCGAACTAACCACGATTGTTCGGCAATTGGTTGGGTAGTGAGGGTCGCCTACCTTATAGATGGGAACAACTCTGCTATTGGTCCACTGCAGTCGGAAGCCTTCCCGTAGTGCCTTGTTGAACAAGGCAGTCAGCACCAATATTATGGATGGCCCTGCCCATTTGAGCAATTCTGCCTGCATACCATCCGGGTCTGGTGCTTTCCCTTTGGCAAGACGCTGTAAGCTTTGGTCCACGTCTGACTCTGTGATTTCCAACACTGGGCCTTCTCGCAGGGGTAATGCTACTTGTGCATCCTAAGGGTCATATAGTTGTTGCAAGTATTGCCTCCACTACTCGGGAGTGATGTTCCCTATGGGCTGTACTGGCTTTCTGAGAACCCTTCGCCAAAAGGTCCTGGGGTCACGTTTCAGGAGGTAGAACATTTCCCTTTGATGCGCTACGATGTACCTGGCTTTCTTAGCTTTAAGGAAGATGTCTGACTACGTGTGGACGTAAAGCAGGGTTTGAGGCCTGCCGGATCCAGTGTTTGTGTTCCTTGCAGTCTGCATCAAACCATTGATTACGTGGGAAGGTTGTGGTCCTAGAGGTCCGTCGAGAGTGGCTTATCCCAAAGCATGTTTCCCCAGCAGTCTTAAGCACGTCAATCAGCTAGCCTGTCTGTTGCCCTAGTGTAGGGTGCTGCAAAATTTCTGCTACGTCATCTACAAACATCTGAGCATAAGCCCCTGCATATTCATAATCCAATCACAGCTGAGGCATATAAGGAGTTGTCACATAGGAGGTTCGCATGACCTGCCAAGCCAGTTGCAAGTAAAGTGGTAGATGGTCTGAGTCGACCTCCCCTATTAGTTGTTCCCACCTGGAAGTGCTTGATGACTTGCATATCCTACTCAGGCACCAGCACATAGCCCGCCACACTAGATCCCCCCCTGGTTTTCCTGCCTACAAGTGCTCTTGCGAAAGGACGACCATTGTGCCAGTCCATTGCAAATTACCATGTCAAAATGCCTACCATAGCGCGTGACCTGATTATCATTTGATGTCCATGGCCAAGCTCCTTCTGCAGATGAAACTGCAACACATCATCAGTCAAGGGATCAAATCTCATTCTACCCCGGTGCGTGCATTGAAGTCTCCAAGGAGTATGACACTGCCCAATTGCTTATACTGCTGTATGTCATCATATAGATCGACATAGGGGTCCAATCTATCCACATCCAAGTGGGTGTGATAGAAGTTGCTCTCTGCATGTGGGAAGTAGCAGGCTGCCACAAAGAGATGTCTGCTACTACAGTTTTGCACATGCACCCACAGGTACCGATTGTGCATGTCCGTCTTGACCAAGGAGATTGACTGTGCCAAGGTTGTTCAGAGCAGGCAACCCCCACATTCCCTGCTTTTCTGTGCAATCATTGAAGATTGAGCAGCACTGATATCCTAGCAAGTCGGGTATCCTGTGTCCTGCATGCTCCCATGTTCTATGAGGAAGATGAGATCTATGTCTGTGGCAACCGAGTTGAGACTATCCCCCTTCTGCCGCGGGAAACCCTGACAATTCCAGGAGACCATGCGGAGGCACAATTCCTATTTGTTGGCAGGAGCCCCAAGTGCAGATTCAATGGTAGCAGCAGAAAGGGGGATGGTAGAAGTGGAAGCAACATGAGATGCGCGAGCAGCAGGTGAGGCAACTAGAGCAGGACGTGCAGCTGTAGTGGGTAAAGGAAAGGCATGGTCAGGAGCTGCTGGAGTCGTAACAACATTTGATGGCCTGAATATTTGCATCTTGCCCCGGATCAGTCCCGCAGCTCTTCCCTGTCTGGAAATGCCTTTAACTTTGGCCAACTCAAGCCTGCGGTCTTTTTGTTGTGCGGGGATCAGGTCTCGGTCAATATATAGGGCAGTCCCCTTCAGCTGCCTGCCTTGGTGCAGGATGACTGCTTTCACTACCGTACTATGAATGTGACTACCCGGGAGCGGTCTGGATGCTGGATATCATGGCGGCTCGCCCTAATAATGTGTATCAATGCGTGAAACGTCATTCAAGCAAGGATCAACATCTGGAGCTAGTTAATGAGGTCATCCCCTATCTCTTATGGCTTCTCCGTCTCAGCTCATGGAGCTCCTTGATCTTTGAATCAATGCTGCCCAGTGTAACAGATGTTGTTTGCCGTCGGTGGAGCATAGGCTGTGGCCTATGTTGGGGCAGTGGTGGCATGGGGCAGCTTAGTGGTGCAACAATAGGCAGTTCTGGCTGATGTCGTGCAGACCTTTGGGCAAGTAGGACTGTCATAGCAGATGTAGTGGTCTCTTCTTTCCAAAGCCGGGAGCTTAGCTCCTGCTGGAATTGTTGATGTCTTGCCAATTCACACATGCACTGCTGCAACTACTCATGATCCTCTGCATGGAGGCCCTTGCTTTTTTGAGCGATGGTTGCTTGCAGCTCCTACACCTTCTGATCTCGAGCTGCGGAGCTATGCTCCAGTTTTATAAGCGGGAGTCCAACATAAGGTTCATTGCAGATGAGGCCACTTCCTGTGTCTCGACCCGACTTTGAAGGGCTCTCAATTGTGACTGGCTCTCTTTAAAGGCGACCTGGACTCTTCGCATCATAGTAGCAGCCTCCTCAGCTTCTGATCGAAGGCGGGAGATGGTTACCATTGTCTCCTGCTTAGCACATTGTCTGTTCTGTGTCATGGTTTCAATGGCGGTGGACAAGGAATCCATGCGAGCCTGCATGTCAGTAAGACTCTTCTTGTCCTTCGCCTTTCAGAGTGCACTAGGTGAAGGGCATTCTCTAGCTGCTGCAGGCGGGTCTCCATGCTGGAAACACGCTGCTTTTCGTAGCCAGCTGCCTCTGGGTGCAGAGGCTTGCATCTCCTCTGCCAAGCAAGCAATTCGAGCTGTGTTGCCCTCTACCATTGCTTGAACCTCTTTCAGGTGCTCCTCAACTGCCTGGTTTGATGGCGGTGATGCAATATATGGCTTGCTGCTAGGCTAGATTATCTATCATATGCCTGTCGAGCTATGCTTGTTGCACGAGACTTTGCCCGCGCTTCTTTTTTGAGTGTGCACCTATCAATTTTGCCTATGTCATCTGGTCTGCGATTGGGGATGACATCTATGTACCCTTCCAGGAGAAGTTTTACTGCCATGTTTGCATTAGGTAGAGGGGACTACGCGTCAGCACCATCCACATGCATATCAGTGGAGTGGGATGAAGGGATGCAGGGCTCATCCGGCTCGTCTATCACTGGAGTTGCCATGATTAGGGTATCACCCTACAGATGCTTGTCTGAAAGCCTCCAAGCACTTTGATCACACACAACCTCTGCCCCCTTACAGATGCTCGTCTGAAAGCTTCCACGTCTAAGAAGCAGGTGCAGGCTTTATCACCTTACAGACACCCGTCCGAAGTATCCAGATGCAGAATTCAAGCGCAGCCTCTAGTGCAACCTCTATCACCTTATAGATGCTTGTCTCAGATGAATAGTGGCAATGGTCTCCTCCTTACAGACCCCTGTCTGAAAGCCTTCAACATGCGAATGTTTTGAGAAGCTGACAATTGTCTTACTTTTCCAAGTGGAAATTGAGGGTGTCTATAAATCACACTCATAAATCGTTTTCATCGAGCCAACATACATTAGAAACAAGATCAAATGCATTTCGTGATGGCAAGTATCAAGTAGCCATATGACATACCTCGTATATGCTTCAATAACATAAATACCTTCGAATGGAAAAAGATATACATCACAGGCTTAGTAAAGCAATGCTCAAATGAACTGGCTATAATCATTCAATTTCAATTGCTCTAAGTGAGATCCAATTCCTTTCCGCTCAACATCTCATAACAATAACCAAGTTTTACTTTTGCGAGTGACAATCACACAAGAAATTCCTTTTTCAAAATAACCCTACAGGTTCTCGTCCTTGAAATCCTCAGTCAATAAGAAGGCGCAAGCTTGACAAGCTAGACAACTTGTGGCATATCTCAAGTCTAAATTTAGAGCTCTAATTTATGGCAAGCCAACACATCATATTACAAACGAAATCAAATGCATATGGTCACGATGTGTATATTGGAACAACAAAATCAAATAACAACATCACAAGTAGCACAACATCAAGCAAAACAATCATCGAAATAAATTGCTTATTATATTTAAATTTATAATGCATTCATACTACAAATAAAATCAAATGCATATGGTCATGATATGTATCAAGCATTAACAAATGTCTTGTCTAATAACATAGATAGCTTGGAATATTAAAATCATACACCGACATCACAAATGGCACAATATCAAATAAAACAATCATCGAAATAAATTGCTTACAGTCTAGTAAAAAAATCTTTGTTATTAAACAACCAATTATACCAACAATTTTTAATTTACTATTTCCATTATCGAGCACAACAATGAATTATTTTGGTATGTTATGTCATAGACACTTTTGCAATGTAGGTAAATTGATTCAACAATCTCTTATCCAGGTAATATCTTAATTTAGTATTCGGGTTGCTTAGGTCTTCCATAGGGCTTCAGCCAGTCATATTAAGAATCGTCATCTTTGGCGAAAGAGAAACTTAAGATGTTTTTGAGGATCTTTTGGAATGAATGTAGGTTATTTGCCTCCAACTTAGAAGCTTTTAGCAGAGGTTTACAAATTTGAATGGCAATACCCTAAACCAGTAAATACACTTTTCCATCGGTAGGTTTTTAAGCATAAAATCACATGTGGCATTCCAATTCCAATTCCAATGAATGAGGCCTTTATGGGCTTGTTCTCAAGGCCTCCTTTCTTATCTCATCCCCAATTATGTTTCTGTTGCTTCGTATATATATATTAGGGAAAATTTAAAAAATGCCCTTGTATTTCCTAATATTTGTGAAAATGCCCCTATATTTCTAGTATTTATCAAAATGCCCTTAATTCAAAAACTTTCACAGATTGGTTGTGGCTTCAAGGCCTATTTCATTGCAATTTGAATAGCCAGCAGGTGTTATTAGCAGTCTATCCAAGTACTTGGGATAATTTGCCAGAAAGGGCGTTTCATTTGGCTTCTGCATGGATCATCTGGTCCATTTGGAAAAGAAGGAATCTTCTCATATTCAAAGGTCTTGCTTGTTCAGATGCACAGGTCCTTCTTGATGCCCAACAACGAATTGTCAAAGCATTCAGGTGCTCATCAATTGCTAATGAGGTGAAGAGCCGTATTTGGGTGCACTATCTTCAGATTCATACTTACTTATGAGTTTTTGCTTGCTCTTCATATTGTTTAGATGTTGTATTTGAGTGGGGTGGTTTTGCTCTGGTGGACATTCTCTCCACTGAGTTATTAGTCCCCATTGTACTCTGTAACTTTCTCTGGATAATAAAGGCTCAAGTCCTTCAAAAAAAAAGGGAAAATTTTAAAAATGCCCTTGTATTTCCTAATATTTGTGAAAATGCCCCTATATTTCTAGTATTTATCAAAATGCCCTTAATTCAAAAACTTTCACAGCCTTCTGTTTTCGACCATAGCAAGCTCATCTTCCTGCCCAATTTCCTCCTACTAATCATCCTTGTAAAAGCATTTATGGCCTAATGCTTGCCCTACATTTTAGGGTGCGCTGATTCATGACTCATTCTTCTCTCTGGTTTGAAAGATTTCCTGTTTGTAGATCTTCTGTTTATGGCTATCTGTAGTTAATTGGTTGCCTTGTACAGATCCGCTAAAGATGGAACTACTATAATCGTTGGAACTAAGTTTTATTCTGGGAATCGACATCACCTTATCTGCTGCCATGCGCACAATAGAAGGATATATATCTTTGACACAGAGGCGTGGTATTCTATGCACAAATAATACACAATCCAGAGCCTCCATGTTCAGAAAAAGAAAACAGATATAATTTGGGTGCAGAAGATAAGCACTTATGACATTCTTGATCCAGAAAGAATGACCCAGAATGTGGCTCACTTCAGTATTTTATTTCCATAGAAACAAGCAACAGAATTTTTTCTCTCAAATCCAGAATAAATTGTTCAAACCTAGACTTCTGTATAATAATCTGGCTGCATCAAGATCCCTAAATTTCGATAGCATGTCGCTAAATTGCGGCCAACGGACTTCTAGATGAAGAAATAAGGCCTCCGAATAGGTCCGGCGAGAGACATCTACAGAATTATGGAGTTCCTCTAATTCAAGACCTCATCAGAAACTTTCTGTCACAGGAGGTCGAGACCATAGTTGGGGCCAACCTAGGTCGGCCCTAAAATCCGAGCGCTTCTGACCTAGGTCGGAGTCGGCCTAACCCGACCCAAGGTCGGATGGGTCTTAAAACCCAAAAAAAAAATTTTATCCCCTTTTCTCTGTTGCATGCAGTAGGCGCCGAAATAGCTGGAACAGAGGATTTTCGATCAGATTTGGGCAGCCTAATCCCATCCTGAGTCTTTCCACTCTCTGTTTAAAGCAATGCAGGGCAGGCCATAGCCAAAACGAACTCGAGCTAAGCTTTCTTCCACATTTTTTTACGTTTCTAGGCTGGGATCAAACATGTTTGGATGCTTGTTTGTGGCAACGAAGGTCTGCTGTTGATGATCTCTAAGATCTCTTAAACTCACTTTTCGGTCTCATTGAGTGGGTCATAGCAGTTTTAAGAGGAGTTGGAACTTACTCCTTTTGGTTGCTATTTCTCTTGCCAGAGCAATACTGCTAGCAGTAATGTTCAAGCTAAACCTTTTTGAAGCAGGGCTTCAACTAATCTGAGGGATTGATTTTTATCTACAAAACAAGAGAACATGCATTGCCTATGATTGGTCCTAATTGCTGAGAAATGCTTCCAAGATCAGGTGACTAGCTTTTTATCCCAAATTTTGGGGCAAAACATCATTACTTCTTGCATCTAATTCACTTCTTTGAAGGGCTTTGATTGGGATGCAGATTACAATGATCCATGGGCAGTAAAAGAAATCTCTTTGGTCGAATGGGAATCTGCAATATTTGATAACAAAGTCGTGCCACTACTTGTCTATGTTTTTAAAAGATATGGAGACAGGTATCACATTATCACATATGCTTCAACTTGTAGGATAAAAATCAGAAGCAAAGTCTCATGCTTTACTAAATCATGTTATATATCTCTTCTGAAGGTGTTATTAGCTAAATTAAGAAGGTAAACCATTCAGGAGTCAAAACTGAGGATGAAGTATTGCAGTTGACAGCACATTTGTTCTATGGTTCCCATGCGCCAAGTTGCTTGGACCGAGACAAGCTAACGAAAGAATACATGGACATGTCTTGAGTGCTGTCTTATTGCAGTGAGTTCATGGGCATGTCTTGCGTGCTAACAGGCAATAACATACCATTGTGAACCTTATGTGAAGTGTGGCAGGATTTGAAAGTGGTAGCATGAGTCACTAGATTCATATAATAACTTTCTGTGATGGTATCTGCAGGAAAAGAGAAGCTTGTTATATTGTAGCACTGTAATTTAACTTGTTTATGCATTATATGCAGGAAAAGAGAGAGTTGCATTTTGGCAAAATAGGTCGGTAGGTCGGCGAAAAATCCCCACCTAGGTCGGACATCTCCCACCTAGGTCGGCAGGTCGGCTAGGTCGGTGGGTCGGCCCAACTATGGTCGAGACCAAAATCCATCTATCGGACCTGTGTCGGTCTCCAAGATTCATGAAGCGTATGAAAAAATAGGGCATTTGATAAATATAAAAAATACAAGGGCATTTTGGCAAATACACGAAAATATTAAGGGCATTTTTAAAATTTTCCCTATATATTATGCCCTCTCAACTCCTTGTCAATAAGGAAAGAATACTAGTTACTGTCCACCAACTTGAAATGAAAAGATATATAACCAAATCCATTGTTGCTCTAAAACAGATGATTGTAGAATGCAATGGTGGTGCATATAAATACAAAAGAAGAAAACGTAGTGAAGTTCATGCCTTTCAATACTCACATTATTATCAAAGAATATATTTCTAATGAGTTCAAGCCATGAAGGATTTTATGCACTTACTTGAGTAGACAATGATCGGCCTGATACAGTCCTTAAATAACTATGGACTTGATAATACTAAGTTTCGTACTTCTTTTAATAGAATCTCGCAAGTGACATTGGCTCAACCAATCCTAGCTAGACGCAATGGCTATGCCCATTTGCTTGTACCATATAAAACCATAAACAAACGATAACAAGTATCATGAATCTCAAAACAACATATGATATAAGAATACTAGAAAAGGTAGGTAACGACATCGACAAGGAACTAAAGAAAGGGATGAGCACCAAATTTCAAATTGGTCAGAACTGTTCAACTCATTGCGTCATTGAAATAAAGACTAGAAAAGGTAGATAAAGACATTGACATGGAACTAAAGAAAGGGATGAGCACCAAATTTCAAAGTGCGTCTGGGTGTCTGATCTAGTGCTAACACACTAGTTCTAGCAAACTACAAGTCTCGAGTTCGAGGCTGCCCGAACTGTTGGGCGTCAAATCCCACAGATGTAATATAAAGTGGTTGGGGGCAGGACCCAACCGAGCAATATCGTGCGGCGTGTGGTAACATGTCCAGTTGGATGCTGCGTAGTGACGTTCTGGGATTCATTGCAAAACACGATCCATCATTTTGGATAACATTTTGAAGCTGGCAAAACATGATCCATCATTCTGGCACTACGTTCTGGGATTCATTGCAAAACATGATCCATCATTTTGGATAGCATTTTGAAGCTGGCAAAACATGATCCATCATTCTGGGATTCATTGCAAAACATGATCCATCGCATTTTGAAGCTGGCAAAACATGATCCATCATTTTGGATAGCATTTTGAAGCTGAGAAGGATTTTACACCCTCACTTGAACATGTTTTTCAATACTCACATTATGAACAAATATATCTAATGAGTTCAAGGCACGAAAGATTTTACACACTCACTTGAACAGACAACAATCAAGCGATACAAGACAACAATTAGGCGATACAGTCCTTAAATATCAAGGGACTTTCTATAATACTAAGTTTCCTAGTCCTTTTAAGAGACCATAACAAAGGGTAACAGGAACCATGAAACTCAAAACGAGATTTAAAATAAAAAACTAGAAAAGGTAGGTAAAGACATTGACAAGGAACCGAAGAAAGGGATGGGCACCAAATTTCAAAATGGTCAGACCTGTTCACTTCATTGCAAAACAGGATCCATCATTTTGGATAGCATTTTGAAGCTGAGTGCATGGCAGGGGCACCACATTTTCAGAGAATCCATTCACATTAATGCAATCCCAACCAGATTTCCACTTCCCTGGAACACTGATATTCGTCAGACAAATCTGATTAAAAGGAGCTTCAGCCAATCCCTTGAAATATCCCACTTCAGAAATCTGGCTTCCACCCATGTTGTTGATGCTGATCCTGCTGACACTTGAATACGCACTGGGATCAAATTGATTATCAGGATGTTGGTTATAATATCCTGTAAATGCCAAAGCAGTGCTCACATTCCTCATTGTTATATCAGATATGGAAATATTGGTTATGGATCCTCCTCTTCCAATTGCAGTTTTCACATGAATCCCAGTTTTTGAGTTTGATATGCTGATGCCTTGAATAACAACATTTGAAATACCTCCTGACATTTCACTGCCAAGAGCAATTCCATTATGATTTACTGTGGTTACATCTATGATGTGAATGTTGGTGCTAGGGCGCCCGTATTGAATGCCATATTCATCCCATCCACTCTTGATGGCTATGGCGTCGTCTCCGGTTTCGATGTAAGTGTGGCCAATGAAGACATCAGAGCTTGAATCTGGGTTGAGTAATCAAAGTAAGTCACTTGCAAATGTAGACAAGATAAAATAAGCTGAAGAAAAAAAATTCCATTCCAACACAAGAATCTAATGTGAAAAAAAAATGCAAGAAAAATCTAATGGTCTATGCCAAGATGCATCCCTAAAGGCATAACCTTGTACACTAACTTAGACTCTGTTTTAAGCATGAATCTTTAAAATATATTTCTTGCCAAGAAAAGACAGGATTGTCTACCTGGATCTACTCCATCAGTGTTGTGTGAATCATGAGGAGCCAATATTGTAGCACCAATAACTGCCACACGACTGCATAAATCATAGGAATAAACTCTAATCAGAGAACAAAACTTACTCTTCTTCTTAATTCAGGTAAGTGTAGAAAGATGAACCTGCAGTAGACAGGATGAATGGTCCAAAAAGGGGAGTTCTTGAAGGTAGTATTAGACAAAAGAATGTCAGTAGAACTGATAAATTCCACTAAAGACCCTCTTGTATATTTTAATTTGCCTTTCTCGAACCATTTCCACCATACTGAACCCTGTCCATCAATGACTCCATCTTCTCCTGCACAAAGTTTAACTCTCGCTACTGAAAACCCACTTCTAATTACAGTAGTACTTCTAATTATAGTAGTTGGCAAAACTTCATTTACCTGTGATCACCACATCTGTAAGATCTTCTCCATGGATCAGACTTGAATATCTTGGTCCAGGAAGATCTCTGCCTCTTCCGTAAGAAGGGAGAGCTTGAATCACAGGCCAGTCATTTGGATTCTACATTCCGAAGCAAAGGCCTTAGTGGACAAAAATTCAATGCATGCAGATTTTTTCATATACCTGTGATGCCAGAATTGTGGAACCCTTTTCCAGATACAGAGTGAAATGGCTTGTGAGGTTAAAACATCCAGTAAGCCATGTTCCTTCTGGAACATAGAGAGCAGCACCTCCATTTTCGGCATAATACGAAAGATTGGCTATGGCGTCTTGGAAAGATTTGGTGTTCAAAGTTTTCCCATCTCCAACGGCCCCGAAATCTAAAATGGATGCTCTGTAAGTCCGAGGAGGAGAAGCTATGGCAATCCGGCGATGACCAAACGCCATAACCCATCTCGAAAAGCTCAAAAGCAGAACGATTCTGAGCAGCTTGCAGAAATCCGGCATGGCGATAGTGTAAGATTGAAGGGGAGTTTGATTGATTTATTTGGCGCCCTGTTGTTTTACGGGTGGGATGCGACAAACGGCTTTCACGAGTTTTTATATGCAATCATTCTTCTTCACATCGGGTCTCCATAGTTTAACTCATATGAAATTCTTTTGCTTTGATTCTATTCTTTTGATTTTATTCTTTTATTCCTTGCTTGCATGACCCACAAGCGCAGATTTTTTTTTGGGAACAAAATAGCTTGAGGTGAAAAAGGCCAAAAAAAATTCTCATGATGCCACGTTCTTTTCTGTCCGCAACTATTGGGTTCTGATTCTTCTATCTCGGTCTTACAAGTTCAACAAGAAAAAGGGCACAGAAAACATAGATGAGGCACTCTTTCATCCAGATTCGGCATTAACTGTTTTCGCTTGTGTGCAAGGGCGATGCCTTGCACAAAATTGTGTTATGGCTGGCGATGGCTAGTCTAGATCCTGTTGCTCTATAGCCATAGGAAGAATAGGAGTATAAAATTGGCAACACAATACTGTTACAGTGCAGAGAAGCTGACAAAAAAGATTTTAGGAAACAATATTCTTGTAAGCTCAGTGTAGATTACGTATGTGTACATTACATTTTTCGTACTGAAGGTACCGTATCCATATGTACTATACGTACTTATTCATTTTTTGTAATAAATAAGGAAAAAAATTGTCTATGCGCGTCTGAAACGTACTTTATAAGGTACAGTACAAGTAAGATACGTACTTTATAGGTATGGCACAGGTACGGTACACGTATTTTTCAAAAAAAAAATTGCGTTGATGTACATACCATATGTATTTTATGGTACCGTAAGCATATTTTAAACAAGTTCTTTTGATGTATATCTATACCACAAACTGGCTCTCGTACGTTACCCCGTACATTACAGGTGCTCCCAAGGGTATAGCCAGAATCGGACCCTTGACGGACGTTCATGAGCATGGGGGTAATGTTAATTACATTTGCTGGGTAGTTGTGATTAATGGGCCATGTTGACTGTAATCAATCTATGGTGACGGAATGCGAAATAAGGGAAAAAGATTGCTAGGGACAGATATCAGTCACTTGGGACATTAATATTAGTTAATAATATTAGTTGCGAAAGCAAGGCATGTGATACCAGTGATTGTTACCAGTAGTAACGTAACATTAATATTAATGGGTTGTTAATATTAATATATAATGGATGTTACAAGTTAACATCAGGGATACTAGTGTTAGTTATTAGCACTAGGGGTGTTAATAATAAGAAGTAATATAAGTTAACAATGTTAAATGTTAATGTTAAGGACACATGGTGTGTTTTGGTTCGTTGCGGCAAAAACCTATTGAAGAACAGATCGGGATGATCTGTAACAGGTCGGCGATGTCGAACATGCTGAATCTGCAGTTGTGGCTCTAATACCACTGTCACGGCGAAATTCAGTGACCCAAATTTTGCTCGCTTGGGATGAGCCAAACAACTGCCGCCCACACCACGGATCCCGGATCCCCCACGTTGATTGGTGTTGCGCTGTTCCCAGCCGATGAATCAACACCTCGATCTTTACCAATACCACCGGTGACCGGTTCTTCTCAGCAATTCCCCTGAGCTGTTCCAGATCAACCACACAGAAGTTTAAACCGCAACCACAGAATGCTCTAGCCTATCCAATGGCATCTCCTCGGCTGATTCGACCCATCAGACCCGTTTCTGCCCCTCGATTGCTTCTGATACTTCTTCGGATTGAACAATTCTACCAATCCCCTCTCTTGCGCCATCAAAATCTCGCTATCTGTGGATAATCGTATGTGATGCTCCCGAAGAGCCTGAATCCGCACTTCACGGAACCACCATAGCCGTGAGCTTGGCAAGCTTGCGTGTTAATAGGCCCGAAGAGGACCGGACCCTTGTGCCCCCTACGGGTCTTTTGCTCGAGCTTTTCCGGCACGAGAGGGAAAATTGCTATGGCGCCGGAGGTCGCAGAGCTTTCTAGCAATCTGGGACTTAGAACTTGAAAATTTTGCTCTGCTTGTGCTTAACTCCGTTTGCTAATCATTTGATTTCGCGGGGATTAAAGAACGGGGCACACCACGGATCTATCAAGACCGAAAACAGGGCAAAGAATCGCATAAAGGGGCTTCAAGAACGGGCTTCAAAATGTCTTCCATGATGATTTTTGGCATAGAAAAAGTCCCCACGTAAGTAGTTTCATTGTTTACATAGATACATACAATTTTTTAACGTCCACTACTTAGAAGCCGAGACTTACGAGAAGAGGAGCAAAAGAAAACTTTTAAGGGACATAGCATTGATGTGGAAGTGCTCACGGTGTGTAGGATTGGATTGATAGGAATATGTAATGGTGATAGGAAAATCTAATGGTAGTGGCGGCATTTTCATTCTTAGCATAGAAGAGTACTTCTCCACTGAATGTTTCCATTGTGCTGGTTTGGATGGAGGCTTCAAGATCCAGCATCTAGATTTCCGCGACCTTAAATATGCAGTGTAAATCTAAACTTGCAATATTGTTAACCTCCTAGGATCTAAACTTGCAATATTGTTACCCTCCTAGGATCTATTCCTTATGCTTTTAAAGATTTTTTCACTAATGCAATTTTAAAATATCTTATCAATAATAAAGGACAAAATTGCATCATAGGCAACAATATCTTATCAATAACTAGTAATGGTGCCCAGCGTTGCTGGGCTATAAGGCAGTTATCGGATCCCACGTTGTAGGATTCATGCAGCATTAATGCCATGCAATTTGAGCTTCAACTTTTGTATAATGCTTTATATCATGGAGACCTTGATGCAATTTAAACATGGCTGGTGTACCTATAATTCTTTTGTCTTTATATTAGAACAGATAATGTAGGTCACTCATAGCCATTTCTTCCTTTTTCTTCTACATTTGTTTACTCAATGCATCATTGAAAAGTGGCAGAGGTTAAACTGGTTGTATGTTTATTAGAGAGCCATATGAACTAAACTTGCAAATTAATTATTGAGTTTAGTGTTGCTCTCGTGGAGAAGTAGAAGAGGTTAAATTGGTGGCATGTTTATTCGAGAGCCATGTGTAGTAAACTTGCAAATTGATTGCTAAGTTTAGTGTTCATTTGGATTAACAGACAAATATATGTGTATATATGTCTACATAGAAAAATCCGTTTGTTCTACTTCATGAAAGAAGTATACTTTTGCTTTGCATTCTTTCCTTTATAGAGTTACGTCGTAGTGATTATTTGGTATTCCTTTGAGTTACATCGTAGTGATTATTTGGTATTCTTTTGCTTACGGATTTGCATTGTATTATAGATTTATGAATACAATTTGCACTGTAGTTGATATTTGTCTGATCCTTTCCAGTTTGCACATCATCGATAAGCATTGTTAAATATCATGGTTCCAAACATGCTAGGTTTGAATACGCACAAACATCAAGTGAACATATTAAGGCAATAACTGGACAGGAAACCATATATTTGTTAAGTAAAATAGCACAAAAATCCCAAGAATAATTATGATAGGTCTATTCTTCTTTCCAAGGTTAACTAGATAAGATGTTGATTTAGACATCAATGAAATAATATAATAATGGGCATATAATCAGAACTAACTTGAATAAAATGTTTGGCTCATTGTCGCCACTGTTAACTGTACTAAGATATCTCTACAAAAGCAAATTAAATTCAGCACTTATTTGAGCTACTTATTCTGCAGCTCTTTTCCGAGGCTTAGATCCCTTCTCTAAGGGCAACAATTGACTCTGGAAAAGTAGCAAAGCCTAAACCATCATTTTTATGCTGTTATGAATGGAACCAAAGACAACAACTTACATGTGTTAAAGTATTTTGAAGTTGAACTCCAAGTGGTTAATTTACTGAGCTCATGTGTGCTTATAGAAAAAGTAGAATAAACATGGCAAAACTTTGAAATGGCATACCTTGTAACAATCAAGGAACCACCTTGAATAAAAAGTCTTTTGCAAATACAATCCTCAGAAAGTAAAGCCGGATAAATAAATATGTCCTACAAGCAATGGACTAAGCAATGGACTGCCAGAAAATTGAAATTTACATGATGTTGAAATCACAGTGCCACCCAGATTTGTGCTAGACCAGCTCTAGCCATAGGGTTTGCATGTTTAATCAGAATGCAGACAAAAACCAAAATTCATTTGCCTGCTACTATCATCCTCCTGGGAAGAACTTTCAATCTCGCTGGGAAAATTGCAGAGCTCCTACATATCTAGATAATGATGAACTGCACTTTCCAAAACTGCACCTATTGTACTACAGAACAAAATCCTTTCTCCTTCTGACCTATTTTCAATTTAGAGTAGGACTACGAATGATGACTCTAGACACTTTACTTTGCAAGCTCTGATAAATCAGTTGGAATGGGTCTAGGCTTCTTGAAACAGCCCTACAAAATGAGTGGAAGTTCACAGAATGGCAAGCCGCCATAGCTCACAAATCCGCCAAGATAATGCTTCGCCATAGGTTTCGCCAGCATGCTAATACCTAAAGGAGCATCACAAATAAAAAATATCTGCCGTTTTTGGGTCAAACTCTGAGAAAAAGCCTGCACAAAACGGTATACACGGCCTATGCTTTTAAAAAAAGGCCTTCGGAGGGCCTTGAGGATGAAAGCTTATGAACATTCGAGGAAAATCTCACCTCCCTGCGGAGTCAATGCATTAGAAGGGCTCTACTGTGACATAGATGGAGCCGGATTAATCCATTTTATAGATCTTGGTTTTGGCAGATTCAAATAATACTCTGCCTTGCAGCCCCAGTGCTTTAATCCGTTCTGCCATATCCAAGCTTACGCTTCATTGCCACTGAAATACACCGTAAATGCCAAAGCAAAACCTGAAATCTTCAAGCAATTCCAAATCTTCGGAACCATATCCTGTGCCAAGCTTCTGCACAATAAATCTGGGATTTAAATGGAAATGGTCACTACCAAATTGGCTTTTTAATTTTTCAATAAATCAGAAAACTTAAAGAGAATAGGGCTTATCAAGGAGAATCTGTCTATCTTTTATATATCTTAAAAAGCCTGGCCAAGCTGGACAGAGGAACCTTCAAACCTTCAAAAGCCAGGATATGTAGAGGGAAACAAATGCATTCTTTGACTATTAATTTGGCCCATAAAGCAGTTAGATTAATGGCTTCTTGGAAGGCCTATTTTTAGTTGAAGGAGTGCCTCCATATCATAATCATAGCAAAAAATCAGTTGGGGATGAATACCACCTTAAAAAGATTTTGCATCTGTCAAGAACTTCTGAGCTCCATTCTCCATTCTGTACAACAGTAAGAAGCTGACGAACTTTGTTGCATGCTATCTGTGAAAAGGAATAGTTGGGTAGACCGTTGCTGTTGGAAATCTGTCATGAGGCATAGAAACATGTCATGAGCCATAGAAACATCTTTCGCAGCCTTCACTCACTTGTGAACACTTTGAAGATAGAGTTAAAAATTACCTGGTTAATGACGTGATTTGCACCAGTCTCGTAGTTCAAGGGGCGGTCAGCTGTTTGGCTTGCTGCTACCACCTACAAAATACATATAAGTCAGGATCTTACGAAATGTGTAAAAATATTTTAAAGCTCACTGCCAGCAAGACACCTCAAGACTCTTGAAGTAAGGAAATCAATTCTTACTATAATAATGGATATAGTCAATCTTATTTTTCTCCCATAACCAGCTATAAATTGTTTTGAGTGCATGTAACAGATCTCCTCAGGCATAAAAATGAGAAGAGAAGGACATCTAAGATAAAAAGAAAAACAAAAGCAAAGATATACAACCTGATATGCAGAGAACAGTTGTTCCTAACAGTTGCTCCTCTGGAGGCAGCAAGCAAGCAGTTCAACAACATGCAGAGTGCCAGTTTCTGGATGGTTTTTCTATTAGCCACCTCAAATATTGCTCATTCACGAAGTGCAACGCAGCATATGTGGATTGAATTGGCAGGCTACAAAGAACCAGAACTTCAATCTCAAATTCGGAAGCCATTCCAAAAGACTATATCATGCTTCCTTTTGTTCAATTAGCAAATCCAAATAGTTCGACACCTTACCTTTAAAAAGTCCCTAAAATTGCACATTTTGCAACATATAATTCACCCATCTCATTGCTATATTCCTGAAGCCATGTTTTGCAAGTATGCTTTCATCACAGCCTGGTCATTGCTCTAGAGCGTTTTTATTTTTTAATCTTGACGCCCTAAAACATCCAAGGCATGAAAACCCTCTCAGATCTCTATAGCTTTCATATCTTTAAACTGTAAAAATGGACATCCCTGAAATATGATTGCCGGAAGAACCTCCAACAGCTTTCCTAAGCTCAGAGCAAGGTAAATCCTGTTAGATAGCAAAATCCTGATAACATTTTCGCCCCTGCTCAGTCTTGCCGGAGTTGCCATAGCTGCAAACGTACCCTAAAATAAGCTAACGGAAATCCCTACGAAATGAAGATGGAATGCAGGAATAGGCTTGCCATGGCCACCATGGCTGGAGCTGTGGTATCGAGATGTGATAGCTGAACATGGCACCGCCAGCTCGTCCATAACCCTAGGATGCCTTTGCAAAAACCGCAGTATGATTAGATCAAATCTGGGCCGTCCGATTTAGGGCGACAAACAAAACAGACAAACACTAAAATTTTATTATATAGGATAAAGGACAAAATTGCATCATAGGCAACAGAACAGAGCATAAGTGTAAAAATTTTTGCTCAAACTTGAGATCGCTCTGTTCATATTTTAGGACCATAAGATCGATTTCTTTTGTTATGTACCCACTGGGAATATTTAAGTGGATGCAACATTGAAGTCCATGCCATTATCAAAGGCTTCTCTTTTTGCAAACTTAGTATCAGACCTTTTTGGCTAAAG
The DNA here is from genome assembly GCA_021234155.1 of Isoetes taiwanensis. Lineage (NCBI taxonomy): Eukaryota > Viridiplantae > Streptophyta > Lycopodiopsida > Isoetales > Isoetaceae > Isoetes > Isoetes taiwanensis. The sequence continues at coordinate 3,971,635 of JAJEKV010000012.1, read as the reverse complement.
ATTTGCAGCTAAAGGTTTGCAGACGAATCCCAAGGTTCAACTTCTGCATGTTCTTTCGCATCTCAAGGATGTCCAAAATTGAGATCTATTCAACTTAGCACAAAACTTTTTTTGCAGCGGGTTGGAGAAGAGAAATGTTCGCGGCGGCCGCAAGGCCGCCGCGATAAATTTCTTGTATTGTATAATGAGAGTTGCGAAATACTATAACATTTGAGGCAATGTACGCAATGGTGTTGATTTTATGCATGTAATATACTGTTTTAGGGGGTATAAAGGGGCTCTCATTGCTCTACATCACCCCCCATGTGAATATACACCCAAACCAAAGGGGGTTTTAGGGGGAATTTAATTTAAAGTGTTGGGTGTAATGGTTTGTGTTAACTAACAAATTTTTTGGCCCCTTCGGGGCCTTGGGGATGGTGTAGAGATGGATGAAGAAAGTTGATGTATCCAACCAACCATAATGACAACATATCAATAGGGCCTTCGCCATGTGCAGGTGGTGGTTGTGCGGATGTTGGCGGGACTAATTGAACTTGATCTTCGTTTATAGAGTTCTCTGGTACAGTAATAATGTTTGGATCAACATCACGTTGACTTCAGGCATCGGAGGAATGTCATGTGGAATTGATGGATTGGGAGAACTTATAGTCTGCATGAACATAAAGGAAAGAAATTGGTTAAATTGATGGGTAAAAGCACGCTGTGGTGTTCCAATTCGGCTGCCCCCCCTGTCCCCCCAAAATGTGGCGTTGCATCCACCACTTTTGTGGTATGAAAGTATAATTATGGCACCGCTCAGCTGCCGGTATTTAAGAATAGAGTCCCAATTTGTGGGGGAAATTCTAATTTCAAAAACTAAAATTCAAATTCAAATTCTTATTCTTTGGCCCCTTCCTGTTCTTTGCCTACGTCCTGTTCTTTGGCTCCCTCCCTGCTGCAAGCTCCAATCCATTGTGGATATATGGATGTCAATGAGGTAATCTGTCCACAAACCGGCATTTCAGACAGGAGAAAACGAAGAAGAACCAAGGAACAAGAAATGTTGAAGAAAAGACGCCAGAGGAAAAGAAGAAGAGAAGAAAAATTGGAGCTTGCAGAATTGGCAGAAGGATCCGGTTCATCATGAAGTGCAAGCAGTAAACGCCGTATTGTCCTTAATTTGCTAACGTCTTTCCATAAACAGACCAAAAGAATGGAGGATAGCACGAAGAAAGAAATTTTACTTGAGTTTTTGAGGGATAAAACATTGGAAAAATTCATAGGTGAATTAAAGGATTTGGAAGCCAAGAGCATCGTTATAAGGAGCCTCTGGAACTCCATGCAGACTGTCAAACTCTCTACCAGCAATGACTGCCTAGCAACCAAGAATAGCTGCCTTGCAATGTCTGTACCACGTCGTGCAGATTCTGAAACAAGTGACAAAATCAGCCAGCGAGATCTTGGAAAGGTATTAGGTGTTCACCCAAGAAACCTGCAAAAGGCAAAGAAAAAGAGGGAAGAGATCGATTACAATGGTGGGAAATGGGTTTCTTACAAGAGGGCTAAAAGATTTGATGCAATTTCAGATGAACATATAGAAAAGATTCAAAAATTTTGGATTGAGAACATCAGAGTGTCTCCTAACACAAAGGATGTTAGAACTAGAAGATTGGAGAGAAATGTAAGAGAAGAGGAATCACAGGTTAGTTTATTTCTGTTATTCATGTTTTCTTAGTTATGGTGCTTAGTGTGGTGGTGCATATGGTGGTTATTGTGTTGTACAGTGATTGTGGTGTATCTTGTATGCGTGATGTGAATTGTGTGTAGTTGACTCTAGTCCGAAAATGCAATATTTAATGTTTGGAATATTATTAGAACATGACAAAATTGAGTACTCCTTTCTTGGGTGTGTACAAATCTAAAAATATTTGAGAATGATAACTAACCCGATCCCGAGATACAAATTTTTGTTGAATAAAGACAATTTTTTTCGATTCAAAGCGACTCGTTGGAAAGTATGATATATTAAAAAAGGATCTTACAAAAATTGGCTTTACAAAATTTGGCTTTCCATTGAAAGCTCGTACCTAAGCAACAGAAATCTTTGGTATGGTGGCTCAAGAACCGGGTGCATCAAAATTATTGTTTTACGCACAAAAGCATCTAAGCTTTACTGCGGTCATCCGCACTTAACAGATGAGGTTTGCGATTTCTTCGCATCCCCCCGGTGGTAAGTACGTAATTTCGCACAAAAACCCACGAAGGCGAGTCGAGCGGACAAGTGACAGAGAACAAATATACCGGTTGCCCTTGCAAAGAAGATGTAACATAAGCTCATGGACTCGCGTCTAAGAGCTCTCTTCAATCAATCGACTCCAAGCATAGCCATTGAAGGCCCAAAGATCGGTCCGTTGTATGCCTTTAGGTTGGATTCGAGAAAAGAAAGAAGGTGGATTTAGGCATATCCACCTTGAGAGATTGATCACGAGCCCCGTTTAACATGTGCGAATGCCCTCCTCGGCCATCCTACAATAGCCGTAGTGATCTCGAACATCCCTCCTACCATGTTCGGAATGAACTTGTTCGAATTGGCGCGAATTGGGAATGAAATGCCAAAAATCAGACGTAGGAACAGGATTTAGGACCCAGATCCGTTTCTAATGATTAGAAAAGGAATGTAGTTATTGTCGTGGTAAAATGCAATTTCAGAAGTGTTTAAGAGAGCAAAGCTAGGCAGATTTTTTATGTCGGCCAAAATAGGATAAAAGTGATGTGATGTGATGTGATGTGTGGTGTCATTGATGGTGTGGTGTGGTGTCATTGATGGTGTGGTGTGGTGTGGTGTGGGTTGTGTTATGTCCATGGTGTCATGTGGGTGTGTGCATGTTATTGTATGATATGTGTGGATTCAATTTTATTTATTCTCCCCCTCACCCCACCACACCCCATCTATCCCACCACCATAGACTACCACCACATCTTTTGCGACCACCACATTACCACCACATGCACACACATCCCACCACATCCCATGCCATACCCTCCACCACCACCACCACACTCCACCACCACCACATCACACCACAATCCACAACACCACACCACACCACCACCACCCCCCCCCCCACACCACCACCACCTACCACCACACCCCACCACCACACCCACCACACCACATCATAGCACCACACACCACTACACACCACCACCACCCCCCCCCCCACCACCCCCACCACCCACCACCACACCACTCCACCACCACCACCCCCACCACCACGCCCACCACCACACCACACCACACTCCACCACCCCCCCCACCACCACCCCACCACCACCACACACCACTCCACCACCCCCACCACCACACCCCACCACCACCACCCCCCACCACCACACTCCACCACCACTTCACACTCCACCATTTGGTGTATGGTATGTGGTGAATGGTGTGGTGTGTGGTGGGGTGTGGTGTGGTGTGGTGTGTGGTAATGTACACAGCACTAAGGTGCTCGTTCTGGTGAATATGATGAGTGTGGGGCATGATATGGTGCATGGTTTGGTGTGGTATACACATCCTAACAGTTTAGTGTTCATTTCATGCAGATGCTATTGTTCAAGAGGTTTCTGGACCAATATCCAGAAATTAAGATTCGTCTTCGAGCTTTTGAGAAGCTAAAACCCTGGTTTGTTGTGAAATTGAAGGACTTCAATAGTTGTTGTTGCATTCAGCACGTGAGGATGCAAATGCTAGTGGATGGACTCAATGGGATGAGAACCAAACATCCGAAGAATTGCACTTGCACCTGCGATGTTTGTAGATCACATGAACTTGGTCAATGCAGGGCACACCAGCATAAAATTGCAAGTACAGGAAGCTTGTGGAGATCTATATTGTGTCGAAAGAGTGAATTAGATGAGTTTCACAAGAAGGCGTGCATCCTTGGAAATTGTGAGCTGTGTGGAATCAAGAAGTTTCAGACCTGTCCCAACAAGGTTTAAAATGAAACGCACTTATTTAAGAAGTGCGTTTGAAAGATTCCTTCTGAAAATTTATAAAATTCTGAAATCCCTCTAAAAAGGGCCTTTTTATTATCTTTAGTCCAAAGATTTATAAAATTGCTCGTGAAAACAGACATTTTAAGAAGACTTAGTATTAAGGAAAAACACACACACACAAAAAATCCCATTGTAGAGGGGGAAAGAACTACAATGAAATTCAAAGATTTACTATGGGGCAAATTCGTATGAAGAAATTAGATGCTTTTGTACCTTGTCCCTGAAAAATTTTATATTAGTTGTTTTAGAAGACAGGAAATTTGTTATTTCACAACCATTTTGGCTGAACATCCTAATGGACCTTAAAACACATTGGGAGGCAGTTGAACAAACTTCTTGAATGACAAACCATTGTTTTTGCATCACATAGTATTACAATTACCAATACATCCACGATATTTTGTAGTTAAGCTGAAGTTTTAGTTGATGATGCAGTATAAATTTATACCGAGGATACAAAAGTTGAAGTAATGAAGCCATGTGATTACATGCCCTCCTTTTTTATTCTCGGAGATGTATTTTTGAATGCACATACCAATCTACAACATGGTGATGCTTTCGGGAGATAGTCAATCTCCTTAGCAATGTTGAGCATATTCATCACAATTACGCTATCATGTAGCAGTGGGCACCATGCACATTTCTCTGGCAGTGAAGTATTCGTCTGCCTTACCCTTTCCTAAATATTTTGTAAATAAATAGGTAAACTTTCGAGGGGTTGCTACTCCTCGGCTCCCTCTGGATAAACCACGTGGTTTCCTTCTAGTCAAACACCTGTGTCACCATAATATTTTGGAGTTCTTTGCCTTTAGTAGCAATTTTTTAGCTGCCTGAAGTGAAGTTCGCATGTATGTAGAGAAAAAAAAGTAGAAATAACAACATGATTCGACTACTTTATGCTCTAACATTGCATTACAAGCTCAGAAATTTTAGAACCGTTTTAGAACTTTTTAGACTAAAAAACTAAGAAAAAGTGTGTAAAATTATCCCTTATGTGTGTTACTTTAGTAGTTTTCAGTTGCCAAACCCTTTGGCGAGTAAGAAAGACCCCAAAAGATTTTACACGATATATTTACGATACATATATATATATACATATATAATATAAACGTTTTTATATATATATATACAAAAGCGGTATAAATTTATACTGTTTCTCCGTGATAGATTTATACCTTAAGAGTTCTCTTTTCTTGGGATATATATATGTAAGTATGTATATATATTATATATATATATATATTTATATATATATATATATATATATATATATATATATATATATATATATATATATATATATATATATATATATATATATATATACACATATATGTGTATAAATTGATTGTCTGAAGGTTATCTGCGGTATAAATTTATACCGAGAGAGAGTCTGTCATGCAATTTATAAATTTATACCGAGAGCTCTCACAGATATAATGAGGGAGCTCTCACGGTATAAATTTATACCGTGGGAGCTCTATGATGAATCGAGAGCTCTCGCAGATAAATTTATATGCTTTCGAGTCCTCTTGGCTGTATAAATTTATACCGCCGAGTCCATTTCGCGGTATAAATTTATACCATGCGAACTCTACGGCATGTTATATCTTACAAAGACTACCTATTATGGTATAAATTTATACCACCCTGAATTTATTTTGAAGACGTTATGTCCACGCATTGTCCTCGCGGTATACATAAGTCTATAGCAAGGCGAGGATGAGCAAATAAGAGCAAGTATATAAGGCTTTAAGAGCGGCGTCTTCGACTCCAACTTGCGCTTCAAAGTGTAAGTTTGTTCAATGAGGCATACTTTCATGTGAAAATGTTTGCTTCAATGAGGCAATGTCAAAATGTGTTGCATTTTTTACAGTTTTGTTCATAGTTTTGTACTGATTTTGAAAATTTTGAATAAAATACCTTTTTGGCACTTTAGTGTGCTTGCTGTTTTTTTCAATGTCTATTTTGTTTAGTTTTTGAAAATATTACTATTTCTCAAACCAAACTAGGGGGGCCAAAAAGGGATGTCAAACAATTTTGAATAGAAGCTAAGTTCACCCTCCCCCTCAAAAATGATGCCTAAAATTTTCAAATTGTCACACTTGTCACAAATATACCATGAAAAGAGACCTTTTTGGGGGGATTTTAGGGAATCTTTCAAAGATTCCTTTTGAAGTGCGTTTTGAGCAAATTAGTGCGTTTCATTTTAAACTTTGTTTCCCATGGAAGGAAGTGGCAGTAGGAAAGTGAAATGGGAGTACATTGACTATAAAAAAGACAACGTCTCGAGTTCTGGTAGGAGACTGACTCATCAGTACAATGAGACAGAACCCAAGGAGCTTCTGGATAAACTGAAAGAGCGTCTAAAAATCTTTCCACTGCATAATTTCAGGTACCAATGGCAGGCAAAACAGTTTAAGGAGCTTCTGGAGAATCTCGGCCAGATGCATGTCTCTCGGTAGTGGATTTTGTAGAGAACTATACATTCAAGGAACAAGAGGAGGTGCGGTCGATCTTGTGGGTCAATAACCGTGATTACCATTTTGGTTCAAATAACATATCAATATGACTTCGATGTGGCGATGAGATTATCAAGGAAACATATTACTATGTATCGATGATAGGGAACACGATACTTTGTTCAGGCAACACCGCTTCATGAAGCACCACAAATATCCGGAGCGAAAGGAAGGGTTCCAAAGAGACATTATGTGTTTTCAGATGGTGCAAAGATCTCAATTCAAGGCTTCTAGACCATTTTACTTTGTGGCTAGGTACACAAACGCATAATCGATGTCTATATGATGTAGAATTTTTTTGGTTCTAACCGGGAAAGGTGAACACGATGGCAAAGCTGCTGAGTTGAAGAGATGGTTAAGACAACCGCAATTAAAAATACGTGAGAGCATGAAATTGGGTATTGCTCATGAAGTGGTAGAAGTTGTCGAAGAGATGTTTACTTGTGGAACATCCCGAGTGGATGAACACATCCGAAACCAAAGAAGAGGAAGAATATAAAAAAGTTCTTTTGGGAAGTCAAGGTGGAGGATATAGATAGAAAGAAAGCATGGGGTGCGAAAGGATTTTGGACACTAGGCGATCCATTGTATACATGCATTCAATCCTCGAATCTCCGATGCGGTTACACACGAGGGAACTTTCATGCTCGCAGCCATCGCTTGGATGGCATGTGGGACACTTGTGTGAACAAGCACCACGTTGATGATTGGAAACTTCAAGTTATTGTACCATCCTCCAATGTGCATGCCGACATTGAGGACCGTAAATCCAAAGCAGGTCCTTGTTCTCCTCCAATCCCACGATGTTAGCAGAGAGGCACTTAGAGTTGGTGATAATTTTTTGCCGTTGTTCGGAAGGGAATGATGAGGGTTCTGAATTTTGGATTCTCGATGTGCACAAAACCAAAATGGATAGTGGAGAAAGACTTCCAAACTCAATGGAACATGGTACCTCGCCGGTGATAGTGTCATAGAAGGTATGTATTACAAGAAGGGTGCAAGATCAACCACGCCTATGATCTTTGCAAGAAAGACGCTTTAGGCATAGTATTCACAACACGCATCTCGTGCAATCAGACTTCACATGCCACCAACTAAACGCCAAAACAGACTGTATATAGGTCGGATCCTTTAGATGAGGAGAAAATTTTACGTAATTTACCCAAGTTCTTTTCGATGATGATGAAATGTAAAACCATTCTCAGAAGTTTTTCTAACTCATGTGAAGTTTTGTGCTTCAAATTTTGTGAAAATGAGTTTGTCTTGATTTCTTTTGAAGATTTGAATTCTTTCAAACACTTGATTCCTTTGTTTGTGAGATGAATTGAATATGAATTTTCATTGAAATGAATCGAGGTTACAATAACAATTATGTACATAAGAAAGATATACAAATGATTTAAGTACGAGGTGACTCATGCACCTACATACTTCCCAATACATATGTTCCTCTGGCCCAAACTTTTGTTGCTTCTAATCTTAAAACTTCAAGCATGAACATTCTAACATCAACTAGATCCTGGTCTAAAATGTCCACAACCTGCAGTTAACCACACTTTACCCCCTCACAAATTTGTGCATAAACGAACATACTGGCAGAATACATGAATGACCATCGGTTTGAAGAGGTTTCGAAATTTTCACAACATCCGAGGTTGTAAAGCTGAAATTATTGTGTCCAAGCAATTTAGGAACCTCAGACTCAAAGTTTGTTGTCATTGTGCCACAACAGCAAAATGCAATGAGCAAGCACTAACCTTCAATATGTTCCTTTTCCGCCATGCAAGCCCGAAGCTATCAAAGTGATATATCCTTGGTTTATATCTCTCTCAGGCGAGACACGCGTGGGCTTACAATCGAAAACAGTCCGTTGATGTCCATCACAAGCGGGTGCAAAAACATGTAATCGGCACTTATCCGCATTCACATGTTTCCTTATTGTTTTGTAACTATTTGTGTCCTTGGACAATGTCGAAAGTGAAAAAGAGGGTCAAAGAAATGAAAGGGATGGCTCATTCCTTGAGAATCAAGTAGTATTCCATGTATCCGCAAACATATGCATATCATCCGCACAATCGATGATCACAAATCAGATGAAAGTATCACCTTGAGAAGAGGAGGATCAATTGATCATTGAACCACAGGCAGATCGCCTTCCAAAATTTTGATGTCGGTGGAGCTAATCACTTACCGCTTCAGTTCCACCTCAAAGACCACTTCCGTGATGTGTATTTGGCTTTAGATAGTCAGGGATTGCCGAAGCTCTATCATCTCTAGTTCTAAACACACACGAGAACATTTGCTCACAATCCATTCAAATATTTTAAATTGAAAAAGTACAACACATATCATAGAAATTTTTTTACTTATATTGACTTTCAAAGAGTTTTACAAGATTCATTTATGAAAATACTTGTCGAGCATTTTCATGCAGTTGCGCGACTCTTCAGAATCCCACATGTTCCACATTTGATGTTTCTTCACATAAGCTGGCACACTTTCTACAGCCAGAAGTCCCTCCAGCCATGGTTTGAGTTGCTCCAAAAGGAAATTGGAATCCAACCTGTCGGGAGCAAAACTATTTGGACATATCATTGTGTTCGGCTGGTTGGCAGAACCCTTATATCTGCTGTCATCTATCAACAATGTGTTTGTCACCTGGTATCTCCAAAATTTCTGGTACACTTTGGACAGATCCTTAAGGAAAATTGGCTTATTAACCACTTTTAATTTATGTTGGTGCAGTCATCCTGATTCCAAATAAAAAGAAATCTGCCCTTATATTCCTGCAGCAACTTTCTCATCAACAAGTCAACATTACTCTTAGCCATGCTGGACCACAATGCAATCTCAAATTTTGAAAAACACCATTCTAAGAACTCCTGAAATTCAGGCCTGGAAACTGCGAACTTTTGATGGTTCAATTTCTGGATGGTCACTTGCTCTACCGATGCACGAGGGGATCCTCTCTTTCAAGTCATAAAACTTGCCTAAAACCCCATTAAAATCCGAACAAGGAGAATTTCGGTTAACCTCTTGGTTTTTCTTGGTTGAGGTTGTATTGGACTTGTTGAGCCTCGTGATCTTGTCCAGATCCGGGTTTCTTTGTCAACTTCATCACCGTGACATTCGTGATTTGGCTCATATTCAGCACCAAAACTTTTTTTCCGGGTGAAGGACCCCTGCATTTAATGAATCTCAAGGGAATTAATTTTCTCCCCTAAATCAGATGCATTAGGAATCTCTTCGTGATGGCTTCCAGTTGCAGTAGCATTTATCTCTGCAACATAATTGAAATGAGGAAGACCACAGAAAAATACAAAAAAATAAATCATGTATATGGCATCGGTACTTACTTGATACGACTGCATTCAGTTGACTATCCAAATTTCGTTTTGGAGTCTCCACGCCGTCAGCAGCTGGGAATGATTGTAATCTAATTAATTTTTTTCTTTTTTTAATTAGTATAAAATATAAGGGTTGATAACTCTAAAGTGGTAAAGAACATGTCAGATTGACCTCTGAGATGGCTCTTAAGTAGACCCTCCTTGATAGAAATAAAGAAGAATATGGGCATCTGGGTAGCTAATCAGTAAGTTGAGCATGAAGCTAAAAAATTGTGTCATTTGTGTTGTTTTGGCTCTTAAAGGTGGAGCTATAATTCAGAATAATGTGGCAAGGATTACATGCAGTTGCGGTCATTATATTACATTGATTCTTAAGTGAGAGTGCTGGGTTTTGAGATTTTCCATTTGTTATGGAAAGTAGATTTATAATGAAATGTATTAAAATCATAGTTCATGATTGAATTATAGCTATTAAGATGGAACTTTTGAAGGTAAGGCATGATATGGGTTTGAGTAGTTGGCCAAGAGAGTCATAGGAAGCTTATGGGGACTTTTGAATATGGCTATGGCATGGAGCAGTGTTGGCATAACCGATGAAGTGACTTAGGAGTATCAAATGGGGTGAATTCTAGGTACAACCGGGAGGTATCTTGCTGTCTTATAACTTATCGAGGCGTGGATAACTGTTGGATATTCTTGGTCTCAAATTTCTGCAATTCTGCAAACACTAAGTCAGTAGACCTGTGACAACATCAGTAAACATTAGTTAAGGCACTTGTTTGCAGCGAATCTATATTGTTTGCAGCGAACAATATCAAGCCTGGTGAGTTGACAACCATTTAAGAGGGTCGCGCACCAGGCTGTTCCTGTTTATATATATCTAAAGTGCCCCCTAAAATGAGCGAGCGATCTCATCCTAGGGGGCACTTTAGATACAATAAATGTGACAAGCAAAAAGAGACTAAGCGACCTGGGATGGAAGAGACTAAGCCGGGATGAAAGAGACCCGAGTACAAGCATCGAGACTTCCCAAACCTTGCTTTCACCCCTCTTTGGACTTACTTGTGTCTATTGGTTCTTGTGGTACCACTCGAACACCAAAAGCCAAAAGCCATGTCTCAGTCATAATGTGGGCACAACTGGGGCTGCAGCAGGTTCTAGAGTGTCTGCAAAACAAATTCAAAATCAATAGAGTCTTTAGACGAGGGTTAGAGATGATAATATTTACCTCAAATGGTGTGATAGACATGGAATGTGATATCGGGGATCGCATTCTCGCTATCACAACCGGCAACATTTTACCCTCCCATTTCGCATAACGCCCACAAAATGGACAACCTTCATCACCCTCTTCTTACGCCTCAGAAGCATTGGAAGTCACGGGGATCTAAAGGAGTGTCATGACCGAAGACGGCGCCGAAAAAATCTCAAATCTTTGCATTCGAGGTAGCGGCTCCAAATAAAGTCTTCACATGCCTTTAGCTCAATTTGAGTTTCTGTTAATTCCTTATTTAATTGTTTTCAGCCAGGGCAACATCGTACCATTTAGCTCTTCATCCTTTAGTTCGCTTACAACCCAACACCCTCTGCCGCTTTTCGGATTTCTTTGTCATGATTGATTGCCATCTGTGCAAATCAGCTCTAATTTCGATGTTTTATGCTCCATCAACTCAATCTTTCTTTTGATATCATTTTTCCTATCCTCGTTTTGCTTGCAATCGTTGCTTGCATCTATCAAACCTAGGCGATGTTGCAGCCAACCATTCCTTCATAAGTCCGCCATAGTGCGCAAAACAAAACACTACGTATATGTCACCTCCTAACATAGTAAGCCCGATCGATGGAAAACCACAATCACACACCACACAACACAAGGTAGTCTCTACACACCACCACACACCACACACCACACAACGCCGATAAGACACACCACACCAACAACTGGTGGTGGTGGTGGTGGTGTGTGTGTGTGTGGTGGTGGTGGTGTGGTGGTGGTGGTGGTGGGGTGTGGTGGTGGTGGTGTGTGGTGTGGGACATGGTGGAGTGGTGATGGGGGTGTGGTGGTGGGGTGTGGTGTGGTGGTGGAGTGTGGGGTGTGGTGGTGGGGTGTGGTGTGGTTGTGGTGGAGTGTGGTGGTGGTGGATTGTGGTGTGGGACATGGTGGAGTCCGGTGGTGTGGTGTGGTGGTGGTGGTGGTGTGGTGGTGGTGTGTGGGTGGGGGGTGTGGCGGTGGGAGATGGTAGAGTGTAGTGGTGGGAGATCGTGGGGTGTGGTGTGGGACATGGTGGATGCCAACAACTCACCATCACCACACATACCTCATCTATCATTCTGGCATCCATTGCCCGAAATGCCCCACAGATGGCATCATAGAGACACAACATGACAATACCTGATTCTTGAAGTGGATTTGATGTTACCTTTTCTGTTAGCTTGAGATTTTTTTCTGTTGTAACACAACTAATAATTGAACATACCTGCAATGGCATGTTTTGGTCTCAGAACATTGCTCTGCTTTTCTATTTTGATTGTGAGTTCAGATTGAATGTGTGGTCTAGAGGAACCTGATTTGGTTTTTTCCCTATCATCTTCATCATCCCTGTCACTTTTACTATTTTCATCCTCGTCAGGTTGGATTTGCCTATGCTTTCTCTTGGGTCTAGAAGAACTGGCCTCTGCTTTCTCATCGGGAGTTTTATAATAATCCGAGAAGCTCTTCCACCAATGACCTCCCCTTTATATGCGGATAATAAGCCATCGCCTGTGTTCAGGAGCCATTCCACCCCATGTATGTGGCTTCCCGGTGATTCTTTTGTAGATTTGCATGAACTCTTTGTATTGTTCATTGCTCCGGATTCTTCAACCTGCACAAAGAAAATATATGCCTTAATTTTTCGGTTTGAACAAAACATTTGGGGAAAATACATTGTAGTTGATTTATTTGGAACTCTGTCACCCCAAAGCTTCTTTAGATCTTCGTGGGGCACAATCTCTTGTTTGAGGAGAGATTTCATCGTGTAACCACTGGCGTTCAATTCTGACTCCATTAGGGTTCAATCGGCAAGAAGCGGCAAAAAAACAGAGGAAGAGGTGATTCTTTCTTAATTCAAAAAGGTGGACAATGACGTGGCATAAAATTCAAAATAACCGACGCTCATTAATTCGCACTCCCGCAATCTCCACTTCGGTATGCACCACCCGATTCTACTACAAAGGTGGTGCTAAAATGTGGCGTCAAAATGCATGTTTTTGATACACCACAGCGTGCTTTTACCCTGATATTAATTTAGAAAATAAAATTTTACTATTGAAATAAGCCTTTGATGCTGATATGCTCTATAATAATGTTTTATTCACAAACATTTAGTAGCGAAATATAATTGAATCAAATAAAAGCTTTTAACATTGATATGCTCGACAATAATGTTTTATTCACAAACCATTGCATGGAAGACAACAACATCGACGTTACTCTATAGTAGCAATTGGTGAGAATCATAAAGAACCAGTGACACTTTCTCATGGGTTGCCTGGCTTTGGTTTAACAGGTGAAGAGAATCAGCCACTTTGGTGATGTGGAGTAAGTATCCTATAACAGTCAGTGAAGCAGGAACAAGGTTATAGGTTTTGAAGCAAGCTTCCTCTGTTAGCATTCCACGTCTTGTTACTTCAGCTATAGCTATTTCTCTTTCACAATGAAACCATTGTTTATCAGTCCATATGATTTTAGATGTTCCATCTCTAGCTTAAAGGTAATGCATGATTCACCTTCTGATTCGATTAAAGTTCCAAACCTACAATATAAATGCGTTCTTGTGGCCACTGTTTGACTGATTTGCATGACTCAGAAAAGGGCATGGAATAATCCGCCTGTTGTATGCACAAGAATCCGTTTGTTGATTGAAGCTGAAGGGTGGATGCTATGAACAATCCGACAGGCCAGGAATATCCAAGAAGTTGGAAGCAAACAGAGAGCCTAAACTCTAAACTCTTTTTGAATCTGCAACAAATCTTGGAACAGACAAAGGGAAGGAAACAAAGGCGAGTTTTGCAGCATTGCATTGTAGAACCAGGAAACCAATACCTTGTAAAAAAAACCATTATGATAACTGAAGAAACATTAAAAACAAATACCTTTATAAGTGTGAACAAAAAATCCATCTCGTGATAACCTTTTGTCAACAAAAATCCACTCCGGCAACAAGAATCCAAGAGGACAAGCACACATGCACATGCACACTGCACATGCACACATGCACATGCACTTGCACATGCACAGTACACATGCACATGCATGCGCAATGTTCATGCACAAGCACATGCAGAGAAAGACACCAACCCTCGGATTGTTTCAGCCAACGAAAATCAACGGCCCATAAAGAGTGCACTCTAGAAATACTATTTAGTACACCCCAATGAATACAACAATGAAATCATAGAAAAACCATATGAAAAAAACGTATAAAAGTCTAAAAGTAACCTCCTGTTATTATGCTAGATATTGCATACCCGAATAAGCCCTTGGATTTCGACCCATCATAGTTACGACGGGAGTCATCCAATGCAATATCCCCTTGACTGGGAGTAAACTGCTGGATGAACTCTATTTGCATTCTTGTAAATTTGTAGTAGATATGAATATAATGAGCTAGCCATGCCGAATAGCTGCTGCCGTTGTTACAGTCAGGCTAAGTTCTCTGACAGCATCTAAAGCTTCATCTAATAGAACTCTGGGAAGATAAGATGACCAGAAGTTTTCCCATTCCATATTTATAACCTACTCCAAATCAGGTGTCAATTCCTTAATAACATAATAATATGCTGATAACTTGCAAACAGGTTTGAAGAACATTACCATTGTACCAGACTTAGACATATCCCCTCGCAACTTTGGTATAGCATCAGCACGTTCTATATAGCAAGCATTGGTGCCAGTTCCAAGAATCACAGCTATCACCACATCATTATCCCAATAAGTACCACCGGCCAATGTGCCAACAATATCATTTACCTGTTAAACAGAAACAGTGCAAGTCTTAGCTGTCTGCTTGAGATTCAAATGATTGAATTAACAAAAAAATGATGATATATATACCAAAGCAGAGACTTTCATGTCCAACCCCTGACGGACCATTGCAGCTTGCAGCTCCTGGACAACATCCTTGCCAACCTGTCTCGCTCATAATAGGTAACTAATTAATTCCAATTTCTCGTAAAAGTAATCTATTGTCCATCTTAGAAAAAGAACAGACAGACCGTTTCAGCAATAGCAAATCCTTTAGTCCACTTCAAGAGGGTCCCACTATTAATGGCAGTTTGTTTTACAGGAAACTAGAAGGTAAACCCAAGCTCTCGTTGTTGGCCCGGAACAAGATGGAAGTCATCACCTTCTTGGTCCACAAAATCTTTGAGTGCTGAAGCAATAAAATTAAATAACTCCTGCATACAACCACACCAACCCAACGACCTGTTTAAGCCTACCTGTTGATCTGCTTGTGCTATCGATCTGCTCCAGCCTCGGATACTTACCGGAGGAATCTATCTTCAAGCAATCTCGGCTCCAGAAGGCCTAGCGACCGCCACAGCAACCCAACAACCTGTTTAAGCCTATCTGCTGTCAGATTTGTAAGAATCGGCCATCTGCTTGTGCTATCGATCTGCTCCAGCCTCGGATTGCTTCAGGACTCCAGTTCCGGCAGCATGCCCTAAATGTTACCCGTTCTAATCTTCTTTTCCCCTTTTTTAAAACACATTAATTAACACAATCTCCATCCTTGAATATCATAGCCACAAAAAAATCAAGGGTCCAGAAAGGGCGCACTCTAGAAATACTATTTAGTACACCTCATCAAATATAGCACCGAAATCATAGAAAAACCTTAGTAAAAATCGTACAAAAACATATAAAAAACCCCCTGTTATTATGCTATATATTCTTAAACATTTATATAGGGTGAAATTTGTGACTTATGTTTCGAAACCTAGCCCTAAAGTTAATAAGACTTTGATTAAAGAATTGCCATTTCAACTACACTTGGTTAGGTATTTGGTTGAAAATTCGCCATTTGAGTTGCAAGCACATTCGAATACAATAGGAAAAGTGGCCAGTTCGAGCTACACTTTTATAGACATTTTTTACAAGGAATGGCCAATTGGTTAGACTTAAAAAAAATTATAGGTCCCTTATATTTTCCCTGAGATATAGGGCACCGTAATATCCTTCGCCACCTAGAATGATCTAGAGCTGGTGTAGAAATCCTTCTTACCTCGCACACTTGGGGTAATGTCCACAGTTCCCTATCAGATCAAGCTGCAAAAAATAAGTTTTTTGCCCCTTTAGCAGGCCAATTGGATCGCCACATCATCTTCTTTCAAAAAATGGTTGGTATAAGCAATACACGTCTTTCCAACCTTGCTTATGCCATGGCATTGGGACCATAGTGTCTGAAAGCCTGTTGGAAGGAGAAACGAGTTCAGTGGTCCTCACTATGGAATGTGCAGGAGCAGAGGTGCATACAGGTCCAAACTGAAGAGGACCACCACCATCTGCAGACAGCTTCTTGATGCATGCATCATTAGGATGCGGCGGCCCTGGAACAAGTTAAAACAACAGCAAATCAATCCCACACTGACATGAGATCCACAATGCTACCTGCGTACACATCTGAACATGAAGAAGCATATACTAATAGCTTGCATTCGAAGGGGGGCGCATCGCCTCGCATTGAGACAGGCAGATGGATTCGAGAGACATGGGAGGACAAGATTTGTCAATGTCGCACAACAAGAAGCCACCATATCTGGGCATGCTATGCGCAGTTAGTCCCGCCTAATCAGCCACTATATGTGCTGCTAGACATGGTCTATGGGCTTATTGGGATCATTTCTTCAAGAGATCATAGATACATGCGCTTACTTATGTCCTCTGGCACGACACTGATTTGTACCTTAATATATCATTGTACAGATTTGTATAGTTTATCAATATGCCTATTGCTGCCAAGGTTTTTCCCTCAAAAACTCTTCGGGCAGGATTTTTTAATCTCGACAGTAATACGATTGCTATTTTATTTGTTTGAGTCCCATGGAACATTTAGCCTCCGTAGACGATAAAAACACATTAATTATATTTTCGGCCAAGGCCGCCGCGAACGTTTCTCTTTCCCAACCTTTTGTAGTCCATTATGTAAGATTAAATATAATATAATTTGTAAAAAGATACATTCACACATGAACTATCATGCTTTCTGCTACATTAACAACAAAGTGTCCTATTATTTTTCATTCATAGGGGCAGTTTGATAAAATTTGCAACATTTTGGTTAAACAGTATGTATTCTCACAGTATGTATGCTCATTTCTCAGTGATCAACATTGCCTTTGTCACTGATCTGCATGGCCTGTATGCATTCAACATGTCATCAACTCGTGCCAAGTAGGCATGCCACATCATCATATTCCAAATGTCGACTCATTTTCCATGATAGCCCCTCGTAAGATTGTTCCTTCTTGAGTTTTCCTATGTTGTGTATACCCGGCAGGTATAGGTATGGTTTTAAAGGTTTATATAATACCCCAGTTTATTTACTCAACCCCGGTATTCCAAGGTCATTGGATTTTCTAAATTCTTCTTTATTCTAAACTTCGTGACAGAGGTCCGGCCTTATAGAATCCAATCTAACAGGCGTCCTTCAGATGGTTGTGGCTGCTTCCAGTTTCGGCCTATTCTGTATGCCTCAAACCCTTGGCCTGATCCACTTTATTACAAATCGGCCGTTTTGCCCTTTTCTGATTCAAACCTTCTAGTTTGATCAATTCTTCACAAGATGGGCAGATAAAACTGAGGCACTCAAATTTTTTAAGGCACAAGGATTTTGATTTTTTTTCTCATGGCGGAATCAGTAGCATTTTCGGCTAGGTAAGACTGCCGATTCAAGGCTGGAACCTGGCCCAATCCTTTAAAACCTAGCCAAATCAGCTCAGTGCCTGCAAAATCGGCATGACTCAACCCGATTCTTCCACAATCAAGTTCCTGGGTTCTCCCTTAGCAGATTTCAGTGAAGAACCGGCCGCCTCCAGTAAGAATCCGACCAATTTTGCCAGATCCATTTTGGCTGCTCTAATTCGGATTTGGCTTAGTCCATTTTGCACAATCGGCTTCTCTGTTATTTGCGCCTTGGCAATCCTGTGATGACTTCATTGTATGCAGGGCATAATAATGTTTCATTCGCATCATACAGGTTGCCATAGGATGCCTGGTCCCCATATCAGACACCACCTCACCATCAGCAACAAAACAGAGGCATCTGTTACAAATGAGAATATTATCATACCCAAATAAGAACGGCAGGATACCAAGCTCAGGGTTCTCCTCCACGGGGTTAACCAAATCAAAAGACTCAACTTGCTGAGGCAGGTCGAATTCAAGCTCAGAGAAGATAAGTGGGTCATCCATTGCCTCAAGATTA
The DNA here is from genome assembly GCA_021234155.1 of Isoetes taiwanensis. Classification (NCBI taxonomy): domain Eukaryota; kingdom Viridiplantae; phylum Streptophyta; class Lycopodiopsida; order Isoetales; family Isoetaceae; genus Isoetes; species Isoetes taiwanensis. The sequence goes on along the minus strand of JAJEKV010000012.1, from coordinate 3,953,260 downwards.
GAGGTACCGTGGTCTTCTCCTACCTTAGCAACATTAATTGCCTCCATTTTATCAGAGTCGCCACTATCGTGAGCTCCGTCTTGGTACTCTTCATCATATATAATCCACCCATCCACCATTACCAGCACATCAATTCTTATTCTCTTTGGCACTGGGAGGTAATTTTCCACATGCCCAGAGATGAACTCAACAAACTTCCGCTTCCTTGAAGCCATTCCATCGAAGCAACTGCTGGCAACCGAAATATATAGGAGCATCGGGCAGCTTCTTAAATTGCTCGAAATCTCTCATCAATGCCAAATATTCCAAGATTGGCCCCAGTTATGACCTCGGGGCGTGTACTACCTGCCTAGCACAGCAGGTCCGCAGGGCCGCAATCTTTCCATAGAGCCGGGCAATCCTTCCAGCCAATTTCAGAAGCCGTCACTCTTTTTTTTTTTTCATTTTTTTTCAAAGACACGTGTCTCTCCCAGGTTTTTTTTGCATCAAAGAAAATAGAAAGAAGCAAAAAAGGAACATGCTTTATATATGAGTGATATATACTCCCCACTTGTATACTTATGAATGAAAATTAGTTTGGGAACCACAAGGCAAAAGATAAATTTATTCTGAAATCCAATTTACAAGGGATATAAAAGACTCTAAGAGCCAGGAGTGAAGTTGGTGGCGTATGCCCATGCATTGTTGACGGTAGGATCAGCAAGATGGTCATACAAGTTTTCAATGGGACCTTTACCTGTGACAATGGCCTGAACGAAGAAACCAAACATGGAGGTCATGGCCAATCGCCCGTTCTTAAGCTCCTTCACCTTAAGCTCTGCGAAGGCATCTGGGTCATCGGCCAAACCCAGCGGATCAAACGATCCGCCGGGGTACACCTTGTCCAGATCCTCGCCCAGCGGGCCGCCGGATACTCTGTACCCCTCCACCAGGCCCATCAGAACTACCTGGGACGCCCAGATCGCCAGAATACTCTGCGCATGGATCAGATTCGGATTTCCCAAATAATCCAGCCCGCCCTCTTTGAAGATCTGAGACCCGGCTTTGAACCACACTGCCTCACCGAATTTTACCCCGTTTCTGGCCAGCAGCTCCGGGAATACACACCCCAGAGCTCCCAGCATTGCCCACCTCGAATGAATCACCTCCAATTCCCGGTTCCGAGCAAAGGTCTCTGGATCTGCTGATAATCCTGCTGTGTCCCACCCGTAATCCCCCGGGAATTCTCCCGTCAGATACGACGGGGTTTGCTCCGAGAAGGGTCCCAGGAATTTGGGTCTGTCTGGCCCGTACCTGCCATTTCAATGCCGGAATGAATTGGGTATTTCTAATACTACACAATGCGAGAAATTTTTGAAGGGAAAACGGGTTTACCAGATGCTTTCCGGGGCGCTCTGTCGCGTCCTTCGCATTTGGATCCTGGATTCCGAGGCTCCCAATCCGGCCTTCTTTGCCAGTTCATTCTGTGGCTTTAGAATCGCCTGGCCTGCAAAGCTTGTGCTGCTGATTGCTGATGCCATAGCTGCCGGAATTGCCCTGCTCAACTCTGCAGCACAGAGCCTCGTTTGTAGAAGAACTATATTAACCCAATTTGATCGTTAACTGGAGTCCGGCTAACGATATCCCCTCCGCTAGTCATGTCTTGCCACGTATGCTTAGCATTTTCGATTTTTTGATTCACATTGGATAGCCACACACAACGACAAACTAGGCTAGGCTTTTCCTTCTCCTATCCATGGGAACCTTAACATTTGAAGGGTTAGATAACGTCCTCCCACGAGGCGTTATGGCCCAGGAAAATGGCTGAGTGGCCATGTAGGGAAGGACGTTATCGACCTTAACGTCCTTGGCCGAGGCATTTGGCAGAGCCACCATAGCCAAGCTTGGCAGCCCGCAGTGCATTCCGACAAGAAAAACACACCTGCCACAAATTTTTGTCCTCCGTAATGTTTCTTCTGTGCATTTTGGGTCTCAAGATACCTGTTGGATTTTCAGTAGGAGGCCCATAGTCCGGTTTCTCACAAAGCTTTTTTCTTCGAGCATCTGTAAGATTTCACTCCGGTGTCTCACAAAGGTTTTTTCTCCTCTGTTTACTTTGTTCAGCTTCTATGCTCTGCCTTAAGCTGTATATGCAAAAACAAGCTTAGTCCCTTTGTTCAAATTAAAAGCAGGGCTCAGCATTCTTCCATAAGCTTTTTTCTTCGACCAACAGCGAGAAACAGAGGCCCAATGGTTGCGAACTCTTCTTTAAAAATACCTGCAACAAGCACATCTTATATCAAACGCACTGATTTTTTTGCAGCACATCTGCTATCTTGAGGTATGTGCCCTGTTTCTGTTCTTCTATAGGAAGGGCTTTGTAAATGCAGAGTTCTAGAGTTACACCATTGTAGACCATTTGCTTCCTTCAAATATCACCTGCTCCCTTTGGGTCGACAAGCATACATGCAAATTTGCATAAAAAACAGGCAGAAGCACAATTAGCACATCGTCAAAATTCAGTCACATGAGAAGCCGCCTGGAGGCTGCCTGGAGGTCTGGCTATGGCTTGGAGGCCTGGCTATAGAGGACGGAGGCCTGGTTATGGCAGCCTTTTGCGAAGGATCGACCACGACGGAGTGCCCAGAAAAAGTAGTACGTGGCAGCAGAGGATGTTATGGACATAACATTCTTGTTATGGACATAACAGTTTTGGCCCGAAACTGTTACTGGATATAACCTCTTAGAATAGACGGCTGGGATTTAATCCTATGGCTAAATGCGAAGGCCAAGGATGTTAAGGACGCATAAATTTGTATTACGCAATTAAAAAGGTTACATTATATAACGAAAAGCATTTGGAGATAAGATCCCCAAACCTCATCCTGATTTATTCTTGATCCCATGTAGTTAATCTAGAATATACCATCATCCTTCAAAACTAGTGACATCTTAAACTCCTTCAAAACTAGTGACATCTTAAACTTGCAACCTCGCAAATTCTATCGATATGATCATTGCCCACCCTTGGATCAAGCTACCATTTTTATGCATAATCATCAGAATATTTGTTCTTTAAGAATATTTTAGTGAACAATCTAGGAAACAATTAGGTCGGCCGAAATTTTTTAAAGTGGGAACATGTACTTAATGTTCGAAAGCATGGATGGCTGTACATGGAATTCCAACCTCTTCTTGGCACAACTGGCAAAAGAGACATGAAAATGGCAGTAGAATTGCATTGCACGGGAACATTGGCCTGGTAAGACCTACCTCTAGAACTATAGCTGCAAAGGAAATATTTGAAAGATATATGGATTTCAATACGTCCCATAATGCACGATCGGAAAAGATTCTGGCCAAAATTTTTCTTGGCGGCGTCTCCCGGCTCCGCCGCTTGTTTACCGCTTCTTTATTAGCCAAGACCACCAAGAAATTATAGGCGGAATATTTTCGACGACCGCAAAGAAGCTCTGAGCTCGGCAAAAAGAAAAGAAGAAGAAGAAGAAGAAGAAGAAGAAGAAGAAGAAGAAGAAGAAGAAGAAGAAGAAGAAGAAGAAGAAGAAGAAGAAGAAGAAGAAGAAGAAGAAGAAGAGCTTTGAAGCTGTGATAAGAAACTTCGAGAACAAGAGCTAGAGAATCTTTGGCGGCACCGCTTCTAACAGTGGCGGAAATATTATGCCTCATAAAAATGACAGAAACCGTTAATTCTCTGCCAGGCAAGAGCCCAATCCAGTCCCTGTAGTATCAGACCTTCTATTTTCTATTTGCCTACAAATACAGCCGTGAAGCAAGACTACTGCTAAAAAGGACATGAATTCGAGCCAGCCCTGGCCCATCGACCAATTTCCGGCCAGGCAGGAGCCCCGCCCAGCCCAATCCGGCCCCTGTATCAGACTTCTATTTTTGGGTTGCCTTCACATGGAACCGTCAGATGAACACCATTGTAAAAAAAAAACCTGAATCCAACGGCCCACGGTTTTTCCACCCTAAAAAACCAACAAACCCACTCCCTTTCTTGTCATCGGGAAACCTACTCTATTAAGTGTGACATTTGTAGGATATTATTCATTTTCAACCATAGTAGTATGTTCGCCACAACGCCTGGCCTCATTTTGCCTATTATATTTATGTGCCTTGGTTATAGAAAACTTGTAGGGTTCTTCCAGTAGCGGGGCGATGGATGGGAGCAGTTCAAAGGATGCACTGTTCGATGGTTTGCCACCACCTTCAGCTTCCATTCCAAACCCTTCAGCTGTCGTAATTTCAACTGACACGCCTGCCCCAGTTAATGAAATCAATAATGCACCCATTCCGTCCATTCTCAAGGCTGCTACAACCAAACGGTCTACCTCCGTTCCTGACGATGAGGGTATGTTCTCTTGTCGCATTTGAATTCCAAATAGGGGCATAGATACCATAATTTCAATGGGAAATATTGTTATTGTTCAACTATGCAGCTACGACATACCCTCATCGTCAATTCTTAGATTTTTTATATATGCAGACAGTATCTCCAAGTTCTGTATGTAACATTGGTTGATATGCGAGCATTACACATATGAAATGTATGAAATGTGCATTTTCTTATTGTAGGATCCAAACGAGTCCGATTTAAAACTACCACAGAAGCAAGTCCAGAAAAGGTCATTGAAGCAATGCAAAAAATTGCCAACCACATTGCTAATCCATCAAAATTTAGCAAAGCCTCAAAACTTGCATTGCAGCTTTTGGAAGCTGGCAGTGTAACAACAGAAACTTCTAACACGTTTTTTGAAGTTCTTCGAGCTGCAATGTCTTCTCCAACGCAGGCAAACGAAGCATCTGTTAGGGCAGATTACCACAAACTGTTCTCTGCAGTACAGGAAAAGGCAGATGTGAGTAGTTGACCCTCTCTGGTATAAGCAATAGAGTAGATGGCTTTTAATCAGGATCTTGTTTACTTTTATGTTTAAATGTTTCACAACAAAAGCAAACTATAAGAGCTCCCTTTTATAGGAATCTTATATTCGTAAATTTGTTGACACAGACATTTATCTTGAATGCTTATAGGCAGGACCACAAAAGGCTCCATCACAATTCCTATTGAAGTGGATATTAGAAGGTTCAACAACTAATATGATGTTTTCACGTTTGTCCAGCTTGAAAATTATCTAGTGCCTTAATGCCAGGTGGGCTTACATGGGCAAACTATCCCAGTTTGTGAACTTTTCAATTTCTAGAATAGTATGATAGAGAAGAAAGCAGGGATATGCTATGTGGTGTGCATAGCTGATCAGGAAAGTAGCTATGATCAATACATGTTGGCCTGCTCCTTAGCTGATAAGACTGAGAAGCCATCATGCTGGTAGGGCTGCACGCCATTTGCTAATGACATCTTGTTGCTTTCTTGTTTGTGCCTTCAAGTTGCTTGCTCAATTGTTGGCAAAATTGCAACATAGTTTGGGTACCAAGTTCCATCACCCTCATTTTGTTTGAACGAATTTGCTCATGAGAATGAAGATCATTTGTGCAACTCTACATTTCTTTAAGTCTGTGGTGCCGTGGCCTCTATTCTATCCCCCTCATGTTTGGTCTTTGAACTCTAGGCTTGCACCTGGACAAAAAAGTATAAATGTCTTAGTCATGGAAAGCTAAAACTTCTCCCTGAGGCAAAGATTCCTCAATTCAGTATGTTGATTGACAACTTCAAACTTGCCTCTAGGCAATTGGGATTATGGAAAAATCAAACGACAAATAAACGGACAGAAGAAATGGAAAAGGAAAAAAAAGGTCATAAGCATCATATCACGGTGGGTTCCCGCTAATTATCACAGAGGTTCAATTGTTTTTTACCTGATGTTTTATTCCTGCTTTTCCCCAAGGATAGGCTACCTTGAACTTGACGACGCCTATGCTGTTTTGCTAATTACTTTTAGTTCTGTCAAAGTAATCCATTCTCTTAACGAAAGTAAGGGCATTCATATGCCATGTTAATATTAATGACCAAACTTGTACAATTCTTCAGCTCAACTGAAGTTGCAAAAAGGGGTCCCTGTTAAGGGCGATGGAGCTGTTAGAAATGATCAGAAATGTTTTTTTTTGGGATGGATAGTAGCTGCAGTGAAGAGATAAAGCTTCCAGCATTGAAATGTCGGGCATTTTGTTTAATTGGAGTATGTTTATGATAATAAACAGTGCATGTAATATTGGCATTTCTTTTCCCATCTATTGATTTGTTGTCAAGTAGAAGTCAAGAACAAGTTAATTCTTAAATAACGGCCTTATTTAGTCACAAAAGAGTCATTTTCTCAGTGTTGCTAGTGCCCATGACTATTGATATTGCTCTTATCTGTCCATTTTCGTTATAGTGTTTCTCTGTACCGCAACAAGGACAACTAGAGATCTGGCTGATATGGGCAGTGACTGCGAATGATTTTTTCACCGATGACACATTTGTGGTATGCTGCTGACCATTCTATTCTGTTTTCCGATGTCAAGCAGTACCAGTTTCAGTTTTAGAATCATGACTGTGTTACTAAGGATATATCATTTTGGAGAGTATATGCTTTTTGAAGGGCTATGTCCACAGTTAAACAATGAGGTGATTACTTCACAAGATTCTTAAGCTATTAGGGTCATGTTTGGCTGTTTGTTGTGCTGGTTATCTAACTTAATTCGTTATTTTTAAAGTTTTCGAAGGCCGCATCAAACATAAAACAAGCAATTAATTCTCTTCCAGAGATGGCCGAGGAGGATAATAAAGATAACATGGACCAGCGAAATATTGAAGAACCTGGCTCTCTACAACCTGATGGAGAAGTTGGTTGTTGTAGTGATGCATTTGAAAGTGATCCTTTTGGCCTGAATGCTCTTTTACCTAACCTGTCAAAGAAGGAAGAAAAGGCACGAAAGAGGAAGGTAGAGGCAGCTGCTGCAAAACATGCACAAGAAGTTGCTGGGACAATATTAAGGGAACGAAGGGATGCGCTGCTTCAATGCCTAAGACTTATGGCCAGTCGATACCGGAATAAATGGTAATACTTTTTGAGTCATCCGACTTGTATGTGGTTTTAATTTGAGCTTAAAAGTCTGCCTGTTTTGTGTCAGGGCCCAAACCATCATTGATATAACAGCCAAACATGCATATGACAACAAAGAGAAATTTAGCATCTCACAACAAGATGCAATCGAGAAGTTGTGGTTATCTGTCTATGAACAACAGATCAAGCGGAAGCAGGGAAAGGGTGCATCTGGAAGTTTAGACATAACCCCATTTGAAAGGTTGCAACACAAATATGCAGGGGAAAAGATCAGCATCCGTAAAGCAGTAGGAGCTTCTGGAGACCGGTCTGCAGAACAGTGGCTTGGATAACTTTTGAAACGCATTTAAAGCATAAGATCACACTTCATCAGTGCTGAACTGGATAAGAAACTTGTAAAGTGTAATCACTAAAGTAATTGATTTAAGTTATTGAATTACATTCCAAATGATATAAAATTTGAGAGGTCAAGATTGAATGCTTAAATGCCCTAAGGGTACAACATGTAGTGTCATCCAATAAATATTTTCCGCTGATTCATTCTCTTGTATCTACAACCAATATGTTTTTCCATAAGCTGGAGATTGTGTAGCGTGATTGTTGGAGCATTGGATGCTAAGGAACCCTTGAGAATCCATGCCAGATTTCGTAGTGGTTGAAGAGAAGGCTATCATGAGTGTGCTTCCCATCATAACGTAACCCCAGCTTTACAAGCCGTGATTTGCATGTGTCATCTCCCAGCCGTGTGCAGAACTTGATGTTGTGGGAAACGAATAAGCGACCATGATCCGGGTTCATACGAGGTGTGAGCCTCTCCAATCCAGTCCAAACAAGATCGCCAGGCATGTGCAAGAAAACTGCACTGGCATAAACGAGATCATAAGGAGGCCCATTTCCTAGACCTGTTAAATCCATGCTGTCAGTTCTGACTATGGTTGGCCTTTTGCTTAGAAGTCCCTGAGCAGGCAATTCATAGAGAAAAGCTGCCATGAGTGAAAGCTCATCTCTTTCTAAGCAATGATAGTTCCCAGTTTTAAGATATCTGATGAAGTGATGGCCAACTCGGAGCGTCCCACATCCAATTTCCAGCACCCTGTGGCTCTTTTTCAAATTTGAAGCATGAGCAAGGAACTCAAATACATCTCGCCCGCCTGCCCATGGCTCCCCATAATTACTGTGATGCTGCTCTACAAGCAACTCACCTGGACAAGGCAATCTAGTATGGTTTTCATTCTCCTCATCATAATGTGATATGCCATGATATCTGCAATGCAGTAGAAGAAATTAGCTCTTTTCTATTTCAGTTCAAAACGTTTAACCTGTTGTTTTTAGCATTACTTCTTGAACCCTAATGAACCTGTTACAGAAGATAAAATTTGGATTTCAACAGATCTGTAAAAGAAAAACACACACCTTCGAAGATCAAATAGCTGTTGTTCTCTGGTTCTGGGATTAATGCCCTTTCTTAATGCTGCCCACTCTGCTGCTGTCTTTGGAGGATCTCCTAGCTTGGCAAGCTGCATTTGATCCTTGACCCATGTTATATCTAGTTGAGAAGCTCCTCTTTTATCTTCTTCTTCGTCATTTTCTTCAAGTAATGGAGGACTCCATTCTTTTACACGAGTCCCGGGGTCATTACATCGAAAAGGCGCGCCATTGAATAGAATGAAAATAGCAAGTAATAGTGCGGCTGGAACCAAAATAGCTACTGTGGACACGCTTCTGCTTACAGCGACTACCATTGCCCCCCTCCATCCGCCATAGCCGATCTACTGTGCATATATATGAATACTTAATTTGTGGTTTTCTTCCCCCGTTATCAACACCTTCCGAGGTGGGCCGATGGTATATTCTGTTTTATGCCACTGGATGTGTTGTTTGGACAGATGAGACGTGGACGTCAGTAAGCTGCTCCACTGCCGTCCATTTGTGTGAGATGTCGTTAGGGTGCAATCCGACCGTGTAGTATTAAGGCCTCCATACCCAAGCTGGCAGGCACAAGGGATTCCTTGCATCATCTAAAATACTCTTTTCATTTCCATGCAGCGATTCTTTTTCTCCAGCTATTCAAAAGAGCGTTCCACAACTCCGACAAGGGGGTGAAGCAAAATGCAGAAAATACCTCCAAATATAGCTGCATTGCTTTTCTGGAATGTGCAAAACCACCCTAATGTTCTTTAGGAGCATGTCTTTTCAGTTTATCCTTAGGTTTCTGAGAATAATACTAGTAATACTGGAGTTTAGGTTAGATTTAACATACCTTAGCTTTATTCTTCCCCGAATCAATGCTTAGGCATCCAAGGTCCATGTAAAGAAGGAAAATGGACGCTACTAGATTGGTTTCTCTAGGTTATGGTGAGAATTAGACCATTGAATAAGAAAGAAAAAGATGAAAAAGCCCCCATTTACAAAATAATTGCAAGGGCAACCCCCAGTGTGTTAGCACCTTAATTTTTCTCTTAGGAATTAAATATAGTCACAAGTACATATTTTGTTGTAAGGTATAACAACATCTCTATGTCCAATTTGGATCATAAAGGGATAACCAAAAGCAGTAGAATCTACACACTAAAACCAACTAAGTAGTGGTCCCATGTTTCTTGTGCAACATTGTTCCCTACTTCTAAGCAACTAATCGGTTGTGAAAACTTCCAATTCAACGACCGCAACAAGCTAGATGTGTCGATAGGTTACCCTTACCATGGAGACTTTTACAAGGTTTTGGTTACTAGACATTGTGTCTCACATACTCAAACTTAATCTCTCACCCAAAATTAGAAAATGAATTACATCAGAACGTCACAAGCACAACATGAAGCACAAATAATAAAATGGAACTGCACACTTTATTGCTTCAAGAACTTACAACAGATTACAATTTAGCATCATCTTCATCTCTGTGTCTTTCCGTCATGTGATGCTCTCCTCTAGTGCAGAGAAATGCCTATTTATAGACAAAAATGGCTTAAGTGGCAATGCCATGGCAATGAGGTGGCACATGACATGGACCAAAGGTAGTTTTAGTGCTCTCTTTGTGTCTTTTCATATGGATCAATGATGTGGCAATGACCTTGCAGGATCAATGACATGGACCAATAATAATGTGAATAACATTTGATGATGTGGACCCATGTTATGAAGGTTATTATGTTCCAAAAATGTGACCATAGTGCCAATGGGTGGAAAACCCCTAACACCAACAATTCCTTTTCTTTGTCAACAATTCTCTTGAACATTTTTTAATTTATCTCTCCATGGTTTATACGTTTACCCTCTCTTTGGCCTTTACCCATATGTGTATCCGTTGGAGTTTCCCCTATCCAACTTTTGCTCTTTGTATCACCTTCATATGTTTTCCATATCTCCTTGTCACGAGTCACAGTTCACAGTTATATGGTAAAATCTTGGTGCCTTCTTGATGACAATATCCACTACAGCTGTTATAGCTTGCCCTTGTTGTAGAAGTTTTCCTTCATAATTTGTTGCAACGAGTATGTCTAATTTTTTCCCATAGCTCTCAAGCACTTCTTTTCTTCAAATTTTGTGACTTGGCCTCTTGTTTATTTTGAGGCCTTTGTTATTGCCACATCATTACTTCTCAATGTTCCCATAGGTATTTTGCTTCTATAAGTTTCTCGCGGGTTTTCACCCCTAATATCACAGCCTCACGGCTGATTCCAAGATGCATCTCCATGTTTTATCCATTTTCTTCATGGATTTTTATGGTGGTAGTACTTTCTTATACTACTTGTCCTTCTCCACATTTGCCCAGCTTTTCCTCCAAAGCTAGCATAATGCCTTAATAATTTCTTACTATTTTTTGCAAATTATTACCTCCATATAGCAGACGACAAGAAGATCATTCCAAAAGTTCATGGCCACAACTGCCCCCTTTCCCACAGCTGGGTTTTGTCCAGTGGTTCAGATTAGGGCCAAGCGGGGCCATAATACTTCAAAACCTAGCCCTTACCATTGCATGCAAAGATTTAACAGGAAGGATTGATGCATTTTGAGATTTAAATATTTTGGGATTTAGAGTTGGGGTTCTGGGCAAGCAAAGCAGGGAAGGATGGATGTTGATTGAATCAAACCAAATACTAAAAAGAGTCTTACTGCCAAGCGCATACATATGGAGTTCTCTAATTTAGGCTCAGATTGGGCATAGAACCAGAGGAACAAAAGAACTTCCAAATTTGCCCTCTTATTCTTAAGCGGACGGATTTATCCTCCTATTCTTAAGTTGAAAAAGGGAAAAGGATCTGATATGGGGTCAAAATTGTTCGAAAAACTCATAGAATACAGGGCTCGCATTTTAAAGGATAAAGCTATCTCTCAAATATGGATGCCTCTACGGCAATGGGAAGTATATTATAACCTTTTTACCTTAGAATGGTTCAAAGATGTTGTTAGTGTCTGAATGTGTCTTTGTGACATTATGCATATTTGTTGGTGTTTGTTTGTGTCTTTGTGTAGAATTGTGTTTGTCGCAAAAAGAGATCCGCAAGTGCTCAGGTTTGGAGTTCATGATGTTTTTTATTCTAGATTAGTCATATGTTCAGTCTAGAATATCTCAAGAAACGTATTAGTTGTACCATGAAATGCTTTAAGCATTTTTAAGCATGCTATTGCTCTCACGTTTGCAATCTTTGAATTGCAATCTTTATGTAGGTAATGGTTGGCTTTTGATCATGTGAAGGACGGAAAAGTCTTCACGCTACTTATATTGCAAGATAAAGTATTGAATTCTTTGGGACATATCTATGGGGACTAAAGAGTACTGCTTGGGCAAGCGAAAATGTAGGTTAAATTTTGTAATCTAAAATATGTGGTACAATTGTGTGTTCAATTCCCACATGTTTAAGAACTCAAAACTCTTCTACATATTATGGCAATGTACAGATGTAGACTTTACATAAAGTAGTGATTTCAACTAATCGTTTTACTTATATGTAAGATCAGGAATATTTAAAAAAAAAAAAAAAGTTACGTTGGAAAACATGAAACATTGTACTTTGGAAGTTTATTTGCAATCTTGATGCTTTGAAAAAAGTAAAATTAAAAACAATCTATGGCTCATAATGTATTGGAGTAAAAGTAAAAGCAATCTATGCCTCATAATGTATTGCAGTAAAAGTAAATGCAATCTATGCCTCATAATGTATTGCTTACTAAATTTAATTATTATAGATAGTATTTTAACGTCACGCCACTAGGCAGGATCCAACTGGACATGTGACCGCACACCACACTACATTGCTTAGTTGGGCCTTACCCCCAACCACTTTACATTGCGTCTGTGGGTTTTGACACCCAACAGTTCAAAGTGCGATTCTGGGCGGTCTCGAACTCGAGATCTGTAGTTCCAAAGTGCGTTACCACTATACTAAACACCCAAGAACTGAATATGGTCCTACACCTAACACTAAACCTTAACACTTGGAGGAAATGAAAAAATGACTTCACGAAATGCCTCATGAGACTTGAAGCTTTATATGGATAAAAAGCTGATGATCTGCAAATCATAGGCGCCTCCAATCATAAATGACTATAAGCAAAACGAGAGGTGCTAACAGGCCCCAACATACAATTTGGATCGTAGGATGGACGAATCCAACGACTGTGGTAGTCCAGAGTGCACCTCGTTTAGAATATGGAGCATAATAACAGGGGGTTTTTTTTGTGTTTTTATACTTTTTTTTCAATGGTTTTGCTATGATTTGGTCGCCGTATTCGCGTGCGTGTACTAAATAGTACTTCTAGAGTGCGCCCTTTTTTGACTGTGTGGTTGTGGTTGTGGTTGAAACTATTTTTAATTTATTTGACCATGCGAAAGGTTTCGAGGCCCTTTAGTTTAGGGTTAGGCCATTCAGTTTAGGGTTTTCCAAGTTTCAATGGAATGATCTTTATCAGATTTGGATCTCCAGGATTCGATGCGGCTCCCATAATTATTTCTGTGGAGCAAGCCTCTGAATAGAGACAGAAGGTTCGGCCTCTTCAATCCTTGGCACTGCACTCTAGCTTCACCGCCATACTGAAGCTTGGCCACCCACGAAGCTTGGTCGCCATAGCTTCGAACCTTATGGAGTTAAATTTCAGTGAGAATCAAGCATAGCGGCTCTCAAGCATAGTTTAGGGTGGCTGATCTCAAGCATAGCGGCTCTTCTAGAAATTTTGAGAATCATCATTTCGACCTACACCGCAAGTCATTTGACCACCTTCAAGAGCGGTTGAAATAGCAAGAGGGCGAGACACCATCATTTGGAGTTATCACTGGTGTGATTTGAGATATGTGAGCTATTTAATTCTATTGCTGAATTTGTTTCAGCTCTTAGCAAGTTCATTCTCATATTCAGGTACCAAGGGATAAGGATGGGGAGCTTGCATTCGATGAACTTATTTGTCCCAGATGTGCAAAGTCATGCACGTTCCTGTCCTGCTATCCTGAGATTCTTATCCGACCACTTATCCTCAATATACACCAATGGAGTGGTCAATGGAAGTTGTGAAAATGTAAATTCTGAGGAGGAGGAAAAGCCACAAGAGGCTTCAGCCTTGACTATGGAATCTGGAAAAGTTGTGAGTGTTCAAGATGCAACTTGCAAGCTGAAGAGGGGTATTAAGACTCTATCTTCAGTTGGGAAAAAGGCGATTTTTCTTGACAGGTTCTAGGTTCTGGAGAAACAAGCTTTGTCAATGTCTTGATTGTCAAAAAATGTTTTGAGTCTCGGAAGATCCTGAGTATAATGACCTGACTGAAAGCTTGAAATCTTCCTGGTGAGTACTTGAGATTAGAAAAGTTTATGCTAGATATTCAATCTTCTTTCTGATCTTGGTTTCTCTTTGATATATCCTACTTAAATATTTTCCACCACGGGTTTCAAGAACGGACGAGCAAAGAATTGTGCGGATATGCATGAATTTTTGAGAAGCGTAAGAAGAAACGACAGAGAGCCTTCCAGTGATTGTTAAATTGGAATTTGAAAGAAATTTGATTCCATTCAGGAAACTTCTAGAGATGTTTCTGTTTTACTCGCGTAAAATTTTGCCGAAGGTAGAAGCTTTGTTTCAATAGTATGACACACGGAGAAGAATCAAGCTGTTTCAATTTTGACGATTTCAATTTAGTTCCCTTGCCATAACTTGAAGGCTTAGGATGCTTTTCGTGTTAGGCTGATTTTGCATGCTTTAGGATGAAGGCTGTTAAAATCTCATAACCATGTGGGAAGATCATGGAATAATTCCGATCTTGAGAGCCTTTGCAATTGCAATTTGCATACTTGTTATGGTAGTGCAACTGCATACTTGTTATGGTAGTGTAGTATGTAATAAGATTTAACATTCTTCAAAAGCATTTGAAGAAATCTATTTTGGAGGTATATATTCATGTGGTACTTTATGTTACAATCTTACACGGTTGCAGAGATATAGATGGGCAGACATAATGGGTTCAAATCCCATATTATAACCTCACTACCAATTATATGCTCATTTTTTAATTTCTTTTATAATATCATTATAATAAAATGCTTTGTTAGGGATTTGGAGGGCCAAAAAAAAAAAAAATTTCATATAACAAACAACACATAACTACCATTAATATTAATTAACACAAACCATTGTATTTAACCATTTACATTAAAATCCCCCTGAAACCCCCTTTGGTTTGGGTGCATATTCACCGGGCTGACGAGGGCGTGAGAGCCCTAAAATTGTTCAAAATCAAGACCATGTAGTATATTACCTAAATCTTATAGTATTTTACAAATTTTGTTATACAGTATAGCAAATTCTGTACATGGATACCCCACAAACGAGGAACTTTATATACGGTGTAGATTAAGGAATAAAGGGTGAATATGCCCATCCAACAGCTCTCGATGCCCGGAGTCACCCCCCGTGTGAATATGCACCCAAACCAAAGGGGGTTTCAGGGGGATTTTAATATAGATGCATAAATCACTATCACTGAGACCATAGACCATACTCCTAAAACAATTGAATAGGTTACTGTTAAGAAAAAAAAAAAAAAGCCATAGATTCAATAGAAAAATAATCATTTTAGTTTGCCGGTTGCATTGGTTAAAAAACATTCTTATTAGGATATTGATTTATTTTGGTAGAGGTTCGAGTCTCCGTATCTCAAAATCTAAAACCTTAGGTGAACCCGTATAGAGATGAGTCCTAAAGTATCTCATATTTCAAAACCTTAGGCGAATCTGTATTTCTTATTTCAAAATCATAGGCGCCCCCTGTCATAAATGACCATAATTGAAATAAGAGGTACCCAGAGACAAATCCGACGACGGAGGTAGTCCAGGGTGCACTTCGTTTGTATGTCCAGAGTGTATTTACCAATGTTATAATATAATGGGTATTTTGTGTTTAGGGTTTATGAGCATAGCACTACATTTGGCAATTGGATTTTGGATAATTAGGGATGATAAATACAAGATAGATGGTCCTTCCAGCGCTCCTCTGGTAATCCTAATGGGATATAGGGTACTTATGGTAGGGAACATGCTCTAGATTCTCCAAAGATTAGTGTTCGAGGCACACAAACTGGCTCTTGAAGGTGCCCCTTCTTCTCCTAAGAGTTTGATATTATCAGTAGCGGTTGGATCTTAGGGGTAAGAGAGGCAGGCTTCTGTGCATCTCAATCCGTTTGCATTGCCTCATGCTCTTGCTTCTTCCAATGGCATATAAGTCGTATTTAATTAAAGTGGGACTCATTCCATTCCCATTTTTTTTCGGAACCCTGTTAATTTACATGAAAAAGAGCACCCCGACCCGAAAACTATCCTTAATTCGATTTTTTGTCTAGAACTCTGCATCGAAGCTTTCCTCCAGTTTTCCCTGATTAGCGAGTCGAGAACAAGAACAATGCAACTGAAACAAAGGAAATTCATTAAAGATTGAAATCAAAGTTCTAGATTGAAACCAAAGTTTACAATGGTTGAAGATACCATGATGGTGGTGACACAAATATTACATCATCTTCGCACACACCACACCACCCGGGAACAACATACGAGCAAGGTCCGAGCGTTCCAAGCCACAAGAGCAACTTGAAGAGAATAGAAATCTGAACACGCTAGCCCGACATGGCTCCGATCATGTCCTTTACATTCGCGATTTATGCTGGGAAAGGCAAAATCAAGTTAGTGCAAGTGATGCTACGAGACAATACAAATCACGCAGTTTTGGGGGTTGAAAGGAAGCTCAAAGCTTAAAAAACGAGGTCTTAGGGGTTAGAAGGCCTTTTCGACTCGCGAAAGTCGAGAAAGGCAGACTCAAAAAAAACGCAGGTTTTAAAGGGTTAGAAGGCCTTTTCGACTCGCGAGTCGAGAAAAGGCGGCTACCAAAGCAGTTTAGCGAGGTTTTAAGGGTTAGAAGGCCTTTTTCGACTCGCGAGTCGAAAGGCAACAAAGCTTTAAAACGGAGGTTTTAGGGGGTCAAAGGACCTTTCTCGATTTCGCTGAAGTCGAAAGGCGACTCAAAAGCAAAAAAACACAGGTTTGAGGGTCTTTCTCAACTCAAGGAGTCGAAAAAGGCGGTTCTAAGGCCCTTCAAAGTAAAAATATAGGTCTGAGTGGAAAACATAGTTCTAAGGCCCTTCAAAATAAAAAACGCAGGTCTAAGGCCCTTCAAGATGAAAAACACAAGTCTAAGGCCATTTGGAGTGAAAAACACAACAAGTCCCAGAAGGTCGAAAATGAATAACCTTCAAACATCATATCATATTACTATACCTTTGTTCACATGTGATCAAACATACAACAAATGTGGCGAACCTACTTGCCTACTTGTCTCCCTTTTTTAATATGTCAATGTTTATCTATAGCTTTATTCAAAGATAGCTTTCTTAAATGAAACAGTATATACTATGTATTTTCTAATAAGACAATATCCTATACTATGTATTTTTCAATAAACACAATATCCTATGTATTTTCTATGAAAAAATACCCTCCCCATAAATTTCCTATGTATTTTCAAGAATGCCTAATGCACATGTAAATAGCAACATATGCATGCACCTATAATACACATTATAACTTAAAAATAATTTACCCTTATAACTAATAATAATGCACCATATAAATATACTTACCCTTATAACTAATAATAATGCACCATATAAATATTATGCCCACGTGACTTATTTTCAAGACTCACTTTACTCTACTCTACTGGGACTTATTTTCAAGACTCTTATACCCCCGCCTTTTTTCCCCAATATTTGAATTTTGAAATTTGGTACACACCTTTTGTGCCGCAGATGCTTTTGTACCACCGGCAGGATCGCAACCAAGAATTCGATCGAGAATCCATCGGAAGGAGAACGACAGCTGTAAGGATTTCTTCAATATCTCACCGATTTTTCTCAACAATTTGGTAAGGATTTGATCAATATCTCACCAATTTGGATAGAAGTCACGGGGCATAAAATATTCAGCAACAATGAAGGATCCAGGCTGAAAGCGGGGACTCGGCCGCCGAAAGGGCATAAAGGAAGAAGAACAACGAAAAGAACTAGTCGCAGCTCTCCTTTGCCTTGTGGACTCTGAGAATGCTTTTTGATTTTTCGTCTCTTGCGCCAGAGCCGAACTTCGGATCGGCCTTTTGGGACTCTCAATTCGGCTCCCTGTTCCTCGGGCCGCATAGACCCTATCCGCTGCATAGACATTGGCTATATTTATATTTCTCGCATGATTGCCCGAATCGCCATGGCTGCAAAGAATCGCCCCAAGCAAAGAGCAAAGTATTGCTCCTCCAAGCAAAGAATCGGGCCAAGCGGTATTGCTCCTCCAAGCAAAGAATCGCCAAGCAAAGAATTCGGCTCCCCTGTTCCTCTGCAGAGGCCCGCGATATGTTGCGGTGAAGATCGGCTATGGAAATGAAGGTCGGCTATGGTGGGCGTCCCTCTTAGTAGTTGCTTTCTGTTTGCTTTGCTAATCATTGCCTTTGCTGCGCAGATCTTCAAGCCCCGAAAAAAGCAGAGCCAATTAGAAGATCCAACTTCATTTGTGAGCCTGTTCGCTTTCGCATTCGTTGCCATTGAAGATCTTCAAGCCCTCAAAAAACAGAGCCCGACCAGAAGATCCAACTCCGGCTGTGAGGCTGTTTCGTCACCAAATGTGTTCCATCGCCAAGCATCGTTAAGCCAAGCCAGACCATCTTTTGCCATGCTTCGCTCTTTTCGCCATGCTTCTGCTCTGTTTGGCAAGCATTGAACAAGCCAAGCCAAGTCCTCTGTGCTTGGCATTCTTTGCTTGGAAAAAACCCTTCAGAAGAAGAAGGTTTCGCTGAAGCAGGTTCTCTGAAGCAGTGTTCTCTGAAGCAGGTTCATGCTCTTCCGTCCACGCTTGCGGTTGGAAAATTGGAAAGCCGCGTTCAGAGGGGTGCAGCCGAAAAAAAGAAAGGAGAACAGACGATTGAGGAGAGCGGATCAGAAAGGGCAGATCAAGACTTGTAGCAGGGATCGTAGTACTGGAACCGGTGGCTTCTTGTTTGTTTTGGGAGAGATTCGATTGGCTGCGTAGATTTACCTGCCGGATCTGCTGTCTGCACTTCTCAGGTTCTGCCAAGCAGGTTCGGGATGCGGGTTAGAACGATTCGCAAAGAAGAACTGCCCCAGCCGGAAGTGTTTGCTGGGCCGATCAGACGGGCTATTTTTTTTATTGCTCTTTTCGTGCATATGTTTGATGCTGGCCTTTGTCTCTTAAAAATAGTTGGATGCCTTGGATGCTTAAAAATAGTTCGGCCTTTCGTGCATAGCCTATGCTGGATGCTGGCCATTCTCGCCTAGCTAGGCGAGAAATTTTTTTTTTCTCTTTTTATTGTTTAATTAATTGTATTTATTATATTATATTATTTATAAAATAGTATTTATTGATTTAAAATTAATTTAATTCATTACCTTTATGTTTGGGCCGGTTTGCCTCTCCCCCTCCCCCATCTTTTGTCGACTTTCTTTGCACCTCCTCTCCTTTTCCATGACTTGACCCTCCCCTTTGCCCCTCCTCCTGTTTGCCCCTCCTCCTCTTTTCCATGACTTGCCCCTCCCCTCCTCCTCTCCCCTCTCCCCTCTCCCCCCCCCTGCCTCTCCTACCTCTCCCTCCCTTTGTGCTCCTTTGCCTCCCTCCCTCCCTCCATCCTCCCTCCCTTCCATCTCCTCTTCCTTCCTACCATTCTTTCTCCACCATCTCCCCTTCGTTTCTCAGATTGTTCTTTGTAAATGTTACTGTTGTTTTTATGAAGAAAAAATTCTATTCAACATTCAATTCAAAAAACAAAAAATGTTTGAGTCCCATTTTCAGTCTGAGTCCCAAAATTCGAGATTTGTCCCACTTTAATTAAATACGACTTATATGTGTCCCTAGTTCATTTGAGGCAGCAGCTTTAGCTCTCTCCTCTTCTTCGCTTGTTGTTCCAAATTCTGACGCTATGTCTCATGATACTAGAAGTAGTGTTGAACATGTGACTCTAGAAAGCTCTTCTGAAAAGTTGGTACTTCTAAAGGCACCTCCAACACATGTTGGAAGTTCTTCAGAACAAATGAGATTAGTAGCTCCTGCTCAGAAAAATATGACACAGGCTGCACCCCCAACACATTTTAGGAGTATATCACATGAAGGAGGCCCTTCTGGACAAACAGAACATCTAATACATATTGGAGGTTCCTCAAGACAGGAGGAGTTTCCCCCTCTTCCCTCGGGCAAGCCTAGAATAGCTTCTTCTTCAACCACGCCGCATGTTTCGACCTCTACACCTTGGAGGTTTTCTAACATAGTGGCAAGGATTACAAGTGTCTATTTTTCTGAGTGGCTATGCAAAGGTGTGTCATCTCCAACCACCTCACTTCGTGTCGCAGAGGCAGTTGTCACCATCGTGGACAATAATAAGAAAGAAGTTGCATTCTATCTTCAGCAGTTGCAGGCAAAGCAAGACTCCATGGATATCATGTTACACTAGCTGAAATTTTTTATGAGGTTTAAGAGTGCAAGTCAACCTTTGAGCGCTTTGGGGCCCCTGTGGTGTAGATCAATAATGAGGCTCACCATCGTCATGTGGAGCAATTAATTGCATGCTCTGTTGTCTGTTACTTCATTGACCCTTCTTAGATCTGAAGCGCATGAGATCTTGGTTATCTGGGCATCTATGCAAATTAGGGCATCCTACATATCAATCTATCAAGCTTGTGGCCAAAGATCAACGTTGTTTTCTCTAGATGTTCGAGTCTCCTGAGCCAGTGGCTCAACTCGTAGAATGAGATATTGATCCTCTGTGTTAACATTTCTTGTTGTATCACCAGTATGTTCCTGGCTCTTTTCCAGGTATGCCTTACGTGTCCCATTCTAGATCCCTACTGAAGACTTTCCTCTAGAGTTTTAGGATTCGGAATTCATTTCTGCTATTGCTGATGAGATTGGACATCCTTTGCAACATGCTATAACCAATGGCATTATTATGATTTGTGTAGTACGACCATTCATCGTGATCTGCCTCAGACAATTGTTGTTCAGAGTAGGACCATGTTCTTTCGTTTCAAGCTACGATATTAAATGGCCCAGAGCTGGCTCCCATGCTCTCTGAGGCCCCTCTCTTTGCTCAATTTCGTAAGTCTTACCAGCAGGCTCCTCCAGTTGCCTGTGCTGCAAATCTTACTCCTAGCTCTGCTCCTTCTTCAATGGATGTCTCTCGTCCCCCTCTGACTTCAATTATATCTATTCCAGCCGTTGGTCCCACACCTCTGCCGCTGGATCAACAGAGGCAAAGGCTGGATGAGATTTAGAGGTCGCAAGAACAAGTTGAAGAGGCGTGTGGACAGTATATGGATGTTGATCGTCGTGGTGCCCATCCTCCACCCAACACCATCTGTTCTTTGTCAATCTCGAAAGTCAGCTAAAGGCTCTAATACCTCTACATCTCAGCTCTCCTCAGCACTTGCTCTACGTGATTCTGCTCCTCCTGTTGCATATGGTTGCTTTGCTCCTCTTCAGTGGGCTGATTTGGCCGAAGATAATACTGCCTTGCTGCAGGCCCAGGATACATCTTCAAACTCTTCTGAGGTTCCGCCCATTACAAGTCCAATGCGGTTACACTCTTAAGCGGAGCCGTATCTCCTTTTACTTATCTAGTATGGAGTAAGTACATTGTGTTGCAGGCTCGTATTCTAGCGGCACCCTCTTGTGCTTACACAACTAGATAAGAAATATTCATTTTATAGTTATTCTTGTTGATTAATAAACTTTTTTGTTCGTCATTCAAAAAAAAAAGATACAAGATAGATATAGTCTTTTATATAGTAAATAATCTTGTTTTATTTTTAAAATTTTTGGTATTTTCAATGTAGGAAGATTGGAACGTCCAAATTGGTCCAGAATTAGCTATTTTTGTGAAGATGAATTGGCTTCTGTTTGTGCAGATGCAAAATTTTGCCCCAACAATTTGCAATTGGTTATGAATGCTCATGCTACTAAAGCTCCAACTACTTGACTACCTGTGTAGTTATAAACGTTGCTTAAAAATTACCTAGTATGAAACATGTTGAAGACGTTATGAGTGGTTCTAAGCACAAAGAATGGCCAATTGGTTACAAATGATAATTGTCAGCACAAAGATGGCCAATTGGTTACAAATGATAATTGTCATGTCGCTCTCACTGTGGACAACAATTGATGATAAATCGATTTCATTTTCTAATAAGTTAAATAAGACATTTTCTGCTAGTGTTAAGAGTGATTGGAAGAGTACGTTGGATCAATATATGACATTTACCTTCATTTTCATAGAATTGAAGGTAAATGAAGTTCTTGAACTACTAGGTATTTGCTTGGCAGTTATTTTGTCCTTTGTGATATCTCCCCTATTTTAGGTCCCTAGTCTCGTCTATTTCCTTCATCAGCTTCCTCAACGTGCATCTCTTCTTCTTGGAGTTTCAAGCTGTTTTCTACCTATTCCTTTTTCTTATTTGCATTCCGTTTTCATTTCTGTATCGGCCTTCTCTTACATACACGGTTTTTTTTTTTCGAAGTTTATATTTTAGTCCTTTTGACAAATGGTGGTCTTTTGCAACGTTCATTTCAAAGTTTGTCTGCTCAACCCAATTTAGGGCCAGGTTTTCTTTCAAATTTTCGTTTCTTTCGATTCAATCCTTAGTTTCTGTTTTCTTTTGAGTTATTGCCAACCTTGTTCTTTGGCCCTGCACTGCCAGATTCGCTGTGAGCTTAGCCATTACCATCCGTCTCAGTTCTCTTTTCTGTAACCTCAATGGCACCAAAATCAAATCCCTCTTAGTCTGGGAAAGAGGCCTATCTCTGAAGCTTCTGGTTCTTTAGAGGATTCCAGGACGAAGGTCGGCTGCTGATGAAGAATCTCCGGCATGGTTGCAAGCTATGGAAAACCTCCTGGAATCCAAGATTGCTGGCTTAGGAGGTGCCATGGAATCCAAGATTGCAGCTTTGAATAATGCTAAAGCCAAGGACATAGTAGCTCTGGAGACCAAGGTCGCTTCCCTTCAGGAAGAAATCCAGCGCAAGAGCAAGAAAGCTAGGGCTCCTGCCCTCAAATTCGATGGAAATATCAAGCAATGGGATTTTCTGAACGAGGTAGAGGAATCATTTGCAGAGTTGGAAAGCCATATGCGGCTCCAGAAGACGTTGGACCCAGCAAGCAAGGCTATTATTGACAAAGGTAACAATTTGATTTCAAGTAGGAAAAATTATGTTTGGATAAGGGACAGGGAAGGTCCAACAGTGGCTGAATGCTATGAAATGGGAGAATTTAATCTATGTGATAATGATAAACGGCTGCGGGACGCTAAGAAACTAGCCTTCGAATTGAGTAAGATCTTTAAGAAGCAGTTTGGCTTTCAGTTTGGGCTTAAAGGTTCTAATCTTTGCTATATTTGCCAGCAGCCAGACCATTTAGCTGCATCATGTCCATCTAAAGCTTTACTGGCACCATCGCCTCAGCAACTTCGGCTCCCTGCGCCAGCTAATACCAATAACATGTTTTATAAAACTGCTTGAATGCTTTTATCTATTGTGTTTTTCACCTCTGGTTTTGAGGAACGGGCCATTATAATAAAGCTTTCTTTTATTTCAGTTGTTCTTGGCTTTGTGAATCTTATTAAATGCAGTTTGTTGCTTAACATTCTCATTGTACTACCTATTCATTTAGGCTTTTCAATTTGTCTTCTGTTTCTAGAAGGCTGTCAGCGTTTTTCTCTTTCCTTTACATCTCATGTTAGCTGTTCTCTGCAATAATTGTCCGCAATCGGTAGATCTAGTCTATCTGCCAACTATTCCAACTGACCTTTAACAAGTGGTCTTCTTTTTGCTTGCTTTCAATCTTATCTGGAGTTCATTCAGCTCTATTAATTTTTCCTGTTCCATAAGTGTTCCCCAATTTGCTGCAAGTTTGCTGTAAGGAATCTAAGAAGTCCGTTGAATGATGAGCTTAACTTAGTCTGTTTAGCACTGTTAGTCTGTTTTACAGTTGCTTCAACCTTAATTCCATGTTTAGCACTGTTAAATATCGGTCACCACTGTATGTTGCAGTTTTTCTTTTCCTATTGTTGATTCACAAATATTCTGCTGTAAGTTTTTTAAAAAACGTGTTTCTGCTCTGTGCTTGCTGGTGCATGACTCTATTTCAATTCAAGCTCTTGTTCTTTAGATACCTAATCTTTAAGGTCATATGTTTCTGCTTTTGGTTGGTCCTGTGGAAGTATTCTCTGCAATCTGTGTAATGTTCAAACAATTGTTGTTTGGATTCTTGTAACGAGTTGTGGTTATGTTGAAGCTCCTTGGCCAGCTGAGAGAGTTACATATGGCTATAGTTTAGTCTGTACAACGCCTCTTTGTTCATTTCCAGTGCTGGCTACAAGTGTCTGTACATGTTCTTAACCTTGATCTTGTACGGGTTTAAGCCTTTTGAGTTCAGGCTTATCTTCATAAACCGTTCATAGCTTGTTCTAAAGCAAGTATCAGACATTCTATGAAATCTACCTGTCTTATTTCTTCCTTTGGACTTGCTCTGATCGTGCAGCCTGTTAGCTGATGCTGAGATCTGTCGCTATTTGCCGTGCATGGTGTAATCGGCCCTGATTTTTTGTTCT
Source organism: Isoetes taiwanensis (assembly GCA_021234155.1). NCBI lineage: Eukaryota > Viridiplantae > Streptophyta > Lycopodiopsida > Isoetales > Isoetaceae > Isoetes > Isoetes taiwanensis. Next base: position 3,929,134 of record JAJEKV010000012.1, on the reverse strand, counting down.
ATCTTAACCCAGACCTTTTCCGATCGTTTGCTAATTTGCTAAGTACCTACCTTGTCTGGAAGTTCGATTCGGCCCTTATGGTTCGATGCCCTATGGTTCGATCGCCCTAAATGGTTCGTTGCATGCCAAGTTTAACTGGTCCCTTAGATTTTAAATAGTTGTTTCTTTGGTTCTATCGTTCTAATTAAAACAGTTGTTTCTTTGTTCTAATGGTTCGTTGCCCGCTAATTTTTATCTTGTCCCTTACCTATATTTTATAACTTTTGTTTCTTTTTGGTGGAATAATGATCTTACTTATCTTTAGCGTTTGTTTAGGCTTGTATTGGAATTGTTATGATGGTTTAATGGGTATTGCGACCGAGGTGGATGTGCGGTTGCATGGTTATGTGTTACTAATTGAGTATGGTTACTGCATTGTTACAGATATAAGCACATCGCCTACACAAATTTTGCACCCTTCAGTGACGTATTTGCGCAATAGATTGAAAAATCGCTTGCCATTTTGGAAATCCTTTTGTTCATCCGCTATGGTGCTTGATTGGGTCAGTAATGGATATTCCCTCCCTTGGCTACATGGTCCCCCTAGTCAGCCTTAGTCTCAGCCAAACCATAAGTCTGTACAACAACATGCACAGTTTGTTAGGGGTGCTATCAAGGATTTGCTTGCCTCAGGTGCTGCTATTGTTTCAAAATCAATTCCCTTCATATGCTCACCCTTGGGCGTGGTGCCCAAAGCTGGAAATAAATTTCATCTTATCTTGGACCTTCGTTATGTCAATAGTTGCTTAGCACATATCCCTTTTAAATACGAGTCTATAAGGGAAGTTCGTGATGTTTCAAACCTAATGATGCCTTGTTCACTTTTGATCTCCACTCTGGATACCATCATGTCGATATTAACCCTGTTTGTTGGTCATACCTTGGCTTTGAGTTCGAGGGTAGTTTCTACATGTTTACATCCCTACCATTTGGACTTTCTTCTGCATGTTATGTATTTACTAAACTAATGCGGCAAATAGTGCGACGATGGCGTGCTAAAATGATATCATTGCATGTTAGGGTGTACCACTTTGGAAACGCAAAACTACATCTTATTTGCTACTTTCTCATTTTTCTTTTCATTAAAACTAATACAAAAATCCAAAATAATTTTAGGAATATTCAAAGCTTTGGTAATGCTATCGGAGGGATTTTAAAAGTTCTAAAACATACCTTATATTTTGTTTTGGCCTTACCCATTCACGGCTACCTTTTTAGGTACCTTTTTAGTCACTAAAGAATGTTCTCATGTGGCCAAATGCTTTTAGGCGATTTTTATGGTTGATTCATCTTTGGTCGGTTTCTTGTCCATTGTTTTCCCGCATAAGTGCCTTGAATGAAATGTGGCCAAATTTTTTATGGTTATTCATCTTCAGGTTTCTTGTCCATTGCTTTGTTGATTACATTCCGAAACTCCTTCTTTGTTGATTACATTAACATTAGCCTCTTTTATGGGTATGATTGAGTCCTTCCGTATGGTTTTTGGCCCATTCTCCAAACTCTTGTCATTCAATCTTGCTAACCTTTATGCTTCCATTACATCTTGGTCCCAATATTTGCAGTTGTCCCGGCAAGAGCATGCTGAGATTTCCCTTTGGTTCTCTTCTTTTGATCTCCTCAACAATGCTTACATTTGGGAACCCCTCAACCCTGCCATTTCCTTATGCTATGATGCTAGTAACTCAGGGTGGGGAGTTTGGCTTCATGGTTCCTTTTCGGGTACTGAATTTGCCGGTTCTTTCTCTGACTTCATCCTCGACTGCCCGTGAGCTTTTGGCTTTACTACATTTCCTGGAGAAGCGTGCCCTATTCTTGCAGAACTCCCAAGTTACAGCTTTTGGTGATTCCTTAAATGCTTATTTTATCCTCTCTAAAGGTGGATCCCGTGTTTGTCACCTACATTCCTTATGTATCCGGATCTTTATTTTGTGTTCTAAGCATAGAATTACCCTTAAACCAGCCTGGATTCCTCGGAACCTAAACCAATGGGCTGACTACCTATCGAAAATTATTGATTTTGATGACTATATGTTATCTGATGCAGCTTTTTCCTTGATAGAGATGAGATGGGGACCGTTTTGCCAATGTTTATAATGCTCGTATTCCTAATTTTAATTGTTGGCATCCACTTCCTGGTATTTTATCGCCACCCGATGCTTTCTCTCAATCATGGGCCCATACTAACAGTTACTGTTTTCCTCCCCCGAGTCTCGTAGCTAAGACTGTTGCCTTTGCTCTTGCATGTAAGTGTGATATCACTTTAGTCATTTTCCATTGGGAGTCTGCCCCTTGGTGGCCAGTCCTTCATGATGAATTCGGAAATTGGCTCTCTTGCTTTGTGGATCATTTATATTTTCCAGCTGGTGGACATGGTTTGCTTGGTGCTACTAGATCATCTTTACCTTGTGGAAAACCTACTAGTCCGATGATTGCGCTTCGACTTCATGCTTCCTAACATGGTGAGTTTTGTGTTTTGTTTCAGATGTTTTCAATTCTCAGTTTTGGATGTCAATGGATGATTCGGATATGGAGATATGCCATTTATTGTCCCTTCTGAAGGTTTATACTTTAAGTGCGAGGGCACCAAATACTTTAAAATCTTCTGAAAGAGCAAAGGTAGTGCGAGTTTAAGGCTTGGTGCTTGTCTAAGAGCCTCTCCTTTTTGCCCACATCTGCTATGACTCCTCACCGTCTCTTGCACGAGTCAATAACATCTTAGCTTCCATTGCTTTCCATCACCAAGTTGCGGGTCTGAGTAAACCTACTGAGCACCCTCTTGTTTCCCTAGTCCGTGATCTAGCCAAACGTAACACTTCCTCTTGTATCAACAAGAAGCAACCTTTGTTACCCCACATGGTCAGAAAGATTATTGATACCTTTGCAGGACCTTTAGCTACATTGTTGGATGTCATGCGCTGCACGGCTCTTGTCCTGGCTTTCTCTGCATTCTTGAGTAGCTCAGAGTTGCTTGCTTTACATTGGCATGAAATCATTTTCTTCCCCTCTCATGCTAGCCTTTACATCCGGTCCTCTAAAACTGATCAAAGTGCTGTTGACTCTTGGGTTTCTATTGGGGGCCCATACTGTCACGTATGGGAAAATTTAGAGCTTTGGATGGCCCATCAGGCGGTTTTCTATTCCGTGGTATTCATTGCTCTTCTTCTGGCACTTCACTCCGTAAGAAAGTGATCTCTTATTCCACCCTCCGTTCATGGTTTCGAAATTGCTTACAATCTATTGGAGAAGACCCTGATGCTTTTGGTACACATTCTGGTAGGCGAGGTGGAGCTACTACTGCTGCAGCTTTTAACGTTCCAGATCGTTATTTAAAGCCCATGGCCGTTGGTCCTCTGAGTCTGCTAAAGATGGCTATGTAATTCCAGCATTACATGAACAACTTCTAGTTTCTCGCTCTCTGGGCCTTGCCTCAACTGAAGTCTCAAGAGCTCTACTAGAGTTCGGTGCTTCTAGCGGTACTCACCTTACCTGCCTCTTTTTTCAGCATGTATTCTGTTTTGAGTTGTTTAAGAGATGCCCATGAGGGTGGTTCTTTTCCATGGCCTTCCATTTCTAGTAGTTCTAGAAATGACATTTACCTTAATTGAAGGTCAATGAAGTTCTTGAACTACTAGGTAGTTGCTTGGCAGTTATTTTGTCCTTTGTGATAGCTCCGCTATTTTAAGTCCCTAGTCTCGTCTATTTCCTTCATCAGCTTCCTCAACGTGCATCTCTTCTTCTTGGAGTTTCAAGCCCCACCCACCCACCCTTGTTTTCTTCTGTCATAAAGGTATTTTCCTTGGTTTGTTGTTCTCTTAGGTTGTTGGGTTTTAGTTGTTGGCCTTAGCGCTGGATGGAGGCTTTCATAGTTGGAGACCCTAGAGTCTTGTGGGACTGCCTATGGGGAGGCCCTAGAGAGCTGGATGGAGGGGCCCTTGTGATACCAAGCTGCTTAGTTGGAGACCCTAGAGTCTTGTGGGCCATTGTGCCTATGGGGAGGCCCTAGAGCCTGGATGAGCCCGAGGGGCCTTTTTTAGCTTAATTTTTTCCTTTGTTTTGTAGATACCAATTTGGGAGGATGCCAAATTGACTATCAAGTTGAGTGGACCCTAGTCCCTTCTTGATGGGCCACGGTTTGTGAACTTTGGGGAGGCCCGGTTAGCATGTTCTATACCTATGTACTCATCCCAACAAGGGATGAGCCCGAGGGTAACTTTTTACATCATTTAATTTTTTCCCTTAATTTTCCTATTATGATCGGGGTTTTACCAATTTGGGAGGATGCGATTATGAGAGCAAGCATGATGTTTTGAGTTGTTTAAGAGATGCCCATGAGGATGGTTATCATGTGTTGTTTTGGTTGTTTAGTCCATGAGGGTGGTAGCGAGGATTGTTTTGAGTTGTTTAAGAGATGCCCATGAGGGTGGTTCTTTTTGTTGTTTTTTTGAGTTGTTTAAGAGATGCCCATGAGGGTGGTTCTTTTCCATGGCTTTTCCATTTCTAGTAGTTCTAGAATTTGTATTTATCAACATTCTGATTGATCTATGTCATTGCATGAAACTTGTCATTGTATTTCCATGAAATCTGCTGTCTTAAACTAGAGATAGGACGGTAAGCATTACGGCCACATTTGGAACAAAAGTAGAAATACGGCCGCATTTGGAACAAAAGTAGAAATACCTAAGTGTACAAGCAACTAATGGATAGATATATGGGAAAGACAACTATAAAATGCATCGAGCATTGAGCATTCTCTCTTCTTCGCTTCTGAACACAATGATTACGTAATAATCTAACAGAAGCAAAAATTAGCGAGCCATGAGGCAACAAAAATGAGGGAATTTATTAGCACATAAAAAATGACGCAGCATCTGATGAGATGTCGATATATGTATTTGACCTTTATGCTATGTATACAGAAACTATTCATTTGCTTACAAACTCTGATCCTCAAGAGAATGTGGCATTCTCCCTCACGGCTAGAAAGAAATCAAAAAGGGTTTCTGTCCTGCCTTCTGAAGCATTGTCAACCCCTTGAACATCAGCACTAACTTTGCCGGTTTTCCCATCACTTTCACGGATAGCAGCTAGTCCATCATGTTCAGGGGCAGAAATAACTTTATTCCTTTCAACTGTACTAGCCACATTATCTTTTTCAGCTGTATTAGCCATGTGACCATTGGACATTATGGATATATAGGCCACTCTTTTTGCGTCCTTGGAAGCCTCAGGCATATCATTAGCTTCTTCTAAGAAACTCAGGAAGTCTCTTTTCATTCTACTCATGTTCTTTTGATCATTACGGTGCTTGATGCTCGATGAGCTTACAAGATCTTCCCTTGATACCTGATCTCCTTTTGCGGATACCTGTCCATCTTTTAGAGAATTCAATTGCAAACTTTCCTCTGCTGCAGTGCAGGTTGAAATGAGAGTAGATGCTTCAAAGGCTGTTTTTCCAGAAAAAATCTCACAAGTTGTCTCACTATCCACATCCCCTGAAGTAAAATGCCAATTATACAGTAATACCGCAGAAACACAATGCTAAAAACATAATCTCACCAATATAAGTGTCCCCTAAAATATTGTATTTTATTCTTGTAGTATCCTCGCCAAACGTGGATACAAGAGGCTTCACTTTTACGGCATCGTTCTCTTCTTGGTTCGCGTCATGGCTTTTCACCTCATACAGGCGATGCCTTACTCCATCAACCTCACACTTCAAGGACAAAGGAACTTTCTCATTTAATGCCCGAAACCACTGCAATGTGGTGAGAAAATACAATCCAGGTGAAAAATAGCTAAGTTGAGTAAATTTGCTTCTGATATAAACAAACTATTAGAACCACCTCAAATTTGTATCCTTTGGATAGCTGCATAAAGGTGCCAGTAGGTGCTTTCTTATCTTGGCAGACTGCTGAAAGCATATTGAAGACTGTGACAACTTCATAAAGCAGCTGTACACGAGAGAGTACTCATGAATGAACTTGCAAAATCAACAGCTTGAATAATATAAGCTGAGAACCTGGAGAAGTAGTGCACGGAAACGTGCAAGAACTGCCAGCATGGTAAGACAAAATGGCATAAAGAAAGACTGACTAAGAACTCCCGCAATCTGTCTGTTTATACATTGAGAAAATAAATAGTGCTACATCTTCTGCATAAAATAAGAGTGTTGATGTAATACACATAAGGATACGAGCCTGCGGCGAGGATAGGATTATCCATCTGCAGACAAGAATGAGCCACATGTCAGAGAGGAGATCGATCACATGAATACCTTGAATTACCAACGCCGGTTCTTGATGTTCAAACCTGTTCTAATAATCTAGCAATTCCAAGTAATTTCCACAAAAACGTTTTTCCAAGCTTCAGTTCTTCCACCGCATTCTTGGGCCTGAAACAGAACAACTGGATTAAGGATCAAAATCAGAAAGTATTAAAAAACTGCAGAAAGAAATTTTGTATCAGTAGAATAGGGCCAAGAAAAGTTTGCCCAGAACAGAGAACAATATTTTCAAACCACATGAAAAAGGAGCAACATACTTTGTTGAACTAGATTTCATAGCTCCATTGCACGAAGGTAGAAGCCGCACAAAGCTTTCTACAATTTCTTCGAGTCCTGAACGTTGAAGCAACTGCAAGTGTCTCCTAACCTACAAATCATGAAAGAAAACATTGTATACTTTAATCAAGAGTTCACATGACATAAACAAACATTTGACTACCCTAAATAATCACAAACAGCAGATATGAATTAAAAGGTAGAAAAAAGCCTTTACAACTTTACGAAGCAGAAAAATATGACAAACAGCATATGAATGTTACTCAAGGAATAAATAAATAGGAAACAGACCATCTACATTTCTTTCTGAGTAAAACAGGGTGTATAAGTAAATGCACTAGCTCCACGATCGTTTGGCTGTGCTTTTGTTTACACAACTCCTCCCCATTTTTACCTGACGTAATCTCTGGAAATAGGTGCAATGGCGATGCTGACTGGTGTTTTTGTATATAAGGCGCTCAAACAGTGCCATCTCTGTCCACAGTTGCGACAATTGCTCCTTAATCCTTGTTTGCGTCGCCCTAGCATCTGACTCCATCATCCTAGTGCAAACAAAAAGAGAAATAAATTTTTTAGGGAATTTTACGGTTAGGTAGTCACTGATGCACAAGCGGTTTAAAAAGGTATAAGACTTAGGAAATAGACTAATCCCAAGTTTATAACTGCTATGGAACATTTACAGGTTAGAGTAAATAGCCTGGTTTTACAGGTTAGAATAAATAGCCTGAAGAACATCCAGATGTGCCAACTAATGGACCTTCAAATTGACTTCCTTCTTCATCCCATCACAACAGAAATCAGAGCATTATTCAATGTGGACGTATCTAGAGAAGGTTAGGGATGCTGAAGTAGGATAGATTTTCCATCTTTTGTCCAACAATTTTTTAAGTTCAAAGATGTTCAACTGCATGGATGTGCAATCGTAGGATCGGGGATGGCAAAATGGGTCAAATAGATGAACAGAAGGGATTTTGAGTGGAGGAAGGGCACCCATCCCAAAGTTCCTTATTTTCACATCAATGCCTTCACGTAGAATCTTTTCCATCACAAGCATCGATGTATAAGCTCAAGAGTGCATAATAACCAAGGGGACGACTGCTTTATATAGCGACCCCCCTACGTGGCACTATCCTAGCCCTCCAATCCAAGCATGGAAAGCTAGATATCAACGATGCAGGGAGGGAGGCTGTATAAAGCATTCTACCCTAATCAACATCTTCCTTAAGATCCAATACTCACCATATTTATCATGGACCTTCGTATGTACATCATTCCATGTCAATTCAGATACCATCTCTCAGTCAGATGTTTCCTTCATTTCTTCGTCTCTATTGCCTGCTTGTTTTTGAGCATCAGCATAGATGTTTGACATAAACACATATCCAGGAACACAAGAGGATCTAGATGAGAAAGTTTATGAAAGCATTGTCTTCCTACTTCAATGTTTTCATGATTCCTGCATGCACTTAGCAGGGACTTCTGACCTAAAACACTAACTTGATCAGTAGCTTGGAGTAAAGCCTTTGCTTCCTCAAGAATCCTGCACGACCGAATAGGTCAACCATATAAAATAAGTGATCCTCATCAAGGAGGAGAGCATAGCATTTTTCCATGTGTCCAAAAAACCAATGACCTCGACCCACTAAGCCCGCATGGTTACATGCAATGAGTAGACAAAAAAATGTAGCGTTGTCTGAAATTATGCCTCGAGACCCAATTCACAGGCTCAAAACTACTTGCCATCCTCCACATTACACAATAGTCAGTGAGGTACACAAAACCACAACTGGACATAACATTGCAATTTGACATTGCAACTCTTTAGATCCAAAAGCACTGTAAGCTCCCTACTCCCGATGCCAGCACGGAAGGGACAAGAATCGTGTTGGACAAGATGATTAAGATCAAAATTAGATATAATCTTATTAGGCTCATAAGGCTGCAAGATATCTTAGACAGGCAAGGTCAAGAGTCCTATGAGAGGGGCCTCTTTAGACACCTTCAAATTGTAGAACTTGCTCTTGACCCTGCAATCTGTCAATTTCTTTACTACTTCTCCTATCTGAAGGTGCATATCAACAGCAACGGAAAGCTCCAACCACTGTGCTAACTTCACGCAGCGGCAACTCGGGATTTGTCAGACAAGTATCCACCACTGCCAAGATCCTCTCTCACGCTCCAGGCTCTTGGAGACCCATATCACCATTGGCATCCCATCTTTAAACTCATCATCTGTTGGCTTCCTCCCTGTTACCAATTCACAAAACCACCCCAAAGTTATCTATATTTGCTTTCTCTTCACCTTCAAAATGCATGCATAATTCTGCCAAGACAATGTCATGACAAAATCCAAAACGAAATCCACCCCACCCAATTATGCAAAAAATGCATTTTTGCACTCAAAACAATGTATAAAAAAGACAGGTAAGGAAACCAAGATTGAACATCTCATAACAGATTTAATACAAACTCATGCAACACAACAAATGTGGTAGTTAGCGCTAGAACATGAAACTCACCTGCAGCAATGCAGCCATGGGAGGCTGCTACGAGAGACATGGATTGATTCTCCCTGTGCCAAGGACGGGCTTAGCAAGACCAAAATCTACCTTGAATTTCGAGTCCAAGAGTATATTATTAGATTTCACATCCCTGTGGACGACTCTAGGATTCCAGCTATGGTGCAGATAGCAGAGACCATTGGCAGCTTGCAAGACAATAACATATCTACAACAAGCAGGCTCTTGTTCTTGTCATGTAGCAGGTCTCCCAAGCTACCATAAGGCATGTAATCATAAAAGAGCAAGCTTTCATCATCATTTGAGCAAATACCCAACAACTTGACAATATCTTTATGCCTTATTTTGCCAAGTCTACTGCAGAGAAGCCACGATCATCATATGCACCATTTCTGAAACCAAAGCCAGCCTTAAAAGCTTCTTAACAGCAATCACAACTCCAACTGGCATCTGACATCTTTCACAATGCAGCTCCAACTTGGCCTATAAGTTGTCCCCATGAAGACATGTAAGCACATTTCTACAACCAGATCTAACTTCTGAAAGCTGATCAGCCGAAGAAAAATATAAGCATTCTCATTTCCTACAACACAAAACATAGAACTCACAGCAAACATACAGCAAAGGCAAAGATGGATCCCAATACTGCAGAGCCGGTTCCGCTCAAAGGTTTCTTCCAATCTCCATGCCTATTCGATTGTCCAAAGCACCAGAACACGGCGGCTGCAATCCACTGCCACAGTGGAGTGAGTTGCCAGCTCATTAGGTATGTGTCCATGCACAGGTGAAGAAATTCAAGAGGCATGCTGCCAAGCTACCTGAGATTATTTTGGCTAAGTTCCAAGTAGATCATATGCACTTATGCTGTATTAAAATCTGCATCAGTTCATGTACCATTACTTTATATCTCGTTGACAAACGACCAAATCTTCAATATGAACTCTAGGAGCTTTTGAATATTTGGGTCAAAAGCATGCTCTACATCAAGCGCAAGCATTCATCGCTTTCAGTGATTGTTTGAGAAGAATAGTTAGTTGAGGCCTCTTGAGGCGAAAAAAAAAAAAGATATGTTCTCTGCGATGAGGCCATACTGGATGTTTATATGATGCATCTCTCAAATCCGGTGATCACTGCCTTAGTCTGCTAAATTACCCTGGTTTATCTCTGTTATGGCAATATCGCAAGGAGTTTGGTCAACTTTAGACGGGTAGTTCTCGCTGTACAGAGGTCGGATTTTTGTGATTCAAAGTCAAAAAACGATCAGGTCAAAGTCTAGTTTCCAAGGCAATTAGAATTTTTGTCGCATCCTAAACACATGCACCTATTTCTGGACGATTTTATGAAAGTCGGACAGCTTTATGGGAAGTCACAAAAACATTAAAAATGAAGCAAATGATTGAAGCTCGGCAAAAGAAGCAATTTAGAGATGAGATGCCAATTGATATGCAAATGATCAATGTCTTGCATGTAAGAATGTTATTTTATCAACCTCATCTTCCTTCGCCAAGGATTTGCACGATCTCCCTTGGTCTAGATACGTCATACCAACAACCAGCTGTTGCATATCTTGGACAGCAATATGTATGTCATTATTTCTCCACGCTTTAATCTGAGAAAAGGGTCTGCAACGTGCTCTCTTTGTTACATGTTTGCATGAGAATTGTATGCACCAGGCAATGCTATATATAAAGCTACATCAGGTTGAAATGGCATGTTGATAATAAGGTCTTCTGCATTCATCCATTGTTCTAAGTTTCCAGAGTTGTCTATTATTCAAGTATAATGCTCTAGTGCTGAAGTATACTAGCCCTAGCTGGCATGGCTGCAGACAGCAAAAACACTAGAAAGACTAAGCTCGCTAGGCATTATGTGCATGCTTTGAAACATTTGCATTGCTTCTCTGCCATGTTCAACAACAATCATGACATTCAAATGCTAATCGTGTGAATCCAGACGCTAATTCCGTTGTAGCAAATACATATGCATTGTGCACCTTTCATTGCAGTTCATTCGGCCACAGATGTAATTCAGAGACTTCTGCAACCATCATCAAAAATCCCATAAATGTTGATATATAATAATCGGTCAAGAATTTGTTCCAGAGTATAAGTTTCTGGAGATGGGAAAGTTACCAATGTCTAAAGGAGAATGTCTAACTTGTGAGTTCTAAAAGTCTCTCCATCACCGTCCAAGTCAATGACTCAGGTAATGTCACTACGCTCTGCAAAGCTCCAAAACATTTTTTAACATCTGCTTCTGGACAACACAGATGGTGTTTAATGGAGATAAAGGAAGACACAACTGACCATAGATGGTGTTTTCAAGCTTCATTGCAGAACAAGTACTGTGTCAAGACAAGAACTTGGGAGACGTTTTCATATTGTCCTGCTAAGGGCTGAACCATATTTAAAGTGCTTCATGATCAGCTCACCCATGGATGATGGCTGCGCTCTTCCCACCCATGCACAAACAAGAATGCGTTCAAAAAGCCAGGTATGTTTACATTTGAGGCTGCCCCTAAGATGTGGAAAGTGGAATAATATCACCAGAGTCTTTTATCAGAAGATGAATGAGCTACTCTGAGGCAGCTGCACCATAACCATCTCCATTTTCCACAAAGAAACACAACTCAGAAGTGGTTGTGAAAAAATAGAGAAGCCAAGCTGGTAGGTGAAGAATTTGCATGCTGAAAAATCTTCACCTATCAGCTGGGTTGCATGGACATGAGGCTTTATTTTCCTAGCTCAATGCTCAACCCCTTCGAGGTTGGGCTTCTAAGCATCTGAGTTGCAGTTGTCTACCTTTCAGGTCTTTCAAGCTAATACAAGCTTGTAGAAAAGCAATAAATGTGTAAAAGCTAGGATGTATGCAATCCTCTTGCACCTTCTTATAGATGCTAAGGGCATGCCATGGTTGCCCACATTCAAGGTAACCTGATATGGGAGAAGTCCAAAATGCTCATTCCGCCGAAACATATGATAAACGCCTTGTGAGCATCTAATATGTAACCACATACAAACATTGGCATCATATAGTTTTCAATTGTTCCAAGAGTTCCCAATCCATCATTTGCAAGGCTTGATAGATTTAGCAAAATTTTAAATTCTTTTCTTTCCCGGACTTCTGCAAGATACGAATATTATTTGCAACTGACTATTTGCAGCATATTCTGCATGAGATAGCCATTTGCAACCATGCTGATGTGTCTTATCCATCTCTTGGATGTCCGAGAAATTAGAAATAAAAGCTCTTTATGAAAACAACAGTGATAGTTCTCAGAGGAGACTGTAAGATGCATGCTTAAAGAATTTGAGTATTGTATAACATCTTAAAAGATTAAATCCATTATAGCGAGGCTTAAACATGTAGCAAAAGAAATTAGGGTTGAGAATTTCAAAGAAGGAGACCTTGAGTTTTCACAATGGACGAGTATGCTGGACTTACTAGAACCCAACTTACAAAAAGAAACCAATTTCTATTCAAACAAATGAATGGAAGAATGACAACTAACCTGATAATTATCACGCTTCGTAGAACGATTTAAGCTGACCTAATACATTCTACCTGTTCATAAGAACAAATTATAGAAGAAATATGGTAGCTTGATGAACCTTGCTTAGGAATTCTTACCAGAGAAGAAGATGCCATGAAAAAAAGGGCAGAGGTCTGAGGAGAAGCATTGTACCGGTGCAGCATTGTAACTCTACATCATTTACCAACAAGACAAGCACAGTATAAAAATAAGGTTGCAGTTTGTTCATGAATGAAGCTTGGCTGAAATCCTTATCATGCAGGAAGAATAAACGGAAGAGCTCCGAAGAAAACTGCAGCAACCAAAGTAGAAGTGAAATTAAAAGAAAATGAAAAGCTATAACTAGAAGAATTCTCAGTTTTGTATGAACAAGCTTACCTGTCCAGAACTGGATCACCGGCGGGAATAGCGGAGCATTTCGCATGTTATTTTAATGGAAGGTATTGTTTTCCAGCAAAGGATTCAACTCTTCAAATTCGTGCCAGAAAGTTGCACCCAGAGTATTCGACCTACAGACAGTATTCGACTTACAAAGTTGTTACTGGAACACCTTGTATTCGACTTGCAGTTTTGGATACCGGCATTGAAAAGTATAATATTTAATCTCGCACGAAAAGCGCAACAAGGAAAAAAAAAACAAGGTGCTCGGCACAAAGGGTTGCCCTCGAGTTTCCTGTGGGTGAAGTGGCTTAAATCAAACTGTGTGGAATCAAATTTGTGCCCCTCGATCGAAATGTGTATATATCGAAATGTGTATATAACTGAGTAGTTGATTGTTGGTTTGAAAAGTAAACATGCTCGATTATTATAGGCCAAGAAGTAGATTTTTCTGAATATACCTACAATGTGGAGGGATGTGAAGATAAGTTTCCACGGATTTTTGGTCATGAAGCTACAGTGTGAGATGTACCCTATCGTCAAAACCACATGGGGTATAGTACTGACTTTGCAGCTGCATTTGCAGGATCGTGGAAAGCATTGGTGATTGAGTTTCTGAATTTGAAATTGTCCTCACAATTTTCGCAGGAGAGTGCAAAAAATGCAAATTCTGCAAGTCTACAAAAACTAATCTTTGTGAAAAGCACATGATAGATTCTATCTTGACAGTTATGGGCAGTGACCATATGCCTAGATTTTGGTCTGATGAGAAACTTGTCTATCATTTTCTAGGCACATCCACTTTTGCACTATGATGGATCAGGGCGAAGTAGTAAAAGTTAACAGAGATGCACCTCCTCCAAAAAATGATCCTCGGAGCCATAGCCAGTAATTTTGAGCTCAGGTCCAACGCGAAGGGTAGCCCCTGCTTTGCAAGCAGTAACAAGAAAGCCTTCAAGAACGGTAGCCTACTGCACTCGTACCTTAGACCAGTTACTTCAAGAAGCTGCGAAAGCATGAAACTGCAATGTATATGAGAAGACAAACACAGGTCACTGACAATTTATAGGCAACAACCAGTTTGGAGTAGTTTCTGGCATATTCTAGGCATATTCTAGCATGTACTTAATATGTCGAAAACCCACATGAGCGAGGGTTTGCCCCTCTAGGGGCAATCCAAAAATGGGCTCAATACCGAGTGCACCACACCTGCTACTATCAGACAACCCTGGCACAGTTAGTTTCCCTGTGCAAGACATACAAACATAACAGGTACATGTGGGTACGCGTGCAGAATTGCAGTGGTAGCCCTTTCTTTGTGGCAGCCTGCTACTTCTCACATGCCGAGAGCAACTTCTATCACACCCATCCGGATGTGGATAGGCTGGAGCCCTATGTCGATCTATACGATGACATACAGTAGCGCAAGTAGGATGGTAGTGTTATGCTCGTTGGAGACTTCAATGCCTGCACTGGCACAGAACAGCCGATGAGATTTGACCCTCTGATGGATGATATATTGCAACTGAGCCCTTCAGAAGGAGCTTGGCCACGGGCATTAGCTGACATTTAGATCTCAAGCTATGGGAGGCAGCTCTTTCTGCTCCGCGGTATCTTTGACCTAGTGATTTGCAATGGACTGGCACAGTGGCCGTCCTCCAGCTAGCACACTTGCAGGCAAGAGAACCAGGGAGGTGGGTCCAGTGTGGTAGACTATGTTTTGGTGGCCGAGCAGGATATGCATCTCGTCAAACATTTTCGAGTGGGAACAGGTGGTAGGGATGAGGAGGTGGACTCAGACCACCTACCGCTCTACTTGCAGCTGGCTTGGCAGGTTGCTCCAGACGCCTGTCCAACACCTTCTCATATGCCCCAACTCAGACTGCACTATGAGCCCACTCATACTTACTCCCAGATGCTTACGGAGGACCTGCCAAGCATCTCACAGTGCTCAATGCTGGAGCAGCATGCAGGGAGGCTCATTGGCATCCTCGAGGCTGCTGCAGAGAGACGTTTTGGAAGAAGTCGCCCCCGGCAAACCTCCAGAGCTACGACCTTCCCGCATAACCAGTGGTTCGATGCCGAGTGCAAAGAATGCAAATGCTATCTCCGCCAAGTCACAGATCCTGCTATACGCTCGAATGCAGTCAAGCAATACTGCACTTTCCTTAAGGCTAGAAAGGCCAGATACATTGCGGCCCATCAACATAAAATGTTCTTCCTCCTGGAACATCATCCCAAGACCTTCTGACGAAGAGTGATCAGGAGGCCAGTGCCGCCCACAGGAAACATCACTCCAGGCAATGCCTACAACAGCTCTACAACCCTAGGGTGCAGGGGCGGCATTGCCCTCCCAGCAAGGCCCAGTACTGGAAATCACGGAGGCGGAGGTAGCGCAGGGACTGCAACGTCTAGCCAATGGAAAAGCACCAAACCTTGACGGTATGCAGGCAGAGTTACTCGAGTGGGCAGGACCATCCATAGCACTGGCACTCACCGACATGTTCAACAAGGCATTGCAAGAAGGTTTTCCCCCGCAATGGACCACTAGCAGGGTGGTCCCAATCTACAAGGCAGGAGACCCACATTGCTCGGCCAATTACCGGACCATCATGATCAGCTCGGTGTTTGCAAAGCTCCTCGCCGGGATCCTAAAGCGGCAGTTGACAAGATGGGCAGAGGCAGCAAAAGTGCGGGCACTTAGGCAGGTAGGATTCAGGCCGACAATCGAGATCCCATTACCCTGCTTGGTAAAGAGCTCGGATCAAGTTGCTCGTCTGAACAATTTCTCAGACTTAAGAAAAGTTGTTTTAGTGGTAAGCATCTAATCTTTGTTGACAAATCTTTGGGAATGGTAAGTAATGTGGAAATGGTTTTATTCTATTATATTTCATGCTTCTATATTGAAGACAAAGGTTAATGTAGCAGGTGTAGAGGATTGCATTCCATCTTGCTTTGATTCATCTCTTTATTAGTGTGATATTTCAAGCTAGAATTTTTTGGGCTTGGCATCAGCGGAAAGTACAGCGCAGTAATGTTTGGTCGTGCAAGTTCAATAGTTGATGCTAATGAGTTAAGCATTTGGTACTATGTTTGCAGACAATCAGTTAGTAAATTATGCTAATAGGTTATATTGGTACTATGTTTCGCAGGCAATACTTGCTAGTTAGTATGTGTTGTGTACCCGGGTTACTTAGTGATTTCGTTCTATGTTTGCAGGCAACATTTACTAAGTAGCAGGTTACATTAAGAACGCGAATTTTGTGCTACACTTGCAGGCTCAAATTGTTATTAGCGGTGGTTGCTAAGAAGATGAAGTTCAGTGCTAAGTTAGAAAGAGTTAGATGCTATTTAGCATGACATGCTAAGCATTTGCTATTTTGCAAACAGTAGGCCCAAGGTAATTGGTGTTGATGACAATTAGTAATTATTTGGAAAAAGTGGCAGTTCATTGCTAAGCTCTTAGAGTTAGTACTATTCAGGATACTTAGTGCTATGATTTGGATTGGTTTAGTTTTTTGCAGACACAATGAAGAACTTCCAGTGATATATAATTTCAAAGCTGGTGCAGGGATAGAATGGCAACAAAGAAAACTCAACCTAAAGTGACCATAGACGAAGAGGAAGCAAGGAGGATGTTTGACACATCTGTGTTGCCTTTTCTGAGGGCATGACCTCTTCAGATGTAAGAAAGGCAGATGTGGCTGAAGATGAGATAAGCAAAATATTTGGCTGTGCAAAACTGGTGGGTACCAAGCAAATTTATAAGTCTAGTCGAATGAACCTATTATTTGTGGATCAGTTTATGAACATCTACAGAAGATGTTACCAAAGAACTGATGTTTGTGTTGGAGAGATTGGGAAGTTTTTTGCATGGGCATTCACTTTGCATGTGAGAGGACAAAAGATTAACTAGCAGTCATTTGTAATTAAAACGAAGAAAAGTGTTACAGCTAAGGTTGAGAAAGAAGATGAGTATGAGTCCTTATTTCCTCATACAAACGTTGTTGATCGTGTAGTGGACTATTCTGTCATCAACTCCTTGATTGCTGAGTTATATAAGCAGAAGGATGACTTGAATGTTAGAGTTAAAAGTGCAGCCAGTGAAATGAAGGAAAAAAAGGAAGTTGTGGAAGAAGTGCAGTTACGAGGTGGATGCTGCAAAATAGCAAATTGAAGCAGCAAAGGCCAGGTGTGAGCACTCCAGTGTCATTACATTCTTGTCGTCAATGTTGGTTTCCAAGGATACGAAACTTTTAGAGGCGACAACAGCATACAAGAGTATGGAGGAAATTCACAAAGGGGTAATTGCTAATGACCTTTGCAATTACATAGTGCTCAATACTTTTTCTTTCTGCTTCATCATTCTTTTTATTTATAAACAGGCAGAAGACGAAGAACATAGACTCCAACCAAGGCTGGAGAAGTTGAAAGAAATAGCTTCATCTCTAAATAAGATGTCTGGACTGCAACTCAACCTTCCATTTTTTGAACATCCAAAATGCTCTACCGTAGCATTTGCAAAATTACAAAGTTGTTCTTTCTGTACATATGCCTATGACCCACTTTGTGTCTCAGCTATTGTTGCACATTGCATGCACAATTTTCATCCAATTTGCGCTTACATATGTTTCTCAAAGAGATCAACTTGTCCCTCTTGTGAGAGCCAGATGCCTCATAATTGGTTCAGGTCCATTGGACTTCCATGTACATCTGCAATGGAATCTGCTCCCAATAATAGTGCAGTGCAGTCCATTGAAAAGAGTCAAGATCCATCATTAAGCACACCTGCTGACTTGGAGGAGCCTGGTATAATTATGCAATCCATTGAAGATTGCACTTTATTATCTTCGCCCAAACTTGAAGAGAGACAATGCTGAACAAAGTAATAGTTGTAAAAGACTGAAAAGTAAGTTATTCTTGTGAAGTATAACTACTTTGGATTTTTCTTCTATAAGTACTTATTTAGTTTGATAATTTGAATGATGCAGGCTCAAGTTTGGATATTTCAAACTCTATAGTTGACATTTCTAACAGAATTGAAGACAATCCTGTGCAAGTAATAGATGAAGAATGTGAAGCAGTGTTGAAGAATATAGATGATTATGTTTCCAATTTGGACAAACGTGCTGATATTGCGGAGAAGACAATCACAGAGGAAGAAACTGATTTGGCATCAGTTGGAGAATCTCCTTCTAAGAATAATTCCAAGCAGGTTTCTTCCATCAAACGAGCTCCATCCAGATCAATAACTAAGAAACTAAGGTGATTCTAGTCTGTTTCTTTCTGCCTGTTGTACTGATATAATTTCTCTAATAGTTGTCATTGCACAGTGCTAGTGTTGTTGGCAAGAAGCTTCTAGTTATTGAGCCAGAGGATTTCCTATACAAGGTTTTCAAAAAATAAAGAAAAGAGGTTCTTGCTGTCAGGCCAGGGGCAGTGCAGTTCATGCATTTCGTCAGGGAACATTTTGCTGTTGGTATATGGCCTTCCAATCCTCAGTCCTTAGTGGATAAGTTTCTTTTCAAATGGATGGTGCATCCTTTGAAAATGAATGGAGGAACTTCTTGCTACATCAATAAACTCACAAAAGTTTATGAGAAATGTCCAGAATTTAGCATGAGGACAACTTTGTTGATTGATCCTTACAGGTACGTGAATTTTAAGAATAATGCAGATTCCTGCATCACATCAAGGTCCTTCATGCCTGACATAAATGACGGTGATTACCTGTTGAAGACTATGGTACCTTACTTGGAGAAGCTAATAACAGAAGTGAGCGTAATTGCTTATGTACAGAGGTCTGTGCATTTTCGAAATCAGTATGATGAGAAAAGCACAAAAGTGTTGGAGGTACTAAAGACTATGGACTTGTCCTAAACTGTTGTATGTTTTTTAAATATTAGATCCCTTTTTTATTGTAATTTGGTGTTTATCAACACCACAAACGTTTAAAGAACTTTATAATTCTCTGGTATGCAGTTCCCGTTATAATGGGCTCAAATATCCCGCATGCTTTGGCCACAAAATATCCCATATGATCAAAACAGCAACCCCAAAATTAGCACAAACCTAACATAAAGTTAGCAATATCCCACATGCATATATTACAAAATTCGTGCGCATATATAAATAGTTTTTTGCTGCTTCATTGAAGAGTGTGGATAGAGATTAGATGATGAAAGGCTATGGCTCTCTGGCTTGTAATCTTCAGGTACAGGTCAGAGTGTCATGATCTTTCAAAATGTAATCCTCGTCCACCCTTTTTTTTAGTAATGGGCTCAAATATCCCACATGCATTCAATGTTCCACATGTTACCAAATCAACAATTGCCAAATCAACAAATGCCAAATGAATGGATTATATTAAGGCATATTGTGTACCTATGCAATTTTGACCTATGCTATTCTATGCATTATGTTATGGCATATTGTGTAAGTCAACAACTTTCAAGTCAAGAAGTGTGAATCACCCCCAAGCAAAATGTTTGACTTTTATTGACCAACATCTTTGGTAAAGCGTAAGTCAATAATTTTCAAGTCAACAAGTATGAATCACCCCTAAGCTAAAGTTTTACTTTCATTGACCAACATGTTTCGTAAAGCGTGAGTCAACAATTTTGAAGCCAACAAGTGTGAATCACCCCCAAGCATTTGGTAAAGCGTAAGTCAACAATTTTGACCTATTCTATTCTATGCATTATGTTAAGGCATATTGTGTAAGACAACAATTTTCAAGTCAACAAGTGTGAATCACCCCCTTTGTTACATGTTTGACTTTCATTGACCAACATGTTTGGTGAAGCGTAAGTCAACAATTTTGAAGTTAACAAGCAATTTACACTAACTAATTATAATTACAATTACTAAACAAGTGCCAAGCCAACATAAGATGATTGGTGTCCAAAAAAGAATGGCCATTTCAGGATAGATAATTTTTTTTTTAATGTTTTAGAAAATAAAATTATGGTCATTTCGAGGTAATTACATTTTACTTCGTATCCTACTAAATTAATTTCACGCCAGCCTTTATAGGCTATGGTCGTGAGGGAGAAGCATCGTCCAATTCTCCCAAACAGAATGCCGAAGCGCTGCCGCTCCCGCTCTGCTTCCCCTGCCCCTAGCCCTTCCAAACGCCGGTCCTTAATTTCCTTACCTTTGCCAGAGCTCTTCGCGAGTTATGGCATAGGTTCTTGGATAATTCCTTTGCAGGAGCCCAAAAAAGACCTTGAAGAATTAATGTCGACCAATTCTGTTGAAAGCCCAGAGCAGCAGCCTGAATACAGCAGCTCCGATTCCAGCAGCTCTGAATACTCTCTTTCTGAGCTTTCTTCTGAGGTGGATTCTTCAGAAGTGGATTCCTCTGACGTGGATTCCTCCAAGGAGCAGCGGTATGATTCAGCGATGAGGTCTGGAGCGAATCTGAGATGACCAGCGAAGAAGAAGACCCGGATCCAGAAGAAGAAGAATTTTTTTTTGAATTTCAAAATTGGCTGGAGAGTAAGTCGCATGCAATTTCATTTTTTTTTTTTTTGAAGAACTGTGTCATCAATATATTAAAAGAATGGTAAAGAGACAGCGATACCAGCAATTTCATTTTTTGCTTTCTTTCCCATAGAGCTTTCTAACTTTCTGAACTTTTTTTACAGATGAAGCTTGAAGTCCCGGCAGCTCATGAAGACATATTTTGCTTTTTTTTTTTTTTGCTTTTGATCAAGTTCTTCAGAAACATGCCTTTTGTGCCTTTGTCATTTTTTTAAAAACAGATGCTATAGGCCTTAGTGACTTTCTTTGTAATGGCCTTAGTGCTTTTCTTTGTAATGACCCTTCTGTGAAACAGGCCTTAGTGCCTTTGAAATGTAATGGTTGTGCCGACCCTTGTGTAACACAGGCCTTAGTGCCTATTGTAATATATGATGGCCTTGTGCCTTTCTGAAAATTCTCTGATTTGTTACATGTCAAGTATTATGGTTTTGTTTTCTGTTTTAATCAATTGGTTTTGTAATACCTTTTTATTATACCTTGTGCCTTCAGTTTAATCCAGGCCTTGTGCCTTTTGTTTAATCCAGGCCTTAGTGCCTTTAATTGTAATGGCCTTGTGCCGACTGTAATCCAGGCCTTGTGCCTTCTGTAATCCAGGCCTTAGTGCCTTCTTTAATGTAGATGATGACCTTGTGCCTTTCTGTAAATTTGTGGTTTTGTTATATCTTGTGCCTTGTGTAAATTTATGCCTTGTGCCTTTTTCTAATTCTGTTGTACTTACATGTTTTACCTTGTAAATTGGTTTTGTTATACCTTGTACTTAGATGTTTTACCTTGTAAATTGGCCTCAGTGCCCTGTCTGTATACCAGCAATTTAAAATACTATGAAACACCAACAATTGAAATTGATTGAAATTTGGAATTCATTCAACATTCGAGTACAAAATTCTGTAACTGAAGCATCAAAAATGAGAATGCAAAATACAGAAACTTCTTTATATTCATAAACTTTTGCCCTTGCATATCTACAAAGTCTTATAGCACCAAGTACTTAGTTGTGGTACATAGGATAAGGTAGAATTTCACATTCTCGTGATTGTTATTTGGAGCCACCACTGCAAAGACATCACCTATAGATACTTGCATGCTACATAAGTCAGCGCTGCCAATATATGCTTCTTCTCCTCATCATATACTTCTTCTTCAATAATAGCTTTGATGGGATGTACCACAACTAGTTCAAACTTCTTAGTATATGATACATTGGGGCAAGATTCCCAATTCAAATCTAAACAATATGTGCAAAAGCAAGAGAGGTTTCTAACCTGTAAACGTGTCATGTAATTTGAACACCTATGGAAACAATGAAGGTTTCTAGATCCTTCAATAGGACGTCCCACTGATTTTTTCTGTCCACTTGTCCTATTTCAACCTCCCAAAAAGTTCTACTTAGAGTTTGAATCTTCTTTTTATATGTTGTGGGTGCTGCTGTTGACATGTACTGCTTTAGCCATTCCACCACCTCGTGTGCATTGGTTTGCTGCCCTTCAACTATGTTGTTCTCAAAGCCCTCTTTATTACTGCTCCTGCACCATCATGTTCTCCCTTCCCATGGCCAGAGCACCAAAAGTTCCACATCATGTCTAAACCTGTTAAAGATTTGAATCTAGCATTAAAGTAAAATGATTTTTTACCTTTGAATTGTGAGGCTGCACCATCTGAGAAGACATAATGCTTCTTCAAAGTGATTTCCTTCTCTTGCATCCAATGATTGTGTAAGAGAAAGCAATGCTGCACAAACAAAGAATCATGTTTTCTGTCATCAGATATATAAAAATGTTCTTCCTTGATCATTTCTTGTGTCTCGGGATCCCTTCTATATGTGAGGTGCACAAGAATAGTGATCTACTCAGTACTCATTATGCCAATGCTTGGACTGGACTTCATTCTGCTCCTTGAAAGACTAATTCTCTGCAAAGTCAACCACTGATACAATAGTATCATCAGCAAACCTGTTCAGTAGGTGTCTAAACATGGCTTGCGGCCATTTATACCTGAAATTATGTGTCACAAACTCCTTTGCTTTAGATCTAAAGGTTTCCATCAAAACATTGGGTGAAGTTTGTAAATATTGATGCTCAATTCTTTTTTTGGGTTTGCCATTTTTATCCTTACCAATTTCAATGTAGTCTATGTTCTCCCAAGTGATTTTTGAGGTGCTGTCCTTTGCTTTTTCTTTTGGACACCTTTCCATTTTGTCCACACCACATTTGCTGCAGGTTCCTGACAAGCATGCTTCATTGTGCCACTCCTCACCTTCAGGCTTTGGGCAAACCATGCTTCTCCACATGTCACTGTTAGACTGCCAAACATGTCTTGCTGCATTGCACCCTACTTGGCTTGCTGTATGGTCATATATCTTGCACTCACAGGTGCAATCTGCATCGTGCACCATGGACTTTTTCCTCGTGTTCTTCACCCCTTCCCTCAGCATTGACATCCTCTCATGATAGATGCAACAACAGGTATTGAATTCAGATAGCTTTACAACAAAGTAAGGCTTTAATTTCTCAAAGGCTCTCTGCTTAATTTGAACATCTGGATTGTCTTGCTTGAAACTAGTGAAGAATTATGTCTGCAGAATAAGAATAGAAAACTACTTAGTAAATGCTAATACCACTAGAAAAAACAACTGCTAATGAATAGCAACTTAGAACTAATTACTGATTCCATTAGCATTACAACATAACCCTTAGCAAACCAAACCACTAACCAGTGCTAGGACATTGAGATGAAAGCATTGCTAATCTGTAGTGGTAGGTGGTGCTTCACTAACTACAGATTAAGTTTAGTGCTAACATTGACAAAATTACTAACAGTGGAACAACATTAACGAAGTCATTTACAAAATCACTAACAGTGGCACTAACATCAACACAATTACTAAACGTGGAACCAACATTATAAAGGTGAGAAACCTTAGCACTATATCAAAAAATGATCCATTATCAACCATCAATAGCATTAAGACTTGCTACCACGAGAAGAACGTGCAGATTAATTCCATTAGCAGATCATATTAGAATCAATACTTCAAAACTTATAAAAAATATTAGTATTAGTAAACGTGAAAAATACTTAGTAAAAAACTGATCTACATATAGTATACCTGGCTCACATCAAGGTAATGTGTTGGATGCTTAAGATGTTTTCCTCTACCAGATCTGACGTCCTTGAAGTTGGGCGAAACTCTGGCGTAGTTTGTCCAATAATCCACAACTTTTTCAATCACTTCTTGACTCAGAGAATCCATTCTCTTCTTCCTTCCCCCAAGAGCCCACAATGCGTTTTTATTACTAATTGCAACACGGTGCTTCTTAGCTCTGGAACAATTCCTTGGATGAATTCCTAAAGCCTTGGCAGCTAATCTTTTGTTGCCATGCCTGACCTTCCCAAGTGCCATGACTAATGCTGCTCTTTTTGCTGCTAATTTGTCATTGGACTCCGCTCCTTTCACATGCTGTATGGTTTCTTGGATGCTACCGACAATTTCACTGTGAACAATCTTTTCCTTATCAGACACTGCAACCTGCATAACTTTGTTGTTCTCCACTAGATGCCATACTTCTTTCTTCTGGTCTGTAGACATCGAACCTGTCAAATCCAAAAACGTTTTTGTGATTATGGGGGCTGCATGTTGCAATTGCTTTTTTGAGTGCTCAGTACTCCAATCTAAATTTTCATTTGACAATTGTGCCTCATGCGGCCTGTGCACAAGAGCCAACCTGGTTGTGGATGCTATGATGTGGTTCAGCACCAGACAACGAGTATGAGGGTGAATCAGGGGTGGGGTCTTGCCTAGTGCGGCTACAGGACTCCTATAGTGTGCTAGGCTTATAGCCGGTCATTGTGTGTGGGCTGGGTATGGGTCTGACACTCTCTGGGCCGAAGGGCGTGAGTCATAGATGGTCGTCCTGGGCTCGAACGGGTTGGAGAGCTGACCTTTAGATTTAGGGGAGTAAGTCGGGTACGGATGCGGGGGTCGCTGATGCGGCAAGTGTTCTCTAGCACACCCAGGGAACCGTCATGCTCGGGGAGGAGACGCCTCTCTGACCTGCCTCATCGAATCGGGGAGATGTAACCCGGAGAAGTCCCGAAGGGTGATTCCTTGGGATTGCGTCTCCGGAGGGCTACAAGCACGTCATAGCATGATTCAACCTATCTGTAAGGTGTGCACAGGAGGGGCGGATGGAGTGGACTACCCTAGCCATTGTCTTATGCCAGCCAACGCCATGTTATACCTCTATCTGCTATTATCTTGAGGCCATGACCGTCAGTCGACCCCATGGAGTCTGAGCCCGGGGTAGAGCCCTTAGTTATGGTGTATTTCCTTTGTTATGTTAGTATTCTGTTGTTAGTTGTATTGATGATGATGGGCCACCCTTCGTGGTGGTATATTATTTATTAGTATTGTTGCTAGGTGCTAACATGTATGTACGCTTCCGCGAGACAAATGACACCTCCGTGTCCTTCACCCGGACACTTGGCCATCACAAGTGGTCCGAGTCAGACGGAGGGCCTTACCGTGGTGATGGATTCACCATGGGAGGGAATTTCGTGCAATTCCCTCCCATGGTGAATCCATCTGTCCACTCCTCTGACTGAACCACTTTGTGATGGCCAAGTGTCCGGGTGAAGGACACGGAGGTATATTTGTCCCACTCCTTCTATGGGAATCCTATATAACAGAAGCGTACATACATGTTAGCACCTAGCAACAATACTAATAAATAATATACCACCACGAAGGGTGGCCCATCATCATCAATACAACTAACAACAGAATACTAACATAACAAAGGAAATACACCATAACTAAGGGCTCTACCCCGGGCTCAGACTCCATGGGGTCGACTGACGGTCATGGCCTCAAGATAACAGCAGACAGAGGTATAACATGGCGTTGGCTGGCATAAGACAATGGCTAGGGTAGTCCACTCCATCCGCCCCTCCTGTGCACACTTTGCAGATAGGCTGAATCATGCTATGACGTGCTTGTAGCCCTCCGGAGATGCAATCCCAAGGAATCACCCTTCAGGACTACTCCGGGTTACATCTCCCCGGTCCGATGAGGCAGGTCAGAGAGGTGTCTCCTCCCTGAGCATGACGGATCCCTGGGTGTGCTAGAGAACACATGCCGCATCAGCGACCCCCGCATCCGTACCCGACTTACTCCCCTAAATCTACTCTCCCACCTTCTCTATCAATAATTCCAATGTTGCCCTCATCAATATATTGATGGCAGAATTGAACTAATGTTCTTTCTTCCTATTGAGTGGGGCATTTGAAAACTGATCTAAATTTCTCATCAGTTATGCCACTTACCCAATTCTGAAGTGTAGTTTTGGGAATGCCAAAGAGTGCAACAACCTTCCTCATAAACATAAGATCATTATCAATGGCATCCATGGCCTCTTACATTTGCAAGCCTTCCTATATATCAATCTCATTCTTTTACTGCCAGGATTGGTAAAACTGAATGGATTTATTAGAAGTCTCTTTGACTTACCATTGGAACTAGATGCTTGACTTGAAATGTCAGGCACAACAGTAGCGACAAGAGGTGGCACAACTTTAATTCGACCTCTTAATTGCACGGGTGAGGAAAGCAGGTCAAGTGAAAGAAGGATGCAGCCGCAATTAAGATAATAATACAACAGTAAGAACATAGCAGTTTGAAAGAAGCAATGCAATGGAAGACAAGAACACCTAGCTATATTTGCTCATTCGATTCTTGAACCTTAAATACATCAAGTAACTTGCAAATGCAAACCAGGGTTAGTTTTCAAACAGATGCATTTCAAATTTGTAAGCGAGAGGTTAGGCCTTGATCAATCCAGCTTCCTGATGCATCTGTTTAAGGGCTTGTATTTTGAAGATTAAGGTGGAAATCCTTAACATTTTGCACCAGCGGCCTCTAGACCTCTTTAGAGTATTCCACAGTGCGAGATGGAGCCAGAATGTGCTGATATGCAAAACAAATAGGGTTACTCAAGAAACCTACATAATCCCTCAAGGACGGCTCTAGAGCCACACAAAACCGTAGCTAGGCATACCTGCAACTACAAGAGAGCCGTCACAATCTACTTCGGGGCATGCAAATAGTCTGGAGGGCATATAGCAGAGGGTCAGCTGGACGATAATCTAAATCCATTTACCCTAATTGCATGAACCATTAACGACCCATGGTTAGTCATTTTCTAGCCCCGCGCCATCCCAAAATGATGGATCCATTGCTGGTGACCTCCTCCTTCCCTCCCCCATATGCAGAGATTATTGCAATTGGATTTGGAAGTTATTGCGACCATGAAAGATATGCAAGGCTGCAGAATAATCTACATGATCATCTATTCAGCAAACTATTATGGTGTTTAATTCCAGGACATAGGTAACTTTTGAATGCATACTATGAAATTCTTTATTCTTGCAGCAAAACATGAAACTGATAAAAGTTACCATTCTACAGCTAACATCAAGAAAAGAGATAGATAGATAGGTAGGTAGGTAGATAGATAGTTGTTTTAACGCCACGTCACTAGGCAAGGATGCAGGAAGAGCTTCATGCATTTATAGGTGAAATTGTCGAAAAGAGATTGAACTCAAAAAAATATAGTTCAGATTCAGAAGGTCCCTATGGAGATGATATATTTGGAATCATATTGAAAGCTAGTGAGTTTGTAAACATGGACAATGACACAACTAGGTTTTCATCAGGATTGACAAGAGAAAGCTTATGACAGGGACGTCTTCCAGGTGTTCATGATCGTGATATTTTGGCACAGATCCAAGCATTAGAGGAGGAGCAAATTCAACAAGCAGAGATGAAGGCAGGTCTGCAGTGGTTTCGTGATGGAGACCGTTGTACGGGCTACTAAGAGGCATTGCATGACATCAACCATGTCCTCATTGCTTTTGCCGAATGGTCCGGAGCTAACAGAGCCGACTGAACTCAAGCAACATCTGCATAACCACTTCCAAACATTTTTTGCTGAGAAACATCTTCCCTTTCAATCAGAAATGCGAGATGTTGTTTTGTCTAGGATCTCCCCCATCATCTCTGGTGAGCAGCGCGAGTCAATAGAGGCGGCTATGACAGCTGATGATTTAGGTTCGGCAGTCTTTGAACTGAAAAGAGACAAATGCCCAGGTTTAGATGGTTTGCCAATTGAGTTCTTCCAGGAGTATTGGGAATGGCTGGGGCCAGATGTGTATGATGCTTTCTGTGACTTTCGGCGGTCCACTGCTTTGGATAGAATTCTAAACACAGGTGCCATCTCACTCATCCCCAAGGTCAAGGAACCTCAGACTATTTCAGATTGGCGGCCCATCACCTTATTGTCCTCCGTATATAAGATCTTCGCCAAGGCTTTTGTAGAGCGGGTAAAGGACATCTTGGCAGAGTCCATCTCAACAACCCAGTCAGGTTTTCTTCCAAAACAGTGCATTTTGAACAATGTTGCTGCTGCTTACGAGGGAATTTATTGGGCACGTAAGCAAAACCTTCCAGTTGTATACCTTAAGCTTGATTTTGCAAAGGTTTATGACAGTGTCAGCTGGGAATTCATGCGCCGATGTATGCTAAGACTGGGATTTGGGGAACAATTCACATCAGATATTATGAAGCTGCATATCTCTGCTCAGGTGACTGTTCTGTTCCATGGTGAGCCGTCACATGCCTTTTCACTCGGTCGTGGTATTTGCCAGGGATGCCCTTTAGCACCATTGCTTTTCACAATTGTTGTAGAGGCTTTGTCACAATTATTCACCATTGCAACCACAGATGGACTTCTCCATGGTCTTGCAATGGAGGACGGCACACAAGAGGTTTGCAATCAATATGCAGACGACACGTTCCTCTTCCTAGTCGCTAATGATGAGAATCTTGCCGCTGCCAAAATGCTTTTGGATACTTTTTCACTGGCTTCCGGTGTTCTTGTGGGGTGGCAGAAGTGTACAACGTTGTGGACGTTGGATAATCCGGCTCCGGCATGTGTTCACGTTTATCCATGGAAATTACTTGCGCATGGACATGCCATCAAGTTGTTGGGGATTCCAGTTGGCATCCATGTTACTATGGGAGCTGCATGGGAGGAGATCATTAGGGGTTTGGAGAAGCACTTGTTCTGGTGGTCCACTGCTAAGTTGTCTCTTGCGGATCGCGTTACAGTGGCCAAGTCAGTCCTTAGTACTACCCATGTTTATATGGCATCCTTACTGCTAGCCCCACAGATCAAAGTGCGTGAGTTCATTGCAACAGTTCGGAACTTTATTTGGGCGGGTACTGAGGAAGGTGCTGTGGTTAAGGTGGCTTGGTCGAAGTGCATCCTTCCAAAATGGGCAGGTGGTCTGGGTATGATGGACTTCTTATTGCAGAGCAAAGTGCTTATTTCAAAGTTCATTTGGAGGCTCCTGAATGGTGAGGATGACTCTCATAGTTCACGCCTTCTTCGACAAGCTCTTGGTCACTATATCCCTCTAGGCAAGAAGGCTGTCAAACCAGTCCTACCTTGGGCTTTATTTCAGACTCTGTAGCCTTTTCCAAGTGCTTCTCTATTTTTGCGTGGCTTGTTGGCAGCATGGGAGGTGGTCAGACATCTTTTCTGGCCATGCCCCTCTATCCACACCCTATTAGAGACTCCATGGCAGCTTGACACTGCCGAGTACCTTCTTTAAGGGATGTCGTTGGGTCATTAGCATATTGAGGAGGTAGATCAGGATGAAGAAGAAGAAGAAAGAAGGCAAGTAGAAAGAATGGAAAAGCAAATTGAAGGCAAGAACAAAGGCCAATCAAGGCAACAGAGTCGTCGGTGGGAATCACAGCCTTATCACCAATCATCATCAAAGGGGAAGAATACCTTTTCGTATCCTCCAAATGCCATATTGCCTGGAGGAAGGGCTAAGGATAGGTGAACTCCTAGGCGTAATTGCAAAAGGCCAACAAGACGACTTCATCGACTATGCATACCAGAAGTTTCCTCGAGAAGTTGCAGAGTGGCATTCTTATGCAGGAGAAACAATATTAGATATAGCGGATTATGAGTTTATCAGGCACAGTTTTCAGTAACAAGAGTCTAAGAGCTTAGAAAAGGAGTTCCAAACCATTCAGGCTAATATCTATAAACCATGAAGGAGGCCAAGCACGAAGCTAGCAGAGACAACGACAAGATCGAGAAGAGGATGAACTATCGATCTCGACTATGCTCCTTCCATGCAGAGAGAGATCATGATGACTTGTTAGCCGTCGATATCCATGGCAGCTCACAGCAGGACAGAAAGGACTAGGGGCAGGAAAGGCAAAGGCAGGACCCAAGACAGGAAAAGCACTTCGCTATTACCTCCGAACACTAAGCCGAAATCACATAGTGCTATTCCAATGGGAATTTAGCTCAAGTGGGGAAGAAGTTGTTACCCTCCTAAGCGTATTAACAGGTTTTGAAAGACATGAATAAGGGAAAACATCGACCATATTATTTTGATTAAAAGGTCAGTGGCATTTTACTCTTTAAATTTTGCACAATGCACCTAAGGGACCCCGCTAGCAGTAGTAGCAGCTACGACACTGGCAGTTCCAGCCCCTCGAATGATGCAAGCGCTAGAAGGAGGATCATACTGAAACATCCCCAAGAACTGGAAAAGGTCTCAGGCTCAAGAATGTCAAGCAATTCTTTAAGTTTATGCACCGACATCGAGATTAGTTCCTTTAATGTATCTTGATAAGTTAAATATGAATGTATTACTATAACTATTTAGACGTAATTTGTATAACTATTATGTGATCAATAGAATTAATATCGCAACCATCCAATCGTGTTTGCCTTGATATCTTTTATGACTCAAATAAATCATCATCACTATATAATAAACATGTGTGATTAATATTTGTAGCTAGAAACTTCGGGTTCAACTTTACGGATCCAAGAGAATCAAGGTCAAACACGCAATTGGCAGCCAAGGAACTTGTTTGGCAAGGACCCTCAGGATGGTGACATGACCCTAGCAGCTATTAACAGGCGTTTGGTTCAGGTGCACGATCAGATGGCATAGCTAGCCATTCATGAGGGGAGAGGAGTATAGTCCAATGCCGCCACCACCACCACCACCTCCCTAGGAGGCAGATCAGCAGCAGGAGAACCAGCCAGAACAGGAGCCTGCACCAGTTGCATCAGAGAGCGAGTCAGGCAGCAGCTCAAATAGTGAATCAGACAGCTCCCATGGCAGGCACAGGAACCGTAAGGTTGAGGATTATCAAAAAAAAGATAGACAGTGCCAAGGGCAATGTTTGGAAAACCTGTAAGTTTAGTCATTTCTTAGGAAATGATAGATCGGACACGGAACATACAAAGTTCAATAAACTCAATAGAAATAACTGCAGATTTAAGACTTTCAATAAGGCTTTTTGCAAGCATTATGTCGCTCGCACACAAGCAAGCAGATAGGGGAACTTGTCAATGGCCAACTATACATAGGAGTTTATGTGATTGCGATTGAATGTGCCAAGGATTACGGAAAGACAGGCAGTGGATGGCTATATTGAAGGGTTGAACAGTAGCATCAAGAGGCTAGCCCGCACCATCAATCCTAGAATCGTAGGGGAAGTAGAAGACAAGGCATTGAGCTTGGAGGAGGCACCTTCAACACCAGCATAGAAGCAATCCATCTACAAGAAAGGCAAGATCACGGGTCCTTATACCCCAAAGCAGACTAGTACCGAACCATCAACACAGCAATACCACCAAAGAATGGAGATAAAAAGGCACCTTTCAAGGAACAACATGCAGTGGGAGCTTCAATAGGGAAGTCAGTGAAGGACTTTCTAGAGAGTATTCCTAATGAGAAGAGGGAAGAATGCATAAGAAAAAAGCTATGTTTCATATGCTTCTAGCCGGAACATCACACTCATAATTGTCCTTTCGTGATGCGAGCAACATTGGCAGAACTAGAGGGATGGAAATCCCCTACGGAGTTGGATGACAACGAGGAGGAAGCCCATGACTACATTGAAAGTGAGTGCAAAATATGCATAGCTATAGAAACAGAAAGTGTGGGGGAGTCAGTCAACAATTATTGGAGCACATCATAGATGATAAACCCTATGTAGTGATGATAGACACCAACAGCTTTCACAATTAGGTTGGCAACATTATTGAAGACTTGGACACTTAAGTCAAAATCGAGGCCAGTCAGCATGGCAAGTGGGGCAATTCGCCACACTAAAGGTAAGAGAGCTAGCTTTGACATAGCTCTTAGTGGAACCAACTTGAGCATGGGAGCGGAGGTCATGGATATCAAGAAGTACGACCTCATAGTGAGCATGGAGTTCTTGACACTAGCATGAAATTTTGATTATGGCTCTAGATGGCAAGAACTTCGTAGTCAAAGGTAAGAAAAAATGCTTCCATAATGCAGTGCGTGGGTATGACATGTCAACCCTAACCTACTAAGGGCATAGGCCATTTTTCTGGCTCCATCAGTTCTTGACCTCAGGTCGCATTTGTAACTCCGTTTCATAGATCGTTTACTGCAGCATAGCCTAATGCAGTAGCCCCAGGAGGGTGTGCACATCAGGAAAGTGGAATCTATCCCAAAACATCTGCAGGGTGATGGAGACATTAGGAGCTGGCGGGAGTTCCTCTGGAGCAGGTATTTCGAGTAGATTCCTTGGTAGATCATCTGGAAGTTATCATTCCAGGTGAGTGAACATTTTGTATCTCTAGTAGAGCCATTTTAGAACCACCCTTAGTTCGGATCATGAACCCTAATCAATGAATCATAACTGTGAGTTGGATGCATGTGATTAGAATTATATGTTATTCTCGCTATTTATAATATTATGTGGATATATAATATTTGTTGATCTCATCTTTGCACCTCTTGTATTGAGAAGGGGGGTGGAGGACTAGTAACCATTATTTAGATGATGCTCCTAGTTTAGACCCCTTAATTCCTATTATATACAGCCTGTGCATAGAGCCCACCAGGCTATGGAGGCTATGAAGTGAATGAGCACCATACAACGAGGTCAGTGGCAAAGTAGAGGGAGGTCCCTGCTGAGTGCGGCTACTAGGGACCCATAGCAAGCTAGGCTTATAATCGGTCACTTTGAGAGGGCTGGGTATGGGTCCGACACCCCCTTGGGTCAATGGTTTCGCTCTAACTCTCAGGAGCTGCATATGTTGGCCTGGCTCTTGTTTTGGAAAGTTCGATCGGGAAAGGACGTGTGTCGCCCTGATCCTCTAGCTGCCTATGGAGCATACTTCGGGAAGGGGATATACAACCCTTCCTGCCTCATTGGATCGGGAGATGTAACATGGAATAGTCTCGTAGGGTGAAACCACGAGATTGCGTCTCTGGCAGGTTACAGTCATGACAAATCCTGATATAGCTCAACTGCGAAGTATGCACAGGAGGGGCGGATGGAGTGGTCAACACTAGCCATTGTCTATTGCTAGCCCAAGTCATTGCCCTAATTCAGTCTATTCTATCTTGAGACCTTAGCCATCCATCTAGTTCCCCCATGAATTTAAGTCTGGGTAGGAGCTCTATTGATGCATTGACGTATTCATGTATCAGATGGATCTATGGATGGATTGCGCTACTCTTCGTGGTAGTGATCATTGTTATTATTACTAGTGTTGATGTGGTTATATTGTTTTTGCTGTAAACACCTCCATGTCCTCTTCTCGCGCCCTGGGCATCATAGGAGCAAAGCTGTCAGATGGGAGATTTTCCATGAGATATATGATGGAGCATCGTATGTTAGGCGAGGGGCATCCCAGTTTCTATTTTCTTTCTAAATACATATTGCGATCAGACTCCTTTCTATTTTCTCTCAAAATACGTTACGTGTTGAGATCCAATAACCATTGCCTAAAAAAAGGCTTGGATTTTCCAATTTCAATTATATCTATTGCTGCCCCAAAAATCTTGATATTTCATTGCTTCAAGAAAAGGTATCCATTGCTCCAACAACCTAGAGTTGCCATGATATTAAAATTCCAATTCCAATACCTCTCTATCTGAGGTACATGCCAACAACAAGATGAAAGAAAAATTACAGTAGTAAATAGGCAGAGAAAGGTAACTAGGGATTTAAATAAACGTCCCGTGATTCAGATATGTTAGGACATATAATATGGCGGAAGAAGCTTTCTGGACATGATCAGACTTAACATTGACTAAAAGTTCTTGTTGTAGTAGACTAGCATGGCCATAATTCGTGATGTATCATACTCAAAAATTAGTTAACAGCAAAGGTCAATTCAATCCGAATTGGAACTCTTATGGAAATCAATTCCTCAAAAGCTTGGTATACCAAGGCTAGGACTATGATACATTCAATCAGAAAGATAGTGTCAAGACTATACATGTGAACATAAGCTTTGGAATTGAAGTGCATGATTGGTTTACCTTCCAATATAATCTGTTATAGAAGGCACATTAAAGCAACATAGATATCTTGCTTGAGTGTTAACATCTGGATCAGCTGATGTCTTGACAATTTTTTTTTTTTTTTTTTTTTTTTTTTTTTTTTTTTGAAGGCAAGGTGGGTTTTATATTCATAATTTAGATAAGATACATCAAAACATAATAGGACTCCAGAGGAGACCTATTAATAACAAAAAGTAGATCCTCCATAGTAGGGGAAGTACAACCTGATTTAAGATAATTAGACAGGGCATATTCAGATTGCCAGTTTCTATGTTCATAGTTCAGCATAGAAAATTCTAGATCAGCCAAATAGAACAATCCAAAAAAGCTTAGCTATTCCTGGGATAGCTATATGCTAAGTTTGAACTTTAACTGTTTGCTTCGATAAGATCCTGCAGGGATAGATCAGCAACTCTGGAGTTACCAAAAACACTAAGCATTTCGTCAAGCTCCTCAATAGTGTATGAGGTGAAGTCCATCATCATAAGTACTCGGGCTTCCCTTCTTTGTTTCCAGTGGTGAAATAGAGCTTCAAACATAGGCTTTAAGCTGTTATGTCTCCAAATAGCCGGTTTGTTGAGCAGTTTCTTAATGGCCCTGGCATGAGTCACTTCCTGCTTGAGCAGAATCATATTTTCTGCCACCATAGTCCTTGACAATTCTTCAACTACCACCAGATGATCAGAGCCTCTCGGCGGGGTTCCCACTCTCAGCATCCTCCTCTGATGACCTGTGAAGAACACCACTAACATCTGTTAGAATTAGAATAAAAAAGTGATATAAACCTTGGAATTTTCCTATCCGATCCCAAGCTTTGTCATATATCACAAGGCACCCAAAATTAAAAGTCTACATGGTTTTTCCCATGGTTATGACTATAAAACCATTCTACAAAACCAGTGCATGTTTGTGGGTTGATATCATTAAAAACCATGTGTGGCTAAGCTAATGGGTTCTCTTGTGAGGTTTGTTAGGATGGTTAGATGGATGGGCTTCTTTATAGAGTTTGTCAAAGTGGTATTACATATTGGTAAATGAATGTGATATATTATACCATTTTAAGGGTATGGTTTGTCCATGTGGTATAACATGAAGGTTGTGGATGTGATTTAATATGGTGTTCTTTCGTGTGATTCTATAATGTGGTTCATTATTGTGATAAACTGACATGACTAAATGTCATGGTAAATGCACATGGTTTGCAATGTGCGAAAAATTAATATCAATCTTAGGTGTATTTGTTTGTTCCAAATATGCATGGTTTTGTTATGGTCATTTATAAATCAATAATAAACTAATAATGATAACTAGTAGTAAGCCAATAAGAATAACCACTAACGTGATTTATTAACCAATAATGATAACGAAAATTAATATCTCATTAACCAATAATGATAACCAAAACTAATAATGATTAACCACTAAAACAATAATGATAACCAGTAATGTCATTTATAAACCAATAATGATAACCAGTAACTTATGTTATTTGAAGCATTCCAAGTTTAGTAGACTAATTGCAAATGGTTTCTGTAGTGGCTTCTACAAAAATTAGAGAGCAAGGGGATTTGAACCCCAACCATTTCCAAAACTCTTAAAGAATGATAAATTTATTATTTCCAAAAATATGCAGCAGCTGCATTGAGTGATCCAAATTTTGAGCTAATACTGCACTTGATACTGCAAAAAAACAAGGATACATAAAATAAAACATGCAACAGAACTTAAAAAAAGAATGAATGACCAAAATGTTTGGGCCAACCGTTCTGGTTCTGGATCCTTGAATCATGTTAAGAAAATGCTTGAAACTGCTTTACCTATATTGCAGGAGCAGGCGTACCAATGGCCTTCTATCATCTCTGGCAAGGCCTAATTGATTTTGCAATGAAGCTTTGTTTAATCTCTTCCCATTAAGATCGTTGGGACTGTACTGAGCTGCAAGCAAATGGTCTGAGGCAGGATCCCATGCTTCCGCATCAATCCCATTCAGTATTCCATAGAACTTGCTTGCATGAACCGACAAGGTTGGGTGCAGTCCTCTGCCACCCTGCATGTCAACAATAAATTATCTCAGCAAAGTATTCAGTCAATAAAAAATAAATGATAATCTATAATGTAATTGACCAAAAATTATGAACTCCCTCTTTTTCTTCTATGACTAAGATGGGGATGCACAAGCTTTGGCATCCCGAAAATGATAAGGTTTAACTAAGGGAACAAATAGTTAAGAAAACAATATGAAAAACCTGCTTCATAGTAGTAAAATGTTTGCCTACAAGAGCTTTGTAAAAGCATCTGCTGCCTGCCCCTTAGAAGAACAGTGGAAAAGAGATATGATACAATTAATGTATTGTGTTTCTTGGAGCCATTGTGACTGGATTTCCAGCAAAGGAGATATAACCAGCCAGACATTTTCTACCAGAATCTGCATAGATAAGCAATGTCACTGTCCACTCAAAGTGTAATGAATGCCTTCTGTGGTGGTCCCTTCAAGATAGTGAAGAACTTTTTTGGCTGCCTGGCAATGAGAGAGGGGACTTAGGATGATGCACAGGACGTGTTAGAACTCCCACTGTGTAAGTAACGTCTCAACGAGTAATAGTGATGTGAAGAAGAACCCCAACTAACTGCCTGTACAAAGAGTCTTCCTGTGCTGAGTCAAGAGTCAATTATTGACCTGGACTGAAACTTTTGGAATACCTCGGTGACATATTTATCTTTTTGTGAGAGGAGAATACCATGAGGTCTTTGGCGGACTTTTAACCCCAAACAATCATGCATCAGATATAAATATGCGATCTCACAAGCAGAACAATCAAACTCTTGATCTTTAAGTAAAGGTAACCCTTCAACCATTTTCAATTTTGAAATTAAGCCTAATGTAGTAGTAACATGTCCAAATATATCATGCCATAAGGATTCCAAAGTCTTTGCACAGCTGCTAGTAAAGAAGACTTTAAGAACTGGACTTAGCCTTGAAAATGTAAAGCGCCTCCTCAATTAGATGACCTCGAGCAATTTGGACTTTCACGAGTAATATGCACTTTAGAGGCGATATCACGTTCTTCAATCAAACTCGCAGACACACTCAAAAGATTGACAAGTAATCCGGGCACCAAAATAATATCCCCAATTTTGAAAGTAAGACACCGCCGTCTGTCAAAGCTAACAGTCCCCTTAACTTTGGATTTGGCAAGATTGACATCGACATTTTTAAGTCTTGTATGCTCATTGGGTTTATGATCCTCGAATACATTTGATTTTTTACGCCAAATGTTTGGTAGCTTGATCAGCCAATCAAACGTCTTTTTGTAATTTCTACGTAGCAACATCAAGAAAACTGGGCTTCAATTTCTTCAAGAGAAAGATGGAAAAACGGGCAGAAATCTCGTGTGAGGGAACCGATTGATGGATGGGTGGAGCCGCCAGAACGGTTCTTTGAACAACCCGGCCGCACTAAGGGTTCTTGAGGAACTTGTGATATAAACGGCCGTGCACAAACCTTTGCTTGATCCTTAAGATATCTCGCCCGCAATCCCCGTGAATGTGCCTTTTCTTTTCACAGTGCCAGCAGAGAAATGGCTGAGACATTGGAGCAAAATTAAATTTTGAAGGAATAGAATTAATGCTAAAATAATGTGTAACCACTAAAGAAGAAGACTGAGCTTCATTAGACTTATGGGATGGCACATTAGAGATAGAAGAAGATGATAGAAGAAGATGATAGAAGATGATGGAATAATTAAGTGCCTCAATTTGATCGTGTCTCCTATTTTAGTTTTACGCATCAAGAAGTTCTTTCAAGAGATATTAAAAGAGATATTAATCGAACTTTAAGCTTCAATGGTTCCCGCAGCACCATAAAGCTTCTCCTTCAATGCCTTTAAGCGCTCAATGTAATCTTTCATTATTGGCACACTCCGCAACTTAAGATTATTCATCTTTTCCCTTAATTGCTCTGTTGGTCGCTACTCCACTTTTGTACACAAGTATGCTTTAAAAATCGCAAAGCTTCTTGGAATGTTTTTAATCCCCCGAGATCCCTTTTAAACTCGGTTGAGGCTGTAGTTTTGAGCATCTTAAGCACTCACATATCCTTCTTAAATTCTCATTGAGCGGTAGGGGAGACCAACATTCAAAAGTTCTGTAAGATCATTGAGATTGATGAGATTATTCTCAAGATTATCATGCCAGGATTACTAATGTTTACCATCAAGTAAGGATCCTGCTATAAACTTCCAAGAATGCAGAGTAGCCATATCAAAACTACTGAAATTATACCAAGAGAAACCAAGAATAATTGCAGAGACAAGGATTTAAGGAAACCAAACACTGATAATAGATCAGATAAACCGACGTAGAATTAGCTAAATCCACCTCAATCTATGACAAATATGTCAAGAAAGATCTATAATTAGATCTAAGTTTCTTCCAGCCAAAACCGGCCTAATCACTGCATAAGACTTGAGAATAGACTACCAAATAGAGCTGTGAATCTATTTAAAAATCATCAGTAAAAAGGACCATAAAGGGCTCTAACAGAAAAACCTTAGGATGTCGCCATGAAACGCCAAGGATTTGCAACTCCATCGTTGTTTGCCAGTCGGAGCAGTTTGTCTAGTGAATCTTTGCCATGCAGGGCTGGTTGCGCATACGCTTCCATCAGATCAGAGCTTCTATGCATCCAAACTATCGGATCGGATATGTTCGATCCACGCCCGAAATGTCATGCGCCATGGCTATGGCGTCCAGAGCCTCAGTAAAGGGCAAAAAAAAAGGCGGAGAAAGACATCTCGAAGTTGAGCGAGTTTTAATCAACCGATTACATACATCTAGTTTCACGTATTTTAGCAAAATGCTTTTCGTATTTACCTATAATTGTTAAAATACCCCTTTATTTTATATATTTGCCAAAATGCCCCCCACCATAAAATAGTACAGTCTACTTGGTATCACTTCAGAATAAGGTTCAGAACCAGAAATTTTTCGACCAAATTTCTCATTAATTAATTAGTAACTTAAACGTCATGTGTTATAGTTAACATATACGAACATTTAAACCCCTATGTGAATGTGAAAGGAAGCTAGAGTTTGAATGCCATTTTGCTACTGAAAAAGATCTTAGAAATATTTGTTCTAAGTTGGAAAGGCAAAGATATCCTTTAGTTGCCTTGCATCAACAAATATATCTCTTTTCGTTGTCTTCCTTTAGTCCACTTATGTCCTGAAGCTGGTATAGAAGTCGTCCAGCAACCAGTAAGCAGCTAGATTCTAAAGCTTTTTATTTTGTCCCTTTCTAATTCTTGCTTTATCCGATGTTCTTCTTTCTTAAACTCACATTCCCCTCTTTTCAAGAGCTAAATTATGCTGTCATTATGCTCCTCATGTTGAAGCCATTTTTATATCTCATTTGTTGTGAAAATGCGTTCTTGTTTTGTGCTTGCATTCAAAGCAATGCTGACCTTGGTAACAAATTGGCAACAACAAATCTGATGTCGGCAAATCAACCATTGGGGAAAATCTATCTACAAACTTGTTTCTAATATTTTCATGCTTTCTATGCTTCTAGGTCTTAACCTTTTCAACATAGCCTAGACGGGTTCTGAATCCGCTTCTGCA
Source organism: Isoetes taiwanensis (assembly GCA_021234155.1). Lineage (NCBI taxonomy): Eukaryota > Viridiplantae > Streptophyta > Lycopodiopsida > Isoetales > Isoetaceae > Isoetes > Isoetes taiwanensis. Next base: position 3,889,518 of record JAJEKV010000012.1, on the reverse strand, counting down.
AATGTAGAATCGTTGCCACTTATGCTATGCATGAACAAAATTGTACTGCAACTTCGTTGGAGCAAAGGGTTAGGGGCCCCGGTTCGAAATGGGGCGCCTGGGGGGGAGGGGGAAGGGTTGGGGGGTGGGGAGAGTCGTTCTTGAAATATGTGGCAATCTTTAAAAAAAAATAAAAATAAAATCAATAACCAAAAAGATTTCCAGCATTTTTTTGAGCCATTTCCATCAAGGGTTTTCCGGGTAACTACACTACTTCTGGTAGTCTTAAATATAAGCATGCATCTTTACTAGTTAAGAAGGATTCTAAATTTGACTTGAACCCTGGTTAAGGCTCGTTGTCCAACATGGATATGTTGGTTGCTTCTGCCTTCGTCCTTCCGTTCAACCTTTTGACCTTCTACCTTCAACAAACCATCGTCTCTTCTATTTTTCCTTGTTCACGTGGCAAAATTCATGTCGTACTGTCCTAGTGATTAGATAGACCAGAAGTAGATCCAACAGTCCAGTGCGCTTCAAGATCTCTAGATGTGATGCACACCTGCAACTTATAATCGATAATGGAATCTCCAGATATTCGAGGTGGGTTGCTCACCTTTTATTTGATGGTTTTCAACCATTAACATTGTCATTGCCTTATTCTAAAACTAAAGCAATTATATTGCCTTACAAATTGACTTCACTCCCCATTACCTAGAAGAGAATCCGTATAAAGGTAACACCAAGGCAATACCTAGCCACAATAACATATACTAGATAAGTGCCCAATAGCACAAATTTTCTCTCCAAAGCTTACATGACATCTAGCATGTGCTATAATTCCTAGTGTTATAACATCATACAATAAAAGCATGTTAGCACATCACACTAGTCACATGATGCAGCATCTAAGGAGAGGCACCAAGGAAAGCTAGAAGTGCATTTGGTGTTTTTCGAGAAAGAATCTTTGAGATTTTGCCAAAGAATTCTATAATGTGCCTAATTTGCAGCTTGTGAGGGAACAATGGAGGATGTTTTAATTGTTGAAGGCATCAAATTGCCCCTTAACTATATATCAAGTGGAAAAGTCTGATATTCTCTAGATATGGCAATCGAGTTTCTCAAATGGAGTGGGGACATAATTGTTGAGGAAAATAGAACTCTTTTGATGGTATATTGCAGTATGTTTTTCCCCTAAACAACGGTCTTTAAAAAGGATTATTCCCATCTATAAAGTTGGGGATAAAGAATGTGTGAAAAATTATAGAACCATCATGGTGATGAGCAGTGTGTTGGTCAAATTGTTTGAGGCAGTCTTGGAAAAGTGATTGGGAAGTGGACATAAGGGCAAAATGTTAGAGTCAGGGACAGAGTAGTTTTCGTCATGATCATCTAACCACGGATCATCTAGTCACTTTATGCATAGTCATGGAAGGATCTAAAGGAGTTGGTAAAGCATTATTTTGCTGCTTCATCGATTTTGCAAAAGCATTTAACCGAGTCCTGAAGAGCAAATTAGGAGCCATGAGACTACAAAATATTCCGCGGCAACCATACCATTGAACTATTATATTATGCCAAGAATAGACATGCATGTCAAGTATTTATAAAATTGGTGTGGCAAAATTTGGGCGTAACATGATCCTCGCACCGGCCCAAATGGTATAAACTTCAACAAATGGTATCTTTTAAGGATAGGAGATATTTCAACATATAACATATGGTCCCTAAAGCAATACAATGAGGTTGTATAATCTCGTCCTGCCCGAAGTGGTGAATTGGATTGTCACTCTAAATCCCAAACTAACTAAAATAACCTAATAACATGAAGCCTACAATTCAATGCTCAAACTTTTTTCTTTCTTGGACAAACTCTTGAAGCTATAAACCATTTTCTAGATAATTTTCCATAAATATTCTAGGGCAAGGGGCAACCATATCATTGAAATAGTATATTATGCCAAGAACAAACATGCATGTCAATTACAAAATTGTTCTGGCAAAGTTTGGGCATAACCTGATCCTTGGACCAATGATAAAAATATCAAACAAATGGTGTCTTTTAATGGGAGGAGATTTTCCAATTAGCAGATAACATACCATTTCTAGAAGCAATAGGAGTCAATGCTATTATGAGGTCATATATAGTCTTGTCTGAATTGGTGGATTGGATTGTCACTCCAGATCCCTAGGGTGCATTTTGATCCATATGCCACTACATTTACAAATGTTTCAAACTAATTAAAATGACCTAATAACATGAAACCTATAGTTCAATACTCAAACTTTGCTATTTTGGTCTAGTGGTAATACACTAGTTCTAGCAACTACAGATCTTGAGTTCGAGACCGCCCAAAATCGTACTCTGAATTATTGGGCATCAAATCCCACAAATGCAATGTAAAGTGGTTGGGGGGGGGAAACTTAGATGTGGTTTTTTACCAAAGTGTTTTGGGTGTTTTTTTCAAAAGAATGAGATATTCCTTTCATCTACATGCTTTCGAATAGTTACAACCATTGACACATGCAGACCACATGCATGGCCCAACTGAGCAATGTAGTGTGGTGATGGCTACTCTGGGGCTAATATCTATTTGATTGTCTAGTAAACTACGCAATCACCTAGTTTCTTAAATGAAGAAATCTATTGAAGACATTGTTTTAATATTACCCAGGTGTTCTTATGGATTGACATCACCTTTTTGGTGCATCTTGCACATACATTAAAGGGGACAATCTTGAAATATATTGTTTTAGAACCATTGGGCACAAAAAATGTCCCAATTATTTGGAACTTACAGTAAACTTGTATTAAACTATGACAACACTGATCATTATAGAGGGGTTGTCTTAAATGCTTGTAGAAGGTATACTCATAATTCCTTAAAATATAAGATTTTGTAATATATTTAAGTAATAATTTAATTTACATCATGGAATGCATAATATCTATTGAAGTTTATGAATAACCACTATGAATAACTACCCTTTTGGTTGGGAATTATAAATAACCACCATGCAAATTAAATTGGTATGGAAACCCATGCTACGAACCATAATCGATTTTTAATAGACAATTCTGCAATAGAAAACCAGCATGAATAACCACTAGATATTTATATTGGCAGTAAAAACCACCTTGTAAACTACATTAATTTTAATAAATCATACTACAAAAGAAAACCAATGCAATCGACTTTTCATAGACAATTTTCGCAATAGAAAACCAACATGAATAACCACTAGGTATTTGAATTGGCAGTAAAAACCACCTTGCAAACTACACTAATTTTAGTAAACCATACTACAAAAGAAAACCAATGCAGAAAATCATTGTCTAGCATTGAAAAGCCATACCATAAACCATTACCAACTTAATAACCCATGTTGTATCAATAAACTAACAAGAAAATCATGGTAGAAACCATTATCAATTTAAATAAACCATGTTGCAACAAAAACTAGCATGGAAAACCACATCCTACTTATAAAAACCACTATAATGTGTGGTTTCTATTAAGATTATTATTTTTAACATAAGTAACCACATGTGTAGTGGTTCCTTAGTGGTTAATTATGGTAGTTAAATTTTAGGATGCCTTGTGTATTTGGCCCCTTTAAAAGTTTTATGGGCAGTGGCTGTATCCTGTATCAGACTCAAAAGCTTAGCTTTTATCCACTGCAGATTGATAGATTTCCTCTCAATGGCAACCGGATTCCTATGTTTCCAGATAATCCAACATGTTAGTATTCTGCAAGTGTTTGTAACCCTGGAGCTGCCATTTAGAAATTCAAGGAGATTTGCAGGTGCTCCGAGGTTAAGTTGTGAGGTCCATGTCCAGATTTCAGCAATTTTTGAACATAAAAAAACATGGTTCGAGTCTTCTGTCATTCCACATCCCAAGGGGCAAAGACTGGAAATATTACTATCATATTTGGATCTGGAGAAGTTAGTCTGAAGACTTTGATGCAACAAGAGCCATCTGAAGGTATTAATCTTTGGTGCTCCATAGTTTTTCTAGCCTTTAGCACATACTGAGGCTAGAGTGTTTTCATCACAAGGCCATAGGGAACATGCCCTTGATTGTGTGTTTCCCAGGAGAGCATTGTATATGTCCTTAACTGAGTAGGTCTCCTTATTGTTTAGAGTCCAATTGTTGGAGGCAGCTGCTAGATCCTCAAGGGTGTTAACCAGTCCCATAATCTTATTGAAGATCTTTTTATCCAAGGCTGAACCCTTTGTTCTTTGTTGTATTTCCTCCAAAGCACTGGTAACCTGCCATAAACCACTGCATATATTTTTGTAGATGTTGGAGGGCCAAACATCCAATTGTTTGAGGGGCCAGATCAGGGTGCCAGAATATTTTAATGTCCCTGCATCTAGCATCTACCATAGGTGGTCTGTAGCAAAGAGATGCCTGGTTCCAGGCTTGCAACATTCTTCTAATAACTGGGGAAGTATTTGAGCAAGGAACAAGTTGAAAGAAGGCAGAATCAAGGAGTTTTGACAATTTCAATGGAGTCAAGGGCATTAAAACTGTTCCTCTTGCCATGGAGAATTTTAACGGAATATACTAAGGAGGCAAGTGTGAACACCGTTATCTTGAAACTTTAATGCTTAACCTAACTTAAATGACAGGCTTTTGGATCAAAGCAACCTTGAACGTCCGTTGCAGACCTGTGATATGCCGGAACCAGCTGATTGTAGCTTCGGATTCAGGTTTGGATGCTGATATCTTGGTCCGGATACTGATATCTTGTCTTGGGTCTGATAATCGTGCTATGGCTGCTAATAATCATTGTTGTGTGTCTGATAATCCTGCAACGGGTCTTCATAATCCAGGCTTGGTGTTCAACATCGGTAGCCTGCCGGTTAAAGGGGTTCACCTCCCCTGCTCTCTCATTATGCCAAATAAATGGGCTCACCCCTCCGGGCTCGCCCATTTATCAGACGTAATCAAGGGGGATTAACCCCCTCATAACCAGTGGTGTGTAATGACCCGAAGTATACATTCTAGCAGAAATTTAAGGTCATTATTCCCCCAACTAATAGCGTGACACCTTGTTTGGTGTATTGTGCATGGGACTAAAAGCTGTGACTCGGAGGAAAACATTTCCTCCTTTTGTTGAACATGGAGGTTTTACCACCTTGAATCTGCTTGTTTCTCCCTAGTCGGATTTGGGGTCTCTTGCGTCGTCTTGTTTCAAGAACCTGAGGTATGTTTCAGTTTTTGGAATCAAAACTCATGCTCTACAGAGCTGTGGCTATTATGTTCTTAGAATTCCTTGCTTCTGGGTTTGTCGAAATGTAAAATTCCAGATTTATATTAAAGATGGTCTACCGTGCAAGATAGTCTACCGTGACCTAGTTACAGAACGGAAGTAACTAACATGTAGTTTTGTTCTCTTTCCTTTTATTGGTCTTAAATGTCTTTTCCTTCTATTTTCTACAGTTCGGATGTGACTAAGATGGCATGCAACAAATATGATGCTCGTTTGGCTAAACAGAAAGCAGAACAGATGTTTTTCTCGCATGATTTTGCAGGAGCAAAAAGGTTTTTGAGTGAAGCAAAGAATTTTGATGGCATGGAGCAGATGCTGGCTATAGTTGATGTGCATATGGCTGCACAGTTGAGAATTGCAGGAAATGAGATGGATTTTTATGCAATTCTGCATGTTGATCCTTCTGCAGATGATAACACAATTAAGGAACATTACAGGAAGCTTGCTCTTACCCTTCATCCTGATAGAAACAAGGAAATTGGAGCTGAGGCTGCTTTTAGGCTTATTAGAGAAGCCTTAGGAACCCTCTCAGATAAATGTAAGCGAGCACAGTATGATATGAAAAGAATTACTTTTTGGACTGCATGTCCTAGTTGTAAGTCTAGATATCATTTTCCAAGGATGTATGAAAATTGTAAGTTGCATTGCCAATCATGCAGGCTTGGCTTTGTGGCAAGGGACATTAGTATTGATGGAATAAACACTCCTAGTTGCACACAATCTTATGCCAATGTTGGTGTTACAAAGGGTTCTCAGCAGCCCTGTGCACAAAACGGTAGTGGATTTGTAAATGGAAATGCATATAACATTACAGGACAAGTACAAGTGCCAACTCATGGATCAGCAGGATATGCTACAGCTTCTACTAATGCAGAATTTGTTTCTCATGTGGACATGAACAAGCAAGCAGATAAGGCATGCAAAGATGCAGATCAGCTCGAGAAAGAAAGTCATGAAGAGGAAATAAAAACGGAGCAGGATGCTCAAAAGAAGACCAAAGTAAAAGAGAAAAGGAAGGAAGCAGAGTTGAAGCAAATGCAAAAATCTAACCCCAAAGGTTTTGAAAGTTCTAGAAAAAGGTCAAACAGATCTGACAATAGGAGGGAAGAGGAGGATGACAATGATGTTGAAGAGCATATAGAGGAAAGGTTGTCCCCTGAAATAACCTTCAATGCACAACAACCTAGAAGGTCAGGTCGGGTGAGACGGGATGTTGATTATAAACCTTATTTGGACGTTGATTATTCGAGCGAGTATCCTGCAAAAAAGAAATTAAAGTTTGATAGAAGATCTGGCATGGCTTCAAATGCACATGCTAGTTCATGCATGGAAAATAGTGATAACCTTAACAGAATGCTGGCAGAAAGGGATGTAGAGATGACAAATATAGGTGTTCCAAGAGGGAAGAGTTCAAGTGATGGGAAGGTACAGGATATGCCACCAAAAAATGAATTAAAATCAGAATCTGATAACGAGTCAGATGAAGATGACGATGACGAGGACGACGAGACTGATGTTGTTGACGTGTCAGACGATGATGATGACGACGTCGTTAACATCGACGAGTCAGATAAGTCAGATGACAATGACAATGACGACGTCAATGACACATCCTCAGATGCCTCAGAGGAGTATTTGGCTGTTCCTGATGCAGACTTCCATGATTTTGATGCAGATCGTTTGGAGGAATCAATTAAACAGGGCCAAGTATGGGCTACGTATGAAGAGCATGATGGAATGCCTCGTTATTATTGCCAGATTACAAGCATAGAGTCAGTGAAGCCCTTCAGGGTGCGCATTAGATGGCTAGAGTCTTGCTTATCAACACAAACAAGGAGGTGGAAGAACTTCTTCCCCCTACCCTTTGGTGATTTTGTTCTTAGCCATTTCTCCAGGCAGATGGAACAAATTAGCGTATTCTCTCACATGATGGAACCAATGGAAGGATCATTGAAGATCATATATCCACAGCAAGGACAAGTGTGGGCACTTTATAGAGATTGGATGCCTGATTGGTGTTTTCTCACAAAGAAAGAGGTGCGCAAGCAGAAAAGGAAGCATAAGTATGAGATGGTGCTAGTTGTTACTGGGTTTTCTGAGCAAAAAGGTCTGGACTTCATTTCTCTTCAGAAAATCTACGGTTATGTAACAGTTTTTCAAGAGATTAATGCAGCTATCAAACATATTTCTTCAGAAGAAATATTCAGGTTCTCTCACATGATTCCTGCCCATCAGCTGAAGGGTGATGAGGCACCTAACATACCAAAAAGGTGCTGGGAGCTTGATCCTGCTTCGCTTCCAGTATGAAATTGAGGGATTCACAATTTGGATTAAAGATCAGCTTTTGCATGTGTAAGAAGTTGTGGCTAGTAAGATGCAAAACATGAGCTCAAATGGCACTTTTATGCACCATAGGGATTATTATGATAGACTTTTAATTGTTTTGGAAGTGTTAAAGGCTGTTTTCTTGAGGAACATGATGTGAGGATGTTATACTTGTAAAAAGAGAGTTAAGCCAGGATTGATTATGCCAAGAAGGCATACCTCCTGTTTTTAAGATAACTCGAGGAAGAACATATTATAGTCTGATTCAAATTTGACACAGAAGTAAAATGGGTGATGCGTGTTTTTGTTAATCTATGTACATTATTATATTTCTAATCAATAATATATATCCAGTTGCTATTTGTACTTGGAGGGGTAAACCTTCCTCCGATTACTTAAAGCCTTGCCAATAAATCAGGGGAATTAATATCAGTTTGTTGGAAACGATCTTACAGAGCAGGTTTCTTGGAGCCAGATAATGGCAAAAACATCGAAAATTTCAGAGGTCTCTTGCTGAAAATGTTTACCGTTTTTTGTTTGGATTTCTCTAGACAAGAAGGTTTGGCTTCGTTCATGCCTCATTTCATTGCTTTTTTAGAACTGAACTGTTACATTTCTCCATATGCATTATTATTGGAGGCGCTAGTGCTTTGATTCTTCCAGCCTTTCAAATCTATTGTCTTCTTTCCATTAGCAGGGCAGAAAAATGAGAATGTGAATTGGCTTTGCAAATGGCCAAATTTTAATGGCTTATCAATGGTTTGTTTTCAGTGGGCTTTGCAAGTCTTTCAGGCATATTTCAACGAACATGCCTTAATTTAAAGATTCGGAAACAAAAGCAATGCTACACAATAAGCCAAAAGTTTGTGAAAGATCATACAATATAGAACTTGGGTCGGCTTTTTTCGTGGCGTGCATTCTCGTGATGCCGCATGGCACTTCCCTCCACTGCGGAATGGAAATAGGGTTATCCGATTCCGCTTGATAGGTTTTAATTTAGGTTTTTCTTAGGGTTTATCGCTGCGGGTTTTCTCTGGCAGTTTTCTTTAGATTTCACAGCTGAGCTCCTAGCTCGAAGTTTTGTTCTTCGCAGGTGAGTTTTATTCCTGGCAGCTGCCAGAGCTCTGAGTTTTGTTTCGCAGGTGCCGAAGCTCCGAGTTCTGAGTTCTTTGTAGGTGTTATGAGTTGGGCAAATTCTGGGGTAGAGAAGGGTTGTTCCGGTTGAAACTAAGAATTTCCGGTTGAGTTAGCGCATTGCAGGAAAAATTCCGGTAGATTTTTATGCATATTTGTATAAGAGCAATACAAATTTCCGATTGGGAACTGAAAATATCCGGCTATTTGATGAAAGAGTAGGAAAATTTCCGATTGGGTTTAAAAACTTTGCCCAAAAAGTCTGTCGGATTTTATCTCTGAAATTTTTTTTGTCAGATTCTGGACCTCAGTTTTGTTTTCTTTTGTTTTGGACGGATCCTAAACCTCTTTTTTTGCTACCAAGCTTCTCGAACGCAGCCAAAATCTCTGATAAAAATATAACCCTGCCAGATTCTGGACCTCACTTTTTTTATTCTGACGGATCCTAAACCTTTGTCTTTGTTAACGAACTTCTCCAAACGCAGCCAAATCTCTGATAAAAAGACCCTCCCTAGCCACCGGATAAACAGGGAAATGCCATTCCCCTATATACAATGGAGTGTTACATTAACTATCAATTTCCCTATTTGAATTTAGGTTTAGCTTTGAACTTAAAAGATTCCTCATGAGATTTCACATGTGGAGATGAAGCATTTTAAAAAGTACTTACCCAGAATTTTGGATGTCATCATGAACTATAGACTCTTGAGGAAGTAAAAACTTTTGTAAACCTCCCACAACAATGCTCAAGCATCGCCCCCCCCCCCCGTTTTGGAGTCAATGTTTACAACAAATTTCAATGTCCAAGCGAGGTAGCAGAAAGTATATATGAAGATGAAGAAAAACAATTTCCATTCCGCCAGCACCTTTTCCAATTTTCAATGTCCAAGCAAAAACCTTCAAATGGAACTACATCCCTAAATATCTTTCACTTTGCAATAAATTTATCACTAGGGCCTTGGCCACCAGGAACATTTGTTTTGTTTCACTCACTGCAAAATGATATTATGTATATGGTGCTAAAAGAAGAAATAGTGCAATATGCGTGTGTACTTATTAGATCATATAAACAATATGCCAACGCATTAATGGATGGCCCATTGGAAGACAACCAGGTAACATTATAATTACCATAAGAGTATCAAAAGTCTATCTTCCACTCCAACGTCTACAAATGTCATTTTTATGCTACTGTCTTCTTAATAAACAATCAAATTATTAAGTTGAGACAATTACTTTCTTAATACAAGAGATGCAAAATATAAATGCCGCATGATGCATTAGTTGTCTACGTCATTCATCTACTTACCCTCTGAGCTGGGGCATTGTTAATGCATCTACCTATGTTTTGAGGTACATGTGGCTCTCTGAACTGGGACATTGTCAATGTCCTGAGATACATTAGATTATAGGTTGTTTGGAAAAGCTGTACTAACAATGCTTTTTTCTTTTTTTAGGTTAAAAGGTATACCTTCCCCAAACAACCGACGATGCAAAGGTTTTTTGGACAAAAGGTGCAAAAATGCATCATAAGGTCCAAAAAATTAGAATGAGGTACAAAGGTTAACCTCAGGGATGGTTGTGTTGGAGATGGGATATGTTCGATATATTCCTTTTAAAAGATGTAGATCATGGAGACTACTGGTTTGAAGGCTGCGATTGAATGTAGAGCTAAAGCCAACTTGAAAGTCGTGTTCACCATTGTTGGAGGCCTATGTTCGAAGGTGAAGAGGTTCATATGATACAAGAGAATTTCCTAGATTCGTAGGATATAAATCATAGAGTGTTGCCATGGCGTCACAACTTTTCAAAGCTCGATGAATTCTTTAGAATGCCAAAACAAGCCGGTGCATGAGAATGTAGAATACCCAGCAATAAATCAGCAATTCAAAGCATATGGCATATGGATGTCTGAGGTTATGCTTCTGCAAACAAGGTTTGCAACAACGATCGAATATTATAAATGCTGGATCGAAATGTGGTCTGCCTTGCCTGACCTTTCTAAGGCCACACATTGACGTAAGCTTTTTACATCATTCTGTTCTCTTCCATTATACATTTGGAATATTTTCAAAATTTCATAACCACTTTACTGTTGATACAAAGGATGAATGCATGTGGACTGGTTTAGGATATTATAGATGAGAAAGATTTCTTGAGGTGAGAAGAAGATTTAGCTCTCTATGTAGGTACTATCTCTTCTTTTAGGTTCATAGCAGTAGATCCAAGTATAATGTGTTTTTCGTCATAGTTGATAGCTTGTGTTTGTGGATATTATTAGGCTATGTACTCTATACTTTTAGGAATGAAAACCATAATAATATGATAGAGTTTTATATAACTGCCAAACAATTGACAACGCCATATGACATACCCTCCCTTCCAAATTCTTATACATACTTCGGATTTGAGGTGCAACTTCACGACCGTAGTTTGTTTCTTTGGTGTTACTCTTAGGCCATCAAGTGAAACTAATGGGAACTCATAGAGGCCTACAAGAAAGCTCTTCTCAAGCCGCTTCCTAAGTAAAAAGTAGAACCCAGTTTGGGCTGCCATCTCCACTACATACACATCCACATACCCCTCTCTTGGTACCAATTCCAATGCCTTTCAAAGAAAATAGGTAATAGATACTGCAGGTGTTGACTTAATAAGTTGTTTATGTTGCTCTAACTCTAGAGCAAGAGCTTTACAATGGCTTGCAACTGGACCAGTCAAACACCCAGGGTTCATAAGGATACATATGGTGCCATCTAATTCTATAAGGGTCTGGTTAAAATCTCTCCACCTTTTTGGGTCTAGTCATCTGCTCTGCCAAGCCCCTAATATAATATTAAGAAGTTAAGGTGGCATTTCTAGAGTTGTAAAAAGATACCTGATATTGAAAAATATGTAGTTGGTGCTATAGCCTCATTCGCTTTCGAACAAGTCTGTATGGCCCTGCTTGTGTTCTTTATTCCAATCAACACATACTTGATTTTGCATTATTAGACGTAAACATCTGATTCTCATATTACTTGTACTATTATTATATGCACGAGAGAATTTTGTGCGTATGAGACTTGCCATAAACCTCTCATTGTGTAAAGCATAAACCAAATATTTCCAAGTCGGCTACAGCTTTATATTCTTTAAAAGCGTCTAATGCTGCAGATTTCCTTTAATGAAAATACAAAGTGGTGTATCTAGAATAATCATCAGTCAAAGCATTAAAATATTTACATCCATTATAAAAAGGTATTTTAGACTTACCAACATCAGTGTTTACCAGTTCAAGTGGATGATTGTGTGTGTGGTCGGATATAAAAGGGTTATATATGGCAGAAGGGCAGGGCAACTTTTGAGCGTTTTGAGGCTCCAGTGGTGCATATTAGCCATGAAGATCATCGACGACATGTGGAGTAGTTGGTTGCGTGTTCCGTGGTCTGCCACTTCACTATTAAGTTCATCAATAGGCCTATTACTGCTAAGGTTTTTCCCTCGAAAACTCTTTGGGATGGGGGTTTTTAATCCTATATAGTAATAGATGGGCTACTCTTTGTTGTTTGGGTCCATAGGCCATCTGACTCGCGTGATGCTAAAATTCAATTCAACTCAAATTTAGTAAGTGTACGTACACATATCCACTAGAAAACCCCTTTGAGTACACTCAAATGGTTTATAAGCATAACACAAATGCACTCCCCATTGCTCTAGGTTTCCCAAAGGAGACCTTGACTTTACTTGACTTTAGCTCAAATCTGCCTCCGTGGGATGAGACCAGCCATTGATAGCTGCAATGTTTAGTTTTTTATAACCCTAACTTGTTTTATTCGATTCTTGGATTTAGTTCTATTACAGATGGATTCCATAACTCTGTAGCATTGTTAACACAATAAAATAGACATTTCAGCTAGCTCTCACGGATTCCTAGGATTGCTTTTAGGAAAAATTACCAAAATTCCTAAACTTATACAAAAATTACTAAAATGCCCCGAAAAATAGGTTGTTAGGCTAAAATGGCAATAAATTTTTGTGATTGATTAAACAAGAAAATGCTATATACAAAAACTATAGATGAAAATGAGAACTGTCAAATGACAATAAACCATCTAAGACAGAGTTGGAATCTTCAAGCTATAGTGTTGTAAAAAAGTTTTTTAAGAGGACATCTTAAAATAACATAACTTGAGAATTTCAACTCCAATAAACTTTTGCATTTGATTAGCTATAAAAACTATAGTATTATATATTTTTTTATTACTGCCCTTTGTTTGAAGGGCATTTTGATAATTTTTGCAAAACCAGGGGCATTTTAGTAAATTTTTCTTGAACCTATCTGGTTAGGTAAGGTAAAAATTATCAATCAATCAATTGTGGCATCTGCTTGTTTGTTCCGGTTCTTCAAAAGGCATTTTTAAGCAAGAATGAATTAGCAAAAGTAATCTAAACTATTAGAGTTCATTGGACATGCTGCTTTGACAGTGCTTCAGCATAAATTTTGACCATTTAATCAGCTGAGAAGACGTATATTGCTAAGAGTTTAAATTCCAATGAATCTAGATTTCCAATTCTCCTCAATTCTAAAGTTTTGGCCATCTGCACAGAGATTTGATGTCTAGATTAAATATCTAGCATAATAATAGGGTTTTTTTTTTGTTTCTTTTGTACGCTTTCGACATGGTTTTGCTATGATTTGATTGATATATTCGTTTGACTGCACTAAATAGTATTTCTAGAGTGCACCTTTTTTTGACCATTGATTTTTAAAGAAGGAGAGATCTTGTGGTTGTATGTCAATATTAGATGGGAGGCTTGGGTAATTTGGTCATGGCGCAGCTCATCGGCTAGGGTTTTGGTATTGTTTCAATCTCAAATATCCCCTACGTTGGGTGTCTGTTTTGAGCGTTTTTTGGTGCGTTGGAAAGCTCTTGCAGTAAATTTTTTAAAGATGTGTGGCATCTGGTGGTTCTCCATCTATTTCAGTCCCAGAATTGGGATCATCCATTTCGACTTCAATGGTTACGGCCGATTTTGTTGCCCTACTTCAATCTCAGATATCTCCCTCCTGGGGTGTCTCTTTCAAGCGATTTTTTGAGCATTGGAAAGCCTTGATAGTAATCTTTTAATAGTGTATAGTATCAAGTGTTTCTCTTTCTACTTTAGTCCCAGAATTGGGATCATCCATTTCAGCCTCCATGGTTACCGCCGCCGGCAAGCAATCTTGCTCGCAATTTCCTGCTTTTATGTCCTTTTCAACACTGCCTCCTAATTCTTGTCTCAATCCTCTTGCTTATTGATATATGCCACGAATGTGGGAAAAGGCCATGGACCTTTTCGAGCCATATGGGCCTTTGAGCCTTTGGGCCTTTGGGCCTTTGGTCCAAAGTAGGATCAAAAGGCCGTGCATGCTATATAGTTGCTTGGGGAGAGCTCTGGGGCAGCTGTGTTTTGGATAAGAGCTCGTGGTTGGGTGATGGAGATAGCATGCTATGTCAAGTGTCCATTTTAGTGGTATCAGAGCAAGAGGTTTCGATGGCTGGTTCTTCTGCCAATGTTAACTTTGAAGATGAGGAACTCAAGGAGGAACTTTTTGAGTTGGAGAATGTTAATTCACTTATAAGAGAAAAACTTGCAGCTGTCGAGGCTCGAATTGCTCACCTGCAAGAACTGGACTCTTTGCGAGCACAGGTGGTGCAGTTGCAACAAGCTGGAGGGCGTCCACGTAGTGGCATCAAAACGGGTGCCAATGTCAAAATTGAATTCAAAACGTATTTCGCTGCTGCTAGTGATGCGGATGAGCTTTTTGCATGGCTACAGGATTTGAATTTATATTTTGTCAAAACTAAGGATGACGAAGACACTCAATTATATTTTGCTAGCGTCATCTAGATGGTGTTGCAAAGGACTGGTGGTTGAATATCCAGAAGAACCAGCCAGTCGATCCACCCGTTATTATCCTTGCGGAATTTGAAAAGTAAAATAAAAATCATTTTTTGGGTCATAATTGGGAGCGAGATCTTATTGTTGAGTGGAATAAATTGACCCAATAAAACGTGGAAACTGTTTGAGCCTTCGTCGCCTGAGTTTTAAAGAAAGGACTCCAGCTTAGTAAAGACGATATGGAGAAGTCTGAAAAACACATGGATGGGGTTCATCACTGGATAGGGCAATGTTCGATCTTCAAGTTGCCAATCTTTCTTTTGTCGAGCTCTGTAAAATGGCAGAGGAAGTAGAAGAGGAAGGTCTGGCCATCACAGAAGCCATTAGTGCTCAACGTGACCTCACGTATCTATAAAAGAGGTGATTTGCTTTCGGGAGAAACCAATGGGGTCTGCTCTATGTCTGGGCTATCCAAACGTCTGCAGATAATGAATCTGTTGGGGTCAAAGAGCCAAAGAAATCTTAAAGCATGCAAGAAGCGGCTAATGCGGGAGAATAAGTGTTTTGTTTGTTATTCAATTGACCATAAGTTTTATGAATATTCTACTTATCTTTAGAAAGAAAAAAGGGAAAGAAACTAAACTATGCCTATTCTTAATTCTAGGACTAAGAAAGAGGACAAAAGTAAGAAAGTAGCTTCTCTTCGAAGAGATGGAGAAGGGAAAAAGGTGGCCATTTTCTGTGAGAAACAAGATACGAATTCTGTTGAGAATAATAGTCTCTTACCATTTTGGGCTACTATTCAAGATCAAAAAGTACATATTCTATTCGATCCAGGTAGTGAGTTTGATTTCATTTCTGACTGGTTGGTAAAGGAACTAAAATAAACTTCTATTCCTTTATTAAGTGATGTAGAATTGTCTTCTGCTTTCTTAAATGTTGCCCCTCCGCCTTCTTCATTCACGTTTAAGGATGTTGAATTTCAACTGCAGGGATATGTCCGTAAATAGTTTTTGATGGTTTCTAAACTTGGAGATATGGATGTTATTCTAGGCATGCCGTGGCATAAGGCTATCAATCCTCTTATAGATTGAATGGCGGGAATCGTTATGTTATCTTTGGAAGGGGGTAAAAAGACCTTCAAGTTTGTGAAGGATGATATTCTTTCTCCAATTCCAACAATTTTTGTTGTACAGTTTATAAGCGTTTGGCAATGAAAACTCATTTTGTGTATTTGGTGGTTTTGCGCCCTAAGTCTAATGCATCCCCATTAAATGAGCACCAAACTGTCTTTTTGCAATATTATGATGATGTCTTTTCAAATGAAATTCCACAAACTTTGCCACCCCAACATATGGAGGACCACAGGATTGATCTTCTTCCTGGGAAAAAACCTCTTAATCAAGCTCCTTATTGGAGAATACATGGCCAACAAGTTGAGATTAGATGCCAACTTGATGAGTTACTTCAAGCTGGATTGATCCACCATAGTTCTTCACCTTTTGGTACTCCTGTCTTGCTGGTTAAGAAAAAAGATAATTCATGGCACATGTGTATAGATTATCGCACTTTGAATAAGATAACCATAAAAAATAGATTTCCTATACCAAGGGCAGATGCTTTGTTTGATCAACTCCAAGATGCCGCAGTTTTTAGTCGTCCTGATCTTAAGTCAGGGTATTGGCAACTTAAGGTTGCACCTGAAGATGTTCATAAGATTGCGTTTTGGACAATCTTTGGACATTATGAGTTTTTGGTCATGCCATTTGGACTTACAAATGCGCCAGCTTCTTTTGTGAGGCCAATGGGGCGAATATTTGAAGATGTACATAGTGCTTATGTTGTCATTTTCTTTGATGACATATTAGTTTTTAGTAAGTCCGAGGAAGCCCATTATTTGCATTTGCGAGAGGTTTCTCGTCGGTTAAGGGAGGAGTCTGTTACTCTTAATCTTAAGAAAAGTGTTTTTTTCCAATCGAAAATTGAATATTTGTGTTGTATTGTTTGTCCCGAGGGTCTTAAAGTGGATCTTACTGTGGATTGACCAGTACCTACTTTGGTCATTTCATTGCGTTCCTTTTTGGGCTTACGCAGCTACTATAGGAAGTTTGTCCAAAATTTTGCTCGTTTAGCTTCATATCTATATTTGTTGTTACGCAAAGATGTTCCTTCCAATAGAATCATAATGATCAGTTCGCTTTCCAAGTTTAAAATTTAGTCTACCTTGCGTATTATACGATGATGCAAGTGGTATAGCTTTTGCTACAGTTTTGATGCAGGATGGTCATCCTATTGTATATGAAAGTCAGAAGTTTTCTGACACAGAAAGTAGATATAGCGTATATGATAAAGAATTTTTGGCTGTGATTCATGCTTTGAAAGTGTGGCGACACTATCTTTTAGGGTCAGCGGTTCATATTTTGACTGAACACCAAAGCATTAGGCACATTGTCTCATACAAACATTATTAGAAAGGCAATTGAAGTGGGTTGCTTTTATGCAGCAATATGATTTCTCAGTAGACTATCATCCCGGTAAAAAGAATGTTGTGGTAGATGCTTTAAGTCGACATTATGCAGTTTGTTCTCTTTCTATAGCACAATCCAACCATTTGGACGAAATGAAGCCATTGTATGCCACTGACCATGATTATAAGGACATTTGGTTATTGGCTCAAAGTGGCAATGCATATGGATATAAGATCGTTAATGGGTTCTTATATAAAGATCCAAAGCTATGCATTGTTCATGACTTCAGATCACTTATTCTTGAAGAGGTCCGTGATGCACTTACTGCGGGTCATTCTGGCGTGGGGACGACTTTGGCAAAGCTTAAACCATACTTTATTTGGCCTGGTATGCAGAGAGATGTCTTGGTTCATATTCGTCTTTGTGTCACTTGCCAACGGATAAAGAAAGCGAACAAGAAACCTCATGGTGTTACTTTATCCTTTATTCCAGAAGCGAAGTGGGAGCAGATCACTATGAATTTTATTGTTGGTCTTCCCGCAAGTTCTTGCAAGAATACTGTCATTTGGACGGTTGTTGATGGTTTAACTAAGCACACACATTTTATTCTGTGTTCGAATAAGTTGACAGCTTATAATGCGGTTATTCTCTTTGTCAAAGGGATATTTAGGCTACATGGGTTGCCTAAGATTATTGTATCCGATCGTGATACAAAGTTTACCAGTAAATTTTGGAAGACATTGTTTATGCAATTGGGGACAATCTGAGGTGGCAAATAAGTTATTTGCTCCATCTTAAGGGGGTTTTCCAATGAACATCAAGGTCATTGGGTAGAGTATTTGCCTATTGTTGAATTTGTGTATAACAACACCTATCATGGTCAGCCTGTATAGGTATTCATTCTTTTGAGTATGTGAGGATGTTCCAGTTGTTGATGATTTAGTTATTGAGCATAAGGATCTCATAGACTTGCTTTAGACTCATATTCGAGATGCTCATGTTTCTTTCCCAAATAAATCATCTAAGTTGCAGCAACCAATGGATTGGTTTTTAAGGAATGAGATTGGGAATGGATGAGGATCCATAAAGGCCACTTTAAGAAAGATGCGCGCAAGAAGGATCTTAAGTTGGCACCCCGTTTCCATGGACCATTTCAAGTTATTAAAGTGGTCAATGAGAATGCATATCAATTAAGATTGCCTCAAGGTTGGAAAATGCATGATGTAATGAATGTTTCATTCCTAATGACTTATCATGGTAAAGAGTCACTACTACAAAAATAGGCAGGAAATGGCACAAAAGTGACATTTATGCTTCGCCTTTTTATGGAGCAGAAAGTTGATTGATGATTCCAAAGTTCTAGAACTGAAAACAATTTTGGCGAATAAATCCACTAGTGGTTCAAGACAATATTTGGTTAAGTCTGCTCACAAACCTTTGGAGGATGCTTCATGGATACGTGGCAATATTTTAGAAGCTTATCCGGATATTCTTCGGGAATATAAAATAAAAGGAAGACGAGGGACAAGAAAATGTCCAAGGACAGGCTTCTACTAGCCGGCCTAAGAGAGGGCCAAGGAAGGATTATGCTCGGATGGCTAAAGATATTTAAATGCCTTTTTGCAGCAGAGAACTGCTGCAATGTCAAGAGGGAGGGAATGATATATGCCAAGGACGTGGAAAAAGGCCTTGGGTCTTTTCGAGCCACGTGGGCCTTTGATCCTTTGGGCCTTTGGTCCAAAAGAGGACCAAAGCGGTGTGCATGCTATATAGTTGCTCGGGGAAAAGCTCTGAGGCAGCTGTGTTTTGGCTGAGAGTTATATATATTCTATATCTACTTCTCTATCTCTACCTTCTCCTTCTACTACCCTGCTACTGCCCCAATTTCTTCTTCTCTTACCCCCTCATCCTCTTCTAGCCTTTTCTCCTGTGTTTTCATCCATTCTTTATTAGTACATTAGTATTCAATTTAGGCTTCATTGTGTGGTTATTATTTATTCATTTTCCTTATCTTATCTTATTACAAGTCGTATTAAGAATCCAAATCTTGTTAGATGCAGCAAACTGGACTAAATGAAATTACGTGTCTGCTACAGATGCCATTCATCCTATCATGATGTTTTCTGTTAATGTGTTCATTATAGATGTCATTCATCCTACCAGCTTTTTATTAATGGTCGCCATGTTATTCTCTATTGTATCATTGTAGTTGCTTTGAAAACCTTTGTATTGCTCTTTCTCTCTAATTTTTTGTTGGCCCTTTGGATGTTACTTCATTAATTCCTAGACAATTCCTAAGGCTCATAACACATTCAGAAAGCTAACCCAACATGACACTATATAAGATCATAAACATGATATGCCAGAGTGGTCCATCCCTGCGCTCTAATTCTCACATAGTCAAAATGCACCTAAGCTTTCTCCAAGTCACCTCCAAGTCTCATCTCCGTTCACCAGAACCCAGGATCTGTAGTTGACATCTTAAAATTGTACACTCTCATTTTGAGGATCATTGAGTTTGGTTATGGAAATTTGGATCTATGGAAGTACTTGCATTTGTTCCTCTTTTTTAAGTCAATCAAAGAGACTCATCTCATCCAATACATTTGTCCTTGAACTTCTTCGTAATAAGATATAGTAACATTAGTTTGGTTTTATTTCCCTAGGTTTGAGTCAGGAATCAATGGCAATAACCTCTAAGAATAGAGGATATGCCTCCAATTGGGTTGGCACCTAAAATCATATAATATTTATAAAATTAACACCATTTAATACATTGCCCCAAACTTTATAGTATTTTACAAACTTTATTATACAATATACCAAAATTTGTAACGAGGATTGTTATCTACAGTCTAGATCGAGGAATAAAGGGCAAATATGCCCATTCGACAGCTCTCGATGCCCAAAGTCACCATCCGTGTATGGAGATCACAATCCTTTACATACACAAGCTCCAAGATAAATTGAACTTGACTTAGGAATGAAAATTTAGCATTCTATTCCTCTGATCTAGGGCTAAGATTTAGAACCATTGACCACAAGCTCCAAAGATAGAAACACAACTCTAGTACCAATTGATATGAGGGAGCTCATCTATATATAATAATAAAGGCGTTTTGTGATAGTCTGTGCGCAATCTTGACCCTTAGATTTTCTTATTTTATTTTCATTCATTGGATTTACCGTTTTTGTTTCGGGCTTGCAGTTTTTCTCACTCAAGCAGCCTCAAGGCTCTTCGTATTTTGGCTATTCCGTGGATTTCTGCAAGAAGGCTCCATGTATCGGGTATTCTATGCTCATGTAGTTGGGGTATTCTACCCATTCATCGGATTTACCGTTTTGTTTCGGGCTTGCAGTTTTTCTCATCCAAGCCGCCTCCAGGCTCTCCTTATTGGTATTTTGCCTGCTCCATGGATTTCTGCAAGAAGTCTCCATGTATTTGGGGTATTCTATCTTATCTGATACTGTCGGGCACTGGTTTTAGTCTTGATCTTCCCACGATCTTTTTCCTCAAGCATTTAGTTGCTATTTGGAATCATTGCATCCGGTTTCATTCACTGTTATACTAGCCATTTTCACCCATTTTAATGTGTTTTCTATATCCTTTTCAGTTTTATTTTCTGTGCTGCTAAGCACCGAGTCACTCCGGCAACTTGCGAATTTCAGAGTCTACAGGCCGATTCCTCTTAAGTTAGGGTTTCAAGTTTCGTATGCTTGAATGGATCCAAGCACCAACAGGTTTGCAGCCAGTTTTCTTCATCGGCTATAGCGACATTCCGTTTGGCCATAGATCATTTCGACCAGGCCTTAGTTTTCTAAAGTTTTGCAATATGAGTTTCACGCGACAGTAGCAGAGTTTCGCCAGACTTTGGTTCTCCAACAGGTTTATTTCTTAAGTAGTTGCAAGACATTTCTTTTTCTGGCATTTTGTACAGGTCTAGGTTATTTCAAGGTTATTTCAAGCCGGTTCCAAGCTTTGCCATCATCAAGAACAAGAATGTAGAATGTGCTTACGGCTGCATCAGGTTGTTGGCTCTTGGTATTGATTAAGCATTGGTGCAGAACCTGGGTGTAGCAGTTGTTGATTTCGAGATTCATTAAACTGCATGAGATTAAACTGCATGCGATCGTACATTGTTGCCTAGGTATTGTTGATTGATTTGGCTTCGGAAAGAGGTCGCTTGAATGCAAGGATCTAAAAAGTTTTTCCTTTCCATTTTCCACGATCTATGCCAGCTATAAGCTTTCGGCATATTTCTTACTGGACGTCTTGCTTAGATTTGTTAGTTTACTTGTATTTCCTTGCTTGGACATGGTATTTTAAACTATTTTTTAGATTGAATGGCAGATTGGAGTTGGAATCAATTTGGAACGTGTCACATTCAAGCCATGGAGCACCGTTTTAGAGGTATTTTGATCTTCGAAAGGGATGTGTAGTTGGAAAAGCTCAGCTTCAGACAGATGGTGTGTTCTACTGCATTATCTAGAGGTTACTTTTGCCGAATTATGCATGCTACAAGGTACTTTTGTTTCAAGTCAGTCTTACTAGACCGTAAGCAATAAAATATACACTAGCTTCATAGTATCTTGAAGTGGCATTTAAATGAGTGAGGTTGTGCAAATTTATCATCATTTGGTGCTTCATATCGCCTTAGGATCTTGGTTCTCCTATGACATTGTATCGTTTTTCAAAAGAGCAATATGCAATTAATGCTGGTTCTCATATACTGCAAGTCAATTCATATCTCTACCATTAAAACTAATTTTGTTAAGCTGAAGAGCATTCTTGATTCTTACAAAATGAAGAACTTAGTCTACAAGATGCTCATCCTCCTTAAATGCTTTTCATCTGTACATGTAGGAAAAGACTCTCAAAACTGGATTTAATGGATGCCACTCATTGTGTATTAATGCAAAGTAACATGATATGAGCCTATGAATTATGTTTGCGTACTTTCGGTTTGTCGAGCGATATTGAAGAAGTCTATGATGGAAAGCATGTTGGCATTGAGCGCATGCCCAATCTTGCCTCCTTGATAGATTCTTTTTGCTGGCCAATAGCAGGTCTCACTTCATGTCTGGATGAAACAAGTTATAGGTGGCAAATGAGCAGACTTAAGGTGAGACTCTCACGATCTTTTTTTACATTTTTATTGCGATCTTGTGGTGTTTATAGAGCCTTCATTTCATAGATGGCTTGGGACAACAACCAAAGCCTCGAAAACGGAGATGGCTTGTTGGCGTCTTGCTTTTCCTGAACCTGGCCGTTGGAGGTAATCTTACTTTTTAATGTAGAAGTTCTGTTCATCTTGTCTATGAAGAAAAAATGCAACAAAATTTGATAAATAGCAAAGTAACAGAGGGTTGGAAAGGAGGCACCTAGAAACTAAAGTCTTCAACCAGAAATATCTCTTCTCCTATTTATCATAGAGCATATCAATGAAAACTCAATGTATATTGTGTTTCATCGCTTAGATTCGGTGCAGCTGTTAGCTGGTTCGGGGCCATGCCTAAGATTTCGGCAGATGCATAACCTCAAATAGGTTTAGTTATGCCAAACTCACTTAACATTGCATACCTTTTGGATTTGACTTGTAAAAGTATTTGCTCATATTCTGTCACTGTGATTTTTTATATTTTTGATAATTGTGGAATTGGTTATGCCAAATGTACTTAAACCTTCATTGAACATACCTTTTGGATGTGACTTGGTAAAATTATTTGCTGTCATATTCTGCGTGTTTATATATTTGATGGTTGCCTTTCCTTCCCCGCCTTCTATCTTGTATATTTTAGCCTTGAAGAAATATGTTAGATGTGCCTTGTTGCCACCTGTTGAGGTCATAAGCAAATCTTCTGCTTCCTACTTTCCAGAAGTTACGCTGTCTAGGTTGATCAGTTTTGACTTAGGCCTTGCTATTTTTTCTTCTTTGTCTTGGTATTTGTGATTACCTTGTTACCACATTGACTTTCAGCTATTAAGGCTAATCATATTACTAATAATTACGTTTAACATTTTACTCTTTTCTGACAGAAGAAACTTTATCCGCACTTCTAAAGACACTTGTTTGCATATTCCATGCATAAGTGGCAATCTCTTGCAGATATCTCAAGAATTTACAACCTCGACCATTTTTACATTTTAATTTACAAAAACATCTTAAACTTCGGTCCTAACGGATGAATTCACGCGGCGCCACTTTCCATAAACAAGTCACTTCTCCTCCAGCTGAGAGACCTGCACTTGTAATAGCAATTGAAGCTCTTTTTTGGAAGCTGCTACAAATGAAGAGCGGTCTCACCTTTCATATGGGATTAATATTATTGATCTACAGATAAAATTTGGCCAAAAGTGCAGATGTTTATTGCATGTACGGAGGACAAGAATTGGATATCACATATTATGTGCATGCTCGACTTTGTATTTTCCCTACTTTGACCCAGGAATTGGGTTTGCACAGTAGCCATCCCATTTTTATAGTTTCATGCTAGAAGTGAAAGACTTTTGGGACACGGTAAGAAAGCTTAAGGTGCAGACTTTATAGTAGCAGGGTGCCAAGCAGATTCAAGGAGATGCGCAGTAGTTGTAGCAGGTAGAATATGGCTGTCTACACAAGGTTGTCTCATCAGACTGAGTATTGCAAAGCATCAACTTTACTCTGAATAAAATCCCAGCTCCAGTCAACTGATCTCTTTTTTCATTATGAGGAACAGAAACAACAAGAGAATTTAAAAGCAGAGAGCAGCATTAATACTTACTAGGTTTCTAACTATACCACACTGATGTGGAACTTTATTCTGGCTTCTTGCATAAATCGGTCCAGGGATCAGAATTCACAGAGTTTACCTAGCTGAATTGCTCTGAAGAAGTGTGCAACAAACCAAGAACCAAAATCAATTATTTGTCTCAAAGGAAAACTATCAGTTTGTGTTGGATTTTCTTTGCTGAATTTGTGCTCATATTCTCTCTCTTGTGATATCTGCATAGACAAGTATTGCTCAACCATTTTTTTATGTTGACACATTTTCTATGATCTTTGTTCTGGAAACAGGTTATATCCTTTTTGGAACTGATCCGCAATTTAAGATATCGGAGAATACTTCAGCAGATGATGATCAGTCTATTTTAACTGATAAAGAGAAGTCTTCCAAGGAGGATTCAGAAGAAGAAATTTCACGTGAAAAGGAACTAGATTCAAAAAAAGATGCTACAAAGGCTGTGGTCAGGCAGCTTGGTCTCCCCATCATCTACGCATTTCAAACTAAAACCGGGCGGAAGAACGTAGTGTCGGTGAGGAACAGCGCCAATGATTGAAATGGATGCTTGAAGAAAAGAGAAAGATAAAACCAAGGAACCAGATGAGAAGGCCCAGATTGATTCCAAAAAGGCATTATTGAAGTCTGCCATCAGAGGGAAGGCTCCCCTTTTAAATTGACGGTTACATGGCCATATCCAGAATAATATTTTTTGTAGCTGATGCCACATATTCATTACACGGTGTTCATAAAACACTATTTTTTCTGTATAGGATTGGATTTGTAAGAATTCTGAATTTGAATTTGAGTGCACATTTGAATCTAGATCTGAACATTGGTTTTGCTTAGAGGCTTGTTGCTGAGAGCTTATTGAACGCTTGCGTTGCTGATGGTTGTAAATTAGAACTTTAATCAGAGCCAAGATGGCACAATTGGGCGTAACGCATAGTGTTTCTATGCATTATATAATTTATATCTCTTTAATCAAATGCCAACAAATGACGTGGTGTCATTGAATACAATGATAATGGCACGTGCACAAGATGGAGATATCGACCAGGTTTGGAAGAGTTTTGATTAAATGCCAACACGAGATGTTGTGCAATTAGTAGGAACCACTACATAACATAGTAAAATTTGTAAACTTTGACTATGAATTTACCCATCTCAAGAGAGGATGCGTATCGAATTTATTCACAATTAGAAAGTTTAAGTTTGGCGTCACGGTGGAATATTGATTACAATCGGCAGTTCCATGTTTGTTAAATGGAAGTTTTCTTTCATTTCACACATCACGATTCCTCACTTAGGATTTGCACTATTGATTACAATCGGCAGTTCCATGTTTGTTAAATGGAAGTTTTCTTTCATTTCACACATCACGATTCCTCACTTAGGATTTGCACTATGTAATTTGTCCTGTTTCCCTTGCAAATCTAGCTCTTGGACAACATCGGGCACATGTTTGCTAGAATACATTAGAATAAACTTTTGTGTGGCTGGAACATCACATAATTGGAATTATGCATGCTACCACCAACAAGACATAGATATTCACTCGCAATTATTAGCAATTGCTCCTAGAACCAGCAAGCATTGAATTCCATGAAACTACATCGTTCATAGGCTGGTTACGATTACCAGCAATTGCTCCTAGAAATTTTCTAACTTATACAATTTTTTACCCTTTAGATGTTATAAAGTTAAATCCACTACTTTTATTACTTTTTGACTTATGCCTTGACAAAAAGCCCAGCAACGCTGGGCACTTTTTCTAGTCATCTATAAAGTCAACGAAGTAAAGAAGCAAAAGCAGCTCAAAGAACTAACTTACAACTAATATCTTCGCACAAATTCAATCCACTCAACTGGGTTTAGGTTTTAGAATACTGCAAGCATGTATACTTTGACTCATCTCAATCTTAAGAATCCAATAGATAGATAGATAGATAGATAGATAGATAGATAGATAGATAGATAGATAGATAGATAGATAGATAGATAATAGACTCAGCTGAGTTATCCTCTCTGGGTTTTGACAGGATATTTATGCAAGGGTTGTAGGCAAAGAATTACAAGTGGAATCACATAAGAGCTAAGGGCGAGTGAGGCTTCAGATTCTACAACATTTCTCAAGAAGCAAAGGCGTTCCCTATCTTTACCAAAACATAGCCTCTTATCTATTGTTTAAATTTGGTTTTTCTGACACCCCAAAAACTTTTTAGATTTTTTCTTTAGATTATTTTGCTATGGTTTGGGGTTTTTTGTTTGCCGGAATTTTTTCCAGATGAACCAAAAATGAGATGAACAAAAAAAGAAATACTGGACTAAGAATTAGGGGTTCGAGGGTTCGGATTGCCATTCTTCACGTGTGAGGAGACGGCAAGATCTTCTTCAAGTGTCGGAAGATCTCGGCATGCATATCTGGGAAAGGAGATTTCTCTCCACAAATCTAGCGAGAATTGGTGGCATGGCCGATATTTTCATATTCTGCATCAGATCATGCAGACTTCCGTCTTCGAGAGAGTTTCATGGATTTGCATTAGCCGAACTAAAGATTATCTGCTTCAAAATCCTTCAGGTGAGGCCTTCTTCAGTCTACATGCATGGATAATCGCTAGATTATGCTTCTGCGTGGAGCTATACAGTAGTAGGTGAGTCTAAGCCTTCATTGCTCGACCTTTTTTTTTTGCTAAGACAACCATTCATCTAGAAGATTTGTTTATCTGGGAGCCATATAGAGTTAGTTGGTGAGGCTGCTCGCTTAATATCTGGGCATATGTGACCTGCGATGGAGCCCTTTCTATTTTTTTTGCACAATTTGTCTAGGAGCATGACATCTAAGATAAGATAAGATAAGATAAGATAAGATAAGATAAGATGAATTTTTTACGTCCACGGGAACCCAACGGGTTATGGGACGACACATGCAAGGGCAACAACCCATCTAAAACCTGGGGACTAGCCCCCATCACCAAACACAATAACCAAATATTAAAAGACTACCAAGAAGAAGATAATGCTAATGCTAGTGGTAATTTTATGCTTCTAAAATTATCTAGACATAGTCAGTCCAAGGATCGAAAGGCCATTGATCTAGAATAATTGCTGCGCCTCCCCTATACACTGCCCATTTCTTTTGCAGGCAGGCAGCCCTCACCTTGCAGAGCTCCTCCTTACGGTTACACAATTGAAGAGGGGAGAGGTCCTCCTGTACTGAGAAACTAGTCCCTCTGAGATGGTTTCCATGCTGAAGAACATGTAAGCGGCTCAGAGTGTCTTGAAACCAAACCAAAAGATGGCGAGGACGATCAGGTCTTGCCGCTCCCACCCTAGTAGCGGAGACAACTCCACCAACCTTCACATGCATGACATTAGTGAAAAAATGCAAAGCCGCATCCATATCAGAATGGGCATCATCTTCTGCCTCTGCAACCCCTATAATACGCAAGTTCAGGCTCCTAATAACAGAAGATACTGAGGCAACCTGCTCCTGTCTGCTAGCTCGGCACTGCGACTCCTGGTCCCCTTGGGATTGTGGAGATGTCTGTACGCCCACCTCAACATGTTCCCTTTCCAATGTCTGCACTTCCACTTCAACACAATGTTTCTTTTGTGGCTGTAATTCTGTATCTAGTGTCTGTACTGAGGCATCACTTGTGCCCACATACTGGGCTTTAGGGTCTGGAATGAAGGCATGTATTAACTGTAATAAGTGTGTCCATCTCTCAATAGACACGATCATAGATATGGCCGTCATTCCTCCCTTAGAATGAATGAGTCGTACCTGGTCACTGAAGTGTAGGCGGCAAACACTGAACTTGCATGTCTAGAGCACTTTGGAGATCCTCCCGATCTTGGAAGGTAAATGTACCAGGCCTGCTTGTGCCGATATGAAGAGGCCACTGGGGACCAAAAAAAGAAGAAGGGCCAGAGAAACCGTAACATACTTTTAAGCATAGAGATGGTGCTTGCACAGATTCAGATGCCACAAGTGTAGAAGCTTCAGACAATGCAAGCCAACCAAAGACTTGACAAAAAACATGATAATTATAGGTATGATTCCTCATTCTGATTTTCTTCATGGTTGTCTCATAAGGCTCTGCCTTAACATTACATTATAGGATAGGACAGTAAATAGTTCTATGGTTCAAAGGAGCAGTGGCCATGGTTTATAATTCTTTTCCAGTGGCCATGGTTTTTCTTGCTCACCTCTATAGATCCTGGCACCAGCTTGATCTTTATTTAGTATTTGTTGTAGCATGCCAGGCTCTGTGGCAACAACGGATGTTGCGCAGCCAGAACGATTTAATTGCCTAGAATATGTGACGGCTCTTTCTTTGGCTGGTATATAGGATTTTGAGTTTTAAGCTATGCTTGAAGCTGGAGTCTTATGAGTAGATATGGTGTTCATGGCAGTACCATGTATGATCAGGGTTTCGAATCATGTCAGCATGATTCGCCAGGTTCGTCAATTTATTGGATTTTCATTTAATTCCTGCGTTGTTACGATCTTTACTACCATATGTTCCAGCATTTTCTCATTGTGTGTCATCTGTTCAACTATAATATCACAGTCAGACCTAGCAGGCTCAAGCCATGGCTTTAACAGTTCAGCTTAAAGGCTTGATCCATCAAAAATGTCATTGGGGATGCATGTAGTGCCATGAAGCCAGGAATTCTATGGCCTTAAGGCACAAAACAGTTTCTTCAGTTTTAGTAGTACGTAGGCTACAGGAAAGGGGCTTTCATCGTACACACATTTATTTCTACTTTTACATGGTAATATCTATGCTCCTAAGCCACAAAGCAGTTTCTTCAGTTTTACGAGTATGTAGGCTAAAAGGAAGGGGCCAGGTTGGACTTGCATCGTACAAGCATTCATTGAGCATATGCGGCATGCAGCTATTATGAAGGAAGTTACATGCATTTACTGGGCTCCAAAGGGGCAATTTAGATAGGTTGTCTGTTCAATTTAATGAGTTCAATTTCATGAGCTCTCTGGTCTTCATTTATTCAAAGTTATCTTTTCTATTTAGCATCACTTAAATCACGATGACTATTGCATAAGGATTGTTTTGGATATATCTCAATTACAGGTTACTTTTGGATACAGTCTCACTTACAGGATATGAGCCCATGCACAACAATATGCAGTTAATACTTGATATAATATGATGTCTGTTGGAACTAGGATGATCAAATACTCTCTGCATTCCATGATATAATTCATGTAAGTGTTTATTTATTTTTTGTTTCATTGGTAGTTGTTACATCTTCATTTGATAAGATAGATACATAGAGAGATAGATAGGGTTTATGCATTATTTTCTTCTTTAGATTAATAGAATCCAATTATTCGCCTTCATCATTTTAGTTTTGATACTTCTTATTCATTAACCAGGTACATGAAGCAGTCTCCATATTGGATTTAGATGTACTGTATTATCCCTGTCCTGGAAATGGACCAAAATTCCGGCCCAGGGCAATTGAGCTTGGTGGAAAAAAGCAATTCCCTTACATGGTGATAATAAACCTCCTGCCTGTATGTTATGTGCATGAACTTCCGTATTTTGTATGCATAATTAGGGCAGTATTGTTATCTGAGCCCAAGTATTGCCAAAGTCCGCGAAAGAAAAGTTGCATTTGATTTATTCATAGCACACAGAGAGGGGCGGAGAAACCTCTTTATGGAAGCACTAAGCCTGATGCAAAATTGTGTTTATGATGGGTAATGCCATTTCTGATGTGTGATGGCTGCAATGGTCAAGAATGAACATTATAAACCTTGCAGCACATTATAAATATTCTACGGCATGAAATATGCATGCATTTTTGGATATTACATGTAAGCCAAGATCCATTTACATTTTCAGCTGATAGGAGTATAGAATTCTATTTGTGAGTTTTTTTTTTGCAGCATAGCTCATATGCACAATCGAATTGTGTTGATTAGACTCTTATTTGGGCAGCTTAGTTCAAGATGCCCATTGCTAAATTAGTATGCACAATTTAAATTCTATGCCAAATGACTTGCATTATATTCTACATTCTGAGCTAATATTCCATGATAGCATTTGTTGGAAATAGATGTGTATGTGCTGTTTCAAGTCCATGCTGAAGTAGATGTTGTAGTGGTTTTGGTTTAGTGCTAGGAAGGTGATGATGATTAGAATTAGGATATGGAGATTATGGCAGTAGTAGTGAGGTATCTGATACAAAGCTTATTCAAATCATGTGATTTATGTATCTCATATATAAGCAGGTTATGATTCCAGCTTTCCCTTTTTTTGCATATTCCTTACATTCCAGTTTCGGGTGCTGTCCTCGCGTTGCAGACCATTTCAGGCAGTTTGTTGTGCCACTTCCATGGTGCAAGTTTCCTTCCTTTAAGAAAAGTTGCTTGCCTTTAAGAAAGTTGCTTGCAGATACAAGAAGAGAGGTTTTCTTTTATGGTCTTATCTTCCATTCTTCATGCTTCTCTATCTCTCCTAGCTGAAATTTTTATGGTATGCGATAAGAATTGAGAGCCTTTCTTATGTTAATAGTTTATTTCAAGTGTTGCAAAACGTTGAGGCCATGTTTTCAATGCTTAGAAAATGGCCAGTTCTTTGCCGATAGCTTCACGCCATCAAAAAATTCTCCGCAAATTTTGAAGGTGGGTCATTTTTGCTGTTTTATCTCTATATCTATATAGGATGCTTGATTAAAACTATATTTGAATGCCCTTTGAAATACTGGCCTTCTTTTTCACCGGATGAAGATATATTTGAAAATGATTTTGGTACTAGCACAGTGCAATTATATCCATGAATGTAAGTTTTACTTTGATCTGCAGAGATGATTGAGGAAATTGAAATCAGCGCCCATTAGGAGAATATACCGAGGATGCATGCAGCCCAAAGAATGTCCAAGGTATTACCTGGCTTTGTGTAATACAAGAGTTCTTATAATGTTGACATCTAGATTATTGATTCAGGGTTCTTATTGATCTTCTGCAATGTTATACAAATATGGCAAGCAAAGTCATTGATTACTAAGGAGATCCGTAGCTAACA
Source organism: Isoetes taiwanensis (assembly GCA_021234155.1). Classification (NCBI taxonomy): domain Eukaryota; kingdom Viridiplantae; phylum Streptophyta; class Lycopodiopsida; order Isoetales; family Isoetaceae; genus Isoetes; species Isoetes taiwanensis. Next base: position 3,858,653 of record JAJEKV010000012.1, on the reverse strand, counting down.
GCTAGGTTGAAATCTTTGTGGTTAACTTTCATTCCTGAATGCTATTGAAGGTATGCAGCTTGCCCAACATTCTGTCCTTTATGAGAGGATTTTCAAGCATTTGATTGCATACTTTCTTTCAACATGAGGTCTCATATCAATTGCTGTAGGAATATATTGAGTTCTACATATTTATAGGAACACTTAGCTGATTCAGTTCAAGTTGTTACATTTGTCTCATTGCTTTTTTATTTCTTGAAAGCAAAGTTCCATTGCCTTGATTGCAATGCATGTGTAACTTCAATGTCCAAGCATCTGCTCAGCTCATTAGCCATTGTACAATTGCATTTGTAACTTCAATATCCAAGCATCTGCTCAGCTCATTAGCCATTGTACATGTTGACCCCTTAGAGCCATAAGCACTCCGCATTTTGTTCTCCTTGATGTATCTTTACTGAGTCTTACATGTTCCATATGTTGTTTTATAGGCCTCAAATTATATGCGAAGGGCGAAAAATACTGGAATCAACTTGCACTGTTAGTCGCTGCTTATGAGTATGATCCTATATCATCCAGTCTGTCTCATTGAAATTTAAGACAGGATTGTTATCACATTCTGGCAACATGTAATTTAACTAAAAAGACATGTGGATGGCTGAGTCAAACAATGGCATTAGATCATGATGATCAGAATATTGGAGCTGCCATGGCCTGAAATACTATAATGTTTTTAAGCTGATATCTCTTTGAACCCATCTGCATGTATCTTAATCGTGCACTAAATTTATTACATAGGAATTTAACTTCTCGCAGATGAAATCTTAATGATTGTAGTTGTGATCAATGAAGTTGAGGACTGCCAACTGATACTTGAATATAGAGGAGAGACAAGGTCTGTTTAATTTATGAATAAAACTATAGATCACATAATGAATATGCACATTTTTGTCTGTATGTATTGCTATAATTGCAGACCTAATAAAGGTCGCTTTCAAACATTATTATTTCAAACAACCCTGGGTTGGCTAGCACCAGTAGACTGCTGAGAACCAGAGAATAAACAGAAAATAGTATTATCTTAGCACCAGAGAGTGAATAGGAAATAGTATTATCGTCTTCAAAATGGCCAGCGACGTCTATATTGGTATTATGGAATCTTACTTCTTAAATTGGGATTACCCCTAAACGAAATTTGCTATTTGTTTTCCAGCCATATTAACAAGGTCGACTAGATGGAGAAACACAAAGTTGTTGTGGTTCGGTGAGATATGCATGCATGGACATTAGCTATGTGCTCATTGTCAACTAGGAGACGTATGAGGCATGTGTTGCAAATTGATGTATGCAACTATCTTCCTCTGATTTGTCTAGCAACAATTTTCACCTTCTACAGGTTGTTGAGATGTTTGAGGTTGTTTAGAAAGCATACTATAAACTCAAAACTCAAAATAAAACCATTTTCCAGAGGCAATAGTAAAAGCTTGCATGCATACTAAACAAATATCGCCACAGAAGACAATTATCTCTAGAAATAGAGGATTGAGGCTTAATGATTTTGACATGTTACAAACATGCGATGGATGTATGTTATTAAATTTGGTTGCATAGAAGAATGTTAACCCTTATGTTTGGAAAGTCTAAATATTGACAATGCATGTTAATGTGTCGCAAAATTTAAGCCCACGCATGGGCCTTAGAGTGAAAACTACCCCCATAAACTTAGTTATGCAACATAATTTAGATTGCAATGTTTTGTTTTGGGATCCTAAGCCTGTCTATCCATACCCTAAATATGCTAAATAACTTTAATATCCTTCATTCGACTCTTATCCACATCTACAGTGTGTTTTACACACTATACTGCAATTTGAGTTTCATTTAATCATATGTGGCTTAATTGTAACTTGAAGAATAAACATGTAGCCAAAGATTTGTATGCCAATGTTTATGGCAATGAGGGGTGTATCCATAATGGTCTCCCGTCATTTGTCATCGATCCACATGGATCTCAACCCCCATTATATAAAATTCCTCAATCATTGTGCTTCCTTTCCTTGATCTTTAAATTACTAGAAGACTCATATTTCTGAAAAAATAGTTGCTTAGGCCCGGCAACGCCGGGCACTGTTACTAGTCTATATTCAATAGGGCCTTTTACAACAAAAGAATATAAAATATCTCCTTGATTTATCTTTTTTCGATAATATTTTCCAAAGGTTTCTAATAAAGTCAAAATTTTATATTATCCCACAATAATTAGCTAATGATACTAAATACAATAAAATGATCTATTATTTTTGTGCATGCTTTGCCCCAATGTTCATCAACAGAACTTATCATCCTCCCGGCTCATCACTTATCATCCTCCCGTCTCATCTCCTTCCAGAGCATCTCTTCCACTATCAATACCAATATGATAAGTTTTTCATTTTGTTGCTCTAGAGTGGAAAGGTGTAAAATATCAAAGATCTCCTCCAATAATAGTTGGGCATAAGCCTCGACTTTGTTGCAACTGAGGTGATTTGCAACAATTAGTCATATATTGCATCCGTACTGGCTGTCAATCAACTTTCAAGAAAAGGGTTTGATGATCAAATCCACCTCCTCATTACATGTCTAATCAGATGAAGATCTTGTTCTGCTACAAGGACATAGTCTACAACACTAGATCCTCAAATCTGATTCTTCTGCCGACAAGTGTATAAGGCAGAGGATGGCCATTGTGAGAGGTCAGAAATGCTACTGCCTCTAAAATTGTGTGATAGTATGTTCCCTCTTAGCTAATGAAATTGTGCTTTATAATTCTAAAAATGCCTAAACACATTTAAGGATAATTGATAGCCGAAAGGAGGGAGATAATCGTAGAATATTCTTCTTGAGCGAAAAATAGCGAAAACAAGAATTTTTTCATCGGCATTATCAATCACTCGCAAAACTTTTAAGTAGATTATGATATCTCATAATACACGATCTGGGTTGGTTATTTTATTCATTCAATTTAATATTCTCGAGCATGATGTGCATATGTTTTTTGGATATACATCTACATACAAATTACTATTTTGTGATTGTTTTTATTTGTATGTTGTTGCACATTCATTTGTATGTATATTGCTTTTGGATAAACCCAAAAGCAACTAGTGTGGATGGGGTTGATTCTATTCATTTTTTCTCCCTAAAGGTAATAGTGAAGATCATTATAGACATAACTATTACATATAAACCCCACATCAATAATAGTTTGAAATCGTTCCTTGCGCCGAGACCCATTGTCTATTCACCTTTAGAATAATACTTGACTTCACGCCAAAACAAAAATCTCTCTTTTCTAAGACAATGAGACATAAGATAGGTAAATAGATAGACAGAAACTGATACATGGAAGAAAAAGGTCATTCAGAGGTCTTACTCATGGTCCCATTGTGGACCATGGTAAAATGAATCAAACATTCAATAATGAATCAACAGATAATTATTATCTCAATCCAAAAAGTGAGTTCAATTGTGATCATCCAAAATGATCCTTTCTAGAATCTTTCTTAGCAATATGCATCCATTTTTTTCAACTAAAGTATATGAGTTAGGGAACAATACTCTAAATATTCTAATCCTTCGTCTAAAAGTGTTAACAAGTTGATCATGGGATATGGTCCTTTTGAGAAAACAAATGTATTCCTTCTCTCACATAATCACCAAAGTTTATAAGAAGACCATATTTCAACAAAAGTATGCAATGCAATTTCCTTTCAAATACATCACACATAGAATATGTCATTGGATGATTTTTAATGCATTTATTGCCGCCAGTTCCCATTAAAACAATGTGTATTACAGGCGAACTACAGTGTTTAGGCAGTAAATAAAAACGAGCATATTAGGAGCATTCCTAGCTCTATCTTTCGACGCAAGAAACGTAGTGATCTTGATATTTGTTTGGTAAAATTACCTCCCTTCCATACATCTTCAGATTCTAGAATCGCCGCCAAAGCTATGGCGGCAAAGCTTGGAGGATCTTTTTTTGCTATAAAATCTCATTCACTTTCTTTCTCAAATACCGTCACATACTTACCTCCTTCTTTCAAATCCGATCAATGGCGCATTTTATTATGTGGACAATAATCTGCATCATATCTTGGCTAATATTGAGAGTATCGGTGCTTCTTGCCAGATTATGGCGGAAAAATGCCAGGATTATGAAATCCATGGCATCCCAAGGTATCAAAGGCCCTAAAAATCTCAAGCATTCTGATATGGAAAAGTTAAAAAGGGATGCATCAAATGCTGATATGGATAGAAATTCTAACGACATTCTTGGTCGTCTGATGCCATTTCATAACAAATGCAGCCAGATCTATGGTGAGTGCATTCCTGAATGATGTAACTTATATTTTTGAATCTTGGAGTGATGTTTTTATTTATTTTTTATTGTATAAACCATTTGGTCTCCATGGACAATAAAAATCAATTCAATCACGTTGTATGCTTTAACTGAATCATGCTTACTTCACTACAGGCCGCAGGTTCGTATCTAGATGGGGATTAGAAACAATGCTGAATGTTGTGGAGCCTGAGTTGATCTATGAGATATTATCAACAAAGTTTGCCTCCTTTCAAAAATCTGTTCAGCAGAGAAAGTTCATGGCTCCACTTATGGGGAGAGGAATTGGCATGGCAACTGGAACAGAATGGCAAAGCCAGCGCAGATCTGCAAATCCTGCATTTCATCATCAAAAGATTAAGGTAACCTAACAGATTCTTGTATATTGATTGCAATATGCAAGAGTGGGAAACAACATGTGATTTCATCTTTTCCAATGTTGCAGATGATGACAAGCACCATGGCCAGCTCGTTCGCAGGCATGATCAAGGAATGGAAGAAGAATATAGATATGTGTGGAGGATCTGCTGAAATAGACGTATATTCTCAGCTGACCAAAACAGGTGCAGAAATTATCGCAAGAACTGGATTTGGAAGCGAATGCAACCATGAAAGATATGCAAGCTTGCAAACCAAACTGCAAGATCTCCTATTCAGCAGACCCTTGTGGTGCTTAATTCCAGGATATAGGTAAGATGAGATATGAATGAATGCATTGAAGTTTTTAATCTTTGTAGTAAGTTGGGAAGTTGGAACTGATGAAAAGTACCATAATAATTTGATTATTTCAGTCTATTGCCAACATCAAGAAACAGAGAAATGGCAAGGGTGCAGGATGAGCTTCATGCATTTATAAATGAAATGATCGAGAAGAGAACAAATGCAAGGAAATCAGGATCAGAAGGCTCCTATGGAGATGATATACTTGGAATTATGTTGAAAGCTAGTGAGGTTGCAGGTGGGGATCATAGGAAGAACAAGGAACTGCTGATGGATCAGTGCAAAACCTTCTTCTTCGCCGGGCACGAAACTACATCCTCGCTTCTAACATGGACAATGATGCAACTGGGTCTTCATCAGGATTGGCAAGAGAAAGCCTATGAAGAAATCAGAGAGGTGTATGGCGATGCTTCTCCAGATCCTGAAACCCTAAGCAGGCTTAAAACTGTAAGCAATATGGCCCTACAACATATATGACCTTATATATATGACCTTTGGTATTCCCTTGGTTTGCAGGTTACAATGATTCTTCAAGAGTGCCTTCGCCTCTACCCCCCTGCCATTCAACTTTCACGCGAAGCTCTCACTGACTTGGAACTTGGAAACGATACCACGTGCCCTAAGCTCTTAGTCCCTAAGGGATTGGCCCTCCACATGAACCTCCTTGCAGTGCACCATGATCCCCAAGTATGGGGCCCAGATGCGCTTGAATTTCGGCCAGATAGATTTTCCCATGGCGTGACTGGGGCATGTAATAAAAGGTTGGGGGCTTTTGTACCTTTTGGGCTTGGACCTCGTGTTTGTATGGGCCAAGCATTTGCCATGACTGAAGCAAAGATCGCCATGTGCTTAATGTTGCAACATCTTCGATGGTGTGTGTCGCCCAACTACAGACATGCCCCTGCATTTGGTGTTACCCTTCACCCTGCACATGGAATGCAACTCATTATTTCCTCCAGATGATACCAACATGGATTCATGTCATGCTCATTAGCACCAGTTTTGTCTCATATATATGTCTAGAGGGCAAAATTGTCTTAAACAAGACAACAATTGATTGTGGTTAAGATCCATGTGGACCAATATCTTACATCTACTTGTTAATTTTTTATGCACATGGGCAAAATGGGCTCCATATGCTATCTTAATACATTACAAATGCTATCTTATTACAAGCACATATTGTATTGTTAATTATAGGATGTAGGTTCTTGAAAATTCGCATTTAGCTAGCAAGCTAGTTCTCCTATCCTAACCTATTGAGTTACTAAAATTGTTTATTATGTTGGTCAAAGTTGAGGTTATAATAGAATAAAATAGAATATGTTTTTATCGTCCAAGGAGACAATTGGCCTATAGGACCCAAACAACAAAATAATGGAAAAGCTAGTGCTATATATGTTTGCACATGGATAACAATTGTGTTTTCCATATGGGAATGACTTGAATTGTTCAAAAAGGTCAAAGTCCACGGTAGAGTGCCATGACTTTTTAAGAAGCCAAAGCCATTTCTAAATTTGTCTAGCTCCATGAGTTTGCTGTGAATAGAAAGGGGCCAACTTGAGTTTGTCTTGTGACTTTAAGTTTGATTTCAGGGAAATTGCATTTGTGTTCTTACGATATTTGAGTTTATCTTCTTGGGAGCATAGTTATCTTTCGTTATCTTGTCTTCATGGTTATGGATGATCTAGCTTTGACAACATATGGCATTTTTTGAACCTAGCTATCCTTAATTTTAATATCGATGCGAGGTTTTTTTTATCCTGAATGTTCTTTTGGTGGGCCCCATACGCATTTGTTTGTGTCATGAACGATTTCAATCCATTCAATTATATTCTATCACATGCTTTACAACAACTCGTCATGGATCGTCATGCCTTGGATACACTCCTTCAAAAGCTTGGGCTACTGCATTGGGCAATGTATGGGCATGCTCTCCTCCATTACATGAGATGAAATTATCCTATTACATATAGCCACGTGTACTTTAGCCATTACCAATGTAAAAATTAAAGCAATTAAATCAACGCATTTTGGAACATACAAACTATGTTACAAAGTGAAAAGTTGTTAGAAACAAGGGGAATGTTTTTTTGTGTCCATTAGATGAAGGTATGATTCTCAAAATATGCTGGATCAACGGTGTCAAATTTTACACCTCACACCCCGTATACGAACACGCTCCCCATACGCCTCACATATGTATACCCAACAAAATAAACAATAGATCCACATCACACAAATATTTGCACCAGGAAAAGATATCAAATTTTTACATTGACAGAACACAGCCGTGGCCTTACAAAACAACAAACTAAAACACATTTACATGGCTTCCCATCTGCAGGAAGCACACCATCCCTGCAAAACCCACCCCATCCCAAAGCATTTCAACTACTCCAACTGTACAACTCCACCTCACCTCGACCCTCTAACAACCATGTCTCCATCCACACAGTAGCAATTGGAACAGCAGCCGCACAACCGATATACTTTCCAAGCAAATCCGTGGATGCAACAAATGATTGATGCGTCACAACCGTCTCTACCACAAAGAACACAGACTCTGGAAGAAATCGTTCCATAATTAAGGAATCGAATAACACATCTGAGGAACCCTCAATCAATCCACATGCCACAAAACTGGAATCACCCACATATTCCGTCTTGAATATACAGAAAAATTTCTTCACCTGGCAAGCAAGCACCCTGCAAGATTCTGACAGTGGAAGTCCCATCTGAAGCCCGAGAGTTACTGGCTGCTACTCCCAAAACACCAACAAATACAGACAACACACCAAAACCCTACTCCAAAGAACACCCAACAAGCCAATCTTCAGTAAGCTGAACCCTTCCAGTTCACAACAAGCCGAATCGGACAGCAACAAAACCAAGGAAATCAACACCTCATGCTTTCCCTGCATCACCAAATCGCTTGGAAAATAACCTAATGACATGCCGGTTCTGGCAAGGCACAGGGAGCAACATCTCCACACCCCATCCATCGGGCTCCATCGCCTCCTCCATCCATCAGGCTGGTCCGGCCGCCTCCATCGGGCTGCTCTTAGCAGTCCCCGTGAACAGAAGCCCTGCTATTTCCGACCATGCAAGCCCCTCATGCCATAACAAAAAAAAAAGGGCCCCCTTTTCCCAGCCCACCTACGCCAAAAATCATAGGAAACTGATATTTTGGGGACGTAATAGGTTGATAGGGTAGAATATGCACACATTGTGAAAGGCATATTTAGAAATATCACCAACTCTTTGGGTAGGCCCTTGCGCGGGGTTCGAGGCCCGCAAAGCTTGTGGTTTTTTTTGGGCAAAGCTTGTGCTTTACAATTGCCAACTTACACTATGGTATAATATAAAATGAATTTTGAACATACATCTTGGAACTTAGTTTACATAAAACGGACCACATTTGAAATAGAATTTGAGGATACTTTACCACGTGCAATATTAAATAATGAGCAAATGACACAAGATGCCTTCAAACCCAGGGGAGTTTATAGAGGATACTTTACCACGTGCGATATTAAATAATGAGCAAATATAATGGTCAAAAAATGAATTTGTATGCAAATGACTTTTCGCCTTTGGCTTTACTTGCACAAAGATACACATATATATGACACCAACTAGCACACATTGAAGATGACATGAGGTTAATGTTAGTGTTGGTAATCACGTGGAGAAGGTAACAACTGCATTCCATGTGCTAGATGCAGGGTAATGCCAAATGCAGGGGCATGTCGATAATTAGAAGACACACTTCTAACAAGCCATTGCAATAGCAAACACATTGCAATCTTTGCTTCAGTCATGGCAAATGCTTGGTCCATCAAACACGTGGTCTATTCATGGTCCATCATGGTGCACTGCAAGGATATTCATGTGGATGAATAGTCCCTTGGGGCCAAAAAGATTAGGACGCGTGGTGCCATTACGAGTTCCATGTTAGTAATGGCTTCACGTGAAAATCGGATAGCAGGGAGATCCTTGAAGGATCATTGTCACCCGCAAGGCGAGAACCTAGAGTTATATGTTTGTAGAGTCACATTTTAACATTTTATTTGTTGGCCATTGTATAATATATAGCCTATTAAAAGAAAAGACTTTTATTAAAGGAGGGTGATGGGCCTACAGTTATTAGCCCACTTAGAGTTTCAGGATATGGAAAACCATCCACATACACCTCTTTGATTTCTTCATAAGCTTTTTTTTTTTTTTTTTTTTTTTTTTGGGAAAGACGAAAGCCAAAAAAGTTTATTAATCAGAGAAAAAGTACAAAATTTACATGTCTCATCTAACTGTGTAAGCACAAAAAGATGCCACAGGAGCACGAGCCTGGAGCACAATGTACTTACTCCAGAATAGGAGACTAACGATAAGAATCAACTCGAAGATACTGAATCCAGATGCGTTCCATCAGTTCTGATTCAAGGGAGGAACACTCGTAGGCTGTAAATATCTTTTTTTGGGCCACCGTAATAACACTGTGTGCAGATGAATAAATGCCCTGAAAGATGTGGTGTCTGCGATGCTCCCATATCGACCATAGGAGCCAACCGGAACCAAGATGATACGCCCTTTGTTTAGTTGGAGACCATGCGTTGGGATAGGACGCCAAGAGGATGCATCGAAAGTCCAATGTACTGTTAAACAAACCTTGTAGCCAGGACCACGCTGCTTGAACCTCAGGACAATTAAAGAGACAATGCTCGTGAGTTTCAACGTCCGAAAGACAGCGTGGGCATACTGCAGATATGCGAGGATCATAGCGATGTCGAAAGGCATTAACCCGCAGGCACCTGTGGATAACCTGCCACCATAGTACAGAGACTTTAGGGTGGAGCAACCTATCCCAAAGCCATCGCCATGTACGACACAAAGTGGGCTGTGGAACCTGTAGGTGCCACCCATCTGGCAACTGGAGGGGTTGTGGTGCTAAAAGAAGGCGATATACTGATCTGACAAAGTGCTTGCCTTTATGAATATTTTCATGACAGTCCCATGGCACCCTTTTAGCAACGCCATCATCTATTGGCTTGCTTGATAGTGTTGCTTGTATTGACATTTATTTATGCCTTTTAACTTTACAAGTCATATAGTCTGGCATGTTGCTTGTCCTTTCCCAAACCTGCTTTTTAACTCTCGATTGTCTGCCTCTACAGAGATCTATCTCCCTCTCCTTGCTGAAAGGCTCATTTCCCATGGTTGAAGCTATTGGTCATACTCGGAGATGATGTTGGTGTAGAATAAGGTTCCTGGACAATGTTACATGAAGATCAAAGGATCGGTCAAATACTCGAAACACTTCCTCGACAGGTACTTCCCGAATGTGATCGACATCATTGTACCATTCGATAAAGCTGGTACGTATTGGAATGAAGAGGAGGGCAAAAAGTGGTTAGGCAAGATGACAAGGGGTTGGAAAGCTCACCTAAGCCAAAGGGTCTTAAGTCTAGGTAAGAAAAAAAGCCAAATGGAGTTCCCTTATATACATTGGGGGTTATCTATGTTTCCATGTCGAAACTACCACTTGACAAAATTTAGATTCTGGAAGGTAGAATAGGCCAATTCGACTGATTTTAAAAGCTAATCTAATTGGAACAAAGCAAAAAACATAATGACGTGGTTTGTTGGGTATGTTTGGACATCTTATGCTTCAAAAAGGGTGAGTCGGGTCGCACAGTGCCGAAGGCCCCCCTGACTCCATCAGACATTCCCTTCGCGCGGTCTAACCCGAGTCGATAATTCAAAGGCTAGGCAAGCTATTTAACACTATTTTTCTTTACTTAGAGGATAATATCATGATAGTTCATCTTTTTCCATCAATTTTAAGGGGTTATTGGGCTAGTCGCAGGTCACGCCGCGTCAAAGGGCTCTCTGACTCGGTCAAACAGCTCCTTCATGTGGTCTGGCCCGAATAGTTGGATTTGGTCCAAAAAATATCATGATTCACCAAAGCATATATATTAGAGTAATTATATATTATGTAGAAATTACATGAAAAATTATCTAAAAAATTCCTATGGTTTGTCTTTTCTTATTCTCTGTGCATAGTTCATGTCCTTGGACATAACGATCACCCTCTTTGCGTGAATTGCACAGAGGATGGCCTTCTTGAAAAGCTGAATCAGCTCCGCCTCGGCCGCGTCCTAGCAAGCCCGCATCATCATTGGTGTGACTGATAGTTGGTCTTGAAGTCCTGCATAACCTCCTGAAGTAGGCGCTTGAATGGGGCTTTTTGGATGAGCAGATTTGTTCATTGCTGAAAGTGTTGGATCTCCAGAAAAGCTCAGTTGTGCTTGGAATTTGGCCATCGCGGGCCCTCTTCAATGACTCAGTTCGAGGCAGTGGAGGCTTGATATTCAACTTTGGTCGGCTGCCCTTGACGAACCTCGACACTTTCTGCGTGCAATACCAGTAATTATATTTGATTCAATTGCGAGAGTAGATCTTATATGCCCCTTTTTTCTTCTCGTATTCAATGTCATGTTAAGTTTAAATGGCTTTTCGCCCACTTTGTGCTTCTTGGTCATCTTCTTGGGTGGCTTGGGCCACATCAGGTATACTGGTTGGGTGTTAGGATCTGTTTGTTCTTCCAATTCCTCCTCCTCTTCTTCCTCGACCTCCTCACGTCGTTCCTCCTGCTCTTCTTCTTCTTCTGACCCATGTTCTTTAGAATCGTCGGGTTGTCGTTTTTGGATCCCCATATTCCCCTTCTGACGGTCCTCGTATCTCTTGGACGCCTCTCCCTCGCTTCCCTTTCCTCTTCCCATTCTGCTACTACTTCCTTGCCCTTTCTCTTCTTCTAAACCCGTTCCCTGTTGTTGAGATTGTTCATGGTGCTCTTCTTTTGGAGAAGGCAGTCCCACCATTTCTATCTCAGGTGAGTCCTATACCGATTCACCCAAAGTGTTGGGCGACTGCTCCTTCATAGAGAGGTGTGACTTGTCCGATGAGCTCGAGCTGCTCGGAAATCTGCCTGCCATTACCCGTTGCAAGTGTCGCAATGTTGAGACGCGATCTGGGGCTCCTAACTCTCCTCACAATTTGTTTGGTGTGTGCCATGTCTTGTAGATTAAAACACTAATTAATTTATGCCAGAAATCTCCTAAGAAGGCTAGAAGGTTGATTTAGGTCGAAATTAGGAAAAAGGTGATTAAAAATAGGGTTTAGAAAGGCAAGATGCTATGCTCACACATGTGATTTTATTACTAATTTTAATGAGACACCCTTATTAGTGGTGACCCCTCCCTTTTTTATTTCTAATTTTTCTATAGTCTTCGGGCTACCAATTATGAATTTATGCCATATTCCACTAGGATCTCCGATTTGGACGATTCTTTGATCCATTTTGCATGGAATCATGGTGTTCATGCGTAATTTTTGCGCCAATTTTAAAAAAATATTCATTTGACTCAATTATTCTTCCCTCCCAAGTCTACAACTTAGCCTACTCTATGACCCTGCTAATTGGGAGAAAACGATTTCTCCCACTTTCAAGGTTCAAGACTAGAATTCTCATTCTAATCCTTGACTAGACCAGTTAGCTACCTATCTAGAGTCATGGCCAGTGCTTGATCTTGGTCGCACTGATACCATTGTGATGCTCTCCACTTAATATACGATGCTCCATCGCACATCTCGTGAGAAATCCCCCATCCGACAACAATTGCCATATGGGCCCTCTGTTTACCCCACTCCTATGATGGCCAGGCCCAAGAAGAGGATGTGGAGGTGTCTTGCATGCTTGTCCCCCTATAGGCTCCTATGACAGCGGAGGCAACATAACTACATCAGCACTGGTAATAACAACAATAATAACTACCATGAAAGGTAGCGCAATCCATCCATAGATCTATATAATACATCAATATGTCAGTACATCAATAGATCTCCTACCCAAGCTCAGACTCGTGGGGGAAGTAGACTAACAACTGGGATCTCAAGATAGAGCACTCCGAGTTATGACAATGATTGGGCTGGCAATAGACAATGGCTAGGATTGACCACTCCATCCGCTCCTCCTGTGCATACTTTCCAGATGAGTAAATCAGGTTTTGTCATGACTGTAACCTGTCGGAGACGCAATCTCGTGGTTTCACCCTATGAGACCACTCCGGGTTGTATCTCCTCAGTTCGATGAGGTAGGAAGTGTTGCATCTCCCCGTCCTGAAGTACAGTGGCTCCATAGGCGACTAGAGGATCGTGGAAATACAAGTCCCCCCCGACTGAAATCCCCAAAACAAGAGTCAGGACAACATCTGTAGCTCCTGAGAGTCAGGGCGACACCATTGATCCAGGGAGTGTCGAATCCATACCTGGCCCTCTCAAAGCGACCGACTATAAGTCCAACGCGCTATGGGTCCCCAGTAGCCGCGCTCAGCAAGGACCTCCCTCTAGTTTGCCATTGACCTCGTTATGTGGTGCTTAGTCACTTCATAGCCTCCATAGCCTAGTGGGCTCTATGCACAGGCCGCATATAATAGGACTAAGGGGTCTAAACTAGGAGCATCATCTAAGTAATGGCTACTAGGTCTCTATCCCCTTCCCAATGCAAGAGGTGCAAACATGAGATCAACCAATATCATATATCCATATAACATTATAAGCAACGAGAATAACATATAATCCTAATCATATGCATCTGGCTTACATTTAGGGTTCATGATCCGAACTAAGGGTTCTATAATGGCTCTACTAGAGATACAAAATCTGGAATGCTAACTTCCAGATGATCTACCAAGGAATCTACTCAAAATACCTATGCTGGAGGAACTCCTGCCAGCTCCTAGTGTCTCCATCGCCTTGCAGATATTTTGGGGTAGATTCCACTTCCCTAGATGCGAACGCGCTCCTGAGGCTGTCGCACTAGAGTATGTTGTAGCAAACGATCTTTGAAACGGAGTTACGAACGCGAGTTGAGGTCAAGAACTGCTAGAGCTAGGAAAATGGCCTAGGTCTAGGGTTTGGCCCTGTCATGCCATGTGGCTCCATTAAAGTGCGTCCATGTGGCAGGTCACCAATAGGATGGGGTCACGTGAAAATGGTTCCATACCTAAGGTTGGCTAAATTAGCTTAACATGTATAATTATTGTGGTTCATTATATTATGCCAACACATGTGCCTTCCTTTTTCTGGGTGCAGATTTTGGGATGGTGTTTTTCGATCTCCGAAATGAGAAGCCAAAACAAAAAGACACGAAGGCAAAGAAAAAAAAGAGGCCATTCCGGCCGACGGATAGGTATGGCAAGTGGAACAATAGGAGGAGGCCGCAGAAGGATGCTCAGGCTACTATGGTAGAAGCCTATAGCACCAGGCGACCTCTATTGCAGTGGCATGGCTATTGATTGGGCGTAGCTATCGTTTCGTGAGATGTTGTCTGAAGATCTGAAATGCATCGCTAGAGGCAAATTAAAGGAAAAGGCGTTCCTCTGTATATTTAAAAGAAGAAAGTGATTTCAGTTCTGGCTCCATAGTCTAGCTTACTCTCTTATCAAGCAAAGTGTTGGAGGCAAACAACTCGAAATGGGCAATTTGGGGCAGTAGAACTGAGTCGGAACTCTTCAACCTGGGAGCTGCAAGCAATCTAATAGGAATCTAGGGCAGCTGAATTTCTTCATTTTTTTTTTTTTAAGATGTGATGTACTCATGATGTTATAAATAGACTGGCAATTCTAGGAGGGCAAGATAGATGTGCCAACGATCCTCAAGGCCGAGTTTCTGCAGTTGAAGCTAAGATGAAATCTTTGTAGACTATCCTTCAAACAAATGAATGAATGAAAGGGTGCTTCGTTCTTCACTATGGACCTTTGTTACGAAAACAACTTACTTGAGTATACATTAAGAAAAACCTTTTTAACATTTTAGTTGTCTCTTTCAATACGGATGTTTGTCAGCATTGTAGAGCAAGAGGCAACATTAATGGATCATCCTTTAGGGAAAACCAAGTTTTCAGTTGGCAAATCTTAGGAACTAGCCAATCTCAGTATAGACACAGGAGATTATACAGAGAATTACAAATGATCTAGATTTTCGCATCTTTGGAGATTATACTAAGAATCTTCTATTCATATCTTTTCAAAGCTAGCTATCTGCATAAAGATTCTTCACCAAGCTAAAACCACATATAATATGTTTATAAACAAAAATATTTACATAGATGGCATGCTAAAGACAACTGCCCAAGAAGTTCTATCACAAAAACTTACCAACAAAATCCAGGTCAAATTGGTAATATGATACATCAACAGAATAACAACATCAAATGTCATTGCCAGGAAATTTGTTAGTTGGGAAATGTAACCTATCGAGGTACATAGTCGTAGCAAAATGAATTTTGAATATTTCAGGTCATAGTTTAATAAAAATGCCAAACTACATGACTTAGATTCCAAAACTATAAAGAGACATGGATTTTCGATACATGCATTGGCATTTGTTCTGGCCAACAGAAAAGCCTGGTGCTTAAGAAGGCTTCATATTCACAAAATAGGAGTTTGAAATCTTACCCGTTGAGCACCAGTGAAGCATTAGACCATGAACGATCCAAATGTGTGGACGTTTTTGCACAACATTTGAAGCATTATCGGTAGCAATTTGCCAAGGCAAAAAATTATAACTTTTCGAACATGACGAACCCATTTGGCATCCAAAAGGAAGGAAGGAAGGAAGAAATTTTTAACGTCCGCGGAACCCAATCGGGTTATGGGACCCAATACAAAAGAGAGGGCAAAAGCCCAGACTGAAACTCGGGGACCAAGCCCCGTGACCAAACCAAAAAGGCCGAAGCCAAAATCAAACGTGGGGACTAGCCCCAGTACAGAGAACTCGGGGGACTATGCCCCGTAGCAAATCACAATACTAGAATAAACCAAAACAAAAGGGCATAAGCCCAAGCAGATCTCAGAGTCAAATCAGCTACACAGACACTGCCCATGGATCAAGTGGCCAGTGATCCCGAATGACGACGGCGCCTCTATACAGCCCGCCAGGTGGGGAGGCGAGCCTCACCGGACTCGATATAATTCATCCTTCCGTCGGCGGTAATGTCTTTGGGGTAAGGTCTTCGGGCCGGAGAAGGAGGTCCCTTGCAAGTGATTGCCATGGCGGAGGATGCGGACTGGATAAAGCATCCCCTGAACCGACTAGCAAATGGCGGGGGCCGGTCGGGCGATCTTGCTCCAACTTCGGCCAGAGAATGCCATCTGCATGCGTGCATCATCACCTCGAGAAGAAGCGGGCCACCTCAACTACCCGGGGAGTGTCGCTTGCTTCCTCTAAACCCACAATCGCGTGGGTTCGAGGGGGCTAGCGGGTGCCCCGCTGCGGCCGGTCGGGCCAGCGGACTGTCTGCGGTGGGCAAACAACCCTCGGATGCCGGCCGTGTGGGCACAAGTGCGGTATCATCGGCTGGGGCGTAGCATCCACATCCTCGGATGCTAACCCCGTGGTGGGTAATGCGGGTGTAGCTGCCGCACAGACCGAACCGCTCCCGCCCACCGTAGCAAAGATCTCTAGAAGCTGGACCCAGCTTCCCAAGGGCAACTGAGCCGATGTGCCTGTGAGTGTGACTGTCGATTGGATCGTGCGGATCCCGACCAACAAATGTGGAGGCAAACAATGGATCAGAGCATCCATCCTAGTCAAGGCTGCAGCCAAAGATGGTTCTGGAGCGGGTTGCGTGTAATGGGGGGTGTGTGGGGTCCGCGGTAAGATAGGGGCCGAGGGCGAATGATGGGGCTGCCTGAAGATATGGCGCATTTTCATTTGGAATTTGAAAGGTTCGTATTGCGTTGTTTGTTTCTGTGTGGATGCTTTTTTTTCTATTCGAAGTTAAAGGTCATTAGAAATTCAGCTCAATAGGATTTTCTAACGTAAGGTAGGATTATATCCGCATGAATTGTTAACGTTACCTTGAATCTACACGATACATCTAGACATATTCCTAGATACAATTGCTCCCCAAGAAAAAAACTCAAACCAATAATGACCATCGATTTTTTTGTCCGTTCCAACGTAGACGGTTCGAATGTCAATCATTTAACCCAGATAATATTGCTTATGCGTGTTGGCTACTAAAATCAATCCCTTCTTCCAAACAAGCCCCTCTTTTACATGGCACCAAACCCTCTGGTTAAGGGCTCAAATGAAAGCTCTCTCATTTGTTTAAATAATGAATGTGCTTCCTTGCGAACTGCATTAATAGTTGCTCCAGATGAAAGCTCGCAATGTTTCTTTAAATAATGGATGCATTTTCTTGCGAACTTGGTAACTTTTTTTCTAAGTAGACATTGCATTGTCAAATGTTGGACATTAATAATGGGTCCAACTGCATAGGTTTGGACTAAAGAAATGTTTATCACACCCTTGGGCGTCGCGATAAATTTCTTGTATATATAATGACAGCCATGCCCTCTTTCCCACACTAATGTATACAAGCCTAAGGTAGGTTTGTATAGTGACATGGCTCAAAATATACATATTTATACTATATATTTTAGGGGAATGTCACAGAAATAGACATTGAAGATCCAGGGACATGTGGTATCAGATTGAGCAATTGAAGCTGTTTTGAAAGTTAAATTGCTAATTCCACTTGGGGTATTAGCAAGCTAAAGTGACTGCTACATTGCACTACGTGAATAGTGCATTGTGTGAATATTTTTTTTGGATATTCCATGGTTATATTTCACTATTGTTTTGAATATTGCACTGCTTTTTGAACTATTGTAGTTGGTATTGCAACTAAAAACGTATAGATGAAAAAGTATTGAAGCTCAGATTTCATTGTTATGAGTAATACTATAACGTCCAATGTGAATGCATTTTTAGCCAATTATGTTATGTTATATGCTAAAAGATAACATAACTAATTGTGTGTGCATGCATCTTAACGGATTGTAACATAGCAATTTCTTCTGTGTATTCAGTCTTTACGAAATCGGTTAGATTAATATTAAGATAACCAGTGGCACGTAAGAGCATTATGTTAACCTTAGTTTAAGGTAATTAAGGTAATTAAAGTGGGGTTAAAATCTAATTTTGAAGATAACCAATGGTGTGAAAGCCCCCTAGAGCTTTAAAAAACCGGTAAATCGAACCGGGAAATGTCTGACGTGGCAAACTCAGAAATGCGGGTATGGGGATACACCCTAATATCCTATGCACGAATATCACAGTATGAATGCTTTGCAACGCCGGCAGGCCAGATTGCACGAAGCGCTCCTTGCTACTTTATATCCGCCATCGCCTCCACCTCCGCCACCACAGAAGCAGCAGCCCCAACTCATCTTCGAAAATGTGGATACTTCTGTAAGTAGTTTCTTATATATTCACATCTATCTGATGACCCATAACTCTTAAATTACTCTGTTGATTAAATAGAATCCAGTGTATTCCGAGGAAGAACACCCTACTTCTGCAGAAAGCTCTGGCAAGTTTACACACTTATTATGCCCTAAACTTCCACTTCGTATAGTCTTACTCTTCAGTCTGGGATTTTAGGTGAAGAGTCAGAATTGCCTAAGGTTTTTCTGACAAGGGCACAACGCAAACATTTGAGATTGAAAAAGGTAAAGCAGAGCAGAGATGTAGCTCAACCTTCCAAGAGGTTCATAGGTCCATTGCAACCAGGCCAAGAACCCTCAAAAATTTTAATGGAATCAACGATCAAGGATAATGATGAAAAAACTGTCCCAGCAGAGCCTTTGGTGATAGAAGATAAGTCTGCAACAGAGGGTAATGTATGCAACTTATGCTCAAGTGTTTTTCCAAATTTTGTATTTTCACTATGGACCTTTCTCTTCAGATTTAGTTACCACCATTTCTAAGTCCAAGCGGAGAAAACTAGCTAAAAAGCAGCAGTATGGTGCCATGAAGTTTTCTTCTTCAGTTTTTACTGCAGAAGCTACCAAGCGTGGGATTAGCATAAAAAGGGCAGAAAAGAGTTAAGTTGGAATCAGTAACTTGACAACATTGCTAATTGGACGCTTCAGTAAAATGGAAGACTGTCTTTATTCATTCGCATGGAAAACATTCGAGCACATGGAAAACAGATCAATGGCCCCAAGCGTTAGCAGCGGAAAACATAGGCTTCTCAGTTGATGAGACTGCGGAGATCACCTGGTGTGATGAAGATAAAATAGCGTGTTGGCAAGAGTGTCTCACATGGAAGCCAGGTTACCATTTTGGTATTTTTCAGCAAATTGCTTATTATAATGATGAGGAGTTGGCCATTATAGCTGTGCTTTCTATCCTACTCGAACCAGATCTGCACATTCTACAAATCTCTTGGCAATTATCCAAACAACACAATGCAGCATAATTTACGTGAGCAATGTGCTGCTTTTTGATAGGATTTTATTGTTTTTGCCCTTCAGAGGCATTGGAAGTTGGCTTCAGAATCAAAAGTGCATGGAAGCTTGTTGTGGCCATGATGAATGCATATCTGTTTCTTATGGAAGGCATGGATGTAATAAAAAACTGCATGACAAACAATTTGGTACTTCACATTAACTACTGCATCTCTAATCCATCTGTTTGGCATGGAAGTTTGTAAAGATGGGCACAAAGCTTTGTTGAAATCCGAGCTTTAATTAATGACGTCCTTAGCAATATATTCTTAGACACTTGGTAGGAGCAGTTGTTGATAATGGGGTATTGAAAGTAGATGGATGATGCAGTGTTAGGCAATGACACTACCAAAATTGAATGGCCAGGTCTAGAATGTAGAAGTTACACATCCACAATTAGTCTATTCTAGCGCTTAATCTCCAAGTGTAGCATTTGTGAGGCGCTGAGTATTCCTCGTATTGTAGCAATTGTAATCAAGGGTCGAATTTGGGAGGGTTCTTCCTCAGAATTTCCGATTAATGTTGGAAGAATCCCACTAATAATAAAGTAGACAAATTTAGAGGTTTTTTTCTCGAAAATTTAGTAAAGTAGACAAATTTAGAGGTTTTTTTCTCGAAAATTTAGTAAGTATAAATAGAACTTATAGAAGTGACATTTTTGATGATTAATGCAAAATCTAGATTCGAGGCTTTAACCCGGGATGTTTGGAATGGAAAATCATTAGGCTACTAATGACGTGGACAATAACATTGCCATGTTGGCGAGAAGTCACGCCCAATGAAAAAAACCCGGATTTCAAAGACCCATCAAACCCGCTTCGCAAAACCCCTTCGAGATGGGCGATGGCGGCTCGCCGGAGCTGATGGGTGTTAGGCTGGAACAGCAAGAGGATGAAGAAGAAGAAGAAGAAAAGGAGGAACAAGTCTCGGGGGCAGATTCTGAAGATGAGTCCCGCGAGGATTACAAACGTGGAGGTTATCATCCTGTCCACATAGGTGATACCTTCAAGGGCGGTCGTTACTTCGTGTTGCGTAAGCTGGGTTGGGGCCATTTTTCTACTGTTTGGCTTGCCCGTGATCGTGAGGAACATGTGGGTCTGTTTCTTAGTATTCTTTTCTGTATTTTGAGAGAGGGTTTTGCAATTTTTTTTATACCTTCATCTTCTTCATTGAACAGGACAGTAATCAATTTTCAAGCTCAAATGTTATAATTGTGCACTTCTAGTGGAATCGTAAACTTTGATGAACTCTTTTAGATTCTTTGCTTGTTTGCTGATTGATTGCTTGTTGTAAATGCAGAGGTATGTGGCACTTAAAATACAAAAGAGTGCTCAGCATTATGTGGAAGCTGCAATTGATGAAATTAAAATATTAAAACAGATCAGAGAAGGTGACCCTAATAACTGCAAAAATGTTGTAAAACTGCTTGATCACTTCAAGCATTCGGGTCCAAATGGAAAACATGTTTGTATGGTATTTGAATTCCTCGGGGACAACCTTCTTAAGCTTATTAAGCTGCATAATTATAGGGGTCTGCCTCTTGATATTGTGCGACAGCTTGCAAGAAATATCCTTATTGGATTGGATTATTTACACAGTGAGCTGTCGATTATTCATACTGACTTAAAACCTGAAAATATTTTGCTTGTATCCACATTGGATCGTCAGGCAGACCCTAGGAACTTAGATGGTGAAAAGGAAAGTGATCTTGCGAACGACGAGTTCTTGGCAACTAAGAATAAAAAGCCAAGACAATTGCCAAGCAATCCAGATTCGAGTGTCACAAATGTTAATGTAAGTAGGCTTTCCAAAGAACAGGACTGTAAAAGCAGGGTTGTGCATTCTTCTTCACAAAGAAAAGATTCTGGAGTTTTAACTGCCAGTAGTGTTGATAAGAAGGCTGTTCAAGTAAACACTTTATTTGGATTAGATCTTCAGTGTAAAATAGTAGATCTTGGGAATGCCTGTTGGACGTACAAGCAGTTTACAGCAGATATTCAAACTAGGCAGTATCGTTGTCCTGAAGTCCTCATTGGGTCAAAGTATTCTACTCCTGCAGATATGTGGTCCTTTGCATGTGTCATATTTGAGCTCGCCACTGGAGATGTCCTTTTTGATCCACATTCAGGAGATGACTTTGACAGGGATGAGGTAACTGTTATACTGTCCCTATTACCAAGTGCCATTGTGGCTTTCCTTGCTTACCTTGTGTTATTGTCTTTGTATTTGCAGGACCATCTTGCTCTTATGATTGAATTGATGGGTCGAATTCCTCGTAAGGTCAGTATAGCATAGTAACTGATGATTTTTATGTCTATGTCAGCTCTTAAAGCCACAATGGAATGCCAGGTAGCTTTGGGTGGTCGGTATTCAAGGGATTACTTTAATCGACATGGGGATCTTAGACATATCCGAAGATTACAATATTGGCCTCTTGAGAGGGTGTTGGTTGACAAGTATGACTTCACAGAAGTTGATGCAAGGGAACTTTCCGATTTCCTTTGTCCCTTGTTAGATTTTGTACCAGAGAAACGGCCAACTGCTGCTGAATGCCTGCACCATCCTTGGCTTAGGACTGGATCCATCCTTTGTAGAACACCTTTAGCTAACAAGGAAGAGCCCGCTAAAGAGCACAAAATTGTCCGGAGCCTCAGCCCCAATGCGAAAGCAATGGAGAGAGCAGAAATTGCTATGGGTAACATTGCTCTGGTACCAGAGCAGTTCAAGGAGCTGGTTCAGAATAATGAAGCACTGTCTGAACATGTCGACTTTACAAAAGGTAGCAAACATTCCCAAGTGCCAACCTAATTTTAATAAAGTACATACGTTTTTACTTATAAGATGATACAATACAGCAATCCCTTTACTTCACAAATTCCTAACTGCACTGGGTTGTTTCCAACATTATTATTCCTGCTCTAATTTCCAAGTTTGTGACTGCTGATTAATACGGGAACGTAAGTTTGCCTTCTTTATTGTGGACCTAACCATATTATTACTGTGAGTACTGAGAAGTTATTGTTCTTTCAATGCAAAGAACTTTTGAAGGCTCAATCAGTGCAACCTGCATTGAGGCTCTCGCCGCTACCTCGACTTTTCAATGTAAAGTATTTATTCTCATTGTTTAGTATTCCTATTCATTTAAGTCTGAACCTAAACTAGGGGCAGTTAAGATAGATTTAAGTTTTTTTGCAATTATTATCTTCGTGTTTAGTGTTCACAGATGTTCAATCGTTGGAAATTACTGAAGCTTGGTTTCTGGAGTCAGTTCAAACTCAGGCCTGCTCTCTAATAAGATATTCCAGTTCAAAGACATCATTTTTTTTATAACCATTGAAGATGCACAAACCAAAAGCAGCGCATTTTTTCCCCATGGAGCTGTTTAATTAGTAGCTCTGAGTTAGTACTTTTAGGACCTAAAAGGCTCTTTCTTGCAAGGAAAAGCTGCCGGGGCCAACTTCAGAAGTACACTTTTTGACACATTTTTATCTGCACAACTTACATGCACAGAGTCACAAATGATAATGCAAAGTTAAAGAGTATGGTTGTACAAAATCCTACACTAAAATCTTGACAAATTGGTATTAAATTTTCGTTGGCTAATCATTTTTTTGTGGACTTCAACTACAACATAGATGGACGCCTTAATCTTTCTTATGTGCGGGCCCTTGGAAATTCAAAAAAATGTCCAATCAAAACAGTAGAACAATAGATAACGAAGATTACAATAACACAAAAGTCAAATCCACTTCTCGGTGGAGGATACAAAATATGAACATACAACAAGTTGTTTCTTCTATGGTTCATTAGTTGAATTTGCCTTGCTAATTGTTGACATAATAATGAGATTTTGATGTCAGCTAGGAGTAAATCATTTGTTGACATAATAATGAGATTTTGAGGTAAGCTAGAAGTAAATTATGTGGCACGAATATGCCCGTATGTACAATTGCAATATTTTAGATGTATAAAGTCCAAAAATATGTATTTGTTATTTAACATATTTTTAACGTACTTTTTAATACTGACCATAAAACAATTTAGTACGCATAACCTATTCTTTGAACTCAGGCCCAGATTCGACGTATGTGAACCCAAAATGACCGTACAAGCAAAAATTTTCGAATTTTTGAAAACGCGGTCCTTTATATTTGCATAACTTGGTGTCTTCAGTCGCGTACACGATCCTTGGGTAACGAAGTACGCAGAAACCATGTGCTTGCATGCATGGACTGCTCTTTTTTGCGTATGCAAATTATAACTAGCGTATGCAAAAGTTTATGCAAAAGTTTATGTTTTTGCATACATGGACTACTCTTTTTGCATACGCAAACCAGAAATATCCCTGGATTGTTTTTTGGTAACGACCTCAAAGGTGCAATTTGACGAGGCAGATGCAACATAATTCCTTTACTACTCGGCAGACGTCGCTTCTAAGCTCTCCAACAGGGAATTGAATCGATTTGATTTTAAACATCATGGTCAAAGGTCTATGGGACCGAATACAAAGGATGCAATAAGTGCAGTACTAGTTAGGATTAAAAAAATCTCGCATAATGGGACATATTAAACTACATGTCCTTGGCATCGTTGTCCAAGTAATTGTGTACGGTTATCTAGCATCTCAAGTATATAAGATGCCAGAGCAGCTACTTCAGACGACTATTGAAGCACATGTAGGGATTGATGTGGGGTTAAGAAAGCTACATATTTCCCACTAATAGCCATAAATATTAGACAAATCTAGTGTATATTTCTCATCCAAGGTTCATAGCTCACAAACACTCGCACTTATAAACTCCCTTGGTTCATCGACCCACCTACCTGTCTCATTTTTGAGTTAGTGTATGTATGTGTGCAAAGTTATCTAATGTCTTTTCATAATCATGTGTGCCAATAGATATACTTGTGGTCTACGAGTGGTGTAATGTTAATTTGGTCCCTGTAATGAGCTATTTTTACCTTTTCTAATGTATTGGCATCCCGGAGCTTGTCCAAGAAACAAGTATCCATGTGTTGCTTCAATTGAGTGGCGTCTTCATTAAGTTCACTGTATTCATAGATGTTTCTTAAGAATCTACTTTGATAAGCCAAGTTTGTCATTTCTCCTTCCAGCAAGACTTTAGCCATAGTTTACCCATGACAAGTGTGTAGGCCAAGTTTAACATGCATGTATCCCCCATGTGTACCATCCTTTGGCAGTAAAATATGTAGCATTCCATTTTTGCGCGTCGAAGTGGCAGGAATCCTACCTCCTGCAAGAAGATTTGATATGAACAAAAGTCTTGACTCCTAGTGCACTGGTGAAAACAGCTTTCTGAATATGTTACAAATTGTCCCATGTGATAGATGTTATCACGTGACCCCACATCTCCATACTATATTGGCGCACTACTTCATGGAATAAATGTGTTGATGGCATCAATCTTAAAGCTTTGCTTTGAGACAATTGTTCTGCATAAATAGCATGCAGAGCCTTCTAGTATATAGTTCCTCTTTTTTAATATAAATATCTCAATGCATGTTAGTCGTGAACTCCACACCAAGACTTAAGAATTCATAGATGTTTAAGTCTTGGTGTGGTTTAAGACTTAGGTATTCATAGATGTTTCTTAAGAATCTACTTTGATAAGCCAAGTTTGATTTTTCTCCTTCCAGCAAGACTTTAGCCATAGTTTACCCATGACAGGTGTGTAGGCCAAGTTTAGCATGCATGTATCCCCCATGTGTACCATCCTTTGGCAGTAAAATATGTAGCATTCCATTTTTGCGCGTCGAAGTGGCAGGAATCCTACCTCCTGCAAGAAGATTTGATATGAACAAAAGCCTTGACTCCTAGTGCACTGGTGAATACAGCTTTCTGAATATGTTACAAATTGTCCCATGTGATAGATGTTATCACGTGACCCCACATCTCCATACTATATTGGCGCACTACTTCATGGAATAAATGTGTTGATGGCATCAATCTTAAAGCTTTGCTTTGAGACAATTGTTCTGCATAAATAGCATGCAGAGCCTTCTAGTATATAGTTCCTCTTTTTTAATATAAATATCTCAATGCATGTTAGTCGTGAACTCCACACCAAGATACTTGTACGTTTGCACCACCTCCACTAATTGCACTTCGTAAAAGAAATTGGGGTGATATGGGCTACTGTGAGGAGGAGACTACCAAAATCTTGGTCTTTGTCAAGTTGACTCGCATACCAATGCTGCCATAGAAACTATATAGTGCATTATGTGTTGTTGCATAGTAACTGGTGTACGTGCCAAGACAATGACATCACCTACATTTAGTAATTGTTTAATGATACAAGAAATTTATCCTATGAAGACGAGTAACTGAATAACTGATTATGAACATTAAATTCTAAAACAAGAAATAACAAGAGGTTGCCCGCCACCGACCTAACGGACCTTCCAAGAGAAAGCCGAGGTAGTGTGAATTTTCTGCCAGGTCGGAAATGATTGGAATTTAGGGCCGACCTAGTCGCCCAAAAATGACGACTATTACCTTATAAGGGGACCCAAACGTCGCTGCGACGGAAAGGAGGTAATAAGTTCTTGGTTTTTTTTTTTTTTGTGGTGCGGCTCCCTCTTTCCATTTTGTTGCAGAAGGGAAGCAGTGGAAGCAGGGTCGCTGCTTGATTCTGAACTATGGCTTCTCTCCTTGCATTTCATCCCTCGTGTAAAAATAGCTACACCCCTCCATCTTCATTTCATGCTTCAAGCAGTAGCAGATATAGTGTTGTATCCGCAACCAGTTCGACCAGTAACAAGCCAGCGTTTGCAACGGATCTGAAGCAAATCTACATCCCCAAGCTTTCTTGTGTCTCTCCATGGAAGATCCACCAGGCATACGAGCATATTCGTCCAAGATTTGAAGCTTGGACGCTCAAAGTCGTGAACCCAAGGAGTGAGGCGGACAGGAGGTGGATTCTAGAACAAAACTTGGTGATGCTGTGTTGTATGCTTTTCCCAAATGCTGTGGAAAGTAGGCTATGCCTGATAATTCGTTTTGTTTCGGTTTACCTTGTGGGACTCTGTCCTCGATGACATGGAACACCATGGTGCAAATTCACGCAACACTAATAGTCTTTTGCAAAAGTACCTAGATGTTATCAATCACGCCCAGTAGTGAAAAATATGCCAGTCCCGGACAGAAATCTCTTGTATGCTTTTCAAGAAGCTTTTAGTGGACTTGTGAAGGATATGATGCCAACACAGTCTGCCATATTCACCAGTGATACTCTCTCTATGTTTGCATCTCTATCACCCCAAAACAATATGCGCGAGCATGGCAAAATGCCTACTGTGGATCAGCTCATTGCCCAAAGGAAAGTGGTAACAACTTTTGTGATGATAATCCATTTGGTAGAGTATGCTTTACAGCTGGATTTGAACATGTTTGAAGATCCTGACATGATCCAGTTTGTTGATGTTGCTGCAACGAGCATGATAATTTCCAACGATGTGCTATCCTTTCGTGCTGAGTACACGAACAAGGACTTCCACAACATAATATGCACTGTTGCCACTGAAGAAGGGTTATGCTTGCAGGATGCCATGATAAAAGCAGGGCAGATGATGGGGGAGAATGATCAAATTTTTATGCAATTGAAAGAGCGCATCTCGGGCAGGTGGGAAGGCAACTGCCAAGTTGATGCGTTACTAAATGGTATTGGGCATGCGGTTGCAGGTAATCTGGAATGGAGCTGGCGAACTGGTCGGTACCATGGCTTTGCCTGGGTTGCACCAGTGGAACGCCAAGGTGTCATGTCACTCTCTTTTCCGGTCACCAACAGACCTGTTTTCACTCCCTATGTGGAATCCAAGGAAGAATGTCCTCCACCTGTAGTTGATGGTCGCATCTAGCACCCACTTTATGGCTGCTCTTGTTTCAGATCTTGGTTCATCTGGACCTTCTTCCATTGCCATCCCTAGGGCTATTATTTTATTTACCTTGATCTTTACCGCAATTACTTACGTCGAAATTTCGTAAATTATTAGAACTCAAAACGCGCTTTACTTTTTGCTAAAAAATATTGCAACAAGGTGCCACAAATAAGGGACTAAAATCAAATCCACTATATGGCTCATATGTGAAAAGTGGTCAATCTGCACTTAGAGACTATCAAAGCCATACTTACTAGAAACGTGTGCCCGACGATGCGGGCATTAATCGAGGACGTGTGTGATGTGTTTAGACTAAGAATGTTATCAATTAAATTGTTTATGTGATTGGTATCATGCATAGAATGGAGGCGCCAATTTGGACCATGTGGATGTTCATATTCGAATGGGTGAGTTATTGATGATGTTGCATGTAAGACTCACTTTGGAGATGTTAGGCATGTTAGGTCATGCATGAGATAAAAGCATTATATAAACAAGAAATTTAACGCGGCGGCCAAGGCCGCCGCGAACATTTCTTTAGTCCTAACCATGTATTGGCACGAGTCTATGTTCTAATTTTGTATAGCAATGGATTTATTATAGTCCGCATTGGGACGTAGTTGATCATGATACTTATCACAATCTTGTTACAAAGATCACACATGTCAAGAGGAGACTTTTCCTTAAGTACTATATGAGGTGCATATTTTTATACGATGAACTAATAAAAACCATTTTATCCACCTTGTTCTGCACACAAGTAACAAATCAAGGAAGAACTATTAATGCAAAGAAGCTCAGATGAACCAATAAACCATAAAATATCATATGTCTAGCCAGGAGGACAACTATTAATGGCCCGAGGAAGACAACTATTAAGGACAAAAAGCTCAGATGAACCAGTAAAACCCATAAAATATCATTTACCAATAAAATATCATTTATCCTCCAAGGAGGACGACTATTTATAGAAAAAGCTCATGAACCAATAAAAACGATAAAATATCATTTGCCCACCTTGTTCTGTAGATGAATCAATAAAAACCATTAAATATCATTTGCCCACGTTGTTCTCTCTTCGAGCAAGAAGTAAAAATTAGAAAATTCAGCTTTTTTATGTCATTTCTAAATTGGCTAGAGACATATTTTGGGATAAGCTACTAAAACTACTTAAATCACAAGCAACCGGATTGTTGAGTTATATTACACCTTCCTCCTTGAGCTCCCCGTAGTTCAACACTAAGTTGCATGAAAACAATGCTTATCCTAGCATTGGATGATATAATGCTTGGATGATATAATGCTTGAAACAATAGGGCTTAGAATATGTTGAATAATGGTTATTGCAATAGCATTTAAATGCACACGTGTTTTACATCCCATATTATGTTTATGGGGTTTGCCAAAGGGCACAAATTATACTCAGAGACCTCACTATTTCAGCAAGTCAATATTGGCATCCATCCTTTTAAAGGCTGCGACATCCCCGAAATTGAATATCTTTACTGCACTTATCAAAGCGGTGTTATATAATTCTTATGGTGAATTTTGTGGCGCGCTCCTCCATTTTAATAGATATATAGATAGATTGATAGATAGATAAAGCGGTATTATATAATTCTCAGGGTATACTTTTTGTGGCAAAGCGCCCCCATTCTATAGAGAGACCAGCATTTTCAAGACAGCATGGCTGCAATATGCAATTCACCTATCTCTACCTGATTTTATAGTTTACTTGATGATAACAGGGTATTTGACCTTGATCTCCTTCCAACAACTCTAGAAAAGCTTCTGATTGCATCTTTTGGGAAGTAGGGTGGTTTGAAGAGCCAGTTGCCTCCATCAACAGGAAGTAAAGTTCCATTGACATGTCTACCTGCATGAGGATATCATTTACAATGAAACATACGAATAACCAAAGCTTGATTTCGACATGGAAAAGCAATGTACCAGCATCAGCATCAGATGCAAGGTAGACAGCAGCCATGGCGATATCCCACTTTTCACCCCATTTGATAGCCTTCACATTTACGTCTTCCGTTACTATCCTCATTTGACAGCCTTCACATTTACGCCTTCCGTTACTTCTTTTGGTGCAAGCTTTTCCATCCCAGGAGTATCCTCAAATAGGTCCAGGGGCAATAGAATTCACTCTTATCCCGTACTCTGCACCCCATTCCAATGCTAAAGATCGTGTCATACTGTCAATTGCAGCCTATGAATGCAAACGCATAAAAAACACTTACAAAAGATCTCACAACATCTATCTAATTAAAGATGACAAAAGGACTGACATGGATGTTTTATATGTCTACATAAACATGTTAAACAGCACCTAATACAACTTCACACCACTTAATTTGTGAACATATAAACAATTTACCAAAGTAGTTTTGCAAAACCAGATCAACTCAGATACTGCAAAATATTGAACAGTCCGTCTTGAAGAACAATGTCTTAAATATCACAAAATCAACAAAATCAGTTTACAAAGGTCTGCAGGAACCTATACAACAATGAGTATTGGCAATCACCTACAACGAGTAAGGCAAACCGAGGCCAAGATATGTCAAAGACATATCTAAAGTTGTCTGTCTGTTAGCTTGTAAGCCGTAATGATCTAAGAACAAAAGCTGGCAAACATGCCAAAAGTAATCTAAAATAACGCCTCCAATAAAATCTAAAGAAGTAGTGGTTCGTGCATACTCCTTACATAGAAATCAGAGCAAGCAGAGATAAGCCTAAGAGATAATAACATATACTTCATAACGAATTTCTCAAGCAGAGCAAATCAATCCTAAAGACCTAACTTCATCTGCTCTGAAGAAAAGATGGCCAGTCTATTGTTTATAGTGCCATTGCAAGTATGCCCATTTGTTCTTGATGTATTTGCAAAAGCAGGATTCTCGGCAATTAAAACTTGAATATGAGAAGATTAGGCAGTTGCAAAACTGTGTTTACTGTTAGAAAATGAAGCGCCACGCACTCCTTGCTCTAAAGGAAGAAAACCAGCATTGAGTCACGGGCAAACTGTAATTCTAGAAGCCAGGGTACTTGACCATAGATAAACCAGAGTATTTCGTCACCGTTTCATGAGTTTATTCTACAACATGTAAATGCATTTAAGATGTGAAAGCATCTTTGCAACACACCGAGATTAGTTAACAGATGTACCCGGATTTCATTTTCGCTCTCCAGTCCGTCCAAGCGAAACGCAAGGCTATCATCTACATAAGCATTCATTAAAACAGATCAGGTATATAATTCTAAATTGATGTTGATATTCGTTCAATAGCTTGTGACTCTGCCATACCCAAACATCACCGTTTGTCTCCTCCACAGTTCCACGACTGTTTCACCGCCTCAGATGGCCTCAGATCCCAATTTTATTATATTCAGAAGACTGAACAAAAGTCAATATATTTAATAAGCCTGCAAATTCACGAAGAAACTTATATACAACTTGTCTGCCTTCGGATGCAAATCAACCTTCTCAATGCCCGAATGTCATTCCTTTTTTTTACCGTCTCTGTGGAACCCAAATGGTGGAACAGATTATAAAAAGCGAGAAAAAGAAGGGGATATAATGGAAACGAGGCCTGGCATCTCTGTTTTGCCCTCAAAGCTTGAAATCTCAAGATCAGAGCCCCGCAGAGCAGTCATGGCACTAGGATCGGCATCAAACAGCTTCACTCTGGCGATATTGTTCTGTTTAATGATGCACGATGATATTCGCTGGAAGCCTGTGGCTACTCTGTGTGCCCCAATTTATACCAGGATACAGAGCAAAACATGCTTCCAAATTTAAAAGGATGAAAACAAAGGCAAGGTTTAGGGCCCAAGTCTGGCGCTTAAACCTTACCCACATCCGCCCGTCGCGAGGGAGTTTTTGGCCCAGAAGAGAACCGAGGCGGCCTTGACAACCCACTCCATCCATCCCTCGCTCCGTCATTGCTACTCTGTCAAAGCGAAAAGAAGCAAATTTTGATAAAAAGAAGGCCAAAAGGATGGAGTGCTCAAGAATAAAAGCCTCACATGAAGCAGGGGAAGAGGCCGATCTGCTTGTGGGCAAAGTCTGGTCCGGTTTTTCCCAATCCGACATGCTTGTATTGATTTGGCCAAATGTTTCCTAACACCTGCATTTTTTGTGGGCCGGATTCTATCTCTGTGCCGTTGATGCCTTCAATTCCTTGCTTACAGTTTTGAAACGGCATGCAGTGGTGGTAAATTGCGGCATCGGAGTTTGATCTGCCATAGCATCGGAGTTTGATCTGCCATAGCCAGAGCAGAGCAGCAAGAGCAGAGCAGCAGCAGAGCACGATTCTTCAGCGCAATGCTTGAGTGCAGAGCAAGAAAAGGGAACCACGTGTCAGCTTCACAATTCTTCAAACAAAATAAACCACGTGTCAGCTTCACGATTCTTCAAACAAAATAGCATCAAACAAAATAGCCTCAAACAGAAAACCAAACTGAATTATATATGAGTTGATAACGTTTTTAGTACTTGTGGATTATATTAAAACACAATGCGTGACATTTTTGGTTGGTAGTAAATATGTTATATTTGAAGTCAAAGCAATATGTAACCAGTGTTGGGCAAAGTTTTTAAATCCAATCGGAAATTTTCCTACTTTTTCATCAAATAGCCGGATATTTTCAGTTCTCAGCCGGAAATTTGTATTACTCTTATACAAATATGCATAAAAATCTACCAAAATTTTTCCTGCAATGCGCTAACTCAATCGGAAATTCTTAGTTTCAACCGGAACAAACCTCTCTACCCCAGAATTTGCCCAACAGTGTATGTAACAAAATAGAACGCCTACTTGGGTATAGCTTGTAAATAAACGACTAAAGTAAATATTCATATCATATTTATGTCAAATAGTGTCAACATGAAATAGGTAGATGTAACAAAATTTGTAGATGGAAAAAAATGTTTTTAATGTATCCGTAGGTGTAATAGAGGGCCAAGTGTGAAGGGTTTAGGTTTTAGAAATGTCTAGCATTAGTTATAACACGTGGAATGGGTAGGAACGATGGAATGCATAGTGTGGAATATATAGATTTCATAGTTTAGGGTTTTGTGGTAGTTCATGGCTCCAATGCATAGTAAAAACAATTGCAGTTAAAGTGTAGTAGAAATTTTGGATATTTCGTATGTTTGGAAAGATGGAAGAAATATGTGGCTACGTTCTTGTGTGTGAATTTGTAACAATCTAGTCTAGTGAATCCAAGAGGATAGTAACGTATCATAGTTTATGTAACTGGTCAGTGTTTCTTTTTTATTAGTCAAATGTGTTCTACAAAGTTATGGAACACAAGAAGGAAAAATCATTGTAAATGGTTGATAACCTTAGGGTTTATGATTAGGCATTTGTGGTGAGTGTATAAGATGCGAGTTTGATCTAAGTCAAGGCTTAATGCATGACTTACTACTCTACATGATACTTTTATAGGGTTAGTTCTTATCTCCACTTTGCAACCATAAGCTTAATTCAACATTGGTTTTCTATTAATTGTACTTGAGAAAAACACAACCTGACAACTTAACCCTTTGGAATTGTTACAATAACTAATGGCTTTCAATGACAATTTACAGATTTAAATTCTGCTAAAGTTGGAAGAGAAATATTTGATGATCAACAGCCATCACAACTACAATTGAAGCTTTTCAATTTTTACTATAATCAAAGAACTAAAAGTAGCTTATGATCTGCCCTCCATGTGCCATCCATTGTGTCAAAAAATGGTAGAATGCATCCTAGCACAGCCATGTTGTAAGAATCAATCAAGTCCTTGTTGATGCAACCAAGAAAATCATCATCAACTTAAAAAATAGACTGTTATTTGGCCAAAAGTGTAAAGTTAAGTGCCTCATTTTCTGTGCTTCTTCAAGCCATCCACAAATGTCAAACGTCGCTTTTCCATGCGAGCAGGCCCATTTGGTAGAATTCCAGATAGTGATACATAATGCCTCCAAAACCCAGGCAATCATCCACTATGGTAATGTCAGACTCCAGTGCACCATGGTCCATTTTCCTTAACTGTACTTCGCATGAATATGTCCAGGGCAAGAATAGACATCTTGTGATAGCCAATCAAGTACTTGAGGAAGTTGTCCAGCAGTTGTAGGTATACCAAGATTTGAGTTTGCAAAAAATGGAGCTGCTTGGTAGATGGCACAACGCTTCCATTTATCTCACTTGCTATACATAAAAGACTTAAATGCGTTGATTTCTCTGGAGTCAAGACCTGCAAAATGCAAAAACAATATTAATAAACCTAACATAATGAACAATTTTTTTACCACTAAATAAAAGAAGTGTAATCTTCGTAATGCAATGCTTATGATAGGTCTCTGATAATAGTTTTTTACCTTATTCAATGGCAAGCATACATAGTCAGAAAGAGCATGTCCATGGCATTGTCACCAGTTTTTTATGATACTACGATTGTATAATGCATTTGCCCAAGATATATTTACATGACAATGACGTAATGCTAGGATAATGCTTTTCCCTACTTAGCAAACCATATTCGCATATTTTTCTCATGTATTTCTATTATATTCTTAAGGTTTCAGGAAGAGACAAAACACTAACTCTTCCGTATTTTCAAGTTGAAAACATCTTGCTATCATGTTTGCAAGGGAGCAAGAAGCGACAACCTTATGCTTGGTCCCCTCAGCTTCTTCAGCTGCAAGACAAATCTCCAAACTGAAGTCATGTTTGTAAATAAATATTACATATGAGAACATACAAACCACTAAAGAATCTTACAAAAGAAGATTGCATGCTTGCTCAAGCGACAACTAGAACTCTCATCAGTGATTCGTGTATGTCAGATAAGAGAGAACTGAAAAAAAAAATGGAAAGGGTTTGCTGAATTTTGTCTAACACATGTCTAAGTTTCAGCCTAAGGTCTGCTGAAATGCACTCAGGAACAAATGCTCCAGAAGTCTTGCTCGAAATGGAGCTTGCAAATACTGGAGCATGTAAATGGCCTGTTTGAGTGAATCAATGGTCTAGTTTAGTAAATAAAACAATAAAATGATTACTTCACTGGCATCTTCATTACATATTAGAGCCCCTTTTCAGTGCATAAATTGGCAAGTCACAAATTGGTAATCTGCTTCATCTCTAATGATATCATGAACTTACTCATTTATCCTCAATTTACTGACGTATCGGCCAAGAAGGAATAAAAAAATATGGATGCGTCCATTCATAAGATGCATAGTAGAAAAAACTATGGATAGTTCTACTGCAATTGTAGGGACTGAAAACAAAGGTGTAATAGAACTATCGTAGGGCAAATATTGTTTGGGGTACAAATTTAATTACATGGATATAATGGTATCATATATGTTAATTGAAAAGGTAGGAAACAGGAACAAAGACTGCAACTTACCGTTATAGGCAAATCTTTGAAGCTCATAATCTTTGCATACAATGAACTTACGATGTAAACCATGTGAACTAAAGAGCTACTTTAAGTACCTGGGATGATGGGATCCTTTAATGGGCTTCTGGCTATACTTTCTCCAAGAATACTCATCTGGTGGTATTTCTGCTCTATTGCAGGAGCTTGATGGTTCTCTTTAGCCTCAACTTTCTACACATATACCAAATCCGGATCATATAAAATCATATTCTATTCTATTCTATTCTGAAGCCAAAACATAAGGACCATACAAATAAGTCTAAAACTCAAAGGATCCTTAGTAGACATATTAATTCTTACTTTCTTTTAAAGCAATGGCATTTTTCAAACCTCACACATTTATGACTTCAGATCTTCATGCTTAAACGGGCGTGGCCATACAGGGAGAAGGTTCTGCTCCTGAGAGATATACATTTATGCAAACAAATCTAGTTCAACAATCTGGATGAGATTGCATGATGGTGACGAGGCAGAGATGGTGCATAATGAAATTCAAATAATTACCAAGTGATCAGAAAAACCCATGCCCAAAAAGCTTCAGAAAAGCATTTTATAAAATAGAACATATACCATTGCCACTACTCCCTTTGCTTCCTAACAAATCCAATGTATTATTTGCAGATGCTCAAACAAATGAGCGGAAAAATCCTTGTACCTAATCCAGCAAGGACAAATCGCTTGCTTGCTAACTGTGAGCTCCACCCTTGTATGTTAGTTTTGAACTTTGATGCCACGCTGCTGATTAGCATCATCGAAAAGCCTTCCCACAACACCACACTCGTCAGACCTGATACCACAGAATAGCAGAAATGGATTCAAGCTCAAATCTGAAATTGCATGCAAGTCTTACTCCCAGAAATTGGAAATGCCAGTATGAAGCTGGAATAGCGTGGGCAATCTAGAAAACATATACTACAAACTTCATGATCACACTATAGAGCATATACCCTTTAAACAATATAGAAAAAGTACAACTATGATGACATTGGTGCTCCAAAAATATTGTACTTACAGAGTTGTGACGCAGATATTGCAGCCATGTACAACAATCTTGCACAGAAGGACATTGATCAAGCTCGAATATGGGCTCTAGCCTTCTCACAATAAATGGTGATGTCAAATGGACATGATGGATGTAGTAATGAGACCCAATCTCAGACCTTATAATTAGCTCAAATGCTCAAAATAGCAATGAGGATGAGGAGGGCTTATACAGTCTCTATTTAGAGATTATGTACAACAAATAGGCACCGAAAATAAAGCAGGTGCAAACTGGCTTAAAATACTCCAGCCAGCCAGTCGGGCATGCAATAGAACAAATCCCATTCAAGATGCAGAGGAAATGACTATTGAAGCTCTTTTGATGGCAAGAAAAAAGGCCAAACAGGGCTGAAACAAAAATGGCATACCCTAATCGAGCCATATACTGTACATCTGGAGGAGGCTTCTTCAGCATTGGCTTCGGTTTCCTTTTCATCTAAACTGGCTCCTGCAGGTCTAGAAAAATATTGTCTTTCTTGCAAGACTATACTAATGTGAAAAGGTTCTGCCCAAACCTTGGAGCAAGACCTACAATGTTGCCACAAGAGCATTGGAGAGTGAAGCGACGACGGAATGAGATAGCCAAGCTGAAGAGTGGCTCGATTTCAAATCTAAACGCATAATTGAATGCAAACGACCAAAATAGTCCCACAAGGGGGAGAGGGAACGCTGCATGCGGGGTTACATACGGCGTTCCTTGGCACGGAAACCAAAGCGATCCCAAAATAAGAAAGAAGATAAGGCACGATAGGTTATTCTCCCAAAATTTTCAGAATCAAACAACTCAAATTGTTTAGATATATCCTTCAGATTCTTATCTTTGATCTTGCCCATTTCCTTCAACTTGTGTAGGACATATTCTGATTTACTTCAGAACAATTAAACAAATAATTGGTGAAGATTCAAAAAGACAATGCAAACTGTGGTAATCATCCATATTGCCTACAGCATGCACAAACATTTGTCATTAAGTATCCCAAGAATAACAAATATTTTTTGAACTAGAAACATGTTTTGCCCTTGGTTTGGATCTAAAAGTCATATAAAGAAGTTAATTTTTTGAACTAAAAACAAATTGATTGTTTTGGCCTTGGTTTAGATTTGAAAGTCATATAAAGAAGTTATTTGACATAGCCAAATCTATTATTGTATTCATTGTACTGTAGTGAAGGTCCTTTACAGGGGAATACTACATGTATTTTCTCAATACTCGGTATGCTATTCTATTATGTAACAACCAGTAGCAAAGCATCAAAGGCAGCTTGCTAAAAGGATCCACTTTCTTGAATGGCAATTGTGCAGGCTCCCTCTGAGTGAGTAACTTCCAGTTTGTGATATTGCAAAAAGGGACAATGTCTATTTGTTAAAAGGATCCCTGTTTCTTGAATGGGAATTGTATTGCAATGTATTAAAGCAATCACTGTGTACTGGGTCCATTATAATGCTTCCTTACATGCTCTTCATGGGCTGGAAACTTAGCTTCCTTCAATCTTTCAATCCTTTTATTTAAATGTAATATTGTTCAAACAACAGATAGTTGATTTCCAACGGAGATAAGGGAAGAGATGCTTGAGATAGCTAACATGATCGAGAGCAGTTGCAACAAAGCCATCCGAACTCACTTTATGGAAGCTTAAATGCCCAAAATCGTTAGCAAGTCCTCACTCAAATCTGCATTGCCCGTCTGAATTACAGATCGACCAAAATGGTGCACTAGAAGTCTTATGACCATAGCTGAAGGAAAAGATTGTCGGAACCTCAAATATAGAGATTGAATAAAGATCCAAAAATATGAACAACACTTCTCTGATAGGAACATTGTGCTCTTTTTGTTTTAGTTGTTGAGCAGGCAGCAGGAAGCGGAATAGATATAAAGAGCAAAACTCACCCATAGATGAAGGTCCAAGGAAGATCGGAACAGATGGGCCTGCTCCAAATTAGGAAGGGACTTCTTCATGCATCATATTCGAAGCAAAGAAATTTGACGCGGATGAGCAATGGCCCCAGCTCGCACAGCGGATCCGGTAAGGGGTTTGCGAGGCCATCTCCGGCAACGCAGAAAGAAGCTGGACATGGTAAAAAACTCCACCGCAATTTTTATACCCAGGAAAAAGCAACCTTAAAAAATAGCATCTGTCGTTTTAATAAGAGAGAATAAAAGAATCGAATCTTAGGAGAAATAATTATATATGTGTAGATGATGAGCAAGATATGAACTTCCACCCCCCATGTTGAACAACCCAATCTTCCAGCTGGTCATTATACAATGTAAGGGAGAGTAGACAACCTTGACGTATGGCGGCATGGAATCTGGGGAGCTGATTCCAGGGGGTCCCGCGACCGGCGGGAGCCGGGAGCGGGTCCTGGAATCTGCGACGCAGTTCCAGGCCGCCACAACAAGGAAACTGGGGAGACAAAATTTTGCTTCAAATTACCTGTTTCTGACCTGCTGAGCGGAATCAAGCCCGCCGTTTTCCATTCCGGATGCGGAATGAACTCTCCAGTTTCCTTGTTGTAGCCCCACATTGTTATTGGCGAGTTATCTAATAAGGCATGCATGCAAACACCTTTTCCATAATATATAGTATTTTGTAACTCATGTGGAATACCTAATTGTGACAATCTCCTCCATAACTCTACTCGAAGTACTGTATAAAAATCATTTGCAAAATTCATAAGATAAAACCAAGGGTCATATTGTTTATTGCGATTGTCCTCCAGTAAGGTGCATAGAGTGAAGAATAGAATAGAATAGAATAGTTTTTTTAACGTCCACGAAGACCAATAGGTCATGGGACCCATACAATGGGCTAGTACAATCATTACTACTAGGATTAAAAAACCCCTGCCTAAGCCATTCCCCTAACGTCGAATGACTTTGGCCAAGTGGTCAAATGTTATCCTAAGATCGCATTGCAAGCAAAGGGCTAACCATTATGGTGTAGTAATTGAAGAGCATTTATATCACTAGCCTTTCTTTCATGAAGGCCTTGCTAAATATGTTGGTGAGTACTGGAATGATCTCAGGTCCTCTTCATTTCAACAATTCTGTTTATAACTTCTGCAAGTTTATGGCTTTACCATCAGCGAGATGTTTGTAAGCCTTCCTCCAAAGCTTTTATCGTTGGAGTCAAGACTTGGCATGTCTGTGTTAGAATGCTATTTAAGACTCCATGGATGTCATATAGTTAAGCCAAGAAGAATATCCAGTATGGAAAAGAAATAATGTCACCCAGGACTTGCATTGTCTTATAAACGACCCTCCTTTAAAATGCCTTAGGATTTCTAGTAAGTAAGAAGAACATGATGTGTTGGTGTTGTTGTGCCTTCTTTTCCTTCAAAAAATCCTTGTATTGGTTAATGGCCTGGACATGAAGCCCTGGGCACCCGAAGTCGAAACTGCCTTTTGAGAACTTCACATTTGCTTTTGGAGAAAAGATTGTGCGTTAGAACCATTCGAGGTATTTTTGATTCTGTGTCTTTTAAAATACATCTCAGTTGCACTTAAAAGGCCAGTGACCAACTTATTATTTTGTTGTTGTACGGTGGGAGTTCCAATATGCCCAAAAGGTCCTCGGCAAAAAAAGAAAAAGAAAAGGGGGGGCTTTATAATTCTCTGCTCTATTATAATCCAATCAAAATGCTTGCGATGTGCACGTAATAGTAGCCAGACACAGGGTCTGCAGTTGCCATCAATTGAGGGTGACGAAAAAAAGTTGAAGATCTGAATCCACTTCTTAGTGGCTTTGGCTGCACATGTTTGATGATATGAAGTTCATGTTCACGCACAAGCACATAGTCCACCACACTCTGTCTGCAAATGTATGTGGAGGAGGAAGGCCATTGCAAATGATCAAATAAAGAACAGCATACACTTGAAGCAACTCTCTTCCAAATCGTGTGATAGGATGAATTGCATCTGTCGGTTGGCGCTTCCACATAGTCTCATCTATCTGAAGTTGCAATAAGCCCTTTGCAACAAGAAAAACCTTCCTATAGGGTACGTGAAAGCCTGAATGCCGTTATATAGATCGACATAAATGTCCAATAACCAACATAGCATGTTGATGACATAAGTTTGACTCCATATATGGGAAATAATAAGAAACAATAAATAGCGGGGTTCCTTGTTGGTCCTGCATCCATATCCACGTGTAGCAGTGTCTGCCTTGTGCAATGATGCAAAAGACACCAAAGATGCTTTATTGTAGCAAGATATGGATAATACTAGAGATAAGCAAATTGCATATAAGGGGCTGCATGACTTTGTAGAACATCAAATCGAGTCTTGAGTAGCCACTCGATGCACAGGCACATTGATTTGACCTAGCTACACACTAGTAAGCTTTCTTGTTTGCTCTCGTACACCATGCCTAAGGCCACATTGGATACAATTGTCCAAGTCAGTCGTGGTTGGTGGCAACGAAGTAGATGCTGGTCCAACACTTATTATAATGATGACAATTAAAATATTGTTTTACTCACACAATTCATGTACGCATGACAGGATCGAATAAAAACAATAAAATGAGTAAAATGTTTGGCTTTTGACAAAACTATTTATTTTCTTTGCAAGTAAGTTAATTTGTCAATTATCCAATTCCGCAAACCAATTATCCTATTCCTCTAATAAACTAGCGGAAAGTCGTGAAAGGTCAAACTCTTTGATACGTAATAGCATACAAAGGGGGAAGATAGAAGCATCCAGTTCTAAATTTAGCTCTGGGTAAGGATGTAGTAGATTTGAAGGGGGATCCTACTCTAACAACTTTTCAAAAGGCTACTTTCATGGCTTTGTGTTCTAAGACACGTGGAGGCAAGCTGACATATATGAATGCCTTCACCACCTTCAGCTACGCCTTTCTTAGTTGCTCGGACAACAGAAAAGGATCTATCTTTTGTTGCTTCACCTGTCGGCCAACTAAATATATGGTATTTGCCATATGCTTTTTATCTGAACTTACATCTATTGAACCTAGACCACCTTTTGGATAATACATGGGAGGGCCCTCGGGGTTATAGCTTGTGCAGGTGTAGTAATGTTCTATTTTGTGCATTCGCATTTGTAATATCCTCCTCATATCAAAGAGACAATACATCAAAGAGTGTTGGAGCAGTTGAAGTAAAAGGTATGTGGTTGCTAGAATGAAGTAGGAAAAGGTGCAAAACCATTTCTTGCTAGAAGTATGTGGTTGCTAGAATGAAGTAGGAAAGGTGCAAAAACATTTCTTGCTAAAAGAATTGGAAGTTAAAGTTCAGACTCCACATGAGATGTTACTTGCAGAAGAAGCAGACATGTCTTGCAAGAATCATGTTTCATTCCTATGCGAGATGGTATAAGAATTTAGAAGACTGGGCAGGTTATTAGGGCATTGGACTGGTTGATTTATCTTCTTCGATTTAGGATTTAGTGTTTGGCACAAATGGCGGATTGGAGATCTTGTAATGACTAAGAGGAACTTTTACAGAGGGAATGTAAAATATGAGTGTACAATGAGCAATGGTAAGCTTAGCACAAGAAAGGGAAAATGCTACCACCAAGAGTCTTAAATATAAGATGAAAAGCATGCTCTCCTGTGATTACCTAAGACCACAATATGATAATTGCTACTCTTTGCCCAAGCCACATGTTGTAAATTAATATGTATCTATAAAACTTAGCATGTATCTTCAAGAATGATGGGGACAGAGTTGGACCTGAGGGTCCAAACATATCAGCGACCATGTGTTCACAAGTGGTGAACACATCGCTTATTTCAAATCAAAGGATGCCAAAGACTGTTACCAATACTCTCTATTCTATTGGGAGGGAGGGCAATGTGAGCCTGTTTTAATTAGCACTAACAAATTAGGAACAGATGCTTTATCAAGGACAAATGTAATTGTGAGCACCATGAATCATCTTTCACTATTAACTTTTGTGCTGCCCATAAAACACATATCTCCTCTCGCAAAATGTGGTCTTTATCTAAAACACAAAGAACCACTTTGTATTCTATAAAATTAAAGAGCTATATGGTGGTCAAAGGAAAACTGGAAAGTACTTTCAAAATATTCCAACTCAAAGATGCATCAAGAGCTGAACCTCTTCAATGCAGATCTTCCTCCGTTGTTCCATGGTAACCTTATCAAATGCAGCTTGTGCATATTGTCGTTTCCTTTCCTGCAATTTGAGTATGCGCTCTTCTATGCTATCAGCTACAATTAATCTGAACACATGCACATCGCGAGTCTGGCCAAGCCTGTACACACGATCCATTGCTTGTTCCTCCACTGCTGGGTTCCACCATGGATCCAGCATATAGACGTTTGATGCACTGACAAGATTTAGGCCAACACCAGCTGCCTTAAAACTTAGCAGGAACACAGTAGGAGCATCAGGAGCCGTGGACTTAAAGGACTTCATTGCTTCTTCTCTCTTTTTGGCACTCATACTACCATCAAGACGAACATAATTGAAGCCTGCTTCCTTCAAATGTCCTTGTATAAAATTCAACATTTGTATAAACTGTGAAAATACAACTGATTTTACAGATGGATCCTTCTCCCTTGACTTCTGTAACAAGGAAACCAAAGCAACTATCTTCGCACTAGCATTTGTTCCATTTTCCAGGTTATCAGTCTCTTTAATTTCTTCACCAATGTTGGAAACGAAAATATCAGAGGAATTTAGTGGTGACCGGCATAGAGGGCACTGCCTTTTATCACAAGTAAATGTTTTCTCAATACATCGCCTGCAGAAAACATGCGCGCAGCGAGTAATAATAGCCATTGTTGGAGGACATAAGCAAATAGGACAGTCAAACTCATCTGCAGTTTGGACCAATAGCTTCTGCAGCAACTCGGGACTTGCGATTGCAAGTTCTGCAAAAATTAACCGAATAAATTGGCATGAGAGTCCAGCTCATTAATTTCAAATTTTACAATAAAACTGCAGCTCCATTTTCTATTTTAGAAAGGGAAGCAGGCAATAGCGCAACCTAGCGGGTTCTAATACCAGGCTATCAAGCATATGCAACTACGATAGTGCAGCTCATTAATCTTCTACGATAAAACAAACTGCATCTCCAGTTTTTGTTTTAAGAAGTGAAGGAGACAACAGTATATCCAACTTCAGAATCCATTGCCAGGCCATCAAACATCCAGTCAAGCTATGTTTGTACTACTACCATGAAGTCTTTCACACCTGTTTTTGCTTGAGGCAGAAAGTAATGCTCTATCCTTACAAATTAATATGCAAAATTAAAACAAATTAACTATGCTACCTTCGCC
Organism: Isoetes taiwanensis; assembly: GCA_021234155.1. Taxonomy (NCBI): domain Eukaryota; kingdom Viridiplantae; phylum Streptophyta; class Lycopodiopsida; order Isoetales; family Isoetaceae; genus Isoetes; species Isoetes taiwanensis. The sequence continues at coordinate 3,815,555 of JAJEKV010000012.1, read as the reverse complement.
TGTAGAAGCCTTCAGCAATTCAGCTTGTGCTGGGCATAATGCAGAATGATCACAAATTTGACGCAAGCGTAAAATGATTTGCAGAACTGTTGAATAGTTCTCAAGGATAACGCCAGACGTGAGAAAACGCTGGAGCACGTTTCTGCCTTGCAATTCTACAGTATCATAAAGGCGACGGTCTTCAGAAGAAAGAACAACAGGGTAAACTGTCACAATTTTTGCAGGTAGTTCAATAAGTTTTCGTCCATCAACTTTCATGTCCTTTGTTCGCCTAAGCGCAATGGCAGATACTAACCCCTGAAAGAGACGTAACAGTGATTGTGGAAGTACCATCAAAATATCCTGCTAACATGTTTTTTCTTCACTACTTTCTAACCAAAATGTTACATCTTGAGAATGCAGTTTATATTATGCTTCCAATTCTCTTCAAGCAGAATATTTACATGAAAAACTTGTGAAGTATACCTAGAAGGCCATTCCAAATACAAACGAGAAAGCAAGAAGACAGAAAATGGTGCCTTAATTTAAACCACGGATTCTCAGCCAAATCAGAAAAGCATATTACCTGCAACCTCAGGAAACCACTTTGCTCTCCATTTAATAGAGGCCGCTGAATTGTGCGGTTCCAGAATGATCTATCATTTAATGGCTCCAGCTGAAGAAACACCATCAGACTGAATAAGTCCTTGGGACCATTCTGTATTGGAGTTCCAGATACAGCCCATCTTCTTTCTGCTTTCAACTTTGCAACAGCTTTTGTGTGATGAGCATTTGGGTTTTTTATAAGGTGTGCCTCATCTAGAATGATCCGTAGCCAACTAACCCGCCTTAATGGAGATGCTGCATTTTCTCCTTCTGATGACAATATATTATAGGTTGTTAGAACGATATCACTCTGACCTAAATTCCTTGCATCCTTTGCCCGGTCAGGACCATGATAAAGGTGAACCATCAGACTCCCTTGCTGTGTGTGATCTTCAAGCTGGCTAATCCAATTAGACAGTACAGATAATGGACAAATAATCAGTGTAGCTCGAGGTCCATCAGACCGTGGAAAAAAGCTTGGCAACTCCTCGGATACTCCACCCTGTGACTTGCCATTACCCTTGGCACCTTCCTTTGCTTTTCTACTTTGAGAAGTTGTCTTTCGTCTCTTTGAGGGCCTTCCTTCACCAGTCTCTTCTTGGATCGGATTAGAAATATCAATTACTTTTGGTAACACTTGACCCGGCCTGTTTGTGGCAATTAAAGCAAGCAAAGAAAGAGTCTTTCCTAGACCCATGTCATCTGCTAATATTCCTCCTCTTAAAGACTCTGGTTGCTGCATTGTCACAAAGTTGGTAATTGTGTTCTTGTACATGGTCTCCTTTTTCCCTCTCACACAAACTGTTTCCCAAAATGGAGGCAATGTAGAAGAGTTTTCCCTGTGAATCATCCATGCTAGGGCTTCCTTCTGATGCTGCATCATTTCAGTAACAATAAGTTCAGAGGGCTCCATGATCTGCCGGGATTTGCATCCCTGCATTAGTGAGTCAAATATGCTATCAATCTTTTTTATCTGCTCTGCAGGTTGCAACTTTTTCTTTGCCTTGGGGACACGAGTCTCTGCAAAACCTTCATCGAATGGAGTAGTCACACCCATGCCAGCATTATGTAAGAAGTCTAAAACCAGGTCCTTGGAAGCAGGCTTGCTAAAGACATAAATGTTACAAGGCATTTTATATCCTCCTCTGCTATTTGGAACAATCCCTTCCATGACAGCAAGGTTTTGGTCTAACAAGGGAGCTAAATGGAGAGCTTTATGGCGATCAATATGCCCAACTTGTGCGCCCCTGATATTACAAATTTTGATTGCGTTTCCATCATATGGATTGTCTGGTTCACGAACAAGCTGCACCATTTCACCATCAGTTACGGTTCCTGTGTAGTACCGCAACCCAACGACATTGACTTGTAAAAAACCCACAAGGTAAAGCTCATCTTCTTCTTGTGATTCTTCCAACTCTAAATCCTGAGTCTCGCCAGACTGAGAGCCCAAAACTGATGCCATGCAAATAGAACCCGGAAAAAAAGAAATATAGGAGCCCTAATTCTGAAATGAAAATCTTCTCCTGTATATCAACATCTTTCCTCCAGAGTAAAAAATGTTCGATGGCTTCTCCCACACACCAAATTTAAATAAAGAAAATACTAGTTTTGTCTGCCTCGTAATATGATGCCGTGGCAACCTCCCTGTGTAAAAAATCATTAAAACGGTTTTCAGGAATCAAAATATTCCCCACATTTATATTTATTGCAATATTGAGTTTCCTATTGCGGGAGGGCTTTTCTCGCATGGTTGGGACTATGATTCTTGGCACGTATTGTATGCAAAATCATATATTTTGCCATATTTAAGCAGCTTAATTGTAATTGAAGTCATCTTTCTTTTTTGGGCTTCAATTTTATGTATTTTGTGCATGGTATGGAAAGGGAAAGGGTAGAAGACACACGGGGAAGGCCTGCTCGGTAGACATGTTTCGGTGCATGCCGATATTGTCGGGAGATGCATGTGTTGCAGAATTGGAGCGCATGCCCATTCTTGAGAAGGCTGGGATTGAATGTAACCGAAACTATGTTCTTGTAGGATTTAGGAGGCGTGTTCGAATTGTGTCAGAGGAGGAAAATTTGGGTATTTGTGAATTCAAACCCCACCATAGGTTTCAATTTGTTCTTTACAGACATGAGAGATCCGAGAGACTCAGAGCTTTAGATTCTTGTCAGTAGGGCTGTACACTCTGGATTAAGGGCATAGCCATAGATCAGTGCAGGGGTCCGATGGCCTGGTTTGATGAAGTTCTGGCAGCTTTGAACAGGATAGCTGCTATGGCAGAAGGCTCTACCAGTTTGAAGAAGCTATAGCAGATGCCAGTTTAATGCGGCGCCGATTTTGTGGGTAGTGTGTGAACCAACCTGTCTGAAGATGGGTCCGGTTGCTAGGAACAGATTTTTTTTGGGCTCAGCTTTATGCCCAGCATTAGCAGGAGTAGCAACAAAGGGTTCATTCAGGCAATCATTGGGCTTTTTTTCTTTAATTTTCCCTTGATGTGCATAATCTGATAATGTTTTCAACCATATGTTCGATCCACACCATTGGATCTTGTTTTTGGATTGCCCCTAGGGGACAAACCCTTGCTCATGTGGGTTTTTGACATATTCTAAATATATTGGAATATGCCTAGGATATGCTGGAAACTGCTCCAAACTTATTGTTGCCTCTAAACTAACGGTTGCTAGTGTTGTTGGATGGCCGGTGTGCAAACTGGCTAACTGGCACGGATTGACTACACTTCTAAGTTCTGGCGAAGACATAGTAAAAAGCAAAAGATCTCCAGAGATGCTATTTGTCTTATTGGACATGTATGAGACAATGCGTGATCTTTTTCCAGAGGTTTGTACATAGTCTTTTTGGTAGGAAATTTTGTAATTTGTATCAGCTTTGGTAACCTATACGTTCTTGTAAGCAACAGATAAAGATTATTTTTACGGGGGAGTTCCCAGCTCCAATGCAAGAGATGGCAGTAAGCTTGCAAAAAAGCAAATATCTCAGGATACATTTAATGACTTTCTTGAAGCTGTTGAGAAGGACGCAACGAAAACACAGGTTCAAGATGGAACTGTACATCCGTTTATTAGTTACGTCATCGCTATGTGAAGTTTCTATTAGAGTAAGTGTCTCTTCTTAAATGATATAGTGTGGTGCGTAATGTGATTGTCAAGAAAGACCGAAAGTTTAAAATCTCATCTGTTATTGACCATTTATGATTTGCCTTATACAAAATGTCAACTATATTAAAGCGGGTCTGCTGTTTGCTGAGAATAATGCTATGGTCTCCAACAGCCTCCACTTCTTATCATCTCCCTGTTGCAAAAGTTAAGCTAAAAAAATAAATGAGAATTGAAGGGTGATTTTGTTTTGAAGGGTGACAAGAATTATGTTACATAGTCTGTATTTTCGTCCTTTCTAGGATTTCCTTAATTGTTTGTGGTAATTGTTTTATGGAACTTTGATTAAACCACTTGTAGATTGTGGCATGCAGTTATCAAAATACACTTCGACAGCCATTTGAAGAAAATACTGCAGATAGAAAGAATACATATTTAGCATCTGCTATGATGAAGATCCTGTTATGTTCTTCAAGCCAATCTCGATGGAAAATCAAAACAATATAAAGATCCTGCTTTAACACAAATATTTCTCATGAATAATATTCATTACATAGTTCGTTTTGTTCGCAAGTGAGTTCCAATTACTGATTTCTAGAATTCCAAGGTAATGACATGAATTGCATCAGAACATCATGTTAAATTATGCAGGTCAGATGCAAAAGATCTTCTTGGAGATGATTGGGTTCAGAGGCACCGTCGAATAGTCCAGCAGCATGCAATATCTTATCACCGTGCTGCTTGGCAAAAGGTGCATTGGTATTACCAACTGAGTTAAGATATTGTGGAATTTAAAGTGAAATAGATGCCTGTTTAGTATAGGAAACAACATTGCTAACTGATCATTTTCTCTTATTGAAATTTTTTATCATTCAATATGAAAAATAAAAGGACCCAATACCAAAAATTTTAATAACAAGAGGATATAATTGTCATTTTTATTGGGAGAATGTCTGAATAATGCCATAAGATGTGCTTTTAATCATGGTATACCATGTTTTTATAGAGCTGTTATAGGGTTTACTTTATTATAAATGGCTGGACGTGATTGGAATATTTATCTAAGTAGCATGCTTGGGCTACTATTCCAGTAGCTTTATATTGTTGAGTGAATGGCATATATCACCTCATTTCTTCATTCTAGGTAGTTCAATGCCTTAGCGGCCAAGGACTGGGGTTCTCCACATCCTCCACAGGTGGAAGCCTTGGTGGTCCTGATAGCAGCAACAATATTATCCCTAGAGGAGTACTGAAAGAAATGTTTGAAATAGGTTCTTATGGTTATTAATAACCATCAGGCTTATTAGTCAACTTAATCATCAGAAAGGAACTTCCAGGCTTACCATCAGCTTATTCGTCACCTTATTACTCAACTTATAAGTTATATTACACGTCAGAATAAACGTCAGGTATTTCTGCCAGATAAGTAATCGTCAGCTTATTATTCAAATTTTTTGTCAAAGCGAAATATCTGCTTGTTGGTCAAACCATTCGTCAACTTAATCATCAAATATACATTTGACAAATTGTTTTGAACGCTCTGACGATTTCTCTGACGTTTAGTAGTCATTCTCTTGTAGTGCTTCATCATTAATATTTTTTGAGTATTTAATGGAAATAAATTGTTGCCTCTATAGATTCAAAAATTTCAATACATTTTTTAAGGACCTACATCAAAGACAGACACAATGGACTATTCCAGAAAGCGAGCTTCGGGAGGCTGTTCGTTTAGCAATAGCAGAAGTACTTCTTCCAGGTTATCATTGTCTTTTAAGGCACTATAGGTATCAAGCATGCGATCCCATTTATTCAATTGTGATTTATTACTATGGCAATCTAAAATGCAATATCTATTGTTTGCAGTGCCTTGTTAGAAAATAGTGAAAATCCACAAAAGTATCTTAAGTATACACCAAAAGATTTGCTTGGAGATTTCTTTGAGGGCAAACTCAGAAATGATCAAAGACGGTAACTTCTTCAATGTATCTAAATTCAATTCTAACCCCTCTTATTGAAATTCATAGGAGTGAGGCTGAATTTATTATAAGGTTATATATAAAGGTCAATTCTTTTTGTTAATGTGTGCCTGCGAATTAATTCCTTTGGATGGAATGCTTATAAAAGCATTCTAATTCTGATGTGCTCCATGTTTTGTAAATGGCCACAAGCTAATATGCATTTGTGATGTCCTTAATCTGATATAATTTAATGGGTTGTTTGCAAAGGAGTCCTTGTGGATCTGCCAAGTTACCTTCATGCAGGTACTAGGCACTACATTCAAATGTTAGATAGGTCTATCAAGAAAATATGAAGCTTTTTACTAAAATATCCTCGCAGATACACTCGAATTAGATAGCGAAAAAGCCTTGTGACAAGAAAGTTCTATAACAAGAAATGCAAGACCGTTTGAACATGACCTAGGTGATAGATTCTAATGTCTTATTGTTATTTTTAAGGATTGAGACATTTAAGGATTGTTTTTTAAAAGTTTGAATACCATTCAAGCAAGCATAACAACAATGATGCAATCTATAAGGGCAATAGAGTTACGTTTGGAAAATGAGGAGTTTGATTCGGAACAACAAAGTTCTGTGGGAAATACAGAGTTTGGTTCGAAAAATTGAGGAAAGCATGCACCAAGGGCAATAGAGTTTGATTTGGAAGATGCTGAGGAAAAAGAGTGGCACCAAGGAAGCAATGGTCGGTTGGAATTGAAATTAGCATAGATATTTAGATCTTGAAGGAAAATTTCTTGCTTCAAGGCATGATTTTCCTTCATAGTCCTTACAAATTAGCGTAGATTTATAGTCGAATTAAAAATATGTAGTAAGTTTTCTTGCTTAAATAAAAAATACTAGAAACGTGTGCCCGGCGATGCCGGGCATTGGTCGTGGACGTATGAAGGCATTTATGTGTGTTAGTCATGGTTGTGTCATGAACGTGCGCAATGCATTTAAGACAATATATGTTTTAGGTGCAATAGGCACATATAAATAAGGAACAAACTTTACCTTTAAAATGTACGCATAATATGAAGTTCAAACAAAATCTTACACAAATACAAACTATTTAAGGTGCAAATAGAGATTATATTCGTCAGCCTCAATCGATCCACATCATGAAGAACCTATCCCAAACTACTCTAGGGTCGTCTTCGGCTCGATGTGAAGCTCATTTGTGAGGCTGGCAGGTATAGAAGCTCCTCCCGTCGTGACTATGGTGGCGAACATGATTGTGTAGACATGCTCTAATATCATGTCCCACACGCATGACTCAGGTCTACAAACGACAATATTATACTTTGTTAGAAATTCGGGAAGCTCATTATCATCAATTGCGTCATGTCGGATCGATGCCCAAGCTTTGAACTGTCTCCCATCACAAACGCAATGCAATGTGTGTGATGCCTCATGACCTAAAGCAAGTTACTGTGCATATGTACTTGGACGGGAAATTTTTTTACTCTAACACAACGGGTGTTATCAAGTGCCCCATAACTCCCTACAATATTAAGATATCATTCCAAAAGAAGATAGAATAGATAGATAGTATTTTTTTTTAAATGCATTGATAAACTCCTCGTTGTTGTTGTTAATAAGTAATATTGTGGTGAGATATGCATTTGATAGAAAATTGCATATTCTGGTAGTTAATTGTTAAGAGTGGATGAATGTTTTGCACTCATGTACATCACAATAGTTTTCAAAATCATTGATACGAAATCCATTAGCTATAATTTTTTAGTATCTAGTTTTTAAAATTCTTGATACAAAACCATCAACTATAATTTCATAGTATTGCCTCTAAAAAGCCTAAACATTATTACACTGCGTTATTTTCTTGGTCATCCCATAACATTTAGTTTTGTTTAATATTGAGCCGGCCTTGTCATCATAGCCTTCTGCATATTGCATTTGGTTCATATACTGCTATTTCGAATCCTTCTCCAACTATTAGAAAACCAGCCAATAATGTCATGTCTCTTTCACTATATCCATGTTCGTTGGTCTGATCAATTAAACTGAGTTTCATGCACAATAGCACGGACAAAAGGATAAAGAGGCCTGGCCTGCCGAATATCTACCTATATCACAACATCAAATTATCAACGAATAGAAGAACCATCGACTATGCTTACACATTGGTTTGCAGTTCTACCAGAAACCTAAACTTTACTCACCTACTGCTCAATGGAAGATGTTACGACAGTCTGCAAGTGTTACTCCTTCCGAATAGCCGAAATCCGACCTGAAAAAAAGTAACCAAAAAAAAAAAAAAATCATGCTAGAAGACCAGTTAGAAAAGATGTCCAGAAAATGCATAAAAATGACATTTTGAATAAAAGAAGAAGAAGAAGAAGAAGAAGAGATTTTAACGTCACGCCACAAGGCAGCGTCCTATCGGACATGTGACACTTTACAACACACCCAGATGGGTCCTGCCCCCACCACTTTACATTGCTGAAGTGGGTCCTTCCCCCACCAACTTTACATTGCATGGCCACTTTCACAACGAGGCGTTGAACCCGTGACCTTGGGACGTAAAGACAACAATTACAATTGCTAAGAATATTGAATATTCATAGCTACAATTGCTTGTTGCTATAGAAAGAGTCTGATGTTGAAAGCTTAATGTCCTCACTGGCTCAAAAGATGTTTCAACTGCCAGACCACTGAATAAGTAGAACTTCGTATTGGGTGATGTCAAAGCCTAAAGAGATAGTTCAAGGTACATAATCTAAGCAACAACAGAGGATGCTGAATCTGGTAAAATGCAAATACGAAAAATGCACACAACATAGAAAAACTGATTCAAAAAGGACACTAAGAATAGTCAACTTGTCTGTACATATGCCTCTTCCTTGCATTTTTGAAAAACTTCAATGGCACCATTGACTGGCTCTTGTTTAGCAACCTGAAATAAGTGCAGTCCAAGATACCACATTTGCATAGGTATCATGTTAAAGGCTTGCCTTGCCTTACATACCTTCACATTTGGCATACATATTGATACTTGCATTTACAAAGAAAGTTACAAACCACACTATGTTTCTATAGCTGCTTACCCTGCTTCAAGGCTACTGTATTGGCATATGCAGCAATATTAGAAGCAAAAGTAACTTTCTCCAAGCTAGTCTGTTCTATTTGTCTGAGTAGTTCAAAGGCCTTGTTATCACACCCACACCAGCTATCGTCCTTGTCCAGGTGAACACAATATGCCCGGACTGTTTCTCAAACATATGGTATGCATCCTCCACACTTCCACATTTCAAGTGCATGTTCAAGACTATATTCTCAGGATAAATTGTATGCTCAATGTGACTCCTTACTAAGTGTGCATGAATTTGCTTGCCTTCTGACAAATTTGCCACGTTCTTATACTCAAGTAAGAGGAAAACGTAGATAAGATATGTCAACTTGTCTTGTTTATCCATGTGTTATGCTTTCTGGGATAACCAATCATTGGTGCTACAGATCATGTTTATCTCTTGCCTTCTCCATCTCTGGCCTGTTTATCTCTGGCCTGCTGCAAATTATGAATAGCACGTACCCTACTTCATATTCCAAGATCTGCATATTTGCCCTTTGCCCTTTATTCCAAGATCTGGACCGTACTCCTCGTTTGTGGGGTATGCATGTACAAGTTTTTGTATACTGTATATTAAGGTTTGCAAAATACTATAAGGTTTGAGAGAATGTACTTAGTGGTGTTATTTTTGTACATGTATTGTAATTTTTTTGAGGCTCTCGCTGCCCTACGTAATCCCCCGTGTGAATATGCACTCAAACCAAAGGGGGTTTAAGGGGGATTTTAATTTAAATGCGTCAAATGCAATGGTTTGTGTTAATAATGTTAGTTGTGTGTTAATGGTTTGTGTTAACTAAAAAAATTTTTGGCCCCTTCGGGGCCTTAAGGATGGTGTAGGGGTGTAGATATAGACATTACCTAATACTCTAATGATGGATGGTATATTCCTCATCAAAACCCTCTCTAGCTTGTCTCAAAGCAATAAATGTGCCAATATATTATGTGATTGCCCCAAAGCATTTCAACTTTTATTTTATGTAAAAGCTTTATTTTCCTGAAGATGAGCAATCTACTCCACCTTTATGAAGCAGAGCAATGTTTGATATGAAGCAGATCAATGCTTGAATAAGCTGCATACCCGCAGAGCAAAGTATGACTAAGATGTGCATACTTTAATGGCATATCTGAAGGAGCTGACTGCTTGAATCTTGGACAAACTGCATACCCGCAGAGCAAAATATATGTAAAATGTGCAATGTCATCTGTGTTGGATAAATCTTCCGTAACTTGTGTTTGAAAGAGACTATGAATAAGAACGTAACCACCAAGTTAATATGCTACAGAATAACTTGAATACCTGGAGCAAGGAGCATCTCGAGAAAGGCATGCCACCATAAATAAAACTTTACATGAGGAGTCACAAAGGCGTTTCGATCTTCTTTTGCTATGATCCTTACGGGCATGCAATTTGCAATGACACGCAGAACAAAACGAAAGAAACCATCATAAAGAGATGATTACAGAAGTTATAGGAATTATGACAAGTCAGATCCTATGGGAGTTACAGCGAAAACATGAAGAATTAAAGACGGGGAATATAAAACAGAACCATGGAAAAGAGTAAAACCAAGAAAAAAATCTTGTAACAAAAGGGCAATTGTTGGACAACTAAAATAGATAGTCCTTTAGCAAATATTTGTCTCAGTCCCAGTTTGATAGCTGGCTCCAAAGACCTAGAAAACATGTTTAGAGTGCTTTTCTCAGCTGCAAAGGCATAGACAGTCCGAATTGATGATATAGCCTGCTCTGCAACTATTCCAGCTTTGTCATATGCACGTTGACGGCGATTTTCATACTCTGATAATGCTTTTCCATAGAAATACCCAGGCAGTAGCAATAATGGTGTAAATGGTACCAGGACAATTGCTAGTTTCCAGACCTGGATAAAACCCACCAAGAATCCACCTATAAATTGAAATAAGTTCTGCACAAATTCTCCCACCTTCACATTCACATAGTGTAGGGTTATAGTACAGACCCGTGAAACTTCATCTGCAATCTTAGATGGATCATTCTGATATGTGCCTAGAGTATTGATGATTCTGCTCTGAATGATTGTCAGGATTGGAAATGCCAGCCCATTTATAATAACAGCCGCTGTCCCAACAAGCATGAATAAAATATCACAGGAGTCAGCAAATTTGAATAGCTTCTAATATGGAAGCTGTTTTGCCTCCTCAGGATATCTGCATTGCTTTTTCCTCTCCTCCTTGTCTTCCACTTCAGTATGACTTTCCTCTGCACTAGATGCCATGATAATTACGCTAACAGATGGATATGGACCGCCGAAGAAGGAAGAACTTTGAACAAAGATGGATTATTTTAAATCCTAAAAGCTACACTAGGTCCGGAAAATAAGCCAAAATAATATTTCAGGGTAGCCGCTTTGAGCTCAAACAGCTACTATATGCATGTATCTGCTTTCAGGACCAATAACTTGACTGCGTATCCGGCAGTTTCGCATCAAACTTACATTGCCTTTCAGTGCAAGAAAACATGCAAGATTCTAAAGAAGGATCAAAGGCTATTAGTTCTTACCAAAAACTGGAAGCAGACTGGAAAACGAAGAGACTTTGAAAATCGACACCAAATCAGACAGATAGAAATGGATCAATCATAAGATTAATGCATGGAACTTCATAGGCATAGAGCTCCTCGATTATTAGAGAAAGGTTCTGATGTATGAATATGCTCCAGAAAACCGGTTCTAGAAATGGTTCACGTTTGGTTTTTTCATGAGAAAAGGAGAAAAGGGCTTTCACTATAAGCCCTTGGATTTTTTGAATTAAAAGAGGGCTTTCTTTGTAAGCCCTCCGATCTTAACCATTGAGGAGGATGAAACAAAAATTGCACAAATAGCATGCAAAAACTTGGTGCACTCTAGATGTACTGATTAGTATGCCTCGTGAAATACGCCCATGAAATCATATAAAAACCATGCCAAAAAGCGTATAAAATCATAAAAAAAACCCCCTGTTATAATGCTAGATATTTGACATGTTAATCAAATTCCTAAAACATCATTCGAGGAAGAGAAAAGATTGCCACCCTTTGGATTCTTTGCATCTATTCATGCTACATATTCTAAACGAGGTGCACCCTGGACTACCACAGTCGTCGGATCTGTCAATCTGACGGCCCAGACTGTATGTTGGAGCCTCTGGACACCTCTCGTTTCGATTATGCTCAATTATGATTGGGGACGCCTATGATTTTAAGATGTCGAATACGAGTTTGCCTAAGGTTTTGATGGTATATCGAGCCTCTATACGGTTTCGCTTAAGCTTTTAGAATATGAAATACGGGGATTCGAACCTCTACCAAAATAACTCAATGTCCTAATAAGACTACTTTAACCAATCTAACCAGTGAGCTAATGCGACTATTTTTTATCTTAAATCTATGTTTTTTTTTATAATAACCCATTGAATTGTTTTAGGGATATGGTCTATGATTTCAAGAATTATATCTATATCAAATCCCCCTGGAACCCCCTGTTATTTTGCTACATATTTGCTCTCCAAAATGTGACCTTATTCTCATTTGAAACTAAGCTGAACAGCCCACCTAGAAATGCACAGTCTAAAGAAAAAGAGGCATAGAGAGCAATCCTCTAACTGCTGGACACGTCTACAACTTGCTTATCTCCTGCAGAACCACACAAACATCATGCTAAACACAACCAAACAAAGAAACACAATAAAGTACTATCCTATAGTCGAATGTTGTCTTGCATTTGAAATTAGAACAACGATGGTATGCCACTGCTCAAAACCAATTTCCAGCAGATTACCTTCCCTTTTTCATAGAGAAGATTTGCTCATGACATGCTGGAATTATCAATATAATTTTAATTATGACTGATGATTTCAGTTGCTGCAACCATGCAGCTTTTTCAACATATGTATCTCTGATTTCCATAATTACAGCTTACCAGATGCTCATCTATGCGGAAAACAATGTGGCTCGTTCATAAATGCTCTTGTTCTTCTCTAGTAGCAATGGTTATCTTACATGCCTGCATTTCATTAGCCTATGCATTTAATGCCTGCATTGCATTAGCCTACATGCCTGCATTGCCAACAGAATCTCAAAAAAGACATGCAAACAAAATCTGAACCCATCGTTCAATACACTTTAGGTAAAATGCGTAATATCAAATTTTTAGTATCATAATTGCCTTACCTAGCATTATGATTTTGAACTTTCAACCCTTTGGGCAGCTTTCGAAACGATGTTTAAACTGGACACCAAGCTGCAACAACTGCAGCAACTCCAACTTCTGCCAAAATATTTTTCAAATATCAACAAAACAAAAACAATCGCTTTTGAACTGATGCAAATTGTGGGAAAGATGGCCAGAAGAATGCTACAATATTTTACAGCAGGTTAAACATACATAGCCTTCTACTAACAGAGTGGCTATGAATATAGAGAACACTGTCTTAAAGGCAATGCAAAGATCTAACGCTGGCAGGGATAAAACATTGAAGAAAATAAGGGATAATATAGCATGGAAATGTGATTATTTCGTATTTTAATACAATTTTGTGCATGCATGAGAAATCGGAAATGGATGCCAAAGGGTTTGTGGGCAGACTTCAGACACAATGAATGCCTTACCTAGCACTATGATTTCAAATCTTCAAACTTTCGTCCCTTTGGGTAGCTTTCAAAATGATGTTAGACTGGAAGCCTATCCAAATAAGAGAATATGACAAAAACAATCGTTTTCAACTGATGCAAAGCTCCTAATCTTACCTTTTAAGACCGGCTAAAAGAAGAACTTCAAACATTTGAAAGGTCAGCTCAGAAAAAACTTAAAACTTCAAACAATATAAAACTTCATGACGAATCTTACCTTCCAAGGTCAGCTCTAGAAACTTCGAATAAAAAAAAAAATGTTATCACTGGCTTCAGCATGATCCAACACACCTGAACCGTCCAATGCTGTGTTTTACTTGGTATTTGTAGATGACAATTTTCACATTAAGCCTGGCTATAGAACATCCTCAATTTAGTAAGCATATTTCATAAAAATCCCAATAATATTTGTCTTCATACTTCAAATAAAATTTGGAGCCTAATTGTTTAAGGCTGATTGTCACAGATCAAGAAGCTCAAAGATAAGAGTTGGTGAAGAATCTTACCTTCTTATATAAGCTTCAGAAGTAAAAGAAAAACTCCAGAGTTCAGATTTTGAAGGTCTGCTGTATCTGATGCGTTGAGGCGCAAATAGAAAAGATTATTTTGATAGCATTGCCATAATATCGTTACTTACTGACTCTTGCATCTCCTGCCATACTTCAACTACATTCTTCAGTAGTACTGCAGCAGACAAATTTATTTCCAACCAACGGAGCAGATAAGAATAAAGCGTAAAGGCAAGGAGCTTCAGATGCATTATCAAGAAGATAAGTCCGCAAAAAAGACACCATGAAGAGAATTCAGTTCACGTTTTTAAGACATTTAAATGGCAAGTTTTCCACGGCAAGAATTAAATTAGGCATACCACTATTTCTCGTTTCAAATCAGAGACTTCTGCACCTGACAATTCTTTCTGTTGGGCTGTTCAAATAACAGAGCTTGTAGAATCCCATTTGCAAGTCTAAGCCGTGGTCCTAAATCATCTTCCGGTAAATCTGATGCTAACAAGTCTTGAAAAATCTGCTCACAACATTTTCAATCCTGGAAAAAGAATAAGTTAAGGTCATTAGTTTCAGGAAAATACGAAAATTGCAGGAAGATCCGACCCAGCTTGAGCTCACCTTTGCACGAATCGACCCAGTTGCAGCGCCTGAAATGATATGAGGTGCAAAAATGAGACAGAAGAGGAGTTCGAGGGAGTCCGGAATGAGACGGAAGAGGAGTTGGAGAGGAGTTCGATTTTCGTATAGCAGCATCCCTTCCCGATTTTCCCATGTCAAACTCAGAATCAGTTAATGCTGGCTACTGCGTTAGACTCGAAATCACATGGCATTCTTGGCATTAAATTTGGCCCGCCAGCGTCCCGCTAGGGGGAACCCAAAATCGAAGGGACGTTCCCTTGGCACGGAACCCAAGGCACTCACAAAATAAAAAAGAAGATTTTCAAACCCTGAGTAGCAAAGGTTGTTATTGTGTGGAACCATCAGACAAATAGACCAATGACGTTAACACGCGGAATGAAGTTTGCATCTTTGGCCCTCAATATTGGCTTTCTCAATAGTAAATAATTCCATCCCTTCTCAAAGACTGATAAAACTTGATCATCTATCGTGAGAATAATAATAAAATAGAATAGAATAGATTTTTTCCCAAAGCTAGTCATTTGTCTAGCTATTCTAAAAGGTCTTCCACCTCCTCTCTAGGGCTAGTAATCTTACCATCCATCCTTGAGAGGTTTATAACATATCACTTCTTTAGGCTGGTATTCTTATCATTAATCCTTGAAGGGCACCTTAAAAAGTTGTACTTAGAATCTGGCTACTACGTTGCAAACACAATAGCCTTCCTTTTATCAAGAGCAAACATTTGAAAGAAAAGGCAACTTCTTTAACTCGAATCATGCTCAATCAATCTAGCAGTCACATGCACACACAAATACCTCTTTATATCTTATAAATTGCAAACACCTAACTTTTATACGTCTAAAAGATGTAAGAGTGTTTTTCCAAAATGATTTCTTGCGAGTCAGTCTCTATGTCTAGGAAAACCCACAAGGAACACCATTAGAATTGACAAACTACTATGGCTTTGACTGCATCTAGTTAGTCGATCCATCATGACTGCAACTTATAAGCTAGAGAATGGTGTTTCTTAAGATACTTAATTCAAACCATTTATGATCCTATGGCTTTAAATAGAATTCCAGAATATTTCAATCGCCTAGGAAAAACCAATTGAACCACAAGTGAAGTTCAATGCAAAGGCTTCAAAAAAAGAAGATTTTTCCACTAGTACAAGTGTACCCTTATAGTTCAACAAATTTTGATCCTTTCCATAGTTCAAACAACAACTTTTTGAGATATCCCTTTAGCTCCTTTTTTGTTTACTATAGTGGCAGAAGGACTTTCGCAACTATTGCATGAGGCTGAAAAGAATGGTTTGGTAAAGGGATTATTATTGGTGGAAGGTGAACAGGTTTTGGTTAATCAGTTTGCAGACGATACCTTCTTGCTAGTGGATGGTGAAGAGAATAATGTGCAGATAATCAAAAAGATTTTGGATATATTTTCAATTGCATCTGGTTGTCTCCTTAATGGGGCGAAGTGTAGTGCTTTATGGGTGGGGAAGGAAGCAGTTCCGCATTTTTTATATGAGTATGCCTGGAAGGTTGTTGTACCATCTGCAAAGACAAAGCTTCTAGGAGTCTCCTTTGGTCTAGATATTGACATGAATGAAGCATGGGATGAAATTATCTTAAATTTACAAAGGCAACTGATTTGGTGGAGAGGTTCAAAGTTATCCTTGGCAGGTAGAATTCAAGTAGCTAAGTCAGTATTGAACAATACGCATATTTATTTGGTTTCGGTTCTATTGGCTCCAGCTTCTAAGTTTGCAGAGATAAAAAAGATTGTAAGAGATTTTGTCCGTGTAAAACCGATCAAGGAGGCAATCGTGGAAGGTGGCATGGAAGAAATGTATGTTGTTTAAACAACAAGGAGGACTTGGTATGTTGGATCTTTCTTTACATGGTAAGGTCTTAGCTTCTAAGCTATTGTTCAGTTTGTTGAAAGATGATTGTGCATCACTAGGTATGAAGTTACTTAAACAATCAGTAAAGGAGTGTATGGTTTTTCATAAGCGAGGTGTGAGAATTGAGCTCCCTTGGGCATTGTTATATCCATTGAAAGCTTATTCACATGCCTCCAAGATCGAAAGGCTTTGCTTGGGCCCGGAAGGTAGTCCAAAACAGTGATTACATTTGATTGGGAAGCTTGTCTCCGTGCATCTTCCCCTTTCTCGTGGTTGCCTTTGTATACCCATGGACAACTACACCCGCTTGTAGAATTTATGCATGCGCATTCCCAAGCAAGGTGGAGGAGAGCAGGTATTATTTCTATTGAACAATGGTATTTTGGTATTGACATTGCTCCTTGGCAATGGTTTCAGGAGACATATGGGTTGTTGGATAAAGATATCAGTATATGGGCTTATGTAGCAAGTGCTCTTCCTCTAATTAAGAAGGTGGGTAACAAGAGATGCTGGAACTTTGTTCAAGGTATTAAAGAAGGCAAGAAGCTAGTAAGTTCATGCTACAGATTGCTTACCTCCTCAAGTACTTTATCACCTTCTCGAAAATGGCACTTACAGACTTTACCTTCTCAATGGCAATCTATCTGGAACCTTGTTTGGTCTAAATATAATCCTCCAAAGATAAATGTTCTACTTTGGCAGGTGATTCATCGCTCGTTGAGAGTTAATGAGATGGTTCATCGCTTTAAGCCGGGAGTAAGCCCACTTTGCCCAATGTGTGAGCGGTGCATTGAAACATTGGAGCATTGTTTATATTTGTGTGCAGAGTTGAGTAGTCTTAGGTCCTGGCTGCATTCTCTTTTTGGAGTATCTTTGGATAGTCAGCACTTTCTTTTGGGTATTTATCCAAATCAGTGGACTGCTTCTAAAAGGATTGCATTTCACATGGCAAAGTCTTGGCTAATATGGAGTGTATGGAATCGAAGACGAAGAAAGGTCTTTTATGATAAGCGTATTTCTTCTCAGGTGGTGCTTCAAGAAATTCGTAAGAAGTTGTATAATTGCTTTCAGATCTCCAATTTGCCTGATCGTATTAAAATTCCAATATGGAGTGATCATCTAAAAGTGATTGATGCTTCAGGGACATTTCTTACTTCTGGAAGTACTTTGTAATATTTTGAGTGTATAATATGAAGTAAAACACGTTCTTCAAAAAAAAACTTTTTGAGATATCCCTTAAGGGACATCTCTAAAAATTGTACTTAGGATCTGTTATTGCGATGCAGATACAATAACCTCCTTTTTATCAGGGTCAGACAGAGGGAAAAGACAACTTCTTTAACTCAAATCAATTGTTTACAATGCTCAGTCAATCTAGCAGTCACAAGCACACATAATACGCCTTCATACCTTATAAATCGCAAGCACCTAAAACCTTAGGTTGCTCTATGCATCTAAAGGTGGTAAAAATGTTTTGCCAAAACGATTTCTTGCAACCAATCTCTATGTCTAGAAAAAAACCCTAAGGAACAACATTAGAATTGACAAAATGCTATGGCTTTGACTGCATCCAGTTAGTCGATCCACCATGGCTGTAATTTATAAGTTAGAGAATGTCGTCCTTAAGAGACTTAATTCAAACCATTTATGATTCTATGGCTTTAAATAGAATCCCAGAATGTTTCAATCACCTAGGAAAAACCATGCATGACCTTTTGTTTCAAAACTAATTGAATCACAAGCGAAGTTCAATGCAAAGGCTTCAAAGATAAGATTTTCAATCAGTACAAGTGTACCATTATAGTTCAACAAATTTTGACCCTTTCCATAGATCAAACAACAACATACTTCTAAGGCAATAGATTTAATAATGTCCTTAAGGGATCAAAACTTTCAAAGCCATGAAAATGAACAAGGTCAGCACAGAATAGGCTTAGGAGAAAAAACAACCTTAGCTTGTTTTCGATTTGAAAATGAATAGGTAACAATAGCGAATAGGACATTTTTTGGTCAAAAAGCAAAACTCTAGGGGGGAATTTCGCATCAAATCTAGTGGAAAATTTAGCATCAAATCATTTCGGCTATAGACATCACGGATCTACGAAAGACGATCTGCGGTTTCGCTTTAGAGCTCATTTTGTGTGTGTGTGTGTGTGTGTGTGTGTGTGTGTGTGTGTGTGTGTGTGTGTGTGTGTGTGTGTGTGTGTGTGTGTGTGTGTGTGTGTGTGTGTGTGTGTGTGTGTGTGTGTGTGTGTGTGTGTGTGTGTGTGTGTGTGTGTGTGTGTGTGTGTGTGTGTGTGTGTGTGTTTTTTTCTTTTTCCAGATTGTTTTAAACAAATTTGGTCTTTTAGGCGATCTCAACAACGTAAGTAGATTAAATAATTTTCAGGTCGAAACTAATTCTTCAACACAGAGTCTTATATAAAATTTATTCATCCAATTGGAGACAAAAGTCATCTATTCTATGAGATAATTTTCTAGATACACAAAACATCCTTCAATTTCTAGTTTTTCTAAAAAAAACTTCAATCTAAGAAAGCTCTTAGGTTAATCCAAACCATTAAACACAAATTCTAAGGTTATCTGAAACTTAGCTCTGGCAGCAGTTGATAAGGATCGTCACTACACTACCTCCTGCAAATTCACCAAGCTTATAGACAAAATCAAATATATCTGAGGCAAATTTCACAGTAATTAGATATTTTGGCACAAGTTCGCCACCCAACCGGGTTCAGGCTTGAGAACACTACAACAAACAAGCTTTGTCTCTTTGATAGGACAATTGTTCTATCTTCTTTGGGTTTCCAAATGAGAAAGAGGATATGACTTTGGCTTCAGATTTAAAATAAATGCAATCTTGATGATGTCAAATGGTGGGCTTATGGAGGATTAGAAATGATAGATATTGAGCTGCATTGTAAGGTGCTGTTCATTAAGTTCATACAACAGATCTTGAATAGCAATATCAGCTCTCCAGGAATGGAACTTCTTGTTCAGTCGCCGTCCTCTGTGTACCAGGTGGTAAGGCATCTATTAGAGCAGAGCTACCATGGGCTTTATTTTATGAGATAAAGCCTTATCATGGTGTTTCTCCCTTTTTAAAGGGATTATTAAGGCATATCATGTTGTTAAATCCATTTTCCATCTCAAAGGCTAATTGCCATGTCTGCGTGGTGGTTACCTGTGAACGTGGAAGGAGTGTTTAAGCCACTATGTTCTATTGTACATGTAAGAGTGCAAAGGAGATTGAGGCATAATGGTGTCGATTTTGTTGGGAGTTGGTATCATTTAGGACAACTATCTCCTTGGCTCGTGTTAAGGGATACATTCTTACTGAAGGAACATGATAAGAGGATTTGGGATCTCATAGTTTCTCTTATTCCACAATATGTGCATCCTCTCGTCGGCAAGTTCTGGTTGGCAGATCGATGTTTGTTGGAAGGCCATTTGTGTCTACGTGCTACAGATTACTGGTCCAAGATGAAGTTCTTATGATATCAAGGAAGTGGGAAATTACCACAAACAGAGTTGAATTGGTAAGTATGTGGAAATGGGGTTGGAAGAATATATTGCCGCCAAAGGTCTGCACACTGTTATATCATATTGTGCATGGGTTGCTAAGGCTGAACACAATGGTGCTAAGTTAAAAAATGATGCAAGTCCGGTTTGCCCTGTCTGTAGGAGAGCAAAAGAAACACTAGAACATTGTATTATCGACCATCCAGATATCCAAAAAATATGGAATCAATTCAAGAAAATTTTAAAACTGACAATTCGGTTAAAGGAAGTGGTGTTAGGGAGGTAACTCAGTACCTGATCTCTCCCAGTGAAATTGGCTATTCATATAGCAAAGAATTGGATATGTTGGTCTATATGGAAAAGGCGAAGACTCCTTGTTCTTCAAGATCAAGTTTTTTGGGGTTGTTGAAAGCAAAATTCTTGAAGCAGATCAAGTGTTTAGAAGTGGAGGAGAATGTTGCTAATATGGGACTGTTTTCTTAGTCGGTTCTAGATAGTAAATGCTTAATTGTTATATGGTTCCCCCATATGATCCATTTTGAATATGGAGATGTTACCACCATCTAGCGACACCTATAATTTTACCCATATTTAATTGATTGTTTATCTTTCGAAAAGGGGGGGAGGGGGGATAAGGGCTCTCTCTATGTCCTCATGGACGCTGCCAATGCGGCATGACGTAAAAATACTATCTATCTATCTATCTATCTATCTATCTATCTATCTATCTATCTATCTATCTATCTATCTATCTATCTATCTATCTATCTATCTATCTATCTATCTATCCATCCATCCATCCATCCATCCATCTATCTATCTATCTATCTATCTATCTATCTATCTATCTATCTATCTATCTATCTATCTATCTATCTATGATTGGAAGCTCTCTCCTTCTATGATTAGAATCCTTCTATGATCCGTAGATGATGGGAATCTTCACAAAATCTCTGAGAATTTGAACGAATCTTGATAGAATCTTGGAGAATTTTGTGGAATCTTTATAGAACCTAGGAGAATCTATATAGAATCTTGAGGAATCTAGAGAAATCTTGGGATAATGTTTGGAAATCTAGGAAAATCTTTATAGAACCTTAAAAAACTAGGGAACCTTTTGTGGAATCTAGGTGAATATTTCGCACTGGGTGTGTTTTATAGGGGAATCTTTATAAAATATTGGACAATCTAAGGGAATGTTTATGGAATCTTAGAGAATTTAATGGAACATTGATGGAATCTCAAAGCATCTAGGGGTATCTTTTCAGAGTCTTGAACAATCTAGAAAAATATTTATGGAATCTTCATTCGACCTGGATTTGGCTTCTAGTCAAATTTATACAATGGGTACCATCCCTCTTGAGAATCTAGTGAATCTTGATGGAATCTTGTAGAATCTAGAGGAATCTTCATAAAATCTAAGGGAATGTAGGAGAATCTAGAGAAATCTTAAGACAATATTTGAGAAAATAAAGGAATCTCAAGAGATTACTAAAAAATCTATGGAATTCGAAGAGAATTTTGGGAATTCAAAGAGAATCTTCAAAAAAATTTTGAGAATCTAGAGGAATCTTGATGGAATTTTGGAGAAATTAGGGAATCTACATGGAATCTTGAAGAATCTAAGTGAATCTTTGGAAATCTAGGGAAATCTTTGTATAACCTTAAGAATCTAGGGAATCTTTTTGGAATCTTAGGGAACTCTTTCACATTAAGTGTATTTTGCAGGGAATTTTCGTAAATTATTGGGCATTCTAAGGGAATGTTTAGGAATCATCAAGACCCCAATCCCGGTCCCGAAGCCAAAATCTGCGGCGAAAAAGCTGCCAGGATGCCAGCTGCCCGTCGATATACCACTCCGCCACCGTCAATACCCCACACTATGGAGATTGGAGACAAGGAGGGAGCGGGCTGCCCTCCTCTGGGTTTTGTGTAGCAGGCAGGGTCTGGGCGGGGCTCTATGGAAGTCACTAAGAGGGAGGGGGCGATTCATCCCCCCGCAGGTCAGGAAGCTCCCTCATTACTTTGCCCGCAAGTTGGCATTCAGGCGGGAAGTCCTCGGGCTGTGGATGCACGAGCTACAGGGGAGGCAGACTTTGATGTTCCGAGCAGCATGCCGCCACTTGAGACAACAACCCCGCTTTGCCGCCCAAGTCTGCAAGACGCTCTACATTGCCTGAGGACTCCCTTTGCGCTGGCAGTAGCCGGCAGTGCAGCTTTGCCTTCGTGCAAGGAGAGTGTGGTGGTGCCACGCCAGCTACCTAAGCCATCGTCGAGACAGCTCAAGTCCGGGGAGACATGCGGTGAGGGGCATGGAGTCAAGGCGCGGGACCGGACCTGCATGGCGGACAAACGACACGGAGCCTAGGGCTCTCACGCCCCCTGTTCCGAGTGGATCCCAAGACACCGTGGCGGCCGGGCCGACACTTTACCGGATGGAGGAGGCTTTGGCCTTTTGAATCAAGACAACAGAGGGAGTTGCGGTGTAGACCCCATTGGCCCTCCGGGGCCATAGTCGAAGCTAGATCATCGCAAAGACCTCAAGTCTATTTCCAACCTTGTCTCGCGGCGCCGGTTTCGTGGTAACTATACCGGGTGTGCCGACACCGAGAGAGTCGGCGGGTGGTCGCAAGTTCACTTCAAGCCGGTTGGGAATCTCTTCGCTTTCAACCCTTGAAGTTTTTGGGGAACAATTTCTTCCTCCTTATGTTCGATCGCCGGTAGTGGAGAGGGTAGTGGCGTAGAGGGGTTGACCTCATATGGGGAATTACCCGATTTATCAAGATACACCCCCGGGTAAGTGCTCTGCCCTTGTCGGTTGAAGATCCCGTGTTGGTTTCGTGTGATGGATCTCCTCGCGGACATGTTGTTGCCGAGTTCATGATTGCGATGGCTAATGGGCTCGACGGCCATATTGCTCACTCAGAAGTCCGTGAGCCTAAGATTTGTGTGGGTTTTTACCTCATGGATAGTCCATTGCCTCCCTCAAAGGATCGTTAGAAGTGGAGATCGGTACTTCGGGTTCCCCCCGTGACCGCTAAATGGGGCAGAGATCCAGAGAATGTTTCCCGCCCTCCAGGTCTTTGTAGGCCTGCGGCGGTACCGGGGGCTCCATAAGGGGCAAGGAAGGAGGTTCCGCGGGGCGAGGACCAGGGTCTGTCCCAAACTCGGCCGGTGGAGGAGGCCCCTCCTGGCCGTGACCCGCCAAGCCCCCGAGTCCGGATAGACCACCTTGGTCTATCACGAATAATGGGCCGGGCGAATCGCCGTGAGGGCGGGAGCATCTTCACGCAGACGGTGGGCCCGGTTGCTTCACATCTAGCAACTGCAGGAGCGGGTAGAGCAGCGGCAATCCCTGTAGATAGGCCCGGGACTTGTTGAGGAGCGGCTGGTGCAGCCGTTGGACTCTGATGCAATATCCACCCAAGCCTCCTCGGAGGGGATGGAACTGGATAAGGTGGCTCGGGTACGCTCGTGGGCGGATGAAGTGGATTTGGATGCTGAGGTTGCACTCACAGATAACCCGCTCGTTCTTGTTCCATATGACTCAGATCAGGGGCCTGCTTCACCGGCAAGGCGGGGGCGGAAAAAGAAGCATCGCAAAATCCTTCTTCTCAGTAGTAGGTATGGACAAGAAGATCGTGAGTTGGAATGTTCGTGGGGTCCGCTCGAAAAGAACGAGAGTGGCATTGGCCGTTCGCAGGTTGGATCCGGATATCTTGTGCCTTCAGGAACATAAGTGTCATAGGGCGGACGCTCGGACACTGTTGGATATGTTTGGGCAGCAATACGCGGCTGCGGTTGCCACCTCTGGGGCCTCTAAGGGGGGGACTGCCATCGCATGGAAGATGCATGTGCAGGTGACGTTCACCATGGCTGACCGTTGGGGCCGGTGGGTCATCATCAAGTGGCGGGAGGGTTCACACGAGTGGGGGATCGTGAACGTCTATGCCCACAACAGCGCGCGACAGAGAGGGGCGTTGTGGGCGTCGTTAAGGCATATGGTCGCATCCTTGGGGGCGGATGTGGCTTGGCTGCTGTTGGGCGACTTCAACATGGTCGAGTCCATTCATGACAGGTGTGGCCGAGGCGCAGAAGTTGTGCAAGGTTTTGAGCGGCAGCAATGGGTATTGTTGTTGGACTCCTTGCATCTGGCAGAGGCAGCGGGCGATGCCACATTTACGTGGTGAAATCAGTGGACGGGGGCCGGTAGGGCGTATGCTCGACATGACAGATGCTATGCTAATACCTTGGCAGCAGACCAGGCGCCTGAGCTCAGGCGGACGAACATTTTGTCTACCGCGGTCTCTGACCATTATCCTCAGCTAATCTCCCAGGGAGCGCCTGCAGCCAGGCCGAGCCGCACTGTGTTCAGGTTAAATACTGCCTACCTGAAGGATGCTGATTTCTCTTGGGGATGCCAGCAGATTTGGTTTCGTACCTTTCGGGATAATCGCGGGATGACGGGAATGGTGCAGGCTTTAGCTGAGGTCAAGGCATTCGCTAAGTCGTGGAGAAGTCGGAGAGCACGGCATGAGAGGGAGGTGTTAGAGGCGTTGTATCGCGAATTGGAGTCCCTTAGGTCTCGGCCGACTGATGGGGTGCGGGAGAATGAGATTTTGCGCCACATTGCGCGCATAAATCCGTGAGGGTCGCCGTGCAAGGGTGAAAGCAGGGGTCACCCGGCCGCTGGAAGGGGACACTAACTCTCTAATGTTCTTCGTGCTTGCCGACGTAAGAAGTATGTGGCCTCAATGTCGCCACTAGCATTGGCCGATGGTCGATTCAATTCACCGGTGGACATCAAAAAAAGCTACGTTTCAAAGACTTCTCCCGCTTTTTTTCAGGAAAAGAGATACCCTACACAGACGTGATGGAGGAGATCGTGCTGAGTAAAGTGTCATGCAAGGTGCCGGCGGATAGGAGGCAGGTCTTGCAAATACCGCCCGCGGCGGCAGAGCTTGAGGAGGCTTGCCGTGCCTTGGCTCCCCCATAAGTGCCCCGGTCCGGGCGGCATTCCGCCGAAGTTCTTCCAAGAATATTGGGATTGGGTGGGGACTCGTGTGTTGCGCACCTATCAAGATCCGGCCAAGCAGAGAAGCATTGGACTATAGGCTCAACACGGGCCGCATCTTGTTGATACCGAAGGTGAAGGAGCCATGTCATTTCGATTGGCCCCATCACGCTCACAAGAATATACAAAATCATTGCGAAGGCGCTGTCCCTTAGACTCCAGGTGGTCTTGAAGGAGTCTATTAGTCCCATGCAGTCTGGCTTCATTCCAGGCAGGCATATTCTTAGCAATGTGGCAGCGGCATTCGAGGGCATTCATCGGCGCTTGAAACGTGCCGCCAGATTGTGTACTTGAAGCTGGACTTCGCGAAGGCCTATGATAGTGTTCGGTGGACGTTTTTGAAAAGGATGATGTTAGCCTTTGGATGTGGGGAGAGCTTTGCAGCTGCGGTTATGAAGCTCTTAATATCTGCCATAGCCACCCTCCTGTGAGTCATCTCCGATCTTTAGTGTGGGGCGTGGAGTTCGCCAGGGATGCCCATTGGCGCCCTTCCTCTTTACCACCGTAGCAGAGGCCCTCTTGCAGTTGTTGACTTCCGCAGTGGAGGCGGGTGTTGTGGAGGGGCTGAGGATGGCAGACGGGTCGCAGCAGATTGGGAGTCAGTACGCTGATGATTCGTTCTTCTTCCTACAGGCTGAGGAGAGGAATCTGTTGAACACGAAGGAGCTGCTGGATACATTCTCCCTTGCTTCTGGCTGCCTCATGAATTGGACGAAGTGCTTGGCATTGTGGCCGGCAGCTGACCCCATGCCTGCGGTCGTGTCCCAATTCCCTTGGCGAACGCAGCCGCAGGGCACGTGCTCGAGGCTTTTGGGTATCCCGTTCGGCATCGACATCTCAGCGTCAGCGGTGTGGGAAGACATTCTGGTGGGACTGCGTCGGCACCTTAATTGGTGGAAGGGAGGGAAGCTGTCCATGGCAGGCAGGGTCACTGTGGCAAAGTCCGTCCTATGTTCGACTCATATTTATATGGCCTCTATCATCCTGGCGCCAGAAATCAAGGTGCGGGAAATCTCCTCTATGGTTCGTAACTTCGTATGGGGAGGCAATGAGGAAGGGGCGGTCGTTAAGGTAGGCCTGGTGGAAGTGCGTGCGCCCCAAGGCGGCGGGTTCGTGGATAGAGTATCTAGCATTTGAAATCTGTTTTCAAAAGGAGGAGATCTTACTTTGAGGAAATGTCTTTGCCGAAATGTCTGGTCTTGTCTTATAAATGCATGCATAATGGCCTAATCTTTGTATCTGAATTTCATTTATGTACATTTTCCATGCTGGACAGTAATTGTTACATTGTTAATTATTGCCAGAGTGATTGTTGATACAGCAAGTAATGCACAAGGTTCCTCTGGCAGAGGGAAAGAGATACAGATACAGGTATGTCTAGTCAATTTGCGAAGGTTTTGGTATATCTTACTTAAACATAAACTAGACTTTAAGAAATGAGCCCTTTAGCTGATTTTAATCTCTTACATTTTGGAAGAAAACTAGTCATTTCGAATGTTTCTCTACATAGAGTAGAGAAGATAAGAGGGCATTATAATTCCTTGTTTACAGATATGCCACCTTCATCTGTGCATTTTGTAATTAACATTGCTTACCTTTTCCATTGGCTCGCCAAAGTAGTCCCATTTAGTACATTGAAATTGCAAGACAATCACAGCCGATATTGAAGATCACAATGGTAGTATTGGATCAAACAAGTCTTCTGAAGTCTACTTGCAATATAATGCATGAAGTTTGAAATGCAAACATGATGTTGCGATTATGCCTTGACTTAATTCGATATATTGTTATCGGATCTCCGAGTTTTCCATGTGCCATTCATCCCTGCTGCATCATTACAAGGGCGACACGGGGATGTTAGATCTGAAGTTTAAGCAGTGACTAGAAGCTTGGGGATTTCGTTTTCATGGACATGGAATTTTGTCTGTAGTAGTCTATTTGGAACATCTTACCTAGCTTCATATCTACCTTTTACTTTCACCAGAAGCATATCGTCTACAATAGATATATTGCCTTCATTTTATAGAACCTGCATATTCACGAAAGCAATATCAAGCAATTACATATGTATATTGGATACGTGCAGCACAGAACTTTTGTGCAGCATCATGCAAGCTATTAGAACTGTACCTTCTATGTGCAGGAGGGTGCATGATTTCCTCTGCTTGGACTCGTTTTTAATACATTGATTAACTCTTATCTTTTCTTTTACTTTTCCATAGTTACACTTACAATTTCTTCCAGATCCTGTATGTTGTGAGTGGAGGTTTCTATTTTTGAGATTATAAACAAAAGAATTTGAATACTGCATATGAAGTCTGTTTGGGGATGTGAATCCAGTGATGGGGCCGTCATGTGGCAGCATGCACTGTCCAATTTATCCATAACTCCGCTTGCTTTTATCCTAACACTGTTTGCAGATGGAACTCGAGTTTGAAGAACTGCGAAGTATCAAGCTTTATAGTTTCTACTACCATAAAATTTAAAAATCCATTTCATGGCATCTGTCCAATTGCGATGCATCATTTTCTCGGCCTGCATTGGACGTTCCACTGCCCATTGTGCCTGAATTGAAGAAAGATGCGAGGCTATTTTTATATTATTCTACGCTGCATATAGATTTACTTTGCAAATGATGACATTAAACCTTGACAAGCCAAGAAGACGAAAAGCCACTAGTACAATTGAAGTACAAAGTCCATAAGGTGTTCTTCTGTCATAAGGTGTACAAGTAAAATACGAGAAGGATTTTTGCCATAGGATTCCTAATGGTAATGTTAGATTCTACTTTTTGCAATGAACCTCTGAGCTTTAAGATAATACTTTATGCCATCAATAACTTCATCAACGGAAGAAAGTGTTGATTTTGTGCCACGAAATGAGCAGAAACCACTTTTCCCCGCCAGTGTTATTTTACTAAGATTTCTAAGTAGCATGATCTTTAGCATGTTCAATTAAACTTGGCTGGCTTCACATTAAGCTCTAAGCAAAACGATTGACCATGAAGTGCGTAGGTTTCAAGTTCTAGAAGTTTATTTGCTTTGCTTAGTTTTGCAATCGGCCTTGCTTGGTTCTTATTTTGTGTGTATTGCTTCATGTACTAATAGCATATGTTTGATTTTGTGCATATCGATGTGTACTCAGACCTTTGGCCAGCATTTGGTTTCCAGTTGCGTGTATGAAGCTCTTCCGTCGCTAATATCCTAAGATTTTTCAACACTGTATACACTTGCAACAGTGCACCCATCTGAAGTGTATTTCTGCTATAAATTAAACTACACTTATCAGCACATTATTTAACAAATGATATGTTGGCTGGCATAAGTTCCAATCCCTCAAACTAAGAACAGGTAGTACCAGTAGTTTTTAGTCCACTTCCTCTTTAGTTTGTAGATATGTTTATTCATTACATAGGTTGTCGTGGGTGTACAATATGCTAAATATTATTGAACACTGATTTAGCATAATGTGGTAGCATGGAACTTGCAGACCAGTGTGGTAGCATGGAACTTGCAGACTAGTGTGTTAAACATGTTTTTAGAGACCACTACATGTTCAACATGTGGCCATATGAATCCTTTAAAATGCATCTTTCTTTTTATGAGAAAAGATTGCTGCAATTGATGTCATCCTTGCAGTCTACAGAAATCTACTCATTCATTACGTAGACTGCCATGCTTGTACCATATGTGCAAAATCGATCAGCAGGATACCAACATTTATGTTTATCTCATGACTCAATTTACAAATCCTGATACTACATTGCTGTGTTCTCCTATGCAAAGAAGGCAAGAATTATTCTTGTAGATGGTTCTTCTAACAAACAAGAACGTTTTGTACCTCGTCTTGCAGTTAATGTTAGTGAAATACATATTTTTCAAATGCTCTATAACTACTAGCTTTTAATACACAAACCTGTTTTTTTGTGCATGGATCCCTAATGGCATGCCTCTCTGTAGCTTTTATCTGTTTTGTGGAGCAGTACCAAACTTTTGTTTCTGTTTGAGCAATAACCATTTAGCTTAGGGCCGTCGCTTCTGGACTTCTATTTAAATTTCCAACTAAATTTCCAATAAATAATAGCCACCGTAGACCTCCAAATTTGGATGACCATGGGTTCACAACTATATCCCAGCATAATAGGCAATGGTTAATCTCCCAGTATCTCAATTTTTACACAAAAGAACTAGATGTCATACAGCCTGGTTGGAAGGTAGCTTTGATTTCTTAATGGATGAATGTAAGCAATTTCTACTTGGCTGGCAGTAACTTTGTTTTAATTTTCCTAATTGTCCATTATTAACTTCACTTCAAGGTAAGCAATTTCTACTTGGCTGTTCAGTAACTTTGTTTTGATTTTCCTACCTGTCCATTATTAACTTCACTTCAATTGTTGGCTCTACAAGTGCAAATAATTGGCCAACTCCATATATGGTTTTCGAGGGAGTACTAGAAGAGTACTAAAACTTGTAGATACCATCCTTAAAAAAGTGTCCTCATTGCATATTTAAGTTTGACAAATTTATGGGGACCCTTGCAGCCATTAAGTAAAAGTACCGCTTGTATGAAAGAATACCTGCCACTATAATTATATACTCATGCCATTCTCTTTGCAACTTTCCTCTTCCATTTGTATTATCAGATAAGGTAAGGCTACTAACTCCAACAAATGCAACACTAAAGCATAGCTCTATTACAATTCTAAAAATGTGTGCCACTTAAAATACCATTGGGGCCAAAATCCTATCGTTTGAACATCTATGCATGGTTTTAACACAAGCTTATCACACGCATGTAAATGTGTGACCTCTTGTTGGAAATACATAATTCAAACCTTTTAACAAATATAATGGCATTCGTATATGCCACTAATCGTAATTATATTCCTAAAAATATCTTCTTCTTTCAGATTGTATAATGCAATCTATGTCATAAAAATAACAAGACAAAGCAAAGGGGCATGCTTCTCAAATGGAATACAAAGGTCTTACCTTGCCTTCTGATGTGCTTTTTGCTAGTTTCCCTTTCATTTTTAGCTATATCTTTTCCTCTATATTTATATGAACTCTCAATGGTTCATCAAGAACAAAAAAAACCCCTATTTTTGAATAAACATTTTTTTCCAAATAAAAAACTTGTAAAAACTATTTGCCAATGTAATGGGGCATTGTACGCAAAGGTATCGCATGCATGTATCATCATTTGCATGGCACAAGCAACCCTCTAGATCTAAGAGGAATTCATATCATGGTTTTATTTTAGATTAGAATTAAGATTTGATGTTCCATTTGTGCAAGAAAAATGATATGCTGAATTACAAGCCCCAAAAGAGAGTCTCCAATAAGATTAGAAAAATTCACCAGCTTGGCTTTTCAACAAATGGATATTTTAATACTTGACATCCTCAAAACTTTGTTTAGGCTCTGAGTTGGAGGAAATAGAACAAAATTGCATAATTACCCATAATTTAATGATATGGAAGATGCATCTCCTGCAACTAAAAAGTCGCCCTGATTCAAGAAGCCTCATTGCAATCAAATTTGGGATGTCAAATTTGGTATGAGGAGCAAAATAAAATTAAGCATGATGTTAGGCTAATTGGGATAGCAGAGAGGCCTAACGAGGATATATACCGAGTTACTGCAGAAGTGATAGAGACGGTGTTCAAGGAACACAGGGACGTCATCGTCAAAGCCCTCCGATCAGGCCAATGGAGGGGGAGATCGAGGCACATAAACCTGACATTGAGGGACATGGCAACCAAGGAAAGGATCCTACGGATGGGATCCAGATTGAGGAATGGAATCAAAGTACAGGAGTCATTAACGGTGATGCAGAGACAGGGGCTACACAGGGAATTGGCCAAAGCCAGGGAGTTGAACCAAGCAGGGATACAAGCGGGGGTCAAGAATGGCAAGGTCTACATACACAAGAGGGTAAGAGAGCAAGTGACTCAACCGCAGGAGCAGACAGCTGGGTTGCAGGGGATGGCAAAATCAACGGAAGCAGAGAAGGAAAACATACACCCCCTGAAGTCTATACAACAGGGGCTGGAGAACAGACTACAGGGGGGAGCACTAAGAGCAATCACGATAGAAGGGAACCAGAACAGAGCAATAGGAAGAAGCGGAAGCGGGGGAAACGAAGAACGAGCAACACAAGCGAGGGGTTGAGGGCCAACCCCAAAGAATGAAGACCGTGGGAAGACCAAAGAGAATCCGCAATGGTACGTAAAAACATGGAGACCCCGGAAGGAGCAACCCCTGGGGAAACGACGACATTATGGTAATGGGAACTGCAGGGTACCCATGGGATGATGGAGAAAGACTAGAAGGTGCCCACGGCTGCGACATAATATGCTTGGCAGAGACATGAGAGCATAACGTTAAAAGGCTGCCAGAGGAGGAAGGATACCAGCTGTTCACATGTTGGAAAGACAGGGATTTCAAGAAAGGGAGGGGGATGTGACGCTCCCTGAATATATACGACACCCGGCCGTATACATACGGGGACTTTCCCCTCCCATGGCTACTATCTCGCCATGAGCAGGGCCCTCCGTCTATCCGGGCCATCTGAGAGATGCCCGAGTGAAGGTTTCTGAGGTGTCATTCGCCCACGCCCGATTGGGACTCCTATGTCATGAAGCGTGAATACATGTTAGCACACAGCACAAATATATATAAATAACCACCACGAAGGGTGGAACATCCATCCAAATACCACGGCAAAGAATATGCATCTAATCCTAAGGAAAACACCCCAAACCCCAGGTTCTACCCCGGTTCAGACTCCTGTGAGGATAGACTGACGGCTCGGCCTCAAGAGATCAGCCATTGAGGTATAACCGGCATTGGTGGCATAGAACATCGGGCTAGGGTTGTCCACTCCATCCGCCCCTCCCGTGTGCACACTTTGCGGATGGGTCGATTCACGCTATGGCTTCGCTTATAGCCTTCAGGAGACCTTGAGCTCGAGGTATCACCCCGCCGAGCCTACTCCGTGGTTCATGACGCCTGGCCCCGATGAGGCAGGTCGGGAAGTGTCCCCTTCGGGATCCGCGGTGGTTCCATGGGTGAGCTAGAGAATACGTGCCGCATCAGTGACCCCGCATCCGTGCGACTTACTCACCCTAAATCTACTCAAAGTGCAAAGGTGCCCCATAATGGGTCACACCTCTACACCCGTGGAGTGTCGGACTCCATACCCGCCCCCACGTGGCCGGCCATCAGGCCTAGCCCATGTAGGAGTCTCGGGAGCCTTTTATGTTCGTGCAAGACCCCACCCCACTTCACCTGCTTCGTCCCTTCTTTGGTGCTAAGCCAATCCATAGCATCTATGACCCGGTGGTCTCTTGTACACAAAGCCGCAACTAATGGGATAATACGGGGCTCTATCTAGGAGCATACTACAATACATGGGCTCAGAGGTCTCTACCCCCGTAATTCCCCATTTCAAGAGTAATACTATGCAAAGAACTATCAATCCATCCTTTAAGAGCAAGACCCGAATCGAGAAATAAAGAGAACTCACCTTTGCAATCAAGGGTTAGTTCCTACAAGTAAAACACGAGAGAACGTAAGAAATACACACTACAAGTGCCCAACGGGCTACCCTAGAATTCCCAAGCTATACTAGCCACCCACCCGAAGTTCTTTGGACCCGTTGTCATTTGGTGCTTCCATCTTCCTTGGATTTGGTGCTCAGCTTCAGCTACTACAGTGCGTGCTTGGCAAAGGTGGCCGGCTTGGCGGCTCAGCTCCTCTTGGTCGATTCTTTGAAGGGTGCACAGGCTGCTTTGCTCCTCCTCCTCCATCTCCACTTGCTCCTAATTCGAATTGGGGCAAATGTAGCGCTGGCTGTAATTAAATGGATTGTAAAGCGACGGGAGAATATAATACATATACACAGAAGTTAATATCATTACAATCACTTTCTACTAAGCGATTACCCGACTTAATAACTCAGGTATCATAATATAAGAACAAATAGAAGTTGCTTGTATGCTTTTGTCCATAATACATAATCAATTACTGCGTGTGTATAAAGAATGAATTCAAAATTAGCTATACTCAAAGCGATGGACTTCCACACACCTTTATTTGTTCACTTGACGATTCGAGGGGCAATGATCAGGTCTAAGCTATCTCTTTAAGGAGGGGGGACTTCCTTCCAATGTACGGTGTATTGCCCACAGAAAAATAGTCTTGATGCTGAGGACAGCATCACTTTTAAGGTGGGGAGAATGTGACGTTCCACATATTTATACGCCTTTTTTAAGTATAAATACGTGACACGTCACTATGAATAATTAATGGTACATTAATTATTCATAAGCTAAGGTTAGCTATGTTAATAATTAAATTATAAAGGTGGAAACCTAACCTTGCTGCCACCTGGCCCGAATCGATTGGGCAAGGGAGAGTTACTAACTTGGGACCCAAATTGGGGCAAATGGGGGTGCAAAACCCCAATTTGGGTCCCAAGTTAGTAACTCTCCCTGCCCAATCGATTCCCTGTGGCATGTTCGAGAGTTGGCTAATATTAACTAATTTGGTATTTTAGGCCCTTTTAATATTAGATTAAGCCCTAATTCGAATTAGGGTTTAAGGTTAGGTTTCCACCTTTATAATTTAATTATTAACATAGCTAACCTTAGCTTATGAATAATTAATGTACCATTAATTATTCATAGTGACGTGTCGCGATTTATACTTAAAAAAAGGCGATAAATATGTGGAACGCCACATTCTCCCCACCTTAAAAGTGATGCCGCCCTCAAAGATCAAGACTATTCTTCCGTGGGCAATACACCGCATATTGAAGGAAGTCCCCTCCTTAAAGAGATAGCTTAGACCGATCATTGCTTCTGATCGTCGGTGAACAAATAAGGTGTGTGGAAGTCCGAATCGCTTTTTCAGAGTATAGCTAATTTTGAATTCATTCTTTCTATACACACGTAATTGATTATGTATTATGGATGTGTACGCATACAAGCAACTTCTATTTGTTCTTATATTATGATACTGAGTTATTGTCGGGCAATCGTTTAGTAGAAAGTGATTGTAATGATATTAACGCGGTATATGTATTATATTCTCCGTGGCCGCTTTTACAATCCATTTAATTACAGCCAGTGTTTAATTTAATTTTTTTGTATCGTAATTTTGTTTTCCTATTTTGTTATAGTTTTGACAACTCATAAGGTCCTATCCTCAAGATTTGATATGCCCCTCACATTTAGACTTACCCTTTAATATAATTATATCGCATCAGATTCCGACACTTTTACCCTATATACTCTAATATGAACTACTGTGCACACGTTCTTCATCAACTACTATTCATAACCTTCTAAGATAATCTAAGTCTCGTTATTCTCTCAGAAGTTTGTGTAAGACATACATAATTATCTCCTTTTATTAGCTCACTCTATTCTAGTCTATCTTAACCATAGGTTATATTCACATCGGTACGCCTTTGAATTACTTATTCATATTATTATTATTTTCGTAAATTTGTCACACATACAGACACTCTTATATTTACAGGTACATCTCACAGATACATTTGACATAACTGTACCGCCCGGTCGCTATCCGGCGGTGCTGGCCCCGCAATCGTCCGGTATCCTGAAGGCGATTGTGACTATGATGTCCACGGCGGAAGCATCAAAACCATGCCTGGTGCTTCTTGAGGCTATTATATAATGGTGGTTAAGCAGGTCCTGGGCTCTTACTTGAAGTAGAAGTGCTACACGTTGGGCATAGTGAGTGTTAAGGTATCCCTATATTAGATGGATACTCGAGAAAATTTGTGTGACGATGTTTGGTATCTGATTGAAACACTGGACCTAATAATTACGAAGATTGATTTATTATACGGCATATATATTGGCATACACCATAGAAGGAGACTGGGTATAGCACCATATATCCGAGGGAGAAGTGGTTTATGATTATCTACTATAGAGCACGTTAAGGAGGTACTATACTAAGGTGAAAACTGGATTATAACTACCCAGCTCATGAAAAGGAGATCACTTTAGAAGTGTAGGTTTTGACAATGGTGGTGAAGGTACAGAATGTCGACCCGACACTTTATAGCTATTGCTACTTGAATCGAGGTATGATTCGCGGAACGGTGGAGAATAATGTTGTATGAGGATATCGATCCATAAACTATATGGATTATAAAATTACATATACACTGTGTTTCGTAAGGAGATTGATGTTCCTGAGGTGTGCAATAAGAATGCAAGCGGGTGCATGAATAAAATGACGACATAGTCAGTTGGATACGCTCAATGACGTTGGTCAAATGCATGACCATTACGAAGGTTATACATTAAGGAAATGGACACATCTGATGTCTGCTGGGAACATGGAGATGCCGAATAACAGACAGGAGAATAGTGTGGAACGTAGTTTCCACATAAGGTCAAGAGAAGACGACAATTGGGAGGAACTGGCACAAGCATCGACAATTGGGAGGACCTTTGGTGAAGCCAGCCTATGAAGGAAAGTTGACCTTCAACTAATGATACATTAGGAAGGCAAGTAATGTACCCACACGACAAGTGGGAGACAAGAGGTGCTTGAAAGTTGTTGTAAACAACGTTTCAAATATAGAGAGTTTGGAATGACGGAGAATGTGTTCTGGACTTGGTATCGTGTGTGTATCTTAAGAAGTAGCTCCGCGTAGGAGGACCATTTAATAGTAAAACATAACTAGAAGAAGATAGGATATATATACTAGAACTTTTAGTTCACATTCCATATGAATGCGGAAGTAATGAAGATAAGAATTCCTATACTAGACATTAAGTATGTCCACTAGGAACTTAGGGTGGTATTTGCCCCTGTGGAATTTATGACTAGAGCGTGAGGACCAAGGCAACCTAAGGCTAGAGCGTCTAGAAGGTGTGGTGTGAAAACCACAACA
Source organism: Isoetes taiwanensis (assembly GCA_021234155.1). Taxonomy (NCBI): domain Eukaryota; kingdom Viridiplantae; phylum Streptophyta; class Lycopodiopsida; order Isoetales; family Isoetaceae; genus Isoetes; species Isoetes taiwanensis. Next base: position 3,779,551 of record JAJEKV010000012.1, on the reverse strand, counting down.
TATATAGCACAAGCTAAACGATGAACATAGCTAGGTGGCTATGTTAACGAATTACATATGAGTCTAGACTTAGGGTTGGTGCAGACATGTTACTATATCATATAATAACAACGTAGCGGTCTTGGATGTTGGAAGGACTTGGTAGTATCAAATGCTACACTAGCGAGGATATCAAGGATGTCGATTGTGACATCCAGATGTATGTCATATTGGAAGATAATAGAATACTCGTACAAGGCTGGTGGCATGTTACGTGACAATGTTTACAGAAGAAGCATAATGATATGCTTATATACGAAGATATTGGGTTAAGGTATGGTCCACCAGAGATATGCACTCAAGCTATTACTAAGGGAGATGAGAAGAGTTTAAATCAATGAGAATAGCTAGAGTAAGTCTAGCATATACGGTGACGTCACATTGACGAACATCCCGAGGATGGTTGGAACGGTATTGGAATAACCGATAATGAGAGGTTAACTACTCAAAGGTTCCAGATATGAATGAATTACTTCAACGTTATAAGCTGAGAGCATTTATTTGGTTTTGGGAATAAAAAGATGTATCAAATCGCGTCCTCTTGACAGAAGAGAAGAAGGAGTCCGACGACTTTGGTGATTACATCTTTAGGGATAACCGAGAAGAGGGCAATAGATAGAAATTCCATGTCCCGATAAAAATCAAGACGAGAGGTATAGCTCAGAAGGGGTGAGATTATATAGACCAGTAGTCCATATATCCTAAGAGTTACCCTACTCGGGGGGAACAATTGTAGGTACGGAAGTAGAAATTTTGGAGGATCCGTTGCCTTATGCATAGACCCGTTAGAGATTATGACTTTGAAACCCTTAAGAGGGTAAGGAATTGGATAATCATATGGCGGTTACTAACGAAGATGGAAACATTGGGTTTTCCTATTAGAAGACCAGGAGGTTTTAGTGCCTCCGCTTCATTATGAGGGAGCCAAAGACGACAACATTCAAAGGGATCAAAAGTTGAGGTTGACATGCTAACTTCAGAAAAATAGGTTAGGTGTGACAAAACATGGCGAAACGCAAATTAACTGAAGGAACCTTTAGAAAAGGCCTTGGACTGTGGTAGAAACCTTTGGAACTATGGCATAATCCCATGGAAAAATTATAGTTTATGTACGGGGTTAAAGTACCATAAGTTTAAATTCATCCCTTTTAGGTCAACCCCTTAGGTTAAGATACTCCATGGTGGCGTACCTTTATTGGGTGACGTGTCAGCTTATTTATACATATACCGTATAAATACATGGAACGTCACATTCTCCCCCTCTTAGAAATAATGCTGTCCTCAGCATTGGGGTTAATCGAAAACTGCAATAGAAGGAAGTATACCTAAAAAGGGCCTTATTTCCAAAGGTAATAGCATGAAAGCTTAAAACATAGAAGAGTTTAAGCACCAAGGTGCATTTGACATACTTATCATAATAAGGTTTAAGGACCGAAGTCCGATATCAAACATCACCGTAACAAAAAGGTAACAGATGTAGATAAGATAAAACTGGAAAAGTCGGGCCATCAGCAACCCTCTATACATGGGCAGGTCACGTACTGCTTACTGGCCTGCACATGTGAATACATCAGCATGTACAAGTCCAACATAGAGTTGGCCCCTGCCCATTTGGGAAGTAGGTGGTACAGCCACATCAAAAGAACTACAAAGGTTACATTTCAGCTAAGTTAGAGTAGAGCTCTAGCATTGTGGGATGAGGATATATGTTTGTTATGTACATAGCATGTACACATACGATAAACATGCTGGAGAGGTAATCTAAGTGGCGACACAAGGAGAGAAAGACGAGTGTATCCCAAAGTTACTGATGAAGGGTTAAGGTAGGATGTCGTAGTTGGCAGCTGAAATAAATGTCAACGGCCAATAGAATGAAGCTTAAGATGAGGGGGTTGAATAGTACAATAGTACAATTCCAGGATAGGTATCAAATAGGAGTTACATGCTAAAAGTTAAAATGTGTCTTGAATAGACACCTAAAACTAGCTTTCCCACATGATCCATAGCCGGATCAGACTGAGGTGACCAGCATAGGTTACACGGAGGTGTAAGTTAGGATATATATAGGACCCGAACATGGATACAAGTCCGGGTTATCGCAAACAAAGGTAATTGTAGAAAGGCTCACAAAATACTAGGCAGGCACCTTGATGACTCCAGGTAATTTACGATTAATACGAAGGCTCACTCGCTCTTAGGCCATGACTATGGCTTGAACGAGTATGCCAAGTCATTGGGAATGGTACAACAATGTGATAGCATCATGACAGAGAAATGTAATAATTAACATTTCCAGGATGTACGACAATGTTAACTCATAACCCCCAATGATGGGTAGGTCAACAATATATGGAACATATAATAGCGGCTCAAAAGCCACAAGACGATTAATGAATACGTAAAGGAGTAAATGGGTTGGTGACTCTACTGAATAAAGGTCACAGCCAAAGGCCAAAGGGTGAGATGTGTACGCTGTGGCAGGCGTAAGGATGGGAATACTGAAAATCGATCATAGACGTAGAAAACATATTGAAGAAGAGAAGGAAAAGGATCCTTATGAATGATATTTAGCAATCTGGATAGGAAGGTTATTTCCTAACATGAAGGGTAGTCTTTGCTAACATGCAAAGGTATACCTGCGGCTTGAAAGGCAGCAAGAGCTGAAAAACTCTTTAAAGATTTGGTGTATGGCTCAGGGAAGAAGACTTGCATGTCGTAGGACAACATGGTGAATTGAATTCACCAAGGACATTTTTAATAAACAGATAGATAGGTAGACAACATTTGTACGTCATGCCATATTGGCATCGTCCATGAGGGACATATGACGGACCCCTAAAGACTTGAACACAAGACCTCTGGACAGAGGAGGCCTATCGTGAAAGGTCTTTGGGTGGTACGGTCCCCTTGGATCTTGACGTAATCCATTGGAATATGTAAGTTCATTTGCGGAACTTAATGACGTTTAGGCACTAAAATAATAGTTGGAAAGACTTCGGCCCAACGCGATCTAGATAGCGTAGAAGGGGGTGATTAGTCAACAATGGTTGGAGGCCATTGGAATGTACGGGAGAACAAGTCCAAAAGAGGGTAGACTGCTGTCAATTTGACAGGCGTGTGGTGCAGATAACTATTCATAGCCATATAGGCGGTGAAGTTTGGTACAAAATGATACCAAGGTTTGTACCCAACACAAACTCATTACGTATTACAGAGGATGTGTCATGATCTAGGGGAAGTGGTCCATGAAAGGAACAAGACCAATGAGAAGGAATATTGAAGGGTGGTAGGATCAAAGGAATCCAAACCGATGGTCTAGAGGGGTGCTGCATGGCAGTCCCTAGTCGGTTGGACGACAAAGAGATCCTTTCTCTGGGAACTGAGACGAGTCAAGGTTTAGACACTAGAGAGAGGCAACGTTAATTAGAATTATGTTTATAAAACATTACTTGTATAACATTGAATAAGGTCTAATAGAAAGCATATGAATGTAGTATGGATTGAATCATGGCAAGGCCCGAAGAAATTGTGTTATCAAGGCATCTACCAAAGGAAAAATATAGGTCGCGGAACGCCGATAACTGGACATTATTATCGTCGCTTACAGAATATCCAAGGATATAACACATGCTGCTGTCATTGTTAATTAAATTCCGGAATTAGTCCCACCAAGTGATTTGATGTTATCATAACAAGTTGGCCGGACTTGCTAGATTACGTCGTTTCATTTGGTCGGTCTATTCCTAGGGGATACTAGCTTTATATATGGTTAACAGTTATCCGGTCGACTACGGCAGAGAGAGGTTGACTCCCGTGGCTATGGCAAGACTGCTTACTCTGGCGGCTATGGCAAGAGAGGTTGCTCCGACGGCTATGGCGAAAAGAGCTTGCTCCGGTGGAGTTGTTGCCTCCACAACGTGGATCTATGGAAGGCAGTCTTTTAATTTAAATAGAAAATAGAGCCACTATAAATAAAATGAGAACTATTATATTCCTTGATAGAGGAACTTAGCCCATTGGTAAAGGGGCTGACTTGGTTGTAGGAGGTCAAGGGTTCAATCCCACAATATGCCCCTTTCTTCGGCGTTCCTACGACCGCCAGGAGCGTCCGGGTACCCCCTGCCCGCCACTTAGGGTTAGGTTTTTTTTTTTTTTTTTTTTTTTTTTTTAAATTAGGGTGGCGGGCACCCCCTACCTCGATGTCGCCACCGTCGCCAGCAACACCCGGGTACCCCCTGCCCGCCACTTAGGGTTAGGGTTTCGCACCGGGTACACTCCTCTTAATCCCACTTAAACCAAATTAAGTCAATCATGACGACATCTACTACACCACCCAAATCTCATACTACTCCAAAATCCTCACTCACTAGCTAACGATCTAACGAGTTTGACATGGCCAGTGCTATGATCTGGTCCACCAAAATCATGGCTCGATACCATCAGGACGCTCCCGAATATATATCGACACCGGCAGATGCACATAGGGGACTTTCCCCTCCCATGGCTACTATCTCGCCATAAGCAGGGCCCTCCGTCTACCCCGGGCCATCTACAGAGAGATGCCCGAGTGAAGGACACGGAGGTGTCATTCGGCCCACGCCTTCAGTGGGACTCCTATGTCGCGGAAGCGTGAATACATGTTAGCACACAGCACAAATATATATAAATAACCACCACGAAGGGTGGAACATCCATCCAAATACCACGGCAAAGAATATGCATCTAATCCTAAGGAAAACACCCCAAACCCCAGGTTCTACCCCGGTTCAGACTCCTGTGAGGATAGACTGACGGCTCGGCCTCAAGAGATCAGCAGACAGAGGTATAACCTGGCATTGGCTGGCATAGAACATCGGCTAGGGTTGTCCACTCCATCCGCCCCTCCTGTGCACACTTTGCAGATGGGTCGATTCATGCTATGGCTTCGCTATAGCCTTCCGGAGACGCAGGCTCGAGGTATCACCCTGCTGAGCCTACTCCAGGGTTCATGACGCCCCGGTCCGATGAGGCAGGTCAGGGAAGTGTCCCCTTCCAGGATCACAGTGGTTCCATGGGTGAGCTAGAGAATACGTGCCGCATCAGCGACCCCCGCATCCGTACCCGACTTACTCACCCTAAATCTACTCAAAGTGCAAGGTGCCCCATACGGGTCACACCTCTACACCCAGGGAGTGTCAGACCCATACCCGGCCCTCTACGTGACCGGCTATCAGGCCTAGCCCACTGTAGGAGTCTCAGGAGCCTTTTATGTTCGTGCAAGACCCCACCCCCACTTCACCACTGCGTCCCTTCTTTGGTGCTAAGCCAATCCATAGCATCTATGACCCGGTGGTCTCTTGTACTGTGTGCCTAACTAATGGGATAATACAGGGCTCTATCTAGGAGCATACTACAATACATGGGCTCAGAGGTCTCTACCCCCCGTAATTCCCCCATTTCAAGAGTAATACTATGCAAAGAACTATCAATCCATCCTTTAAGAGCAAGACCAGAATCAGAAATAAAGAGAACTCACCTTTGCAATCAAGGGTTAGTTCCTACAAGTAAAACACAGAGAGAACAGAAGAAATACACACTACAAGTGCCCAACAGGGGCGCTACACTAGAATTCCCAAGCTATACTAGCCACCCACCTGAGTTCCTGCTGGACCCGTTGTCATTTGGTGCTTCCATCTTCCTTGGATTTGGTGCTCAGCTTCAGCTACACAGGTACGTGCTTGGCAAAGGTGGCGCTCAGCTTGGCAGGCGCTCAGCTCCTCAAAGGTGGCGCTCAGCTCCTCTTGGTCGATTTGCTGAAGGGTGCTTGGCTGCTGCTCCTCCTCCTCCATCTCCACTTGCTCCTAATTCGAATTGGGGCAAATGGGGGTGCAAAACCCCAATTTGGGTCCCAAGTTAGTAACTCTCCCTTGCCCAATCGATTCGGGCCAGGTGGCAGCTCCGGGTTGGCTAATATTAACTAATTTGGTATTTTAGGCCCTTTTAATATTAGATTAAGCCCTAATTCGAATTAGGGTTTAAGGTTAGGTTTCCACCTTTATAATTTAATTATTAACATAGCTAACCTTAGCTTATGAATAATTAATGTACCATTAATTATTCATAGTGACGTGTCACGTATTTATACTTAAAAAAGGCATATAAATATGTGGAACGTCACAGGGGAGTGCAGGTCTGGCTTGTTATATAAAGAATAGTGCAGCTAACAATGCATGTATGTTACATTCAGATATCAATAAAAGATATATGGTTTTGAATATCCAATTGAAAAACAAACAAGAGGTAGTTCTGATAATTACATATTACCCGCCAAACAGTGATAAGCTAGAATTGCTGGAGCTGGGAGAGAATATAACGAAATGGAAGGAGCAAGGACCAATGATTATAGTAGGAGATCTAAACGCCAGAACCAGACAGGAACAGACACAAAGTATACACACGGATGAGAAAGATGGTCAGATAGTGTACACGGCGAGGCCACAGGAATGGCAGAGGGATACAGAAGATAAGACAGAGGTCAATGCTAGAGGTGAATTATTGCTGGAAGTCTGCACGGCAACATGGATGATCATAGCTAATGGCGTGAAAAAATGGAGGGGATCGGGAGGCTTTACGAGCCAAAACACACATGGTAAGAGCATAGTGGATTATATAATTTTGAACGACCTGTGCAAAGGAAAAAGATAGAAGGGCTGATGCTACAACAATGGCCTATTGTGGAAAAGAGAAAGCCATAGACCGATTAAATTAACAATCAATTTGGATGGGACGCCACAAAAAGATAGCAAGTGAAAGAAAGGAGGATAATAAAGACGGTGAGGATTCAATTCCGTGAGAAATAATGAAACCTTCACCCAAATGATCAAGGAGGAAATGGGAAAATGGGATTGGGGAAAACACAATGCAAGTGATAATGGGAACACCTTAAATGACATCATGGTAAGGGTAGCAACAGATGTGTTTGGGAAAAGGATCAAAATCAGGAAGAACAGGGGCATTGAGCTTCAAGATGGTATGATGACGAGTGTAGAGAACACAAGAGGAAAATAAGAAAACACAGGGGAAAGGAGACATACCGGGAAGAAAAGGCAGCATACATAAGATTACTGAAGAAGAAAAGATACAATAACCTGCTACAGCACCAATGGTACATGGGAAAATTGCTGAAAAAACAGCCCCGAAGATTTTGGAGAGGATTCAAAAACAAAGGAGGGGGTAGCAATATGAAAACAAGGAACGAACAAGACGGCATTGGAACCGAGGGATGGGAGAGTTACCTGGACAAATTATATAAGACGGGGGCACCTCCGGTACCAATACCAATACAGCATGACCCGGACAAACCATGCTTCAACATGCTAGAAGTAATGCTAGCCCTAAACAGGATGGCTAATCATAAAGCACCGGATCTATACGGCCTGACCGTGGAACTGCTGAAGTGTGGCCGGAGACGTAAATTGGCGATTCTGTTACATATTTTCAATGGCATCATACATCTGAGGACTCCTGCGGATGGACATACAATGAGTCATACCTCTACATAAGGCGAGGGGAATAGAAAAGATCCGGGAACTATAGGACGATAATGGTAAGCTCGATTTTTCTTAAAATGGTTTGGAAAGGTATTGGATAACAAACCAAAGAAATGGGCGTAAGAAGGAAATATGAGAGCACAAGGGCAAGCAGGGTTCAGACCGGAGCACTCAACCACAGATCACCTCGTGACCCTTCGGATACTAATAGAACAGAACAAGGGGCAGGGAAGGAAAATAATCTGTTGCTTTGTAGATTTCAGAAAAGCATTTGATACAGTCCCGAGAGAGAAGCTGCTAAAAAGACTGATGGACATGCAAGCCCCGAGAAGTATGGTAGGATCGATCGCAAGACTGTACCACAAGGTGTATGCTAAGATGGAACAGGAAGGACAGCCGATAATCTGTGACACCGATGTAAAGCAAGGCTGCCCGCTATCCCCAACTCTGTTTGGAATATACATAGATGCACTACAGGGTTACATAGCAGAACAACAAGGGGACGAGTATGCCCCCACACTAGGAGACACGAAGGTACCGATAATGTTATATGCGGATGATCTCAGTATGATGGCAACAAAAAACAAAGGAATGCATGCATCGCTCAAAAATTCTAGAACAATTACGCGGAGGATACATGGCGACAAAGTGAATATAGCAAAAACTAAGATTGTCATCTTTGGACATAAGAACAGGCATAAACCTTTCAGATATAAAGATAAAGAGGTAGAGGAAGCAACATAATACAGATATCTAGGTTATGATGCGCATGGCACAGGGAAATGGGCCAAAGGAGCTAACGCCAGATTCCAATCAGCTATAGGAAGCTACTTTAACATGAAAAACTTCTGTAACAGAAGTAGAATAACTGATTGGGACATCAAATGTTATCTATTCAGTGCAGCGATAGCCACCACTCGGGTTAATGGGAGCGAAGCATGGGGGCCAGTTTAATGAGAAAGAAACCGGGAAAAGGGGAAGGAATTCTTAGGCAATGGGCGCAGACAGAATTCAGGGTGAGGACAAACATGCCACTGACAATCATGGTCTTCGAAACAGGGCAAAAACCGATGGAAGTGAGAGCATGGGAGAGAACCATAAGGTACCTGCTCAGAGACAACGCGGGAGACATACAAGGGAAACTGTCCAGCATTGCAATCACCGAATCAGCAAAATCACACATCCTCGAAAGCATTGGATGGTTCAGAGAGGTGGCAACATGGACCAGACAGATGGGATTAAACCTGAGTGGCCTAATAGAAGAGGGGCAGTGGAATGAGGAGTGGGCAGACATAGAGACGAGAGCATGGCTGCAAAGACATACAGGACCCAAGACAGATGGCTCGCAAAGTTTTAATCCAGATCAACAAATAGGACACCGTGATATAAGGGATAACATATTGGGGAAAAAATGTAAGGGATACACCGCCGATTCGGGATGGGAAGTCATGATCTAAGAATCGAAAAAAGACGTAGAGAGGGTAGACAAGGAGGACAGGATATGCGAGAATGGGTGGTGGGGGAGAATAGAGGATGAGAACCATATGATTAATGACTGCACCGATCTACGGAGACATCAGGGGACGAGATATAGAAATATAAGGTGGGGGAACCAGCCCACAGTCGATGAAAATGACAGAATCATTACGGGATCCGCGCATACGCATCCAAAGAATGAGCCACCGCATTACGAGAGAAGTACACAATGAAAGAGGGCTTGTAATATGATCTATACAAAACGGGTCATATAGCCTCACACAAATTGCTTTCGCCTAAAAGGCGATTGATAACGACGCATCACTGCACGGCCAAGAAGCCGAGGTAAAGCAGGATGCTGGTATTAAAAGAAAAAAGTCAGCCTTCAGAAAAGGCTACATCATAACAGCGTGATGTGCTAGTAGCGCCCCTTTCGGGGAGCTCGCCCATGCTACACAAGTCCAGGGGCCTTACGGCATAAGGGACATTAATGTATTCTATTCTATTCTATTCATAAACATGTTGTTTCAGTGGCACATCCGCTGGGCATTTCAACAATTCTTAAAAAACATAGGTATTTTAAGAATTTCAAGGACAGTTTTTTAAAAATATACCAACCTTAGATAAGTAAAAGTTCATATATCGTAAAGAACAGTTAGGCGCAATTCAATCCCGTTCGCCTATCACGCCATGCCACATGGCATGTTTACTTTCCAAGAATGTTAACAAAGGAAAAAAAAAGTCATCAAGATTTTTACTCAACGATTTGGGCCTCCATCCGGCATTCTGAGAGTTTTACCCAGCATTTTGAGATTCTACTCATTTCGTGATTCTGCCTAGCATTTCGGTTGCTAAATTGCACCTTAGTGTTTTTCATGTTATATGAATGCAATTCCTGGCATCTCAATAGGGCTCTACACTTTGCACGTCGCCTTGTTTTCATGCCAGGAATGGCATGTAAATGTGCGGCGCCCGTTTTCCATGCTAGGAATGGCATGTAAATTCTTTCTTGTATATTATATTTATAAGTATTGGAGTGGGCTGTGCTAACTTGAACCCACTAGGAACCTATGCTTCAACAATTTCACAAATATTAGGTACACCGAACAAAAGGAGATTATATTGTATACATGTGCATCCAAGAGATAGTAAGCTTTGTTATGGAAACCTTGGGGGAAAAAAATGTTGCAAAGGGTAGAAAAATTAAATGACATAATGGGGCACTTTTAGATTGAAAATATATAGTTTGCAATGGTTTGAGTTATCTAAACTAGGGCAAGTGAAAACATTGAACTTAACTATTAGGCTGCATAGATAGATAGATAATATTCACGTAAGAAAATCGTATCTGACGTGCCAGGTGGAGGGAAGTGTAGCGTCGGATGGAGGGAAATAAAAGGAGCTGCTTGTGGCAATGCTAGGAAGAGCGAAATGAGGAATTTATTGGCAATCTGTGTAATAACATTGATGGCAGGTTACAGTGCAGCCATTTCCCAGTCAGACGACAGAATACACACACTTCCTGGCCAGCCAAACGGAGTTTCATTTGCACAATACGCAGGCTATGTACCTGCAAATGAGGCTGCCGGAACAAGCCTCTTTTACTGGCTCGTCGAAGCCCAAAAATCTGCCCACACTAAACCTCTCATTCTATGGCTAAATGGAGGTAACTTATTAGCACAAATTTGCCTTCAATACTTATGGACTAACTTTTTTTCTTTTTTGTGTTTCAGGCCCTGGATGCTCTTCCCTTGCATATGGAGCTGCTGAAGAAATTGGCCCTTTTCGTATCAACCCAGACGGTGCTTCCTTGTACTTCAACAAATATGCCTGGAACCTTGGTAAGTTTCAGTTTTGAAGCTTAGATTTAACGCATTGTTTGTATTTGTTCTAACTTACTATGCAAAATTTTTGTGTCAGTTGCCAATATCTTGTTCCTTGAATCTCCTGCTGGTGTTGGATTTTCCTACTCTGCAAATACGTCCAACTATTTGGATGGTGGAGATACCAGGACAGGCACGAATTGATTTTTTCTAGCTTGCCAAGTTTGTGTTTCAGTAGTATATGGAAATTGATTTTATACATTTGACTTGTTGCAGCACAAGATGCCTTGCAGTTTCTGGTCAATTGGTTCGAAAGATTTCCGCAATACTCCGGCAGAGATTTTTACTTGGTTGGCGAGAGCTATGCTGGCCACTATGTCCCTCAACTTGCACAACTAGTGCACCATAGAAACATAGATATCAACTGCAACCAAAAGATCAATTTGAAGGGCTTCATGGTACTACGAATATGGAATTTGACCTGGTCAGACATATTTTGACTCTCCATTGTTTGAGTCTAACCTGGTCATGGTCTGCCACAGGTGGGAAATCCAACAACAGACTGGCTCTATGACAATCTGGGTATGGTGGATTACTACTGGTCGCATTCGATGATCTCGGATCGGACATACGAGGCCATTAAGAAAAATTGTGACTGGAAAAATGTTAGCACGCCTAAACAGTGCCAAGACCTGGTCAACTATGCAAGAGATTATGAGATAGGGGCCTTGGATTTGCACAGCATTTACACTAGGTCCTGCTCCAATGCCACGTGGACCAATAGCAACACAGTAAGCCTAGCTTCTACATGTAAAAATGCTGAGTAGGCATGCCAGCTGGCTGATGAGGTGTCTTTTTTTTTGGCACAGCTATGGATGGGATTTGATCCTTGCACTCCCGGATACAGCGTTAAATATTTCAACCGTCCAGATGTGCAGAGAGCTCTGCATGCAAATCTGCAACCGTGGGCTCCTTGCAAGTAGATAACATTCACGTTAATTTTCTCGTTTAATTGTTTTCTCTATTTTGATAAATAATTAAATATATATCTGCTACATTATTTATCAGCTATGACGTGTTCTTGAACTGGAAAGAGTGGAGCTATACGGTGCTTCCAATCTATAAGGAGCTCATCGAAGCGGGTCTACGGATTTGGGTGTTCAGGTATTTTGTATTTCCTAGTATTTTTTTATTTTCTTGCTATAAAATATTGGCCGGGATAAAGTATTGATGACCGGCTGAATGGGTAATGCAGTGGAGATCAGGACGCAGTGGTCCCGGTAACGGGGACCAGATACTGGCTGAGGTTTCTGGGTTTGCCGGTTTTGGTGAAATGGTACCCCTGGTATCACCGCGGGCAGGTAGGAGGATGGAGCCAAGTTTACAAGGGTATCATGTTTGCAACAATTCGGGGTGCTGCACATGAAGTCCCCGTTCTCCAACCACAACGTGCTTTGTTTTTGGCAAGCCATTTTCTTCAAGACCGCCCTTTGCCCCATTCGTAGTTACTACATGTATGTAACTCTTTTATTTACCCATCTTTCACCTCGAGAGATGCTCCATGTAATTGCTCTTTCACCAATAATATCTCAATATACAACTTTGCTTCTTCGAATTTCTCGAACCATCTATAATACTCCCAACATATTTTTAGGAATATGCTAAATGAGGAATATACACATCACACCAAGAAAAGTGCTCCCCATATGACAAGTAATACATATGAAACTACTTAAAAAGAAGAATACGTGGCCCTGTTATGGCAATGCATCTAGAAAATCAACTGTGGAAAAAGCAAGAAGCAAAAGAAGCTTCTCTAAGGTTATTCAGAAAGAGATCTCAGTAGATGTTGAACAATAAAGCAATGGAAGCTTTAAGAGCCAAATAAGGCATTTTCACATGGAAAAATACTTATAACCATATGAGAACTAGATGCAAATACATGTTCGTTGAACTAGTTCATTTATCAGAAAATGAACAAATTCATTGAAACATAATATTAAACTACCATGCAATGCTTTCAAACATGTACATGGCAAATTTGATTGAGACAATCCAGTTCCTTTATTCAGTAGAAGAGGTTGACGATAAATGTAACGATTTGGCACAAATCTATCAATCTCTACAATCTACTTGAAAGATTCAAACCCATATTATATTCTTTAAAGCTTAAAGTAAAAGTTGAAGCTGGACATTGACAGAGAATCTAAATATCTTGGCAGAAATCTACTGATGACTCCAAGCTTAGAAGAAGGTAATTGCCCTGATGTCAAACATCAACAAACCTTGCAACCATACAATGAATGTGAGCTGCAAAAAAACTATTTTTCCTACCTTCCTACATGCCAATACCTTGTTATTTCATTAAATCCAATTCGGTAGTTCCTCAATGAGCCATGTTTCGCAATTTATAGATTGAGGTAACCTCTGGTTACCTGAATCTAAGAAACAAAAATGCATGAAACCTGCATTAGGGTTAAACTAGCATCTACATCTGGGCCATGCAAGGCAAAAATGGAGATAGCCACGGCAGAAACGGGGCTCCAGAAGCCTTATTTTTAAGAATAGAGAACGACATTCAAGCACAATTTCATTATTTTTGGACACTTCCTAAATTTATGGACCATTTTTGAGATTTCTGCTTTAATAACAATTTTTACCCCAACATTTGGTCCACTGAAAACAACAGTAAAAATAGAATACAGATTGTTTTTTTGAAGATTTGAAAAAAACGTACACGTAGTTATATAGAGGTGTGGTTTTTCAAGGATATGTTGTAGTTTTTCTTAAGGAGCCGTAGCTTTTTTAGCTTAAGAATGTGTGGTTTCTTAAGGAGGTTTAGTTTCTTTTTTAAGGATGTGTTGTTTCCTCAGGCGGTATGGTTTCTTGAAGGGTCATTTTTTTTAAGATGTTTTTTAAGGTAATGTTTTTTTGAGGTGTGGTTTTTTATGGTTTTCTAAGAATCCATGTATGGCAAGTTGTCCACACGCCATTATTGCCACAAAATGGCAGCATACAAGAGCTAGATGCATGCTTGACACACTTCACTAGCATTTCATATACATGTGTGTGTGTGAGCTTGTAGAGTGTGAAACTTGAAGACATCCATCACTTGGCAACTTGTAGAAGCATATTGATATGAAGAACCAAAGATGGACACTGGCTTTGCATTATATAGGCATTTCTTAAAGGACACATTCCGACAGGGAAGACATATTGACTGGTCACACCGGACCTCTAAGTTTTAAGTTCGCGATGAATGGTGAATGGCCTGTCATGTACCACAAGGCCCGTCCTACTTTCGTGGATTGGTTACTTGTTGCAGAAATAAGAAATGTGAAAAGAAGGGGAGGATGGTAGACCCTTAAAGCCAATTAGAAATCCAAAGATGTTAGCACCCAAGAGATCGGTAAAAGACCTCGGCCTGCTCCAAAACAATATCCATAAGCATATCCTGCATTGAGTTGCATGCTCGACGAATAACAAGGGTGCTTTAGAGACGGCCAAATATTTGGTGCAATTTACGTCGACAATTGAATATTGGATAGGGCCCTTGCAGCAACTAGATAAGATCACCAGTACTGAAGGTGCTTATAAGGACTTCTGGCCGTGCACTAGGCAAGAAAGAGCCGACATACCTGCTATGCTAGTAGTGTTGGAGCCAATTGCAAGCATCACTCCTGCTTATATTGGTCCCTAAAAGGATAAACCCATATCAGAACTCAATCCATTCACGGGCTTGAAGAGGAGCATGTTTATAATGGCACGCCTTGATGATGTTTTGTGTCCGACAGGGTAGAGTATGCTACCGAAGACCCCTAAATGGATGATAAGAAAGACAATTTCGAGACTATGGTGGGAGCCTGTTCCCGTGAGAAACGAGGTGTTCCTAGCCAATTACGTCAATGGCTAGAAGAAGAGATGGAGGCCGACAATTGCTGGTGCCGCATTGAGATAGAGACTATTGATTATGCATGGAGTCCTTCCAATAAGAAGAAGCTATCCAACATTGCCAAGATTCCTGTGTTTATTGCTGAAGCATATGCACCACTCACTGGGGATGTATCCAGGGATAGGTTCAATACGCTGTACGTTTTATATGGAATACGTATGAATTGTATGATACGGCACATATTTGCCATATAAAACGTAAAAAATATGGCAAAAAAAAATTTCGGCGTCGGAAGGTTTTCGCGTACGCGAAAACATCTAATTCTCGTACGCGAAAGTTCGCATACGCGAAACAGAGGTTTCGCGTACACGAACGCGAAATCTCTATTTTTTTTAAAGCTTTTTCGCGTACGCGAAACAGTGGAAACCGCGTACGCGAAAAAAAAAATAAAAAAAAAATCCGCGTACGAATTTGAAATTTGAATTTCACGTACGCGAAATCCTATAAACCGCGTACGCGAAACTTTTTTTGCGTACGCGAAACTGTATAAAGCGGGTAGCAAAAAAAAAAGAGGGTTTTTTTTTTTTTATTTTTTTTTTTACGAATTTGAAATTTGAAAACCGCGTACGCAAAAAAAACTTTCGCATATGCGAAACAGAAGGTTTCGCGTACACGATTTTTTTTTTCCGGCAATCGACTAAAAAATACGTAAAATATGTTTTTTTTTGAAAAAAATACGTATTTTTTAACTTTATATGCCAGAAATTTAGATTTCGTACATACAGGACCTATCACTGGATGTATCTTAGTCTAAGAAAACTGTCATGGAAGCAAGGTTTTCATAAAAAGTCCACAAATTCAGATATTATCTGAATTTAATGAAATTATGCTTAGATATCTTCTTCTCAGGTGGCATATTGTCCAAGTTCATCTCCCATTTGTTGAGCCATTTTCTCAAATCTGCATATCATCCTTTATTCTCACTTTTCTTCATTGTTTGATGTGGAAAACTATCAGGACCCACTGATTTTACTTTAACTAAAAAATGTAAAGTTTGACATAGTGCTCTCCCTTCGAAAGACATCATCCCTATTTCATTGAGGAGCATCTCATATGGCATCTGTGATTCAACCCCTAACTTCTCTTATAAAAAACATCTTTTGGACATGTTAAGTGATCTGCCCTCTTTGCACGCAGAGGGATGAGACAATTGAGCACTGCTTTTTCTTGTGTCAACATGTTCGACTTGCTTGGCAGTGGCTTCTGAGTCTTTTCCATTGTGACTTGAATAGTCAGCAGGTCCTATTGTCAGTCTATCCTAGTTCTTGGGACAAGTTGGCAAAGAGGGCTTTCCACTTAGCATCTGCTTGGATCATCTGGTCCATCTGGAAGAGACGAAATCTCCTCATCTTCAAGGGACAGCTCTTTTCAGATACACAAGTGCTTAGCGATGCCCGTAGTCATATTGTGAAGGCGTACAAGTGTTCTTCCTTAAAGGATGACATCAAAACTCTCATTTGGGAGCAATATCTTCAGATTCACACCTACTCATAGCAAACAGTTGTGCTCATGGTGATCTGTGTTCTCTGCTTTTCTATGTTATGTAGGTGGTGGGTAGTGTTGCTCTAGTGGATATCTTCTCCACTGGGTTTTGAGTCCCCCCATGTACTCTTTGTATTCTTTTGAGTAATAAAGGTCCACGTTCATAAAAAAAAAAGAATGTTAAGGGATAGGTTTGGCCCCCATTTTCACAACCATACAATATCACAGCTTGGACTAGAACTTTGTACAATATTTTTTTGAGCCCAAAATATAGAATTTCTGCCTTTTTACATCTTCTTTGCATTGAGAAAAGAGCTTTCAACCTGTTATATGTTCTATGTTCAACTACTCTATTCCATTTATAGTTTTGATCTACAACTAGCCCTAGTTATTTCTAGTAAGTGATGACTTCTTCACTTTTATAAGTGAAAATGAAGTTAGTTTAGCGAATGCCAAACACCAGGACCTCTTTTTGCTCTTTACTGAAATTTGCATCTAATCACAAAATGAGGCTAATACATGGAGGCGTTCTGAGCATCCAGTTCAATTCTAGAGAGCAATACTGTATCATCTGCATACAAAAGCAAAGCTACCATGTTCCCATAGGTTTGTGTCTCGCTGCCTCCACTGCCGGGTCAAAGCACAATATAGTGTCTCAAAAAAGTCGAATTTCTAACTACAAAAATAGTTAAAAATGTAGTGGGTTTGTTAGGTTGTATTTTGAATTTTGCGAAAATTAAGGGGAAAAGGAGGGATTCGGTTCGGGAGGAAATAGCAAGAAACGAGAATGGGAGGGAATTTTCATTTCGGACTCTCTAGCTCTCCTCCACTGCACGGTTTACCTCATTTCGGTCTTTCTAGCTCTCTTCATAACTGTACTTTGTTGCAAGGTATGCACGCTTCTCAGGTTTCTCTTTCGCCATGACAAAATGGCATCGTATAAAGCTCTGAATTAACATGGTATCTTCTATTTCTAGACTGTCAATAGCCATCATAACATGGTGGACACACAAACTTACAAGTTCAAATTTGTAGATAAACATGCATACTTATCGAAAAATTATGTCCTAATTTTCTAGAGATGTTTCTATCTTATAACACGAGTGCTAGAAAGTTGAAATTTGATAAAGAAAGCCTATTCAATAAATATCAACCGATCTGTAACAAAGGCATGAACTATATGTGTTCTAAACCAAAAATGCTTTCAAGATTGGCATTTCTTATCGTTATCAACTACTAATTGCTATGTCTCTAGCTCAAGCTAAAAAGCTAAAACATCACATATGGATTGTAAAATTGTCAATGAAATAAAGTTGCTTTATATTCTCAAAAGATCATATTAAGAATAAATCAAAGATTCACAACTGAGCTAATAGAATACATTGAACATAATAAATCAAGAATAGAAGTGCATGAACTCATCAAAGTCAAGCTCATATGTATCATGCTTATTCTTACTTAGAACCCATAATAAATGCTGAAAAAAAGGAGTCTCGCATGGGATCACAAGCCCTCCAGCATATTCAAACCCAAATTCTTCTTCAGATCTCTGAAGAAGAGCCTTGAAAAGCGGATGGTTCAAGAAAGAGGCCTGCACTAAGAATCGCTTTCTACTGCAACCAACATAAACTGGAACAAAACCTTGAGGAGTGATGTTATTATACATGGTGTACATTTTAGAGTTCTGCATATAGCTATATCTTGTATCTCGACTTTGCATCTGAAGTTTTTTCACAATCTTACGAAATGTTCTTGCAAAATTAACCATCTTTTCGCACATTTCACGATGTAATATGTTACATCTAAATCTAACCATATGCCACAAACAAAGCTTGCTCATTAGATAGCAAACGCAAACAATCTAGCTCTCACATATATCTTCTTCAATGGGTTCAGGGATGCTTGTCCCTTGGCTACTCATGCAGTTATCACCTCTTAGAGTTCTTATTGGTCGTGCTGGTCAAATGTACTAGCCGTATTC
Organism: Isoetes taiwanensis; assembly: GCA_021234155.1. Lineage (NCBI taxonomy): Eukaryota > Viridiplantae > Streptophyta > Lycopodiopsida > Isoetales > Isoetaceae > Isoetes > Isoetes taiwanensis. Next base: position 3,761,269 of record JAJEKV010000012.1, on the reverse strand, counting down.
CTTCATTCATTTTCTTTGTCCTCTTCAATCATGAGCATAGTCCTTCCTAGCTAATAAATTCTAAGAGAATATATTTTAATGATAAATTGCTAGCGGTTGGTAAAGCCCCACAAACATTTCTCATCTTCTAAAAACAAACTATGAGTAAATGAATGCCCATAGGCCTAATGCATAATCATTGTTTATTGTGTGACACTCTTCCTAAGGAATGGCCTTGGTTATTTTGAAATATTATTTTGGTCATGCGATTTCTCTTTCAAGACTTAATAATTTCATTTATCTTTGTGTATGCGTGGGCAAATACGTAATGGATAGTGAAAAGTGGGGCGTCATTTCTACGCACAATGGACGGCCCCACATAAATATCTGTCGGTGGAGTCAATTATTTTGGGTCACCCATCATCTGCTGTAATAATTGTAGGCCACTTCCCATTAGGTATTGCATGGGAAACCTTAAAAATCTTCTTAGAGGTGGAAATTACATGGTATGTAAGAGTCCCCAACATTGACTCTAATATAACCTTAGTTCTTTTTTACATGACTTTGTTTTCCATAGGTTGTGACATGGTTTAATTCTTGGACTTATATGTATGCCATATTTTATGGTGATGGGCCAATTGTAATGGGAAAATTGTTGGCTAAGAACTAGCAAGTATGTAATACCACATTTGTTGAATGATTAAAATGCTCTTCTTAGCAAACAAAAGGAATGTGTGGAAGTCATAGCCGAAGATATAAAGTTTTTGAAAGCATTTGAAATATCAACTTCTAAATTAGTCTTTTATATTAGTATAGTACAAACACGCTATTTGAATGTTTCAATATTCATCATTCTCTATGTTCCCTTCATATTGATTTTTCCTCCACATGCAACAATATCTGAATGCCTTCAGTAGTTTTTGCCAAAGTACTGGTATGCTAGTCAACTTGGCCAAAACCAAGGTTATGGTAATTTCCTCTTCTAGGCAGCAAAGAGCACCTTCATGCAAATGGTGGAGGTGGTGCAAACATACAAGTATCTTGTTGTAGATTTTACGATCAACATGCACTAGGATACATGTATCCAAGGTAGGGTCACTACAGGTTGGAAGTTTTTATATGATATGCAAAATAATTACCCCTAGTAGAGCTCTATGATTGACATCAGTTAGTCGTCTTCATGTTGGGGTTTTCTGCAAGAAATTGGTAGCGGCAATACACTCGGGGCTAATGCCTCTCGTGTTGCCGCGCTGCCTATTTCCCATAGCAGTTACCTCTAAAACCAGCAAAAATCCATTATCTACATACATGACACAGTGCTGTATGATACTTTTATGTATCTAGCATATTATCTTATTGTGCATTCTAACAATTTGCATGTTTAAACAGTTAATTTTTTTCTATGTGGCCATGTGGATGGGATAATAACATTTCAAATTGTTCGGTCATTTAAAAGGCTATATCTCTATTCTTTGTGTTGAGAGCAGCTTTATTCTAATTTGATGATGCCATGGGAAGACATAGATAGAACATGCATTATTTATTCATTGTCTCTGCTTCTTATATGTACAACTTTCTTATTAAAGACAATATTCTTAAAACAATGTTCAATACAGATCATTCAAAAAATTGAGTACCATCATGCATATGTCTAAACCCAATTGACACAACTCAAATTAAAGACGATAAGTGAGTCGATAGAGAGGACATTTTCTTTACCGACTCACTTTTCTAAGCACAGGGTACTTACTCAAATGGTAGCACTGAAATACAATCTTCAAGTGAAAATGTAGCAACTGGAAGGAATTTCCATATGAAAACTCTATAATGTTCGTGGTGGTCTTGCAATAATTTTCTTCCTTTCTTGATTTATTGACGTTCATTGGCGCTCATCGTCTGATAGTCTGACTGTAGTTATGTCATTGTGGTCACAAGTCTCCAACATAATTAAAAGTGATTGACTCGTTTATCCTAGGACCATACACCAACGTGAAAACAATGGGTGGAGAATGATGCATGGGCATCTAAGTTGCAAGCACATTACATATACCTTCTTTTTTTTTCGTCCTTCAATGAAAAAAAGAAAAAGAAAAAAAGAAAAAAAAGAGGGCATTACATATACCTGTTTGGATGTAATGTTTGGTTAATTGAGATAATTGTATATATAGAATCGAACTTACTCTATTACTTTAAAGAGATCAACATGGGTTTTGTATTCCTTGACCATAGCCAATGCAACATGCTATATAACATGTATCTATCCTAATTTCCCACCCCCTCCCCCTCCCCCGACCAGTCTGAAGTGTCTCGAGACCAATACGACATTATTTCACATGATTCTAGATGCTCGTACTTACTTGACTATGCTTTATCATGATAATGGTGATAAAATGGTAGAGCTCCTTCAACTGAGAATAGATACCTTTCAATATTTTATGTATGGAATCAAAGGAGTCTCAGTGAGCTGCAAAATAGGTGAATGAGATAACTTAGGAGACTTGAGATGAAGAAATTGTTTCAAAGATGCCATTGGAGTGTATATTATTAAGGGCAGATAAGACATCCATATGATCAACCCAATATACTGATAGATAATAAGGAATCAGATTTTGTCGATTAATTGCAACTTATTAATTTAACATGTCCATAACCCCTCTACCATCTCTTAAATCTGTAAGTAATTGCAGTTAAAACTTGGCGGACTTGGTATTGAACATTACATGCTTATTTGCATGTTATTGTTCTTTAGCTACAATTGCGCCTTATTTGGGCTCTAGTTCCTTGCCTATATATCATCATATAATGTACATTAGTCATGTATAATATAATGCAATTAATCATGTGTAACCATCTAAAACGTATTGGAAACTATGTGTTATATAACAACTTGCTAGGCATGTTCTAGTGGCAGGACCTTAAACCACCACAATCGAGATCACGTGTTCAAACATAGCCAACATCGGTCTAGTAATGAGGACCTCAAAAATTCATTGCCCGAGGTCAGGAGTTCAAGTACGACCAGCTGGTCCTATCGGAGGGATCTTAAACCTGCCATATGTACTAGATAATCACATGTAATATGTACTAGATAATCACATATAAAGTATCTCCTAGCATATTGCACCTAGGTAGTAGATAATCACATGCAAAGCATCTCCTAGCATATAGGTAGCGGATTGGCTTCCATCTGATATGTAGAATGTACTCATGATGTAGTGATGAATAGAATGACGTCCTTTGGGGAAAAAAAAGGGAAAAAGAAACGAAAAGAAAAACTTGCCAGAAAAAATATCAACAATAGAATAGAATAGAATAGTTTTTTTAACGTCCACGAAGACCAATAGGTCATGGGACCCATACAATGGGCTAGTACAATCATTACTACTAGGATTAAAAAACCCCTGCCTCGAAAGTTTTTCAAGGGAAAAACCTTTGCAGTAATGATGATACACACAACATGAAAGAATAAAGTGGATTAAAGAATAGAATAATGGTCCTTTCAAAAAAAAAAAAACTTGCTAGGAAAATCATTTGATTCATCAACCAAAAACACAACATGAAAGAATAAAGTGAATTAAAGGTCCCTTAATTAGACATATTATATGCAGGCTCAACCTGATCTATACATGGAGGCTACCTGGAATTTTGATGGTTGAGACTTGGTAGTTGTTTATTTAACATTGGAGATCCGTAGATGGAGGGGAGAATGCACATATACATAAGTGACCAAAGACACCAACATAGATGAGCATTTAAAAGGGACCTTTGGCCCCTTATGAATAAAATTTGCACTAGGCCAGTGTCTAAAAGGCCTACAACCACAATTCCTAAGCATTTATGGAAATGCCTGGCACACGCATGCATGCATGCACCCACCAAGACAAAGATCATCTACAAGGTTCTTATGATCTTCGGGAGTGAAGTCCCCTTGTTATATCTAGGTAGGACACAAATACAGACGAGGCAAATTCACTGAGAATAAAGTTCATCCACAATGCCTTTTATGACACATCTTGTTATATCTAGATAGGACACACGTATAGACTAGGCAATTCAACGAGAACAAAGTTCACCCACAAGGAGTTTATAACCTTCGGTAGTGAAGCACCTTGTTATGTCTAGGTAGGACGCACATATAGACTGGTAATTGTAAACTTAGCCATCACCGTATGGGGACCAAAATATGAAGTAATCATGCAAGGCCCACATGGATCTAACGTTTGCTCTTGTTCTAGCTTGTTATTAGCATCATTATATATTATATATCTACATTAAGTCCCTTTATTGTGGACATGGTTAGAAGGTTCATCCAACTGGGTCATAAATTCATATTACAAGAAGATCAGATTAACCTCCCCAACTACAAACGTAATTGAATATACCACCTCACAAAGATAACTAGAGCTATCTACTGTAGGCCATATTCTTGTTGCGCGATTCTTCTCCATTTATGTGGCCATAGTCCTGTTTAGGGTTAAGATATAAGGGTGGGTTGCTTTGTTCTTTCCTAGGTTCTCGTGGTGTTGGATAATTTTGAGTCCCATATTGGTTCGCGACAAAACCATTGATGCAACGACGCTTGGACTAGAGCAATTGAATATATTGTACAAACAAGAGGATGATACAAGCAAGATTATGACTTGCAAAGTCCTGCCTAAGTGAGCCCCAATTGCCAATGACATGTTACATGTTGTTGTTATGGGAAGTTGGCAAGTTGAAGCAAATAAAAAGCAAGTTTCATGGTATATACTCAACTTATTAAAAAAACATGCCCATGTGCTCCAAATCTGCTAGAAAAAAGGATACTCATTGCAAGAACATTCCAGATGATTTTATTGAGAAATAATTCCAAACCAGCAAGATTTATCTCAACTCTTGGAAAATGAGTGGAAGCGTTAATCAATCCATCAAACAAACAAGTACTAGGTAACTCAGTGATTCGTAAGAAAGATCAATGATGCATTTTGGCCACAAACAATACAAGCAACTCTAGAACAAGTTGCATTTGTTCCAAAGATCGACATATCTGCCTTGGTCACGCGATCTTTACCTTCTTATTGTGGCCCTTCAGATGGGCATCCAATGATGCCTCTTGAAGAGTTTGATCCTCACGTACATGTGACAAAGGGTATGTTTGTTCTAGTCAGACCTGGAGATGGCAACACTGCCACATGGTTAGGATATGCAGAGGAGAATGCTGTTCTTGATCCAGAATCTATATATTTTGGCCATATTTATATATCGTGGTGGAAGCCTACTGGAGGGGATTACAAAGACTGCTTAACTAAGCGTTGGTGGCCTAATCCTTCTGATCCTTCAAGGTACAAAAATTTTGATGCTATTCATTATGCTTGGGATGCCAATGGCAAGAGGAAAAAACTGTCCAAATTCCAAAATATATTGTAGGCATGTGGAAAGACATAGCACATTCATCTTAATATGTAAGATTTTGTACTTTTAATACATATCTTATTCATCTTAATACATTAGATCTTGTACACTACTATAACTGCATAATACACTTATACCATACATTTATTTATTCATCATGCATAATACTCTTATCGCATACATGATTCATAGATTATAGGCATTGGTCATATTATCAAGCTCATAAGCGTCACGCTCTAGAATCCAAACAAGATGGATACAACACGGTACTCGTCGGGACAATCTCTTTCTCGAACCTCTGCTATATATACCATTCAACCAGAGATCGCGGATGATACCTCTTTGCTTGCATGCATATAGATCTTTGAAGCTCTTAGAGCAAGTAATGGAGTCGAGATGTTCAGCAAGAGGAGGCAATTGCGACCTCTCAAGAGCTCTAGTAGGACGTCGAGACATAACAAATGAATGCCTTATGCATTAGAGTTTTTTTGGAAACATTTAAGGGCCTTGTAAGAGTTTTTTTTTTTGGGGGGGAGGGGCGCCACGTAGGATCCCGGTCGATAATGAAGTTGATCAACTGCCTTGCAAGCTCGGTGGTTGGACCGTGGCACCACCGATGATCCTATAAGTTGCTAACAACTGCATCAAAAGTGCAGGTCTTTCTTTTGCCGCATGCTTGCAAGAATTCCGGATCAGCCCAGCGAGGACGTTCTTGAAAAGTTAGCATTTGCAAGAAACTAGTGGAGGAGCAGACAAGGAGCAAAAAAGCTACTCAAGGAACATGCACACAAGGAGCAGGCAAGGAGCATGCAAACAAGGAGCAGACAGGGAGAAGACAAGGAGCATGTCTGAGAAGAGGAAGAGGGGGAAAGAGGCAAAGACAATGAAGGCATGGATGGCTATTTAAAGAGAAACTATGTATATATACTATACTTACTATGTACATTATATTTATATATGTATTTTGTACATTATGCTCGTATATATAACCAATCAATAATTTTGTTTGATATAAGTACAGCTCCATTCAATGCAGAAGGCATCCATTTGCTATGTCTCGATCTTCATCTTCTCATTTCGATGGGGTCTACCTTGCCTCCTCGTCCCGAAGATATAGACTACTTGCTCTATGACATTTAATGATCTTGTTAGATGCAAGCAGAGGGGTATCCCCCTTGCTTCCTGGCTGGATGGAATAGCTATAGGTCGCAAGGAATCTTCCTCTGCATTATACCATGTGTTATCCATCTTGTTTGGGTTCCAGAGCGCGGCGCCTATGAGCTTAATAGCATCATCCAACCTCCTGCTCATGATGAGCCCGATTGGCAATGAACTGCTTCATTCATGTATGCTATGCCTCCGATATGAGTTATAGATTCTGCTACTAGCATATTTCAAACATCCACTAGTTATAAGGATGTAATCATAAGTGATATATGTGATCCATCTATCTACCGCATATTTTCAATTTGCATAGCTCTTGGCCACTTGCCATACATGTAGATTCTAAATTCAGAAAAACATTCTCTTCTGCATATAGATTGCAATTGCCAAGGTGCAAAATAGGCACCCCAGCACATTGTATGAGTAAAATGATTGAACGTATCCACGGTGCGAAAATGGCCCCCACACAGCTTGTGGAACAGTCTTTTTCGCACAATAGTCATGGTGCGAAATTGCCCCCTCTAAAAAGTTAGGAACTGTTAATTTTGCACCGTGGATACGGTGCGAAACAGACCGTCACACAAAATGTGGAATGGTTATTTTCGCACCGTAGCCACGGTCAACAATGGCTAATAAATACACAACCTCAATAGATAGAAGAGTAAATAAATACAAAACCTCAACACATATTTAAACAAGAACTAAAATATAAGCATAAAGAGGGACAATAAGTTAAAACACCCATATATTAATATCCGAAGTAGGATTACAAAAGGCTCCTATGGGAGGCATCCACGGAAGTATCTAGCTAAGGCATAGTCCCTGTCCTACACAGTAACAGGTCCTTTGTGCACACAACAGCGGACACTGTGCTCGAAGAGGCTAACTAAATGAGCCTCTGCTACCTCTTGTAGTATATCCAAGGCCTCTGCTTGGATTTTATTCACCTTCTCCTCCACCATCGGAACATAATCCGATGCTCTCTCCCTCCGCTTCTTCCTTTATCCTTTCTCCTCTCAATGATGGCCTGCATCTCGTACCTCACCATTCTAGCAAAGGCAAGCTTGGGAATCAGAGGCGGGGTGCGTGCCTGCCAGTACCTAATCTCCCGTAAAGCTTGGATGCCAGAAGGAGCACCCTTTACCTTCTTAGGGCCACCATATCTAATATTGGGCTCCCCTTCCTTCGGCTTCCGCTTATTTCCATGCTTGTCTGTCTCCCTGGCAGCATCTCTCTCAGCTTGTCTCCAACTAGGAACAAGCCTAGGAGGCTATGCCGGGCATGATCTCTTAGTGGATTTACGCTTATCGCAGGGATGGGGGCTTCCACGATGCATTGTTCCATTGGGCCCGGGCTTCCATGATCATCTCTAATCATCTTTGGTCTTGGCGATCTTTGATGTTCCACCCAATCCTGCTGATCTTGATGCACTTGCAGATCCTGCTAATCTCCCTTAAGCCTTTGATCGTGCTGCTCTTCTTCCCTCTCAACAATCTGCAGCGGATTAGGGACAACAATTTGTGAAGAAAGCAGTGGTGGTGCCCATTTCCTAAAAGGGGACACCTAATTCAGCAGCCATTGGGCAACATGGCCCTGGTCAACCTGCCACAGTACATGGCCATGAGTAGGCGTCCCCCCCCCCCCTCCCCGCGCCCTCTTCCTGGATCTTCCAGCATATAATCCAGCTCATTACACACGAACTGGAGGGCTCTTTTCTCCACGCCGGACATGGATGTCATCAGTCTCGGCCATATGACATATGACCCCACGGCTTCCTCTACTGTCTCCGCATCAGGGGTGGGGAAGGGCAGACTGGCCATTGAATCCAGAGCTGTATCCAATGCTATCACAATACAATCGTCTGGAACTGGGATATTGTGGCAGACAGAAGCCTCACGGAAAATTCCTTCCTCAACCTTACCGGAGCTCAGCAAGGAGACCCGTGTAGGAAACACTGTCGTGTTTTGGAAAAATTCGTCCACGCTGTTGTTAATGTCCTGGACGACATTTCCAAGCTTTTGTTGGAACCCTTCTGGAAGGATAGGGTCTTCGACGTCCATCTGTTGGGTTGTAAAAGGAAGAACTATCACGGGCTCTAGATTTGTGGCGCTGCTAGTAATGACCTCGTCAAGATTCTGGCGCTTGTCAAGCGCCTCATTTTGTGGGATATCAGAGCTAGCACCTTCCATGGACATGAGCGAGTTTTACAGAGGAGAAGAAATTCAAGTAACAGTATGGTCTCTCCCGATCCCATAAACCCTTAGAAATAAGAAAGTCCATAGTAGCTACTGTGCGAAATGGTATCATGTGCATGCCATGAAATAGACGTTTTTGCATCGTAGCCACGGTGCGAAAGAGGCCAGTCCAAAATCTGCAGATATCATGTTTTCGCACTGTGCCTACGCTTCTGATGTACATACATAGAAATGACTGAATTCACAATTAAACAAGATCTAAGATATACATCTAACAAGGATTTATAGCTGACATGTGGTTGAGGACCCATCATAAGTCACAGCCTCCATCATTTGTCTGGGAACATCAGACTCAAAGTCTATAAGTCCTCCCAGGCCTACAACATGGGCATATATCTGGCGCAGTATCTCGTCCTCTCTCAGCCCTATCATTTCATATATATCAGACAGCAACAAGTACGGTTTCCCACCTATGTGGATGGGATATGCTTCTAATAACCCCCAAGTAGACAGTTTCTTCTCGAAGACCTCTTCCAAAACCTCATTCGCAGGATCTATCTGCTCCTCTACTGGTGAGGCGGGACGTTCTATCTGAGCGACCTGCACACTTGAAGAAGAACCGGCATCTTTGTTTGACTTAGTGTAAATTATGTATGTGCTGAACATGATATCTAAGCTGTAAAAAATTTCTTTGCCTTCTTGCCTGCACAGTGCTGCAGGTAGTCTCTTCAAAAACCTCCTGATTTGGTCATGATCAGCCTTCAGAAACGTCTTAATTAAAGCTTGCATGCTCAGTGAAGATAATTTCACAAGGGATGGTTTAACGCCAGGTCTAGCTCTAGCCATGAAGCTATGAAGAATGCCCCCATATGCATCGGTAGACCTGTTACACTCTGCCATAATGTCTGCTGTCAGACGAGAATTATTATATACAGTAGTTGCATCAACTGGCTCCTCTAGCTTCTCCTCAAACTCTCCTGTTCTTTCTCTACTACTTTGTCATACCATGTGCTAAACAACTCCCATGCCTTATCTGATCTGCTCTTTACCATTCTCGTTGAGCAGTGCCTCGATCTGCGATAGTTTGAAGGTGAGTGCCTTAGTAGCGGCTTGATATGCAAGAGCGAATAACACCATGGCAACTATGCGAAAATAACACTTCCATAATTTATGCTATAAACATATTCACACCGTGGCTACGGTGCGAAAATAACACTTCTATAATTTATCCTATGCACAATTTTGCACCGTGGCTACGGTGCGAAAACAACACTTCCATATTTTATGCTATGCACAATTTCGCACCGTGGCTACGGTGGGAAAACAACACTTTCATATTTTATGCTATGCACAATTTTGCACCATGGCTACGGTGCGAAAACAACACTTTCTTATTTTATGATATGCACAATTTCGCACCGTAGCTACGGTGCGAGAATAACACTTCCATATTTTATGTTATACACAAATTCGCACCGTAGCTACTTTAATTTGTTACGTTACAACAAAAGCAAACGTTTGCAATAAATATACAATATATCTCTAATTAATCATCACTTATATTTATATTACATAGATTCATATACAGATATTATCTTTGGTGGCATGCATGATCCCAAGATCTATTTTGGGGACGTACTTATACACGAATCTCATCTTGGCTTTCCACTCCGCACTTATCTTCATATCAGCCCTTCTTGGAGCACTATGCATTGCATCTGACCATCTCCTATAAGAAGAGAATTGGCTCGGAAGATGGTCAAGTAATTCTGCAAAGGTTCCTCCATTCATGAATGGCAAGACTACCATTGGTCCTGTGGCTCATCTCCACAAAAGGCCTCAGGGGCAAGTCCAAGAGGTGTGGCCAGTGCTGGACTTGGGCTCTTGAAACGGATATACTTGTCAGCCAACAACCATGATGCGGCTCTATCTTGGCCTCTCCACCCAATGCCAGTATAATAGTCATCTGCATTAAAGTACAGGGTTCCCAAGATCTGGATTTGGTATATCTGACAGTCTTATTTACTACCAATGCACTTTACAACGTGTACAACATTTAAAGAAATGCTATCAATAAATGCAACACATTTATCATGAGCATGCAATGATAATCTAGGCCCTGCACCAATAGAGCTCCCACCATGGATAAGACTATCTAACTCTTTCACCCGTTCATCTTTGAGACTGCTACTGGCCATCTTGTGATCTTTGCGTCGGACCTTTGCACTTCGCCACGAATTAGCCCATCGTCCCACGTATGCCTCAGCATGGGGGAGCGTCCTCAATTCTGGCTCAGGATTGCAAACCAAGACTTCAAGTTCTTTCTCATCATATCTTGCAACTCAGACTCATGCTCTGGCCACCTCCCACATAATTCAGACCGACATTCTTTTTCAACTGACGCTACAAAACGGTTAATTTGCTCATCAGTTTGCATATGCCTATCCGGGTCGGTCTGTATGCATATTTGATTGATGAGTATGTGCCTTATTTCACTAAGCATCTCTATCCTTACTGAGGCCATTTTTATGCCTACAAACGAAACGAAATAATGAATACAAAAATAATGCATGCACAAAGTAAATGCAACATAATACGACAATATCAAACATGTATGCAGACCATAATCATTACTTATAACACACCCTATGGCAACTAATACCTTATCAGTTATATATTATTTCATATAATCAAAATTGCAAAGGGCGGGACGTCAATAATAGCATCCCCAACACACACACAAAGGCCCCCAAAAAAAAAAAGAAAAAAAGAAGAAAAGAAGAAAAGAAGAAAAGAAGAAAAGAAGAAAAGAAAAAAAGAAAAAAAAAAAGAAAAAAGAAAAAAGAAAAAAGAAAAAAGAAGAACTAAATAGGTTAGATTAGGGTATATTCGGACCCACGCTCAATTTACATTCGCACTACTAGTTAATTAGTTAGCAGATAGTTAAGAAATTTAGTTAAGAATTTAGTTAACTTTTTTAACCAAAAACACTAACTAAACTTGTCTTCGCAGCTTGTTCATTTCAGTTAGCAAACTTAACTAAAAGTTAACTAAATTAGAAATTAGCACTAAAAGTTAAATCACCCCAAAGAGGTCACTTTAAGTTTAGTTAATTGTGCTTATAATTTTTTATGCCCTTGGTTAACTAGTTAAGTTATTTTTTAACTAAAGTTTTTAGTGCGAAATAGTATTACATTAAGTTAGCCTAACCTATTTTTTTAACTAGCTTTGGTGTGAAAGCAATCATCTAGTTAGTGAAGGCTTGACTTAACGATAAAAATAACTTAACTAAACTTAACCATGGGTGCGAATAGATCCTTAATCGGATCAAAAGCTAGATTTGGCTAGATAATAGAGGAGGCTTTGGACTGATGGAATAGGCTAGATAGAATAGGTTAGATCAGCTGGATTAGGCTAGAGTATGATTAGGACCCGAACACCTGGTCCTCTCCACTCATGGTGGAGCCGACCATGCTCTTTCCCTAGCCACCTCTACCTAAAAAAAATATGGGAAGAATGAGGAAAGAAGAAATATGGGAAGAATAGAAGCATGGAAGAAAGAATGAGCGAAGAATGAGGAAGAAAAATAATGAAGAACAAAGAAGAAGAGGAAGGAAAGGAAACAAAAAAATTTGAAATCTAGCCTAACGATTCGATCCAAAAACCTATTCAATCTAAAAATCATGATGTATTGACCTTAAAAATAGTTCTTGCAAGTCAACGAAGCCTTTAACGTCGTAAATTGCCCAAAAAGTCGTGACCTTTGAAGCCTAGAAACGGACCCGAAAAAGCCGGCCGCGGGTCTATAAAAAGCTCTAGACGTCGCATGTGACGTCGACGTCGCATGCGATGTATTTTCAAAAACGTATAAATATGGTTTTACGTCGCATGCGACGTGCATGCGACGTATTTTGTTATAACGACGTCTGGCACTTTTTAATTTTTTGGGTGCCTTTTTTTTTTATGTGATGGTCATGAAAATTTGTCCCTAAGCTAATTTGGACATGTGTAAGCCATGTATGCAGTCAAATTCACATTCTGGATTTATCCAATCTTGTATTGCTACTACTTACAAATGTTAACGGGATGTTTGAGCCTGGGGTGGCATGCTTGAGCCACTTGTCATTTTTGAGCCTAGGGTTGCATGTTTGAGCCACGTGCCATGTTTGAGCATGTTTCGGCCTCGGTGGCACGTTATGTGGCATTGTTGAGCCTAGGGGTGGCATGTTTGAATAGGCTCAAACATGCTTATGTGACATGTTTAATGAGTCTATGTGGCATCTTTGAGCATAGGTGGCATGTTTCAGCCTCGGTGGCACGTTATATGGCATGTTTGAGCCTAGGGGTGGCATGTTTGAACCACGTGTCATGTTTGAGCCGGGGTGACATCTTTGAGCCTATGTGGCATGTTTGAGCCTCGGTGGCACGTTATGTGGCATGTTTGAGCTACGTGGCATGTGGCATGCTTGAGCCTAGGTGGCATGCCACATATTCAATCCTAAGGGCAACACTTGAGCTGGTGTCATGTTTTTGTCATGTGTAGGTCGCATGTTTGAGCCTATATGGCAAATTTGAGTCTAGGACATGTTCGACCCTATGGCATGTTCGAATCTAGTGCATGGCCGATGCACATAAATCATGTGGTCATTTACATCCCTATGCGCTTGCATCGGTGCACGTGGTAGCAAGCGTACGAGCTATGCTCCTCTTCTCAGAGAATGAATTGCGAGAGCGAAAGGTATTTCCTATCTTGTGCTGCTTAATTCCTTTCTTGGACCGATCTTGGATTTTTCCGGACCTGGACGAAGCAGGGCCCATGAACGGAGGATTCAACGGTCGGATAGGGGAATTGAGCTTCGGGAGGGTGGTCATAGCGTACGGCCCCCCGGGGGAGCGCTGGGCAGGAAAGGCTGCCTCGGGAACTTTTTTGGGTCCCGCCTCCTGGGGTCCTTGCTCTCCCCTCCTGTGAGAAGGCCTTGTAAGGTCCTGGCCTTGTTTGACTTGGGGAGGGGTCCAAGCTCGGCTGCCCAACAACGGGCCGCACGGACCGCTCTAATGCTAACTCCTTGATCGAAACCTTGTCCAGAAATTCAAAAAATTGGCCTATATGTTGGTGATGACTTAGGAAGCCAGCTGGCAAAAAATTAGAATTTAATTCCGTACTATGCAATACAAATTTATGGATGCCTTGCTACTGCAAAAGCGGCCCTCAACTTCGGATTGCCACATCAGGAGGAGGGCAGATCCAAACTCCATTATGCTAGTTCTGCTTGCTTCCGTTCCCAAGTGCCAGGTCCCAAGTGCAAAAGGACCAAAACTTGGCCCCCAAAATCCAAACCCTCCAAGAACCTGGCAACTCACAGGGTTTACGTTTCGGAGGCCCTATCCTTGTCAGATTCGTCAAGGACCTTGCGCCACGTCTTGAAGTAGGGGGGGTGTCCAGGCCAGAGCACGGGCCCTAAAAGCCCCCCGGAAGCAGCTTGCCCCAAAAGTCCTCTCCCGAAGGCCCTGGCGATCGACGGGCAAGCTCCCTTATCCAGAACCATGATTTGGCTCTTCCAATGGGACCAGAGCGTTGACATTGTCCTGGGGACCAAGTTTCGTTGCCAGAAGACCACCCACTCTCCCAGAAGCGCCAAAGTAGCTCATGTCCATCACCCCCGTAGTCAATTGGCATGGGAGGTGGATGATGAATACTGCCATGTAGAAAATACGCTTTCCTTTCTCATGCAAAACTGACCGTGTAACTTGGTCCCTAGGGTAATTTCACCATTCCGGACGACATGGCAAAGTCGAATCGCCATTCCAGGGCCTCTGCAGTGCCCGAACGACAAAACACTTCGGTTTCTACACAGTCGCCCGCAGGAGGCTCTGCGGTTTGATAAGTTCCCCCGTACCGATCTTGGATTTTTCCGGACCTGCTCGAAGCAGGGCCCATGAACGGAGGATTCAATGGTCGGATAGGGGAACCGAGCTCCGGGAGGCTGGTCATTTATAGCGTACGGCCCCCCGTGGGAGCGCTGCCAGGAAAGGCTGCCTCAAGAACTTTTTTTGGGTCCCGCCTCCTGGGGTCCTTGCTCTCCCCTCCTGTGAGGAGGCCTTGCAAGGTCCTAGCCTTGTTTGACTTGGGAAGGGTCCCATCTCGGCCGCCCAACAACGGGCTGCACGGACCACTCTAATGCTAACTCCTTGATCAAAACCTTGTCCGGAAATTCGTAAAATTGGCTTGTATGCTAGTGATGACTCAGGACGCCAGCTTGCAAAAAATCGGAATTTAATTCCGTGCTATGCATTAATTACGAATTTATGGATGCCTTGCTACTGCAAAAGCGGCCCTCGACTTCGGATTGCCACATCAGGAGGAGGGCAGATCCAAACTCCATTCTGCCAGTTCCGCTTACTTGGCGTTCCCAAGTGCAGCCTCTCGGCCATGTCCCAAGTGCAAAGGAATGCAAACCCTCCAAGAACCTGGCAACTCACAAGGTTTACGTTTCGGAGGTCCTATCCTTGTCAGATTCATCCAGGACCTTGCACCTCGTCTTGAGGGGAGGATGTCCAGGCCAGAGCACGGGCCCTAAAAACCCTTCGGAAGCAGCTTGCCCCAAAAGTCCTCTCCCGAAGGCCCTGGTGACTGACGGGCAAGCTCTCCTATCCGAAACCATGATTTCGCTCTTCTATTGGGACCAAAGCGTCGACCCTGGGGACCAAGTTGAGTGGTCAGAAGACCACCCACTCTCCTAGAATCGCCAAAGTAGCTCATGTCCAGCACCCTCCTAGTCAATTGGCATGGGAGGTGGATGCTGAATACTGCCATGTAGGGAGCACTCGTTCCTTTCTTATGCAAAACTGACTGTGTAACTTGGTCCCTAGGGTAATTTCGCCATTCTGGACGACATGCCGAAGTCGAATCTCCATTCCGGGGCCTCCGCATTGCCCGAACGACAAAACACTTCGGTTTTTACACGGTCGGCCGCAGGACGCTCTGCGTTTGATAAGTTCCCCCCGACCGACCTTGTATTTTTCTGGACCTACTCAAAGCAGGGCCCGCGAACAGAGGATTCAACAGTCGGATAGGGGAACCGAGCTCTGGGAGGGTGGTCATTAGCGTACGGACCCCCGGGGAGCGCTGCCAGGAAAGGCTGCCTCGGGAACTTTTTTGGGTCCCGCGTCCTGGGGTCCTTGCTCTTCTCTCCTGTGAGGAGGCCTTGCAAGGTCCTGGCCCTGTTTGACTTGCGGAAGGGTCCCAGCTCGGCGAACTCCTTGATCGAAACCTTGTGCGGAAATTCAGAAAATTGGCATGTATTGCTGGTGATGACTTAGGAAGCCAGCTGGCAAAATATTCGGAATTTAATTCCGTGCTATGCATTAATTACGAATTCATGGATGCCTTGCTGCTGCAAAAGCAGCCCTCGGCTTCGGATTGCCACATCAGGAGGAGGGTGTTCCGCTTGCTTCACGTTCCCAAGTGCAGCCTCTTGGCTAGATCCCAAGTGCAAAGGACTAAAACTCGGCCCCCAAAATACAAACCCTCCAAGAACCTAGCAACTCACAGGGTTTATGTTTCGGAGGCCCCAGATTCTTCCAGGACCTTGCGCCGCGTCTTAAAGTAGAAGGGGGGTGTCCAGGCCAGAGCACGGCCCTAAAAACCCATCGGAAGCAGCTTGCCCCAAAAGTCCTCTCCCGAAGGCCCTGGCGACTGACGGGCAAGCTCCCCTATCCGGAACTGGGAGTTGGCTCTTCCATTGGGACCAAGCGTCGACATTGCTCTGGGGACCAAGTTTCGTGGCCAGAAGACCACCCACTCTCCCAGAAGCGCCAAAGTAGCTCATGTCCAGCACCCTCGTAGTTAATTGGCATGGGAGGTGGATGCTGAATACTGCCATGTAGAGAGCACGCCTTCCTTTCTCATGCAAAACTGACCGTGTAACTTGGTCCCTAGGGTAATTTCACCATTTGGGGCAACGTGGCGCAGTCGAATCTCCATTCCGAAGCCTCCGCAGTGCCTGAATGACAAGACACTTCGGTTTCTACACGGTTGCCCGCAGGGCGCTCTGCGGTTTGATAAGTTCCCCCGGACCGATCTTGGATTTTTTCTGACCTATCCGAAGCAGGGCCCATGAATGGAGGATTCAACGATCAGATAGGGGAACCGAGCTCCGGAAGGGTGGTCATTAAGCGTCCCCCCCGTGGCGGCTGCGAAAAGGGCGCCTCGGGGAACTTTTGGGGTCCGCCTCACAGGGTCCTTGCTCTCCCCTCCTGTGAGGAGGCCTTGCAAGCTCCTGGCCTTGTTTGACTTGGGGAAGGGTCCCAGCTCAGCTGCCCAACAACGGGCTGCACGGACCGCTGTAATGCTAACTCCTTGATTGAAACCTTGTCCGGAAGTTCGAAAAGTTGGCCTGTATGCTGGTGATGACTTTGGAAGCCAGCTGGCAAAAACTCGGAATTTAATTCCTTGCTATGCATTAATTATGAATTTATGGATGTCTTATTACTGCAAAAAAATTTAGCTCAACGAATGTGTGGTGAGTTGGTATAGACCTAATGATGCATACGATTTGTGCACTTTGGTCTGGGGTTCAAACCCTGCATTAGATGTCATTTCTTGATGGGAGTTGCTAGGTGTTATATTAATGATGAACCCCGACGTAGTAGAATTTTTGTTGATACATGTTCACTATAGTGTATTCGACACAACTCAATATGGATAGGATATATAGGTGTCTACTAGGCTTGGCTATTTGGTGACTTCCTAATATGGATCTTAAACAAAAACATAAAAAATACTCTGCCTTCCTAAGGCGGGAGATATCTCTACCTACAACGCGTGCATGTACCACAAAAGTTTTGCTCAACGGATGTGTGGCGAGTTAGTATAGACCTAGTGATGCCTAAAATTTGTGCACTTTGGTCAGGGGTTCAAACCCTGCCTTAGACGTCATTTTTCGATGGAAGTTCCTACGGGGTTATATCTCTGCTTATAAAGTATGCATGTAGTAGCATAAAAGTTTTGCTCAATGGATGTGTGGCAAGTTGGTATAGATCTAATGATATTTAAGATTTGTGTATTTTGGTCAGGGGTTCAAACCCTGCCTTAAATGTCATTTTTTGATGGGAGTTGCTAGGGGTTGTATTAATGATGGACTCTGACGTAGTAGAACTTTCTGTTGATACATGTTCATTATGGTCCATTAAGCTTAACCCAAAATGGATAGGATAACTTTTCATGTTGATACATGTTCATTATGGTCCATTCGGCGCAACCCAAAATGGATAGGATATGTAGGTGTCTAATAGGCTTGGCTGTCTTTATGGTCCATTCAGCACAACCTGAAAATGGATAGAATGTAGGCTTGGCTGTCTGTGACTTCCTTATATGGACCTTAAACAAAAGGATATGGATAGGATACGTAGGTGTTTACTAGGCTTGGCTGTGTGATGACTTCCTAATATGGACCTTAAACAAAAACATAAAAAATACTCGTAACTTTCTAAGGCGGAGATATCTCTACCTATAAAATGTGCATGTACCATAAAGGTTTTGCTCAACGGATGTATGTCGAGTTGGTATAGATCTAGTAATGCCTAAGATTTGGCACTTTAGGCAGGGGTTCGAACCCTGCTTTAGATGTCATTTCTTGATGGATGATGCTAGGGGTTATATTAATGATGAACTATGACGGGAGTTGCTAGGGGTTATATTAATGATGAACCTTGTAGTAGAACTTTCTGTTGATACATGTTCACAATGGTCCATTCGACACAACCCGATATGGATATGTAGGTGTCTACTAGGCTTGGCTGTCTGGTGACTTCCGAATATGAACCTTAAACAAAAATATAAAAAAATTTGGACTATTTCTCGATTTATGCATGTCATCCTTGCGCAGGGGCCATGCTATTAGTACAGGGGCTGATCATTTGTGCATTGACACAGGTCGTTCAAATACTACACCTAGGAAAATCGATTGTGTGAATGTTGCTAGTCGAATGAAGTGGAAAATGTGGTACATATTTTCCAGTTTTGTTTAGCTTATCATCATATCAAAGAGCAATATCCCGATCTCCCTCTTATTAGTTACATTTGCATTTATTGTTGAAAACTTCATTTTCAGCTTGTTTTGGATATCAGAGAGCAATATTGGCATCTCCGTCTTCATCAGTTATATTTGCGCACATTGTTAAATACTTCCTTTCCAGCTTTTTTGGGGCCTTACTTGTTTGATATCTTAGCCCATTGAGAAAATATGTTAAAGATACAACATGCTCTAGTCTCATCATAAATATTACTGCATGGCAGTATATATTTTCCTACAAAGGTTTTTTCCTCGAAAACCCGAAGGGGCAGGGTCTTTTAATCCTGGTAGTAAAGTTTAGATTTACATGCACCTACTATTTGGCATTTATTTCTACATATTGTATTGTGTCTCATAGACTAATTGATCTCCGAGAATGTACCCAATTTAATTCAATTCAATTCAATTTTGATGATAAATAATACAATAAAATAAGAGTTTGTTTTCGGAGGAACAGAGGACATGGCTTGTTTAAATTTTAGTTTCGGACATGGATAACAACTGGATAGACGTTAAGACACCTGCTTTCCACATGTATCATGCAGGTTCTAACTCGTGTGTTGCTTGTGATGGTGGCAAATATCAGCCCTATCCTTAAAACTTGGATTTGGAGTGCAAGAACGAGCTATCGTGAGTGCATGGCAGTAACATATACAAACTTATGCACTTGTATGCTATGTTTTGCTATGATATGGAGTGGCACACACACAAAGGTTTTTATGACTTTCGGTAGTGAAGCTCCCTTGCTATATCTAGGTAGGACACAAATATAGACTAGGTAATTCACCAAAGACAAAGTTCACCCACAAGTTTTTTATGACCTTCGATAGCGAAGCCCCCTTGTTATATCTAGGTAGGACACACATATAAATTATGGCAACTATAAACTTAGCCATCACTATATGGGGACCAAAATATGAAGTAATCAAGCAAGGCCCACATGGATGTACATTAGCTTTTGTCCTAACTTGTTATTAGTGTCGTTATATATATCTGGATTAAGTCCCTTTATTGTGGACATGGCTAGAAATGTCATCCAAGTGGGCCATAATATTCATATTACAAGAAGATCACTCAATTGAATATATCACCTCACAAAGATATACCCTAGCTACCTAATGTGAGATATATTCTTGTTGCATGATTCTTCTCCATTTATGTGGCCATAGTCCTCTTTAGGGTTAAGATATAAGGGTGTGTTGCTTTGTTCTTTCCTAGGTTCTCTTGGTGTTGGATAATTTTGGGTCCCATGCTAGTTGGCGACAAAACCATTGACGCGGTGATGCTTGGACTAGCGCAATTGAGCACATAGTACAAACAAGGGGATGATACAAACAAGATTATGACTGGCGAAGGCCTCATTGATTGCCTAGGTGAGCCTCAAGTGCCAATGACATGTTACTTGCTGCTGTTATGGGAAGTTGGCAAGTTGAAGCAAATAAGAAGCAAGTTGAAGCAAGTTTCATGCTCAATTTATTTAAAAAAGTGCCCATGTGCTCCAAATCTTCTAGGAAATAAGATATTTATTGCAAGAACATTCCAGATGATTTTATTGAGAAAATCATTCCAAACCAGCAAGATTTATCAAAATCATGTGAATCGATCATGATGGTCTATGTCATAACATTGCCAATGAGCTTGAGCTTGAATTTGTTCTTACGTTTTGCATAATCCACGACATTCTGATTCGTGCTCGCTCAACTCCTGGAAAATGAATGGAAGCTGGGTAATCAAGCCATCAAACAAACAAGTACTAAGTAGCTCATTGATTCATAAGAAAGATCTTACCTGAACCTGCTGCTGCAGTTGCTTCACATAATCTATTGTCTCGTCCAACATCTCTGCAGTGTTTGTTTGCTGTTTCCATTGAATTGGAACTATGTTTAGCAGTGCAGCTCTGCAATGGAGAGTGCCTTTCAATTATAAACAGATAATGCAGCTTACCTTGTCTGTGTTGGGCACCAGCTTCTGCAGCTTCCGGATCCGGTCGCTGATCCTCGTTCTTCTCACCTGTAACATGAATTGTATTTTTAGTCAAGTGGTGCAACAGAAAGATCGAAGTTGAATTGAATTGAATTGAATTTTATCGTCCACGGAAACCAAAAGTCCTACACATACCCTCTCTGCGATGCTGCGGGGATGTGTAGCACAACCTCTCTTGGCCCTTAGTCTCCAAGGCACAGAGCCTAGTAGTAACTTTTCTGGCAGTCTATTCACTGTTGTAAATCCCAAATTCCTTGCCAGCCTAATGGGTGCATTCTCTAATGTACTGCCCTGTAACAGAAAGCCAAATGTTTAAGAAACAAACAACTTTAGACTTTCGAATTTTCAGAAGAATTGAATTGAATTTTATGTCCATGGAGATCTAAAGGTCTTCCAGATTCAGATAATCACCTTGTGCAAGGATGTGATGTCACCAAACTCATCCAACCCAAGATTGAGCAATTGTTTCCTGCGATCATCCTGCAACCGACTGCTGGATGATGGATGAGACTCAGAAATGGTAGAATTGGCGCTAAAACCATCAATACTGTGACGATGAAGATCATGCGAAAATCTGCGGTCCAATCCGTTTGGCTGTTGTTTTAGTTCTTCTGATGCAGGCTGCATGAATGGGAAGCATTTGCTTCTGCTTTGGGTGCTATAGGATTCTTCCTCACATTTACTCAAAATATTTTGGCCCCAAAGTACTGCAGAACTTTGCGGCTGTGCCGCAGCTACTGGGATGCCGCTGCAGTAAGCCTGAGAGTATTCCTTTCTCCACTCACTAGGTGGATTTGGAACTCTGTTATGTTTTCGTGAGCAGTAGTATCCATGGTCAAGCTCCATGAATGCACAGACACTGAAGGTAACTTAGATTGTTGGAATAAGAAATGGGTTAAGTAGAATGAAACTATTCTGAAAACTATTCTGAATCTACTTAGGATAAAAAGTCTGGGATTGTCTGCTGGGAAGGATGAAATGGGCTCTATGCACTTGAATTGTAGGAAAAAAGTGTGCAAGTGGAGGGGGCTAGAACAGGCCCACCCAGAGCATGTTGCAGCGGCCGTGAAGACGGAAATTTTTCTTGTTGGAGGGATCTCCATGGGCGTGGCGACTCCACCACCAAGTCCGTCAGGTTAGGGTTGGCACTGCTGGGCGATGGCGACGCGGTTTAACCGTTGATAGGAGGAAATGTTAAAGCCGATCGCTCGCAGTCGCAAGGTGGTGACCAAATCTGGATCCGGTACTTCCTGTCAGCGCATTCATCGGTTCACTCGGCTGTTGCTCAGGGTGCTTTCCCATGGGCAGAAAACCTC
Organism: Isoetes taiwanensis; assembly: GCA_021234155.1. Taxonomy (NCBI): domain Eukaryota; kingdom Viridiplantae; phylum Streptophyta; class Lycopodiopsida; order Isoetales; family Isoetaceae; genus Isoetes; species Isoetes taiwanensis. Next base: position 3,739,168 of record JAJEKV010000012.1, on the reverse strand, counting down.
CAGGTTTACTAAGGTCTGGTCTGCTATTCCGATGTTCCCTAAGAACATCAGTGGCTAGTGGCTGAGGTTAAGAAACTCATTTGGAAAGTAATCCCGAGGATTACTTTTGGACCTGGATCTGACCTCATCCAGGTTCGTCCGTCCATGGGAAAGCACCCTCAGCAGCAGTTTTAGTCAATCTGGAGCATTCATTGCAAAAAGCTGCCCCTGCCTTTTCAATCCAAAATCTGCCCTCCATCCATTCCATTCCACGATAATCCTAGTTAATGATGATTCCAAGGTTGGTTTATCTCTCCTCAACTGAATTTCATGAGTTTTTATCGTCCACGAAGAGCATAGATACATCAACCTTTGAACTCTTATTAACCACTAGCTAAATCCAGGGCAGATTTCTCATTCACTCGATACAATGCAATCCTCTTCCATTAGACGGGTGTGCCCACCTTCCCCACTTTCTGACGTAATCAAAGAGCAGGGGAGATGCACCGCCTCTTTCTAACATCACAGGGGTCACTTTTGCCCCGGCTTAAAGAGCGTGTTACCTTGCCCTTCTTCTTGTTGTTATGTCTTCGTTGTCGTCATTCGTCATATTGTCCACAGCCTGATATTTTGGAATTCTCATACATGCATCTCCAATAAAATTTCAACATTTCATGTCTTTGCACCATATAGTTATCCCATGTTCCATAGCCCTTACCTTACATCCTCGAGTGTGGCACCTCATTGGCCAAATTGTTCTCATGTTGTCTCTTCATGGCAGTATCAAAATCACAATATCAAACAAGTGGGGTACTAGACTAGCAATGAGTTTGGCCCTACCTCTTTGTACTGACATGAGGATAAACTAGATGTTCATCCTATTCTTCAGTTCATTTTGTAAAGACAACTATACCCATCATCTCTAGGTTAGAATGTGAAACAAACAAGACATGTTTCTAGGTCAACCTCCTACATTTGTAGTAATAGTAAACTCAATTCCCCCTTTTTTGGTAAATAATTATGCTTCCTATTCATATGTTACTCAATAAGGATTATTAGATGTCGATAGATTTCCAACCGAAATCTTAATTTTTAAATCTTTGATAGTTTATACTGTATCTCCAAAAGATGGCCAACCAAAATCTTTAATCTCAAATGTCATGTATTGGATATTATATTCAAAATGACAGAAGATATTAATATTAAATGAATAGATAGATAGATAGATACACAACAAGAGAATGGTCATTTGGCGATGTGGGGTTGCGACGTCTGGGTCATGCGACATCACATTTGACGTGACCAGGTCACGTCAACATCGCAATAAGCGACGCCACGTCGCGTACATGTCGTGTGCACGTCGCGTGCGACGTGTAGTGCGACGCCTGACGAACGTCTGCCACGGAGTTTATCACGCCAACTGACATGTCGACGACGTTATGTCGCAGACGACGTGACGTCGCAATACTAGATAAGCTATGTGTGTGACGTGGCCAGTGACCGTTGACTTGACGTCGTATGCGACGTTACATGCCATGCGACGTAAACACTTTTTATATAACTAGCCTCCCCTGCCCCCGCGGGCCACCTTCATTGTTATTTTTTTGCTCCTCTAGTTGCTAGCGCCTTTGTTGTTTTTTCTTCTACCAATTTCTACATTTTACTACTGCCTATGGATCACCACAGTTGTAGGCTAGTCCCTGATCGACGTCCACAAGGCCCCCAAAAATGAACTTGTATAAAAAATTAGCATGAAAACCAGTATATATGTGATTTTTTTATACGACAATACAAAATGTAAAGAAAAATCATGTGTTCTTCCTAGTTTTGCAAAATCAATAGTGGTTCATATCATATTATTTGTACTAATTCATAAATTTACAGTAGTTTTTAGAAATCATCATTAGTTTGTATGATTGTTTTTCAATGTACAATGATTTAGCAAAATCATATCATGTTTAATTACATGACTTCTACGATTGTACAATAGGTCTTTGAAATCATCAATAGTTTAGAAGAGGTGTTTTAAGCATATATTGATTTTGAAAAACCAATAGTGGCTAATATCATATCTTTTGTACTGATTCAAAATTTTACACTAGTTTCTAGGAATTATTATTAGTTCATAAGGTTGTTTTTAAGTGTAGATTGATTTAGCAAAATCACTAATAGTTTATATCATGTTTAATTACATGAATTCCATAATCATATAATAGTTTTTTGAAATCATCCATAGTTTAGATGTAATTTAAGCATATATTGATTTTGCAAGACCAATAGTGCTTCATATCGTATTTTTTGTACTAATTCAAAGATTTATAGAAATCATAATTAATTTGTGAGATTGTTTTTAAGTGTATAGTTTTTTAGCAAAATCATTGCTAATTCATATCATGTTTACTTACATGGATTCTACCATCGTACAATTGTTTTTTGAAATCATCAATAGTTTAGAAGATGTGTTTTAAGCACATCTTGATTTTGCAAAACCATTCTTCGTTCGTACTATATTTAACTTATGAATTCTAGAGTTTATGATGGTCTTTGAAAATCATCATTAATTTAATGGAATGATTTTTCTTAAAAATTCATCTTATCTTATATGCATTTTTAGTATCATAATTTCAGATTGAGAACCACATTAAAATTTGCAAAGATGCTAAGGTTTTCTTTATGTGGTTGTTTACTATGCTCGTTAATAGTTTATTCTTGTGTTAATCGTGTTGTTAATATTGTATTTTTCCAAATGCAACTGTTTTGAGCCTTAATAAAGATGCAAAGCTTCTAAATATATGGGAAACATACGCGTGTAAGCCTTATCAATAAACTTTACAAAAGAAAAATAAACAACGTGTCACTAATGACATAGATTAAAATCAATATGTTGCTTCGCAATACAAGAAACCTTGTAATGAATTGATGTCTAGCTTGTAACTTCGTAGCAATAGTAGAAATTTGTGATTAGTGCAACGTCAAAAACGAAAGGTGAATGCTTTGCCTCCGTTACTTAATATTGTAAGAAACCTTGTAATGTCATTTAGCCAAGAATTTGGCAATTGTTTTGTGAGGTTTAGCGCAGTAATAATGACCACTCATATGTAAATATAGAGATACCATCGACACTATCTTAACTAACAATTTTATAATGCTTAGCTCAAAAAACTACTACAATGTCAAGGTTAATATCTTAATATGGTAATAAATAATTTTATAGCTAGCTTATTAAACCGCTCCAAATGTAAAGCTAAACATCGCAACCAACTTAACATTATGGCAAGCGATTGAACTTAGAGTAAACATAATAGATTTTTATGATTACAAAACAAAAGGAGATGAACTAAGATCAAGTACCTCAAATAAAAGGTTCTTCAACCAAGAAGAAGCATATATTTTTTCCTGCACCTTCCTTCATAACGTTTAATACCCTTAAGAGACAATCCCAAGACTGCCATCTCTTTTCCACATATGAAATTCCTAAACATTTACGCCCCTTCTTACTCTTTGGCTCTAACCAAGTCAACTTCATCTTTTTATCCTTCTAATTAACTGCATTAATCCAAGTATACCAGTAACCATCGTATGATGCTAGATGTGGGGCATCACCCCGTTTTATAGCTTGAATTGCCACAACGTCATCCACGAGAGGCCAAATTGGAACATTACCACACTTATGCAATTGGAGAAGCCTATCTGGCAATTTTGTTGTAATAGTCTCAAATGCGATCAATCTTTTATCTTTTGCTGCTCGCATTGGTAAAATACATATTTCTCGAAGAATATGTTGGATTGGCAAAATAGATTCATGATTGAATGGCTCCATACTAGTAGCTAAGATAGGCATCCCACTTGGTTCATCAAGTTGAACTTTATTGTCTTGGATATGATATCTATAGTAATTTTCTGCAAAATATACACTCGTTTCATCACCCTGCTTATAAGAAAGAATGTATCACATCTTACCATACCATTGACAATCATTTGTATCTTTATTTTCTACCACAAGTGTGTCACCCACTCTAAAAATTGCGTGCAAGATGCGTGCGTGCGTGCAGGGTGATAGAGCTTGCGTGCAGGGTTCCTTCGAGGGTTCGAAGAGAGACCTTAAGAAGGAGAACAAAAAACCCTCCCCAAGTGCCAGTTCCAAACTTGCTCCGTTGTGATGGCCCGCGAGCTCTGGACATTGTGCGACCGGAGCATGCCGGTTGGCATGCAACGACATTTCGACTATGGGGTTGCATCCAAAAGGCCAGAGTTACCCTAGGACACATGTTTGAGGAGTAGAGAATCGATGAAACGCCCAGACTGCCAAGTACGTGCTAGCTTTACATTATAGCACTAGGCTAGAGTGCACCGAGTGAAAGATAGACTAGTTGCTTGTAGCAAATCGAGTTTGGCTCTGTTGGTCACAATCGTTGGTCCCTACAGTAAACTAGATGCTCTGGACTCTGTTACGACATTTCTAGGCAGTGCAGCTTCAAAATTTTTACAAAGCTTATATAACTTTTGATGTTATGCTTCTAATCCTTAAGAGGGATTGTAAGTTCATGTTTAATGCACGTGATGAAAGCAGACAAGATAGGATTTTTGGTGCTTGGACGGGCATTAATTATCTTTTAATTTGTCTATGCGAAATTGGTCACTGATACATGCCTGAGCAAATTGTTCATTGGTAAATGCCCATGCAAAGTGGTCAGTTTTGTCCAATGGGTTAAAGTGGTCATTTTTGTTCAATCTGTTTGCTTGTGCATGCTTATCAATTGCAAGAGGATTTATTGTGCGAATTTATTGTGTTTACTCATTGTGTGGTTTTTTCAGTGGTTTTATCAGTGCTGGGAAAAAAGAAGGCGCAAGGAAAAAAGCTTTAATTTCTACGTACTTGCAGACAAGGCACTCTATCTTATTTTTTTGAGACGAACCTCTCCTTGGTGCTCATGAGTGCATGTACCATATAAAAATAGGGCGAAAGAACTTACATTGACCTATACAACAAAAAAAATTCAAGCTTTAGGGCCTGCAAATGCACCCAAGGTTGGGCAATCAATATTCAAGAAAATTCCCGTTCTGCAACTCCGGTTGAATGAGTCGATTGCTTTGCTCCTCGTAATCTGATCCATTGGATCTCAAGCTATTGAATGTTTGGAACTTTGGTCTAGGTTAATCCTTTCCCTATCTGGGTTAAATCAAAGTGCTTCCACAACTGCTAATCCCTTTGCAATGCTGGTCTGATGGGTACAAAATTCTCCTGCTGCAACTATGTAAAAGGGCTCGACTCCAGTGTGTTGTGCAAGGTATGTTTTTCTTCCTCCCCCCCTCCCCTTCCCCCCCTTCTTTTATCTTGCAATCTGGTCAGTCGTGGGCGATTGCTTAGAAAATTAAATTGTTCTGAGTCTAACATGCTATAAATGCTGGTTCAAGCTTTTGCTAACGGCCAGTAACTAGAAATCAGAAAATTTTGAGGGGAACAAGTTCCACCACTTTGCCACCCTGGACAGTGACTTGGCAAACACATTTGGACAAACTCCCTGTGCCCCGGACTTTCCCCAACATTTCCTCAAGGATGGTGTATGGCGAAGAATAACTCATATACCATAAGGAACAACTTATGTTGGGCAAACGAGTAAATTTCTTGTGGAAACATTTTATTACCATTTTTCCCGCTTAGGTTAATGCATTTCAAATTTTTGACAGCTTGGATTTTTGAAGCGCCTTTCGTATGGCGCTCTTCTCCTTGTAAACTTGTAAAGAAGTTAAGAGATCGGCGATGGTGGAAGAGGAGCTGGAGCAGTGGCAGCAAAGTTTTCATACCCAACAGAAGTGGCGAATGATCTTAGTCCGATAAGAAGTAGGAGCTCGATGTTTCATATGTGTAAGGCAACTTCGCAAATCTGTGTTTGATTCATAGAGAACCCGTTCCAACGAGCTCTAGCTCTAAAAAGTTGGAAGGCTAGATTCACAAGTTATCTTATGGCGATGGTATTCCTTAATGCGGCCAGGTATGCATCTGTTCAATCCCTTAGATTTCTTAATTTTTTTGCTCGAACAAAATAGGGTATTTGCTTCCTTTTGCATGATGCTTGAATCCGGAAATAATGCTACATTTTGAACATCAAATATCAATAGGCATTCAACCCTTCTTTTTTTTCCAGCTTGGCTGGGGCTTGAAAAATACTCTGTAGCAAAAAGCAGAACTCGGTTATGGCAGGGTCCAGCGATAAGATTAGGTAAAGCCTTTTCTGTCTTAAGCTTTTTTCTGCAAGATTTTCTAACCTTTTGCTTCTATTCAGTTTTGTTTTTTGCGCTTGTAGCACAAAGCTTGGCTATGGCAGGGTGATAAGATTAGGTAAGGCCATTGGTCCTTTTCTATCTTAAGCTTTCCTCTGCAATTTTTTTTTTTTTTTTTTTTTTTTTTGCTTCTATTCTGTTTTCTTTTTTTTCGTCTGTAGCACAAAGCTCGACTATGGCAGGGTCCAGCGTAAGATTAGATAAGGCCCTTTTCTGTCTCAAGCTTTCCTTTGAAAGACTTTTTAAAACTTTTGCTTCTCTCTTGTTAGGTAAATCTATTTCTGTTATGATCTAGAACCTCAGATTAATTTCTAATTCAATATTTTGTAGAATGCTGAGCTTTTCTACTTTGATATATGGGGCAACTGTGCGCCAGTTGCTCATCGAGTTTGAGATATTGAAGAAGTGTCCTTTACACAGGTACCAAAAAAAGATTATAATTTTTAAAATTATAAAAAGTTTCTATTGTAGCTCTGCTAGTGGTTGCTAGTTGTACAAGTACTTTTTAAAGCTTGCATAGTTTTGTGCATTTTGATATTTTTCCTGTATAGATGTGGCATATGTTTGCAGCCAGCTGTTTAAACCATGGATTATACTTAATGTTTCTTTGAATGATTACTGAGAGATTATAATGCCTGATATGGTAATAGTAGCTTATTGGAAGAATGGGTCATAATTTGACTACATCCAAGAAATTTATTACTATTTTTCTAAAAATGTCAAATGAAGGCCTTCTGAGCATAAAAAACAGTTGAATGATATTTTAGATTATTCAATGGCTTGTTACATGCTTGTGCTTTGACAACTGGAATGTGTTGTTAACTTTTACATACATGCATTTATGGCTGACCGCTGCCACTTATAAGTTTAGAACTTCATGGATTGATTTCCTGTATCTGGTTGTTTGAATATTGATTTACTCTAGATGCCTATGTACTTAAGCATCATCTGTCATAAAGCTGCAATTTCAGCAGCCTATGCTTGATGGATAAAGTTAAGCTTGTAAAAAGCTTGAAATGTTGCTGCTTACGGCTACCTGCTACGTGCAGCCACATGCATGGGCGCGTAAGGTTGGACTGGCTATATCCTTCATGTATAGTGTTGTGATATCCTTAGTACAGTCTTAGAATTGCAAGTTGACAGCTTGAACTCTTAGTTTGAGGTGCTAAGGTAGTTTGTTAAAGTAGTCTTATGGGCAGCATAGCATAGACTTGCACTAATAAATTCCAGACCAAATATTTGGCTATCTAATACAGTAGTTTATGGAATAAGAAAAATTGTTGTGCTTCTAATGTCCTAAAATTGGAACTATCTATGATTGAGGCGTACGTAACTATGATAAGCAGTTTTATTTCCAAAGTGTAGGACAGTTAGTCAACTAAAACAGATTTGTCTAGTTAATTTGTTGATGAAGATTATAAATGTTCCTATGTGGTGCTAATAATAAATCCTTTTCTGGAAATGCCTTGTACTTCCACTCTGCACCGTTTTATGCTAGACTAGGGTTTTTGGTGTCTTTCTGTGATCAGGTCCATTGTATTGGTTGATCTATGCAACTATATAGGTGACTATGTTCGAGCATATACGACATATACAACTTGAATGGACTTGCTTGGGTTCAATTCCCAAAATGCTTTTTTAAAACTACATTAGAAAGAACATGTCTTATTGTATGAAAAACAACACATACAACCAATGAAAATAACATGTAGACAATTAAAAGAAAACTATGTCAAAAAAGCTTACGTGTGAATACCATGGGTTGTTTTGGATGAAGACCACCTAAAAACCTTGTGTTGTTTTTGTTTTTGAGTGAAAATCATACATAGAATTTATGCGTTGTTTTTTATCTAAAACCTATGGTGAAAATCACAGATAAAAACTACGTGTTGTTTTTGTCTAACAACCATGCATGAAAATTACACGTTTTTGTGTGAAAAACCATGCATAAAAATTACGTGTTGTTTTTGTGTGAAAAACTACACATAAAAACTACGTGTTATTTCTAGCATTTTCGGAACAATACTATGCATAGTCTTTAGGTGTTATTTTTTTGCAAAAAAGACGGCAAAAAACTACACAGGGGTTATAGTGTAGCATATTTAAACCAAGATCGTTTACCAGGTTGTGTACTGGTGATTAATCACTATAAAATGTCATGATAATTATGCGCTTAACATTACCATGTCAATATACTGAAGAAGATAGATGCGATCAAATACCAGTCTAATAAATGTGACCTATTAAACAGTAGTGCATATCATATAGTTTAAGCTGTTACAGAGACCAATTAAAATTGCCATGTTTCAACATCATGTCATAAAACAATGTTGTTTTATCACCTTAGAAAAATATGTTGATGAACCATATTAGAATATCTTATAGGTTAAGTTGTTATAAAAACCAATTAAGATTGCCATGTTTCAATACCATGTCATAAAACAATGTTGTCTTATCACCTTTAAAAAATTATGTTGATGAACCATATTAGATAACTAGACATGGTTTGTAAACTTTTGAACCCACAAACATGTACTAATTTATGGATTTGGTTTTCACCAACAAACCATTAGAAAAAAATTATAATGGTTCAATTTTGGGGGCCTTGTGGTCTGGAGATGGCCAGGAGCCAGATTGATCGCATTGGGAGTAATTCTTGTATTTAGTAGTCTAGACATATGTAAACTAGGAGAATGAGAAAAAACGCAGGGGATTTGGTCAAGAACACGGTCGGCTCCACCTTAAGTGGAGAGGACCAGGTCCTTCGGGTCCAAACTCACCTTTATACCTTTCTGAGAACAAAGTAGATTATAGAATTGAGGCATCGCGTAGTCAAATATGTCGACTTCACCTTAAGTGGAGGGGACTCTATGTATCGGGTCTAAGCACATCTCTAAACTCTTTATTGCAATAGAAACTTAAGGGTCGTACTCAGAAAAGGGCATGGTCGGCTCCACCTTGAGTGGAGAGGACCAGGTGTCCATTTTATTTTACCATATGTATATATCACTAACGTTCGAACTGCTGTGAAGTTATAGTACTTACATTTTGTAATTGGTAGAGGGCAAAAGAGTTTGCTATTGTAAAAGATGTATGGGGCTGAAACGACGAATTAGAACGGTTGTTGAAGACCATCTGATAAGATTTGGTACATTTGAACAATCCACCATATCTGATGCTCGTCATAGATATCAGGTTGGTACAAGAATTATTTTTTTTTTTTTTAAAGAAAATATGTGTTTTACTAATATCTAGAGAAAATATGACAACAAAAATGGACGTTTGACATTTGTTTTATGGGAAACAAAATTATTAACCTAGGAATATGTTTATGACAAAAATAGACAGGAAAATACTAACGATTATGCAGGAAAATTAAGGCCAAAGAAACCTTTAGGGCTAAGGTTCACAGCTGGAAAGAGCAGTTAGCAAGAAATGGCGACATGCAGAAGGACAAGCCGGATCGGGTAGACCACTCGGCCAGTTGTACAGGGAAACTTAGGTATGATGCATAACTTTGCAAGGACTGTCGGTGTTAACACACTCACCCCGGTTTTTGGTCCACTGTTGAAAACATCAGTTTTGGTAGGTCTACATGTCCTGTTTTCGAAGAATCCTACATGTGGATTTGTGGAGGTATGGTTTTGTTCGATAAGGGTGTTCTTTTTTCAGTGGACTAAAACATCCACTGTTGTTTTGTAGTTTCTTCTATTGTGACATGTCATTTTATAATACAATCCACTGTAGAAAAGAATACTTGAATTTCTACATGTCTAATAATTCTATTGTCACATGTCTTTATAGATGTAGGAAAGAATATTTGATTCTCTACATGTCCTATACTTCCATTCACATGTTTTTATAGTAGTAGGACAGAGTACTTTATTTTAAGGCATTGTAGGAAAGAATACATGAATTACGACATGTGTAATACTTCTATTGTCACATGTCTTTATAGAAGTAGGAAAGAATACTTGATTCTCTACATGTCGTATGCTTCCATGTCACATGTCTTTATAGTAGTAGGACAGAGTACTTTATTTGCTAAGGCATTGTAGGAAAGAATACATGAATTACGACATGTGTAATACTTCTATTGTCACATGTCTTTATAGAAGTAGGAAAGAATACTTGATTCTCTACATGTCGTATACTTCCATGTCATATGTCTTTATAGTAGTAGGACAGAGTACTTTATTTGCTACATGTGATGCACGTGCACGATCACATGTCCTTATACTAGTATTCCATGTAAGACAAGTTACTTCAACTTCTTCAATTACTTAACGCATATTTTTGCATAACAAAACCATCAAGAATTTGATTTGTATTCCTTGAGGGGGTGCAGGACCACTGCAACAAATCCCTAAGCATTAATGTCATAGGACCACACAAAATCCTAACAATATCCTAACATTTTGGATATTGTTAGAGAAAGACCATTAAACCACGCCTACATTTTTGCATAACAAACCATTAAGAATTGTGAGATGTATTTCTTTGTGGAGGAAAGGACCATTGCAACAAATCCTCAAGCATTAAAATGGCAAGACCTTGCTCCATTCAAGTAACTTGCTTCAAGCAGGCTCAAAAAAATTCAAGATCTGTCCGGGAGAACACATCAAACCGCAAAGTGTCCTGCAGTCGACCGTGTAGAAACCCAAGTGTTGTGTCGTTCGGGCAGTACAAAGGCTCCGGAATGGAGATTTGACTTTGCCATGTCATCCGAAACAGCGAAATTACCCTGGGGACCAAGTTACACGGTCATTTTTTGCAGCAAAAGAAACATGAACCCTCTACATGGCAGTATTCCGCACCCTCCGCTAAGGCCAATTCACTACGAACGTGTTGGACATGAGCTACTTTGGCGCTCCGGGGGAGGCGGGGGTGGTCTTATGCCCACGAAACTTGGTCTCGGGGTAATGTCGATGTTTCGAGTCCGTTGGCAGTCGGACCACGGTTAGGGGTGGGAGAGTTGCCCGTCGTGACGGGGACCTTCCAGAGAGGACCTTTGGGTCCAACTTCTACGGAAGGTTTTAGGGCTCAGATCTTACGGCGTCAATGCCCTCCCACTACCTCATGACATTGTGCAAGATCCTGGTCTAATCGACTGGGGTATGGCCTCCAAAGCGTAAACCATGTGCATTGCCAAGGTTATTGTAGGGTTTACGTTATGGAGGTCGAGTTTTAGGTTTTATTGATTGCACTTGAGACATGGCGAGAAGATGCGGTTGAAAACAAGAAGCAATAGAAACCCGGCGAAATGGGGTTTGGATTTCCGAGGCAGGCTTTCCTACCGGTGCTCCTCCGGAGGGCAAATGCCAATGCCTCCCTTCCCCGGTTTCCCTATCCCGACCGTTGAATTCTCCATTCAAGTAACTTGTTTCGAAAGAGGCTCAAAAAATTCAAGATCTGTCCGGGAGAACACATCAAGCGCAAAGTATCCTGCGGTGAACCGTGCGTAAAACCCAAGTGTTGTGTCGTTCGGGCAGTACAAAGGCTCCGGAATGGAGATTTGATTTCGCCATGTCATCCGAAACAGCGAAATTACCCTGGGGACCAGGTTACATGTCATTTTTTGCAGCAAAAGAAACACGAACCCTCTACATGGCAGTATTCCGCACCCTCCGCTAAGGCCAATTCACTACGAACGTGTTGGACATGAGCTACTTTGGCGCTTCCGGGAGCAGGGGTGGTCTTATGCCCACGAAACTTGGTCTCCAGGGTAATGTCGATGTTTCAAGTCCGTTGGCAAAGTCAGATCACAGTTCCGGGGTGGGAGAGTTGCCCGTCCGTGGCCAAGGATCTTCCAGAGAGGACCTTTGGGTCCAACTTCTTCTGGAAGGTTTTAGGGCTCCATCTTCTGGCGTCAACGCCCTCCCACTACCTCATGACATTGTGCAAGATCCTGGTCCAATCTGACTAGGGTATGACCTCCAAAACGTAAACCCTATGCGTTGCCAGGTTATTGTAGGGTTTACGTTATGGAGGTCGAGTTTTATTCAGTTGCACTTGAGACATGGCCGAGAAGCTGCAGTTGAAAACAAGAAGCAATAGAAACTGACGAAATGGGGTTTGGATTTACCGAGGCAGGCTTTCCTACCAGTGCTCCTCCGGGAGGGCAAATGCCAATGCCTCCCTTCCCGGAACCCGGTTTCCCTATCCGACCGTTGAATTCTCCATTGAAGTAACTTGCTTCGAGCAGGCTCAAAAGAATTCAAGATCTGTCCGGGAGAACACATCAAAACGCAAAGTGTCCTGCTGTCGACCGGGTAGAAACCCAAGTGTTGTATCGTTCGGGCAGTACAAAGGCTCCGGAATGGAGATTTGACTTTGCCATGTCGTCCGAAACAGCGAAATTACACTGGGGACCAGGTTACACGGTCATTTTTTGCAGCAAAAGAAACACAAACCCTATTCCGCACCCTCCGCTAAGGCCAATTCACTACGAACGTGTTGGACATGAGCTACTTTGGCGCTTCCGGGAGCAGGGGTGGTCTTATGCCCACGAAACTTGGTCTCCAGGGTAATGTCGATGTTTTGAGTCCGTTGGAGAAATTACCCTAGGGACCAAGTTTACATGGTCATTTTTGGCAAGGAAAGAAACATGGAACCTCTACATAGCGGTATTCCGCAGCCACCTCCTCGGCCAATTGACTACGAACATGTTGGACATATACAACTTTGGCGCTTCTTGGAGAAGGGGTGGTCTTCTGCCCACGAAACGTGGTCCCCAGGGTAATGTCCATGTTTTGAGTCCATTGGCAGCGTCAGTTCACAGTTCTGGAGCGGGAGAGTTGCCCGTCCGTGGCCGGGGGCCTTCGGGAGAGGACCTCTGGGGTGAACTGTTTCCGAAAGGTTTTAAGGGTCCGTCTTCTAGCATCAACACCCTCCCTCTACGTGATTACATTGTGCAAGATCCTGGTCGAATCTGACTAGGATATGGCCTCCAAAATATACTCTGTGTGCTGCTAAGTTATTGAAGGGTTTACGTTATGGAGATCGAGTTTTAGTCGGTTGCACTTAGGACATGGTCAACAAGCTGCAGTTAAAAACACGAAGCAATAGGAATTGAATGGGTTTTGGATTTATCCTCCTCCCAGTGTAGCAATTAGAAGTCAATAGCGCCTTTGGCAGTAACAAAATTGTTTGGGATCATTCGGGGTGGCCAATAGATCCAAACTCGGTTATTGCAGTTGCCATGGCTCCACATACATATTTAGAAAAGGTACATCTGGCTATCCAAGAAAATGACCATGATTTGGCCTCCGAAATGTAAACCCTACAATAACCTAGCAACACACAGGGTTTACGTTTCGGAGGCCAAAACACGGTCGTTTTCTTAGATAACTAGGTGCACCTTTTCTAAACATGCATACAGAGCCTTGGCAACCGAAATAATAGAGTTTGGATCTATTGGCCATCTCAAATGATCCCAAACAATTTTGCTACTGCAAAAGGCTTTTTTGACTTCTAATTGCTACACTGGGAGGAGAATAAATCCAAAACCCATTCCGTCAGTTCCTATTGCTTTGTGTTTGCAAATGCAGCTTCTCGACCATTTTCTAAGTGCAACCGACTAAAACTCGACCTCGATAACGTAAACCCTTCAATAACCTAGCAACACACATGGTTTATATTTTGGAGGCCATATCCTTGTCAGATTCGACCAGGATCTTGCACAATATAATCACGTAGAGGGAGGGTGTTGATGCTAGAAGACGGACCCTTAAAACCTTTCGGAAATAGTCGCCCCATCGAAAAGCGATTTCCAAGCCGTAAGCGGCTATCTGAACCTATTTCGATCAGAGTCCTGAAAACAAGTCTGAAAAAAAGTCCCTGATCAGCATATATCCCTAGCCTTATTTCGATCAAAGTAGCTTATGAATAGTCATATCAGAAGCAAGCAAAGCCCCGCGCCATCTTTTCTTTTGTCCTAGAGCAAAATCGAAATAGGGTTTCCAAGCCGCAAGCGGCTATCTGAATCTATTTTTATTTTTTATGAACGTAAACCTGAAAAATGGCCTATTTTTATGAACAAAGTCTCAAATAAGGGCATTGTTCAGCTCTTGTTTTGGCTTCCCTCAGGTGGTGTCATTGAGGCGCTTGGAGAGATCCGAAATGTGCCGAAAACCTCTTGCCAACCCCTCAAATATGATGGGTTGTCCATTCTTTTTGCTTTCTGGTTTTTGCTTTATTTGGCTCTGTACAAATCGAGCTAAATATACGTCCATTTCTATTAGCCTAGTTTATTTGTCTCCACTTTTAGCCAGGCCTTCTTTGTGGCGTCGGTTCCATCCGTGCACAGTCGGAGCTGTATTAGGTTAACAAGAGCAGAAAAAAGCATTCGATGGGATTTCAACATTTGTTACGTATAATTGTAGATTTTACATACCTCGATAACACTGACCAGAGTGTTGTAGTTACTTGCCACAATCTTGAGCTTTGCCAAATGTTCGACCATGGCCTTATGCAGATTTCAGCATTTTGAAATGCTTCCAATTTGCAAAAACTATATGCCATAGTTAGTGGTTCCTATGCCGGCCAAGTATTTTAACTTGTTCACGGTTAACAAATTACTAGTGGGCTCCAAACGAATGTTTTTAAATCCCTCAATTCAAAGATTTCTTAACTATCTAGCACTTGGTGCCTAGGTTATTTTTTCACGCTTTAAATTTTTAACTTTTGCTTAAATCCTAGTTTGTACTACAAGCAATTGCAAGCCTTACAGACCATATCTGCCCCATGTTCCATCTTATCTTAGACATAATATGGAGTTAGATTTTTCTATCCGCCTGCATACAAGCATGCACCTCCCCATGGGTATTCCCCTGTTGCCCTTTCAAAAAGGTCAACTTATACAAGTTAATGCCCTAAGTCTGTATACTCATCATTTGTTATGCCACGTCCTATTTCTATTACTTGCACATAAGGTTTTTACCAAGCCATAGATAAGAAAAGCATCGCCTCAGCTGGGGTGTTGTCTTTCGTCTTGAGTTCACTGGAATGGAGTTCATGTGATGCAAATAGAGAACATTGAGTACAACTTACTCCCCAATGAATCTACTCTTCTAAATCTTATCCATCTTCCGAATTAAAAATTGCATTTGTCGCTAGACCTACTTTGCCGGATATGCATTGGGGATATGCACAATGGCTGCTCTTTTATATTACAGGGCCGCAAGACATGCATCAAGCCGACATGCATGAGCCAAAGGCATGCAAAGTGAAATCGGCATGCATGAGCCAAAGGCATGCAAACTGAAAATGCATGCAAGGGTAAAGAAGCGCCACATAATCGCCATATGCACAATGGTTGCTCTTTTATATTACAAGGCCGCAAGACATACATCAAGCCAGCATGCATGAGCCAAAGTCATGCAAAGTCAAAATGCATGCAAAGGAGAAGAACCGCCACATAATCCCCATAGCTAGAGCTCCATGGTTTTGCATATAGAGCAAGAATGTGTTTGCTGAAAGAGCTTTGCTTGCCATGGCGATAGCGCAGACGTAGAACGGCATAAAGGGGAGGAACCGTAAGTGGGAACCTTAGGGTTTCGAGGAATGGCATGAAAAAAAAACCTATCTAGACCGCCCGACTTTTAGGTTAAATTCGGGCCGCCCAATTTAGGGCTTGATTCAAGACATGCACGCACTAAAACATTATAATATAGGATTGGAGTAATAAATGATGGTAATGTTAATGCAATATGTGATACGTTAGCACTGATATAATATTGTTAATATGTGATAATATAGATGAAGCTACGGGTGATACTGTAACTGGCATTAGCTATAATACTTAATATCACAAAAAATGGTTCGTCGCGCAAAACATATATTTATACGGCTTTTTCACAATGGTTCTTATATGATTTGGGGCATGTATCTAGTTGTTCGTATAGAGTATGTATTTATAGAGCGCGCAGAACATTTATTCTCTTATGATGGTTTCTTACTATGGGTTGACCCATGTACGTATTTTTTTCTATACATTTATGGTATTATCTGGTGTGCTTCACATGCAAGCATCGAGACACCCGTTTTTAGGGTTGCCATTTCTTGCGTAGGTTTTGCGTACTGCACATGCCCTTGTAGCCGGAGGCGAGAAGGATGGAGCAGAGAAGAGTAAAGGATGGAGCAGACAAGAGTAACGGGATGAAGGGTTCTAAAGATCATATCATTATTCTGAGGTTGCAGCATAATGGTCGTGGATTGAAGAGCACAAAGATCCGATGCAGCCATATAAGGCCTGTTTTATCGAGACATGGCAAAATAGCGGGATGAATGAGCGAAAAAGAAAGGTTTGAACGTTTGGGCCTTGGATCAAGACTGTCGCAGCAGAGAGAGGTGAGCCAAAATCTGACCGAGTCCAGTCCATGCCATTCTTGAGAATTTGGGGCTCCCTGGCTAGTTGAGCACCCACTTTCTGGGTTCCTAATTCTTGTCCAGAAGATAAGTTTTTTCTTTTTATCACTTTGGTCAAGATATCGGGAGGAAGCAACCACAAATCAGCCACCGGAGCCGTGGAATCTGCGAAGGGAGCACACAGGTCTTTGCTAGGTGTAAAAACACGTCTTTTTCTTCTGATTCTAGCCAAATTAGCGTGTGCTCTAGAAGCCAACCCTTTCTTACGCGAAAGCAGCTAGATTAATGAGAAGGAAGCAGCACTCTGCCGGTTTTGTATGGGGGAAGCTGAAATAGTTTAAGGGTTAGAAGCTAAAATACTACTTTGCTGTTGAGAGGTTCCTATTAAAAGGAAAAGGGCAGAGTTCTATATGTGGTAATACTGGGTATTTGGTAATTGATGGTTATTGACAGATGGCCGATGATGATGTTGATAAAGATGAGGAATGGTTAAGTCCCTGCAGACTTTACCAGCAGAGAAGCAAAAGCCAAAGCCATAGAGAGGAATTGGAAACGGAGAGAGGAAGAAGCACTTCATGGCAAAATATGTGGAGAATCATGCCATTTTGCTCAGGTAACATTCTATGCTATAGGTCATCTTACATATTTAGATTTTTCATACTGTAAACATGGAAATGGGTCGCTTACTCCTTTCCATGACTACAACAAATGAGATAGCAATAATGAAAATGAAGACGCATTGATGAGCAGAGTATGATA
This sequence comes from Isoetes taiwanensis, assembly GCA_021234155.1. Classification (NCBI taxonomy): domain Eukaryota; kingdom Viridiplantae; phylum Streptophyta; class Lycopodiopsida; order Isoetales; family Isoetaceae; genus Isoetes; species Isoetes taiwanensis. Next base: position 3,721,780 of record JAJEKV010000012.1, on the reverse strand, counting down.
ACGTTTGGCAACACAGCAAAATGCAGTATGCCTACTGCACATATTACTGCACATATTGGAGAGGGTGAAGTTAAACAGAAGTTAGTGGTGAGATGTAAACCATTATGCACATTAGTATTTCTGGAATTACATGGGTGTTTTAGTCTAAATATTTGGCTGCTTTATGACATTCGCATTTCAACTGAATGCGATGCGGAGTTATATCTGCACTGTTCAAATGATGGAATTGTACAATTGCAAACTTCATGTCTGGTGGGAATGAAATATGGGCTTGTAACTTGTAAAATATATGTAAACGGATAGTCTATGTGTATATCCACTTTTGAACGCTTTCTAGTTCTTTTCAGTGTGCAATTATATGGCAGTTAGTGAGGCATATAGAAATGCCTAAGCTTCATTGCTGCATGTACCAGGCCAATTTTGTGGAATCCGCCTCTTGGTGAATGTGACAAGTGGGTCTTGCCATTATGTCTGATTTTTGTGCACTCACAGGGGCGACCCCAACCCCTATGCAGGAATAGTTATTGGTACCCAAATGCTTCGCAATGATGAATGTCCAAATTAAACAAATGTAATAAATAAAGACCAGATTACAGATCTTGAATGCCTCCCTTGTTTGGGACTTGTTCCTATAGTTGCAATGTTATTTTTCTTTTCTTTGTTTCACAATTTGGCATTTAGAGGCTTCACGTCTAGTTTCATTTATTATGGTTAGCACAAAAAAAATATGCATAGAGATTGTTTTCTTATACATATGCTTCTTAGAACACCCTTAGGCCCCGAAGGGGCCAAAAAAAATTTGGACCCCATACACACCCTATTATATATACAAGAAATTTATCGCGGCGCCGCCGCGAACATTTCTCTTCACTAACTTGGAATTAGTTCTAAACCCAATTATTATGGAGGGCATTTTAATGCAAACTTTCTCAATTCAAACTCTAACAGAAAAGGATGTAGTCGAAAAAACCTAAATGTTTGTTCCATGACTTCATAAAAAAACTGCATTATTTACAATGCGCCATCAAACTGCTTTTGGTTATTCTCCTTAAATCCATGTGAATTCTTACTTCAAGCTTTTTGCAATTCTTCTCCCTGCCTTTGTATGCTTTCTTAATAACGTTATTCCACCTTTATCATTTCACCTGCCAATGCTTGCCTAAATGTTTGCCATAAGCACATAGGAAGTAGAATGCTCTGGATGCATTTTAAGCTACAGAAAGCATCTGAATCCTATTTCTGCTTCCTTATAATTCTTACAGGTGTTGAGCAAAGCTATCCATGTTTCTATAGATGTACATGTTGAAAGTTCGAGCAATTTCAATGCCTCATGCAAACATCCAGATCGTGCAAGGAGATCAATCATGCAAGTATAATGATCATTGGTTGGGTGGATATCATATTTTTCTCTCATTAACTTCAAATATTGCCGGCCTTTGACCAGAATACCACCACGGCTGCATGTTGCAAGAAGACATACAAATGTGATGCTGTCTGAAGACATACAAATGTGATGCTGTAGATTCTTGCATATCTGCGAAACATTTTATAGTCAAATTACCTTGATAATTTATACTATAACCTCTTATCGTTGCATCCCAGATTATTAGGTTCTTATTGGGCAGCATATCAAAGACCTGTCGTGCCACTGAGAGTAAACCACTCTTCACATACATGTCAATCAAAGCCACACCAACAAAAATGTCTCTTTCAAAACCCTGTTGTAGAATCTTATCATGCATTTCTTGGCCCTTTACTATGGCTCCTATATTGCCAGAGGCTTTCAAGCCAGATACAAATGCCACACCATTTGGCAAAATACCTTCCACTTGCATCTTTTCGAAAAAGCGGAGCGCTTCCTTGCTAAGTCCATTCAATGTTAAAATTTGACGGCTTTCATGCCCGTTTTTGACTATTTTGCCCGTCAAAATGGGTAGAAATTTTTTTTGCCCTGCATATGACGGGCATCAAATAGTTAAATGCCTGTCATCGGAAAGACAAGAAAAATATTTACACATCATTTGAAAGGCTAAAAATGTAGATTTGCCTGTCATTTTTTCTTACAGCTCATCCATATAATATATTTAATGTAATATGGTTTATGCCTGTATTTTCTACATATATCACCATAAATAAAAAGTTTCGGTAATGGTTACTATAATAATTAATATGCGTCGTCAAATTTAACTCGTCGTCAATGCAATTTGCCAACCTTTAATTATATCCAACAAAATTGAACACTATTTGTATTCTGCTATATACACGCTTTTTTTTTTGGCGGGGAAAATTGGGAATTTGGGAAAAGGCCGAGCTACTGTGCCGCCGAATCGATTCGTATTGCATATCCTTTGAATAATGTGGATAGAGATAAACAAACTACAGAATGGCTGGAAACTTCACTTTTGAAATTTGCTTCAAAGATTGATCGGCTACGATGTTTAAGTGAGAGAGAAGACTTTGTTGGGGCAATGTATAGGGCTGTGAAGAATAAAGGTACGATGGTGGCTTGGTCTATTTGTAGAGATGAAAATGGAACTTGTGATAGTTGGTGAAACAGTTTTTCGGCCCTAATGAATTTATGCAATGTTGCATGGTCATTCCTGGAAGCATAGCAAGTTGCGAGCGAGGTTTTTCTCGCCAAAATGCTATCAAGAGTACTATAAGAACTCGTATGAACCTAGAGACACTTGATGCAACAATGTTGGTCTCATTGTGTGATGAACCATTTGAATCTATAGATTGGCAAGCATATTTTAAGTACTGGTATACAGCAGAAGACAGGAGAGCAATGCCACTCGTTACTTGATCCATTTATGTACTCTTGTTTGAGTTATAATGCAACTAATACAAATTGGTATTTTTTCTATATTTTTTTACTAAAAACTTGGATTCTGTCATTTTAAATTTTTGTCCGGCATTTGAAAGGTTGGAATTTGAGAACTTTCTGTCATGCGAAAGGCATAAAATTATTTTGCCTGTCATTAGAAAACCGTCAAATTTTAACACTGAGTCCATTTCAACATATCCTGCAATTAAAGTACACGAAACAATGTCTTGAACTGACATCTTATCAAAGGTTTCCTGTGCATCTTCACAATAACCACACTTATGATACATATCAATTAATGGTGTTACTGGATGTATGCTGGCAACAGTTTACAAAATTCAAAATGTTTCCAGTTTATACTGAGGATCATTTGCCTGTGACACAACTTTTCTTTGAGGATTTCAATTTGCCGAAGCAAGAAAGATGAATATTGTGCAAAAGAAGGCTAGAACATCGATCTAATTCTGTGGTGATAACACTCTGATTTGCCCCAAATTTTGTTGTTTGTCTTTGGCGAGTATGAAGGCAGCTAATTCCGACCCATTTTGAACCTGATTCTAGAATGTATGGCCAGAACAGACATTATGACTACCGTCACCCATATCATGAAAAAGGGCAGAAGTTTTGAGAGCACAGAAATCCTTGGAAAAACTGGCATGATTCTCACAAATTTTCAGCTAAAATTGCTATCATTTTTTAATGCTAGCCTCTGCAAAAATAATGGCTCCAAAGAGTGAAAGAAAGATGCGTTGGCTTCGAATTTAAGCCGTGAATGAGTTAATGAAAAAGACCCTTGTGTCTTTCTGGCAATCTCAGACAGATTTAAGAGCTATGAATGAAATATCTACGGCAATATCTACACAGTGTGTGATATCACACAGAATATTTAATTTAATTTACCGGTTCAGAGAGCATGATCGTAGGGAAAGGGGCACATAACATGCACTGCCAGTTCTATTGCCTGAAGAGGCCTGCGAAATTTGAGCTGCCATAGTTTCTGGAATCAAAGCCTCATAATTTTCTCACTTTTTTGCTTCTTTTCTCTATCATTATACCGCCAAGAAGTAGGTTGGAGTTTTTACTTGTTAATTTTCTTTCGATTTACCTGTTGAAGAATCATATTGAATGCAAAATTAATGGCTGGGTGGCATCTATTAAGGATTCTTATCTCTATTCCCTCACAACTTTCAATCTTTTGGGAGCGGGCTTGAAGAGCGGTGAAATTATTAGAGTGAAGGAGGGCAATACAAAAGATTTCTGTAGGAACCCAAAAATTCCCAGGTTTTATATTATCTTCATGTCGATTATGATGGTGGGCTACAAATTTAGCCTATGCTTCAAGTCCGCCCCTATTTTTTCCCCAAATCTCTAAAGAGATTCACACTGGGTTCTAATTCTTGTCAGTGCGGCCATGGGGACAGGGGCCACAGTTTTTGATTGCCTCAAGAGAGGCCCAAATAGATGCTCTTTACAAAGAGTCGTTTTTACAAACGACCTTTGATTACTTCTCTGGGCAACAGGCGCATCAATTTAATCCTACTCTCGGCCTGACCTATCTTTTCCCGAGTTTGAATGCGGTTTGGAAAGAGCGCGATAATAGACCGCATACATAAAGAAATGACCATTTTGGGATTAAGCCTGACTCCAACAATTCGAAGTCGGAGCCTAATATAATTCGGCTCTCCAAGAAAGAGCTAAAGGCTCTTACTATTGATCGGGCCAATTTCTAAGCTTATTTTTCAAGGAGCCCAAGGTTGCGGGGTTTAATTATACTGCGTCTGCCGAAATCAAGATTATAAACGAGCTCCCTCTTTTGAAATTTGGCAAATGGCGAGGATTTGAGTCTCACTCAACCGGCTTGAAACAACAAAATCACATCTAATAAATAAATAGTTGAACTTTGTTGGGCTAAAAATGCACCAATGCTTGCTCGTCTGAAGAGTCCAATTGGAGCGTATGGTTGCCGTTATGGAGGCCCGAAAGCCGGAAGGAAATAAATATGGAAGAATAAGTGGCTATGGCCACAAGCGTGAAGAACAAAAATTAGAGGAAAACCCACTTACAGTTTGGTGCTTCCAAAGATTGACGAACTCTGTTTCTAGAAGGAAGCTTTCTGTTGGTGCAGTAGGACACTGTGTCAAGACGTGGCATCCTTGAAAATTTCTCTCGAACTGTTTTTAGAATCGGGGAGGAGTGCGGGGCTCAGTTGAAGATCAAGAGCTTGCATATCTACCGATTCTATAGGGGTGGCAAGAACAACCGATTCTAGAAAGCAAAGAACGAGGGGGCAAATCTTGCCGATTTTAAAGGGTTTGCCAATTCTCGGAGAGATTGCAAATTAATTGCCGATGCATAGGATGAACAAGCCAGTACCGGAAGCTTGTGGCTATGGCTGCCAAAATCTTCTTTGCCATAGCGAGGCGAGCGGCAACAACCGTGAATACTCCGCCCGGCGAGATTGCTTGTAAATGCCCGTGAACGATTGCTTGCAGGGGAAGAAAGAAAGGGGGCGTAGACAGCAGGAGAGCACGGTGACGTCACACTAATAGAATTTAGTTTTTCATTTTTTTTATTTTTTATAGGGCACGTGTCATGCCCACATTTTTTTCCAGGGCAGAAATATTAGGGGTGCGAACAAATGTACCTGACTTATATATGTATTGAAACATTGTATTAATTATTAATATTGTACATTCAACCATTGTACATGGCAGTCTATATATTAAGAAATTGAACCATTGAATAAACCCCCCAGACCCCCGCCCCCCCAAGTTGTTTCGCGCAGGCCAAATATATACGCCCGTACATACATACAATGCGCTTCACAACCTTTGGTTTTCCTTTGTATTCGTAACTAACAGTTAACTAAAACCTGCTAAAAAACTCGTCGCGCTTAGCGATGGCCAAGATCGCCCGAAACCGACATCCAACGGTCCGAGCCAGTTAACAGATGGGCGCCTGCTTGGCGAATATCGGCCAAAAACAACTTGGGGAGGGGTCAGGGGGTTTATTCAATGGTTCTTAATATATAGAATGCCATGTACAATGGTTGAATGTACAATATTAATAATTAATACAATGTTTATATATACAAGAAATTTATCGCGGCGGCCAAGGCCGCCGCGAACATTTCTCTTCACCAACTTCGTTACACCCCGATTTTTATAGACCATTTTGTGATCATTGACATGCATGTTTAGTGTTGGCCTAATAGAACTGGAGCATCATTTCTTCTTTTCTTTTCTGCTTGCAAAAAATGTCCGGGAAAAACATGCGTTAAACTTTAGAGCTTCACATTTCTTACCACCTGGACATCCCTATCGGACATTCCCAATTATATATGTTGTGAAAGCATGTAATAAATTGGTTCAAAGCTTTATGTCACGTAGTTAAAAACCTCGTGAAATTGAATGCTTGAACGTTATAAAATGAGGGATATAAAAAAGTTGTGGACGTAACAAAATGACAATGCCCATGCCATCTCACAATTTAGATAATTAATATTATTGCCACCTCACATAATGCACTCAAGTTTATTGCCACCTCACTAACTTATTTAATAAAGGATAAGCTTATAATCAATGCATTGCCACACGTACATGGCCATCATTACAACATCCATGGCCATCATGGCCACCAAATGGGAGGCAATTATGAGCCAATGGCATCTAATGTGCAACCTCACTGCTTGAAAGACCAAGAGCCTAGATGCAATATTTCATATGCTTACGTAGCGAAGATTCTCTTAAATACCTTCACTCTAGGGGCTATGACACAACACTACTATAAAATTTCATTGTCCCAAAAATTGGGGGCTTTAAAAAAAAAAGGTTTGTTGACAGCAAAGCAAGAAGACATGAAGTGAGCGAGATCACCTTTCCCAAAATCAAAGCCCAAATAAAATGCGGAAACACAATGATGAAAAAATTGGAATTTTCACCGTTTGATGATTACATTCAATGAGCTTGGACCATCATGCTATTACAGGAGCATGGGCACATTCCACTTCTTATTAGCCCCTTATGTGTTGAAAGTAGTCGGTTCTGCGGACAATATCCCTTTCGTGCCAAAATGAGCACGATCTTTGTACATGCCATGCCACGCATCTGGATGACCCAATATGAGGAAAAACAGGTCCTCAATACAATATTTATTGAGAGAGAAGCAAAATGATTTGCCAAATTAAGTAGTAAATGCAACATGATAGGCTTCGAAACATAGTTAACTAGGCATATTTACCTCGTGCTCGATTTTTCAAAGGTTTGCATTCACCTGAGCTATAGTTGCAAATGCACAACATTGAAGCGCCCAATGACAACGAGCATTTCCAGCAAAATGGATCCCCAAATAAATGTGCAAAGGTAAAATCGCTGCAAAATTTCTACATTAGTATAACATGTCGTAAAAGGTAAAAGGGTAGATAGAAATTTGGGTTGATTTTGTATCCGCTATGGCTGCGGATCAATTTTTAAATCACGGATAAAACTTAAATAGATGTCTTTTAAAGATCTTAACGTCCATTGCATTTAGAACACGAAGCATAACATCCACCATTTCAAAGCACAGAGAACACTAGAATAATCAAAGAGAATGGGTTTCACTACCTTCACGATAACGAGGAAGAAGCTAAAGGGAACAATGGGCCGCTTGGGCAACTTCACCACCCTCTGACTTCAAGATCCTTGCATCTTTTCAAATGTGCAAAAATAATCTTGCTTGAGGAAGAATCATAGTTCAAAATACATGGAGATCATAGCTCCAAGCATATCTAGACATTTATAGTGGCATACCAAACTTCGTACTTAACATTTAAAAGGAACGCCATGAAGAGTTTGAACATGCCTTGCATTTGGAAATAGGAGACAACCAAGCAATATAAGCCTTCTATCATCGATTAGATTGCATTCCATAATCCTCAAATTGGGCGCAAGACACGCAACACAATCAAATTTAGTGTCCAACATTAAAACAAATTTCAAACATCAAGATAATCTAGTAGCCCACATCAAAAACCGTAACCTCGCATCAAAGGCGATTGCTCGGGATGCTCATTTGCCGCTTGATTTAAGCTGTAAAACATACTTAGCAACTTAGCATATTTGTTGTACAACACATTGTTTCCTTGCATAAAAGCTAGTGCAATCCTGCTCTTTCCGTATGCGATCGCCACCTAGTGCAAAAAATCGAGAGATACATATGCATCAAAGATGTTTATGACACAAACAAAACAAAGGAAATAACAAGGGTAAGGACATTTATGACACAAATAAAACAAAAGGAATATACCTTTTACGAAAAGAAGGCCCTTTGGCATAAAGTTGCAAATGTTACCTTATGCAGCTCCTCAAATCTTTCCAAGTATACCTAAACAATGGAAAACAGAATCGGGACATGTATGTTTGTAAAAATGCATGCAAATGCCTACACAATTTTTTGGCAAATGCCTTTAGACGATCTCTAGAAAATGTACTTTTCATCACAAAGTTGACCAAATGTATTGCAAGACTGGTTTTAGAATTTGGTAATACTTGTGATAAGAATATAGCATGTTGGAACATATTTTTACTGAAATGATGCATGGCAAAAAAAGAGGGAATGATTGATAAATACATTAAAAAGATTATATAATTCTTGTTCGGAGCTCCCAATACAAACATACTAATCGAACATTAATTATTACGAAACAAACCACGAATGCCATGTTCGCAACAAGCATTTCCCACTTGAACTCGGCCCGCAAAATATGGGATCAAAATGCAATCTCGATTTTCTGGATCTACAACAGGCGTAGAACACAAATACATGTGTAAATACATGTGTTATGAGCTGAAGCGAGATCTCCAATGTGTCAACCGTGCATGAGTCAAACATGAACCGATTATCGAGCCTATCTATATTATAGCCAAGCAATCACGAGATAAGACCCACAAAACCCGAAGTGCTAACACGAGATCCCAAAGCCCATAAATGCGATTGCTCGGTGGTTAAAGGTATCTGGAAAAAAGATAACCAAGCAAAGTATCGATTTCTCTGAGAGGCGGATGTTGTGGCGAAGTTCTCCACGACCCCAAGCAAAGTAGGAATGGCGAATTTAGAATAAAGCATCTTCCTCAGATTTTGGCATGCAAAAGGGATATATTTCATGTTCAACTCTACGTCCGATGCCTAGGCTACGCCATTGCTACACCTTTCAGGTCGGCGAGATCCGTCCACAACTATGCGGGGTCGTGTCATTTGCCATCGCTGGTCATTTTTGCCATCGCCCATGGTTCGCTATGGCCTTCCCTGAAATTTGGACGGCACAAAATTATTTTCAATTCAATGGACGGGCGAGATGAGTGCCTCGATGACAAAGAATATGCCAAAGAATTGTCCCTATAATCTTTATATATGTTCAGACAAGAAATTTATCGCGGCGGCCAAGGCCGCCGCGAACATTTCTCTTCCCCGACTTACTCTTGTAAACACGGATTTGTATAGTTTAGAATGGTGCAAAAGACAAAACACACACAAACCCTTTCCCTTTTATATTTGCTCGTGGTCCTTGCTTCAACTGCAAAGTATTTTGGTAATATGGGTTTAGTCATATATTTGTAATATATTTGTAAGTATACCGCCATGGTTGTTCATTTACCATATTAGTTTAACATTCTTACTCTTTCATGGTTGTCTTGAGCAAAACGTTCTGTATGGTAACCTAAATCTTCTGTTGGATCCCTACCAAAAGAAATGGAAGGAAAGATGGTTGTTGAGCCTCTGTTCTTTGTTCTCTGTTGTGTCTGATCTGCAAAATACATTAAAAAAAGCAACACAGAATTGATGCCTTACCATGCCAAATGGGCGTATACTCCGGTGAGAATGCAGCCAAGTGAGTGAAATGAAGCAAAAGCAGGCAGGAGTTCCAACACAATTGCAAATGTCTACATCTCCCGATGACAAATAAACTCCAATGGGAACTGGCCCAATAATGCAAGAAATGAGTTCAAATTCAGATTAAAAAGAACATGTAAATTGACTACTTACTTGGCACAAACTGGCGACCAATAGAAGAGCAAGTGCGAGGAGCTCGGTTTGGGAGGTAGCGATTTCTTCCCGAAGGTATCAACATGCCTCAAATATAGTCCAACAGCAGGCGAGGATGAAAGAACTGGTGGTACTTACGAGACTCCACGGGTATGAAATGAGAAAGAATCCTGGGTTTTGGGGAAAATCAGCCCTGTAAACACAATAAAAAAAAGGGGCAGCCAAAGGAACAGTAAACTTACATAAAATATGACCCGACCGACTCCTCGTTGACCCAAGAAGCACCGACTTTCTCTGGATTGTCAGTACCCGGGTGCTCGAATGCTGCTGCATCTTCTTTGCTTATCATAAACTCACCCATCCGAGTTGATCCCCAAGACCACAGGGGGCTCTTCAGGTGCAGTGGCCAGACACAACAATATGACAAAGATTCATGAAGTTCTGACCTGCTAGATTTTACTTTTCTTTTCTTGGCAGACAGGAGCATGGTGTGCAAGTCTTCAACTTTTTGCAAGAAATCAGGATTGAGCACAAAATCAGCTTCTAAGGTGAGGACGGTTCTAACCCTGGCCTGCTGGCTTCCTGGGCTATCAGGTATAAGATGAACAGGCATTTGGCGGATTGGGGAGTCCGGATCAGCCAGGCTAGAACTCTCGGCTGCCTCAACCCGGGAGGTCTTAATTGGAGCATTAATGCTCAACCCAGCTGCATCAGCTGAAAGCTTGGTCACAGGGGTTCCAGGGGTCGGTACTGCACTCTCCTCTGCTACATCTTCACTAGATTCCGACCCATCATGTGCTGGACTGTCAAAATACCATGTCTTCTCCACAAGTTCGGACTGCAGCTCATCCATGCACGAAGCAATATTGGCATCCAACTCCCTCTGGTGCCATTGTTCTTCTGTGCAATCAAAATCATAAGCCTCTTTGATGTTCTTCTTGTACTGAGCTATTTTCCTGTTCTTGGATCTGTCCCATTCCAAAGCCCTCCTTTGCACATAATCCTCGGCATATTTCTTCACCTCCAATTCCTTCTCCGTGCCATCGGGCATGTCCACAAGTAGGGCATATGCAATTGCTCTTGAATCTGCCTGTGCCCTTTTCAAGAACTGGCTCCTGTTAACCTTCCACCTGTGAACCGGATCCAGCCTATACTTCTGAACATATTGGCTCAGGTCCCGGCCTGGCCTCCTCCTGTGCTTAACTTGCTCCTGCATTCTCCTGCCCCAAGCTGCCCGCTCAACCTCCACAACCAGCCCATGCCTTCTCTTCAAATGCTCCTCCAGTCTGGCCCTCTTCCTCCCGTTCCACCCACAATCCTCAGAGAGGCAACACCATTTGCTTCTCTTCTTACTGTAAAAAAAACCCCTTTCCCGGGCCTGATCATCGACCTCTGAATCTGCCTGATGCATGGGCTGTTGGGCCTCCACTTTCCCAGCCGAACTGCGCGAAGCCTTCTTGAGCTTCCTCAGTGAAGCAAGATGCTTGGAATCGACCCCACTTTGGATTTTTCCTGCTCCACCCGATTCCTTGAAATCCCTCAATGCTGCTGGTAGCTCCTCCACATTAGGCAAGAAAGCTCCATCTCCATCTGAACTCTGGGCCGAATCCGACAAATCCGACCCAGTAGCCTCGCTCACAGACATCTCTTCAGCGACGGATGCACTGATCGAACTCGCCATAGCCCTAATCGATGCGCAGTGGGGAGCCCTGTTTCGGTTTAAAGCGCGAGATATCAGAAATCAGAGTTCTTCTTTTTTCCCCAATTTTTGGCCTTCTCGTACGAGCCTATGGTTTGGACATAGGCATAGGTTGCCACAGTTTCGCCACCCCCAAAAAGAGTGATTGCCACAGATTAATCATGGCTTATAGGAGGCCACATTAACCCATGATTTTCGTGAATGCATTGTCAAAGATTTTAGGGAAATTTATAAAAACGCCCTTGTATTTTGGCAAAATTCTTAAAATGCCCTTATATTTTAGTAAATTATTAAAATGCCCCTGTTTTGTGCCTGAGACAAGAATGAACCACTAATTCTACCTTCGTGCCTTAATTAACTGATCCCATGCTACGGATTTAAGCTCTAAGAGCTTAATCATTGGCTTCAGGTAAAGGTATGATTCAAATCCAAATTTATCTGCAGTAAGCTTCCCTGTACTTCCCCCTCTGGTTTTTAATTGCTCCCGTGAAACCAATATGCCCTGTTTTTTGGATTCTTATAAGAATCTCTATACAATTTCTTCTGTCACCTTGCCGGATTGCTCAAGCCTTAGAAGGGATGCTCTGATAGCATCGCAATATTGCAGAAAAAACGTCTAAAATGGAAGTCTCAAATTGTGCGTTTATCCAGGATTTCTATCAAGAAACTGAAACTAAATGATTCAAAGGAAAAAGAACAAAAAGAAAACCCCGGGAATATCTACCTGCGATGGAGCTTCAACTTCTTCAGTGTCGCTTTGCATTTCAACCTGCGAGAAAATTTTAAAGCTTCAGAATTTTTGGAGCTTCAAGTTCTTCAATGGACGACCTCAAGGCTTTTAGAGCCATCTGCCATACCACAAGAAGAGCATTCGTGGCCTGATTAGGAAGAGTATTCCATGCACAAAGGTAGAATTTGCGGTCGATTCTTATCTCAGGCACAAAACAGGGGCATTTTAATAATTCACTAAAATATAGGGGCATTTTAATAATTTTGTCAAAATAGAAGGGCATTTTTATAATTTCCGCAAGATTTTAAGTGCTAGCATGGCCACATTAACCCTTCATGGCCACATTAACCCTTTATGGCCACATTAACCTATGGCCACATTAACCCATGTCCACATTAACCCATGGCTACATTAAACCATAGTGGTTAATGTGGCCACTGAAAGCCATGGCCACATTAAACCATAATATATAATGTGGCCACTGAAAGCCATGGCCACATTAACCCAAAGTATTAGTGGCTTCTCCTTCTAAGTGTTACCATGATATAAAGTGTTACCACATTAACTCATGGCCACATTAACCCATGGCCACATTAACCCATTTTGGTTAATGTGGCCATATTAACCCATGGCCACATTAACCCATGGCGACATTAAACCATAATGGTTTACCCATGGCCACATTAACCCATGGCCATTAAACATTAATGGTTAATGTCCACATTAACCCAGTGGCCACATTAACCAATGTTCAGGTAAATGTGCCTGTCATGGTGGGTTAATGTTGCCTGTCATGGTGGGTTAATGTTGCCTATCATGGTGGGTTAATGTGCCTATCAAACAGACGTAACCCAAGCTCCTTTATAAAACATGTTTGCAATGGATGCTCTTCTTCATTCATCCTGTTTTCCTGATATAGTTTGTGTTCGAAGCATTTGGGAGCGAAGCTATGGAAAGAATGCTCCAAAGCTTGAATGAGATTCAATCCGAGCTGAGGATTCGTGAGCAGACAAATATGGAGCCAGTGTTTACGAGTAAGGCTACATTTGTTGCAGTTTCTAAAGTATGCTCCAGTAGTTTCTTATTGTTTGGATGTTGTAAATTGGTGTAGGGTTTGTGGAAAAGCTTCAACGAGATGGAATCCCCCGAAAACACCCCAACCCAGACGAGGAACTGGACTGGGAGGCTATGTACAACCTAATGAAGAAGGTTAAGAAATACATGATTGGTGAGTGGGCAATGAAGCATCTGCTGGAGACCAGTGGGTTGACTCGTGGGATGAGGGCTCGTCTTGAAGAGATGCGCCAAGTCTGGAGGCACCACAAGAAAAGCACAATCAAGATGATACTGGATGGAACAGTAATGTGGCCCGATATACTCGACATGACTGCTCATCAGCAGTACAAAGAGTTGTTTTGTTGATGCACAGTTTGTTTAGTGTTTGTTTACTTTGCTTCCATAAGCAGGGGAACCTATGTATGGTTAAATGGTTGGTTAATGTCGTTAATAGTCAATGGTTGGTTAATGGTTGATATTCAATGGTTGGTTAAATGGTTGGTTAATGTTGTTAAGTACATGAACAGGACTTGGACCAAAGTCATGGCTACATTAACCCATGGCCACATTAAGCCCATCATCACATTTACCCTTTTTGGTTAATGTGGCCACAGTAACTGATGGCCACATTAACCCATGGCCACATTAACCCATTTTGGTTAATGTGGCCACATTAAGCCATGGCCACATTAACCCATGGCCACATTAAACCATGGCCACATAAACCCATGGCCACATTAACACATTTTGGTTAATGTGGCCACATTAACCCATGGTCACATTAAACCATGGCCACATAAACCCATGGCCACATTAACCCATTTTGGTTAATGTGGCCACATTAAGCCCATCATCACATTTACCCATCATCATCAAACCATAATGGTTAATGTGGCCACCTTAAGTCATGGCTACATTAACCATGGCCACATTAAACCATAATGGTTATTGTGGCCACCTTAAGTCATGGCTACATTAACCATAACGGTTAATGTGGCCACCTTAAGTCATGGCTACATTAACCATGGCCACATTAAACCATAGTGGTTAATGTGGCCACTATAGGCCATGGCTACATTAACCATGGCCACATTAAACCATTTTGGTTAATGTGACCACTTTAGCCCATGGCCACATTAACCCTAAGTGTGAACGGCCTTTCCTTTAAAGTGTGAACGATCTAAAGTATTACCATGGTATAAAGTGTGGTATTCAATGGTTGGCATCTATGGCCACATTAAGCCATGGCCACATTAACCCATTTTGGTTAATGTGGCCACTGTAGTTTAGTCAACATACAATTACAATAGCAATAGAGTTCAATAGTATAATATAATATATTTCAAAGGTAATACAAGGCTAATGGTAATTCAATCTGAAACAACTTCAATCTGAAACAAGTTCAGTCCTGTATGGCCTCTGCCTGGACGCTCTCGACGGTAACTTAAGGCACAGATATGGATTCCCACCACAACATGTGGTCGAGGACTTCGCAAAGACTTGCATCAAACCCCTGCAGCACATCTTCGATGAGACGCTTCTTCTCCAACTTGCGTGTCTCATACAATTTAACAAAACAGGGCTTCAGAGTGTTGCCCTGCCACAGGAAGTCCAAAGCCAGCAATTTCTTCAATGCCTTGGCTTGGATAATGCGCATTTTCAACTCAGCTATCATTGCTCCGTCTGTCGGCCTATCATTGTCATCTATGTAATGCCGGGGCACGAAGCTCAGGGAAATTACGTCGAGATCTTATCTTTTCTTTTCTCATGTCTGTCGGTGTGTATAGGTGTCTGACCTTGATATATACTTCCCCTCTCACCTCGAACCCGACAACAATAGCCTTCCAATGGCTTGAAATAACATTTCTCCTGCCTTTGATCACCTGGTGAGGACCTCTGAGTGGCGGTCGGATTGTCACGAAGCTCCCAAGAAATATATTGAAGCAGCCGAAATCGTTCTCAGCTGTGACAGAGGTAATCGCCATCTGAAATGAACCGGCAAATTAATTAGATCAAACAGTCTGAATCAGATGAGCTCGCAGAACTAGAAGGATTGAAAGCATTAGCAAACCTGGATGAAGAGACGCGAAAAGAAGAGTCGTTGAGGAAGGGGGTACTTATAGACACCCCAACATTTGGGCGGTAATTCAGGGCGGGAATAATTTGTAATTATTACTTCAGCCAACCGAACCTCCAGGCGGTGTAGGTAAGGATAATGCCGAACCACGTACCTTTGACGACACGGGCATGGGAAGGAAGGCATGGATGAAGAAAAACTGCCCCCCTCCCGGGAATTCTCATTGGCCGCACGATTTCCATGCTGCATCGAGCTTGGGACAATAAGTGATCCCAAAAAAACTCTAATGTATAAATAAAACGTGTAGCTACAATCGAATCACAACCACAAATAAACTATTCATATGAAGGAAAAAAAGCAGATGCTCACTTGTAAATGTGTGGATACTGTTATCCTCAGCAAGAATTGTTCCAACGTCCTCCTGAAGCCAATTCAAGTGAACCACGACATCTTCAATAGTGTGAACATTGGGGAGACTGCACTCAGCAAGCTGTTGCCTGGTCCTCACCATCTTTCTTCGATCCCTTGATCTCAACTGAATTGAAACCCAATGAATTGCCTTAAACCCTAACCCACGACATCCCATATATAACCTAAACCCATGACCGTTGTGGTGGACATTTTGAAAATCCATGGCCACATTAACCCCATCGATCGATGACCACATTAACCATGGGTGACCATGTGACATTACCTGAAATAGAAGTGAAATAAAATCGTCTAATTCGCTTGGTATGGCAACGTACGTGCGCGGGCCGTTGAAGTTGAAGGGACAGAAAGCGATGATATGACTGCAGGACAGAAATGATTCGGTTCAAGGGACTTCTGCAGGTACGGATGGCAGGTTGCAGTTAATGCGGATTTGGCATGGGGGCATGGCAAGTAGCATGGGATATCCCGCATGGCTGCTCTCGCATGGCATCCTCCTGCCCCATGAATGGGGCATGGCGGCGAGAACCCATGGCCATCAATCGGATGGATGGCGGGCATGGCAATGTACTGGTTGATAACGGGAAATCTGGCCACATTAACCAGATCCCGCTTGAGATATACGGAGTTCCTCGCTGCATTAGTTAGGAGTGTACATTCCTTAAGAAACCATTCAATGATTCCAAGTGACAACAATAATGACGAAATTCTAATTGCACAACATATCTAAAACATGCAAAATGCCACAAACACAACCAAGATTGTCATCACGATTCGTTGTTAGAATAATTTCAGTTGGCAAAGCCAATTATGCAGCCTTCTTCGCCAGAATCCACTGACGACTAGCTAACAATGCGGGGTGATCGGCCCTGCTTCTCACTCAATGAATCCATTAACGACTATCTAACAATGCGCGGTGATCGGTCCTGCTTCTCACGCAATGACCCGATGCATTATTCAGGAATGCACATTCCTTAAACATTCATTCAATGATTTCAAGTGAACAATAATAATAAAATTCTAATTTTACAACATATCTAAAACATGCAAACTGCTTCATACATTAGAATCCACGACATTCCAACATCTCACACTACCAAATGTAATGATATTGAAGCACAGTCCCATAAAACGTTGTCTACTATTTTTAACCATGTTTTCAACTAAGGAGACATTAAAACAATGTTTTTAGTATCCATTCAAGATTTTTGTGAGCAAAAATATTTGGCTCATGTAGTTAGTTGGAATCAAACCCTGGGCTATGGCACAAGAGGCACCCTCTCTACCACCTAGACTATAATGATCTAATTATTTAACAATACGTGGATAATTATATTGATGATAAATATTAAATAACAAGAAAAAATAAAAAGATAGGATTACGGCATGTTGCACTCTTCCTCAACTGCCGAGTTCGATTTAATGAGATTTCGGGATATTTTACATTCCAACAGTTACAATGGAGAAATTATTGACACTAAAGACTTCTATATCAGAACAAAAAAAAAAAAAAAAAAAAAAACAAACAAAAAAAACCCCAAAATCTATAAGCTATTCTAATTATATGTTATTGTGTATTAATTTCTAGCAACCTCGCCAGCTATGAAAGGATGTAGCTACGGATTTTTTTTAAGGACTATAAGCAAGATTTTAGGAATTCTAAGTATTTGTAGCAAATGTGCAAGGTTTGTCTGCTCTTTTGGGGATTGTATCAAGTCAGTCCTTAATCAAACCACATTTGAAGATGCTTTGATAAGGTCGAGCTGGATTTTCTGTGCTTTATCTTTGCTTTATTGAATCTTTACTGCTCTAATTAACCAGTTGAGCTCTTACAATGAACTTCAAACAATGAGACAACGACAATTGCTGACCTCAATAAACTTTCAAAGCTTTAAATCATTCACACAAATACGCTTTAAAGCTTCAAAATAAGGCATCAACAAAACAACTACTTGTTGAAATATGTCCAATCCTCCACCTCATCAATATAAGCCACGTCTTATAATGACATGGCAATATACATATAGAGTCACCTCCTTAGTATTATGTTAGTTCATATGCATATATTTAAAGATACATGAGAGACTTGCTCTCATGGTTTTCTTCTATTGAATACAATGCATTATATTAGTTATCTCTGTGATCTCTACACTATTTACATGTTATAAGAGCATGCTTGCTCTTAATCCTATCCAGGAAGAAGAAACTATGAAGGATGAAGTAGGGGAACCTCCTCCCCAAATGAAGAATTCGAGTAAGAATAAACCCCTTCTATTAAAAAACTGATTAAAGAAAGGGAAAACTACCAAAATACCCCTATCGGTTTATGTAATTACCAAAATGCAATTACCAAAATGCACCTTGCTCAATCTAAAGTTACAAACAAATTACCAATTTTCCTCTACACACGAAACTTATTTACCAAAATATCCCTATACATCAAATTTAATCACCAAAATGCCATTACATAGCAATTTTGATCTATCTACACCAACTTAATCACCAAAACAACCTATGCACCAAACTTAATTACGAAAATACCCCCTATACACTAAAGTTAATTACCAAAATGCACTTACATATCAATCCTACCCAATCTACACTAAATGCCACAGGAATAAAAGTTTGAATTCAACAAAGAGATTACAGAAGTCACAATTATCACTGAATTGGAGCTGCATGCATTGTGTCCCTACCTTCTACAATGTGCATTTGGTTTTTGGATGTCCAGGAGGTAACCACAGGGAACACTGGCTCCTTGCAAGTGTCTCAATAAGACTGTGTAGAAGGGAATATTGGCTCCTTGTAATTGTCGCGATAAGACTGTGTAGGGGTAATTTGATAGTTAAATTTGGTGTGTGGGCCATTTTGATAATCAAAATTGGTGTAGATTGAACAAAATTGATATACAATTACGTTGGCAAATGATTTTTACGAGTTGTTTGTTGGGACAAAAAGGTTTATTAAAAAATAAGGGTTTTTGTGTGTGTTGGACCATTGAGGGCTCATATAAATATAGAGAAAAAGATGTAGCTAGAAATGAAAAGGGAAATAAATTGGTTTATCTTTTTAAGGGCTTGTTATTTTTAAACCTAACAAACTTTTTAAGAACTTTATTGCTTTATCTTTTTAAGGCCTTATTATTTCGAAACCCACAAATGCGAAACTTTTGTTGGACAACTGCTTGCATATTGGAGGATGCCCAGATGAGCTGGGCGGCTACCTGACCTGAGCAAACTATTGCAGGGGGTGATGTATTTTTTGGACTTTGAGGTTTGCTTGGTCCTAATAAGCTTGAGCTTCCCTGTGCTTGAGGTTGAGGTTGTTCTTGTGTCTAGAACATAGATTTTGATGGTTTACTGGCAGATGGTGTTGAATTGGCCATAAATTGATTTTACCTGGCTTTCCAAGTGTACATTGTAATGAATAAGCTTTTATGAAGATATTGAAAATAAAAGGGGTAGGTTGGGCAGTTTATTTCTTGGGCTTCTTTCATTCCGCACTTTAGGAGATGATGTTATGGTGGCCGTGCTTTATTGGCTGCGTTTTGTATCAAAAAAATAATAATTTTTTTTGTTTTGGTGTGTTATGAGATTTGTGCTATGTTTAATATTTCATATCTTATTTATGAACTTACCAATGTTTTTTGATTTTTTTTTTTTTTCCAAACCGAAAAAACATCTCCCATAACATACAAAAACATCTCCCATAGTATTTTGGTGATTAAGTTTGATGATGTGTAGGGGCATTTTGGTTATTAAGTTTAGTGTGTAGGGGCAAATTGATAATTTTGAAACTTATATGGACATTTTGGTAATTATTGAAACTAATAGGGGCATTTTGGTAGTTTTTCCTTAAAGAAAAGCCTTAAGATATTTACCCTAAAAGCTAAAACTGTAACAACGACCTGCTTTTCTATCATGGCATGTATTCTTGAAGAAGAATACGTACTGGCACAAAAGTCTATTGAAGATGCCCAAAATTTTAACGAAAACAAGATGTCATTAGAAGGCGTCGCAATTTGAGGCAATGCATTTGGAATCAGTATGAAAACCCCCAAATCTATTGCAGATTCAAAGGATGCCAATGCAATCGAAAATATAATGTTTTTTTTTATGATTATTATGTCACAAAAGCCCCCATTTTGGGTTTATAGCTGCTACGAGAGAGATGAGGAATGGGCTCCTAGTGACCCAATACTCAGCTATGGATGGAACAACCAACTCTAGCTTTGATGGAGCTGAATTTGGCACCCCAAAGTACTCAGACAAAAAGTTGGATGAAGGCAAATTGCAGAAGTGTAAAGGAAAAGTGGAAGAACTTGATGATGTAACAGAGAGGAGATTTTCAAATTTCCTCGCCCAAGATCACAGTAGAAGAAATTGGTGTCCAGTTTGAAGATGGAGAATCTCAACCAGGAAAAACAGATGGAATCTTGGCACTCCATCTGCATCTGCTGCTAGGGTAGCAACAAGGAAAGAGGCCACCCTCCCTTTTTTCTATCTTACACTAGTGCAGATCCTCTTGTAGACCGGAGACTATGATATGATGGCAGTGGGGTATGCATGTGTTCCAAATGGTCTCGTTTTCAAAGAAATTACATATTTGATTCTGAAGCAGCTTCAAGTCAAGGTGGTCTCTTGGGTTCAGGCTGGTAAGCCATTAATATGGCATTTTGCTCCCAATCTTTAAAAAAATAAATGGCGATTTGTTAAGCAAATTACACAAAAAAGGCATGGAGTCTATAAGGTGGAGCAGAATTGAAGTAGAACTTATAAAAAAAAAGTAGTTTTGGGTCTTTTATGCAGTCTTTTTAGGTGGATCTTTTGAGCAAATGGTCCCCCCTTGCTCCTTCCTGCTAGTGAAAAGATCTCGAAATGTTGTTTTGGAAGAGCAGAATAAATTCTTGACCTCAGTTTTATGTTTTAAAACAGGATATCAAATGATTTAAGGTTGCCAATGTTTCCATATCAAGACCAGATATCACGAAGCAGAATTTAGGGAGAGTTTTGGCCATGTGGCTGTGTATCTAGTCTATTACAGGTCAGCTAATTGGCACATCCCGAGAATGCATCAACTCCTTTTAATCTCACATTTGATAATAAGACTGCAATTTTATTTTATTTTATTTTATTTTGAGAGTAAGAGTTGGTTTTTCTATTAATTAAGAAAAATCAAACATATGAGCAATCATAGTTGCTAATAAGTGTGCGCAGTAAAAGTTGTGAACAATAGTGATAGAATCATAGTGAAAAAACGGCACTATGGACTAATGGAGTAACAAAATATTAGAATCCGATTTGATGCAATATTTGATCATAAGCTGCAACATATTGGCTTCTCTAAGCAGTGAAGGAGATTTTTTAAGTTGCTCTTCATCTTTTTTCTCTTCGTTTCTATTTTTGTAATAGGTTTCTTGAAGCATTCAAGATTGTCTGCAGTTTATGAAAAATGGGAATCTGACCATGTGGTATTCTATTTAACTGAGAAGATGTTGATATTGTAGTGTTAGTTGGATAGAAGAAGAGGTTAAGAGAGACTTATGATTATTATAACTGTAGATATGATTCAAATCCGTGTGGCCTTTGTACTTCAATTATTTCTGATTCATAAGGGATGTTTATATTGTATTAATTCCAATTTGATCGATATAAAAAGTTCTTACCTTCACATAAAGAAAAAAGAATTGAAAATAAGACCTAGAAAAAAGTCTATGCAAGCAGTGATTGAATCTGTTAGAGAAGATTTAGATGAAGTTCAAAGGGAAATCAATGCCATGAATAAGACAGATACAATGATGATGAAAAACGCTGCAAAATGAAATGGTTTTACAGCTGTGACGCTCCCCGAATCCATACGATGCTCCCATCGTATAAATACGGGAAATTCCCCTCCCATGGCGAATCTATCACCACGGAAAGGCCCTCCATTTGACTCGGACCACTTGTGATGGCCAAGTGTCCGGGTGAAGGACATGGAGGTGTCATTCGTCCCACGCCTTCTATGGGAATCCTATATAGCGGAAGCATGCATACATGTTAGCACCTAGCAACAATACTAAATAATAATATACCACCACGAAGGGTGGCCCATCATCATCATCATAACTAGCAACAAAATACCAACATAACAAAGGAAGTACACCATAACTAAGGGCTCTACCCCGGGCTCAGACTCCATGGGGGTGACTGATGGTCAGGGCCTCAAGATAACAGCTGACAGAGGTATAACATGGCGTTGGCTGGCATAACACAATGGCTAGGGTAGTCCACTCCATCCGCCCCTCCTGTGCACACTTTGCAGATAGGCTGAATCATGCTATGGCGTGCTTGTAGCCCTCCGGAGACGCAATCCCAAGGAATCACCCTTCAGGACTACTCCGGGTTACATCTCCCCGGTCCGATGAGGCAGGTCAGGGAGGCGTCCCCTCCCCGGGTATGACGGATCCCTGGGTGTGCTAGAGGATACGTGCCCCCTCAGTGACCCCCGCATCCGTACCCGACTTACTCCCCTAAATCTAAAGGTCAGCTCACCAACCCGTTCGAGCCCAGGGCGGCCATACAGGCTCCCACCCTCCGGCCCAGGGAGTTTCAGACCCATACCCAGCCCACACACAGTGACTGGCTATAAGTCTAGCACACTGTAGGAGTCCTGTAGCCGCGCTAGGCAGGACCCCACCCCCGATTCACCTTCATACCCGTTGTTTGGTGCTGAACCACATCATAGCATCCACAGCCAGGTAGGCTCTTGTGCACAGGCCGCAAGTACTGGGTTTTAGGGGTTCTATCTAGGAACATCTCTACTTCTAGATGGCCTTTAGGTCTCTACCCACCCTTTAACCCATACAACACAGTAGGAACGGAAAGAACTATTCTTATACATCCATCCATCCATCCATAACCTTGAATAGAACATAAAATAGAGATTAACCATACATCTACTCATACAAGTGTTAATCCTATGGCTAACTAGAAATCCAAGCTACCTACGTACTAACCGGTGTCCTGGCTGGAGCCATGGTCATGGTACGAGTCCATCACACTAAACTGGTGGGTGGTTGATGGTAAACAAGCTTGGATGTTAGCTGCTGCTCCTCCTTAATCCCCAAATTCGAATTTGGATGACAAAATGGGGTAGGACCCCTTTTCCTAGGCCAAAAATGGCAAGTCCTCCTGGCCAATCGATTTGGGCCAGGTGGCGCCCCCTTGTTGGTGCTAATTTAGCTTAATTAGGGTAATTAGGCCAAATACTTTATAATTATCCACAATGGATTTATTAACATAGCTAAATAAAACCATTGTGGTTGACTTCCACTTAGACAATTACCCCCTTATGTCCTAGTGACGTGTCCTGGCGTGTATACGTATACCGTATAAATGCCTGGAACGTCACATTCTCCCCACCTTAAAAGTGATGTTGTCCTCAGCATCAAGACTACTCTTGTTGTAGGGCAATACATCGTACATTGGGAGGAGGTCTCCCCTCCTTAAAGAGATAGCGTGAGATTATAAGTCACACAGACTTTGTCATGTTCAAAGTGAGTATGTTTGAAATGACTTGTAATGTGCAATTTATAACTCTGGGATATAAAAGGTAGAGATATAGATCAGACATGATCATCGTTTAGGACTGTAAAAAAAAAAAAATGAAGAGTCAAGGTTTGTGAAAGTCTTACTGTTTCCTTCGTGGTGATGAGTTCAGAGTTTATCTTCTTTAGAAATTATTCTTTCTATACATATGGTTAATTGATTATATATTATGGGCAAGTGTAGATATAAGCAACTTCTATTTGTTCTTTTAATATAATACAGACTTATTTAATCGCACACTATTTAGTAGCAAGTCATTCGACTCGTATTAACTTCCGTGTATATGTCTATTATATTCTCGCTTCACTTTGCAAGTGATTTTATTACAGCCAGCCTTAATGTAATTTTGTATCCAAACTTTGTTTTCCTATTTTGTTACAGTTTTAACAACTCATATATTGCTATCGTCAGTGTTTACATGCACCTCACATTTATGCCTACCCTTTAATAGAATTATATATTGTATTGGTTTTGTTTTTTTTTTTTTTTTTTTTTTTTACCTATATACTTTAATGTTAATGACAGACATACGTTCTTCATCCTTGATTATTCATAACCTTGTTAGAACATTATCTAAGTCTCATTATTCCCTTAGGAGTTTGTGGAAGACATACATAATTATCTCCTTCTATTATATTTGACTATGTGTTTAAATAGGTTCCTCCTTTTGAGTATCTTTAATGTTTCCACAGTTACACTCTGGATCCATAGTTCACACTTAGCTCTAACTGAAAGCCAGACCCTGATATATGAGGGGTAAAGACCCTTAGAAAATGAGACTACATTGTTAATATAAATGTTGGTTTGACTTCAAATAAAGTTCTAAGGTGCAAAACTCCAATTGCGATATCGTTGGCTTTAAACACCCATGGTTAAAAACCTTTGTGGAGCTAAATCTAAAGTCATGGATCTAAGGCCTCTATGTGATAATGCTCCAGAATAGAAAGTAATAGATGGTTTTTCAGGTTTATTGACCAAAGGAATTTCGAGGTGAACTATGACACAAACGAGCTTTACCTCACATGAGCACACATATTAATTCATTAGTTATATCTACACATTTATTAGAGATATGGAAGCATCAAAGCATGGCCGGTACTTCTTGAGGCTATTATACAACGAAGGTTAAACAGATCCTGGGTTTTTGCTTGAAGTAGAAGTGCTAAACGTTGGGAATAGAATATAGTATAATAGTAAGGAGTGGTAAGGTATCCTTGTCTTGGATGGTTACTCGAGAAAATTGGTATGACGATGTTTGTTATCCGATGGAAACACTGGACCTAATAATTACGAGGAATGATTTATCATGCGGCATATATATTGCCATTGAATGTAGAAGGAATATCTGATGGAGAAGTGGTTTGTGATTATCTACCATAGACCACGTTAAGGAGGTACTAATACTAAGGTGGAAACTGGATTATAAGCACCCAAGGGTAGGTTGAGGATGCGGATCCATAAACTACGGATTATAAAATTACGCATACGTTGCGTTTCGTAAGGAGATTGATGTTCCTGAGGTGTGCAATAACAATGCAAGCGTGTGCATGATTAAGATGACCACATAGTCACGTGGATACGCTTAATGACGTTGGTCGAAGGCATGACCATTATGCATGGTATAAATTAAGGAAATGGACACATCTTATATCGGTTGGGAGCATCGAGATGCCGAATAAAAGACTAAGGCAGGAATAAGCGTTCTGTAAGACTGCTGGAATGGAAGATGGCAATTGCTAGTAAAAGGTGCAACCGTCTGAAAGCTACGAAGTATGTTGGAGTTGTGGCGAAGCGAGACTATGAAGGAAAGTTGACCTCAACGAATGATAGACTAAGGAGGCAAGTAATGCACCCACAAGGCCAGTGTTTGACAAGAGGTACTTGAAAGTTGTTGCAAACAGTGCCTCAAAGATAGAAAATTTGGAGGGATACTCTGATTAGACCAAAGTCGGGAGTATGAATAAAGTAGGTGCCCAATGAACATCTCACCAAGGAGAATGTGCTCTGGACTGGATATCGCGTGTGTATCCCGAGGCGTAGCTCCGTGTTGGTATATGCGTATTAGGAGCATTTAATGGTAAAATATAGCAAGGAAAAGAAAGGGTGTATAATAGGACTTTTAGTTCAAATTCCATATGAATACGGAAATAATGAAGATAAGAGTTCCTATACGAGACGTTAAATATGTCCACTAGGACTTAGAGTGGCATTTGCCCCTGTGGAATTTGTAACTAGAGCTTGAGGACCAAGGCAAACTAAGGCTAGAAAGTCTAGAAAGCGTGGTGTCGAATCACAACACGTTTATGGTACCAGATAACCGAGTTGAGGAAATAAATGGGCGGCAAGTATGAACATAGCTAGGTGGCTATGTCAACGAGTTACATATGAGTCTAGCCTTAGGGTTGGTTCACACATGTTACTATATCTCATAATAACAACGTAGTGGTTTTGGATGTTTGAAGGATTTAGTAGTAACAAATACTACAATAGTGAGGATATCGAGGGTGTCGATTGTGACATCCAGATGTATGTCATATTGGAAAATGGTAGAATACTCGTACAAGGCTGTTGAACTATTACTTGACAATGTTTAAAGTAGAAGCATTATGATATGCTTATATACGAAGATATTGGGTTAAGATATGATCCACCAGAGATAAGCATTCAAGCTATCCCAATGGTTGGAGTTGACTCTCTTAGATACGTCGTACTAAGGGATATGGAAAGAGTTTAAAGCAGTGAAAAGAGCTAGAGTAAGTCTAGCATATACGGTGACGTTACATTCAAGAACATCCCGGGGATGGTTGGAACGGTGTTGAAATAACTGATACTGAGAGCTTAACTACTCAAAGGTGGTAGATACCAATGAATTCCTTCAGCATTACAAGCTGAGAGCATCTATTCGGTTTTGGGAATAAGAAGATGTGTAAAATATCGCATCCCCCTGGTGGAAGAAAAGGAGTACGAGGACTTGGGCGATTATACCTTTAGGGATAACCGAGAAGAGGGCAATATAGAGCAATTTCAAGTCCCCATAAGAATCAAGACGAGGTGTACAGATCAGAAGGGTGAGATTATATAGACCATTAGTCATTCCATATATCCTAAGAATTACCCTACTTGCGGAAAACAATTGTAGATACTGAAGTAGAAGCTGCAGGATCCGTTGCCTTGAGGCATAGACCCCTTAAAGATTATGACTTTGAAAGTCTTAAGACGGTAAGGAACCGGATAACCATATGGCGGTTACTAACGAAGATTGAAACATTGGGTTTCCTATGAAGAGACCAGGAGGTTTTAGTGCCTCCGCTTCATTATAAGGGAGGCAAAGACGACAACATTTGAAGTGATCAAAAGTTGAAGTTGACATGCTAACGTAAGAAAATAGGTTAGTTGTGACAAAGCGTGGCAGAACACAAAGGATATTTAACTGAAGGAACCTTTAGGGAAGGCCTTCGACTGTGGTGGAAACCCTTGGAATTATGGCATAATCCCATGGGGAAATTATAGTTTATGTACCGGGTTAAGGTACCATAAGGCACTAAAGGAATGGTTAACATAGCTAGAGACCCTATCAAAATATAGGTAGCATAGACAAGTCCAACATAGAGTTGGCCCCTATCCATTTGGGAAGTAGCCAGAGAATAAGGGTATATAAGCAATGGGTTTTGTTCGAAAGAACTACCAAGGTTACGCTTTAGCTAAGGTAGAGCAGAGCTCTAGCATTGTGGGATGTGGATATATACGTATTAGGTACATACGATGTACAAATACGATAAACATCTTGGAGAGTTAATCTAAGTAGCAACACGAGAAGAGAAAGACGAGTGTACTCCAAAGTTACCAATGAAGGGTTTGGAGATATGTTCGAATAGTTGGCACGTGAAATAAATTTTAACGGCCCATAGAATGAAGCTTAAGATGATAGGGTTGAATAGTACAATAGTACAATTCCAGGATAGATAGCGAATAGCAGTCACCTGCGAGTAGTTCAAATGTGTCTTGAATAGACACCTAAGACTAGCTTCCCACATGATCCATAGCTGGATCAGGCAAAGGTGAACAGCATGGGTTACTTGGAGGTGTAAGTTAGGATATATAGGACTCGAACATGGATACAAGTCCAGGTTATCTCAGAGAGACTCACAAAATACTAGGCAGGCACCTTGATGACTCCAGGGAATTTACGATTTATACAAAGGCTCAATCGCTGACTTAGGCTATAATTATGGCTTAGATGAGGATGCCAAGTTATTTGGAATGCCACAAGAGCAGCATAACATCATGACAGAGAAATGTAATGACTAACATTTCTAGAACGTGGGAGAATGTTGAATCATAACCTCCAATGATAGGTGGATTAACAACATAGGGCCATCTAATAGCGGCTTAGAAGCCACAAGACGGCTAACGAATACGTAAAAGAGTAAATGGATTCTACTGAATAAAAGTCACGACCAAGGGTAAATTGTATACGTTGTGTCAGGCGTAAGGGTCGGAATACTGAAAATCGATCATAGACGTAGAAAACATATTGAAGAAGAGAAGGAATAAAGGACCCTTATGAATGATATTTAGCAATCTGGATAGGAAAGTTATTCCCTAACATGAAGGGTAGTCTTTGCTAACATGCAAAGGTATACCTGCGGCTTGCAAGGCAGCAAGAGCTGAAAAACTCTTTAAAGATTTGATGTATGACTTAAGGAAGAAGACTTCCATGCCCTAGGACAACACGGGGAATTGAATCCAGCAAGGACATTTTTTATTTTATTTTTTTTTTAATAAATAGATAGATAAGTAGACAGCATTTATACGTCATGACACATTGGCAGCGTCCATAAGGACATATGACGTACCCCCAGAGACTTGAACACAAGATCTCTGGATAGAGGAGGCCTATCGTGAGAGGTCTTTGGGTGGTACTATTCTTTGGGATATTCACATAATCCCCTGGAATATATAGGTTCATTTGCGGACTTAAAGACGATTAGGCACTAAAATAATGGTTGGAAAATACGTTGGCCCAACCATATCTAGATACGCTAGAAGGAGGCAAGTAGTCAACAATGGTTGGAGGCCATTGGAATGTACGGGAGAAGAACTCCAAAAGAGGGTAGGGTGCTATCACTTTGACAGTCGTGTGGTGCAAATATTTAATGACAGCCATATAGGAGGTGAAGTTTGGCACAAAATGATACCAAGGTTTGTACCCGGCATTAATAAAGTGCTGACATTGTTGTGGGGATTCTAACACAAGGACTCACTACGTATTACAGTAGGTATCGCGATCTGGGAAAGTGGTCCATAAGAGAACACGACCATTGAGAAGAAGTATTGAGGGGTGGTAGGATCAAAGGAATCTAAACCCATGGGCTAGAGGGGTGCTGCATGGCAGTCCCTAGTTGGTTGGGCGAAGAAAGACCCTTTCCCTGGGAAAATGAGACGGGTCAAGATTTAGACACTAGAGAGAGACAACGTTAATTATAATTATGTCTATAAGATATTACTTAACCCTTAATATATAATGTCGAATAAGGTCTACTATAAAGCATATGAATGTAGTATAGATTGAATCATGGAAAGGCCTGAAGAACTTTTGTGTTATCAAGGCATCTACCAAAGGAAAAAAAATAATTATCTAAAGCTATAGGCCGAGGAATGTCGATAACTGGACATTATCATCGTCACCTAAAGAATATCCAAGGTAAATAGTGGATTAAAATCCAACTTGGGAGCTTTTTTTTCTTTTTTTTTTTCGAGGAATTTTCTTTCATCGCTCTGCGTGAACGTATGTCGATATGGTTGCGGAGACATTCCGCAATGATGATAATAACTCCTAAGTGATTTCTAGCTCACCAGGGTTGCACAAGCCCGGCGGAGTTGTTGCCACCACATCGTTGGTTTAGAGAAGAGTGATGGTAGACAGGAGTCTTCCTAGAGAAACAGAGATACTATTGATTAAGTATAATATAAGACTATTAAACCAAGGCTTATCCTGTTGTTAAAGCGTATGGCTGGGTGCTAGGAGGTCAAGGGTTCAAGTCTTGCATGGTAAACTTTTATATAAAAGTTGCTATGCAAAGAAAATAGAGTATCATGTGTATAAGAAATGTGTGAAATGTATATATCATATTCAAGAGAGCTTGGTTTGGTGGTAAGCACCTAGGCTTGGAATTGAGGTGTCATGGGTTCAAATCTAGGTTGAGGCGCCAAAAAAATTAGGTATATAAAAGAAATACAAACGGCGGAAATACGCGTTTTATACGGAGCGGCGCTGACCCGGTTATACGCGTTTATTTTCGGATTCTGAGACGTCCAAACCCTGTCAGTGCCGCCGTTGGGTTTGGCCTTCTGCTGGTCCCCCTGCGACCTGACGACGACCCCTTTAGGGTATTTCGGGTACGCCCGACCCATTGGAGCAATAATCTGGTTGTTCCGAGCTACGAGGAGAGAGTTACGGCGGAAACAAAACTCAAGTTTCTAACTCTAATTTCTAGCTTTAACCCCTTCACTAGGAAACACTATCTCTACAACCAGGTCATTCCTCCCATACTAAACCAGCTAACACTTGGGTGGCAGAGTTGGAACTTTCTAAACAAGAGTTTTTTTTTTTTTTCCACCCTCAACTAACGAGTTAAAGTATGGCCAGTGCAACAGTTTTGGTTCACCAGAACCATCGCTCTGATACCACTGTGACGCTCCCCGAATCCATATGATGCTCCCATCGTATAAATACGGGAAATTCCCCTCCCATGGCGAATCCATCACCACGGAAAGGCCCTCCATCTGACTCGGACCACTTGTGATGGCCAAGTGTCCGGGTGAAGGACATGGAGGTCTTCTATGGGAATCCTATATAGCGGAAGCATGCATACATGTTAGCACCTAGCAACAATACTAAATAATAATATACCACCACGAAGGGTGGCCCATCATCATCATCATAACTAGCAACAGAATACCAACATAACAAAGGAAGTACACCATAACTAAGGGCTCTACCCCGGGCTCAGACTCCATGGGGGTGACTGATGGTCAGGGCCTCAAGATAACAGCTGACAGAGGTATAACATGGCGTTGGCTGGCATAAGACAATGGCTAGGGTAGTCCACTCCATCCGCCCCTCCTGTGCACACTTTGCAGATAGGCTGAATCATGCTATGGCGTGCTTGTAGCCCTCCGGAGACGCAATCCCAAGGAATCACCCTTCAGGACTACTCCGGGTTACATCTCCCCGGTCCGATGAGGCAGGTCAGGGAGGCGTCCCCTCCCCGGGTATGACGGATCCCTGGGTGTGCTAGAGGATACGTGCCCCCTCAGTGACCCCCGCATCCGTACCCGACTTACTCCCCTAAATCTAAAGGTCAGCTCACCAACCCGTTCGAGCCCAGGGCGGCCATACAGGCTCCCACCCTCCGCCCGGGGAGTTTTGGACCCATACCCAGCCCACACACGGTGGTGGCTATAAGTCTAGCAATAATCGTAGGAGTCCCAGAGTCAGCGCTTAGGCGGGGACCCCACCCCCGATTCACCTTCATACCTGTTGTTTGGTGCTGAACCACATCATAGCATCCACAGCCAGGTAGGCTCTTGTGCACAGGCCGCAAGTACTGGGTTTTAGGGGTTCTATCTAGGAACATCTCTACTTCTAGATGGCCTTTAGGTCTCTACCCACCCTTTAACCCATACAACACAGTAGGAACGGAAAGAACTATTCTTATACATCCATCCATCCATCCATAACCTTGAATAGAACATAAAATAGAGATTAACCATACATCTACTCATACAAGTGTTAATCCTATGGCTAACTAGAAATCCAAGCTACCTACGTACTAACCGGTGTCCTGGCTGGAGCCATGGTCATGGTACGAGTCCATCACACTAAACTGGTGGGTGGTTGATGGTAAACAAGCTTGGATGTTAGCTGCTGCTCCTCCTTAATCCCCAAATTCGAATTTGGATGACAAAATGGGGTAGGACCCCTTTTCCTAGGCCAAAAATGGCAAGTCCTCCTGGCCAATCGATTTGGGCCAGGTGGCGCCCCCTTGTTGGTGCTAATTAACATAGTCAAGAGGTGGCATTCAGTGAGAACGTGCCGTAGCACAAACAGCACTGCAATTTCAGCAGAAATTTCAGTAGAAAGGACATGATTGCACAACAGAACTCAGCAAACTAGGTTCCCAAATGCAAGAAACAACCGCAAATGCAACACAGGAGCAACACAGGAGGCAGTCTTCGCTTATCTGCACCCAAACAACATCCTGCCAGCAACAATCCCTCCAGAGTAGCCATTGCTGGAGTAGCCATCGCTATAAACCGAGTAGCCATCGCTGGAAACCGAGTAGCCATCGCTGAAGTAGCCATAGCTATAAACCGACCTCCAAAGCCATAGCCATAGCCATAGCCATAGCTTTTTGCAGAAATCGACCTCCGGAGCCTCCTGTTTTACGCCGGCCAAGCAGATGAAATATAGTTGAAGAAGGCCGAAACAACAGTCTCTGCCTGCATCGCCTCATCTCCTGCATCACCTCATCTTCGTCGGCTCAGCTTCTAAAGCTCTGAAGACACAGCTTGGAAACACAGCTTCTAAAGCTTTGAAAATATAAGTGCATGAGAGAAGGCTTCAAACTTCCGGATTCAAACTTCCGGAAGCCCGAACAATTTTGCCTAGCTTGACAAAGACGCCCGAACAAGAAGCCTCAGCAGGGAGATGTCTCTATAAACAAAGTGCAAAGGCATCAGCGCCATAGCCTACGTGCCAAAACCGTTCAAAAAATTGTCACTGAATCCGCCCTCCGCAGATCTTCACCTGGTTAGCAAGCATCATCTCCAGTGGCCACACGGCCATAGCATACCACGAAGGCAAGTCTGCACTCAGATCTGGCCGCCCCGCCATCCTCGGCCGTCCTTGCACAGAGCAAAATCTTCTAATTCTAACCATTAGAAAAAAATATACAATATTCAGAGCAAAATCTTCTAATTCTAACCATTAGAAAAAAATATACAGTATTCAGCCCCATCCCCCTTTTCCCGCCAAACCACTAAAGTATGAGGCCTCACTATTCCGGAATGCCGTGTGTAGTCTTGTTTTTGCTGTTTTATATAATAACTTGTGCTTTTTACCTAAGGCGAGTTGGCTAGCTCATCCTTTCTTTTCCTTTTGATTGGCTTCCTTGCAACAAAAGCCCACTAATCAGATTGCTCTTTATTCTTATTCTAGCTTGCGATTATTGGATTTCCATGTTTGAGCATTTACATTTGCAACATGTACTGGGTTCAAGATGTGAAAAGGTTGTCCATCTTATATCATACATGACCACAGCACATGTAGACAGCAAGCATATATATTGTAAAGATAGCATGCATAGCCTGCAAGAACTTCAACTCCTTCAGCTGACTTCTTAATTCCACATAGATTACCTGCAAGAAAGAAAATAATGCTGCTGGAAAGGCATAGGACATGGAAGTTCATTCAAAAGCTGTATTTAAAGGAGCATTCACACAACCAATCTGCAACGTCTTTACTGCAAGTTGAAGTGAGTTGTGACCCCAATGGCAGCAAACACAGTCAAACGATTAAACATGCCTAATCGCAAGACCTAATAAATTATCTGTCTTCACAAAAAGTGCCAAATAATTCTTCAATATGTACGCAAATGTCTAGCATGTTCACTAGACCACAATATAATGGTTGAGCCAAAACTGTAGGCCAAGGACAGCTTCAAAAGCAAAAAACGCTTCATTTCACACATACTACAAAATGCCTCTGGTTAAGAAATGGTAACATGAATTTGTGATGGTAACATGGCTTAGTATCTGTTGGTTTATAATTGTCTGCATTGTCTCATTGATGTAACTTCAAAAGTGTCCTCCAATCGCTTTGCTAACGATCCATCTCCAGCAAATATACTTGAAATTAATATATACGCTGATGTGTTATCTGGGTCTAATTCAATAACATATTCTGCTGCAGATCTTCCCCTGAGGACCTCTCTGTGGCTTCGGCAGGCACCAAGAAAGGCCCTCCATGTATCTGGGCCAGCTGGTATTGGCATCCTCAGTATAAAGGCTTCAGCCTCGCTCAAGTGTCCTGCTCGTCCAAGAAGATCTACTATGCAATTGTAATGGTCTGCTACTGGGGTGATACCATAGTCTATGGTCATGCAAAGAAAATAATGATGGCCTTCATCCACTAACCCTGCATGGCTGCATCCAGAAAGAATGCTGATGAAAGTAATCTCGTTAGTTTCCACTCCACAGAACCACATTTGTTGAAAAAGGTATAGGGCTGTTCTTCCATGACCATGTTGTGCATATGCCGCAATTATGGCTGACCAAGATACTACATTTGGATTGGACATTTTGTAGAACACTTCAAGTGCATTATCCAAGCTTCCACATTTACCATACATGTTGATAAGTGCAGAACCAATGATCAGGTTTGATTCAAATCCATTGTTGGCAATCTGCTCATGGGTTAAAATACCATTCTCTAATGCTCCTAAGTTGGCACAGGCTTCCACAATGCTGATGAACGTAACCCGATCTGGCTCTTCACCTGCTTGTTGCATTTCTTTGAAAAGTTCAAGTGCTCTTAAGCAATATCCTCCCTGAGAATATGCTGTAATCATGGCAGTCCATGCTATGTGATCTCGATGCGGCATTTCATCAAATAATTTTCTTGC
Source organism: Isoetes taiwanensis (assembly GCA_021234155.1). Classification (NCBI taxonomy): domain Eukaryota; kingdom Viridiplantae; phylum Streptophyta; class Lycopodiopsida; order Isoetales; family Isoetaceae; genus Isoetes; species Isoetes taiwanensis. The sequence goes on along the minus strand of JAJEKV010000012.1, from coordinate 3,687,662 downwards.
ATCATCAACATTGCCATGCTGTGCATATGCAGATATCATAGCTGTGCATGATGGCATGTCTAGATGGGACATCTCATTGAATATCCTTTGTGCTTCTTCAAGACACCCATGTTGCCCATATCCTGTAATCATAGAAGTCCAGGTTGCTGAGTCACAATGTGGCATTTGGTTAAATAGCCCTTGTGCGTCCTCTAGACTTCCACATCTGATGTACATATTAATAAGGGCATTTGCCACAAGAACATCAGCTCCATAGCCATCACAGATAACAATAATACACGCATGAATCATTCTAGCCTTGGCTAGGTCACCTGGATTAAAACAGCATCTTAAAAGACTGATTAAGGTGATTTTGTTTGGCTTGATGCCTGCCCATTGCATCTCATGAAAGAGATGGATAGCATCATTCAAGTGTCCTTGCTTTGTACATGCTGCAATCATAGCAGTCCATGATACAACATCCTGTTGAGTAAGTCTTTTGAACATGCTCCAAGCATCCTCTATGCTTCCAGAGTTCCCATACATTCCAAAAACTGCAGTACCGATCATGGTTTTCAGATCAATGCTATTGGTGGTGACAATACTGGCGTGAATAAGCTTGCCCTCTGCCAATGGCATCGCACTACTGCATGGACGTAGAAGATTCAAGAAGGTGATCTTGTCTACCTCAATAGATTCCACCACCATTTGCCAGAAAAGCTGAAAAGCCTCCTTGGGAAAGCCATACTGAACGTGTGCTGCAATAACCAAGTTCCATGATACACGGTCTGGTTGAGGCATAGCTTCAAATACTTTACATGCACCGATTAATGTCCCCTCTTGGGCATGAGCTGCAATTACTTCGTTCCAAGACGTGGCATTATAATCAGGCATTTTCTTAAATGTCACTTCTATGTCTTCTAAAGTTCTGAACATTCGGTATACATGAAGAAAAGAGTTCCCCAAAAATACGTCTGTGTTAAGCCCACTTGAAAAGATGCAAGCATGTATTAGTCTGACCTCTGTTAATGCTGTCCAGCTATGACACACATTCAGTATGTTGGCAATAAAAATCTTAGTTGGTACCATGCCATTTGCCAGCATTCGTTGTAAGAGCTGGAATGCTACATACCCCTGGCCAGATTGAGCATAAGCTTCAATAATAACAGACCATAAAAGCAAATCTTGTTCATGTGCAAGATCAAATACATCACGAGCATCGCGCATGCTTCCAAACTTCCCATACATTTTCAGAATATTAGTACAAATAGCAGCAATTGAATCACAACCACATCCAATCATGCATGCATGCATAATCTTACCTTGTGTTAAATTGCAACATGTGATGCAAAGGCTAGTGCACATCGTCTCATGTACACCCATGCCTTTTTTGCAGATTTGGTGAGGAAGCTGAATGATGTTATTCTGGTGTCCATGAGCTCCAATCATGGAATCCCACAATGTGAGACCCCTCCCAGGCATCATGCTGAACATCCTCCAAGCTCTTCTAAGATCGCCATTGCTGATGTATGTCAATATCATCACATTCCAGGATATGAGGTACCTCGGCAGCTTACTAAATGCCTTTACTGCACCCTCCACATTACCATATTTGCTATACATGCTCATGATGCCATTTCCTAGACATCTAATTTTGCCTTGCACCAAGAAGACTGATGAAGATAAGAACAGGACTAGGTTGCTGAATTTTGATACTATTTGGACACCAAGTGACCTTCCATAATGAAAATGAATGCATTCTTCACAATCATATCAAAGCCTACCCCGCTATGAAGAATAAATGCCTGAATGGATCTGCCTACATGCATTCGTAACATTAATGTTGGCTCCATCGTCTGCCAGTATTAAGGCTGGCAGCCTTCCCAAATAGAAGATGGTAAAACTATGGTATCCCAAAATGCTAGAAGCAGATACATCAATATGTTAAACGCCCTAACAGCATTTTCCAAGCTCACAACACAAATGCTTACACTATTCAGTTGTGTTTGAACTACGCAAAACATGGGCATGAAGCGATTTACCTTGCCAGACCTTTGCTCTTGTGGAATACCAATGACACTTAATTGATCGATTACTGCTGCTGGCCTGGTTATAGTTTTCTTCTGCAGAGCAGTCTTTCCATCGTTTTCAAGCATTTCATTATTTGGGGCTACATGACTTGTCCACCTCCACTTCTTCTCCACTTTTTCCATTTTTCCTTGTATTCCATTAAACAACGTATTTTCCAATTTGAACTCACAGTAACATAAATCAGGACACCCTTGGATTCATAAAAAAGCATTGTCACTGTCTTTTGTAAAAAAAATCAACAGGCCCATGTCTGCAGAGCAGCAAAGCAGTCTTCTAATCCGGCACCAACTGGTCACTTTGTTTGTCTGAACATCAATATTTCTGGTCGGATTAAGAAAAACCAGCATACTAACAATTCCTGAATGAGCAATCTGCACAAGGCCCCGAGTTGTCTGATTTGCTTAGGTAAATCGATCTGATTTCTGCAAATGGGAAAGCAAGAGCAAATCGCGGATTACAATTTCCTGCAACCCTAAAGCCCTACGTCTGTGTGGACTTCTTGCTGACATATGTTTGGTGTTTCAAATTTTTGGTTGCCCAAGCGAAGGAAATACTTATAGGCTCTGAAATTGGGGTCGACTCCCTCGCGTGGTATTGGGCTCACAAAATCCGTCTTTCTCCCGGAAAAAAAATCAGCCACAGGGAGTCGAATACTATTGTTATAAACTGCAAGTTGAATACTGCATGATATTATTCTAAACGCTACAACCTTATCGCTAAAAGTGCAACCTTTTTTATTTTTTTTTTAAGTTTTAACCATTGTTAGACCATCGAATTAGCACATATAAACAATGGATACACCAAAATGTGCAAATACATGCACATATCAGTGGCTCGATCACGCTTGAGCCTGGTGCAAAATGTGCAACCTGATAAGCTCCGGTGAAGGCAGCACATGCAGCTACATCACACAGAGGCAGGAAAATAGAGAAATGACACAGACGGCTGATCCGGCCTGAAATAAGAATGTGAAATCCAGAAAGAAATCCAGATAGAGGCATGCAAAATCCAGACAGGGAAATCCAGAGGCATGCAAAATCGTCTGCTGGTGCCAGGCAGATCATTTGAAGCAAAAATCGAACCCCGGTAGACACTTTACCAGCAGTAACTACCTAGGCATGGGCTCTCTGGCCCATTCTACTCTATTCTGGTGGCAGCCAGATCCAGATAACGCCAAATCCCCGGTAGATGCAGCAGATGCAAGACCCAGATGCAACCGTAAATCAGATGAAGCCCTGCACAAAACTAGAAGCAACCCAGCCATTTCCGGCAACTCTTCTAAACATCAATACAATCTTGTGACAGCAGGAAGACACTTCGTATATGATATATTCATGATGGAAATAGTTACATATATAAACTGAACTGAACCGACACAGACATGACTCTTCAGATATCTACGACTCTACAGACACGTGTCTTGGCAGCCTGACATGGCTGATAATTTACACTCCCCCTCAGCCTAATCAGGCTGCAAGTCTTCATCATTCAAAACCTTTAACATATCGCGATCTTTCTGGAATTTGTCCCGGGCTAAGGCCTTCGTAAAGATATCAGCCTTCATCTCATATGTGGTGCAATGCTCCAGAACTATCACACTACGCTGTACTTGCTCTCTTATGAAGTGGAATCTGGTTTCAATATGGCGCGTCCTTGCATGATATTTTTCTGAATTTGCAAGTGCGATTGCACTCATATTGTCACATAAAAGAGTAGTTGGATCAGTTTGCTCCAACTTTAAACCTCTCAATAGATTTCTCAACCATGTGACTTCTTGAGCAGCTGATGTAGCTGCTATATACTCGGCCTCAGTGCTCGAGAGTGCAGTAATTGGCTGCCTCTTACTCTTCCATGAGATTAAGGAATTGCCAAGAAAGAAAGCATATCCAGAAGTGGATTTTCTACTATCATGCTCACCAGCCCAATCTGCATCTGTATACCCTTTTAGTTGAAACACTTGTGGGCTGGGACTGCGCTCATACACTAAGGCATACTCCTTTGTCTTCTTCAAATATCTCATAATTCTTTTAAGCGCCATCCAATCTTTGAATTCGTGGCGTCTAAGAACCGACTCCACGGCTCCAACAAAAATATATGTCCGGTGCGGTTTTGGTTAATTTCAGACTAGTTTCCATTGGAGTGCATACTGAATTACAGTCCAACATATTGAACCGTGAGAGTACTTCTTCCACATATTTTGATTGAATCATTTTGAGCCATCCTGCTGATCTGTCACGCAGAATTTGAATGCCCAGACAATAGTGAATCTCCCCCATGTCGGACATTTCAAATTCTTGAGAAAGTCGGCACTTAAAATGATTGAGCAGCATCAAATGGTTAGAGAGAAGAATGCAATCATCAACATACAAAGCAACTTGGATAAAATGGTCTCCCACTTGATGGAGATACACGTTGCCATCAGCTTCTAAACTCTCAAAGCCCAGATCTGCAAGGAACCCATTAATTCTTTCATACCAAGCTCTAGGGGACTGTCGCAATCCATACAGGGCCTTGCGCAAGCGACAGACCAGATGCTCTTTTCCTTCTTCCTCATAACCTTGTGGCTGTGAAATATAAACTTCCTCATCTAAGGCCCCATTCAAGAATGCAGTCTTCACGTCCATCTGGTGCACCTCTAGATTTTGCTCAGCTGCAACTGCCAATAAGGTGCGAATAGAAGACATTTTCACAACTAGAGAAAATGTCTCAGTGAAGTCAACTTCTTCTACTTGAGAGAATCCATGGGCCACAAATCTCGCCTTATATCTCTCGATACCTTCTGAGGCATTGCGTTTAATTTTGAACAACCATTTAGTGCTGACCACTTGTCTATCAGGAGGCAGAGGCGTCAGCTCCAAAGTCGCATTCTTCAATAGGGAATCATATTTGGCATCCATTGCTTTCTTCCATTCAACTGCAGCAGGTCCACTTAAGGCTGCTTGAACAGTGAGAGGATCTTCCGTATCGTCTAAAGTGGCTGCAATAAGACCTCGTGCTCTCTTTCTGTAAACATCGGCACTAGACTGCACTTCCATGGCTTTATTGGATAAATAACTCACTCGTCCAGATCTGGTCACTCCACGATGAGGCCGAATATGAATGCCTTTTCCTTTACGGTTAACACTTTGATAGGGTATAGGTTCAATGGGGATGACTGGAGCATATCGGGTATGATTGGAGGAGTTACAACTTCAGGTGCAGCAACATCTTGATTTGAGACCGGAGCTGCTGGAGCATATACAATATCAGGTACAGCTGGCAAAGGCTCGTCAACTCCCCCATCCATTGCAGTTGTGCCATCAGTTGGATGATCTGCCATTCATTGGTATTCGCAAGAGGTCCTACAGTGCCTAGCCAATCATCCACCACAGTAAAGTCAATAACATGAGACAAGGGTCTATCTTGTGCAGCAGCCAAGTTTATTGCTCCCCCATAAAGGACAGCCTCATTGAAGATGATGTCTCGGCTTAGGATAATCCTTCTAGTGGCTAAGCAATAAAGGCGATAGGCTTTGGTTTCAGCAGCATAACTAACAAGGACACATTTATGGCTCTTGTTATCAAGTTTCTTTCGCTATTTATGAGGGATATGGGCATAGGCAACACATCCAAAAATCTTAATGTGACTAAGGGATGGCTTGTGCCCAGTCCAAGCTTCAAATGGTGTGCAACCATCTACAGCAGAGGTAGGCAAGCGATTGCGCAAGTAGGTTGCTGTTAAAACAGCCTCACCCCAAAAGGAATTAGGCATGTCAGCCATGCACATCATGGAACGCGCACATTCAATCAGAGTGCGGTTCATGCACTCGGCAACCCCATTTTGGGGTATAAGGGGTGGTGAAGATGTATTATCCCAGCCATGGCACAAAAAGCTTTAAAAGCATGGGATTGGTACTCACCACCATTATCGCTCCGAAGTATTTGAATGCGATATCCAGTTTGATTTTCAGCCATAGCCTTAAATTCTTGAAAACATTCCAGAACTTGCGACTTTCGTGAGAGCAGCCAAACACTTTGTGTACCTGGAAAAGTCATCAATAAAGGTTAGCATGTAAATATTTCGGCCCAATGATTGAGTTTGCATGGGTCCACATATATCCGAATGGATAATCTGCAACAGTCTCTCTGTTCGGGTACTCATTCCTATAGGAAATGGATGTCTTCGATGCTTGCCAAGAACACATGCTTCACAAAATGCAAACTTGCTGCCCTCCATAAAATCGATACCCTCTGCTATGTTGTCAACTTCAAAAGTACTTGGAGATGAGGATGACCCAATCGAGAATGCCATAGTTGCAAGGAATAATCTTTTGTAATAGTAATCAGTGCCTTTGGCGGTACTTTGACTGTTGCATCCAACTTACATAAGCCATCAATACGCGTGCCCGTGGCCACCTGATTACCATCCAAATTAGTTATGAAGCACCGATTTGAGTTAAATGTGATGCCATGACCAGCATCAGCTATAACGCCTACTGATAGCAATGTTTGGCTGATGCCTGGTACATAATGGACATTTATAATCTCTTGCATGCCATACTCAACCTGCACCATCAATGTTCCTATGCCGCAAATCTGATAGCTTGAATTGTCGCCAACATAGACGCGTCTTCGTGATGGTAACATCTCCAATGTATGAAATAACTCCTTTGTTGGTGTCATGTGCAGGGATGCTCTTGAATCAAGCCATACTGCATGTCTTTCTCCATGAAATAAAGTATGATGCACCATAAACATTCTCTCTGGTCTCTTATCCCGTCCAGATCTAGAGCTTCTAGAATTATTGCTGCCTTCATTCATACGACAATCTCTGGCAATGTGACCTCCTTTCCCACATATAAAGCAATTCCTTTGTCTTTCTCCACTAGACTTGGCTGCTCCATCTCTAAAAAATTGTCTATGTTGCTGATCACCATCCTTGGCTGTCCCTGTAGGTGCTGCTCCAATCCTTAATTGTCCTGACATCATTCTTCCTTGTCTTCCTTGTTTACGCATCCAAGGTTTTGGGCGATTCCTGGAAGTGAAAAATGCAGCATTCTTTGCTACAGCCAATGGTCCTCCTTCTTGTTTCATCTTCCTTTCGTCTTCTATTAAAGCTGCCACCATCTGCTCAAACGTTTGGTTTGGCAAATTTGCTAAAGTGGTCGCCACAGATCGATAGTCTGGTGTCAACCCATTTAGCATAACTGCCTTTGAATCTTCTGCAGTAACATGTGAATTAACTCTGAAAAGCTGCAATGTTAAGCACTTCATTCTGCTCACAAATTCAGCAATGTTTTCTTCTTTCTCCATTTTTAAGCCAAAATACTGCTGCTTTAGAGATAACTCGCATGTTTTGCCAGCACCTCCAAAAGCATTATGTAATGCATCCCAATTGCTTTTGGCTGATTCAGCAATTTTTAATAGATGGACATATGCCTCACCTAATGCAAGACCAATAGTGGTTATTGCCTTGCGATCTCTGGCTTCCCATTCTGCAACCATTGCGGCATCAGTGGGTTTTGCATCAGTGCCATCTATTATTCCCCAATTTCCTTCTCTCATGAGGAGTAACTGTAATTTGATGGATCAGGTATGGAAATTCTCACCGTTAAACTTCTCTAAGAATCTCTCGGCAAACCTGTCCATGCTAGAATTGCTTATGGCCATCTCTATGAATGCTTCTAGAGAGCTTTTCCTTCTGAGTCTAAGGCTTTTAGATCAGGCGTTGGAATACACTCATTCAGGCCTGCTTCTTTCTCTGAATCAACCTCTGATTTACTCTGATGATTGCCCTCTGGATTCTTAATGCCTTCAATCTCTGCCCAACCTGCTTGGACGCATTCCTCCTATGAGCCATTGCATCTCCTCCAAATATCGATAATGGGCTGTTTTTGGATGTGCACTAAAAACAGAATTTATCTCTTTTGCTTTTTGATTTGGTGCTATCTTTAGAGATCTTTTATGGCAGCAGCTCTCTCATGAACGTAACAAGCTTTTGTAGCAGGCCTTAAGATCGTTGCAGGCTCTGATACCATCTAAACATCAATACAATCTTGTGACAGCAGGAAGACACTTCGTATATGATATATTCATGATGGAAATAGTTACATATATAAACTGGACTGAACCGACACAGACATGACTCTTCAGATATCTACGACTCTACAGACACATGTCTTGGCAGCCTGACGTGGTTGATAATTTACAACTCTGCTGCAGCCACTTCCGGGTCCATGAATCCGGCCCCTGTCCCGTGAGAACATAGGAAGGAAAGTAAGAAATAGCCAAAATCAAACCATTGGAATAAAACCCGCCACAAAAAAAAAGAGGAATCTCCCAACCCAACCTTTGGCCAAAATCTTAGAAACATCTACAACAAACCTTCTCGGCCGAATGCCTCAAACCCATTCTGTAGGCCGAATACCTCGGTCTGGTCATGATCATACGGCCGTATTTCCCGCCGATTACTGCGGACAAGCCTTCATCGAGCAATCACAGGTATGGTTTTTATAGTTTTAGCTTAGAAGCTTATACTTTTGATTCTCAGTTAAGCTTAAAAATACTGAGTTAAGCTTCGATTCTCAGTTAAACTTTCGATTCTTTTACAGTGGGCAGATGATCGAGCCTTCGTCATTTTAATGGGAGAAAGAGATGGTGTAGATAACGCCCTGGCCCGAGGGTGTTATTGAAAAACCATCAATTTTTTTTTTTTTTTCAATAACACCCAAGGGCCATGGCATTATTGCCCTTTAACACACCGCCCCAAGAGTTTTGGGCCATCCGATCACCATCAAAATTGATCTAAATCCTCCATTTTCATAACACCCTAGGGTGTTATGAAGTAGCAGTGTGTTATGGCTCCAGTAAACCACTGATCAAGATTAATCTCAACCGTTGGATCACTATAAACTTGAGTGGCAGTTTGTTAAGGATCTTTAGAATGATGTATAGTTCTGAATGCAATAGAGAGAAAGATGACATTTGGGCAGTCCTAGCATGGCTTTCAATCTTGGCACAACTAAGTAAAGAGTTGATAACAGTAGAAGAGATTATGCAACATCATTTAGCCCCATTTTTATACACGTTTATGATCATGAGGTAGGATTTTAGCTAACTTTATGTTAGAAAAGCAAATTCTGTTATTAAAATCAAATTTCAATATTTTTTTTAGCAGGCATGCCTAATCCCACTAAGACAATTTTTGTAATTCTAGCCTATCCACCTCTACAGCCATTGGATCTATAATTTTTCACATCTATGGTGTGAAAAATTAGAAAAACTTCTGAATATTTCTTTGTTCTTTAGCAGTCATTGTTGTATGCCATGCTTGGAATTTCCTCAAGCAACAGACAGAGGCATAATATGGTCAACTAGTTATTTCCTGTTAGAAAAATGCAAGGGAGTCATCGCAAGATTTTGCAAGGTTTTATTTCTTCGAGACGCCATATCCATATAATCTGATTCAATGACAATTTGAGCCTGGGCAAGCATTTCAAGGACAACACTTTGGCATCTTGCATTGTCTTGCATTACGTTGGAAGCAAAGACCATGTTCAAGTGGATTTCTTTAGTGTTTTGTGGCTGATGCAATAGGTGGGCATAAAGCAGGATAGACGGAGGGCCCATGCGCCAGATGTCACTGGATGGGGGGATTTCTCGCGAGATGTATGACCGGGTGTCGTATATTTGGTTGGGGGCATCATAACCAAAATGGAGGAGAATTTCTTGGGACAGAGGAAGCACTTTCCAGAAGTGGATGTTTCATGCATCCTCAAACCCAACCAAAGTGGGGTAACAAACAAGACCTAGTCGACACCAATAACGTAGAGATTCGTTCCGAGGTATAAAGAGGGTGGGCAAGCCTATTCTAAGAAACAACTTGCAATATGTGGTTGCATTAATTGCATGGAAAAGGGTGGGAAGCCATAGCATGAGCCATGTCAATAAAATTCATAAGTTCATATTATTTCTTACTAGCTATGGTGCCCATCGCTGGTGGCATAAGTTGGGCATCTATAAATTAGGAACCTGTAAGTTGTTTTGCCCATTCAATTTGTCCTTTTCACATCTTCAAACTTATATGTTGTGAAACTATTACGTAGTATGTTATAATTATACATTGTGGAGGAGATGTAGTGAACTACATTTAGCTATATGATGATTAAAGGGCTATTCCATCCTCTTCGAAGTAGCATATTTAATACACACAAGACTCATCAAGTTATGCAGTGCAAGAAAGAGACTGCTCCACACAAAGAACCAAAAGGAATTTAAATAATAACAATAATTCAGTTGAAAGCACCACTATACTTTACTTTTCTTCAATAAGCTATACTTAAACCAATCTAAATTTCTTCGGTTAGTGCTTTTTTGTTTTATATCCTTGTGACATTTCCCTAGTCTTCATCATCTTTAATCAAAGTACATACAAAAGTATATATGTGCTTATGTTTTCTAATCTCTCTATCTAATCTAATCTAACATATATAACTCTCCTACAAACATGCCTTTAGGATATTTTTTTATGATGCTTATTTCTGAAGGTGACACGTAGCTTTCTGAGGAAAAAATAGGCTCATGTCGCCAGTATCATATCGCCAGTATGGCTCATGCATTTTTATTACTGTGTAGACATTAAATGCTTCTTTTGAGCCAGCTCTAGGGTTATGGATGCATGCAGATTTACGAGCAGACGGCTCCTCCAATTGCTCCTCCTCTCAACTCTGAGCTCTTCTTAGATGATATCCTCTATGGTAAGGTGATCCGCCAAGTTCCAATAACCTCTATTGCTAATAGCTCGCCATAAACTATGCTAGTTCTAGCCATGAAGCAGGGGAGTTATTATGCTGACGAATTTGATTTAGAGAATTTGTTGTTTGTTAGCTGAGGATCTACTATGGAACTTGCAATTTGTGGAAAAGCTGTGTACAGATATGCTTTTAGATCCATCTCAAGGAATAGCTTCAATGTCCTTTGCTTTTCCATGTTTAGAAGATTGTTTTGATTGCTCCTTTGGGTGGTTTCTTGCATGCATGGATATAGCAGAGTAGGGTCAGATATGGTCAGATATGTGAAGATGCATATGTTTCTATTGAGGTCTCTCCAACACTTGCCCATGAAACATAATCAACTTTTGAAGCTGTAAAATGGTTGCGGAAAACAGTAACAGACCAAATGTTCACGTCAAGATTCCTGCAACTTCCGCATGTGTTCCAACAATCAGGGATGTAATTGCACTTGGTATTAGTGTTAATGTTATTGTAAGTATTCTACAATTTTTTTTTTCAATAATATTTGGTGAGATTTATTAATACTTTTTTTTTGGGGGGGGGGATAAAAAAAGATTTTATTTACTTAGAGAGAATGATACAAAGCCACATGGCAGAGGTGCACCCATCCACGAATATGAGATGGGGGTAGCTACGTAGCTCCAGCTTGTACTATTCTCTTTCCCGACCTAGACCAGATTAAAGTAGGTGCCCCATATTTCTTCCTTTACCTCTTCTTCACATTTAAAAATTAGCCTAAATTTTTTAAGTCTTTCAAGTACCAGGTGAAGTAGCTGAGTTGATGATATGAATACCTCCTGATTCTCAGCGAAGACTCGGGCATTCCTCCTTTTCCATATTGACCAGATGAAAAGAAATCTTCTTCTTGGGACACCATTCTGGAGGGAGAATTCCTAGCAGCAATTCTTTGGTTCCTAAGGGGTATTCGAACCTATCCAGACTCCAGGCCCATACTTCATGCAGCATCCCACATTCCACTAGACAATGTTCTATGGATTCTTCTTCTTCTTCACACATAGGGCAAAGCGGGCTCACGTTATTGCCCCATTTGGAGACTAGATGATTGATCCTTGGGACCCGGTGGATCACTTGCCAAAGAAAGGCGTTGATTCGTGGAGGGAGGAATTTCAGCCAAGCGTTTCTCCAGATGTTTTTAAGGATGTCCTCCGTGATCACTAGCTCCCACTTGGGAGGTACTGGAAGAAATCCCTTAGTCTTCAAACTACTGTAGCATGACTTCACAAACTTGTTTGGCTGTATCGAAGGATGTACGACCCATGGACTTTGATCTCCTCTATTTATTGTGTTTGGGAGTACGGAAGCCACACATTCCCAAATTATCTTGTCTGCCTCCTTTAAACCAAAATAGGCTTGAAATGCTTCCCAACTGGCCAGGTGCTCTCCCATATACCACTGAGCACAAGAATGTATACCACAATTTTTCCATCTCTTCACAATCCTCGCGTCAGCCACTATACCTAATGGGCCTTGTTTATTGTGTAATTCCACTGGTACCCACCATGGAGGGGAGGTCCCTGCTTTAAATTTGTTGATATCAAGCGTGAATAGTTTCTTTATGGCATTCCATGCCGAAATAAGACCCTTCAGGAAGGGGGAGGCTTCTTTACATGGCTTGAGATCAAAAAAGAGAGACCATGGAAGCGAGACCTTGACGGAGGGCTTACTATGCTTACAAGAATATAATAGAGCTTGGTTGATGAGGTGCAAACACGGAGACTTCACCTTTTCTGAAGAATCATCCATATGAATTTGGCTATTAATACTTTGCTCGTAAGACTATGTCAAACATACCAATTCCCCTTACGTTTTGTCCCTCTTGCACTTCCACCAAGCTATTTTGATCGTTGCACCTTCTTCATTACCTCCCCAGACAAAGTTTCGAATCAGCCCTTCTAACTCCTGCACCTTCTCCCTCGGAGCAAGTAGAATTGATGATATGTATACATAAGTATTACTTAGCACATGTTTTGCCACAGTAATCCTCCCCCGCAAGGGATAACTTTGCTACCTTCCACCAATTTAGGTGTTTATGTAGGCCTAGTAGCATTTCATCCCATATTTTGCACTAGTGATGTTAATGCCTTTGGGATTCCTAACAATTTGGAGTGTTCACCCTCGGGGATAATTTTCCATGGTAAGCTTTCCAAACATATGGGATGCCGTTCTCCAAAGGCCACCGTGACCGAGCATTTTTTCTAATTTATGAGGCAACCTGAGGCTATTGAGAAGGTGGCCAGTAGTTGTCCTGCACATGACATATTGTTTTCCTCTGCCTCGATAAACAGAAATGAGTCGTCTGCATACTGGTTACAGATTTGTTGAGAACCGTCCCACATTTCTAGTCCCTGAATGAGACCGTCTGCAGATGCCTGCAGGAATAACTGTGAGAGAGCTTCTGCTGCTATATTGAAGAGGAAGGGAGCCAGGGGACAACCTTGCCTGATGCCCCTCTTAATCTCAAATATAGGAGATGATTCACCTTGAAATAAAACTGAGGCTCGAGCTGATCTCAATAGTTTCATTACCCCTTCTGTAAAACTATCCCCACAACCCAGCTTGAGCATCATTTTATGCAGAAAACTCCATCTAATGCTGTCATATGCCTTGGTGAAATCTAGCTTTAGATAGGCTACTTTTTGTCCTGTTTTTCTGGCCCAGTGCAACCCTTCAAAAGCTGCTGCCACATTGCTCAGAATACTCCTACCCGGTAAGAAGCCAGATTGGGCCTGTGAGATACCTTCCGCTAAAATTGGTTTGATCTTCTCTGCCATAGCCTTGGCTATGATTTTGTAAAATGCAGATAGGAGTGTGATAGGCCTCCAATCGTTAATTGTGCTTGGCTCCTTACACTTGGGTACCAAGGCAATGCAGCCTGTATTCAATCTTGGATTTAAATTTTCAGCTTGCAAGAAGTCTGTGTATGCAGAAAAGATATCATTTTTAATCCATTCCCAATTGCATTGGTAGAATTCGATGGGAATTCCATCCATACCCGAACATTTATTCTTAGCCAATAAGAGGGTGGCTTTTTCAAGATCCTCCATAGAGAGAGAGCGACTCGGAATATCTTTTTGGCTAGAGCTCATTATAGGTGAAACTTTTGAGACCACTAGCTCTTCATATGTATCTTGGAATGGTAAGTTATGTTCCCCAAAAAAACCTTGGAAATGATTATGTAAGTACCTTTTTAGATCCCCTGGGGATTTGAGGGTCGGCCGTAAAGCCTAGTGCAATGGTTGATAGAGTAGACGACCTCTTCTTTTCTTTAGCTGACTTAAAGAAGAACTTGGTGCATTTATCACCTTCATTTAGCCAAGTCAATCCTGCTTTGCATCTGTTCTCCATTATCTTGACTTCCTCTAGTGCCTTTATCTGTTCTATTATTCCCTTCTCCTCTATCCCATCATTCGGGCCCAATGCTCTAAGTGAGTGGAGCTGATTGTAAAGGCTATCCAACTCTCCCCTCTCCCTTTGCACTTTAGCTCTACCCCAAATTTTGGTATAATTTTTTATATTATCCAGGGCCGTTATCATGGTTTCCATCCCTGAGCCCGTTCTAAAAGTGGATTGCCATATGCTTTTACAAGCCTCCACAAATTCTGGATCTTTCAGATATCTAGTGTTGAGTTTGAATACTGTTTTAGAGGTTCTAATCTGGCAAATCTGGGTAGATATGACTTGTGGATTGTGATCCAAGATAGCATTTTGTAGAAGGTTGGATCTATGCACATTTGGAAGGATGGTAAGTGCCTCATCGTTGATGTAGCATCTATCATGTCTTGCATACCCATGCCTATCCATCCGTTACACCATGTATAGCCCTTATCTCCGTCTACTTCCATGAAGCCTATATCTTCTAACAGTTTGCACCACTGTACTTTCTCAAACCCATGCACAATTGCAGATGATACCCCTTGTCTATCCTCAGCTGCCTCCACCATATTGAAATCTCCTACCATTAGCCAAGCTACCTTGTTCCCGAAACCTTTTAATTTGTGCCTAAGAGTGGCCCATAGGGCTCCTCTGCCTCTGGGGTTGTTATGGGCGTAAACGTTCACCAAGCCCCATACTTTACCTTCATGTTGCCATAAGATTAAAGACCATCTCCCAAATCTGTCTACCTGTGACTCACATACTTTTACTTCTTTTTTCCACGCGATGAGGGTCCCTGCACTAGAAGTTTCCTTTACTGCAGCAATACCCACGTATTCATTGCCTATTACTTTGAACAGCTCCTGTATTTCTTCCTTTTTACACTTATGTTCTTGTAAGCATATCACATCCGGGTTGATCCCCTTTATGGCGCTTGCTAACCTACTCTTCTTGTATTCAGAGGATTTTACTCCCCTAATATTCCAACTGAGAATTTTATGATTCATAAAGAGATGTTTCCGGACCCTTTTTCCTTTTCATGCTATCCAGCCCTTCTTCTTCTAGACTTGTGCTTGTTACCTTTTTGTTTTTTTTTCCCTGTTAGAGTAGGGGGATCTTCATCCACCATATCCTCCTCTTCCATTAGATCCGCCCACTTATTTTTGTTTGGGGGAATGACTCTCTCTATTTCATCCAATTCCCCATATACCACTATATCTCTCCCAATCCCTCCTTCCGCTTCAGAAAGCGTTCCCTTCTCTGTGTTTGTTGTTTCCAGAATGTACTGAGAGAAAAGATTTTTTGCTCCTAGAGCAATGTGAGTACTCAGAGATGCCTGGGGAAGAGGTTTTGACCGGAGTGCTCCGCTCCTCCGAGCAATGTTCCTAGTCCTCCCTTTTTGTTTGGAACCTACCACTTCCCATGACTGATCGTCTGCTTTTGGTAAACTTATGAGATTACTGGGCTGTATTGTCGATTCATTAGCTAGCTTTCCCACGATGTTGGAGCAGTGATTCTCACCTCCCTGGCCAGGGGCACATGGGGTGAAACTTACTTGAGTGATGGGATGGCTAACTGGTGCACCATTGGACGTGGGAGGATCATTAAGGCCAGTCGGAGCTTGTTGTTGAGGAGTCCCAGCTTTTCTAGACCTGACTTGGGGGTTCTCTTCTAGTCCTTCAATCTTTATGTCCGGAAACATTATGTATATTTCCCATCTATTGGTCAATTTTAGGGGGAACTTGAAAGAGCATTTGCCACTCTTAACTACCACCCCTTTAGGTATGCCTGACGTTGCCGGTATTGCTACACAAATCTTTGGTCCTTTGGCGATGGAATGTGAGATATATGCTCCTACTGTGTTAGCAATGACCTTTAAGAATTCAGGTACCAACATGTCTGGAGGTAAGTGTTCGATCTCTAACCAACACGGAATTTTGATGGCCGAGATTTGATGGGGAGAGAAGCCAGGTGAGTAATATTGATATAAAATGTACTCTCCCATGAATGAGTCTACTGCGCGGGACACCATCTTATCTACCACTGCTTCGCTATCAAAAAGAATGAGAAAGAAGTTACTTCCCAGTGCCTTTAGCGATTCGTGTTGAGGTAGGCCTAATTTCTTCAGGTGTGCTGAGAGCCAGTATTCCAGTTTTCGGAGGTCCAGGAATCCTCCTGTAAAGAAACCAATGACAGATCGTGATACCAGGTTCTCCACCACTTTTACGTGCATACCATGATCTATCTCTGCTATTGGATAGTTAGACTCCTCGTCTACTTCCATATTTCCAGCACTTTCAGTTCCATTTTCTTCAAGTTGAACTTTGTTCAATTTGCCCAGGTCTTGAGCAAAACCTTGCTTCTACTATTTTAAGTGCTGCATCTACTCTCAAACTCCTGGCAGTCTCTGTTGGTACCTTATTCTTTATCCACTCTGAAAATCTAGGCTTGTTAACCCTTGCTATAGTGTCGTTGTTTTTCCAAGCCTGCCTTGCATTACTCCTTGCAGCGCCACTCGCTGAGTCTATATTTGCAGTATTGTTATGCCCTTCTTGAGTTGGAGTTTTTGTAGTATCGGTAGTTTGTGGAGACAGTTTTTTAGCCCCTATGCTTTCATGAGATATCCCCCCATTTGTGATACTCACTGCACTCCATTTCTCTTCCATTGTAGCGCCTCCCAAACCTACAGATTTGTGCTTCATCTCTGCTAGTTTTTCATTTTCTTCCAGCTCTTTCTCGTTTGCTTCTGTTTCTGCTTCTTCCATATGTGACACTTCCATGGATGCTTCTTCCATCTGTGAAGCTTCCATTGGTGAAACTGATCTGCAAGGTTGTGTGAATTTTTTCTGCCCTCCTGCACTATCTCTTACCCCTGCCCCTAACATTGCAGATTTCAGTTTTCGGATAGCACCGATGGCACTCACACTTGCCTTAGAGGTCAGGTCTTCCCTTGCTGATACCTTACCTACTCCATTGCCCTTTGGGGAATGATTAATACTATGTGAAGCTGGGGTGGCTGCAAATGGGCCTGGATTCTTATCTGATAAACTAAGGAAATGGTTTACCTCGTGCTGGGCAAAAGCCCCAATTTTTGAAGCCGATTTGTTGGAGGCCCCATCGGCTGGGGGCGATATGCAGACCCCTGGAGTCTGCCGGATGGCTGTGGACCAGCCTAGACTGCCGATGGCAAGGCGAATCGGGGGCCCTGGTCCCCCGTTGTTCTTACCTGGGTCGGACCCAGGCCGACCTCCGACAGCCACCTCCTTAACTGCGCCTTCGTCCATCTATACGCCGCTCTAAGTTTGAGATTTATTAATACTTATAGTTTCTCCAATGCAGCTTATATTTTTTGTGAAGAGATATAAAGCTGTAATTGATGCTTATTTGGATGGGTTGGAGGCAATGGGCCAATAGGATCTTTCAGGTGTTGCAAGTGTTGCTTCAGTTTTTATCAGCCGTGTGGACAAAAGGCTAGACCAAATTTGAACTAAATAAGCTTTAGCTCTTCGTGGGAAGGTCATATTGTGCTCTCTAATTTTTTTGACGTGGAAATGGCAAATTTAATAAGCTGAGGTGTTGTTTACCAGGCCATTGTCGCTCAAATTGATAAAGCAACAGGAGATATTAAGACAAAGTAGGATGATCATTAGACTCCATAATATCATGCCAAAATCCTTATGAAGCTAGTTGAAAATACCTCTTACAGCTCTAACACAAATAGCTACTTATTGCACCTTCCATATTGCCCATGCTTGCAGAGCAGAGTAGAGCAAAAAGTCCCTCAAAAAGTCCCTGTGGGCCAAATATCCAAAGGCTTTGTATATTTTTTTATAGACTCCACCTTAGATCACTCGAAGAAAAAGTAGAAGAAACCTTAGATCCCTTTGTTTTTCGGCTGCCACTAGCAAATACGAAACTTTATTCCAACTTCAAAACACTTGGAGAATGGTTGATCAGATTAGCTCCAGCAATATGCCATTTTCCGCCAAAGTAACAGAGCAACATTAGCCCTTAACACTTTTGCATAACCCTACTTATTTGCATAAAAAGCAACCAACGAGAAAACCTTCTAAGTATTTAGCGATGCTGAGAATAACGATGTTGAGAAAAAAACCACAAAATGTATATTGGCCCATGACTTTCAGGCCACAAATTTCAGGCCACAAATTTTATAGAAGAATAATAACCTTCAGGAAAAACCCTTTAAGGGAAAATCATAAAAAGGAATATTATCTGCCCTTGGAAAATTCATATCCATTGTCATTTTTTGCCATTTCCAAGGCAAGTTTAAGCTATCCATGCTAAGTGCCGATAAAGTTTTTAGTAAGATCTTGATTGTGATTCTGATGTGATTCTTCAGCGACAATGCATTCAGTAATCGTCATTAGCAGCATCTGCAGCTAGAGAGCATCCAAATCGGCCCTCCAAGCGACGATTACTGAATTCAAATCATTTGGCTTGGACCCTCCAATCCAAATCGGCCTAATAACACTTGCCAGGACCTTCAACATGAGGGGTCCCGAGATCCGGCTCTCATCGATATGTAGCAATGTGCTAAAAACATTTTTCCTATCGTTTTTCCTCTTAGTTTGTCCCATCCAACCAGGTCCAGCCAAGTGGACCTATGGTTCAATGGCCCACCTTAAAATGTTTTGATTAAAATGCTAGTTAACGTATGAAATGTTAGCCACTAAAAAGGATTCCCTATTGCACTTTCGCAGATCCCCACCAATAAACATAATACTTGAGTTGGGTTTGCTAGATCTGCAGCTTCGAAACCATTCAAAAGTGGGATTTTTCATATTTGAAACAACAACCACCATTTGGCAACACCCAAGTTCAATTTGCAGGATTTGCAGCTTTGGAACCCGTTCGAAATTTTCAAATTTTCAAATTTTTGATGAAGACAACCATTTGGCAAGGCAATATTGTAGGTTTAAATCCTATGTATTCTTAAAATGATTATTACTAGCCATAATTCAAATCTATAAGGAAGTCAATATAGAGAAATATTTGCTTGGCCGTCCATGAATATCCTTATGCACTGACTCGCTTCCCCAAATTCGAGGGAGTCGAGAAAGAGAAATGTTCGCGGCGGCCTTGGCTGCCGCAATAAATTTCTTGTATATATTAATTTATAACCTGCCATATGGATAATAGATCTTTATTTCATTTTGCTTGAGATGTCTTTCAAGGGGAATGGCAATGCTATGTTTGAGTAAGTTTGATCCGAATACATTTTTTTTTTTAATGGTTAAAGCCTTAGTTTAACTAGCAATAGATCCGTCAAATGGGCCATATAGTTGCGTTTACAGTGCCTCGGGATAAGTTGTGGGACAGATTGAGACAGCTAGGGACCCCCGTCGACTTGCAGAATGCTATATACAGACTATACGAGGCTTGCTCCGGTCGTCTCACACTGTGAGGGGAGCCCGTTGTTAGTAGCATTGGGGTGCGCCGGGGCTGCCCTCTATCCCCGACGCTCTTCGGCTTGTACATTGACCAGCTAGAAGAATGGCTAATGAGCATTGGGAGGCTTCGATTGATGCACCACATAATCCGGCAACTCATATATATCGATGATGTTGCCCCCGCCGCATATACCCCAGAGGACATGCAACGCCACCTGGATGCTTTGGACACTTTCTGCCAATTCACTGACATGAGAGTTAACTTGGCCAAGACAAGGGTGCTGCTGGTCCCATCATCCCGGCACCCACGCCTTCCCTCATTCACTTACCAGGGACAGGTAGTGGAGGTGGCTCAGTCTTATAAGTATTTGGGCATTGAGTTTTCTACTACCACACAGCGGGATGCATCCATCGTTACGGGTTCTTGCAGTCGGAAAGCCACGTATGCAATGCAAAACAACAAATACAAGGCGTAGTCAGATGCATGGGGTCACCAGGCACACTTGTTCGAGGGCCTTGGTTGAACCGGTCCTCCTCTATGGGGCAGAAGTGTGGGGGCCAGTGATATCCCTCACCACTTGGAACGATCTAGAGCAGGTACAGAAGGCCTTCTTGGCCCGGGCACTGGGAGTGAAGTCCACGGTCCCATATCAGATCTTGCTCCAGGAGACAGGCTTCCTTCCATTCTGAGGGTCTATTTACTGAACGCCACCTTATTTACTTCCGAAGGTGGTGGCTATGGATGAAGCCCGGCTGCCCAACCTTGCTTTGGCAAATGGCGATGGGCCCATTTGGCGACTCAAAGCCCGGCTGGAAAGACAAGCAAGCCCGGTGGTTTCGCTATGGAATGTGCGCAGCAATACGATGTGGACCCGGTGCATACATCGAAGGAACGCGCCACGCCTTTGAAGCGATTACTTGGATGCTTGCTTCATGGCCAAGCTTTGGGATGCAGAGGCCTCCGTCACATGTCAAGGTGGCAAATTATCGACAACTGCAGGTTAATCCCATGCTCACGAGGGGCCCACACCACTACCTGCGCACCCATCTACCCATGAAAAAGCGCAGGGTGATTGCTTCCATTCGCACAGGTGCACACCACCTCCGCATTGAGACAGGGAGATGGATTCGAGGGGCAGCGTGAGGACAAAGTCCTGTCGATCCGTCAACGGGGCCCCATTGAGGATGAAAGTCAGCCCTCCGGGCCTGTCCGTGATACAAAGCATATCCGGGCTCGGTATGCTCGGTTAGTTGTGCCCCATCGAGGGCCTTGCATGAGCTAACGAGCATGGCCTCGTAGGCTTGTTAGGATCATTACCTCAGGGAGGTAATGGATACGCTGGACTCGGTTATGCCCCCTCGTCCAGGCATTAACCTCACCGTACTTGTGATTATGTATATAATCAGGCGGTATGTCAGCATCCTTATTGCTACTAAGGTTTTCCCCGAAAACCCTTGGTGGGGGTTTTTAATCCTGGTAGTAATATGCCTGCTGCTCTCTCTTTGTACTTGGGTTCCATAGGCCAGTTGGTCTCCGTGGACGATAAAATCATATTCTATTCTATTCTATTCTATTCTATTCTATTCTATTCTATTCTAGGGCAATAAGGAATGGAGGGAATATCGAGCCTCCTTAATTGGGGCTCAAAATTAGTGAAGCCGAGGATTAATTTAATGAAGCCCCGAGGATTTTGCATATTTAATGCTATGGTGGTTGGAACAAAATTCAACAAGAAAAAAGTGCCACGCAAGTGTGGGATAAAATGAATTATTGCCTTCACCTCATTGGCTCATAGAAAATGCTGATGTGGAATTTCAAGGGTGCCCCTTTTGGGATAAATCGAAATCTCAAAATATCTCTAATGAGCTCCTTGGTGCGTTGTTGCTGGGATCGCATTAATTACCAGTTTTGAGTAAAGATTATGCATGTATTCGGTCTCTTGGAACTATAGTGAGTTTACATGGGAGAAGGGGAACATCAAGAACTCCATCACAAGGGATGTCGACTTCATTTTCATTATGGAAACATGAGAACATGTTGGTTGAAAAATAGTAGATCTGCCAGGCTATGGGCAATTTACTGTTTAATAATTGCAAAGGAAGGCGAGGACATGGAGGAATTGTGTGCTACTATAAGAAAACGTTGGCACTTTAGTTTCTCTCCATAAAGCAGACAGACATGGTTTCCACATGTAAAAGAGTGCAGAGCCAGTATGACAAATCCCTTTTTGTTGTGGCATATAATTTTTCCATCCAAATTCAAACTTTTATCATCATAGCTTGCCATGGACGGCCAATTTGCGCTTCGCAGTGCACTCAAACGTTGACATGCTATATTTATATGTCGAACAGTATGATGACATTCATAGAACATGTAATGCTTGTTGGAGATTTTAACGTATACATAGGAATGGAGCAACTAACGAAGCTCAACCCTTTGGCAGATTATTTGTTGCAGCTCCAGACAATAGAAGACTTTTGGCCACACACATCTACTGATAGGTGCCATCCTGTCATGGGATTTGGAAAACTGTTGCTTCAGATGTGCAAAATCTTCGACTTGCTTGTTTACAATGATCTCACACAATGACCATTCTCCTTTCACTACATTTGTAGACTTCAGAATTAGGGAACGGACCCAGCCTCGTCGATTATGTGCTTGTGGCAAAGCAAGACTTATACCTTAGCATTTGCAAGTGGAAACAAACATGAGGGATGAGGATGTAGATTGAGATCGCCAACCCATTATTTGAGGTATCATGGCAACCTATATAGGTCCATTACTAAATTAGCTCCCACATACTGCAACATTCCTTGGATTACGACCAGACAGAGTCTTACGTCGAGCTGCTAATAGAAGAATTAGTAGAAATTTTGCATCTTCCCATCTTGGATCAACAAATTGAATAGTTGGTCAAAATCCTTCTGAGTGCCACAGAACAATGCTTTGGCTAAGGACACTCAAGGATTTTGTGTACGACAAGCTTACCACAAAAAATAGGGACTTTTTTTTATTGGTGGTGTACAATTCAGCAGTGCACGACATAGGGTGATTAACGGGTGCTGACGTACTTTCATCAGTAACGTCCTCTCACCCATCATTCTTTTTTCCATCCTCGCCATTTTTTTCCAACCTCCAGAACGCTTGATCTTAGACCAATTTGAAGGATCGGCCGATTTGTTGTTCATGTCAGTGATCCCGAATATGTAGCTATTCGGGTGGTGCTTGGAATTTGGAATTGGCGGGCAAATTTCCCAAAGCTTCATTTGTTTGGGAGAATGTAGCTGCTTCTTTTTTTTGCAGATGTTTTTCAATGCGGGTGAATTGGGAAGGTGCATTCCTTTTGGCCATTTCTATGAATAGAATAAGATTTGATCCTAAGAATTTATTGTCCAATTTGCATAATCTTGAAGAGTAATCCTAGCAATTTAAGCAGCTACGTGGTCGGCTGGTTTCCAAAATTGCTGGATGTACTCAATATACTCAGCATATTACACATTCTCCCGATGTTCCAGGACAATCTTTTGGCTATTAATACATTCCTGGTAATCAGTAATTCAGCAAGCCACGTGTCTTTGAATTTGGTTCTGTAATTTATTTGTTCTTAATTGGCAGAAGCTGTGGAAGATACAAAATTTTCTACATATGATGCTACATGTGTTGAATCTGCAGATAATATTCAAGACCAGCACATGCAGGACCAAGTTGAAGCAGGTTATTGCTTTCATGTGCAAATCTTTTTTAAGAAATATATTTTGATGTAGCGCTTAAGTTATTTCCTTTCTGGTGTTTAAGTTATTTCCATTCTAGTGCTTAATTTTCAGAAGTTTTATTATTTGCAGAATTTGAAAGACAGAAAGAAGACAATTTGTTACTACATGAGGAGGATACAAACTTTTCAACATATGATGGTACAATTTCTGATTCTGCAGAGGACATCCAAGATCAGCACATGCAGGACAAAATTGAAGCAGGTTATTGTTTTCACGTCTATTTTGATGTAGTACTTAAGTGACTTCCTTTGTGGTGATTAAGTTATTTCCATTATAGTGCTTAATTTTCAGAAGTGTCATTATTTGCAGAATCTGAAGCACAGAAGAATTTGTTAATCTATAGGAAAATCTGTGCACAAAAAAGAAGGCAGCAGAGAGCAAGAAAGAGAGCAAGGGAAGCTGATTGATAGAAGATGACAAGGATCTAGAAGTCAATGTTTTGAGCAAAGAGAAGAAAACAACAAATGTCGAAGTTGATTGCAGAACATGCTAATCAAGTATGTCAAAAACTTTCAAAAAATGAGAGGAAAGTTCTTCAAGGTGTTGCTAAGTTGCTGCCAGAATTTGAAATGTTGAAATTGAAAGAATTAGGGACAATGACTAAGATAGTCAACAACTTGAGGAATTCTCTTGCAAAGCATAAGTATGCCAGATCGACGGATGTGCTTACAGCAAGAACCTCAGCCATGGTATATGCTATTGTCCCTGGCGCTAATTGCTTGGGAACTTCCAACTGCCTCAACCTGAATAGAAGATATGTGACTACAGCAGTTCAGAGGAGAAAAATAGCAGAAATTAGTGATGGCCCATGGTCAATGTTCAAAAAGAAAACCAAGTCTGATAAACTAAGCAGAAAACAACAAAAATTAGTAATTGACCTTTGGACTTTTCAGACAAGAGTTTCACCATGCGAGAAACATGTTATTAATATTAGGCTTGGCAAATGAAACAAGATAATGCATGCTCTTCACTTCATGGAATAAATTACTAGTCCTATATTTTGGTGTAGCCAAAATAGGTTTGGCTAAAGTACCCTCAAATTGGAGCTTGAAGTTTCTAGTACTTGGCTAAACTCGATGATTTTTCTCTATCACTATTTCTTGGCTTTGGCTAAACTTTTAAAATATGGTATTCATTATTATTATTATTATTAATCATTATTATAATAATAATGGTATTATATAACATATGAGAACCTATAATGGTATTACATTCATTCTTATGCTATTTGTATGAACATGGTATTACATTATAAACTTGGTATACATTATATATTGTTATGAACATGGTATACATGTATGTATACATTATGACATTATTATCAAACCTTAATGTATACATTATTACATGGTTTCAATGTTCCATTCATTCATGCATTATTACATAGCATGTAAAGAAGCAACTGGATATCAAAATGAATAATGTCTGAACCATATACGAATTTTTTTTGAAACAATTTGGAGTTTGGGTCTGCTGAACAATGATTGAAGCTGCGTCTAGTTGCATTCAACACAAGGCCAATCAATCCTTCTGCTCCCTCTGCAACTAGATACCGCTCCCAATTCCGTTTTGATTTCCCCAAAAAGATGACCAAATGAATGCCACATATACTTGGCAAAATACGGCTAAGGGTAGGGTCAATGGGGATTGGACTAGGTGTAAAAGTATGGAATCAAGTATTATTTTTCACCGACACCAGACTGTATACATAGGGGTTTCTATGGGGGGCGAGCCGTATACGGAGGGGTTTCTCCCGACCCCTGGAACGCATATGCCATATCCCCTTTACATAGAGGTGAACCCCCCGGGAGCATCGCGGTGTGGCATGTGGGGAAAGGGGTGGGGGTCAGGCTTGCTCACCATATCATTCAATAGCCGACATATGCACATGATATAGAACTCAGTCTATAGTACCCCAATGAGTATGCAGCAGCATGCATCTGGATACCTTGAGCGCTTTCTGTGAAATCACTAAGATGCATGTCAATTTGGCCAAAACCAAGGTTCTTTTAGTGTTATTTTTGAGGCAAGAGGGACAAACTTGCTTCACTTATCAGGGTCAAAATGTGGAAGTGATTCAAACATGCGAATATCTAGGAGTAGAGTTCACTATTATCACATATTGGGATACATGTATAAGGCAATGTGTGATGGCAGGTTAGAAGGCTTTCGATGTAGTACAAAACAACTGCCATCAAGCAGAGCTTTGCCACTGGTCACATTAGTCACACTTTTTCAGGATGTTGATGGAGTCAGTACTTCAGTATAGAGTGGAAGCATGGGGGCTGTAATATCACGTATCACTTGGGAAGACTTGGAACGGGTACAGATGGCCTTTCTGACTCTAGCACTTGGAGTCAAGTCAACTGCCCAGTACCAAATTCTTCTACAAGAGACTCGCTTTTTGCCTTCGTAAAGAGCTGCTCTAAATCGTCATATCATATACAGTAAAAAAGTCATCAGCGTGGGAGACTCCGCCTTCCGAACCTCGTCTACACAATGGCCTTAAAGCATATTGGAAGGATAAATGAGCTACCTAGTTCTCTCGAATGTGCAGGAGTAGGGGTGCACATAGGTGCATAACAATCAACCACAATTGCCTCAGACAATATCTAGATGTATTTTTCACAGTAAGCTTCGGGATAATAGTGCTTTGAAGTTAGTATAGGCATCCAACTACAAAATCCGAATCAATCTTGCCAGGGGTCCATAGCTATACTTGTTAACACATTTGCTCATGAAAAATCATAGGGCGATTGCGTACCTACGCAGGAAGCACACCACCTCAAAATCGAGATAGTCAGATGGGCTTGGGAGATGCGAGAAAATAGGATCTGCAATGCTGCTAGTTGAAATTGATTGAACATGAGAGCCACACCCTTCAACACTGTTTGATATTTTCACCTATGCGGTCACGATACGACAGATTCGTTACTCCTAACCAACCATGTACTTATGAACACGTCTTCGGTGAGCAGACTCATCTTATGTCTAGGAGATAATGGACATGATGGCTCTATTGTTCCCTCGATCATAATGTTCACATGTTCAAATTGTACAGTTAATCAGTAGATTTATTACGATTAAGGTTGTTCCTTTGAAAATCCCTCGAGATGTGGACTTTTTAATCATGTACAGTAATAGGCCCATTGTTCTTTCTTGTTGTTTGAATCCCATAGGCCATTCTAGTCTCAATGGACGATAAAATTCAATTCAATTCAATTCAATTCAATTCAATTCAGTATACTCAATCAATGCCTATCTTATGATAACTTTGTAAATTGATGGTAAGTTTTACAAATCCATGTGCAAAACATGCAAGAGCTCTAAAATTTTCAACTGTGTCATTTTTATTTGTATCATAGCACCAAATTGGCTACCGCCTTTACGTGGCATTTATAATGAGAGCACGTGCACTGCAATCTGTGCAACATCTTTTACGTATTACCTAATATAGAAGAGATAGCTCTATGATGTGAAACCTTTCTTAGACCATTAAAGGGTAATAAAATATTTTTATTTATGATGGCCACTAAGCTATCTTAGATCTTGAAATATATCCTTTTGTTTTGACCATAATGGGTATGATTGTTATTATATTGCATTACCTTGTAGATGTGATGATTGTCATATAGATCGACTTCATCATTTGATATATATTGTCAAAAGTGGATTAACTGTCATTTTTTGTACATACTTTGAGAAGATTTTTATATTTTGTTGCATGTACTATAAGGGAAAAACAAGATACTACTTGGATATGCATCTTAAGGGGACCACTTGTTAATGCACTCGTTCTTGCATACGGATTCAAGTGGAAGGAAAAAATGTAAGGACGTGAAGGAAAAGGGAAAGTATATGAAAGCAAACCTATGGGTAGTCCCATTGGTACTACATATGAGTGCATAGGACATCCAAGGGAACACGTGTTGTACTCAAAAGAGTGATGAAGACAGGCGCCAGAGAGGCACAAGACCACACCAGACACCTAGGAAGAGGCAACATATGTCACGGATATAGAGAAGAGTTAGAGGGGACGACAATGAATGTAGATCAGAAGTGCAAACATAAAGGATGCATAAAAAATGATGATGGTAGAGGGAGGAATATAAGAACAAGTAAAAACTAAAGATGTACGATAGATGGCGTATATATGAACAGCAAGCACCATTTTCAAAGCAAGCATGGGGGAAAGGGAAGATAATGGAAGTGAGGAGGAGATTGTGTATGATTTAGAGCTGGACAAGCTATTGGACTATCTATTGAGTTGTCCCAAAACGATGGACACCACAAGCGCATCCGTAGAAATACCAAACTCTTCATGTGAATCGAATGTACAAGGTACTGCTTATATATGCTGCATTTTAGATTCAAGAGTTTGGTTAAATCTAGTTGACATTTGCCATAACTAAAAAAATGTATTTGTATAACTTATCATTCTTTGGTTTGCAAACAGAGGCAAGTTTGAGGGCCATCACCACCGTAAAAAAAACAGGCAAATGTAAACTGCCTTACAAAGGGATCCGAGCAAGGCCACTTGGAAAGTGGGGAGCAGAAATCAGAGACCCTATCAAGCGTCAAAGGGCCTGGCTTGGGACATATGATAGCATTGAAGAAGCTGCAAGGGCTTATGATCGTGCTGCTGTAAGGTTTAAGGGGATTCGTGCTCGTTTAAATTTCCCCGAGGATTGGCCCTCTTCATGTGGCCCTGATTTTGAGAGTCTCCCTTCATCTCTCTCCCTTGACGAACAAGTTGCTGCCCTTGCTTGGCACCAACAATATGGCCCTTTTATTCCCTAGAATCTTAAACGTTTCACTTGATTTTCCCTCCTTTACATGTCTCTTTATATCTTCTCAATGGTGTTGCCACTCGCTATCACAATACATGTCTATCAATGCAATGTCTTCACGATCATGGATACTCTATTATCCATACATTGAATAAGAAGAAGAAGAATAAGAAGAAGAAGAAGAAGGAGCAATTTTTACACCATGCAGAAGAAATATTTGCAGTTTTTATGAAGAAAAAATGTTCACGTATAGATCTATGATCCATGAACATATGCATAAGATGGTAAGATGAACCGGCCACTACAGTACTATACTCACATGTAACATGTACTATCTATTAGTAAACATTGTGGACCACTAAACAGGTTGGCAATGCATGTTCTAGTACGCCATAGACTATTGAGATGTACAAATTAATTTCTGTTGGTCGGTTTATTAAGATTCTCTGTGACAATACCTTGTGCTTTCATTAGACGATATTATATCTTGATGGCCAATTTGCTTGACATGTTGTTGCTTATGAAGGCACTATAATGCTAAGTCACTCTCTAATGCAATGCCGCTTGGTATTTTGTTATATTTAAGACCTACTCAATGCCTATCCATCTCGACTTAGGGACTAGAAATATGACTCCTCTGGGCATTACATTGATCACTTGGAGAGCTGACTTGCTAACAATGGAGGCAACAGAGCTCACCTTTTGCACCAGATCACCATGCAGCTAATATATGCTGATGATATGGACCTCTTAACTTATACTCCGGTGGACATGTAGTGCCATCACAAGGCCCTGGACACATTCTGCCGGGGTGACTGACATGCACATCAACCTGGCCATGACTAAGGTGGTCCTCATATCATCCTCACATCAGCAGAGGACTCCCTCCTCTAGTTACCAGGGCAAAATATGGAAATGGCATCTGCCTACAAATATTTTAGAGTGGAATTTCCTTCTACTATATGCACTGGGACACTTCCATCTAGGTAAGAGGGACAATGGGCTGGAAGGCACTATATGTAATGCAGAACAATAGTCATAGAGTGGAGCTGTACGATTGGATCCATCAGTCGCACCACCTGTTCATGGTGTTAGTGGAGCCTGAGCCTGGTGGTATCCCTTGCTACCTAGAATGACTTGGAGCAGGTGCAGAACACCTTCTTATCACAGGCACTGGGGGTGACGTCCACGGTCCCATATCAAATCCTGTTGTTCTTGCCTCTTCAGAGGGCGGCCTTGATCACTACATCGTCTACTTTTAGAAGGTGGTCAATATGGTTGATGCTCATCTCCCTAACCTAGCTTATACCATCGCAATGGGGCCGCTATGCCTCAAGGCTAGCTGAAAGGAAAAGAGAACTCGATGGTTGGCCAGATAGAATGTGTAGGAGCACAGGTGCATACAGGTACAAACAGAGGTAGATCACCATAGCTTAAGGCAAAAGATTGATGCTTGACCAATCTCTGGAATGCCAGCGCCCTTGAACAGGCCAAGACAACATACTACCAGCGCCATATAAACCCCACATTGGAATGGGGCCCGAAGAATGCCACTGCGGCATCCATTTGCCTATAAAAAGGCATAGACTCATTGCCTTGATTTGTCTGGTCCTCTATCTCTAAATTAAGGCGGGCGAGATGGGTTGGGGAGCCACGTCTTGATAGGCTTTATCAATCGTTTGCCAAATGGGCCATTGAGAATGAATGCCATATCCTTCAAAGCCATCCAAATGTGACGATCAATTTGGACACGCTTATTTGAATTGGTTAGGCACTGGCCAACCGCTACATGTAATATTGTGCATGGGCTTACGTGCGGATGTCCGGGATCATACCTTCACGAGGTCATGGATATCGGAAAGCTTGCTATGTCCCGGACACACACCTAACATGTATATGTAGCACAATAACAAGGGTTCTAGGGGATTTAATATGGATGTAAAATAATAATTCCTAAATAGACAACCATAGATCATATTCCTAAAACAATTGTATCGTAGGGTTGATATAAAAAATATAAATTTAAAATAAAAAAATAATCATATTAGCTCACGGGTTCTATTGATCAAAACATCTTTATTAGGACATTGAATTATTTTGGTAGAGGTTCGAGCCCCTAAGTATTCCATCTTCCAAGACTTTAGGTGAACTCATATTTCATAATTTAAAACCATAGCCCCCAATTATAATTGACCATAATCTAAAGAGATGTCCAGAGCCTCCCAACATATTGTTAGAGGGTCGACAAATCCAGGCGGCCAAGGGATAGTCCGGTGGCATTCTTATTCTTGCCATGGTTTTCTCAAACCTTCGGGGAGGGTTTTTAATCTGGACAAGTAATAAGTCTGCTTTGCATTCCTTCATTAGGTCCATAGGAAAAACCATTCTATTCTATCATATCCTTTCACATCTAAGTCAAAAAAATAAAAATAAAAGAAAATTATGTATTACTTTTCCTAATTGCTATATTATGTCATTGTATAAAAATAGTTGCTAATATGACAACATGTAGCAACTAAGGGAAACATTGATTTTGATTGTAGAAAGGTGCCCTTCTACAAATCATCCAATCTTAATGAACCATAATTGAATAAGAGAAAACATAACTAGCAATTATGGCGGGCTTGAAAAATGGATTGGGTTGGTTTGCAGTAAATGAAATGTGGAGACATGGTTAAATATAACAAAAAGGGTGGATAATATAGACAAAGCGCAAGTTCAACTCGAATTTTACTACTACAATTTCTAGGCAACAAAATGACTCCTTTGTAGAAATCTTAAATGCGTGTTGAATGTAGCTTTGTGGATGTTATAATATATCTATGTAGTAACCATCTATGGCTCCCCAATGTTGGAGGGAGCAAATGGCAATGCCTCAATCACAGGTTATACCCATTGCAATCTTTAACATACGCATCCACTTTGTTTACCATGTTGTCTTCTATTTCTTTAATGTCAATGATAATATCCATGAAATGTAAGGGCTTTTTTTGTCCTTGACATTAGATAGCATAGAATCTTATATTATAAAGTTTACACCGTAAGTGTTGGACCACCCCTAATTTAGATGGCTCGGATTATCAAATTGCATCCAAGGCCAAGATTTATCGTGATGACTTCCCTCCACTATGATTGGTTATCGCTTTTGATCTCTTAAAAGAAAAAAGGAAAAGGAAAAGGGAGGATGAAAGGGAAAATGAAGGGTAAAAGGCACGAGAGAAAGGGGAAGAGGGAAAGGGAAAAGGGAAGGAAAAAGGCATGGGGAAAAAGGGGAAGAGGAAAAGGTGAGAAATGAAAAATAGCATGAAAAAAGGAAAATAAGGTAAAAAGAAAAGGGGAGGGAGGAAATGGAAGGGAAAAGGGGAAAAGGGTAAGGCAAGGAGAAAAAGGAAAGGAAAAAAGGGGAAGAGAAAAATGGTGGATAGACAAAAAGGCATGGAAAAATAAAAAGGAAAGGGAAAAACGAAAAAGGAGGTGGAAAGGGGAAAAGAGAAGGGAAAAAGGCACGAGGAAACGGGAGAGGAAAACGAAAAAACAGGAAGGGCCACGGAAAAATTTGAAGAGAAAAGGGTGAGGAAAAAGAAAAAGAAACGGAAAAAGAGCATGAGAAAGGGGGGAAAGAAAAGAAAAAGGGAAATGGGGGAAAGGAAAAGAAGGGTGGGAAAGGAGGAAAAAAAAGCTACGAAAAAGGTGAGGAAAAAAGAAATGGAAAAAGGTATGGGAATATAAAAGTGGAAAGAGAAATGGAAAAGGAAGGGGAAAGGAAAAGGGCACATAGAAAAAAGAGACAGGGTGAAAAAAGGAAGGCAAAAAGGAAAAAGGAAAAAGATAGGCAAGAAGAAGAAGAAGAAGAATAAGAAGAGATTTTAACGCCACGCCAAAGGCATCCGGACGGACATGTGACACTTTACAACACACCTGATGGTCCTCGGCCCCACCACTTTACATTGCTGAAGTGGGTCCTTCCCCCACCAACTTTACATTGTATGGCCACTACCACAACGAGTATGTTGAACCCGTGACCTTAGGGAAAAGGAAGGAAAAAGGCACGAGGAAAGGGAGAGGAAAAAATGGGAAAGAGGAAGGGGAAAGGGGTACCAGAAAAAAATGGAAGAGGCAAAGGGTGAGGAAAGGGAAAGAAAGCAAGGAAAAAAGAACATTGAAAATATAAAGAAAAAAAAGAAAGAGGGGAATAGGGAAAGGAAAAAAAAAGAGAAAAGAGGGAAGAGGGTGAGGAAAGGACAAAAAGGGGAATGTAAAAAAGGTCTTAAAAAAGAATGGAAAAAAAACATGGGAAAAGCGGGAAAGGGAAAGAGAAAAGGAAAAGGAAGGGAGAAAGGAAAGGGAAAAGGCACGAGAGAAAAAGGGAAATGGTGGAGAAAGGAAGGAAAAGGAAAAAGGGAGATGGAAAGGGGGGAGGGAAAGGAAAACCCGGACAAGAAAAGGGGAGAGAGAAATAGGAAACGGAGGGCATGGGATAAAGAGGAAGAGGTGGAGAAAGGAAGAAAAGGGCACATGAAAAAGATGGAAAATGAAACAAAAAAATGACATGGAAAAAAGGTAAAGAGAAAAGGAAAAAGAAGAGAAAAGGAAAAAATAGAAAGAAAGGGAAAGACCTAAAAAGGAAGGAAAAAGTCCATGAGAAAAAAAAAAAGGAAAAGTGAAAAGGAAAAGGGGAAAGGGAAGGGAAATGAAAAGGGGAGGGAGAAGGGGTTAAAACGAGAGAAGGGAAAAAAGAAACGTGGAGGAAAAAATAGAAAAAGGAAAAAGAAAAAAAGAAAGTGCGTAAGAGAATGATGAAAAAAAAAGAAACGTGGGATAGAGCAAAAAGACAAAGGAAAGAGGAAGGATGTCGAATACACAAAACCTATTATAGCTTCGGCAATGCTGGACTTGGTTTATTATATATTAGATTTATGAAAAAGGAGTCCGAGATGAAGGGGTTTTCATCCAATGGTGTTCCCAACTTATGCCCAGCAACACTGGCACCATTACTAGTCTCTCCATAAATTTGTTGATAAACTTATGGACACTCCCCACAAAGAGACAACGATTGACAAAACTTCTTCCATCAGTAAAGCTCTAACAAAAGATGCATGATCCAGTGGTAGAACATTAAACCCATTAAACCCACCATACTCAAGGTCACGGGTTCGAGATTGGCCATGTACTTGATGGTGTCTAAGTTGTACTTGATGTTGCATGATCAACTAAATACTTTCTCCTTAATTAATATGCAATGAATACTCATATTGACATATGCAATGCACTTGATGATGTTGTCTACGTTGTAAATTTGATGTTGCATGATCAACGCAAATACTTCCTCCTTAATTAATATGTACGAAATGTCGTTTTCCTTCACGTTTCACCAATAGAAGGAAAACAAGGTTCTAGGAAATACCGAGGTATTTAGCATTTTAGTTATTTTGTCATTTTCTCTAGCTCTATTTAGGTTCTTTTTTCCGTCCCTTTTCTTCTTTATCGCCTCTCTCGTTGCATCTCTTTTCTCCTTCCTAGTGTTGGGCCCCCACCCCCCGCTTCCCAAATTGTGAACCTTAATTGTGTAAGCTAATATTTTGTTGGAGGCCTAGTGCACCGTTGAGGCCCTCGCGGCCCGGATGGAGGCCTTTGTGCCTAGTTGGCCTATTGTGCCTAGTGGAGGCCCTTGTGCCTGGTTGGAAGCCTTGGTGGCTGGTTGGAGGCTCTGATGTCTGGATGGCCTTGTGGCTTTTGGTCATTTCTTGTGTATGGGAAGCAGGTAAAGCGCATTTTGGAACTTGAACAAGGTGTTTGGATTCTAGGCTCAAGACGGTTCAATAGGGAAGGCAACTGAACATGAGTTTAATTTCAACTTCTTTGTTGTAATATTTATTTCACCCGGCAAGGCTAGTCAGCATGAGGGTACAAGTTATATTACATTTTATGACTTAGCATAGGTTAGTGATCCCATTATTGCTGTAGGTTTTTCCTCGAAAACCCGAAGGGCGCAGGTTTTTAATCCCGCCATAATGGTTTCACTATCCGGGGTCTCAATATGTACTTGGACCGAGTTTGGTCATGAAAGGAGATGCCATGAGCCTCTTTCTCCTTCCTAGTGTTGGGCGATCCTCGGGCTGACTTTTTCTTGCCTACGACTCTTTTTCCTTTCTGTTTACTTTCTTGTTTATGCGCTCGACCTAAGTTTTTCTCTTTTCCCCGCTCACGGGTTTTCATGTTCACGATCCTTTCCTATCTTAGTTTTCTAGGGTCTTGGCTGCCCGATTGATTTGTGTGGTACCAAATTTTGCCGGTAGATGCCTCTAAAGCTTGAAACCAAATGGAAGTCTTTTGCTCTACAAACCTTGTAAAGCGATAGGCATCAATCCGAAAAGAGGAGATTCATGGAAAGAGAAAGGGCAAGAGATCATTCCTTGAAGTATCAAGATTTTCGAGAGTTGATTTGCACTCCCCGGAATGCCATATATCCAGCTAATAGAAAACAATGATAAAGGTAACTTTTGATTTGTAATGGAAAGAGCCTAATCTACATTTGAGTCGGAAAGGTTGAGAGTGGCCTACCGATATTCTCAAGGAAGCGAGCTTCATAAGAAAGTTTAAAGGATTGGTGGTTTTCAAGATTGAAATACTTTGTTCTCTCTATGTGTTTGTCGCCTTAAATTTTCTGTGTGTTCACTTTATTCAGCTGGAATGGTTACCCGTTATGCCCCGACCCCCGACAAAATATGTGACCGATTATCGCTTGTGTCTACCCGCTGCAACAAAGGTCAAGCGATTTCGGGATCATCTTCGAATCAATTTTTCATACATCAATCGCCTTTACCCTGTGTTTGCTTTTCCGAAATCAATCCTGTAGGTTACCTCTCGGTCAAATTTTTGTCAGGGCTTTACCCTCATTTGCTAGAAGGGGCCTGTGGTCGGCCGATTTCAAGACACAGGTTTTCTTGCTTGCTATAAATTCGTAAATCGAAGCCATTTTACCTCGCGGTACGTCTGTCTTTTTTGCAATTCCCGCACCTTAACACGCCTTTGGCGAACCAAAACCGTGGTCAAAGCGGGGTAACACCTAGGAATGAAGCCAAAATCATAGCCCAACTGGAGGCATGATAAGATTGTGGTTTGAGTAGGAATGAAGCCTAAGGTCGTTCTTCCCGACCAGATTATACGAGTCATAGCCTTGTTTCATTTTGACCTAACTATTACGCCCTTTCTTAGGCCTAAATTTAGTCCCATCATAAATATCTAGTTTCTATTTGGGGCATACCTCCCAGATATCAACCAAGGTATAAGTTTCAAATATATGAACATTGAGATTTGAGTTTCATTTATTTATTTATTTATTTATTTATTTTTTCCTCCAAGTTGTAGCTAGTTGCCGACATTGCCAGTCCAGTTTTGAGTGGTGTGGTTTTATTGCTAGTGGCATAGATTCTAAGACCAATTGGTAAAAATGATAGCACCACGCTAAACCAAGATTGCGTTTAGTCCGGTTGGGGAAGAACTAGTTTCCTTTTTAATCTTTTAACATAAATTAAACTCTTATTTTGGTATTTTAAGTTGATTTTTATGGACCAAGGAACTCTATGAAGGTTTGTTAAAGGCCTTGCTACAAGATGGAGGGGTTATATTTGATGCACGTACATGTATGGTTATGGTTATTATTTGACGTTTGTCGAGGTTTTAAATATCTTAACTATACCGGATATTGGTTAATGGCCTTGTTTTCTGCTCCAATTCTTGAAGATTGTTAAGTTGCTAACATTGGTTTGTCACATGATTTTTTTAAGTGATGTTGGTATGTTTGGCATATATCCATTTCTTTTCTCAGCCTTGTCCTTTCATTTATGCCATTTTGCTTAGTTTTCACTCAAAGTCCATTTGTCTCTATGCCCATGTACACAACCGCTACACTGCTTTCTATAATCTTTGCTCTTGCGTGCATGCACCTTTAAAGTGGAGCCTATGTTTCCTTTTTCAAGGTGGGTATTTGGTTGAGTGCCAAGCCTCTTAAAATAAACTTTATTATTATATTGAGATACATTCTTTGTTCCTAATCCTTCTCTTTTATTAACCTTTGCCCTCTACATATTCATATGTTATGTAGAAGATTTTTCTCTCGCAAGACAGGTTTTGAACCGGGAAATTGTCACGGCCTTCTAAGATTACATTGCTTTTCTCTTCAGCCTCTATTTCAAAGATTCTTGTCCTAGTATTTCTAGAATACTCATATTGACATATGCAATGCACTTGATGTTGCATGATCAATGAAATAATGCCTCCTTTACTACAAAAAATACAAGATGCTAACATATTTTGCTCCTTCAAGACCATTGAATTGTTTTACAATTATGCACCATTATATAATTACCATGTAAGTGGAAAGAATCGATCTTATATGTCGTTTACATTCATTATAAACACCTTGCAAGTGGGAAAAATCGATATTATATGTTATTTTTCATTTATAAATGTAATTTCGCTTAAATACAATATAGGATGCTATTGCTTCGTAGCAACAAGGGGTGGATAATATAGACAAAGGCAAGTTCAACTTGATGTTGCATGATCAATGAAATACTTCTCCCAATATGCAATGAATACTCATATTGACATATGCAATACACTTGATGTTGTATGAGTTGTACTTGATGTTGCATGATCAATGAAATAAGCCTCCTTTACTTAAAAATACAAGATGCTAAACATATTTTGCTCCTTCGAAGACCCATTAGATGCGTCCACAATTATGCACCATTATAATTACCATGTATGGGCAAGAATCGATCTTATATGTCGCTTTTACATTCATTATAATCACCTTGCAAGTGGAAAAATCTATATTATATGTTATTTTTCACTTATAAATGTAATTTCCGTTTTAAATACAATATAGGATGCTATTGCTTCGTAGAACAACAAGGGGTGGATAGTATAGACAAAGCTAAGTTCTTTCGAATTTACTACGACGGTTTCTAGGCAAAAAAACTCTTTTTATAGAAATCTTATAATGCATGTTGGAATGTAGTTTTGTGGATGATATACATATCTAAGTTATATCTAGTAGCCATCTATAGCTCCCCAATATTGCAGGGAGCAAATGGCAATGCCCAATCCTAGTTATACCCATTGCAATCTTTAACATCCGTGATCCACTTTGTTTTACTATGTTGTCTTCTATTGATGCATCCACAACTATGCACCATTATAATCACCATGTAAAGTGGGAAGAACGGATCTTTATATATCATTTTTCATTCATTATAATCACCTTTACAAATTAGGTAAAAAATCGATTTTATATGTTATTTTTCACTTATAAAGGGCAAGTTCAACTGAATTTTACTAATACTACAATTTCCGTGCAAAAACTTCCCTTATAGAAATCTTTATAATGCATGTTGAAATGTAGATTTACGGATGATATACATATCTAAGTTATATGTAGTAGCCATCTATGACTTCCCAATGTTCGCGCAGGGAGCAAATGGCAATGCCTCAATCGTTTTTATACCCATTGCAATCTTTAACCTTCGCATACGACTTTATTTACTATGTTGTCTTCTATTTCCTTAATGTCAATGATAACATCCATGAAATGTAAGGACTTTTTTTTGTCCTTGGAGATTAGATAAGATAGAATATCTCCATAAATTCATTGGTAAACTTATAGACACCACCACAAAGAGGCAATGACAAACTTCTAGCATCAAGAAGGCTCATAATAAAATGATGCACGATCCAAAGGTAGAACATTAAACTCACCATACTCGAGGTCACGGGTTCGAGATTGGCCAATGTACTTTGATATTGTCCAAGTTGTACTTGATGTTGCATGATCAACGTAAATATATCCTCCTTCAATAAAAGAATAAAATAAAAAAGGAGTAATATGCAATGACTCATATTGACATACTCAATGCACTTGATGTTGTGTGAATTGTATTTGATGTTCCATGATCAATGAAATACGCCCTCCGCAAGAAAAAAAACAAGATGCTAACACATCAATGGGTTGCTCGTTTAAAGAACCCATTTCTGCATCCACAAATATATGCACCATTATAATCACCATGTAAGTGGCAAGAACGGGATCTTATATATCATTTTTCATTCATTATAATCACCTTGCAAAAATCGATCTTATATATTTATTTTTTCACTTACAAATGTAATTTTGTTTAAACACAACATAGGATGATATTGCTTTAGTAATTATAGATGCATGTAAATATAATATGTACAAAACTTAAATACAAATAAAGGATTTGTTTATTTCTCCAATATATTGCCAAAAAAAAAGGCATGAGCCATAAATCAATCAGGAACATAGGTAATCGCATTCACAACATAAATAACATTCAATGCCAAAGGCTATGAGTTTCCCCAAATTAAAGTTAAATATGCCAATGCAAAACAAAATGTTGGTTTTACAAACAGTAGATAGATGTATTCTCATGACATGTTGATGGCCAAGAACCTTAGTCTCGTGCATAATTTTTGTGGAATTGTGATACTTCTAAAATAAAGCATCTTGAATGCATGCATCGTATGTGTAATTAAAGTCTTGGTTTCCCACTTCATGAAGATCTGGAATTGGTTTCACCTTAGCTTTGAATGTATGTGCATTGCTACTAACCTTTGGCTTTGAAGGAAGATGATTCATGTCATCATATCGATTCTGGTTTAAAATCATCAAAATACTCATGCAAGGTAGCTGCAATCGACACTCTGGGAACATTTCAGAAAACATCTTTGTAGCTACATAATTATTTTTTACATGTGGAATAACAAGTTCCAAATTTCAAGTGTTCCTCCCGTAGAAAATGTGAGCTCTAGAAATAGTTAGATAAAAATGCATGAAAATTAGACTCGTAGCATCTTCTTTAAGTTGATGCAAACAGTTTAAAGAGCATAATTGCATGGTATGGGCCATTGCTGTTATGAAAAGCTTATTTTCAATCCATAGCTCAAAAGGGACTATAATCTTTGAAGAAAATTACAGCCTATCGCGACTTTGTCCAATAACCTAGCAGATATGATTATGACAAAACAACAACATCACTTCATGATTGCAAATACATCCGTACTAATGTTTGTTATCCAAAAGGACTTGTACACTTAATTAAAAATATAGGCCCATCTGTCAAATTATGATGCTATGAAAGCTTTATCTTCAATCCATAGTTCAAAAATATAGAATAGAATAGAATAGGTTTTTAGCGTCCACCGAGACCAATTGGCAGAGTAATCCTTGAAGAGTTTGCACAATATTGTCCTTCCCTTTAACCATTCTCTATGCTTTTCATCATA
This sequence comes from Isoetes taiwanensis, assembly GCA_021234155.1. Lineage (NCBI taxonomy): Eukaryota > Viridiplantae > Streptophyta > Lycopodiopsida > Isoetales > Isoetaceae > Isoetes > Isoetes taiwanensis. The sequence continues at coordinate 3,648,144 of JAJEKV010000012.1, read as the reverse complement.
ATGAACATATATATTCAAATCCAAGTGGTTCTTGTGGTAAATTATCATCTAAATTATGTAAACCACGTTGATTTTAGCATTCCTTAATTAAGACCGCTTTAGGACAAATTTGGAGCTCATAGGACTTCATAGTAAACGGATTTCAAGTTAAACTAAAAGCAAAAGCCAACAAGAAAGGCCCTAAAAATGCAAAATGTAAGTCCACAAGACTGTTTTGACTTCCCCTTCCGCTTTTCCCGCTTCTAAACCGGCAAAGAAACCCTCGATAGGTTATCTATTTTTATGCGAGTAAGCAACGAACCCAGAAAATCCAGAGCAAAGGGACAATATTAGGAAATCAATTTAGTTACGTATTATTTTTAACCGGTCCCGGTTGGCGGGATATAGATAAAGCATGGCAAACTGATGATTGTTTTAAGGTGAGACACATCCTACACCGATGAAATGCATAACAAATACACATCCACAAGTACAAGTAAATTGGGATGGTAGGAGGATATGGTAATCAGATACTTTTGAAGGTTGAAATACTCTCTATTACTTCACAATTGTGAATTTTAACTTACATGCACATTTATGGAATTGGCCTAGCTATAACCTCCATATGGCAAAAATAATGTCACATTTAGATTAGGGCAAAAGCTAAACTAACGTAAAAAAATTTGGGTTACAAATCCTACATGGCGGATGGAATCATGAAGACGAATGACCGTGAGGATAGGCGAGATGGGTTGATCGCGTCGATAGGCTTTATCAATGGCCGCCAAATGGGGCCATTGAGAATGAATGCCATATCCTTCAAAGCCGCCCAAAACATCGACATCAATTTGGACACGCTTATTTCAATTGTTAGCCCGGCCAACCGCTACATGTAATATTGTGCATGGGCTTCTGTGCGGATGTCGGGATCATACCTTCACGAGGTCATGGATATGCGGAAACAGCTATGTCCTCGGACACACACCTAACATGTATATGTAGCACAATAACAAGGGTTCTAGGGGGATTTAATATGGATGTAAAATAAGAATTCCTAAATAGACAACCATAGATCATATTCCTAAAACAATTGTATAGTAGGTTGGTATAAAAAAATATAAATTTAAAATAAAAAATAATCATATTAGCTCACCAGTTCTATTGATCAAAACATCTTTATTAGGACATTGAATTATTTTGGTAGAGGTTCGAGCCCTCGTATTCCATCTTCCAAGACTTTAGGTGAACTCATATTTCATAATTTAAAACCATAGGCGCCCCCAATTATAATTGACCATAATCGAAACGAGAGATGTCCAGAGCCTCCCAACATATTCGTAGGGTCGACAAATGGGACGCAACGGATAGTCCAGTGGCATTCTTACATGCCATGGTTTTCCCGCAAAAACCCTTGAGAGGGTTTTTTAATCACGGACAAGTAATAAGTCCGCCGCGATTCTTCATTAGGGTCCATAGGAAAAACCATTCTATTCTATCATATCCTTTCACATCTAAGTCAAAAAATAAAAATAAAAGAAAATTATGTATTACTTTTCCTAATTGCTATATTATGTCATTGTATAAAAAATAGTTGCTAATATGACAACATGTAGCAACTAAGGGAAACATTGATTTTGATTGTAGAAAGGTGCCCTTTCTACAAATCATCCAATCTTAATGAACCATAATTGAATAAGAGAAAACATAACTAGCAAGATGGCAGTTTGAAAATGGATTGGGTTGGTTGCAGAAATGAAATGTGGAGACATGGTTAATATAACAAAAAAGGGTGGATAATATAGACAAAGCGCAAGTTCAACTCGGATTTTACTACTACAATTTCTAGGCAACAAAATGACTTTGTAGAAATCTTATAATGCGTGTTGAATGTAGCTTTGTGGATGTTATACATATCTAGTAGTAGCCATCTATGGCCCCCCAATGTTGAGGGAGCAAAATGGCAATGCCTCAACCTGGTTATACCCATTGCAATCTTTAACATATCAAAGATCCACTTTGTTTACTATGTTGTCTTCTATTCTTTAATGTCAATGATAATATCCATGAAATGTAAGGGCTTTTTGTCCTTGACATTAGATAGCATAGAATCTATATTATAAAAGTTTACCGTAAGTGTTGGACCACCCTAATTTAGATGGCTCTTGATTATCAAAATTGCATCTGAAGGCCAAGATTTATCGCATTACTCTCCACTATGATTGGTTATCGCTTTGATCTCTTAAAAAAAAAAAAAGGAAAAGGAAAAGGAGGATGAAAGGAAAAAAATGAAGGGTAAAAAGGCATGAGAAAGGGGAAGAGGGAAAGGGAAAAGGGAAGGGAAAAAAAATGGGGAAAAGGGGAAGAGGAAAAAGAAAATGAAAAAATAGCATGGAAAAGGAAAAAAATAAGGTAAAAAGAAAAGGGGAGGGAGGAAAGAAGGAAAAGGGTAAGGCAAGGAGAAAAGGAAAAAAAAGGGGAAGAGAAAAATGGTGGATAGACAAAAAAAAAAGGTACCTAAAATAAAAAGGGAAAGGGAAAACGTAAAAAGGAGGTGGAAAAGGGAAAAAGGGAAGGAAAAGGGCACCAGGAAAACGGAGAGGAAAACGAAAAGAGAAGGGCACGGAAAAATTTGAAGAGGAAAAGGGTGAGGAAAAGAAAAAAAAGAAACGGAAAAAGAGCATGAGAAAAGGGGAAAGAAAAGAAAAAGGGAAATGGGGAAAGGGAAAAGAAGGTGGGAAAGGAGGAAAAAGAGCACGAAAAGGTGAGGAAAAGAGGAAAAAGGTAGGGGAATATAAAAGTGGAAAGAGAAATGGAAAAGGAAGGAAAGGAAAGGGCATATAAAAAAGAGACAGGTGCAAAAAAGGAAGGCAAAAGGAAAAGGAAAAGGTAGGCAAAAAAGAAGGGAAAAGGAAGGAAAAGGGCACCAGGAAAAGTGAGAGGAAAATGGGAAAGAGGAAGGGAAAGGGCACTCCGGAAAAATGGAAGAGGCAAGAGGGTGAGGAAAGGGAAAGAAAGCAAGGGAAAAAAGAAACATTGAACATGTAGAGAAAAGAAAAGAGGGGAATAGGGAAAGGAAAAAGAGAAAAGAGGAAGAGGGTGAGAAAGGACAAAAAGGGGAATGTAAAAAAGCGTAAAAAGAATGGAAAAAAACATGGGAAAAGGGGAAAGGGAAAGAAAGGGAAATGAAGGAGAAAGGAAAGGGGAAAAAGGCAACGAGAAAAAAGGGAAATGGCGTAGAAAGGAAGGAAAAGGAAAAGGAGATGGAAAGGGGGGAGGGAAAGGAAAAACGGTGACAAGAAAAAAAGAGAGAGAAATAGGAAACGGAGGGCATGGGATAAAGAGGAAGAGGGTGGAGAAAGGGAAGAAATAGTAGAATAGAATAGAATAGTTTTTTATCGCCCCAATCGAGACCAATCGGGCCTATGGACCCTGTATGAGCCGCAAAGAAACTTGCCATCGGGTCCAAAAAAAAACCCCGCCTGGCATGGTTTTCGAGGGAAAACCGGGCAAAGATTAAGAATGCCGCCAAACCGCATGCATACATCATCATGAAATAAATGTATGTACATGTTCAGTGCGTGCCCGAGGACATAGCTGACTTCGCATGTCCATGACCTCCTGAAGGTATGATCCTAAAGCATCCTGGGTACGGATGCCGCGGCTCACGTCACATGTCAATAAGCTGGCCAGGCCTAACCAACTCAACATAGCTGGCGTCCGATTTGATCATATGCTGGGCAACTTTGAAGGGTATGAGATTCAACTCAATGACTCCCATTTGGCAGCATTGACAGAGCTCGCCCCCGACGGCTCACCAATCCATCCGCCTACCAACCCGAAGATGATGTGCCCCCGCGGCCAATGGAGGCAATGAGGCCCCAAGGCCTTTCATGGGCAAGTGGGTGCGCCAGGTAGCATTGTGGGCCTCGCTCCAATGTGGGATTTATTTATGCCGTAGTGTGGCCGTTTTGACTGCCGGGGCGGCTGGCATCCCAAAAGCTTGCCGATGAAGCAAAGCTGCCAAGATATTGCCTCAAGCTGTATGACCGGGCCGCTTGCACATGTATGCACCTCAGGTTCTCGCACATTCCATCTAGCCATCCATTGAGCTCTCTTTCCCTCCAGCCACTTTTTGAGGCGCTAGGCCCCATTGCCATGATATGTTTTAGGCGGGGAGACGCAGCATCGGGCCCATGTTAACCACCTTCCTAAAATAGACAATGTGGCTTACAAGGGCCGCCTCCAAGAGGCAAGAAAACTGCTTTCCTCGGGCAGAGGAATTTGATATGGGGACCGTGGATCCTCACCCCCTAGTGCCCTTCTACTCAAGAAGGTCTCGCGACCTGCTCCAAGTCATTCCAAGTAGCGTAGGGATACCATCGGGCCCCATACTTCAACCCCGTGATAAAAGTGACAGGCTTCACTAAGACTTTGAACAGGTGTGACTGATGGGTCCAATCATACAACCCGCCTCTATGACTATTGTTTTGCATTGCATATAGTGCTTTCCATCCCGCCGTAACTCGTAGCCGTATGGATGTCCCAAAGGCATATAGACGGAAACTCCACCCCAAATATTTGTATGTGGATGCTACTTCCACATTCTCGGCCTCTGTGAATCTGGAAGGAGGGGATCCTGCTGTTGTGAAGATGATATGAAAACCACCTTTCTCTTGGCCTGTTGACGCGACGGGCCGCTTGACAAAATGTGTCCGTGAGCATCGAGATGTCGCTGCATGTCTCCGCCGGGTGTAAGCTAGAGGTCCACATCATCAAAGATATATTAACCGCTTGATGATCCGGTAGAGAAGGTGAGCCACGCCGCCCCATTATCGCAAGAAGCCAGTCCAATTGATCAATGTAAAGCCCGAAAACAATGTTGGGGAGAGAGGGCATCCCTCGGGCTAACCCCTCGATACTACTATCAAATGGTTGGTTTGTTTCCACCGCAACCTAATTCGAAAGCATCTTTCATAAAGCTCGCATAATCGCATTCTCGCGAAAATCTACCAGAACCCCCAAACCGCCGCACTTGCCCATAGTTTTTCCCCGGAGGCATGTCAAATGCCTTTTGCAAAATCCAATACAACAATATAGATCCCGACGGGCGTGTTCCTCGGCCGTTTTCAACCGTGAGCCGCGAATGTGAAGATGTGGTCAATGGTTGAGTGTTCCGGTCCGGAATCCCGCCTGGGTGAGGGCGTGATTCTCACGCTTCTCGCCTTCAAAATGCCAATAACCGCCGCCGAGAATCCCAAGAAGCAATTTTGCAAACATCAACCGACCATGATTGTTCCTGGTGAATTGGTCAAGCAAAGCAAGGGTCACCTTTATAGATGGGAACAACTCGCTATTGGTCCACGACGGAAGTCTTTCCCTGTAATGCCTTGTTGAACAAGGCACAAGACTGTATTATGGACTCCCGCCCCACTTAAGCAACCCCCGGCCGCATGCCATCCGTGTCCTGTGGCTTTCCCATTGGCAAGACGCCGTGAAGCCTTGTTCCATATTCGAACTGGTGATTTCCAAAGATCGGGCCTTCTTTGCAGTGGGTAATGCCGCATGTGCACCCCGAGGGTCGTGATATAGCCGCTGTAAGTATTGCCTCACCGCCGCAGGAGTGATGTTCCCTGGGCAGACCGCTTCTAAGAACCCTTCGCCGTAAGGTCCCGGGTGACGCTCCAGAGATAAAACATTTCCTTTGATGTGTCGCGAATGTACCGCTTTAGTTTTAAGAAAGACGCTGCACGCCCTCGGGACCGCATGTGGGCGAAGTGGTGGTTCGTGGACTTGGCTGAGAGCCGCTTGTGTTCCTGCAAGACGTGTGATCAAACCATTGATTACGGGAAGGTCAGGTTCCCCGAGGTCCGTCATGGGCGGCTTATCCTAAAGACTTCTGCCAAAGTCCCAAGCACACATCACAAAAACATGAAAAGATGGGAAAAATGAAACAAAAAAAAAAAAAAAAATGACATGGAAAAGGTAAAGAGAAAAGGAAAAAGAAGAGAAAAGGAAAATTAGAAAGAAAGGGAAAGACTAAAAAGGAAGGAAAAAGTCCATGAGAAAAAAAAGGAAAAGGAAAAAGGAAAAGGAAAAAGGGAAGGGAATGAAAGGGGAGGGAGAAGGGGGTTAAAAACGAGAGAAGGAAAAAAGAAAACGTAGGAAAAAATAGTAAAAAGGAAAAAAAAAAGAAAGTGCGAAGAGAATGATGATGAAAAGAAACGTGGATAGAGCAAAAGACAAAGGAAAAGAGGAAGGATGTCAATACACAAAAACCTATTATAGCTCAAAGAATGCCGGACTTGGTTCTATTATAATAGATTTATGAAAAGGAGTCCGAGATGAACAAAGTTTTCATCCACAATGTTCCTCAACTTATGCCCAAGCAACACTGGCACCCATTACTTCAGTCTCCATAAATTTGTTGATAAACTTATGGACACTCCCCACAAAGAGACAACGATTGACAAAACTTCTAGCATCAGTAAAGCTCATAACAAAAAGATGCATGATCCAGTGGTAGAACATTAAACCCATTAAACCCACCATACTCGAGGTCACAGGTCTGAGATTGGCCATGTACTTGATGTTGTCTGTTGTACTTGATGTTGCATGATCAACTAAATACTTCCTCCTTAATTAATATGCAATGAATACTCATATTGACAAATGCAACCAACTTGATGATGTTGTCTAAGTTGTACTTGATGTTGCATGATCAACTAAATACTTTTCCTCCTTAATTAATATGCAATGAAATGTCGCTTCCCTTCGCTTCATAATCAATAGAAGGAAAAACAAGGTTCTAGAAATACTGAGGTAGTTAGCATTTTAGTTATTTTGTCATTTTCTCAGCTCTCTATTTAGGTTCTTTTCCGGCCCCTTTCTTCTTTACGCCTCGCTGCACTTCTTTCTCCTTCCTAGTGTTGGGCCCCACCTCCCGCTTTTTCCCCAAATTAGAACCTTTTAATTGTGAAGCTAATATTTTGTGGAGGCCTAGTGCCCGGCCGCCAGGCCCCTCGCGGCGGGATGGAGGCCTTTGTGCCTGGGCTGCGCCTGTAAGCCTAGTGGAGGCCCCTTGTGCCCGGCTGGAAGCCTTGGTGGCCGGGTTGGAGGCCTCATGCCCTGGATGGCCTCGTGGCTTTTGGGTCATTTTCTTGTGTATGCAGAAAGGTGTGGTGATTTGGAACTTGAACAAGGTGTTTGGATTCTAGGCTCAAGACGGTTCAATAGGGAAGGCAACTCAACATGAGTTTAATTTCAACTTTGTTGTAATATTTATTTCAACCACAAGGCTGGCCACATGAGGGTACAAGTTATATTACATTTTATGACCCTAGCATAGGTTAGTGATCCCATTATTGTCGGTTTTTCGCCGAAAACCCAAAGGGCGAGGCTTTCCCCGCCATAATGGTTTCTACTATCCGGTCTCAATATGTACTTGGACCGGAAGTTTGTCATGAAAGGAGATGCTATGAGCCTCTTTCTCCTTCCTAGTGTTGGGCGATCCTCACGACTCTCGTTTTTTCTTGTCGACTCGTTTCTTTTCCCCTTTCCCTTGCTTACTTTTCTTGTTTATGCCCCGCGGGACAAGTTTTTCTTTTCCGCTACTTGCCATGTTCACGATCCTTTTCCTATCTTAGTTTTCTAGGTCTTGTCGTACCCCCGCTTCGATTTGTATCAGCTTGTTTGCCGGGTAGATGCTCTCTAAAAGCTTGAAACCAAATCGAAGTCTTGCTCACAAATTGCGCGACAGGCATCAATCCCGAAAAGAGGAGATTCATGGAAAGAGCTTAAAGGGCAAGAGATCATTCCTTGAAGTATCATGATTTTCGTGAGCTTTATTTGTGCACCCCGAATGCCATATATCCAAATTTTAATAGAAAACACGATAAAAGGTAACTTTTGATTTGTAATGGAAAGAGTTTCAATCTACATTTGGAGTCGTGAAAGGTTGAGAGTGGCCTTCTCGATATTCCGGCGAAGCGTAGCCATAAGAAAGTTTAAAGGGATTGGTGGTTTCTGCCAAGATTGAAATACTTTGGGCGTCTCTCTATGTGTTTGTCGCCTTAAAGTTTTCCGCAGGTTCACTTCCTTTGGTCGCTTGGAATGGTTACCCTGTGGTTATGCCCAACCCCTCGATAAATATGTGACCTCGGATATGCTTTGTGTCTACCCGCTTCGCAACAAAGGTCGCGCTTTTTGGGATCATCTTCGAATCAATTTTTTCATACATCAATCGCTTCACGGTGGTTTGCTTTTCTCCAAATCAATCATGTGTTACTCGGCCAAATTCTTGTCCGTATGGCACCTCGACCGCTAGAAGGGGCCCAAGGACCGCAGTTTACTGGGCACCGGGTTTTCTTGCTTGCTATAAAATTACGTAAATCGGGGCCATTTTACCCGCGGTTCACGGTTCTTTTTGCAATTCCCGCACCTTTAACCCGCCCGGGCCGAACCAAAAAACCGCGGGTCGAAGGCGTAACACCTTAGCAAGCCAAAATCATAGCCCAACCGAGGCATGAGTATTGTGGTTTGAGCCTTAATGAAGCCTAAGGTCATGGTCTGTTTTTCCACTGTGAAAGCACGTAGTCATAGCCTTGCTTCGCTTCTCGACCTAACTATTCCGCCTTTCTTAGCCCTAAATTTAGTCCTATCATAAATATCTAGTTTTCTATATTTGGGGCATACCTCCCATATATCAACCAAGGTATAAGTTTCCCATATATGAACATTGAGATTTGAGTTTCATTTATTTATTTAATTATTTTTTTTCTCCAAGTTGTAGCCGCTGCCGCATATTGCCATCGCTAAGACATGGAGTGGTGTGGTTTTATTGCTAGTGGCATAGATTCTTAAGACCAATTGCAAAATGATAGCACTACGCTAAACCAAGATTAAGTGCTTTAGTCCATGGGAAGAACTAGTTTCCTTTTAATCTTTAACATAAATTTCAAACTCTTTATTTTGGTATTTTAAGTTGATTTTTGCGGACCAAGGAACCTATGAAGGTTTGTTAAAGGCCTTGCTACAAGATGGAGGGGTTATATTTGATGCACGTACTGTATGGTTATGGTTATTATTTGACGCTTGTCGAGGTTTTAAATATCTTAACTATACCGGGATATTGGTTAATGGCCTTGTTTTCGCCCAATTTGAAGATTGTTAAGTTGCTAACATTGGTTTGTCACGCATTTTTAAGTGATGTTGGTATGTTTGGCATATATCCATTTCTTCTCACCGAAAGAGCGTTTTTGGCTTTTTGCCCAGCTCTGCGTCGCCTCATGTGCCTTCCCCGCCTCCGTGGACGCTAAAATAAACTTCCTTCCTTCCTTCCTTTCATTTATGCCATTTTTGCTTAGTTTTCACCTCAAAGTCCATTTGTCTCTATGCCTCCATGTAAAATAATACACAACTCTCACCGTTATATCGCTTCATACAGACAAAACCTTTAAAGTGGAGCCTGGTGTTCCTTTTCAAGGTGGTATTTGGTTGAGTGCCGTTTCCCTTAAAAATAAACTTTATTATTATATTGAGATACATTCTTTGTTCCCTAATCCTTCTCTTTTTAATCTCTTTATTAACCTTGTCTCTAACATATTCATGCGTTATGTAGAAGATTTTCTCCCCGCACGTGTTTTGAACCGAAATCAGGCGCCTTCTAAGATTACATTGCTTTTCTCTCGCTTCTATTTCAGCATTTTTGTCCATGTCTATCCGTAGTATTTTTGGAATACTCATATTGACATATGCAATGCACTTGATGTTGCATGATCAATAGGAAAAATGCTCTCCTTTTACTAAAAAATACTGTAAGATGCTAACATATTTTGCTCCTTCCGAAGACCCATTGGTGTGTTTACAATTATGCACCATTATAATTACCATGTAAGTGGAAAGAATCGATCTTATATGTCGCTTACATTCATTATAAACACCTTGCAAGTGGGAAAAAATCGATATTATATGTTATTTTTCATTTATAAATGTAATTTTGCAAATACAATATAGGATGCTATTAAGCCAGAAAGCAACAAGGGGTGGATAATATAGACAAAGGCAAGTTCAACTTGATGTTGCATGATCAATGAAATACTCTCCTTAATATGCAATGAATACCATATCGACATATGCAATACAATTTGATGTTGTATGAGTTGTACTTGATGTTGCATGATCAATGAAATACGCCCCTCCTTACTAAAAAATACAAGATGCTAACATATTTTGCTCCTTCGAAGACCCATTGGAAAGGCCCACAATTATGCACCATTATAATACCTTCATGTAAGTGGCAAGAATCCATCTTATATGTCGCTTTTAACTACCTGCAAGGGGAAAAATCTATATTATATGTTATTTTTCACTTATAAATGTAATTTCGTTTAAATACAATATAGGATGCATTATTGCTTTCTGAACAACAAGGTGGATAGTATAGACAAAGGTGGATAGCAAAACCCCTTTATAGAAATCTTAAATGCATGTTGAATGTAGTTCGATATACATATCTAAGTTATGTCTAGTATCTACCCCCAATATTGCAGGGAGCAAATGGCAATGCCCCAATCCTAGTTATACCCATTGCAATCTTTAACATCCGCATCCACTTTGTTTACTATGTTGTTCTTATTGATGCATCCACAACTATGCACCATTATAATCACCATGTAAGTGGGAAGAATCGCATCTTATATATCATTTTCATTCATTAAGTAATCACCTTACAAGTGGTAAAAATTGATTTTATATGTTATTTTTCACTTATAAAGGGCAAGTTCAAAAACTACTACAATTTTGCAAAAAACTTCCTTAGAAATCTTATAATGCATGTTGAAATGTAGTTTTGTGGATGCTATATGTAGTAGCCATCTATCTTCCAATGCAGTGTCTAGCAATCTTTAGCCATCTATAGCTCCAATGATAACATTCATGAAATAAGGACTTTTTAAGTCCTTGAGATTAGATAAGGAGACTTCCATAAAATTGGTAAACTTATAGAATCACAAAGAGGCACGACAAACTTCTAGCATCAAGAAGGCTCATAATAAAATGATGCATCCATCCAGTGGTTAGAACATTAACCACCATATAGGTCCGGTTCGAAGATTTGCTTGATATTGTCCGTTGTACTTGATGTTGCATGATCAACGAAATATATCCCTCCTTCAATAAAAGAATAAAATAAAAGGAGTAATATAATGACTCATATTGACATACTCAATGCACTTGATGTTGTGTGAATTGTATTTATGTTCCATGATCAATGTTGTAAAACAAGATGCTAACACATCAATGGTTGATGACCCATCCACAACTATGCACCATTATAATCACCATGTAAGTGGGAAGAATCGATCTTATATATCATTTTTCATTCATTATAATCACCTTTACAAGTGGTAAAATTGATTTTATATGTTATTTTCACTTATAAAGGCAAGTCTAACCCGGAATTCTTTACTACTACACCCTGTGCAAAAAAACTTCCTATAGAAATCTGCACCTATGTTGAAATGTAGATTTCGAGGATATACATATCTAAGTTATATGTAGCCACTCCATGACTTCCCCAATGTTGTGAGCAAATGGCAATGCCTCAACTCCGGGTTATACCCATTGCAATCTTTAACCTTCGCACGACTTTATTTACTATGTTGTCTTCTATTTCCTTAATGTCAATGATAACATCCATGAAATGTAAGGACTTTTTAAGTCCTTGAGATTAGATAAGATAGAATATTTCCATAAATTCATTGGTAAACTTATAGACACCTACCTCACAAAGAGGCAATGACAAACTTCTAGCATCAAGAAGGGGCTCATAATAAAATGATGCACTCCATCCAGTGGCAGTAGAACATTAACCACCATACCTCGAGGTCACGGTTCGAAGATTGGCCAATGTACTTTGATATTGTCCGTTAAAATTTGATGTTGCATGATCAACGAAATATATCCCTCCTCCTTCAATAAAAGAATAAAATAAAAAAGGAGTAATATAATGACTCATATTGACATACTCAATGCACTTGATGTTGTGTGAATTGTATTTGATGTTCCATGATCAATGAAATACGCCCTCCTTCAAGAAAAACAAGATGCTAACACATCAATGGTTGCTCGCTTAAAGACCCATTTTCAAGATCCAATAACTATGCACCATTATAATCACCATGTAAAGTGGGAAGAATCTATCTTATATATCATTTTTCATTCATTATAATCACCTTTGTAAAAATCGGATCTTATATGCTATTTTTCTACTTACAAATGTAATTTTGTTTAAACACAACATAGATGATATTGCTTTAGTAATTATAGATGCATGTAATATAATATGTACAAAACTTAAATACAAATAAAGGATTTGTTTATTTCTCCAATATATTGCCAAAAAAGGCATGAGCCATAAATCAATCCTAACATAGGTAATCGCATTCACAACATAGAACATCTAATGCCAAAGGTGAGTTTTCCCCAAAATTAAAGTTAAATATGCCAATGCAAAAACAAAAAATGTTATTTTACAAACAATCGAGATAGATGTAATTTCATGACATGTTGATGGCCAAGAACCTAGTCACAGGCATAATTCAGTGGAACTGTGAGATAATTTCTAAAATAAAGCATCTTTGAATGCACAGATCGGTGGTGTGTAATTAAAGTCTTGGTTTCCACTTCATGAAGATTCAATTGGTTTCACCTTAGCTTTGAATGTATATTGCATTGCTACTAACGCTGGCTTTGAAGGAAGTGATTCATGTCATCATAACTCGAGTTCTGATTTAAAATCAATAAAATACTCCTCCCCAAGAAATTAGTACGCAATTATGACACTCCGAGATTTGTTAAGTGGCATCATGCGCTCTGAAAGGGTATTATTTTTTACATGTGGGAATACCAGTTCCAAATTTTCAAATGTTCCCCTCCAGGCGAAGAGTAATGCGCGGCGGACAGAATGGTTAGATGTCACGCTTTGAAAATTAGGCTGGCAGCATCTTCCAACAAGTTACGATGGAAATGGCCAAAGGCATAATTGCGAACGGGCAATGGTATGAAAGCGTACAATTCCGCTTTGCTCAAAGGACGATGAAAATGCTTTGAGCTGGCTAACGTCAACCTGCGCGAATTGGAACCGCCAGACAAAAGAGCATATGGCGCTCCACTTCGCTGATTGCAAATACACAATAAAACACTAATGTTTGTTATCAAAAAACTGACCACCACGAAGAAACTTAAAGCGTATACGGCCCCACATCACGATAAAATTATGATGCTGAAAGCTTTTATCTTCAATCCGCCAGTTCAAATACTTTCAGAGATGGAAATAGAATAAGTTTTAAAGCGTCCGAGGAACCAATTGTGAGAGTATTAATCCTTGAAGAGTTTGCTAATATTGATAACTTCCCTTAACCATTCTATGCTTTTTCATCACTGAAAATAGACACATATATATTCAAATCAAGTGAAGTTCGTGGTAGAATTATCATCTAAATTATGGCTTTGTTGATTTTTAGCATTCCCTTAATTAAATTTTGCTTTTAGGACAAAGTGGAGCTCATAGGACTTCTGGCGTACTTAGGATTTCAAGTTGGCAGAAAAGCAAAAAGCCAACAAAGAAAGGCCAAAATGCCAGCGAGGTAAGTCAGGCGCAGCGTGTTTTGACTTCCCTTAGTTTTTCACTCTAAACCTGCGGCGGCAAGCCCCTCGATAGGTTATCTATATTTTATGCGAAGCGAACCGAGAGCAATCGAGGAAGCGAAAGGGACAATATTAGAAATCAATTTAGTTAAGTATTGTGTAGCCCGGTCGAATTGTGCGGGATATGAATAAACATGTAAGCGATGATTGTTTGGCGGGGAGACACATCCTAGCGACAATGCATAACAAATACATCCACAAGTACAAATGAAATTGGGATGCTAGGAGGAATATGGCAATCGTACTCCAATGAGTTGGGAAATACTCTCTATTACTTCTAGTGTGAATTTTAACTTACATGCACATTTATGGGTGTACAACTATAACCTCCATATGGCAAAATAATGTCACACAGGGCAAAAAGCTAAACTAACGTAAAAATTTAGAGATTACAAATCCTACATGGCGAGATGGAACGTCATGAAGGCGATGACCGGAGGATAGAGGCGGGAGATGGGTTGGGGCGTCGGGATAGGCTTTATCAATCTTTGCCAAATGAAGCCATTGAGAATGAATGCCATATCCTTCAAAAGGCTGTCCAACGTCGATCAATTTGGACGCTATCTTTGAGTGGTTAGGCACGGCCCAGCAGCTACATGTAATATTGTGCATGGGCTTACGTGGATGTATGGGGATCCTTACCTTCCACGAGGTCATGGATATCGCGAGGCGTATGTCCTCGGACACACCTAACATATGTAAGCACAATAACAAAGGGTTCTAAGGGATTTAATATGGAGTTAGCAAATAATAATTCCTAAATAGACAACCATAGATCATATTCCTAAAACAATTGTATAAATGGGATTTGGTATAAAAAAATATAAATTTAAAATAAAAATAATCTCTTCTAAACTCCACGGTTCTATTGATCAAGCTTGACTTTATTAGGGTTTATTGAATTATTTTGGTAGAGTTTAGAACCCTCAGCATCAATTCCATCTTCCAAGACTTAGAGTGAACTCATATTTCATAATTTAAAACCATAGAAGCCCCAATTATAATTGACAACCATAATCAGCTTGAGGGCTCTTGAGCCTCCCAACACTTAGTCGTGGGGTCGACAAATCCGACGGTAGGATAGTCGGTGGCATTCTTATTCTTGCCATGGTTTTCCTTGAAAACCCTTAGGAGGGTTTTAATACGGACAAGTATGTTTCTTTGCATTCCTTCATTAGGTCATAGGAAAAACCATTCTATTCTATCTTATCCTTTCATCTAAAGTCAAAAATAAATAAAAGAAAATTATGTATTACTTTTTTCCTAATTGCTATATTATGTGTCATTGTACTCTAAAAATAGTTGCTAATATGATGGCAATAGCCAACCTTCAAAGAGCTGTCAGTTGATTGTAGAAAGGTCCCTTCTACAAATCATCAATCTTAATGAACCATAATTGAATAAGAAAAACATAACTATGATGTGAGGCCCGAAAAATGGACAGGGTTTGGTTCGCAGAAATGAAATGTGGAGACATGGTTAATATAACAAAAAAAGGGTGGATAATATAGACAAAAGCTTAAGTTCAACTAGGATTTTACTACTAAAATTTCTAGTATGAAATGACTCCTTTGAAATCTTACTGGCCGTGTTGAATGCTTTGTGGATATACATATCTATGTAGTAATAACAATCCCCAATGTTGGAGGGAGCAAATGGCAATACTTATAATCTGGTTATACCCATTGCAATCTTTAACATCGCACATCCACTTTGTTTACCATGTTGGCTATTTCCTTAATGTGTGATAATATCCATGAAATGTAAAGGGGCTTTTGTCCTTGACATTAGATAGCATCGAAATCTCCTCGGATTCATCAAAGTGGATCAAATTCGATCTTCAGGATAAAATCGAAAACAAAATTATAACCAGTGGATCAACGATCAAAAAGGCATCATCGAGGCGTCATCGCTTTATAAATCCGCGATCGGCTCGACTTTGCAGATCGTCGTTTCTCGAAACTTCCGGAAGATCGGCAGGCGACGAACAAACTCAGGAAAAACTCTTCGGCGATCGCGATCAAACTGCTTTCATCGAGCAGCTTGCGATCGGCGGGGCATCCAGTCGACATCGACGTCGATCAAAGATCGGCAGGCGACGACTCAAAACTCGTCAGCTGCGGGCGAAAACATCGAGCGCGGCGAGATCGGGCATCAGGCAAATCAGATCAAAGCACTTGCAAAGATCAGGCAACGTCAGCACGGTTATCGAGAATCGGATCAAACGCCAATTTGCGCTTGCGAACGGCAGAATCGGCGAGAACGCCCTGATCAGATCGGATCAGATCGACTTTGGCGCATTATCGCTGCGTCAGGCATCATCGCAGCTTGCGCGCGTAATCGCGGCATCAAAATCACGCGCAGGGATCCATAAACGCAATCTCGGCACATCGGCACGAAATCATCATCTTTTTCAATCGAGATCGATCCATTCCGTCCGCTCATGGACCTGGATTCGATCAGATAAACAGTTATCCAGGAGTTCCCAACATACTTGACAACCTTTGGCACCATTACTAGTCTCTCTCCATAAAATTTGTTGATAAACTTATGGACCTCCCACAAAGACGATTGACCAAAACTTCTATCGGTAAGACTCATAACAAAAGATGCATGATCGGTGGTAGAACATTAAACCCATTAAACCCTGTACTTTCGGGGTCGCGGGTTGAATTGGCCATGTATGATGTTGTCCTGGTTGTGCCGATGTTGCATGATCCTTGAAATACTTTCTCCTTAAATTAGTATGCAATGAATACTCATATTGACATATGCAACACTTGATGATGTTGTCTAAGTTGTACTTGATGATCAACGAAATACTTCCTCCTTAATTAATATGCAATGAAATGTCGTTTTCCTTAGTTTCCCTTAGAATAGAAGGAAAACAAGGTTCTAAATCTGGTATTTAGCATTTTAGTTATTTGTCATTTTCCTCTAGCTCTATTTAGGTTCTTTTAGTCCCTTTTCTTCTTTATCACGACTCTCTCGTTGCATCTCTCGTTCTTGTGGGCTGCGGTTTGAATTTTAGTTGTTGTGTGTTTGGGGTTCCAGTCAGGTGCACGGTTGAGAGCCCTAGATGCTGGATGGAGGCCTTTGTGCCCTAGTTAGCGACTTTGTGTGCCCTGATGGAGGCCCTTATTACTTTTGGTTGGAAGCCTTGGTGGTGGTTGGAGGCTCGATGCGGATGGCCTTGGTGGCTTTTGGTCATTTTCTTGCTTGTGTATCTGAGGGAAGCGGTGGTAAGCGCATTTTTAGAACTTAGTGTTTGGATTCTAGGCTCAAAGGCGAAGCGAAGTTGATTCAATAATGACAACTTTCGAACATGAGTTTAATTTCAACTTCTTTGTTGTAATATTTATTTCACGAGCAAGGCTGGTCAGCATGAGGGTACAGGATTATATTACATTTTATGACTAGCATGGGTTAGTGATCCCCACCCATTATTGTCGGGGGTTTTTCTCGAAACCAAAGGGTAGTTTTTTAATCGGCCATAATGGTTTCACTATGCGGGTCTCAATATGTGCCCAGACTGAGTTTGGTCATGAAAGGAGATGCCATGAGCACTCTTTCTCCTTCCTAGTGTTAGAAGCGATCCTGCTTGGAGCTCTGTTCTTTTCTTGCCGACTCTGTTCTTTTCCTTTCACGTTTACTTTCTTGTTTATGCCTGCGACCTGGTTTTCCTCTTTTCACCTTTCGGTTTTCATGTTCACGATCCTTTCTATCTTAGTTTTCTCTAGAGGTCTTGTTACATTTTGTTTCTCGATTTCTTTGTGTAGCAGTTCTTTGGAGTAGATGCTCTCACCTAAAGCTTGAAACCAAATCGAATTCTTTGCTCTCCCCGACCTTGTGCGATAAGGCATCAATCGAAGAGGAAGATTCATGGAAAGCGAAAAGGGCAAGAAGATCATTCCTTGAAGTATCAAGATTTTCAGGCGATTTGCACTCCCAGGAGAATGCCATATATCCGGTAATAGAAACCGCGATAAAGGTAACTTTTTGATTTGTAATGGAAAGAGCCTAATCTACATTTGAGTCCGGGGAAAAGGTTTAGTGGCCTTACGGATATTATTACGAAGAGCGAGCTTCATAAGAAAGTTTAAAGTTAATTGGTTTTAGCCAAATTGAAATACTTTGAGTTCTCTCTCTATGTGTTTCAACTGTCCCAAATTTTTCTGTGTGTTCACTGAGCGCCCAGTAATGGTTACCGTGTCGCCTATGTGACCCGGATTATCGTTTGTGTCACGGATTTCTGCAACAAAAGGTCAAGCGGTTCCGGGATCATCTTAAGGAATCAATTTTTTCATACATCAATGGCTTCACTGTGTTTTTTGCTTTTCGAAATCAATCACATTGTTACCTCATCAAATTCTTTATGCAATGGCGACCTCGGCGCTAGAAGGGGCTTTGTAGTTTGTCGATTTCAAGACACAGGTTTTTCTTGCTTGCTATAAATTACGAAATCGAAGCCATTTTACACGTGTCTATACGTCTTTTTTGCAATTCCACGGCACCTTAACACCTTTGCGGCAGAACCAAAGCGGTGGTGAAGGCGGAACAAGATGAAAGCCAAAATCATAGCCAAGCGGAGCATGATAAAGTATTGTGGTTTGAGCGAATGAAGCCTAAGGTCCGCTGTTCTTCCGGGCTTACGGCAGCCTGAGAGTCGCCTTTGCTGTTTACGTTTCGACCTAACTATTACGCCTTTCTTAGCCCTAGAATTTTAGTCCTATCATAAATATCTAGTTTTTCTATTTGGGGCATACCTCACGATTATATCAACCAAGGTATAAGTTCCCTCGATATATGAACATTGAGATTTGAGTTTTCATTTATTTTATTTATTTATTTATTTTTCCTCCAAGTTGTAGCTAGTTGCCGGACAAAGTGGATTCTGATTTTGAGTGGTGTGGTTTTATTCTACGCTGATGGCGTGGAATTCTTAAGACCAATTGCAAAATGATATCATAACCAAGATTAGCGTTTAGTCGGTTGAGGGAAGAACTAGTTTCCTTTTTAATCTTTAACATAGAATTAAACTCTTATTTTTTATTATTTTAAGTTGATTTTTATGGACCAAGGAACTCTATGAAGGTTTGTTAAAGGCCTTGCTACAAAGATGGAGGGTTATATATTTGATGCACGCGATGCGTGTATGGTTATGGTTATTATTTGGCGGCGTTTGTGAGAGGTTTTAAATATCTTAACTCTCTTGGATATTGGTTAATGGCCTTGTTTCGAATCCAATTCTTGAAGATTGTTAAGTTGCTAACATTGGTTTTGTCCTTGATTTTTAAGTGATGTTGTTATGTTTGGCATATATCCATTTCTTTCTCGATCTTGTCCTTTCATTTATGCCATTTTTGCTTAGTTCCTCAAAGTCCATTTGTCTCTATGCCTCCATGTACACAATCGCTTTACACACTACGTTACGCTCTTGCGTGCATGCACCTTTAAAGTGGAGCCTATGTTTCCTTTGAGTGCAGGTATTTGGTTGAGAACTACCAAGCCTCTTAAAATAAACTTTATTATTACTAGTAGCGGGTGCCCGTTCTTGGTATAAATCTAATCCAATATAGACATGTATAATGCTTAGCCATATTTCATAGGGAATAAAGAGAGAAATGGAAGGCAATATACAATGTAAGGCGACAATGCAACCTTCCATTAGCGTTTACGCTCCTAATAATCAATACATGCATTGAGTAAGTCACAATCTAGTGGCCTCAAGCTATGAGGCTTTGCACCACAATGGAAAGAAACAAAGATATTTCTACAATGGAGATTATAAAATTGCAATGAGCAATAAACTACTCACATAATTATTGTGATGATATTGTTGTCAATGTCATGTAGATATAGATGGAGTATTTAATGGTATGTTCATTGATAGGGTGAGGAGGTTCACATTTGTACCAATGATTGTGAACAAAATGTTTAATTGAAGGCGAGTGTCTAAGTATCTACATTCACAAAAAGGTATGGCTGAGTTGATAGGTGTGGACATCTGTTACATCCTTAGGTCTTTGGACATGTTACATCCTTCCATCGGCACTTGCTCAGGATGTGTCCAAAATCTTGATTTTAGGTGCCAATGACACTTTATATTATCCAATAATTTGGTAGAATTTGCACATTTATATTGTCGATGCTCAACACATTCATAGTTATATTGTCGGGCCACGGTAATGATTTGATCTCATGCAAAAGTACCACCTTTTTGGGTATGAAGGGTACAATACGGTAAATAATCAGTCATTGCCCAATGTAAGCCATGTTCATTTATACACAATGGACATAGATTAACTACTTAACTACTTTGCAAATACCTTGCCTCACACTGTGAATGATGAGCGACATATAGTGTTGATTAGATTATTCTTGCTTATGTTTGACACCATGATTCTTGATTTAAATGAAATTGTTGAAATCATTTCGAGATTTTTGAGTTTTCTACCTAGAGGCATTGAAGTAGTACAGCAAATGATATTTGTTGTTTACCTTCAATGTTCGCTTTACATGTAGTTCACAAGGATTTATATATATAGCTCTAAAGGATTTTAACATACATAGAGAGCCGATGAAAACACAAAATGCAATTTGGCCTTCCATCTTAGCAAGATGAAAGCGAGGACTGACTTGCTTGCCCACGTGCCACCACATCCGCAGTTTGGCAATATGCAATTCGAGGCCCAATTAGGTACACACTTAATGTGTTGTTACGTATTGAGGCAAAATCATGTCCGGACAAAATCATGTTTGGTACTATGCAAAGCTGCTTAAGCTTTTCATAAATGAAATTGCAAAGCAATTTCTCTTTGCTACTAACATTATAAGTGAAGATGGATGGACACGGTATCATTTGAAGCCAATTTACAACATTACAATTATTGAGAACTCTAAAGTAAAATTACCAAACTCTTGTATCAACGAACCATCACACTAAATACATCAAAATGTTAAAGGGCAACACAAAACAATGTTATAGTTAAAAAACCCGTGATATATTTTAAAAAATTGTTACATTACTAGCGAGGGAATGTGCAAAGTAGAAACCACAATTTATATAAGAAATCTTATGCTTGACCTACTATTTGTTTTCTTTAAGCCCCACTTGCCCACAATTTATAGAAATCTTATCTCGTTAGCCCACTTTTGTTTTCTTTAAGCCGTTTGCTCCACAATGGCATTCTATGCACATTGGCATTTACCCGGTAATTTTAATCAAAAGCACCCAATATGTAGGTATGGTAATGAAATATAATATTATTTTGTCTAATAATCATATTGTAGACACACCCACCTTTTAAATCATGCACTAATGTTACGGTCTCCACCATAGGCTGGTTTGAGTGTTGATCTCTAGTATTCAGTACTGACCAAATTCAATCACGGTAAAAGAAAGAAAATGAGAATCTTCGTGCAGCCATTGATAAAAGCAAGATTAGTAGGGCGATTGATAATGAAGGTAGGCTCATCGAAAGGCTCATGCACGTGATGAGAGAGATGCAAAGCGGAGAAAATCAAAGGCTGAGTCAATAACGTGTTCGGTTAACATGCAAGTAGATGCGTCATGGAAGCTAACAACAATGAAATATGTAGCAAAGGTAAAAGCATGATAGAAGAATGGCCATCGAGCATCGAGATATCAAATAGACTAAATTCAGCAACTTCCAATTCATTTGTTATGCTGTGCCATCTAACATCTTAGTTTTCAAGCGCTTCAAAGCATTAATGGATTCACAATATGCACATATAATCATTACGACCAAAAGATTTTTCTTGACGATGCACTTTGGCGAAACATCACCGAAAGACAGCATTTATTCTTGGTCTTACGTGTAAAGACAACATTCGCGTGAGATACGATGCAAATACCCAGAATAGATTTATTACCTCTAGACCATTTCGAGGGATATGCACCGGTTGCATGCCCGAAGGAGTAGTGCTTTACTATTCATGTTGTCTTTATATCCATGTCTAAGAAACCTTCTCAGGATTGCCTCGTTTCCTAAATTCCGGAAAAAAATGTTTTGACACTTTTCACGGGCCACAATGTTTGCTGGCGAGAAAAAGACCTCAAAATGAAAGCAGCTTAGTGTGTAGAAGAGCCTACGATAATGGAGATGCAATTAAGTTATGGTGCATAGAAGAAAATGCAAGCTCTTTAAATCATCCCTAAAATAATTTATGCTTGGCAATGATGGAAGTAAAGCTGGTCTGCATACTATTTGTGGCCCCAAATCAAAGGTCCCTTGATCTGGCTGAAGAAAGTACATGTGGCATACAGCATACTTAAATGTGCACTTTCCGTGCGGTTTCTAGATCGAAGGATACAATTACAAAAAGAAAGGAGGTTCGTGGTGGCCTACAACATAGTTTGTTGTTCTCTCCGCTTCTCATTTCTCAAGAAGATGCCAGAAGAAGCTGGAGTACCTTGAGCACAAATCAGTGCCAATACCTATAATAATGGGGAAACAAAGAGATTAGAAAACTATTGGAAGGACCAAAGTAGTTGGGGTACCTCTCTAAAACTCTCTAAAACTTTGGCAATCTTAAATGGAGAGGAAGTCCATGCACATGAAAATGCTACTAACATAAATCCACTAGTCCCTCCATGCTCTGCCCCATCCTTAATGCCATCTCTACATCATTGCTCTATGCATTGAGTGGTACATTTGCCCTATGCGGAGAAAGTTTAACATGGCAAAGTTTATGCTTATGAAATCTACAAAGGAATTAGAAAGGCTGTGATGTAAAGTTGAACATGATTAAACATAATATTGAACTTTGGTCGCATGCATGTGGTGACATCCTGGCGTATATATAAGAGGGTGTGTTGGTTTCAATTTTCACGAAGAACAAAATGCATTTGCATGAAGAAGTTAGGAAGATAAATTATAGGTGTTTAACTAACATGGAAAATAGAACATATGGGGCCGGAATAGCATCTTGGACTTACCATACTCATGAGCAGAGATGATGGAGGTCCAGCAGACATATATGAATTATATACCGAACATACCCGAAAGCGGTATGGGTTTTTGCACTTGCTACTCTCACAGATATTTTGTCATCTTGTGGTAGCTCTTGATTGAAGACTCTTGTTGAGCGATGGCCTACCTCTAACTTTTGTGCCTTGCTTCCATCTGAAGTCACATCCGCAGTCGAGTGTGACTTGTTGGTCAGGAAGATGTTTTTGAGTAAGAACTTTGCCAAGGTGCTTTTCATAATCGAGTTTTCTGACACGTCTAAAAATAATGTTGCACTTGCCCGAAGAACATAGCTTTCCATGGATTTTATGACGCTAATTTGTCTTTCTAGTAAGGAATGTCGTAAGAGGAGGCATCAAATACTTGAGTTGACCATTGAACCAAGATGTCATAAACGCAAAAAACAAAAAGAAAATATACCTCCTTGCTAGAATAGTTTATGGAATGGGAGAAGAAAGGCGAGGAAGCTCCTCTACCTGGATTCACCCATGAGGTGTAGTATTACATCTAGGCCAAAATAGTTTACCACCCAATCTGCCTTGAAACTCAAAGAAAGGTGCATCACTATCTTTCTAGCTCTGTAGATGGAAACATTTGCCTCGTTACAATAATGGAAGTAAAGGTGATACGTAGTAATGAAAGGTTTCCACATTTACAAATATAAATAAACTACATAATATGCTTACCTACATCGGTAGCTCTAAATCCTTTCGAAGGCGACTTGACTGGCTTTATAAAGGCCAGCTCTATATGTAAGTCCTTAAAAGGCATCAAAATAATGGTGAAGGAAGGGAAGAGGGCCCGGCCGGGATTCAAAAATAGGAATTACGATTAGGGATTAATCAAAGGCGAAGGCCGGAATAGCAAGAAGAAAGAAATCAAGAACTCACCAAAAAGAAGGCAACAAGCGTGACAATAGATTCTCTGAGAAGATCAAATTGATGGCGTTACAAATCGATCACAAACCCTCACGATAAATCACACTTCCAAAATCTTCACCCAGAAGCTCTCTTTCCTTTACCTTAATAAATTGGCCATTTCAAGTCCTTCCTATCTACTTGAATAAACAGCATGCACTTACCCGACATGGTTCCCTCAAGCCGTCTGCACTTGACCCGTTTAAATTCTTATCACCAAACTGAGAAACCCAAATCATTAAAAAAAAAAATGTTACTTTCGCGATTTTTGGATGATCCGGAAAACTTTTCCGTCTAAGAAACCCAAAACCTTAGAGAATGACTTCAAAAAATTCTAAAAGATTTTCTCCCAGCCCAGGAAAAACCGAATTTAAACAAGAACTTGAGAATGTGAGATACATTCTTTGTTCCCCTAATCCTTCTTTTTATTAACCTTTGCCCTCTACATATTCATGTTGCGTGAAGATTTTCTCTGCCTGGGTTTTGGGCCCGGAAATTGTGTATTCTAAAATTACATTGCTTTCTACGCACTCTATTTGACATTCTTGTCCATGTCTATCAGTAGTATTTCTAGAATACTCATATTGACATATGCAATGCCATGATGTTGCATGATCAACAAATAAGCCCTCCTTTACTAAAATACAAGATGCTAACATATTTTGCTCGCCGAAGACCCATTGGTGTGTTTACAATTATGCACCATTATAATTACCATGAATGGAAGAATCGATCTTATATATAAGTTTGTTCATTATAATCACCTTGCAAGTGGGAAAAATGGGTGATATTATGTATTTATTTTCCATTTATAAATGTAATTTAAGTTTAAATACAATAATATATAAGGATGCTATTGCTTTCGTAGCAACAAGGGGTGGATAATATAGGCAAGGCAAGATTCAACTTGATGTTGCATGATCCAATGAAATACTCCTCCTTAATATGCAATGAATACTCATATTGACATATGCAATACACTTGATGTTGTATGAGTTGTACTTGATATTTGCATGATCAATGAAATCGCCACAAGATGCTAACATATTTTGCTCCTTGAAGACCCATTGAATTAGTCCACAGTATACCATTATAATTACATATGAGTGGCAAAGAATCGATCACTTATATGTGGGTTTTACATTCATTATAATCCTGCCTTGCAAGTGGGAAAATCTATATTATATCAGTATTTTTCATATAAATGTAATTTAAGTTTAAAGCTTGTATAGGATCGCTATTGCTTTCGTAACAAAAGGTGGATATTAGTATAGACAAAAGCTAAGTTCAACTCGAATTTACTACGAGTTTCTAGACACTTTCTTTTATAG
The DNA here is from genome assembly GCA_021234155.1 of Isoetes taiwanensis. Lineage (NCBI taxonomy): Eukaryota > Viridiplantae > Streptophyta > Lycopodiopsida > Isoetales > Isoetaceae > Isoetes > Isoetes taiwanensis. The sequence continues at coordinate 3,623,220 of JAJEKV010000012.1, read as the reverse complement.
AAATCTTATAATGCATGTTGAGATGTAGTTTTGTGGATGATATACATATCTAAGTTATATCTAGTAATACATCTATAGCTCCCCAATATTCGCGAGGGAGCAAATGGCAATGCACGAATCCCTAGTTATACCCATTTGCAATCTTTAACATCGCATCCGCTTTGTTCTTATGTTGTGTCTTCTATTGATGCATCACAACTATGCACAATATAATCACACCATGTAAGAAGTGGGAAGAATGATCTTCACCTATCATTTTTCATTCATTATAATCACCTTACAAGTGGTAAATCGATTTTATATGTTATTTTCACTTATAAAGGGCAAGTTCAACTTCGAATTTCTTACTAATTTCGAACTGCTTCCTCTAGAAATCTTATAATGCATGTTGAAATGTAGATTCACGAGGATGATATACATATCTAAGTTATATGGTAGCCATCTATGACTTCCCAATGTTGCAGGGGAGCAAATGTGAAATGCCTCAATCTGGTTATGCCATTTACTGTCTTCCAACCATACTTACGCACTTTATTTACTATGTTGTCTTCTATTTCCTTAATGTGAGGGTGGGAAGTAAGATAGAATATCTCCATAAATTCATTAGTGTACGCCCACAGAGGCAATGACAAACTTCTAGCATCGGTAAGGCTCATAATAAAATGATACTGCGATCGATTGGTAGAACATTAAACTCACCATACTGCGAGATCGCGGGTTGAGATTGGCCAATAATATGATATTGTCCAAGTTGTACTTGATGTTGCATGATCAGCGAAATATATCCTCCTTCAATAAAGAATAAAATAAGGAGTAATATGCAATGACTCATATTGACATACTCAATGCACTTGATGTTACATGAATTATATTTGATGTTCCACAGTCGTAATCGTCCTCCTTCGATAAAAAAACAAGATGCTAACATCAATGGGTTGCTCATTTTAAAGACCATTTCTTTGCATCCACAACTATGCACCATTATAATCATGTGAAATCGATCTTATATATCATTTTTCATTCATTATCTGCTGCAAAAATGGATCTTATATGTTATTTTCACTTACAAATGTAATTTTGTTAAACACAACATAGGATGATATTGCTTTAGTAATTATAGATGCATGTAATATAATATGTACAAAACTTAAATACAAATAAAGGATTTGTTTATTTCTCCCAATATATTGCCAAAAAAGGCATGATTTTGACACGTGCCTTGGGAAAAACTATGGGCAAAGCTGCAGCAGTGGGGTTCTGTAGATTTGCGGGGAATACGAGCCTTCACCGAGCTATATGGTCTCTTTCAGTGCGGTGCGGCGGAACAAACCCAACCATTTGATAGCGTGTAGTTCGTCGGGGATGCCCTCTCTATGTGTTTGGGCTTTACATTGATGATCAATTGGAGAGGCGGCTGTGGCGATGTGGGGAGGCTGATAGACTCACCTTCTCTAGCTCAAATCGCTGCGGGAACTGATTGGCCTATCGCGATGATGTGGACCCTCTAACTTACACCCGGCCGGACAATACAGCGACATCTCGACACTGTACGATACATGGCGGCGTCAACATGGCCAAGACTAAAGATTGGTTTTCATATCGGCATCTTCCGCGTCGGTAGAGATTCCCCTCCTTATGATTCTGCGAGGCGAGAATGTGGAAATTTGCATCACACGAAATATTTGGGGAGTGGAGTTTCTTCTACTATGCTGCCCCGGAACACATCCTCTGACTTTCTACAGTGAAAGCGTAATTTTGGAAGGCACTATATGCAATGCAAAACAATAGTCATAGAGGTGGAGTTGTATGATTGGGCCCATCGATTCACACTGTTCAAGGTCTTAGTGGAGCATGTCGCTGCTCTGAGGGGTGGAAGCATAGGGGCCAGTAGTATCACTGCTACTTGGAATGACTTGGAGCAGTCAGCCTTCTTGATACTGACACTAGGGGTGAAGAAGTCCCACAGTCCCATATCAAATTCTCTTTGTGGGAGGCAGGATTCTTGCCTCCCAGAGAGCCTTGATGCATCACATTGTCTATTTTCGGAAGGTGGTCAATATGGACGATGCCGTCCCCTAAACTAGCTACTCTGGCAGGGGCATGGCGCCTCGAGGCACAGCGGAGGAAAAAAGAGAGCTCAATGGTTAGCTAGATGGAATGTGCAGGAGCACATGTGCATACATGTGCAAAGCGAGGAGACAGTCGCCCATAGCTTGAAGGCAATATCTTGGCGCTTGCTTCCTCAATAGCTTTGGGATGCCAATGCCCTTGAACATGTCAAAGAGCCTGACACACTACCGGCGCCACAAATCCCACATTGGAGCGAGGCTGCGCCAATGCTACTTGTGTACCCACTTGCCCATGAAAAGAAGCATGAGAGACTCATTGCCTCCACATTAGCATAGGGGCACATCATCTTAGTGAGGCAGGCGGAATTGGTGGCCATGCGGGAAGGGCCGAATACGGTATCTTTGCCAAATGGGAGTCATTGAGGATGAATCTCACATACCCTTCAAAGTTGCTAACATATGATCAAATTAGGGCAGCTACAAGAGGATAAGTTTTTCATCACTTTAATATCATTTAAATTTCAAATTACTAAGTGATATAAATAATATTCAAGGTATCGTGCTACCAATGACAGATTCTATCATCTATAGCATCATCATCAATGTCATAAATATGGTCAACAATTATATCAATACTAATTAGAGGTCTCTGGCCGAGGCTCACTTAATGTAAGGTTGTGGTGTCATACATCGGTTTCATACAGCCGGTTCATAGGTTACGGGGGAGCTGCTTTCGCTTGGCTCTCGGTACCCATTGGTGAAATGCGCCAATCACGAGCAGGACAAGTTCGATTGTGGCATATTCACAATTCTTTGTGCGAATTAGTTGAGGATTTTATTGTGTCAATGGTACAAAGGAAACTCGTGAGGTAAGCAATTGTGTTTAAATTGACTTCATTGAAACTTCATTGTCTTGTGATTCATGAATTCTGATTCTTGAACTATTGACGTTGGTGTCTTGAGTCAGTCGGATTGGTTGACAAATTGCAAGTTGCAAGTGCGAGGCCGGACCCTCTGATGTTGTATTGGGCAAGTGCGGGGAGACTTGGTAGCTTCAAGGAGAATACTTAGGAAGAAAGGGAAGGGAGAGGTGAAAGTAGGCAGTATTTTATGTGGAAGTTTGTCATATGACGAGAAACATGGTACTTCTTTATAACGATAGAAGTTTGTTATTACAAAAACTTTTTTACCATGACTTTATAAACATGAGAACTTTTTCTTGTAGAAACTTCATTACTTTCATTACACAAACTTTTCATTACAGAAAACGGACTTTTCATTACACAAACTTTTCATTGAAACTTCTTCCACAAGGCCATGGTACGTGACCTATATGCACGGGAAATGCATATCTATGTGTCTGGCGAGTCCTCGATACATCATCGAGGATGCGTCACTAACTGCGTGAAATCTTCATCACCTCTTTGCTTAAACCACCGCTGTCGCGGCTTCTACTAGGTCTTTCGCGGTCTGGCGGTCGGCTTCGTGTGCTTTCCACTTGCATACGCTTTGTCTTCCTCCTAAATTATGACTGATTTCCCTTTATGAAGACCTGGCGCCTAAGTGGCGGGCTTAGGTCTGCGAAGAGGCCGGATCCTTCTCAACATCAGAAGGATTGGACATCGACCCGGGGTTAGGGCCATTGGAGAAGAGGAGAACTGCAAAACCTTATTAAGCTGACGATGTAGATCGTCCCGGGAGGATTCGTTCCTTTTTACCACGAAAGTTTTGTATCCAATCTAACGATGGCCACATTAACCCGCGTGGCCACGTTAATAACCATTGAATATGGTATTTAAAACAAAAATCGGCGTAGCAGGAGTATAATATTAACCAACCATTGAACATAACAACAAAACCAACCATTAAACACAACATAGATTGATAACATGCGACCCATAGATTGACCATGGAGTTATGACTATATTAAACGTGGCCACATTAATAACCATTGGTATATGAAAAAACAAGAAAACCATTGAATATAACAAAACCAACCATTCAAAATAACATTAATGGTTAGCGATATCACATATAATAAGTGTGGTCCTAAGACCAAAATTAAGAGATTTCAATAGAAGACCCGGCGTTCAAATATTTACTTAGAGGCGAGAGTCGTCCAAAAGTGATCCACAGTGAATTGCACTTGAATTAGTGTTCTAGTTGTCATAAATGTCATGCCATCTCAAACGTCTTGCATTGTGAGATCAGGGATGTCTCTGCCAAACATCCCTAATATATCCAAATCCTCGTGGTATAATTTGTGAAATCAAACAATAGCAGGAACATGAGCTTGCCTTTTTGTTGCCATTTGTGGAATAAATTCTCAAAAGCTATGGTTTGAGGTTGTTGAACCTCCACACCTCCTTGTTTCGGCACACACCTTCTTAATAGCTTTGTACCAACTCCCTTCCTCAGGTTGCCCAATCTTTCTTCTCTTTTTGATAACCAAAGGAGCTGCTTTAATTGCCTGGTCTTGGCACATTGAGGGGTCATTAACACCATGATGGTATACTTTGCCTTCCACATCAATGTGTTCCATCTCATGAAAGGTTATTTTGGTGCATTCGGGGTTTCAAATACAATTGCCGTGGGTGAAATGGCTTTTCTCTCTTGATGCTCATACCCCTCTTTTGTCTCTTTAGAGTATGATGGGTCTATCCTCTTAAACCCGACAGCCATAGCTTTGATTTGTCTTGGTAGCACACTTCCGCGAGGTTGCTGCGGAATCTTTTGGACCATAGCCCACATTGTTAGCTAAAACAAAAACCAAAATTCTAACGTGAAAGCATTCAAACATATATGCACTAACAAGCCATTAACCTTGCATAATATGGCCACATTAACCACTATTACTAAGTAAGTCCACATTAACAACCACCTCACCCAACTAAAGGCCACGTGTAACCACCACCAAAGGCCCGTAGACCAGCCACCACTACCCACCGCGAAAATTAAGGGTGGCCACGTGCTTAGACAAGCCCGACCTCACGATCTTGAGATAGGCTTGCTCGTCGCGGCTTCTTTTGCTGTCCACTCTCTCTTGGCCGAGAGACCATTGTATAAAATGTAGTATTGAATACGGATAGTCGCTCCCCGGTGATGAAGTCGAAACTCTATTAATTGGAATATATGACAAGAACGACAACATAGCCACTATTTGGAATTTGTGTGGTGATTTCCATTTCCCATATCAAATCCTTCCTTGAAAGCGGGCTGGGGAGGATCTTGAATGGGGAGGATACGAAAGTGTTCACGCTACGAGTTTTCCTTTTCTAGAAATGGTGAGAAGCCAACAGAATGAAAAGCACCCTCTCTACCTCAGGATGAATCACATTAGAAGCGCCATCTCTCCTAACTTGAAGCGAATTCAGCGACGAAGGATCAGGAAGGGGAATGGAGTCGGGAAGAGTTGAGAATTCTCATCCAAATGGAATTTCTTCAAGAGCAAAAAGAGCATTCAGCATGCGGGGCTTGATGATCTTGCTCGAACTATCCATTTTAGTCGGGAACAATGATTGAAGTCAGCGCCGAGTGCAGTTGGCGGAGGTTACGATTGTATCTGCCAGTTTGGCATGGCATGGGAAGTAGCATGGGATATCCCGCGTAGGCGCTCGCATGGCATCGCATGAATGGGGGCATGGCCGAGAACCCATGCGCCCATCAATGTGGATGGTGGATGGCGTGCATGGCAATGGAGTGGTGGATATCATCCGAGTTTCTGGCCACATTAACGGATCAGCTTGAGATATCTGTGGAGTTCCATGCGGCGGACGAGCACCATTGTTAGGTAGTCGGTGGATTGGCGCGAGTGCGATCATTAACTGCCAATGAAAATATTTTACGAGCGAGTCATGATGATAATGTTTGATTGTGTTTGTGGATGTTTAACGCTGTGCTTAAAAGTATTGGTATGATCTATAAGTGGTGCCTCTGATTGGTCTACGTGGAATTAACCTCCTGATGGTTGTAGCTCGATGGGGAGGCAGCAGATAGTATCAATTTAGAAATAGAAGCGATTATGCTAGGGAAAGTGACAATTAAGTTGAACCACGCAATGCAAAGTGGAAAAAAGACACGATTTAATTTGTCTTTGTGTAATTTTACTTCGTGTCTTTGCTAAGACTTCTAAAATTGTAATTGCACCAAAGGAAGCAGAAGAACAAAAGGCGCAGAGCCTATGGGCTAACTGACTCCAAGGCGATGGTGAACTAAAATGATGGACTTATGTTCCAAGGCCTCTTTCATTGGCACTACCTCACAGAACAAGAACTAAATCTAAGTGACTGTCATGACATGACATAAGCTATTGTTGTGGCAGTGCTAATTGGCAAATAAATTCCAACATAAGGAGGTTGCATTTGATGTAGATTGTGTTGAACTAAAATGGTGGACTTATGTTAAGGCCCCTCTTTCATTGGCGATTACCCTCACCAAAATTAAGCGTGACATGGCCATTAAGCTAATTGAGCAAATTGCTAATTGGCAAATAAATACCAACATAAGGAGGTTGCATTTAATGGCGGTGTGTTGAAGGATACACCCACTACCAAATCACATCGTGGCTTTGACTGCTAGTGGCAAGGATAAAACCAACATAAGGAGGTTGCCAATGGCGAATTATGTTGAAGAATCACGCAGGCTAGGATGTTTCCAACCAAGGGTTGTAATGTTCATACTACCATGTTGGTAAAATAACTTTTGAACCTGATGAACCACAAAACTATACAGCCTATATTTACCAAAGTGCTCCTTTTAGTAATTTTAGCAAAAAACAAGCATTTTCCTAATTTTCCTAAAAGCTGCCAATCTAATCAGCACAGACCAATATCAATTACTGTGTGGACCTCCAATATCATGTATTCATTGTGTAATGATAAAAAGCAAACAAAATCAGGAATCTGTTATGATTGCTTTAACCACTTCCAACCTCTAAACTTCTATTCCTTGCCTTGTTACATTGTACTCCTTACTCCTAGCTTTGTGTACATAGATTTGGTTTGATATAACAGTTTCTATGAAACCATGTTTTCAATGTCAGCTGTTGCACGTTCAGCAGGTATCTGCATCAATAATTCTTGTGAATCTGACTGATCGAGGCATCGCGATTCCTTTTCAAGTTTGCCTTTCTTTTTTGGACCTGACAACCCGTTTTGTAGGGCTCTTGATGGCCTGGGGCAATGGATCAATCACCATGAAGTCATCCTTGACAAATGTAGAGTTGAGAACCATTAATCTATAATGGCCATTTACTTGAGAAGCACTGCTTCTTTAATTAATAGTCCTGCGAACACCTTCAAACCAACCAGATCACAGACTGCTGATCAGCACCAGATAGCATGGATAATCCCAAAGTCTGATTTTATGGCCGCATCACCTGGCGGAATGGCTGAGCACAGCAAAGAAGCATCCAGCAAAGTAATTTTCCATATATCCTACAAGGCATGTAGAGGCAGATTATTTCATCAATCTAAAACCCAAAAGCTGCAAATACTAGAAGAGAAATTACTCCGCCTGCTAAGACCAACTGCTAAAAAATGTGGCAAAAGGAGCGCGGTGATGTTCATAATGCTGCATGAAAATTGTGAGCTGTAAACAAAACGGCAAAAATAACCATATAAATTTAAATAACTTCTTCAAATGGTCAATAGCTTTTCTCTCTAAACCAACTCATGCTCACCCTATAAATTTCTAGATGGCAGAGAATATTCAAGCTTCACAATGTGTACCTTGACAAGAACTATTTCTTGAATGCCATCCTGCGGCTGAATGTAAGCCTGCCAATCACAATGAGTTTGAAATTATCACAATGAAACGTTTGTGCTCGATATCCACAATTTGGTTAGAATAGTAAACAATTACTGGAGCTGTCCAAGACAACCAAGTTGGATTGCTTTGTTTGTCCAAAATCACCTTGCTCTCCTTCATGCGTTAAGTGCATCCTGAATAACAAACTCATTCCCACAGTACCCAAATGGTTGCAACAGACATCCTGTTAAAAACATGTTTTTATTAGGTTTTAACTTCTATACTATAGCAAAACCTGATGGTAAGAGTAAATACAAGAAACATATTATCAATAACTGTGTGCAGCACAATAATTAGATTGAGGTTTTAAAAAATATTCCTTTAATTAGATAACCTAAAAACCATGGGATGAGCAGAGAAAAATACAAAGAGACGTGGTAAAATAATCCCCAGGTTTGATAATGCAGTTTGAACACAATTCCTCCTCAAAAGCAATGGAGCAAGAACCTGAAGCGAAACCCCTTTAAAGGAATCTGCAAGAAAATATAAACTCATCAACACAAACATCAACATGTTTTAAGTAAAAATGCGTTCCTGCCTGGCTCACCTTGGATATTAACGGCACAACGACCAATAAATGATGGCAATGCCATGGTGAGGTTAACCACAGAAGAAAGAGATAAGGCGAAACTTGCAAATGCCGGATTATACCAGAACTTTTTGATAATTTCCAGGTGTTTCTCTAATATCACTCTTCCATGTAGCTTTGGTTATCTTTGAAATAGCTAGTCACAGGAATGTCTTCCTCTCCAAATATCAGCAAATAAGGCCTATAATACCCAATAACCTTATCCAGCGCTTTCCTATTAAATTCAAGGCAAGAAAAAGCACCTTCTTCCTCCTCCACTTCTGGTACGCCCAGCAGCTTTCTACTTCGCTTTCAAATGGAATGGTGCTGATCTAATGTGTTCCCTCATCCCTCACCATTCTATCCATAAACTGGAAACAATACCTGTTTAGGGCTCTGCTGAATTTTTCAGAATCAGAATCGTTGGGACATTCTGGCGAACCTTAGATTGCTCCATTTTCACTGATCCAAGCATTTGAAGACAGAAGAATTTTTACATTGAGAAACCCGCACCCACCTAAGGCTACGGACTGGAGTGCAAGAAGCTCAGAAAAAAATACTTCTATTGGTTAACGTGTCCATTGTGCAGCATGGGCTGAGAGTTAAAGTAAGAAGAGGAGAAAAAGATCTACAGAAAAGGCAGGAGAAAGCTGCCCAGCCATTCCAACTAGAGGGCCTTGGTTCGGGGAAGCTCTGTATCGAAAAAACTAAGACAGGTTGGCAACAAATTTAAGACGGAATTCTGAATTTTAACATTTGCAAGGGCCAGATTCACATGCATGTCCGTTATTCAGCTATGTGTAATTAAGGTGCCTTGACGCGTTTCAACCATGATTTTGGCAGCCGTTGAACTTCAAAAAGGGAGGGGTTGCTAAGGCCAAACCCTTGTTTATATGGGTTTGTGTATATCTGATATGTCCCGAGAATAATGTAGGATATGCTTATGACTTGCTCCAAACTTCTTTGCTCCACAATAAATTCGCGGTCGCTCTTGCCTTCAGTCAGCTGGTATTTCAGCCGGGATAAGCGGCATGCTGAGGTGAAATTAGAAGTGTTGGCCCTATCTGTGGAATGGATAGAACAAGCATGTTTTCATTCAAGGTGAGCTCAATTTGAAAAATATGGATTTATTTGTTATCTTTGGGTAGTTTTGGTGACTCTGTTTGTTGGACCCTCTGGAGCTTCATTTTCTACTTTTCATAGAGACAATGATTGGGCTTATGGTTTCTTAGCTTCTGAAAATGGAACTAATGAAGATACTAATTGCATTATCATGGAGAAAAGTTTGATTTGGTGATGAAAGGGTGGATAGTTCCAGTTATCACTCTTATTATGTTGAGCACCTCTATGTTTTAGCTCAAAATCTCTGGAATAAGAATAGTTGTTCCTTGAAATCTGGGTTTTTGTTATCAGGTAATGTGAATCGCGGTGCAGTGCTAATCTTTGGATCCTGAAATAAGGTGCCTTGCTTTAGAGCTTTCGCATCACAGGATTACAAATGCCTCAAATAGTAGAAAGTAGCAGCCTCAGACTATCTATCATTTTTAGTTTAGAAGATGTTTTTGGATCTCAAGCCACGGCCAGGATGGTATTAGTGAGATCTTTATGAGATTATGTCCTTTCGACATTATGAAAGTAGAAAATGTAGGTAGGCCAAGGCAAAAATATGAGGTCCTATCACGGGGAATACCGGCGCTGTGTGGATCTGGCTTTGAGAGCCACGAGGCACCGGGGTTAGCTCATGGGGTTTAAGTGCCTAGCTACCAAGTGATGAAATCGCCATCCCCAGCCTCAAAGGCGATATCAACTTGGGCCTCTTTGGTAAAGCACCTTGGCGTTTCTTAGTTGAGCAATTCTTCCAAAGTTTCTTTTCCGATAAAATATTGTAGCTCACTTGCCCATTTATTTTGGCTTGCTTTGGGTGCAGGGCGGATCGAAGAGAGTTTTTGGAGGTTTTTCTAGTAATAAGTATTTTAAACAAATTATTCATTTTCACACCTGTCTCAGGTCCGGCTCAAGTTTGTTTTATTTGAAACTTATCGCGAGAGAGAATATAAGCATATTTGATCAAATAGAACCTGATTTCCATAGGTAAAGGCTTCAAAATATGACATATTTTTCCAACTATCAGAAGCACCCTTTGTAAGTCACTCTATTTGAGGGTTCTTGATATGATCATCCCAAAGCATTGAAAATAAAACTTAGTTCAATCTCTAAAATTGGAAACCACAGCAGTTTACCTACATTTGTCTGTGACTAATTCCATCAGTTTCAGGTAGAATGAGTTTAGAATAGCTTTGTGTTTATCATAGAGATACAACTTCATCATCGCACTCCAAGCCACCTACGCAGGAAGATGGTGTTTTGTAGAGATCAGACAGTATTATATATGGAAGGTGATGAAAGGGAGGAGACTTGAGGGGATGGTGGACTCCGAGGTGCTAGGAAATAGCGTCTCCCTTAGACCTGTTTTAAAAGGATATCAGCATGGCACGACTATGGCATTTTAGGGCCTAGCCTCACTCAGCAAAGATGAAAGGAGAAGAAAGAAAGTGGAAAAGGGAAGCCTTTAAGCGTGCCAAAGGAAGTGGATTCTCCATCATTGGCAAAATATAGCACTATGGAATGCATTAAGATATGAGTGAAAGCATTTGGATACGATTTGTAGTCTTATGAAGTCAGTGATCATGGCGGAAATTCTAATTTGAGCAAGCCCATAATAATGCACCACTTATCACGGCGAAACTTAAAAAATAAGGAGAGCTTACGCACTGTTGTGGTGCCACAGTGTGATGAATCTACTATCTAGAAAGGTACAAATGCACCCATCTCGAGAGACTTTACACTCTGCCTTCGATACTATGTTTACGTTCAAAAGAATCTTCATCAATGCTATGTTTTTCGCAGTTCAAAAGAATCTTATTATTTGGCTTTTGCTAATTGTTTTAGGCAGGAGATCTGACCCAGAAACATTGTTCCTGGTAGCATAGATTTGGGCCTAGCCAGTTCCCCTACGTATATCCATCAAGACTCTACGGATGTTCTAGAATTAAATTGTCACATACATCCTTTTCCTATCAAAGTATTGAATCTTTGATCTTTTAAAATTTTTTGAAGCTCAATTTGTTTTCTTCTAGTCATTAGAGTGGCTTTTAAAAAGCACATCCACTCTCATCGATGGGTTGTGTTTGGCCTACTGTCAGACACATTGAGGTATTAAGGTCATTTGCATTGGTCATTTATCGTGCAACTTTTCCCATTAACTTTGAATGGTGCATCTTTAGAGATGCCTTCGTTTGGTTTTGTTGTGCTTGGTTTTATTGGCCGCAATAATTTCTCTAGCCTTTGGTTTCTTTGTTGCCTTAGCAGTTTTATTGTACATAATAATTTTATCCTCAAGTATGCTTTCTTTCTTCAAATTGGATACTATAGAATATGAGCAAGTTGCTTGCTTTGGGAATATCAAAGGGATATATATAATCGTCTGCTAGAAGCCAACATAAATTCGGATCTCCATTCTTTCCGATGGATGTTTTCGCCTTTTGTTGAACAGAATGGCTGGTGTGATATATTTGGTAAATACCGGTAAAGGAAGTGACAATACATACTTTGCACTAAGTTCTTTTGTGCACTCCGTCAAACTATTGAAAACCGGGTCCACGACTATTGAGGAAAGCAAATTGGAAGAATAGGTTATCCAGTCTTTTGGAGCTTATTATGCTAGATGACTTTGGTTTTCATGGTGGTGTAAAATATTCCGTGAAAATTGATAAATTATGTACAATCTGGCCAAAATTTTGTGACATGGATTTCGGTCAGCAGCAAGGTCCTTAAAGTTGGACTGGAGCAAGAAGTAAGTTTCTGGTAATGAAAACGCTTGGCCACAGTGCCATGCCAAGCTATCACCGTTGCCTCCTTATACTTTGCTTTGCATATAGTGCCATTTAACTCTTTTGGGAGATATTTTGAAGGGTTAAAAGGAGAACCTATCCATTATCCTGAGGACAAGCCGAGATCCCTAAGGATATGGATGGGTCGATATATGGATAGACATGTATACTATGTATTTGGATTTCTGCTTGTGGTGTTTTAACTTAGAGTGGGGCATCTTCCTTCTTCTCTATGTTGGATACTCCCTCGCCGGTAGGAATTTGCCATAATGCTTGCAGCGAACTTGATTGGGCTCCTAACCTCTTCTATTTTGTGCACTAAAGTAGGCACTTCAACCAAAGTAAGATTGATAAGAAAGGATTAACTTTAGTAGGAATGGTTTTACATTGCAAAAGCAATGTTTGGCATATATATCGTTAGGAATATTTCTTGAGATCACAAACTTCTTCAGCTAAAATGCCACATTGTATTAAATGAAAAATGTAATGTAATGTCTTGATGTTTTATAAATATTACGCCCTTAAAGTTTCTCTATTTTCCTTTTGTTAAAGGGCCAGAAATTAAAGCCACAACACAACACCATTAACATTATTAACCTAAACCATTACATTATACATTTTAAGTAAAATCCCTAAACCTTTGGTTTGGTTGCATATTCACCACGAGTTCGTGGTAGCGAGCCCCAAAAAGACTCGACTTCACACAATCCCTCATATAAAGTTTATGTTTGACGGTCGATTAATTGAGTTCAGTTCAATAATTTCTTTGTGTGACACGAATTTACCTCTTGCATTTTGCGTACGACTTCTATGACTAGGGGATAACACGGCAACAGGGTAAATTGTAATAGGTTTTAAAGTACACCATTATTTTGGACCCCCAATAGTTTTGGCGGAACCTTAGGCGTATGGTAAAGAGATCACGATTACACTTTCGGTTACGTGGTATGCACGGCCAATTCACGATAAGGATTTCTTGTTGCTAGACTTAATATATTTGTATAAGTTGGATTCGTAATTTTCTAAGGGTAGCTCAACCCCTGATTGAATTGATGCCAATAGGGCATCTTGAACCCTTAGTTTTAACATTTGTCTGAGGCCTTTTATTTAGCAAAATAATTTGGTCGCTTTTATGGCACGGAGACACACACCGGCGCTATCGACACAACTAAATCAAGGTGGTTTTCCCTTTCCACTACACTTGTCATTCAATTGATTTAGGGTCATCATCATTAAATAATAATTTAGGCCTACTAACAAACTTACAATATGGATTTCTGTTTGTTATTTATTAATGATGCTTTCGTGTGGATCTTCATCTACTTCCTACTTAACAAGACCATGGCCTTGCTAACTTAGGTGAGAGGTTCAATCTATCTTAATTGTGGTGTCATTTGGGGGTCGATACTTTTGCATGAACATTGAGTAAAGGCTGAATTCTTCGCTTATAATATGGTACCCGGTAATTATGACACTATAGATTTTGTTGGCTTGATATATCTCTGAATTGATTTACCCCTTGATTTTGGTTTTGGTATACTTTATTGGTATTTTTAAGCGGGGAAATCCATATGGGTACATATGTCTTTGCTATGTTTCTTAAAAAATTCTACTATCCTAAGAAAATAGAACATTTGAGACATTTGTGGCATACGGGTCTTCATATCATATACGGGTCCTAAGCAGGTCAGAGGCGTCCACACAGTTCGAGAAATCCAAGGGAAGAGGCACTCCTTTTTAGGGAAAAGTATATCTCCTTACCCGAGTAGGAATTCACATGTCAGAAAACCATCATTCAATTAGAATTGGGATTATGTTAATTTTGGGATAAATTTTATATTGCACTTTTTAGTAACTTTTGTTAAATTCACTTTTAGTATCTTTGTTGCCCTTAGACTAGAATAAGCGTTAACATATCACACACGGGAATATAAATTCACACACTAACTTCAAATTACAAAGTATCATATATCATGAAACTCAAAGTAGTACACAACTTTTATTAAAAGTGATTGATACATAATGCTTCGTTTATCATTTTTTCCACCAACATCCCCAAGGGCTGAGCCTTATTCGCCCATCACGAGGTATTGTGCTTTCTCCATTTGTTTTACTTTAGGGAATGAGTTTTGGAGTCCACGGTACAATACGGTTTCAATGTCTAGCCGAAGATCGGGATCACTAAGTTTCTCCTCCACACCTCTTTGTAACAATGCGAATATCTTTCTTTGCTCGGTGACGGCCTCAGCCCGTTAATGCGGTTTCCTACCATCGCACTTATTGAAGTTAACATCACCTTCTTCTTTGCAAATGTCAAATAGTCCAGCCCAACCACCACCTTTGGATGGAGTCTCTAGATCTGTTGGTTTTACCCTACTACTGAAATTGGTGGCACTCCATTCGGTGAAGGTTCGTAACAATGGTACTGGTATGTTTGGCCTATCGCTGCCAGGACAACATAGTGTTTATCGAGGATTGAGGAGGAGTATGCGCTACCGATGCTACTAATGAACCATCATCTTAGAAGCACCGGCTAATGTTTTCCACTGCAGGGAACCACCCTTCTACCTCTGAGGATGTCTACCTCATCTGACAAGTTGATCACCTTCTTTAATAATCTATCCAATGCACGATTAATTGTCATGTCGATAGTTTGCAGCTGCTGATGTAGTCATTGATGCCATCCTTAGTCGATCCCAATTGCTTGACTTCTTCAGTTGGTTTAGAGCTTTTGGCGGCCGAAGAGTATCATGAACTTTGCCATTTGCATCCACGCACCAAATTTTACGCCCACCTCTCCACTTCTCCTCTGGTCTCATTTTTCCATTGCATGATTGGAATCCCTTCTCTCACCCAAAGTGAATTGAAATTTGAGAATGACCTTCCATGTCAAGAGCATAACCGTCCACAAAACTCTTCCGATGAGGGCATAATACATGATAGATCATAGGAGATGGATTTGTACATCCTTGAAATATTTCCAATAACTTTGGAAAGTTGGTAGCTGTCTGTGTCAATACATGACTATATTTTAAACAGCCATCCACATCCTCATGAGTATGTCACGGCATTAGGAACCCCAAATTGACTCTTTTTCAAAAATACCCAATTTGTTAGAAGTAGGATAGGAAAAGAAAACATCCACTGTTCTTATTTTTGACCAGCACAATTATCTAGTTGCAGAGGAGCTTTCACGGGTAGATCTTGTGAGGTTTTATACGGATGTTGAAGCTCCAACATGTTCATTAGGTCCATTCCTCCTAGAAATCTTGCCTTCTTAAACTTTTCAATATTAGGGGTTCCATCAACAATGCACTACTGTAGTGCGGCTAATATAGGATCATAGGTGACCATTCAGCAACCCTTCTCATAGTTTCTTAAACACCTCATGATACTCCCGATGAAAATGGACCATCACTCCCACAACTCCTAAGCTGAAATGGCCATAATAGATGCACTGGGCCTTGCATGCAATATTGCCCCAGTCATTGAAATCATAAGGGTATGATCTTCCCATGACTTAGGAATGTACTTGAATTGTGAGCAAGTCATACATTTGGTCCATTTTGTATCATCATATAATACATAGATAGTTATTAGGTTCCATTCACGGATAAGGTCCTCCACATCCAATAAGTTGATCTACATGATAGTTGATACGTCATATGGTCCTTCATATGTTCCCTTATCTTTGCCCTTAGACTTGGTTGCCTGGAGTCTTATCTAGTGTCTCCTTGACTTAGCACATAAATTGCACTTGGCAGGGTTTTACGAAGTTGCTATGGTCACATGCTTGAAATGCTTATTCCATAGCCTACCTTCATGGTACCGGGATATAGAGAGATAGCCACTCAAGTTCCCAATGCAATGCATTTATTTCCTCTAATATGTATATTCTGGAATTTTTAAATGGGATGGCAATCTACTTTCAACAATAACTCTACCACGTTCATCCTTCTTATATTATGTGGCTGTTTTTTAAATTTGAAATCCACTATCTTTTCAAATATTTCCTTCTTGACTATAGTTCTTGAGGTAGGCCTTACAGGGCCGGTGTTCCAATACAATGCAATTTTACTACCATTTTCATAATACTCTTTTTGCGAGTTATTGCCAAGAAGAGGTTGGAATTCCATATAACCATCCCTTCTTTTTGAACATATCCACTTTCCATTCAATGGGAATCTTTTCTTCTTTGATCTTTCGTCACAATTGCATAGCCAAATATGGTGTACATGAAATTGCTCTGTTATCACACTTATGTTCTGATATGTAGCTCTTACTCCCTGCTTCTCTAACAGCAGACATTCCTTTCAAGCCCAACAACATTCACTTCCTCTAGCATCAAGGCTTCAGGAGAACAATCATAATCTGACTTGCATCTTTTTGGTGGGATAATGTTTGAAAGTTGGAAGTGGCCTCTTGCTACTGCTTGTGTGAACATTATTATTAATGGTTCTACCATCTATAGGAAGCGTCTGTGGTTCCCTCGGAGTTGAATCGTCCCTAGGCCATGCAACAATAGTTGGAACCTCTAGTTGCTTCACACAAGCAAGGCATTCTTGTTTGCTGAGAACCACTTTTCCTTCCAATTGTCATATAATTTTAGAAGTTACCACACCTCTTGTCCTCCCTAATCTTTCTGTATTCCTTTGCGTGTGGGATCTGCTAGAACAATAATCCCTTCTCCCTCGCCTCTCATTTGCATGCATCGCGGGATCTTGACCTTTTGTTTTCCAATCGACGAGTATAAAGTACAATTTCCTTTCCTTTGGCATCATCCTTTTCATTTCTGGTCTTTTCCTTTCCTTTGCCATCATCTTTGATAATGTCTTCATTGGTTGGGGATTTTTCCTTGCCTTGATCAACATCATTGGGGGCCAGCAGAGTTTAGCGTTTTGCATGCCATTGACCTAAAATGCATAAAACATATAGTGAACTAGCATATCAAATAACATCTCCCTAGCATGGAGTTAACCTATAATATATGTAACCTATAATAACTTGTAAATGTTGTCCACCTTAGAAAAAACTTTTTGAGGGTATTATAGGTTAACAACCACAGGTTAGAAGTTAATTATAGGTTATTATAGGTTAGAAGTTTTTAAGGTAAGGTTATTATAGGTTAAAGTTAAGGTTAAGAAGAAGTAAAGTTTACAACTTTTAAGGTTAGAAGTTCCAAGGTTAAAGCTTCTAACCTGTCTTACAAATAATATAACCTTTAAACAAAACTTAAAGCTTATAACACTTTAAACTTAAAAATTTCCTATAACTTATAACCTTAGCCCTTCTGATGAGTACTACAGCGGCGGTTATAATGGTAGTCACGAATTTTAAAGTAGTTATTACTGAGTTTACCCTTTCCAATTTTCGTCTCTCTTTTTCGGCTAGCTGGTGCGATTTCATGGTACATTTGATTTCATAGTGGGCTTCATAGTGTGCTTTTGGTGTCGCTTCTCGGTAAGCTTCGCTTTACAAACTGTCATCTGTTAATTTTTAACGAAATGCTTTGTTATTTTTAACAAATCTGGCTTCTCGGCTTTTGACCACGGCTTCAGAGCTTTACGGCTTTTCGGTAAGTAATTTTCGAGCTTTGCTTCGAGTTTTGTCTATGTGGTTTCCCAATCTTCCTTTCTCGGTGGCTTTTTCGGTTTCTACAATACATTTTTCTGTGGCTTTTCGGCTTCTACAATCTTACGCTTTTGATATTTACGCTCAAGGTTTCTACAAAGCTTTTCATTTTAGTTTTCTCGCTTCTTCACCGACTTCTATATTAAAGTCACATTCTGACCGAGTTATTTCATGATGTTCTTTACTTAAAACCACGTTATCTTCTTCTTGTTTTATTCTAGTATTTGAAAGTTACGTTCTCGACTTTTGTCGTTCTTTACATCATCACGTTATATGAGCTTGAGGGTTAGTAAGGGGAGTGCTTTTCGTCTTGAACTTTTTACATGCATCGGTCCTAAGCTGCCCTAGCACCTTCATGTATGTAGCATAATAGCGGGGGTTTTGTGATTTTTATAAGCTTTTTGGCATGGTTTTCATATGATTTCATGAGCGTATTACGCGAGACATACTCATCGATATATCTAAGGTGCACTCAGCATTTTGTGTCTAAATTCCATATCATCAATGGTTTACCCCCTTTTATTTTATTCCTCTATTTCTTTTAATAAGCCAAACGTACAAGCATCGAAATGTCTTCACTTTAGGGTTTTAAGTTATCTCAAGCATTCTACTGTCTCGTCTCGGGTATCTCTGCGAGTCTTTGCGGGTTTTGGGTTTTCATACGATGGGTCGGTTGTGTGGCATCAAGGACTTTCACCTTGAATCTAAAGAGCGATCGGTTCAAGACCGGACCTGCACTTATTGACATGTAGTGTAAATCTTTGTATCTGCATGATGCTTTGGAGTTAATTACTTTTATTGTTATTTTCCGGTTGATGCATGATTTGTCTTGAAAGAAGGAACTTATAGAAACAGCTGAAGATGACTCAATCTTGAAAATGCAAGGAATTGCTCTATAGCATGCCCAGAGACTCTTGGGTTGGTCCATGATGATTCTTGAGCAAGGTTGTTGGCAATTTCATCTCTAGGAAGAAATGTAATGACAAATCAATTTGTGAGAACCTCTTTCTGCAGTTAGAACAACCAATAGTTTGACATTGCATCTACGCAAAATATATAAAAGAGCCTAGTAGGTGTGGCATCTACAAGTTGCCCATGTCGATCTTATTCTTTCATTTTTCTCTTCTCATGCAATCTTCGTTTTGTTCTCTATCGTTTAAGCTATGACTGTTCGGACATTTGCAGAGAAATATAATGGGCTGCGGCTTTGCCAATATATTACGAAGGTTGGCAACCAGAAGTCGGTTAAAGTTGAATCATGGTTATTAATATTTTACCATCATATAGAAAAACTTGACATTTACGTTGCAATACTTTCTTATGCTTTGAGGGAGCCGCGGCTAATTCTCATTAATGCTGGTCAAGCAAAATCTTCGCGGCGGTTAGGTGGTCTCTTCATATCGCTTTTCCTCTTTGGCGCCCGGTTTAGACATGGCATGAGATGAGTAATCGAAACCAGCAACAAATGGGTGTCTGGCCCGGATGGACCCGAATTGAAAGCTCCAATAGGGTTTTGTCCCGGATTCAAAAGAGTGGCCTCTTCAATGACACGAAAGAAAATCTAGCCTCATGGACAATGTAGTTGGAGTTGAATAATGGGCAATATTAGCAATGGAGTTAAGGTTATGCTAGATATTGGTTGAAAGAAGGTGAAACAATGTCGCTGCTTCTATGAAGTTAAAGGCATTTTCTTAAAATACTCAAAGCAATGCTTGCTTTCGGTGACAAGCATTGTGAAGCGTCTTTCAAAGCATCATGTTGCATGTGATGCGCTTTCTTGATTAAAGGGGATTAAACATATCCTCAATGTAAAACCTTTGAGGTCCTTGTTTGTTATTGGAATATTAGATAAGTTTTTCAACTCTACCTTAGGGTGGACATGGCCCGTGGTCTTCCTTTTCTTATCTTGACCAATGCATAAAGTGGAGTCCATTCTTGGAGAATGATTGTGAAGAAAAATTAATTAGCAGGGTATGTCAGCTAATTTTTATCATTAGACATTGTGGATATGAGAGATGCTATGATATAGCGGTGTGGATGGAATAAACTAAACAAAGTTCAGGTTGAATGCTAGTGTTATTAGCTCTTTTCCTCTTCACGCAACTCTTGAACATTAAATATATTTGTTTTGTTATTGTTATAGTAGTAACTTATTTTGCTAGTTATTTGTTTTCCTTTCTTTATATTCCACTTGCCTCTGCTATGAAACCAAGAATGATGTCATTTTATCACTTACGCTCTATTAACTCTTACAAGGGAAAACCATGGTACGTATGCATATTCAGTTATATATATTCAAAAGCTTTTATAATGCACTAATCAAGGCGCAAATTTACATTTCATAACAACATGTTGGCCTATGGTCCTTACTTGTTATACCTTAAATAATGACATTGGTACATCATTCTTTCTTCTGGGTATATCGTTATTAGTTTGTAGTTGGTATGGTTGTGACTTGACTTGGTTAGTTTGGTTATTTTAACAAATGTTGTTGGATTCTTCACGGGTCCATTTCCTATCTGTTGAATGTTTAACACTAATCTGCCACTATATAGGGACGTTCAAATATAAATGCATTTTCCTTGGTTTGCATTAGCAGGTTTTCCCATTGTATTCATCAATACGAACTTTCTTTCTATCCTCATCACATTTATCCTTTATCAATATTCCCAAGGTTTCTTTTGTGCTCTAATGTCACCCTCACAATGACTTTAATTTTTGGTCCTGCCTTATTATAAATTTTGTCGCCATTGCCTATTTAAATATATCTCACGACATCATTACAAACAGCATATGACATATATTATCATTATAAATGTTTTTAGTTAAGTTTGTCAATTCTAAGGCAGAAGGAACAAAAATACAAGGTTAACACACAAACCATTACATCAACACTCTAAAATTAAATCCCCTTGAAACCCCGCTGGTTTTGGTGCATGATACGGTGACTAGAGCTTTGGCAGAGCCCCTAAGAATTATAGTGTTGGCATGTACCAAAATCAACACTATGTGATATATTACCTCAAATCTTAGTGTATTTTGCAAATCTTGTTATCTGATATAGCAAATTGTGTACATGCATACCCCCACAAATGAGGAACTTTTATGCAGTTGAATTAAGAATAAGGGTGAATATGCCTATCAACGACTCTCGATGCAGTCACCCCAGGTGTGAATATGCCCAGGCCGAGGGGTTTCAAAGGGAGGGATTTAATTTTTAGAGTGTTGGATGTAATGGTTTTGTGTTGTCTATTGCTTATAAACATGTTCTATTGTTTATATGATCTTGCTCTATGATCTTCCTATATGATCTTGCTCCTACCATGATCTATACGCGCTCTATGATCTTGCTTATATGATTTTCTTGTGTCACACTCTTATTCTGTTCACTAGCTCTTCACTCTATACATCTAAAGCAATGAACTAAACAATGAACTAAACAAAATATTATTATTATATGTCTGCTCTATCACCTTCATTCTATTCTATTATTCTACTCTCTTTGCTACCTTCATACTCGGCTTCATATTTTGGATGCGTATACGTGCATTATGCATTACGTTAGAATAATATGTTAGAATGGCGATTTTGAGTTCAGATTTTCCACTAGGTTAATAAAAGCTGGCCGGTAGCCGTTTTAGTTGGCTTTTCTATTTCATCACGACTCTATACAAATGAGGCGTGTAGAATCGTCTGTGAAAAAACAAAAGCAAAGCAGCGCTGGCGTTTGAATTCTCTTGTAGAATGTCGTTTTATGGGGGGCTTAATATATTACTTGCTAATTACTTAATTTATCTACGTTCTAGTGCCATGGATTTTCATTATGCATGGATACGCTTGGATGAAGTTCCTAGATCAAATACACTTTCCCACTGGGCGACTGCTCGCTTTACGGACCACCGTACAAGATATTACTTGATTGTGATGTTGAAAGCGTTTAAAGAAGTTGAAATCCCGGTAAATAGCGATGCGTATCGAGGCCATGGGAACACTTCCATCGCATCTATGGACACTGCTCGGAAGCTCCTCTATGCTCTTAGTAAGGCTCATGCCAACAAATGATGCAGTTTGATTTATAGTATCAGGATCGATACAACACTTTCTGGTTGGAGACTCGACATCCGCGCGAGGAAGATGAGGATCATCATATCGGGGTGGTTCGGGTGGAGACTTTTCGCGGGTTGGGCGATTAGAGTGAACTTATTGTGACATATTGTAGAGATAGAAAGAATTGGCACTTTGGCGCATTTTCTGAAAGAAGAAATGTACATATACTTTTTGGAATATATGAATACAAAATACGGCGCTGTACATTTTTACCTATACTTTTGTCATTAGTTTATTATGTTTTATGGCCACTATAATAGAAAACATTGAATCCTTTGATACCTCAGCCCGGTATGACCAACCCCGAGCATATTTTCGTGTGGTTTCATGGAATTGATATCTTTGTAAAGAACAAAGAATCCAAAATTCACAACATCATGAGATGTTATGATATATTATTTTTTTTTTTTTTTGAATATCCAAATATACATACCTTTTCGGTGATTCTTTTGGCCATGCAAATGTGCCTTACGCTTTCCTGTTATGCTAATAGCCGGGATGTCTTCTTGGAGAGCCTCATCTTCATAATTGCGGGTTTATAATAGAAATCTTCAGCTGTTTTAGAACACCATGACATAAACTTGGATTCGGATCTTCGATTTACACAATCCCTACTTCGGCGCTTCAAGTTTCTTTGTTAAAAGATGAACATTCTTCTCTCCGGAGCAACGATAAAGAACGAATGCGTGTAAAAATAGAGGGCGAAAAATAGAAACAAGAGAATGCATTTGGAATGGAATCACACTCACCATAGTGGCGGTATCGAATGGAATTGGTATTTCGATCGGCGAATGGATTGAAGGCGACTCCGTCGGTCGAATGGGACAGGCGAATCTTGATCGATCAACGGATCTTGAAATTTCCGATAGTCGATTGTTCTTGAAGCGATGGTAAAGGAATGATCTTAAAAGGCTCGGTAATGATCTTGAAGCTCGATAGTAGGTGGCGATTAGGTGGTAGTAGATTGCCACATATCGTTCTTAATTAATAATTAATTGTTATCTTGAAATTGCACTAAAGAAAAACACAATTTAAATTTGTAAATAGGGCCGGTAGGTTAATTAAGGCGGTATAAATTTAAAAGGGCGAATTTGAATTCACGGTTGTCATCGACGACCTAGATTATGAGCATACATATAAGTTAAACCAAACCCCGGTCTCCTTATCCGCTTTTAGGTTCTGCTTAATGGCGTCTAGAGGATGCAGTAAGCGGTAGAAGCATTTTGGTAGAGGTGAGCGACATTGAAACACAAATCCCAAGCACAGGGGCTATTTGAGCAAAAAGCACAAATCAGCGCCTGGGCGGGTTGATGCGTTCTTGTTACGTAGTGATTTCCCCTGTAATACGTAACTTACGGG